>OZ017741.1:179278171-180748171 GCA_963969285.1 Odontomyia ornata
TGTCCAGAAATCGCTAAATAATGTATCTGCATGTTTTCCAAACCATCATTTTAAAAACATAAGTTCAAACATCGGTTTGAACAATCTAAATTACTCACGGTGGCTCAAGTTATACTTGGTCAGATTGAAAATTTAAAATATACACACTGGTTTTTAACAAAAAACATACAAACTCATCTTGATGCAAATACAAAATTCAAAAATTAAAATCAAACAGCATAAAAATGTTTTTTTTGTAAATAACTAATTATTATATACAGTAAACATTGAGGAAGAAAAAAAATATATTGAAAGGATTTTTGCAAATAAATTATGAATTGCTAGATAGGAAAATACCGGTCTTCACCTTTCCCTTCTGATGGGTGGGCTCTTCTGTAACAATGAGCTTGCCATCGGGCGAAGCTCCCTCTCTTTTTGCAGTTTAGGGTTTCTCACCCGGTATGATTGGCCTTCTACTCCTAACACGGCCAAGTCATCATTTTGATCTTTGATTTGGTTGCGGAGTTGGGGTTGAGTTCATGTTGAGCCTTGCGCACGGATAACTCAGAAAAGTCGCCACAACTCCGTACTGTAATTTATTTATTTATTTTGACCAGCTGCACATTAAAGTCCAATTACAAGATTGGTTCAAACAATAAAAACAGAAAAGCACAACAAAAGATATCTACTAGGCTAGGTATTTAAAATTAAACTCTTAAGTCTATGCTTATAAACTATTAAAGATGGAGGATATGGGTCAGACTCCATAGCATTTTGGGTTCCTGGCAGGAGCAGCATTGGTGAATGGTAAATTGTTTCCGTTCTTGCAAATTGAATTTGGTATGATCCTTCATTTCTAGAGGGATAATTAGATGTCTGCATTGTCAGTGACTCTCTTACATTCGTATGCAACTGATGCTCGTGAAGCTTATATAGGAGACATCCATCAAGAAAGTGTCTACGGGATGATAACGATGGGAGGTGCAGAAAAGAAAGTCTTTCTTCATAAGTTTGGTACGGGGCTTTAAATTTAAAGATTAATATTCGGGTGAACTTCCATTGTATAGATACCAGTAGTGAGTCTAAGAACTTATAATGTGATGTCCAAATTTGGGAGTAATACTCGAGGATAGGTCGAACAGTTCTTATATAAAGAGTACTGGAGACAGGATATTTCCAAAGATAAAAGAGTGACGGAGCACAAGTCCGGAAGCCCAAGAAGTACGGGACGTGATGTTGAGGATGTGCTCTTTGAACTTGAGTCGTGGGTCTAAGATCACCCCTAAGCCTCTGAACTTGATTACTAAAGATAGCGGCTCATTGTATAGACTATATGGAAATGAGATTGAATTCAGTTTTAAAGAGAAAGTCATTTTAATACATTTTTGTACATTAAGGGAAAGAAAATTTGATTCACTCCAGTTGCATAGGACGTTCAGTTCATTTTGGAGGGAGATGCAATCATCAATATATCTAATCACTTTAAAAACTTTAAGATCATCAGCATAGAGAGGACATAGAGCATCTATTAAAACGGGCAAGTCGTTAATGTATATGAGGAATAAAAGTGGCCCCAGGATGGATTCTTGAGGGACTCCAGTCAGTAGATAGCAGGAGTGAGATAACACTCCACAGAGACTTACTCTACATGAACGATTGTCTACGAATGAGACGAGCCAAGAGAGCAAACAACTAGAAAACTATATTGTTTTAGTTTTTTACACAGCACATTATGATTTGCTTTACCAAACGCCTTGGTGAAATCAGTATAAACGACGTCAACCTAAAAGTGCTTATCAAGGACTTCTCCAACAATGTGAGTAAACTCAAGTAGCTTTGTAGTCGTCGACTCACCTGGAAGAAAGCCATGTTGAGCAGGAGATCTCGCGAAATATATAAGTTCATAAATGCGATTATGAACTAAACGTTCTAGGATCTTTGGGAAGGACGGTAGAAGTGACATTGGATGATAGTTGGAGGCACACAAAAAAGAACCAGATTTATGAATTGGAAAGATGATGGCTGTCTTCTAGAAGCGAGGAAAAACTCCGGAGGACAAGCTGGCGTTAAAGTTAAAACTGAGAGTAACACTTAATGAAGAGGACAGAGATTTGATGAACACATTTGGAATTCCGTCTGGCCCAGAACCAATGTCCATGTTCCAAGAATCGTCGTCCATGGTCAAAGTTCCAGAAAGCAAAAATTTACTCACAAAATATTGAGATATTTAGACAGGATCTTTTCAAATCTAAGTTTCAACAGTTGTTAATTAACCGAAAACCTGAAAACCGAATGGAGCTCAAAAATATGATTACAGAGTCCAAGCATATCTCTACCATTAAGCAAAAGATTACATGTCAACAACATATATGGATAACAAAGAAAGCTACCGAGGTTATTGCTAACAAAAGGAAAGCTTAGAAAAAACACAAGAAGAACACTGAAGATCACTCACTTCAATGTATGTACAACCAAGCTCTAAAAGAATCAAAACGTCTCATCAAAGAAGCCAAATTTTCATATTTCTCTAGAAGTTTGGAATCAGCGGCAGACAACTCTCACGAAATATGGAAAATAATAAAAGGAATGTCACCAAATGCTGAATTTTTTTGCATGGACACTAATTATGCAGCACGCTCATTTGGCACAGCAAACTCGCTAAACTACTCTTTTTTCAACGATTGGTGAAAAAATTACCAAGGAACTTGGTGACAAGTCAACTAGCTATTTCAATATCACAAACAGCCCATCTAAGTCCATCTTCCATATTTATCGAACGAATAAAAGAGAAGTATTAAATACAATCCAAGATTTGAAAAAAAAATGCAGCAAGAGGTATTGGCAACATCGCCATACATGAAATTATTCTAGTTAAAGAGAAGATAGGTGAACTATTGAGAAATTTGATAAATGCGCACATTAGAAATGGATCATTTCCAGGCAAAGAGAAACTTGCAAAAATAATTCCAATATTCAAAGGAGGAGATTATATAGACCCCAATAATTACCATCTGGTTATACTTTTGACAGCCTTTAGTAACATAGTTGAAAAACTTGTAAACAATCGTTTAAAATCTTTCTTAATGGACAATCCTATCATAGATCCGAAGTAGTTTGGTTTTCAAAAGAACAAAAGTACTTTCGATACGTTACTTACTGTCTCATATTAAATCAATGAAAGTCTCTATAGTGGAGATTATGGTAATGCAATTTTTATGGACCTAAAAAACGCTTCCAATACGGTTGATCATGATCTACGAGTCTGAATAATAAGTAATCGGACTGACCTCATGAAATTTTTTATTGGCAAAATATGTGCAATTTTTCTTTAGAAATCTTCAGAGTAGTCCCCATTGGAGTCGATAACACGCTGATACCGGATTTTCCAATCCCCGAACGCTCCCTGGAAGTCGGCAACCTCGATGCTATCTAGAGCCCTCGTCGTAGCACGTTGAACGTTTTCCAGAGTCCCAAACCGCGTCCCCTTAAGGTGTCTCTTGATCTTGGGGAACAGAAAGAAGTCCGCTGGTGCCATATCCGGGCTGTAAGGAGGCTGTGGCAACGTTGCCCTCGACTGTTTGGTCAACTGCTCGGTGACGAGCCGGCAGGTGTGCGACGGAGCATTGTCGTGGTGGAGGATCCACGAATCGGCAATCTCCGGACGGACTCGGTGAACCCGGGCAGTTAGTCAACGGAGCACCTCTCTGTAGTACTGGCCGTTTACAGTTTGGCCGGGTGGCACAAACTCTTTGCGAACAATGCCTTTCACGTCAAAGAAAGCAATGAGCATCGACTTCACCTTCGATTTGCTCATGCGCGCTTTTTTCGGTCGTGGTGATGCCGGTGTGTGCCACTCCGAACTCTGCCACTTCGTCTCAGGATTGTATTCGAAAATCCACGTCTCGTCTCCTGTAATAACGTGGTTAAACAAACTCTGGTTCGGTTGCTCGATCGTACGCTCCATTTTCACTCCGACGACGTAACTGAATTAGACCCATTAACCTATTCTTTTGGACCAATTGAAAATTTTTTGACAGTTCCCACAGTGACGTCATGTACGTTAATTGCTTTCTTTACGGGCCTGGGTAAGCAGACGTTGGCTGTAGACAAATTTGTAATTTCAAAGTTGTTTAGTTCCGGTATTTGTAACAAGACATTCTTTATTTCGGGGATAGGGGAAAAGCGATCAACCCCTTGCGGATCATAATGTGTTGACGTCTGTTTCAAAGCGTAAATGAATGCCCTCCTAGTTTCTTTTCTTTCGTTATATTTAGAAAGAATTGAATTGTAATCTTAAAAGTCATGAACAATTGCAGTCCGAGAATACGTCTACAAGAATCTGGAAAATTAATTTTCCGTGGAACTATTTTTTCTGTACGCACCCTACAGTCTAAAGAATTTAAATCATGGCGAGCAGTCCAAGTGTTCATTCACCAAAAGTTGGAATTTGAAGTGAATCTGCTTTTGGATAGCTAAATTTTCTTATGAATTCAGGAATTGTTACAATATTTCTTCGATAGTGCTGCAGCAAAATCCATGTCAATTGGACCAGCTGTCATCAAGATTCAGCTGTCAAATGCGCAACAATTGTCAACCGGTTACAACTGTCACATCTTGCCTTCAACGTCAGGTTGAAATATGTATTGTCGCGTCGTTTCTGTTTCTTGTTTTCTTGAATTTGTCGTGTGAATTGTGCTCGTTTCGATAATTTCTGCAAGTGTTTAATAAGTGCGTGTAGTAAAATTCAAAAATAATATCTCGTAATTTCCTTTCTGCATTCCAAACGCGGGGCTCGAGTGAATGTGATTGTCCGTGGTCCGGTTGTGATCGAATTCGAATTTGAGTCATTTTACCTTGCCCAGCGTGTTCCGCAGCGGGTATTGTTGCGTCGGAATCGGATCGGTAATCCCACGAATAATGACAACTGCGCGAGTGTAATCTAATGTCTAGATTGATAATCAGTGTTGATATTTGTGTATGATTTGTGATAATTAAGATTCCTATGCAAAATGGAAGTGCATAGCACGGAATCAAAATCAAGTGCACCCGGGGCGGTGACGGCAGCCGCTGACGAGGCTGCACATAAGCAAAAGGAGAATGGGAACGGCAATGTTGCAGCGGCCGTGACTACTGCGAATTCCAGCATCGATGATTCAAAAGGTAAATGGATAGCAGTCTTAGATTTTCTCATGCATTTTCCAGGCCTCGTTAGCAAGCAAAACAATCTATTTCCGCGGCATTCATGAACACTGTTCCCTTGCACGTCTTTTTTATGATTTTCTATTCGAGATTCTTGGCGGGTCTCCATAATATATCTTGCCGTTGTGTATTCTTTGATAAGATAAAAAGTTATAAATGTGCTCGCTGCAGTAGATTTTGCCATGTTTACAAAATTATGAACGCTCTACATACACACGACCGCACACAAAAAACGCAAACATGATAAAGTAGCTTGCTTGCACGAAAACGTCGAATCGGTGGGTGTGCGAAGGCATACGACTCGGCCGGCTCCAGAGCAGAGCCAGTGCAAACAGGTGGTTGTCGGCGAACCGAGCGGAGCTTCAAAACAGCTCCGTGATAGGAAATTCCATTACAAGACATGCAAATCCCTTAGAAGTTGTTGAACTGGGCCGAGTTGTGCCACAAGATTCGCAATTCGTCGTGTGACTACTTCGCTCCCATTTCTAGCCAAGTTGCATTAATTCCTACTGGGGCTGAGTCATCCACATAAATAACGACTAGTCATTCAATGTAACGAAAGTCTTATTTGCCGTCTGTGAGTTTCGTTGTAGATTGCTTAGCAATAAGGTCAAGGAATCAGTCCGAGTTGAATTTTACACTTTGGATATTAGACATTTCTGCTAACTAGGCGCAATCAAAAATAGAAGCGAATAACGTGTGTGGGTGTAGAATTCACTGTTGAATATACTGTCGAGTGCATAAATTGTAAATTGCAGTGCAACTCATCTCATTGAAGATTCCAGAGGTTTCGAGAATTCTTCCAGAATATTGTGAAATTACACGCTTATCGGGAAATAGTAAATCATTGGATTAACTACAAAAGGCAGTAAATCATTAGTATCGTTATTCGCCTCGACGTAGCCTTATAGTGATAAACATAAATCCAAGCTCGATGCTATCAAAGGTAGAAAATGTCAGTTTTTTTCGTTGTAAAGTATTTTGTTTAAATGTGTTGCCTTTTCGTTGTATTTCTTCCGACAAAAGTGAAGTGAAAATTCAAAAATAGATTATTTCCAAAGAACTGCAACGTTCTCTTGCTTCCATCCTCTTAGAACGCCAATTTAAATACTCGTGGCTCAACTCTCCTGATATTGCTTCTCTGCAGTTATCTCGCACAGAAAAACAGTGGAAATATTTTTAGCGCGATAAAAAACGAAACCAATGAATACATAATCTATTTTATCGTGGGTTCCCATTTTTAGACTCGCACAAATCATTCCAGGGAATCCCCTTTGACTGTGTGATATGTGCGCCTTCTTGGTATTCCGACTGAGGGTATGCTTCTAAGTATCGATACTTAACTTGTGATCTTATTCGTGAATGAATGCGCCCACTAAGCTTTGACTTTAAAATTTCACCAATGAGAAATGTTGAGAGATTATAATTGTTCCGTAGAGTGTGAATTGATATTGAATTGAAGAAGTTACTTTAAAATAAATACAGATAACTTTTATTTAAATTTATTTAGCAACTTTACATTGAACTACCCACAATGCTGGTTATACAAGAACAAAGAACACACCCTTGATTGGTGGTTGACAAAGGAACAACTAGTGAAATCTATCTCTTACAATGTTGCCAATCATGGCAAAACAAAAATAATAAAATGATTTTTTTTTAATACCTCCATTCCCTACCACTCTCTCCATCACTCTTTCTTCGTCCTACAACGCTCGTGCATTCACATTTCGTCGCTTCGTCCTTTGTGCCACCCAGACAACGTTTAATACATCGGTATAAGGAGGGACACAAAATAATGTGAACTAATCCTTTTCATGAACATCTAGTCCAAAATCATGATCAGCTCTCAGAGATAAAAAAAAATTCAATATAATACCATGTATTCAAAAAAACTCTGAGTAACTGACACTTCGGTATCTCGCCGATTGGGTCAAAAAAAAAACGCCCTAAGATACTGGGCTCATAAAAGCAGAATTACAGGTCCACGCTTCAATCAGTGCTCATTAAATACTCCCTTAGTCTTTTCTTCAATACCAAAAGTGAGTTTGCTTTCTTAACCATTTCTGCTAGATTGTTATACACTTGCCAGAAAAAGTATCCATACTACAAACGAAAGCAACATATTGGGAAATACATGCTAAAGAAGGCTGCTACATTTATATATTCAAGCAACAAAATTTACTCATTAATGAAACTATCTTTTCGATAAATTTTTCCTGTGGAATCCTTTAAAAACAAGATTTTATAAAATAAAAACAAAAAAGCCGCCCTTAAACGAACCGGAAAAAGTATCCGTACATGACAATATTAATTGGAAATATTCAAATATTTTATTACATATCAGGGCTTAATAACTTGTCGGGGTAAACTTTTCTTTTAAGGACCTCCTTAAGTCGATTTGGCATGGAGTGAACCAATTTGGCTTTGTCCTGCCTGGTAACTTTACCCCATTCATTGACGATGACATTTTTCAGCGTTTCCTTCGATGTTATGCTGTGCTGACAGATTCTGCGTTCCCACAAGTCCCACAAATGCTTAATGGAATTAAGGTCTGGGGATCGGGGCGGTGTACACAGTTGATATTTTGTGTTGTAGAGCAACCAAAGCTTCACATTGTGTGCAGTGTGCTTGGGATCATTATTTTGCAGGAGCCAGAAATCGCCCCAAGCCTCAACTGCTGAACGCTTCGCTTCAAATTCACCTTCAAAATATTAAGGTAACCGTATTGATCTATAGTTGATTCTATAAACATAAGTTGGCCAACTCCTTCTGCCGCCATACACCCCAAGACCATTACACCAACTCCACCATGTTTCACAGTTGGTACGAGACTTTCTTTTTCGATGGCAGTAACGCTCTTCCGCCGCACTAACTTTCTTCCTTTAATGTCAAATATGCTAAATTTGTTTTCGTCAGAGAATAGAACCTGTTCCCAATACTCTGGTGGCTTTTTAGGGTTTTGTATTAAAATACAAAACCCTATTGCAATCACGACCTGTGTCCGTCTGTATGTCACAACACTTTTTCTCCGAAACTATAGAGGCTACAGCCATGAAACTTTGTAGAAAGCTCAGAAGTGGTGACCATTTGAAATTTCAAGGGTAAAAACATTTTTCAAAGGCGTTTAAGGGGGGTCTCCCCATATAGGGAGGTGACCCCTCAAAAAAAAATTTTCACCATTGGTAGTCGACTAGGGTGTCATTGGAAAGGTCTCAATGAGATCTTTTCAAAACAAGTCTTAAAATTGCCTTAAAGTACCGAGGGGGGCAGGGGAAAGAGAAATGTACAAACTTTTCGCGTACCCCCCCTCGCGATTGGACACCTTCCATCCGAAAAATCTGAAAAAAATCATGAATGTAGGCCTTCATGAGTACAACAACAACAAATACATGAGAAGTCGAAATTCACTCAACTTTGTTAGTAATAGTATGATTTATCGATTTTGTGTTTTCTTGAATAAAATCTAAACGGTACCTTTAAAATCAATACTACTAACTATTTATAAGATTGATCTTTTCTGAAAGTTTCATAAAGATCGAATAGTATTTACCGAAGTTATAGCGATTTGAATTTTCCTGTATTACTGTGGAGCAATATGCCCTGTATTACTATGGAAACATATGGCTATGGAAATATATGGCTATGGAGCCATATGCGCTTTTTACCGGCTTAGACACTACAGCTTTGCTAGAATTTGCATGAAAATTTCAGGAGTGATAGGTATCATGAAGATGAGTACATACAATTGAAACAAGTCGAAGAGGCAGGAGAGAGCTCCTAGCAAAAGGGCTTTGTAACCATTCTAGGATTCGAAAAAATAGGCCATGAATCGGTGATTACAGTACAGAGGAGTGGCCCCTGAAAAAAAATTTCATGAAAGGTAGCCGATATGAGTATCAACTGAAAGTTCTCTATGAGAGCTTTTCAAAACAGTTCTTAAACTTTGTGCTTCAGTGGGGGCACAGGGGGGGAAATACATGAAAAATGTGTTTCCTCCCTTGCGAATGGACATCCGTGATCTAAAAAATCTGAAAAAATTATCAAAGGAGATATTTATGAGTATAACTATAAATATTACCTCAGAAGTCAAAATTCGTTCAACTTTGTTAATAATAGTATGATCCTCGAAATTCACATTTTCTCCAATAAAATCGTCTTTGACATGTTTCTTGATTTTATTCGTTGCTGGTTACTGCATTTTGTAAATTGAGTACAAAACCCTTCTGACATGAGCATAGGTCTGTCTACCCAACTTATTTATATATTTTTTGTGAAATCCACACGTTTCTTCCTGTTCACTTCCGAAATGTATGGCTTCTTACGTGCTATGCGTGAGTGATATCCATCTCTCTTTAGTATTTTTCGTATGGTATCTTCATGGAGAACCTTGCCAAAAGAGTCTTTTATATTTATAACAATTTGTGAAGCAGTTACTCGACAACTGCCTGAAAAACGTTTCTTTTTTCGCGTTCAGTCAATATGAAGAGTCGACCACAACGAGGCTTTGACATAATAGAACCAGTTGTATTAAATGTTTTCACCACACACTGGACAGAGGAGTGAGTTCTGCCTACTATTTGATAAATTTTGTGTTGTTTTCCCTTCACTCTTAAGTTTCAGCATAATTTTCCTCTCCTCAGTACTGATTTCGCTCATTTTGGGCGTCATCATGTATCCTAGTGCACCATAAAGTTAATCAAACTACACTCACTTTTAAACCTATCACAACTTAAAATAGAACTATTATCCGACCTAAAAACATTAATATGCATCTGCATATGTCCTCGCATAACACGGAGAATCCCCTGGTTTGTTCTGTACGGATACTTTTTCTGGTCTATTTTATTGCCATAAATTGATTTTGTTTGAGTTTCAAGACTTTTTAAATAGTAAGTATTATGAAACATACTGGGAATCATGCAAAAGGGTAGATTTTATAGTATTATAAAAGAAAGCATTCAAATTAAGTGGACATATGCTTTTTAATACAACAATAACTTTGTTATCTTGCATGTACGGATACTTTTTCTGGCAAGTGTATATACGCAGAGCATCATTCGTTGCATCGTTCTTTCGACGATCCGTTCTGGCAAAAGGTATTACGAATTGATCTGCATTCCTCGCATTATATGGGTTGATCTGTGATACCTTAATTAATGGTGTTCGTTCCGATCCATTCGTTTTTAAATTTTTGTAGATAAACTTAGCTTTCTCCATACTAATGATTTGACTAAAGTTTGATGATTTTGCCAATTGGCAAACTAAACTAGTTTGAGTAAGCATTGGCAGTTTCAGAATGTTTTTATACGCTTTGGTAAGCAGCCTGGATATACTATTTAGATGTTGCTTTGCTGATTGACTCCAAATGAGTACCCCATAATGTAATTTCGTCAGGACAAACGCATTTAGACCAAGTTTCTTGATGTGTATTGGAAAATCCTCATATCTTCTTAACAATCCTATTTTTGGGGCTGATTGCCTCCTCAAGTTATTTATGCGTAGCAACCAGGTCATACGATGGTCTATGATAAGACCAAGATATTTCATTTCTAGCACTCTTTGCAATTTTTCGCCGATAATATTTAGTTCGACATCTATATCTCCTTTGTTCTTTTACTTAAAAACAATATATTTTGTCTCGCAGTTTCGTTTAATGGAACCAGCCTATATGCTGGAACCAGCTGAAGTCCATCGAGCGAATAATGCTATTATGTTGATAGCTAAAATGCTCGGGTGAAAGAACAATGTAGTTCTTTCACTTAGGACAACCAGCAATCCTCAAACAAAATTTTCTTATAATATATTTTGTCTTTGTAGTGTTCAATACTAGTTTGTTTTCGATTAACCGATGATGGGATTTTCCTATATCCTCGTTGATAGTGTTCTCAATGGCAGTTTTGTCTCGTCCTGAATAGAGCAGAACTGTGTCATCAGCATATAATGTGTGATATCCCGTCAGCCCACATGTATTTAGATAATTTATTGAGCCTCGGGGAACTCCTATTTTCGTATGTGCTCGATCGCGCAGAACATGGTTGATTAAAATTCTCTGCGTTCTTCCCTCCAAGTAATTGTTAAACAACTGCTTACGACTGCCCTGAATACCATACGATTCAAGTTTACGAAGCAATCGGTCATGATCAACTATATCAAATGCTTTTCAAATCCACAAAAATTGCGATGACATAATCACCTCTGTCAAGTCCTAGATTCATGAAACGTGTGACAGAATGTAGGGTATCCAAAGTACTCTTGTTCTTTTGAAAATCAAACGGAGTTTTCAACTAAGAATAATGTCAATCGATTGTTTAATATTTTTTTCAAATATCTTACTAAATCTCGGTAGCAGCGTAATCGGGCGACAGTTATTCGAGTCGAGATGATCACCACCCTTAAATATAGGAACTATTTTTGCAAGTTTTTCCTAATATTCAGGTTTATAAAACTTTCCAGAAGCTCGGCTATGTCTTTGATTATACTAATCTCATTTATCGTGATGTTATCGATGCTTGGTGCCGTATTATTTTTCAGTCCATTGATTACATTTAAGACTTCCCTTTTATTTGTTTGATGAATGTGAAGGATCGAATTTATTGAGATATTTGCAGTGTTTAAATTGCTTTCTGAACTGGCAATGATTTCTTTAGTGATTCTTCCATCAATTGTTGAAAAAAAATTATTGAATGAGTTCGCCGCGTCACGTGGACACGATGGTATTAGAGGGCCCATCAGGATTCAGTTGAATGTTTTAGGATATACCCCGGGGTGAAGAGTTATCCTTTATCTCATTTATTATTTTCCATATTTCATGGGAGTTGTCAGCCGCTGTTTCCATTCTTCTTGAGAAATATGAGAATTTAGCCTCTTTCACCAATCGTTTCGTTTCTTTTTTCGCTTGGTTTCCATTGTTCTTCCTGTAGTCCATGTATGCCTTCCTGTTTTTAATACTTGCATCAATTACATTTTTCGTTATCCAAGTCCATTGTCGACACCTGATTTTTTTCTCAATAGTAGAGCTTTGCTTAGCAGCTCTGATGATATTTTTGATTCCAATAATACTATTTGGTTTCCGTTTCTTCCGTAATTCTCGTATGTTTGATTTCAAGAGCTCCTTATCTAGATATCTGAACGTTTTGTAGGTTGGCTTCTGTTTGTTCAGGGTTTGGCCTTGAATAGCTATTTTTAACACACGGTGATTCAACTCCGGCCAGTCCTCAAATGTATATATCTTGTTTTCAGCCACTTTTAGATCTTTGGTTATATATTCATTGGTTATATAATCCAGACAGGTATTTGAAATTGGGCGAAATTTTGTTGTTATTTATGATTACCATTCCATTTCTAGCGTATCCTCAAATCCTTGATTATTGAAATTACAATTGAATAAAATGTCTAAATTAAACATATAATTTTAAATACTGCCATTTTTAATTTAGGTTTTGTTAAAAAGTCTGCTAATTGTTCATTACGTCGTACATGCACTGTTTCAAACGCCTTATTTTGCGAATTTCTCACTAAATTCAAGGCACTTTGGTTGTCGATCAACAACTTCGTTGGTGATGTTGTCCCTTCTTCTATTTCGTTAAGAAACGCTCGTAGCCACATGGTTTCTTGTGCTGCTTTGGATGCTGCAACATACTCCGCCTCTGTAGTTGACCGCGCTACACATTTTTGTCTTTGTGAACACCATGTCACAGGACCATTTGTAAGCACGCTAACGTACCCTGACGTTGACCTTCTTGTATCTGGGTCACCTGCAAAGTCTGCATCGCTGTAGGTTTCAACTCTCCAGATGGTCGGCTGTAAATTATTCCGACATCCCTACATCCCTACTACTTTGTCGACATGTTAATATTTTTTCACTGCTATCCAGTGAATCTGTCTTGATTGTTTAAATGCCTGCTGACTTGCCCCATAGCATATATTATGTCGGGACGCGGCGCAACTGCAGCAAACATCAAACTTCTAACAGCTTCACGATAAGGGATGTTCATTTCATTATTATCATTATTCTGAATGTCTTGGAAACTTATTAATGCTTTTGGATCTGCTGGAACTGCAGTTGCTCATATTAAACTTCTCCAATACTCTGTTGATGTAGCTCTTCTGATTGGTAAACATGGCTTTCTGGTTTTGTTTCAAATTATTTCCAACCCAACGAAAACTTCCGGGACACAGTTCTGCCAAAATTTTCTGTATAATGTGTATAATGTTACCATTATCTGACATAATGAGTCCACCATCTACGTATAGAGCGAGATAAACTACAACCTCATCGTAAACTGCTTTGTATACACTTCTGTCGGATTTGGGTTGTATAAAGTTGAATTTCTCATTCCAATATCGAGGTCCCTGTTTTAAACCATATAAACTTTTATTTAGTTTGCATACATACTCTGGATTTTGCTGATAAATCATTCCGGTTGCCTTATGGACTGGTAATGGTCCACGTATTGTTAGCTTTGAGTGACTCTATTTCCTCTTCCATCGCCTGCTGCCATTGTTTTGCATCTTCTCTGGCCATTCCTTCATCAAAAGTTTGTGGTTCCTCGTTGAAGATTGCTGAGCACGCTATATCAACATCTTCATCAACATATTCAGTATACCGTGATGGTCGACAGATGGTATTTCTATTTCGTAACTGGCGCTCACCTACTACTGGATTTATTTCTTCGTTTTCAAGCATTTCAACATTGTCATGTTCATCATCTTGCTGCTGCTCTGGTTCTAACACTTAATCATTGTTGTGAGTCTCGCTACAATGTGTTTCTTCATTGAAATTTATATCACGTGTTATTATTTTTATCCCAGAATTTACATCAACCAAACGATGGTTAACACTGTCGTTTTCATAACCAACTAACAGCATTTTCCTTGCCTTGGTGTTAAATATTGTTCTGATTTGTTTTGGGACGTGAACATAACCTTCAATGCCGAATTTCTTTTTCAATTCTACCGTTTTGCTCCGCTGTGTAAGGATCAGTAAACTCATGAATTATACCACTATCTTTGAACAACCGCTGGAACTGTTCATTTCGAAATTCAAGTCCGTTATCACTTCTAACACGTTTAATTTTATGACGTTTGAGTTTCTACTAAAGTTTTATACTCGGCAAACTTCATGAATGCATCACTTTTATGTTTAATAAAGTTCGATGATCGATATGAAGTACAATCGTCCTTGAACAATTAAAAGTAGTTCGCATTACTGACCGATGAATGTATCATCTTACCACACAAATCCATGTGTACAAATTCACCTGGTTTCCCTGCTCTTTCTTTTAAGTTCATTTGAAACGGTTGTCTGTTGAATTTTCCAAACTGACACATTTCACAGAATAACCCATCAAGATATTTATCTTCAGCCCTGGAATTAGCCCTCGGTCGGCCATTTCTTTCATTGTACGGAAGCTTATGTGACCCATTCTCTCATGCCACAATTTAGTTGTCTCCCACTGTCACGTTACCCACTTCCTGGTTTATTTCAGATTTAAATATCATTTTATAACACTGAATTTCTAATTTGTCATCATCAAAAATAGCTTTAAAATTTTTACTAGTTAATGCACCGATTGACGTCAAGTTTTTCTTTAATTCCGGAAGAAACAGTACATTTTCGAGAGTTCTTGGTTCCCATTTTCCGTTCACTAATGCTTGAACGCGAATGAACCACACCTCTCAACTTTCAACCGCGAATTGTCACCGGTTTGCACAAAACTGTCGCCTGCATTTTTTTTAAACACTGTAAACCATTCACCTCAATGAGACATATGTTCAGAAGCACCGCTATCTGCTAACCATTTATCTTCGCTGTTCGTTTGAGAGAGATTTTTCATTTCAATGCACATTGCTATTGCATTTCTCTCATCACTGACTTGTTTTTGTTTTGCTAACCATGGTCTACATTCTGATTTATAGTGCCCTTTCTTATTGCAGTAAAAACACTCAATATGTCGTTTGTTACGCGATTCACTTTTCTTATCGCTTTTCTTTAATGTTGCCGACGCTGATGCTCTTTGTTTACCTTTGATGTTCATAGCTGCAAACGTTGTTGCCATATCTTCAGATTGTGTTAGCCTTTATTCTTCTTTCAACAAATGTGCTGTTAAATTATCAAATGTTTGTTTTGATTCATCGTATGAATCCCAAGCTGTCACAAATGATTTGTATTTATATGGCAATTTTGCCATCTTGTCAACATCTTTTACCGATTCGCCAACATTTGCTAGCGCCTGTGCTAGTTCTTCAATTTGCTTATTTGTTGCGCAATGGAGTCTGTTTCTGACATGTTGTAACTGAAAAATTGTTGCTTCAATGCGACTTTATTCACTGATGGTATCTTTTCATGAATCGTTTTCAGACGAGCCCACATTGCCGCTGCCTTTTCATATGTTGTAACTGTCTGAAGTTGCTCAAACTCCATTCATGACGAGATTAGTAACATAGCCTTTGCATTCAAAGTATACCAGGCTGTCCTCCCTGTCGTACCTGTTACCGCTGGACGCACCGTTTTTCCGTTTACCAAGTTTCCCATACCTGATTCTGCTCGAAAGATTATTTCCAGCTGGTGCTTCTATAGCTGAAAGTTTTCCCCATTAAACTTCTGCAACTGAAATTGTTTAAGAATTTCCATGGTTCCTGAGTTGCACGAACCGTTTTCCAATCACGATTTTTCCGCGTGCTTCTAATTGAACTACCACTAGACACACCCGATACCACTCACGTGTCGTCAAGTTTTTTGTTCAGTCTACTCACAGTTTCTCACTCAGTTCCCACACGCGACACTGGGCCCATAACCTGTTGAGAGATTACGATTGTTCCGTGGAGTGTGAATTGAGGAGATATTGAATTGAAGAAGTTATTTAAAAGAAAACACAGATAACTTTTATTTAAACTTAGTTAGCAGCTTTACATTGCATTTTACAATGCTGGTTTTACAAGAAGAAAGAACTTACCCTTGATTGGTAGTCGATCAAGGAACAACTAGTAACATCCATCTCTTACAACGTTGCCAACCAAGGCAAAACGAAACGTAATAAGTTGATATTGAAATAAAGTGTCTAAATTAAACATATTATTTTCAACAAGAAATATAGACCGAAAGTTGAAAAAATGGCTCATTATATCTAAATATGAGCTTTCGACTCCCACTTACAATTCAGGGGACGGCCTACAAATTTCAATTGTATCATACGAATTTATTTTTTTTTTTATTAGCACTATCTCCAACTGTCTCGGCCCATTGACCGCGTCCTTCAGTTTCGATCTCCGAGCAGCGATGAACTGTCTTCGTCGAGCGAGTCAGACCAGCGTTTCCTTAAAAATTCTGGCAGTCCAGGAAACGACATTGAAGACATGAGATCGCACACAATGTTCAAAAGTGGGAAGCCTACTGGAAAATGAGAATTCGGAGTGGCCTTCATTGTGGATAGGGAGTTCAAATCGCATGTTAATGATTTTAAGGCCGTCAATGAACGGTTGTGTGCGATCCGTATAAAAGCGAAATTCTTCAAAATCAGCGGATAAATGTTCACGCCTCGGCCGAAGAAAAGGACAAAGAAATGAAGGAAACGTTTTACAATCACCTGGAAAGACTGGTCGACTCATTGACCACAAACGATATAAAAATAATTCTGGGTGATTTCAACGCTAAGGTTGGCAATGAGCTATCTCATCAGGGAACGACTGGAGGATATAGCCGCCACGATGAAACAAATGACAACGGCCAGTGCCTGATTGACCTTGCATATAGCAGAAATCTAGTCATATAGTACGTCCGACTTGCTTCCCACATCGGTGCATTCATAAAATAACCTGGATATCACCGGATGGCAACACACAAAACCTGATCGACTATGTTCTCATCCAACAAGGTTCAGGGCTCGAGCATACTTGGCGTCTGCACACACAAAGGAGCCAATTGTAACTCAGATCATTACTTGATCAAATTAATCTATCGATGTTGTATGTCAAAGGCATATTCGGCGAAGACCAGCCTGCTACAAAAATTTAACATTGAAAGGCTCCAAACGGCGTCTGTGGCCAAAAATTTCACGGAGACCCTCGACAACCAGCTGGCTCCCATCTTATTAGAAAATGTCAGAAATTACCCTTTAAATAAAATTTATAAATTTAGAAAATAAAATCATTTTCACATATCTAAGGAAAACATAACAAACCGTATCAACAGTGCTACGATAACAGTGCTCTTTTGGCCTCCAGAAGGAGTCTTCGTGAAGCTTCAGTTGGGAGCTACTGAAGTAGACAAAACAATAATTTACCATCTGGCACTCCGATATTGAACCCTCTTGTAGAGATGTATCTGACTCCTCTGTAACCAGTCATCCAATCTCTGAATACTACATGCATACATACATACATACAAATTTATCGAGCCTTTATGCATACACTAGGCAGAAAAAGTCTGCATTCACCTGATGCCATTTAGTTTTCAAAATTCACAAACGAAACGTATCGAACAATTTCTAGATTTTGTTTTGCCTATAGATGAATTAAACAAATTCCCTAGGCACCCAGACTTTCATTAATTTCCTCCGAGCGATTTTTGAGATAACTGTACTTTTCGCGGGAAACATACAAAACCGAGACAGAAAAGTTTGCGTTCACTCATCGAATTAGGGGATTTCCCGAAGAATAACTTTTCAAGCGCACTTTCAAAATGTTATCATGTATCAGTAATTTATTAAGTTTTATTTGGGCAAGTGTTTAGTATGATATTGTAAAGTTACCATAGTAAAAAAACGTGTTTCTTTTGCAATGACAAATAAAAAAAAAATTGATGTGAACAAAAGGAAAATCATTGCGAAATTATGGAAGGAGGGAAAAAGCTTTCGAAATATGGGAAAACTCGTTGGAAGACAATATTCGTCAATTCAGAGAGTTTTAAATAATTTTAAATTGACAAAAGAACTCACCTCGTAACGACGTTCTGGGCGTTTATCAAAGCTGTCCGAGAGGGAAAAGCGAAATATTTTCACTATGGTAAAAAAAAATCGCTACTGACTGCAAGGGAAATAGCAGCAGAAATTAAGCAAAAGTTCTGGAAGCAAATATGTCCTGATACCATCAGGAAAATTCTAAAATGTCTGAGTACCATGGACGAGACGCTCGATGAAAGCCATTCACTACCCCGATTAATCTGGTAAAGCGCGTTGCCTTTGCTAAGGAGTACTTAAACCAACCTCAAGAATTTTTGAATAATGTGCTTTTTCAAACGATAGCAAATTCTGCATTTTCGGTATAAAACGACATAAAATAGTCTCAGGAACAGCACTACAAAATGAATATTTGCTATCCACTGTAAAATATGGTAGTGGTGGAGTAATGGTTTGGGTATACATGGCGGCTGCTGGCGTTGGTAACCTAGAGTTCATTGAGTCGACAATGAAAAAATTCAGTTACCTTGACACTTTAAGAAACAATTTGGAGCAAAGTGCGCGAAACCTCGGCGTGGGTAATAATTATCACTTCCAGCAAGATAATGACCCGAAGCGTGCAGCCGAAATTGTGGGGCTCTGCCTACTTTATAATACACCAAAACTGCTACATACGCCACCGTGATCTCCAGACCTTATTCCCATTGAGCATTTGTGGGACTCGCTCGAGGGAAGAAAGAAGTGCTCAAAAAAGTTCTCAGACAAGAGTGGGAGAAAAGATCAACAGAAGAGATGGCAAAGCTCATCAATTCGATGCCTGAAAGGCTTCAAGAGGTCATAAGGAATCGAGGATATCCTACAAGTTATTGATTGGCTTCAAAACTGTAATTATCAGTCATTTGAAAACGTTTATTACATGTGAACCCAAACTTTTTCTGCCTTGATTTTGTATGTTTTTTACGAAAATAAATATTTTCTTAAAAAGTATTCAAGTAAAACTAATGAAATTGTGCTTGAAGATAGTCCCTTAAGCTACTAATAAATGTATTAAACCAAATCTGGAATTATTTCATTTTGCTTCGATTTTGAAACATTATAATTTGATTGCACGCTAGCGCAGACTTCCTAGTGTATGAATATACAAGAAAATAAGCAAACATACTAACAGCGAATCTAATTGTCTAGTATCTAACATAGATAAAATACGGTCGTAACCTATATAATTGAGAATCAAACATTTATCCAATTGGGTTTCTGAATACTATACTAGATTGCATAGCTACAGAATCACCGAATTCGGGTTTGTGTGTTCAGGCGCCAAAATAAGGGGAACCGGTAATGAAAGAGACGAAATACGCTGAAGGATATAGCTCGCAATTAAATCTTTTATTCAGTTTTGACGATCAGCTGTATACACATCCGCAAACATATTGAACGCCTTCGAAAGACGGATACTGATACGAGTAATCGTAGCGAAACTAGACGGGGACCATGGGCGAATTCGTTACAACCATGAGCTGCATGCAATTTTTAACCAGCTGGAGGTCTAATCGATTGTAAGACTATGGAAGCTGCAATGGGCTGGCCACATGAATCGTATGGACGAACAACGGATACCCAAAAAGGTATTCGTTGGGGGAACTGAATCGGTGGAAAAACTGAGGATGCGCTGGTTTGACTGGGTCGACGAAGACAGTTTATCGCTGCTCGGATTCCGAAATTATAGGAGGCGGTCAAGGAAACTTTAAATTACATGTTATTTTGACACTGACAGCTGTTTCCCGCTCAAAATTATGTTAGTGAGTCAGTATTAATCTTCTGCGGAACGAAATGAATCGATGTACGCTTGAACAACGTTGGGAAATATTGAAATCGAATTGGAAGCCGATTTTTCTCAAAAAAATCATCTTTTTTGATACACATTTTCATCTGGGCGACTATGTGAACAAATAAAACTGCCGCATCTGGGGCTCCACACGTGATTGTCGAGAAGCCAATGCATCCTCAGCGAGTGACAGTGTGGATTCGTGAGTGGAGGCATTATTGGACCGTATTTTCTTGAAAATGAGGCTGGAAATGCTGTTTTGGTCAACGGGGAGCGGTACAGAGGCATGATAATCGACTTCTTGTGGCTAAGATTGAGGATTTGGACTTGACTGGTCTTTGGTTGCCATATCTTCAGATTGTGTTAGCCTTTATTCTTCTTTCAACAAATGTGCTGTTAAATTATCAAATGTTTGTTTTGATTCATCGTATGAATCCCAAGCTGTCACAAATGATTTGTATTTATATGGCAATTTTGCCATCTTGTCAACATCTTTTACCGATTCGCCAACATTTGCTAGCGCCTGTGCTAGTTCTTCAATTTGCTTATTTGTTGCGCAATGGAGTCTGTTTCTGACATGTTGTAACTGAAAAATTGTTGCTTCAATGCGACTTTATTCACTGATGGTATCTTTTCATGAATCGTTTTCAGACGAGCCCACATTGCCGCTGCCTTTTCATATGTTGTAACTGTCTGAAGTTGCTCAAACTCCATTCATGACGAGATTAGTAACATAGCCTTTGCATTCAAAGTATACCAGGCTGTCCTCCCTGTCGTACCTGTTACCGCTGGACGCACCGTTTTTCCGTTTACCAAGTTTCCCATACCTGATTCTGCTCGAAAGATTATTTCCAGCTGGTACTTCTATAGCTGAAAGTTTTCCCCATTAAACTTCTGCAACTGAAATTGTTTAAGAATTTCCATGGTTCCTGAGTTGCACGAACCGTTTTCCAATCACGATTTTTCCGCGTGCTTCTAATTGAACTACCACTAGACACACCCGATACCACTCACGTGTCGTCAAGTTTTTTGTTCAGTCTACTCACAGTTTCTCACTCAGTTCCCACACGCGACACTGGGCCCATAACCTGTTGAGAGATTACGATTGTTCCGTGGAGTGTGAATTGAGGAGATATTGAATTGAAGAAGTTATTTAAAAGAAAACACAGATAACTTTTATTTAAACTTAGTTAGCAGCTTTACATTGCATTTTACAATGCTGGTTTTACAAGAAGAAAGAACTTACCCTTGATTGGTAGTCGATCAAGGAACAACTAGTAACATCCATCTCTTACAACGTTGCCAACCAAGGCAAAACGAAACATAATAAGTTGATATTGAAATAAAGTGTCTAAATTAAACATATTATTTTCAACAAAAAATATAGACCGAAAGTTGAAAAAATGGCTCATTATATCTAAATATGAGCTTTCGACTCCCACTTACAATTCAGGGGACGGCCTACAAATTTCAATTGTATCATACGAATTTATTTTTTTTTTATTAGCACTATCTCCAACTGTCTCGGCCCATTGACCGCGTCCTTCAGTTTCGATCTCCGAGCAGCGATGAACTGTCTTCGTCGAGCGAGTCAGACCAGCGTTTCCTTAAAAATTCTGGCAGTCCAGGAAACGACATTGAAGACATGAGATCGCACACAATGTTCAAAAGTGGGAAGCCTACTGGAAAATGAGAATTCGGAGTGGCCTTCATTGTGGATAGGGAGTTCAAATCGCATGTTAATGATTTTAAGGCCGTCAATGAACGGTTGTGTGCGATCCGTATAAAAGCGAAATTCTTCAAAATCAGCGGATAAATGTTCACGCCTCGGCCGAAGAAAAGGACAAAGAAATGAAGGAAACGTTTTACAATCACCTGGAAAGACTGGTCGACTCATTGACCACAAACGATATAAAAATAATTCTGGGTGATTTCAACGCTAAGGTTGGCAATGAGCTATCTCATCAGGGAACGACTGGAGGATATAGCCGCCACGATGAAACAAATGACAACGGCCAGTGCCTGATTGACCTTGCATATAGCAGAAATCTAGTCATATAGTACGTCCGACTTGCTTCCCACATCGGTGCATTCATAAAATAACCTGGATATCACCGGATGGCAACACACAAAACCTGATCGACTATGTTCTCATCCAACAAGGTTCAGGGCTCGAGCATACTTGGCGTCTGCACACACAAAGGAGCCAATTGTAACTCAGATCATTACTTGATCAAATTAATCTATCGATGTTGTATGTCAAAGGCATATTCGGCGAAGACCAGCCTGCTACAAAAATTTAACATTGAAAGGCTCCAAACGGCGTCTGTGGCCAAAAATTTCACGGAGACCCTCGACAACCAGCTGGCTCCCATCTTATTAGAAAATGTCAGAAATTACCCTTTAAATAAAATTTATAAATTTAGAAAATAAAATCATTTTCACATATCTAAGGAAAACATAACAAACCGTATCAACAGTGCTACGATAACAGTGCTCTTTTGGCCTCCAGAAGGAGTCTTCGTGAAGCTTCAGTTGGGAGCTACTGAAGTAGACAAAACAATAATTTACCATCTGGCACTCCGATATTGAACCCTCTTGTAGAGATGTATCTGACTCCTCTGTAACCAGTCATCCAATCTCTGAATACTACATGCATACATACATACATACAAATTTATCGAGCCTTTATGCATACACTAGGCAGAAAAAGTCTGCATTCACCTGATGCCATTTAGTTTTCAAAATTCACAAACGAAACGTATCGAACAATTTCTAGATTTTGTTTTGCCTATAGATGAATTAAACAAATTCCCTAGGCACCCAGACTTTCATTAATTTCCTCCGAGCGATTTTTGAGATAACTGTACTTTTCGCGGGAAACATACAAAACCGAGACAGAAAAGTTTGCGTTCACTCATCGAATTAGGGGATTTCCCGAAGAATAACTTTTCAAGCGCACTTTCAAAATGTTATCATGTATCAGTAATTTATTAAGTTTTATTTGGGCAAGTGTTTAGTATGATATTGTAAAGTTACCATAGTAAAAAAACGTGTTTCTTTTGCAATGACAAATAAAAAAAAAATTGATGTGAACAAAAGGAAAATCATTGCGAAATTATGGAAGGAGGGAAAAAGCTTTCGAAATATGGGAAAACTCGTTGGAAGACAATATTCGTCAATTCAGAGAGTTTTAAATAATTTTAAATTGACAAAAGAACTCACCTCGTAACGACGTTCTGGGCGTTTATCAAAGCTGTCCGAGAGGGAAAAGCGAAATATTTTCACTATGGTAAAAAAAAAAATCGCTACTGACTGCAAGGGAAATAGCAGCAGAAATTAAGCAAAAGTTCTGGAAGCAAATATGTCCTGATACCATCAGGAAAATTCTAAAATGTCTGAGTACCATGGACGAGACGCTCGATGAAAGCCATTCACTACCCCGATTAATCTGGTAAAGCGCGTTGCCTTTGCTAAGGAGTACTTAAACCAACCTCAAGAATTTTTGAATAATGTGCTTTTTCAAACGATAGCAAATTCTGCATTTTCGGTATAAAACGACATAAAATAGTCTCAGGAACAGCACTACAAAATGAATATTTGCTATCCACTGTAAAATATGGTAGTGGTGGAGTAATGGTTTGGGTATACATGGCGGCTGCTGGCGTTGGTAACCTAGAGTTCATTGAGTCGACAATGAAAAAATTCAGTTACCTTGACACTTTAAGAAACAATTTGGAGCAAAGTGCGCGAAACCTCGGCGTGGGTAATAATTATCACATCCAGCAAGATAATGACCCGAAGCATGCAGCCGAAATTGTGGGGCTCTGCCTACTTTATAATACACCAAAACTGCTACATACGCCACCGTGATCTCCAGACCTTATTCCCATTGAGCATTTGTGGGACTCGCTCGAGGGAAGAAAGAAGTGCTCAAAAATGTTCTCAGACAAGAGTGGGAGAAAAGATCAACAGAAGAGATGGCAAAGCTCATCAATTCGATGCCTGAAAGGCTTCAAGAGGTCATAAGGAATCGAGGATATCCTACAAGTTATTGATTGGCTTCAAAACTGTAATTATCAGTCATTTGAAAACGTTTATTACATGTGAACCCAAACTTTTTCTGCCTTGATTTTGTATGTTTTTTGCGAAAATAAATATTTTCTTAAAAAGTATTCAAGTAAAACTAATGAAATTGTGCTTGAAGATAGTCCCTTAAGCTACTAATAAATGTATTAAACCAAATCTGGAATTATTTCATTTTGCTTCGATTTTGAAACATTATAATTTGATTGCACGCTAGCGCAGACTTCCTAGTGTATGAATATACAAGAAAATAAGCAAACATACTAACAGCGAATCTAATTGTCTAGTATCTAACATAGATAAAATACGGTCGTAACCTATATAATTGAGAATCAAACATTTATCCAATTGGGTTTCTGAATACTATACTAGATTGCATAGCTACAGAATCACCGAATTCGGGTTTGTGTGTTCAGGCGCCAAAATAAGGGGAACCGGTAATGAAAGAGACGAAATACGCTGAAGGATATAGCTCGCAATTAAATCTTTTATTCAGTTTTGACGATCAGCTGTATACACATCCGCAAACATATTGAACGCCTTCGAAAGACGGATACTGATACGAGTAATCGTAGCGAAACTAGACGGGGACCATGGGCGAATTCGTTACAACCATGAGCTGCATGCAATTTTTAACCAGCTGGAGGTCTAATCGATTGTAAGACTATGGAAGCTGCAATGGGCTGGCCACATGAATCGTATGGACGAACAACGGATACCCAAAAAGGTATTCGTTGGGGGAACTGAATCGGTGGAAAAACTGAGGATGCGCTGGTTTGACTGGGTCGACGAAGACAGTTTATCGCTGCTCGGATTCCGAAATTATAGGAGGCGGTCAAGGAAACTTTAAATTACATGTTATTTTGACACTGACAGCTGTTTCCCGCTCAAAATTATGTTAGTGAGTCAGTATTAATCTTCTGCGGAACGAAATGAATCGATGTACGCTTGAACAACGTTGGGAAATATTGAAATCGAATTGGAAGCCGATTTTTCTCAAAAAAATCATCTTTTTTGATACACATTTTCATCTGGGCGACTATGTGAACAAATAAAACTGCCGCATCTGGGGCTCCACACGTGATTGTCGAGAAGCCAATGCATCCTCAGCGAGTGACAGTGTGGATTCGTGAGTGGAGGCATTATTGGACCGTATTTTCTTGAAAATGAGGCTGGAAATGCTGTTTTGGTCAACGGGGAGCGGTACAGAGGCATGATAATCGACTTCTTGTGGCTAAGATTGAGGATTTGGACTTGACTGGTCTTTGGTTTCAACAGGATGGCGCGCCCTTCAATACAGCTCATCAAACAATCGATCTTTGTGTAATCAGCCGCCTTGGCGATGTCAATTGGCCGCCTGGAAGCTGCGATTCGATACCGTTGGACTTCTTTTTATGGGGCGCTGTGAAAGATCGAATTTATGCGAAAACTCCACAAACGATTCAAGCAATGAAATTGAATATTCAACAAACCATTGCTCAGATAGGGCCCAAAACCATCAATAATGTCTTGAAAAATTGGGCTGATAGGATGGCCTACAGTCACGCCGGCCGTTGCAGCCATATGAATGAAATTGTATTTCACAACGAACGGGAATGTTTGTTTTTGCGCATAAAGCAAAAATATAAGAAAACAATTTGATTTTTGTTCATTTTATTGCATTTTTGAAAAGAAACTTGTATTTGGCCCACCCAATACATTGCAGTAAAATTTTTAAAAACCAACCAACTAACTTAGTTTCTCTGCTCCATTTGGTAGTTTGAAGTAGATACATTTGCGATTAGTTGGGCTTTATGTTGTTTCCATAGAAGTATAGCTTTGGTTGCTACATCCACTCATGTAGTTGCCTCAACTTCATGGCGCAAACTCATACCGCTGAATCAACTTTAGGGCGCGATTCGCCATGTAACCTTGCAGCGATGTTGAGACAATCCCATTTCAAATGATAACGTAGATATTATTTTAAAGTGTACTTATTCACAAAACGGTAGTATACTACATTTATCAATATAGGATGATTCAGGGAGTGATCTTACCCATTTGCTACACGTTGATTTGAGTGGGCATAGTTCATTTTAAACTGCCCGTATTCATTCTTAGCCTCTTCCAGCTTCTTTTGAAATGTTAAGACACTATAGATTTAAGTTAAAATTGTTAGTCGTGATACTGCTCAGTACATCCGCAATTTTTTTCTTAGATGGTATTAAGTATTCCTTCCGCGTCTGAGGTATGGTGTGGGAGTTTTATCAATTAGCTTTTTATTGTAACGGGGAAAATTCCCTCAGAGACTGCAACAAGTTTTTTTCTGCGGGCAAATAGTTAATATTCATTGATTGGGATGCAGAACAAGAAAAGCAGCTTTGAATTTCTTGCATAGCTCACCTGCAACTAATCCAAAGGATCCTGCACCTTCTGTGCTGAACTCCAGAAAAGTAAACGATTGATTTTTCACAAATACTTCTTTGTTATGCTGAACCCATGCGACTAAGACTAGGTCTTCCGGCCAGTAACCATCCAAACATCTCACATCAACATTAATTTTCAACACCAACATTTATGTATGTAACAAATAAAACGTCAATATTGCACGTATCCATCGTTATTGCATTACGTTTGAGCATTTCGGTATCTTTTAAGTTAGCCAAAAAAATTAATGGTTTGTTATTTAATTTCTTTTGTGTGAAAAAATGTAATTTAGATCGTTAGTACACAATCATAAATCACATTGCAACCTGATACCCAACTAGAGTGTTCCTAACATTTCAGTTTGAGTTTAATTGTTGTAAAAAGCATAGAAAAACTGTTTGTACGTGTAACAAAATCATTCGTAAGTAAATTGCATGTAAAATCACGCATCTTGCACGTTGAATTTCTTTTCGTAATTTCATTCCGACAACGTTAAAAAGCAGTCAACATGTTGTAATTCTTCTTCAATTTCAGTTAAAATGGCTACAACGCAAACCTTTACCACCGCCGCTCCAATGGTTTCCTCTGCAGAATTTACATCGCGAGAACGTTTGCTACTGCTTGAAGATTCAACGCTAGACGATATGCCGGAATATTGCAAGAATATTTTTGCATGCATCGATACGCAAAAAATGCAACAAGTCGATTTATTGATGATACTCACGTACTGCATAGCTCTGGAATCAAACTTTACTCTGACCGATAGTTTGGCCGAAGTCCAGCTAGACCCTGTCTATTGGGGATCATCCTTTCATAAGACAAATACTGAAAAACTTGCGAAAATTCCCAACGATCTGAAAGGAAATAACGAAAACTATGTTTTTAATTTAACATTTTACCCGCTTCCAAATATTACTGGCATTGTCCTGATAGGAATTCAAAGTGGTGAATTTTTGATACTGACAATAACACCGGGGTCTGAAGAACCTGGGCGGAGTATATGTTTACCGATTTCAAGATACGTTCTATCTTCAATCAGATCCCAATCGATTTCAGCGAGATTTCGTAATCTGAAAGAACTCTCGTATGAATTGAAGGAGAAATTGTTCACTCCAGCGAGAATCCATTTATCGGAGCTTTCGGGGTGTGAAGTATATTTGGGATTGTGTGGGATGCCGGAAGAAATTATCTACTTAATTTTAAGAAGCATGAAGTTAAATATTGTACAGAATTTATCAAAAACTTGCCGGAAAATGAGATGCATATGTGAAAACTATCGCAATCATAGACCGACCAAAAGATGTGATGTGATATCGTCGATCGCGACACCTTCGTCTGCGAGTTCGTTGCAATTAAGTTTCCTCACTAATATCCTGGATTAGAAGAATGCGTGGCTATGTTTGGAATAAAATGACTGTATTTTATAAAAATAAATTTATTGTTTTCTTGCAATTTTGGAGTTTTATTGTTGCTGAGAATACACATCGTATTTTATATGTTCTTTTAAAAGGAAGTAAGGATAAAGTTTAATTTTGCTTTGTTTTCAATATTTTTTTATAAACACGATCATTTTGTTAATATTTTTATTATTTAAGTTTGTAATAAATTAGATTTGTGTTTAGTTCATTTTGGTTATTGTGTTATGTTTGTGTCTTCTCTTTCAGATACAGACTCTATTGCAGATACGAGCAGTATAACATCAGATGATTCGTCAATAACAGGTAAGATATGGTCCTTTCGGTTATTTTTGTGGTATTAATTTATTCTTGTGGTATTAGTATAATATTAAAATAATGAGAAACTCATCTGTTTCATAAAGGCTAAGAACATCCTGAATTTGAGCCCATAATGAAATTTCTGCATACATAGTAAATAATGAAGCATGGCAGATAATAAGTATGGCAGAGAGTCTTTACTCCCCAGTTGCGGCTTACCGCAGTCTGTGAATCTTCTTTGGGATGGACACTTCCGTCTCTAGCAGGCCACCTCATAAAAACACATATGCACTATGAGGAAGAGAAAAGAAGAGGTGAGGCTCTTCAGATATGAAAAACTTTTGCTCAATAATCTATAGTCGGTTTTTATTTTATAATCTAATGACAAACAAATCAATAATAAAATATTAAGGAGTTCGGAAGAAAACGAAATTGTGAAAACCTAAGCCTTGTTATACAAAGATATTTGAAAAAATGAAAATTAATCAGAAAAAAAATGCAGCTAATTCATTTGTATTTTGTTTAGCACCACAGCCCCTTTCGGGCCTTTGCTTAGAGATAGAGTATCTCATTATCTTGATCGAATGTATCGGCACTCGAGAAGGTGATATGGTCAATACCACGCTTTGGCCATGTGCCCGTCCACCCAATTGCGAAACGTTCTGAGTTTAAATCAGTACTTACCATAACTGAACGGGCTTATAGTCCGTCCGAAGGATCATTGGAAACAAATCTCATTACCACCAACGAGATTCGAACCAGGGACCTTCGGTTTACGCAGCGAATACTCTAACCACTACATAATGCGGAGTACCAGTTTATTAATATACAATCAATAAATAAATTACACATCAACAATTCAATAAAACAATTGAAAAAAGATAATTTTCAATTATTTATTTATCGCTTTTGCTGTTGTCGAATGTCAACAGCAAACGGAAGCAGGAGGGGGCACAGAATGCAAATTATTTTCTTTTTCTACTTTCAAAGAAACCAAAAAAGCTTATTTTAAAGTAATCTTCTTCCTAGCACTACAGTCCCTCTCGAGCCCTCGCTTCCTACAAAAAGGGTCTCCAACAGTGTTTCCTCGGTTTCGTCACTGGCCACCACCGTTCAGTTCTCCGAATTAACACCTTTTTGGGTATCCTTCGTTCGTCCATACGATTCACGTGGCCAGCCCATTGCAGCTTCCGCAGTCACAATCGTTGAGACCTCCGGTTCATGAAGAATTTCATACAACTAATTGTTGTCTCAGATTCGCCATTATTCGCCTCATTTTGTAGTAATAGTTGCTCGTCATGTTTTGGTTGAAGAAAAAAATGCTACATCCAAGTTGGTGATTTCCTCGATTAAATTAGCCTTCATTTATTAAGTCCAAGCCAAAGTTATTCTTTCACGATAAAATTCTACAATATATGGTTTTTATTACACAGCAGCCAACCCTTTTCAACAACTTGTTTAGGCCTACGCCCACTGGATGACAACTTATACACACGGCTAAGTTGGGCACCAGGTTTGAAATTCATGGATAGCTCCATGAATTTTACTTTTAGAAAAGAATAGCTGGCGTCTGTGTTCGCTTTCATTTATAAAAAAAACTCAGTTTCGTCCAACTGACTATACCTTACTCATCAGGTGCTGTTTCGTATCTCCCACAGATGTAAAATCATGGGATTGTAATATATCCGTCGCGAACTATATTGGTATCTTTTTAAATAACTAGAACATATCTGTGGCAGATATTCAGACCCTAATGATAATGTATGGAAAGCTGCAAAATAAACTCAATTTATGCTGAGAACTAGTAAATAATTCAAAATTTACGTCCAATTTGAAAAAAAGTGACAATTTTATTATCACTGTGTTCTGCCTTATGTAAATACAAGTAATTTTTAAGAAGCAGAGTAATACAAGTAATTTTTATTAATTCACAAGTTCGATCTGCTAGCATTGGGCCACAAACGGCAGTCCCTTCCGCATTTCAAACGAGATATAGACCGATGAGGCCATTAGGGTGTACACCACACCAAACAGTTAATTTTATTGGATGTAATGGAGCTTCAAGGTATTGCCTTGGATTGTTGTCACTCTATATACTGCAATTTTGCTTGTTGACTTACCCAGTTAACTGAACAAAATTTTACGGGCTACGGTTTCGCGTATTGAACCTTGGCCTTGAAAATAAATTTTCACAATTTGGAAGCATTGTTCGATTCATGATTAAATGGCAAACATTATTGAACACAATTATCACAGAATTGTCAATTTTGACATATGTCGCACACAATTCATCTGTATTGAAAGATCTACTACTCAAAAACACCCTGTACTTGTCAACTATACATTTTATGTAATGCATGTAAATAATATAAGTTCGTCAGATATAATCAAAATATTTCCGTTAAGAATATATTATAATCCCTTCAAGTAATTGTACCTGCCATGCATATAATTCCATACATTCGCTGCAGGCATGGCCCATGCAAAAATTTTCTCTGTCCGAGAACAGGACGACTAAGCAGGGTGATGACAGTTTTCCTCTGGATTAATCTCTTTACGAGATGTTGGATTTAACGAAACCTAGAACAACTAAAACATGTTCCCTTTAGGAACAGGGTTTCTTCTGGCTAATTCCGACCAAAGCCAGCTGTCAGTCGTGTAGGCAATACAATTTAAATCAGTGTCCTAGTTTTCGTTTCGTTTCTAAATCGGTTTGGTTTTTGTTACTCTCCTTGATCTGAAATTGTTGTTGCTGCTATCCATTTGCTGTAAATATCGTATGTCTGAAAAGCAGCAGTTATAGAGGTCATTAAAAAATCATTGTTACATGAAACCAAATTAATCTTTCGAAACATAAACCCATTATGTTGTTTAACAACATAAATCCATTATATTGTTCACCATTGTAGTTTTTTCAGTAGTAATCTAATGTTTTTAAGCTGATACGCGCTTTCATGGTTGAAAGAAGGAAGCTAAATAATTACATGGACCTTTAACATGATCAAATTGTCTTGTTGATGGCATTTAGCGTCAAAGGATATATGAAGATCTTCCAGGATATACTCCGAAGAAGTTCTCAATGGCATATACACAACCGGACAGAATAATAGGTCTGAACCCCCAAAATTCGTAAAATGTAAAATGTAGTTTTGGAATCAAAAATAGCACCGTAAACTCAATGGACAGCGGCTGATTCTAGCATATGGCTAGTACCATTAAAAGAAATGCAGTTTCGTCGAGGTGGCTAATACTCATCAGGAGCTGCCACAACCAACCAGCAGTCACCGCGACGAAACTGTTAGTTTTTAATTATACCAGCCATATGCTGGAGTCAGCCGATGTCCATCGAGCATAAAGTGCAATTGTGTTAATAGCCGAAGTCTCTGGGGAGAAAAATTTTGTTCTTTCGCTTAGGATACCAACACTCCCTAAAAAAAATCCATTCAGATTCCCCACCACTACGTTAAGTGGAAATTATTACTCGTTAGAGCTTGCAACATTGCCAAGTTGCAGTACAAATATGTGTTACAATATCAGTATACCCTATATATATTGGAACGTACGTGGAGCTTGATATAATGTGTATCCTACATCCACATTAACGTTTCTGGGTAGATAGGTCTCACTGTGTAACATTACCTGCTACTATTGCATATGAACTAGATCAGAAATGAGAGGCATTCATTTAATGAGTTAATTTTATTTGCCTGTCTATGCATATATTATTGATCTTGTCGTCCGATGACCAGGAAAATATCCTTTGCTGGGTTGTTTTTTGCAGTGGGGCTGCTGCTCCTATTGGTTCAACATCTAGCACCTTTGGTTTAATTGCGAGTTGATTTCGGTCACGACGAATTAAAAATCAATGCAGTATTTTAGTCCAAATAAGGTGGAGTAAGTGATCAATGTAAATGAAACTAAGTCTCGCTGTTTAGCCGCGCTTAAATTTGTTTTATGGTTAATACAACATTTTAAGAATGAGTTCTTCTAAGCTAATCAATTTATTACAGAGCTAACTAATCAGGTCTTATGCCTGCATACGTATAAAGTTAGAGTATTAATGGAGCATCAAATTTTCGTAATTTATATATACTTTAATTATGTTTTTTGTTTAAAGGAAATGAAATCAATGATATTATTTGACAGCATATTTCAAGAAACCAACCAATTAAGGCTCTAACAGCTGGCCCTGGGCGTAATTGCCTTCGGACACTAACACTCCGGCTGACGTCTTGAGTATGCAGTTATATTATCTGTTCAATCAGTTAATAATCCAACTGATCTGTTCAATCAATTAATAATCCAACTGTGGGCGTGTAGCCTGGGATGCCAATACTCGGGCTGCCGTCTTGAGTATGCAGTTAGATGGATAAATCAATAGTAGTTCAACTACAGCCCCCGGACGTAATTGCCTTGGGACGCTAATATTCGGGCTGACGTCTTGAGTACGCAGTTGAACGTATCCTTATTCGCTTATACTGGGCGAAGAACCTTTGGATAGATTAAGCTTGGGCACGCCTTTAGCCAGCGAATGGAGAAATACTTCTCGATTTTCTCACTTGCATAATTTTATTTTCTTCGTACCGCTACAGCCTCTCTCAGGCTTTCGCTTCCTGCAACCAGTGCCTCCAACTGTCTCGATTAACTGACCGCGTCCTGTAGTTTCGAAATTCGAGCAGCGATGAGCTGTCTTCGTCGACCGAGTCAGACCAGCGTTTCCTCTATTTACCTACTGGTCTCCGCCCTTCAGTTCTCCCAACGAATACCTTTTTGAGTATCCGTTGTTCGTCCATACGATTCAAGTGGACAGCCCATTGCAGCTTGCGTAGTCTTACCCCGCCCATAGTATAGCACAGGTCTTATCACAGATTTGTATACTTGAAGCTTTGTTTTCCTGTGTATGCAGGTAGTCTTTAAATTCGTCAAAATTGAACAAAATATTTTGTTTGTGAGCTGTATTCTTCGTCGTATTTCGGTTCTTTCATTAGCGGTTCTCGGTATTTTGGCGCCTGAATATACAAAGTCGCCCACACTGTCGATATTCTATTCGCCAAGTGTGATACTTTGAGCATTTGAGATATTTTTCCTTGACTGCTTCATAAGCATTGTTTTATTCTCATTGATTTGTAACTCTACTAGTTTTGCTTTGCCGTCGAGTTTTAGGAAAAGTTCTTTGGCGGTTGTTAGTGACCGTGACAAAATGTTGATGTCGTCCGCATAGGCTACCATTTGGCCCTTGCGCTAAAATACGAAACCCTTTTAAAATCGGTACCTGTGTCCTTCCATCCGTCTGTATATCACAGCAGTTTTTCTCCGAAACTATAGAAGCTACAGTCATGAAACTTTGTGGAAAGGTTGGAAGTTACGACTTCTAGAAAGCTTTGTGGTGATAAAAATCTTCCAAGAGTTTTCAGAGGGTCCCCCATATAGAGGAGTGACCCTCACTATTTTTTTTTCCGTCAAAGATAGTCAAGTGGAGTATTATATGAAAGGTCTCAATGAGATTTTTTCAAAACAGGTCTTAAAATTACTTTATCAGTATGGAGGAAGGCTGGAGAAGGAGACATGCACGAAATTTAGGCGTAACCCCCTCGCGATTGGAAACCTTTCATCCTAAAAATCTGGAAAAAATTATGAGTGTAGACCTTTATGAGCTCGATAAGAACAAATACGTGAGAAGTCAAAATTCACTTAACTTTGTTATAGAATGATTTATCGATTTTACATTTTATTGAATAAAATCGTAAGGGCACTCTCAAATCCAATAAAATTCGATTCGAAAATGTCTACTACAACAGCAACTATACATGGCTATGGGACAATATGCACTTCTAATCAACTCAGACAATACGGGCTTGCTAGGATTTGCATGAAAGTTTCAGGAATTATATTCATGATGAATATCTTTGAGAATTTGATAAACGGGTGACATCCGTAATCGTAAAACAAAATGGCGGCCGTTTTAAATGCGAATTTTGCATAAAATTGTGTTTTTCGTGAACTTCAACATTTAAGGTATTGTACATGCTATTAACACTTCATTAAATCTATTTATGGATAGCTGAAGATAAGCAGCTTAAAAATAATTGGTGAAAAAATTATGCGGGTAGGTCCAATAACAAATAAACTGATGGTTGAAATTCGTTCAACTTTGCTAATAATAGTAGAATCTGCAAATTAAATATTTTCATCAGTAGAACTGATTTAGTATGATTAAATTGGATGAAAGTAGATATTTAGGTGCCTTTATAACCTATGAGTTTTAATAGAATGTATAAAAGTTATTGTCATTTAAATTTTTTCCGATTACAACAATCAATACGGCCAGACACTACACTTTTGATTGTATTTTCTCCAAATATATAATAGAACAAAAAGACATTTAAGATTCGACTTATTCAATGATTTCAGCAATATTGCAACAAAATGTTGGCCAGTTAAAATGGAGTAATATTTCTTTTAATGCAAAAATATATTTGTTGTACATGTCATTAAAGTTTTTCTTGAATTAAATCATTCTATACCCGTATGTCTGCATATCGTATGTTAAGTACAAAATCCTTCTGACACGAACGTAGTTCTATCTACCTAACTTGTTAAAATTTTACAATCAGAAGTTAGAATAAGGGACGTATATGAAAGATTGGATTTCGTCATTCATGAACACACTCATCAGATGCCAGCTCTAGCTCAGGATGTAAAATTTAATTAATTGAAGTTTTTCCGATTTCACAGCTTAATATGGCTTAATAAGCTTGGTTAATAACTTTCGCCTATCAAGCGCTGGCTGATACTTAATCACACGTTGTCAAAACATACATTCGATATAGTTGGTAGATATAAAAACTTAATGGAATTGACGAATAAACGAATATATTCATGAGAAGTTCAACACCAAATTGGATCTTGGGATCATGCTAATCCATCCTAAGCTATAGTTAGCATCTGGTGAATGTGCGCATGGACGACGATATCCCCACTTTCATACGTATCTCTTATCCCAACTAGTGATTGTTAAAACTGAGTCAACTATCAGACAAGGACGTTAGCAGCTCTTTATTAGCTAAAGTATTTTGACGAATAGAGTAAATTTTAATCAGCAGTAAATAGGGCACTCCCTACTTTAAGGTGTCGAACCATACATATTTTGAAAGAAGTGGCATTGTGTTTAGCCTAGCGTTGCAGACATTAAGATTCATCATATTCCGCCAAAGTAGCTCTTTTATGGTGTGCCAAGCTGAGCCCTCACTGCAAGGGCCAGTAAGAAACTCACCAGCTTTATCCTGTAACAGCTCTTATTTGGAGCAACCAGAATGAAAACTATTGTTATTTTTCAAAAAAGTATCATGGTTACCCTTCAATGCACAAGAATGTGACCAATAAGGGAGTGATTACTTTACCAATGCGACATCGGTGATAATAGATCTTACCAATCCTTGAGCCTTCTGCCGGACTTCAACCTACCACGATTGTCCAAAATCAGCCTTGTTGCACAAGGGGGAAGACTGCATACTCGTTTGTAGGTATCCTGCTGTTGACTAGATTTATCTGATTTAATCGGCCTTGAACCAAGAATATCGACCGACATAAAGTGTCTTATACCATATGTCGTCCAAAAGCATTTGCAAGAGGGTTGAATAAGGTATTGCTAAAAGTACCTAATGTTTTCAGCAACGCCGGTCTACCAACTTTCTCTAGGGTTTCAACTATAGAGGCTAGGTTAGACATATGTGCTTGCATCCTTCCCTTGTTTGCTTCGAGATGTTTGCCTGTATATCACGGTGGAAGCGTTTTCAGCTCTTTGTTCACGTGATCGCATCCTGGTTGGTCTTCTATTAGGTCTTCTTTCTCTGTCAGTTTCGTCTTAGCGTCTGGTTCTTCCAAGGCTAGCTTTCATTTTTGGCCTCCGCGAAAGCGAAATTTTCACGTTTAATTTTATAAGCGCTGATGCTGGACTATCAGGTGAGTCTTATCAATTGTTTGAATCACCCTCTATTTTGTGTCGGAGAGTTTGTACTTATATCATTGTCCTCAGCGGTACTTGAACCAGGCCAAAGTCTCCAAAATTCGCGCCCCGACACTCTTAGTAGATGAGCGCCCAGGTCTTCTTTAGCTGAGAGAGCTTTTGTCAATTGTATTCTCAGGATTGCCATGCCTTGAGAGGCGATTGAGGATCAGTCATGTATGCATAGGGTTTTCCATTAGAGACATAACAATTTTGTATCTTTATATGAAGGCAACGTTCTCAAGAATTGGACATCGCTCAAATGACACTTTGGCGTATTTCGCCAAAAGATCTTGGCCTACTTGGTTACAAGATCAAATTGACTCAAGAACTACAGCCACTTGATCATTCAAAACGCCAAAACTTCTCCAATTAGGCTCTGGCAAAACTTGAAGAAAATGAAGAATTTCACTGACAAATCATCTTCACCGATGAAGCTCATTTCTGGCTCAATGGATTTGTTAATAAGCAAAATATGCGTTATTGGTCCGCAACAAACCCACATGTGCTTCATTAAACACCGTTGTATCCGTAAAAATTACTGTTTGGTGCGGTCTGCCGGAGGTGTGATTGGGCCGTATTTTTTCGTGGATGAAAAGGACCGTCATGTTACCGCCAATGGAGAGCGCCATCGTGTTTTGATGGAAGATTATTTGTGGCCAGAATTGGATGAACTTGACTTCAACGATATGTGGTTTCAACAAGACGGTACCAATAGTCGCACAGCATGCCTCACAATCGATTTATTGAAAGGGAAATTTGATGAACGTGTTATATCGAGAAATTGTCCGATCGAATGGCCGCCTCGTTCATGCGATCTAACGCCATCGGATTTCTTTATATGGGGCTATATCGTCACTGGTTTATGCCAATAAACCAGCAATTTTAGACAAGCTCAAAGACAACATAAAACGTGAAATTGCCAACATGCCGGTCGAAATGTGTGCCAGAGTGGTGGAAAATCGGGTCCAAAGAATCGACCGCTATAAACGGGCTAGTAGTAGTCATATGACCAAAAATGTAATGCTTGCGCTACACCCACAATAAATTTGAATCCAATATGTCAAATATTTCTGTGTTTTATTAATATATAAAATTATTTTGTATTTAATGGAAAACCCTTTAGTTGCTTGCTTGGGCAGCAGTCGAAAAGCATCCGAGGATCTAGCGAAAAACCAACATCTTAAGTACAGAAGGCAAAGTAGATGAGTGATAATAAGGCCCAAAACAGGGTTTGTATGATGCGCTGACTGGTGCTACTTACATTGAAAAATGTGATTCTGAATCCACCCTCCATTAACGCAATTATTATGGACATCCAAAGAGTATGATGTTAGAGTATCAAAACTTTTCTATAATATTTGAAAAAATTACCAACAATCCATACTTCATAATTAATGCTGAGTCCCTTCTACTAAATTCTTGGAGAAGTAAATTCACGTTGAAAGCGGAAAGCGTGTTATCAATAAATGAATCAAAATAAATTTTTCTTCGGATAGGTTTACTTTGAGCTCAATACACTCTTACAGCCATTTTTCAATTGCGCTCCAACAAAAATTTGGAACACACAGACGATTATTTAGACAATTAGGGCGTCTATATATACCTTATACATGAATGTTCAACGTCTCATGGTTACAAAAGTAAGTTACGTATTAGCGTTGTTTCAACAAGAAAATCAAGCAAATAAAGAGTGCTTTTGTGGCTTAACATTCAACTGTCCATGTAAGTTTGTGTAAGGAAAGGATAAGACATAAAAAAGGTTTCCCCATCTTGTTCTTGGATATCTGCGGATCCAACAAAAAAAAAGAAATAACAGGTGTAGCATGTTATGGGCATAAAAAAAAACACATCGTCTTAAATTATTTTAGGCATAAATTATCAATTATGTAGTTTCCCAAACAATACCACAAGTTTGCTGTTCAATTCAATCGAAGTTCGTATTGAATTAGTTAAAAATAGTATTCTTATAATCATTTAATGGTGCCATTAACCCTCCATGGTACTTATTCTATGAATTTTAAACGAAAACTGAGCCAATTAATTTGGGTAGGTTTTTTTCGATTTCATTTCGAAAAAAGTCTTCACAAGCAGAAATTACATTGTAAGATTTCCGCCCCGCATAAACTGTGTCCAAAAAATAAGGTGACATTTGAATTTGAACTACTGTGTCCAAAAAATAAGGTGACATTTAAATTTAAACTGCGCGCGTCGAAGGATTTGGAGAATTCTTTTTTTCATTTGGTAGTACTGTCAGTGACATCTATGTCAAATTTACATGTCAAAATATTCATTAGTGTTTGAGATACGCGTCGTTTTGTGAGCTGCTAAAAGTAATTTTTCGTTTTTTGCGATGTCGAAATTTGTTGAATTTGCATTAAATTTTGTTTGCGGAATCAATTTTTTGCTGCGGATACGTTGAGGATGGTGCAGAAAGCCTTTGGTGATGAGGCTATGTCTAAAAAAATGTTTTACATGTGGTATAGTGAGTTTCAAGCCGGCCGTGAACGTGTCGAAGACGAAGAGCGTCCTGGGCGACCATCAACCTCTTCTCTTCTTCGATTATCGTGGTGTTGTGCATTATGAATTCCTTCCGCCGGGCCAAACAGTCAACAAGGAATATTATTTGAACGTTACGCGTCGTTTGCGTAACGCTACCCGCCTAAAAAGGCCGGAATTGTGGAAAGACAATTCTTCGTTTTTACACGACGATAATGCACCATCCCATACTGCACTCGTAATTCATGATCATTTCGCCAAAAACTCAACCCATATCGTTCCGAAACCACCGTTTTCACCTGATCTGGCGCCGTGTGACTTCTGGCTGTTCAGCAAGCTCAACAGACCGCTCCGGAAGCACGGTTTTGATACGATAGAGGAGATTCAAGCCGCAGCGAAGACGGAACTGTAGGCCATCCCGGAAACGACGCGTTTCTCAAACAAGAATGAATATTTTGACATGTGAATTTGACATATATGTCACTGACAGTACTACCAACCTAAAAAAAAATTCTCCAAATCCTTCGACGCGCGCAGTTTAAATTCAAATTTCACCTTATTTTTTGGTCACAGTAGTATGATTCTTTTTGTTTAAAAAATAGTATTGATCAGAACTTCACTCTGAAATTTCATCCCAGATCTCTTAAAAATCATTTAAGAGCGCCTTTGAAACCCATTCTTAAATAAACTTTACTATGCATGACGATGGTTTATTCTTTTCATCGATGGTTTACTCTTTTCATCATTTACCTAATTCAATTAATGATTTGTAGCATTAATTATATCTTAGTATTTGAGATGGGAGATTCTCATATAATAAGCCGATTTATGTTCATCGAATTTTGCCATGGAAAGTAATAATAAAAATTATGAAGATACTTTTCAAATCTAGTCTCAGATCTCTAAAATATGCACGGAAAGGTGAAGGATAGGTCAAATCTAAGAACAGAAACTAGTGCTGGGGCGGATCTTTCTACGAGTTAAATCCAAATCAGCAGACTTATGTGCGCAGTTCCAAATCACACCAATATTTGTTGAATATTTTAGTTACTTTCAACTTATCTCAAAATCTCTGAGAACTGTACGTAACATTTTCGTGAAGTTGAGGCAACAACATATCGGCTAAGAATAGTAGGTTATTTTATGCACTGATGCGATTCTGTGCAAGATAGTTCATTGCCGTTCGAATTCCAGGATTTAAGGACGCAGTCAACAAACCGGGTCAATTGAAGGCTCTCTTTATAAGAATTCATGACCCACAACAATGATGAGGGTATTCCGGCTCGATAAGGTTAGTGTTACGACCGTTTTACTAGTGACGAAATTTTTCAGTAATTCAATACTATGGGGGGAGTTAGTTGAAGTAAGTTTTTGTGGGGGATGTAATTCCCAGCTGGTTTTGGTCGTCCATAATATATCTATTCTTATAAAGGAGTTGCTACTTTTATGTGTATTTTCCTATATGGCTAGCTTAATGGAAACATCTTCAAGAACCTGTTTATACTTTTCCTTATGACTCTGTCCAATTACATCAGCAACAATTAGTTCCTGTCAAGGAAACTCAATAATAATATTAAATCCTAGGTCGAGCATCCTCGATTTCACAGAGTTTTAATTGCATTTCAAATATTTTTAAATCCTGTTTCAACAACTATCTACTCGCAGATACAAACAACTTCCCGGTTAAACTGCAAACTGACATCACATCACAGCCACTTCACTTTCCGCATTTTCATCTGGTTTTCCAATCTACTTAAAAGTAAATTTTGCAATCTGTTGCCTGGCGTCGTTCGTTCTCACTTCCTTTCCATCCATACATCGGTTTAAACGATTGGCCCATAAAGTTTTTCCGGAACAACTATCTGCCGAAGAAACTTGCAAGAACCTTGATTAAATGTCTATCGAAAAGAAATCCCTTCCTTTGGTCTTTTATCATCTTAGTAGATGCGATGATGTCTTGGAGAGAATTTTCCATCCATAGTACATGTCCACCATTTGGCATTCACCGCAACTTTTCCAGGCAACAGTTCAACATCTATCTCTACAACATACTAATTTTCCTCTTACGATACCGAGCGAGCATATGATATTCACTCACAATCAGCATGAAGCAGCCAAGACGCTTAGAACAAGGATCCGAGGATTGTGTAAGGAAGATTCGGGAGATTGCAAAGTTGTTTTCGTGGCGCAAAGCGAATGAGCTATATATTACCATCGTTGGGTTTGATAATAAGGGGAGTGGAAAAAAGCTCCACGAAGAAAACTTCAATCGAGTTGAGTTAAGAGGATACACTCTGACAGTGACAGTTTAAGGCGAAATTGGGCATCCCTTTGCGTGAATTATTTTAGATCCTAGTTCCTTGTTTATGCTAGCGGCTACGTTTGGTCAGTTTTCATTTAAGGTCTAAGTAAAACATTTCAGGTCAGTAATGTTTTATCAAACACACGTGCTGGAGGAAGTGGTTCCACACCAGAAAACAGGACCTCCAATTGTAATTTTTTTTAATCACAGTCTGTGCTACACGGAGATAGACAAGGATTTTTCGTAGTTGTTGTTACTATTGCAGAGATTTGGAGATTCCAACTGGGTATGTGATATCGTGGGAAAACTTTGTGGAAAGTCTTGAGCTGTGGAGGTTTGCTGTCGCCAAGAGCGCTCAAGTGTGCACTAAATCCAAATAGTATAGTAGTGAAATCGAGATAGTTCAGATCGCGAAAATCGTGTCCTGGGAGTAGAAAGTACCTCGCAATAATCGGGAAGGATTACTAATATCGAAACTTCCACTATTTAGCGTAACGGCCATTAGCATAATGTTTTTATTTCCTTGTTTTTCGGTGGTTTAATCGGATTACATAATATAATGTAAATGTTTGTGCCGAATTTAATATCGAAGGATAATTGCGTTTTGTTGATAGAGCAGTGTCATTTGGAAATGTTAATATTGTGAAGTGTTACTAGTTCTAGAGTCATTATCCATGATGTTCTATGATAATTAGTGCAATTAATACTATACAAAATTTGTTGAAGTGAAATCGTGCTTAGTATAACGTGCATAACATATTGAAAGTTGTTTGGGAATCCTTCGCTGGATTACCAGATTCGCTGCAGTCCTTTGTGTCGCAATTGTTTCAAAGAAATAATTCAAGCTGGATTCGAAACGGCGCTACTCATGGCGGAGACGAAATACAACGCTTCATCAGCTCCCCAATTTATCAATGGCTGCTCCAACCTCAGTTCAAGGACAACAGCATCAGCAACAACAAAAACAAAAACACCAACAACAAACGCAACGCGTTTTCCGTTGTCGTAGTCGAAGTCCTAAAATGATGCTGAGTCACAGTCATAGCGATGGCGAGTTCCCACTTTATAAACAAGGTACGTACACATTCGTCGCATTCTGAATGTCCTCGCATTCTTGTGTATCTGGGAGGCGGGCAAGGATGCTGGCGATGATGTTATTAAGAGAAAGCATTCATTGAATAGGGAACGGGTGACACGAGCAATTGAGTAGTATGTCCTTGACAACCAAAGCTAGGCAAGCGAGCTCTGCTTCTAGTCGGCATCTTTAGATAAGGCGCCTAAAAGTCTATGACCCAGGTTGAAAAAATATATTGCATTAATAAATATGTTGTATTTAACTTATGAGACATGAAATAGCACTTAAGGACACGAATGAGATTCAGTTTTTTTAGTATTTTGAATATCTCTCATGCGTTAAATTGCTTTTTCATTCACATATTGTCGTGGCAAAATATGAATATGTTCAGGAAAATTAAATGTCATCGTAAATCATACTATTGTATTTACGATCCTTTTTGTGCGGGTAACAGTATGAGATGCTCATATCTGCCGCATTAAAAAGCAGCTCCAAAAAGAGCCATATGGTCCTGTTCGAGATTTGTACATGCAACTTTATGTCAGGGTTGAGTTTTTGGCGAAACAATGATAACCGTCTCAAAAAAAATTTAATCTCCTGATAACCTTTCTCTGTGTCCTGCTAACGAAAGCAACAGGTAAAGGATATAGAATAATTTATCTCCGCTAATAGGCTTAGAATCCTTTATATTGCTCTCATTGGGTATGCTTCGATACAATCCCATACGTTGAGCTTCTTTTATACCATATCCAGAGAAGCCACGTGGTTGATTTCTTACAATAATGATTTCCTCATTTATTAATACACTTGTGAGCTAAAAATTGCACTTGGGTTTAAGGCATGATAAATACAATTAGTTAACAACAACTTTTTATACTATATTTGGGTGTGTTTCATAAATTTATTCACACATACTCTACAGTTTGATGGAAGGCATCATGTTGACAAAATCGACTCAAATCTTCAGATAGCTTCCTTACTCATTTTCAAAAATAACCGTCACTTTGTTGCGTCTTTAAAATTAGACAAATTTTTGTGTAGTGGAAATTTGGTTATCGTTCTTTATTTATTGATCTCAACTTGAGTTTTCGTGCGATTATTCACTGCGATGATAAATACTACTCCGTCTGAGGCCTCTCAGCGTCAGTCAGGCTAGACATCTTCATTTCAATTTATTAATAGCAAGGCGGATATACAGAAAGTTTTCAGAAACTGGAGCTTCAATAGGCCATCGGGTTCGCGGAGAAATCAGGTCACAACAGCAAGATGATCATTTTATTGCGTCAACGTCCACACGAAAACAACATCTCACTAGTGTTCAGGTACAACAATAACTTCATAATATCTGTCATGTCACAGTAATTGAGTGAATAGTACGACAACGACTTACAGAGAGAGAGGATTACATCCACAAAAATCTTCCAACGGTCCCGAATCAACTCCTGTTTGAAATATGGTTTGAAATGTGGAAGCTCGTGGTGTGCTCGGATGGGTGTAAAATCAAGCTTCATGAAAACGATAGACGCAAAAAGTGTACCCAAGAGAGGGAGAGAGAGAGCACGACTTGCACAGGCTTGTACTGAATAACAAGGGGCAGATTTATGACTATTTGTAGAGGAATTTCTTTTCAAGGCAAAACTCAACTTGACTTCATATCTGGGGAGCCTCGTCTGGGCTCTCTGACGCCCAGTAATATATTGAGGAGGTGCTGAAGCAGCATGTCATCCTCTACGCTAGCTTTGTAGCCGAAGTTATATGCTTATGCAAAGAACGCCCGTTGACATACTGTCGTATCAGTTATTTAATACCTTTTGGCGCTGACCTTAATACTATTGAATATCTAAGGAGTGAGCTTGAGAGAAGATTCAGGGCCAAGACTCGCCTTCCAGTAACTCTTCAGGAAATAAAGATTATCCAAGATGAGTAAGAAAGTACACTTCAAGAATTTATTAAATCATTATTAAGGATGACGTAAGCCGAAGGTCCCTGGTTCGAATCCAGTTGGTGACAACGAGATTTGTTTCGAGTTATTCTTCTAACGGACTATAAGCCCGTTCAGCTATGATACGTTCCTATTTTAGAATCAGAACGTATCTCAGCTTTGTGGATGAACACACGGCCAAAGCATGGCACTGTCCATATCACCTTACCGATCCAGAAATGAGCTTTTCTAACTATCTCTAAGCGAAAGCTTTAAAGAGGCTGAAGTGCTAGACCAATTATTAAAGACCATAAAAAACAGGATACAAGCTGCAATATGGCAATACAAACTATCCAATTAATTTTTTTTTAATCATTTTTCTTACTTCTGTATCCAAAACTTGAAAAATTAATTAATGAAAAATTTAGTATTTCTTCTATCTTAAGGTAAAAACAACAAAAAGCAAATGAATAACTATTATAAACAGGTTTAATAAAAACTTATTTTTTTCATCGTTCAAACAGTGTTAAAACGCTTTTTTAAATTTTTAATTTTTTTATTTATCATCCCCTAATGCAAAGCACATCAGGTGGCTCGTTTAACCCACGTGATAAGGTGGAGAGACGCTCCACTCAGTATTTTCTTCTCATGAAGCTAGGAAATCTGCCGAAAATGCAAGAAACTAATCTGCTTGGTAATAAATCTAGATTGACACTTTTCGTGGACAATAAGCTGAAACAAATTGCCACTGGCTTCAACGCATTCAAAGAGCAGATCTGTGGTATGCATTTCAAAACGAGACTCTTCAACCACTGGTTGGTCAGTGGCTATGCTCCCACTGAAAATAACGAAGAAGTGGCCAAGGATGAGTTTCAATGCACGTTAGAGCATGCCATGAACGGAATGCCCTCACACGAGTTCAAGATTCCTCTAATGGACTTTAACGCCCAGATCGGCTGGGAGGAACAACAGAAGGGCCTTGTCTGCACGCAGAGATTGGCCCAAACGAAAAGTGCCGAATAGATCACGTTAGGCAGGAACTCCATCACAAGTTTTAGCTGCCTGTCGCACCATGATATTCCCAAGAGAACGTAGACATCCCCCGAATAGACGACGTTCTCATAGAAAACCGAGCTGCCACCAGCATTCTCGACACACTCTCGTTCTGTAGTGCACACTGTAGACCGGACCATTACTTATTCAAAGTTAACTTTCGGTGTCGCATCTGCAAATATAAAAAAAAAAATCAAAGCCACAGATAGCAAAATACGATTTACCTAAGTTAAATGAAAATCCCATGAAGTGCACAGGTATGCTGTCGCTAGAAGACACACTGAAAAGGGTCCCATAGGTGCGAACAAATAGCAACAATATGCAATTGTCAAGAATACCATCAAAAACACAGCGGAAAACGGATATCGACCAAAAAATAATCAGAATGACTGTTTCGACCAAGAATGTCAAGATGTGGTTAACAAAAAAAATCAGGCACACAAATAGCTGGTCCGAAGACCAACTCGAATAAAAAAGAGCAATACGTTTTCATCCGTCAGCAAGCAAAAATAGGAGAAACGACGGGCCATCAGCGGGAAGATAGAGTGAATCAACAAAGATATGATGCTAAATGAAGCCAGATTAGCGTACGCCTGAATTAAACAGCTTCGAGGGGGATATACGTACAACGCATGAGCTTCTGTAAAGATGCACAAGGTGCCATATTAGGCAGCCCTATCGATATCAAAAACAAGTAGAAGCAATATTTCCAAAAACTTCTTACAGCACTCACAACACTAAAAACTGGAAGCATTCCAGAAGCTCGATATTAAAAGGGGTACAGATAGATAGCCTCTGGCCTAAAAAAGAACAAGATTCACGAAATTGACGGAATACCGATAGAACTGCTCCAAGCTGGAGGAACACATCTGCACAACCTCCTTCAGTGCTTAATATGTGGGATATAGACAGATGAGCAGCCACCAGATGATTGGCGGAAAAGCATCAGGCTTCGCTGTGAAAATTACAAAGGAATTGCTCTATTGTGCACATCATACAAATTGCTGCCCAAAATCACCGAACGAAGACTGTTGCCCTGTTATGAAAATATTATTAGAGAGTACCAAGCTGGTTTTCGAAATAGACGGGCTACGATTGACAGGGTATTTTCAGTAAAACAGATGCTCAAAAAGTGCTGAAAATATAATATCGGTGTGCACTAGCTCTTCCTAAATTTCAAGCAAAGACTACGACAGTGTTGACAGAAATTTCCTGAAGCAAATTAATGCTTGACTTTGGCGCCCCAACTAAACTCGTTCGTATGACCAAGGTTACAATGCGAAACACTAAGTAATATGTCAAAGTCAACGCAGATTTGACTTAAAGCTTCTCAATGAACTCATTCCAAGTACAGAGAGAAGGGCTTGCCCAAATATTGTTCAATATTGATCCGGAACTTGTGGTCAGGGAAACGCTAGCAGACACTACGGGGACATTACTCTACAAGACCACGCAACTAGCAGCATATACGACGACGTTAATGGTGTTCATGTGGCTGGAGTAAGAAGCAAAAAAATTAGGCCTTACTAAAACATGAAGAGAGAATGGAAGAGCACAGACTCCCTAAACGAACGATGAAGGGTATAGCGCAAAGGAAGTGTCCAGTTGGAAAACTGAGGAGATAATAAGAAGACTCAATCGATGCTGACAGCAGATTCCTACTGTGGATTCCCAATTGCCGAACGAGGTCGCAGAATGGCGACGAATGGAGGCGGCTACTACTGGAGGTGAAGTTCAGAATAGGAGCGTTGCAATAGATGCAGATGATGATGGTTTCAAGATTTCATTTAAAAAAATAATCTACTGCCTTATAGTCCAAAATGATCCTTGGCGTTGAAATATGTGTAAGTGTCTCATCCCGTGACCGAAAATGATTATAGAGAGCCATTATAGTCACGGAATGAGATATTTACACATATTCCAACGCCACGGTGATACGGTCTTCAGCTAGCTTGGCCGTGTAAATATTACCTGATTATTTCATAAAAAACCCTCTGCAGCTAGGTATGTTCATGGTTTGGCCAAAAAATCAGTCGAAACGAATTTAGTTATTATAAATAGGACTGGAAAAAAAGAATTTCTGCTTAAGCCATTAGCATTCTACCAGCTACTCTAGATTTTGTAGTCGATTGCTTCTTGGTTTATGTGTCTGTGCAGGACACCATTGTCGATGGTTTGCCATGAAGGACAACGAGCAGTAAAACAGCTCAGCTGCTTGTCTTCGGTGAGTCGGTTAGTCTATTCGTATTTGCGGTACACTTAACGGGATCTAGTGGGTGAATTCGTGTTGCTGTGCGAAGTACAGGAATTCATCTCACAACTTTGGTTTTCCAAAGATGTCTCGATTCAACTAATATCACCTTGAAGGACTACTATTGGTAACGTTTGCTTATCACAAGACAAATGGGGATCACCAGATATGGTAACCTGATTCTAAATCGAATCGCAGCCTAAAGATGATGTTAACCTCCGTAGAAGGTCATTGTATTTAAGGGAAAGGCGGACTCTAGCTGGTGCCCATAGTTTGCATCCTCCCATCCGTATTGAAATCCCTGAAGATAGGCTTACTACGCAGTGGGCCACTCATCCCTACCTAAATTACGGAAATCTGATTGCTGCAGCTGACCGTTTACTATCACATCACTGCTGCTCCACCGCTGCATTAGATAGCTTGACTTGCTTTATAAAAGATCCAAATTTTTGAAACTATACGGCTTTTAACATTATTGCCGATCGGACAACTCTTGACTGAAAGGTGGTGAAGGTAGGATAAAATGGTGATATCGATATCAAGGCCAAAAATGAGGATCCAAATTCATTACGGTAACTCCATCTACCTACGCGGAACTTCAAAATCTTCACATCGGGGAATCCGGCGTACTTGAACACTTAGTGATAAATTGTGAAACCATAATTTTGCACTCTATTTAATGCTAAATTATTATTCATTCCTCCAATTTCATCCAAACAGTTGTTTTTAATAATTTATGCGCACATAGAAGCTTGACTGGAATCAAACCCGTAAACCTGTGATAACAACACTCACCCCGTAAGTCGAAGGTCCCTGGTTCGAATCCGCGTTGGCTTTTTTCAAGTAATTCTTCCGACGGACTATAAGCCCGTTCAGTTATCATACGTACTGGTTTAAAATCAGAACAGGTGGACTAACACACGACCAAAGCGTGGTACTGATCATATCACCTTCCCGAGTGCCAAAACATTCGATCAAGATAATAAGATACTCTTATTTTCTCTAAGCAAAGGCCAAAATCCAAAGGAAAGAATCTCGATAACAAGGCTGTTATGGCTAAAAGATTTAGATACTTCTTTGGAATTAGATATTATAGTCTTGCTAAGATGTGTCAATGATGACAGTTTGAATAAGATTAATTGCCTAGTATGTGCAGAAGTTGATCGCAACAATGAACTATGGTACAGATGCACTTGTTGTGGATCATATGTACACAGGAACTTCGGACTCGCCACGTGATCATGTATGTGTGACTAAAATAGGCTGGCTCTCATTGTCCCCATTGTGCCTACAATTACCCTCATATGTGAACGGTAATAGTCAAAATTTAATTTTTTTTTTTCGTTTTTAATGTTTTTCCAACTAATGTTTTTTCCAAAAATAATGAAACTGTGTGAGACTGAAAGTTTATTAATTGAACTACTATCGGAGTTGATTTTTATAAAGTATTTTATTTCTTGCTTAGGTGACTCTCATAACCCTCTTTTCCCCCATTGACATTAAAGGAGAAGTCTACGAAAAAATAAATTTGATGGACTAAACTTATGAATAAATTTTTGAGGGTAGATAGAGACGAAATGCGTTCGAACGTATATTGCACATGATATGTCGTCCTAATGATGCGGATAAAGAAAACAGTAGTTTGAGGCTTTGCTGTAAATTTACTTCATTTTTTCATCCTTAAAGTTCCCTTTGTAATATATTTGATTATATTTAAGATTGCGCCATAGTCTTGGTTATGACGAAAATTTGAGTGCAACTAATTTTTCACAGACAACATCTGGAGAACCCGTCTTTATTGTAAAGGAGCACTAGTGTGTCAATCAAATGATTTCAATTTCTTTAAGCTGCCATCGGCTCTCTACACACTATGATTTCATTTTTACATCTAGTGGGCAGTGGCTTTAAGCACTCTCAGCTAAGCTTGCATGTAACTAGTCAATGTATTGAAAATAATTTGCTTAAAGGATTCAGTAGCCTGCAAGTAATTAAGATTACAGTCATCTATTGTACTTCTTCAACATCCTATAAATATTATATGTCCAAATAAGCTCACGAGTTACTGTCTGTCATCCGTGTAAGCAGAAAAATACAAGAGTGGTTCACTGCCACTTTTGCAAGAGAGATTCACTATCGTGTAGTACATTCTCGTAGACAGCTACTATCAACATTTCAGCCAAATCGGACTCGTAGTTTTGTTTTGCCCATGTGTGGAAGCGGGCGTGTCCGCGCATTTTAGAAAAATGGAGAAACAGCAATATCGGCCAGTGATTCGATTCTTGTTTTTGGAAGCGAAATCAAAGAGCGCTTAGATGCTGTATACGGTGACTCTGCTCCTGCGATGATCACCGTTAAAAAATTGGTTTAACAAATTCCAACGTGGTCGCACGTCGGTTTTTGATTAGCCATGCCCAGGTTCCCTAAAAACGGCTACCACGGTGCATAACGGGATGAAAATCCACGAGCTCGAATTGGCAGACGGCCGATTGTAGATGGCGAGATGGCTGAGACAGTAAGCATTTCAAAAGAACGCGGGGGTTATACTTGCATGAAATTTTGGGCATGAGAAAGCTGTCGGCGCGATGGACATCAAACGCAGCCGTAAGACCACTTCGGAGCAGTGTTTGCCGCTGTTCAAGCGCAATCTGAAGGAGTTTCTGCGTCGTTTCGTGACCCTTAACGAAACATGGCTCCACTGGTACACACCAGGGACCAAGGAGCAGTGAAAACAGTGTCCATCATCCGGTGAACGTGCGCCAAAGAAGATGAAGATTGTCCTATCGGCCGGAAAGATGATGGTCGCCGTTTTCTGGGATTCACAGGGTGTGACCTGCATCGAGTACCTGGAGAAGGGCACAACGGTCATAGGGCTCTACTATGCCAAATTATTAGGCCGATTCGACGTCGAATTGCAGAAAAAACCCATAATTATAGACCGCACACATAAAACGTGCAACAATAATTTTGCTTCAAACCAAAGTAAACAAGCGAAATGAAAGAAAGGAAATAATCAAAGAAAATACTTGTATGGTGAAATTTGAATGAGATGTGGAGTTTATTTCTACAATATATGCACTCATTTTGTAGCCTACAGGTATTTTATGCTAAACTGTATTCGAACACATCTAACAATGTCACAATTAGTAAGCTTGATTCTTCTTTCCTGACTATATTTTAATAGTTTGGTTTATTTTGTTTTAAAGAATAAAAAATGTACATTCTGCGTTGAACCGACAAAAGAAGAAGGTTTCACTTAGTTGAAAATTGGTGAAAAATCCAACTTTTTTCGTCCATGGATAGAAAGACTAAGAATAATCGACCGATCTTTTATAAAAGAGATTATACAGTGATAAATTTTCTGCCCTTGACAAAGAAAACATTCTCCCTTCGAATTAGAAAGGGCTGTGTTCATACTGTCATTAAAACAGTCTTGACATGTGTGTTTATAAGCAATACAATATTCAATTGGCATGTATATTTGTTCAAGCTTACGTAACAAGCCAAGACCAAACATCATTCTTTCAAATCAAAGGTAATTTTACTGCAAGGAAACAACATAAAATCCATTCAAATGGATCAACTATAAAATCTCGAAAAAATAATGTATATGCCTTTACTTCATCTCAAATCTTTTGTTTCATCCAGATCTCGAAAAATGCTTAAATACGAAATGGCTCTAAAAAATACAATTCATATTTCAAAAATTCTAAACAAAATTCTTTATCTCTTCCTTTTGAGATAGAATGAAAATTTCTTTACCATCAAAAGCGTGTTCTGCACAGTGAAATAGGATAACGAAAAGGTAACCCACTTCATATCTCAACAAACAACGAAAAGCAAAAGGCAGTAACAGTGAAACTTCTTATGAAAGTATGTCCCCAGGGTCATAGCGTATAACCTAAATCGCTACAATCCCAAAGGAAATCATGAATTTAAGTTATGTAATCCTTTTAATGTTCATCGTCATAACTTTCTCTTTGTACGAGTACGAGACCATAAAAATAAAGATTCTTGCCTACCCTACTAGCATTCCACTAATGACCTTTGACACAACACAACAAAATGCTTTAAAAGGAAGATTCTCATGTTTCTTCTAAATATTTCAAATAGTTCGGTTTATATGAAAAGGATAATTAAAAATTTTACCATGTTGAGAATTTTAAGGATATTTGAACTCTAGGAAAAATCTAGTGAAATAGATTTTCGTCACGGATATTTAACTTTAAAAATACTCCTGCTTTCAACGGTTTACACAAGTAATCTTCATCGTGCATATGAGAGCTTTTGGTAATCTTTGTGAAATATGTTTAATCGAAATATTTTAATTGTTCATGTATCCAATTTAAGAGATTTTCAGCGTAATTGTTGGAATTAAATTCGTCAACAATTACTTCTAATGTTTTTGCTGAAAAGCAAATGCTCTGCGAAGTTCCTATCAGATCGCCCGCTCTTTTCTCTATCTATCTTTGTCATGAAAGTTTTTCTCCGAAAATATGGAAGTTAAAATCATTAAGGTAAGATATAGTACTCGAAAGTTTCGGGTGGAAAGCATTCGTAGATTTTGAAAGATGGTCTCTGCCTGAACGGAGTTAATCCGTAATTTTTCTATCAAAGATGGTCGAGTGGGGAAGAGGAGTATCGAATGAATGGCTAGTTTTTTTCATTTCCAATCTAACAATTTCTTGAACAATGCCAAAGTGCGAAGCATGAGCAATCAAAGAAATATGAGTATCCTTTGCCGTCTCGATTGAAATTTTTCGTTCGGAAAGTCTGAAAAAATCCTAGCTTCATTAGTGAATGGGCAACCAATACCTTTTTTCGAATAATATTACGTAAGCGGTGTGAATTCGAAAAATACTTGGATTGAACAATTTTCAACTATCTTCATCATCGATGCAGATGGACCTTAAAAACTCAGACAGAAAAGAAGTATCAAAGCAAAGATTTAGATAAACCTTTATAAATCAGATCTGTGAACTATTGTCGCGTGTTATCGTTCGCGGCCGATAATTTTAATGTTCCGCGAAAGTGGAAACGCACTGTCCTTTAAATTAAGTTAAATGAGTTTATTTACTAAGAATGCACAATAATTAATTTAACTACTTTACAAATAATTAAAATGTTATTCACTTGTCTATCAATTTATATTCCAACTGTCTAAAATCACTTGGCGCTCCACTCTATCGCAGTTTTACTATCGTGTTTTTACTATCGCCCCCATTCATTCAGCTTGGCTTAATATAGGGTCTCTAGTCATTCAATCCATATCTCGTACATTGACGAATGTTCTGACGAGAAATACCTGGAATATTCGAGCAATTCTGAATGGCCACAAAGACGTCAGTTTCAGATGTTGATCATGAATCTACTTGGTCCCTTCTTGTGCTTTCGAGTACATTCGTTTATTGATCATGATGTTATTAAAAGTTGGGAAAACAATTGCGACAGTAGCTCGCAGAATTATTTGGACATGTGAAACTGCCCCCACCTCAGTTCTTTTCGCCCCGAAAAGATGTGTCACCAGGTGTAGTTAAGTCTCCCTGGATGTAATATGGGGCAAGATGGTCCAGGTGCAAGATTTTCATTTTGGCTCTCGGCTTATGGTGTTCCTGTATGCGATATACGACGTCGTTGATTCGCTTTGCAACTCGGTATGGTCCCTCCAAATTATGCAGCAACTTCGGAGACCTACCCTTCCGCCGTTGTTGGTTATATAGCTGGAAGCCAGTAGAATTCGTCTTTAGATCATTCCTGGTTTTCATGCGGTCAGTAGCCGATTCGAGGTGTTTTCGCACTGTCCGATGTATCTGGTTCAACCGTTGCCTTAGCTCACTTGCGTAATCCGAGATCGTTTGGGGTTTCTCAGGGGCTGTTCCGAACTTTATATCAGCCGGCAGACAAATAGTCTTTCCAAAAATGACTTAGACTGGGGCTTGCCCCGTCGATGCATGTTCGGCAGCTCTATACGCCATCAAAAATAATGGGATGTGCCGGTCCCAGTCCTTTTGGTTCTCGTCAATCATCTTGGCCAGGTGTTTTTTGAGTGTGCCGTTGAAACGTTCGACCATTCCATTGGATTGGGGATGCAGCGGTGTTGTCCTCGTTTTCCGTATTGCGAGCAGCTCGCACATTTCGCCAAAAACTAGTGACTCAAAGTTTCAGCCTTGACCCGACTGTAGTTCACAAGGTACGCCGTACCTACTAACCCAATTTAACACTAGCTGTTCGGCTACAGTAGTTGCTTCCTGGTTGAAAATGGGGTAGACCTCGGGCCACTTACTGAAATAATCGGCTACAACCAACGTGTATCGATTTCCCCATTCGGATCCAGGAAAGGGTCCTGCGATGTCAACAGCGATCCTTTCAAACGATACACCCACGTTGTAGGTTTGCATTTGTCCTCTCAGTCGTCGCTTTGGCCCTTTGACGAAAGCGCAAATTGTGCATCTACGACACCAGTCCTTTACGTCCTCTCGAGCGCGGAGCAAGTAGGACCTTTCCCGCAATTTCGCTAAGGTCTTGTTAACAACAAGGTGGCCTCCCGAGGATCCATCGTGCATTTCCTTAACCACAACGTGAATTCGGCTTTTGAGAAGTATAGTTTGCATCCTATAGGAGCTGCCATCCACCGTTTCCCATTTCCGCTTGAGTACGCCACTTTCCATCTGACGGGAGGTCCATTGTGCCCAATAGCTTTTCAGGGTTGCGCCATGCATCGAAAGGTCCTGCCACTCAGGTCGCCCAGTTGTCTCCTTCCATACGAGCAATGGTCCGATGTCTTCATCGGCTAGCTGGGCGTTTCGAATCTCCTCCAATGACCAACCTTCATCGTATTCAGCCGTTGTCACTCGCAGATCAACGGTTGGCTCCTTTTCCTCAATCCTTTGGCAATGCCTGCAGTTAGCTGGACATGGATGACGAGATAGGGCGCCAGTATTTCCATGAACCCTACCCTTGTGAAGTAGTTGTTGTCTCACTAGGTCTGGTCGGATAATCGATCGGGTTGCACCAGTGTCGCTTGTTATGGTGCAATCTTCTTCGTCAACTTGACCCGGAAGGCATAAGTCTGCTTCTCGACTATGTAGTCTTAACACGGTGATGGGGGTGCTGGGGACGTCGATCCTCCTAGCCAACGTCCACCCCACGAAGTTGGTTTGATGGGCTTCCATTCTGGGCTCCTAACTCGGTCTGGATCTCCTCCACCCTGTACAATAGCTCCGTTTTTTTCACTTCTTGCAGGCTCTTTGCCAGGTGCCCTTTCTCTCCGCAATTCCAGCATCTAGGCGCTCCATTTACCTGCGGCTCTCGCCCATTTTCCTCGCGCTCACACCTGCACTCGTCTGCCACTACCTCGCGAACCCGGGCAGTGGTACGAGTAACATTTTTCGCTGCCTCATAGTTCAGACTTTAAGCCAATGCGTCCTTAATCGTTTGCTTTTGAGCTAACCGCACGGCTTGTTGCAATTCTTGATCCTTCAATGCGCTTATGAATGTTTCTGTTGCTGCGTCATCCCGGTGTTCTGAGTAATAAGCTGGGTAAGCCAAAAGTTCCAGTCGCTCAGTGTCTTGAGCTAGCTGCTGTAAGGATTCGCCAGACTTCTGCATCCGATGCCGTAGCTGTGACCGATAAATCTGCTTCAGATGATCGTCTCCATAACGCATGTCCAGCGCATTCATTATAGTAGCCGGATTTGAGTGCAACTCAACGGGGATAGTCTGCAAAAGCTCGGCAGCTGGGGCCTCTTAGAGCAAGAATTAATGCAGTTGCTCGTTCCTGCTCATTCCAGTAATTTGTCCTAGCGGCGGCTTCAAACTAGATTTTGTAAATACTCCAGACACTATGTTAGCAGCTCTGAACACACGTTAAAGCTAAAATATAAGAAGATTTATGTCCTTTTTATATCACAAGTTTTTGTTCTTTATTTCTAAACGAGCAATAAATGCCTCATAAGTAATTTTTCCACAAATATCCAAAAAGGCGCACTGTAATTCAAGGAAATTGAATTTTAGAACAATAACAACGTTGGGCCTGGAGCATACTTGACGTCCGTACATACCGAGGAGACAATTGGAACTCAGATCATTACTTGATCAAATTATGTTAACCTATCGATATCATATGTCAAAGGCATATTCGGCGAAGACCAGACCACTATAAAAGGCACGGAACGGCGTCTGTGGCCAAATATTTTTGGTCCGTAACTACTGAGCCCTACAGTGGGGAAAGACAAAGTCTGGATAAAAGTGATTAAGGTGAATAGTGGATTAAATCATTTAATATACTGAAGAAATAATATTCTATTGTCAATCGAGATTATGTAGTCTAAATCATTACGCCCGGAATCGATTTACCAGCAATACGTATTTGAGAGGTGTGGCTGAGACTGCCACATGAGTAAAATAAGAAACTGGGGTTACATATCTATATAAATCATTTAAAATCTGACTTATCCTTTTAATATGTACATAATTCAAAGAATTTTGTTTTAGTTGGTTTTTATGCGCATAATACTTTTTTGTGTTTTAGTGATCATTTGGCTTATATTGATTAAAATTAATATTTAACACCACGAATGTTTTGTTCAAATAATAGAGCTCAGTTGCGAAAAGAGTATATATGAATGAATTTGGTTATTAGGCAAGAGTTAGATACACTGGTATGTCTAAAGCCATTAATAGAGGGCTTTTGCGGTGCTTAAAGTGAATATTCAGAAGCAATAATACGCTTAGCCTCAAAACACTGCAGCACATTATATTTTATTTTCTTTCATGAGGTTGCGACAGCTACATATTGACTGTGTATTAAAAATAAAGCTGTAATCAAATAAGTACTATCTTGAAGTGAACGGGAATAAATTCTTCTTTCAATTCATTGATTTCCTTGCATAATTATATATTATGGATAAGTGCAACTCTAATTTACATAAATAAAATACAAGATACTTGTAATTCGCCAAAGTAAAATAGTTATTTTCTTCATTTAACTTCTGCTGTATTCTTTCAAATATTTATCCGAAGTTAGCCAATAGTACTGAAATTGTTTCAAAAATTTTCTTTGTTTCAATAATAACTCTACAAATGCGGCATATGGTTGATATTAATAGGGGTACCGGTTGATTTCGAAAATTGAAGCTTTATTGTGAAAAAAACGATGATGACTTTCGGCAGCCTTTTTCTTCAATGAAGAAGTACTTCCCGCATGAACACTTTATTCGGCACAAAATTCGACATTTTCAGAGTAAAAAAAAGTATTGTTGTTTACGCTTCAGCTAAATGACACATACTGATTCTGAAACTATATGACAGTAGCTTTTCAACACATATTTGGAAAGGTGAATCGCTGGAATAAAAATCAAGTTACGCCATTTGTTGAAAACCGCACGAATTAACCGGTACTCCTATTACTTCAATTTTTTTAATATATATCCCACATTGCAGCACCTGAAAGAAATCTAGCAACTTCCCAAGAAAAATTTTAAATGTACTATATATGTATTCGCAATTCTGGGATTCACCATAAAATATTCGTAAGTCTAAAAACTATTGAGTCTTTTTTTTCTCACTTTTCGATTGAATATTTCTTTTATTTAAAATGGATTTTATTTAAGTAAATATTGTCCATATTATATATGACCTTTTCGCATTGTTAGGGTAGAGCCATTATTCCATCTGTGTAGAACTTCTGTGATTTATCGGCGAAAAACTTAGCCAAGTGATCTTCACAGTCCCTTTTTGCAGTGAATTTCTTTTCATTAAGGAAGTTTTGCAGAGACCGAAACAAATAGTAGTCTGATTATGCAAGGTCTGGACTATATGGTGGATGCATCAAAACTTCCCAGCCAAGCTCAGTGAATTTTTGCCGGGTCATCAAAGATGTGTATGGTCTGGCATTGTCATGATGGAAGACAAAGCCCTTTCTATTGATCAATTTTGGCCGGTTTTTAGGGTATTGTAAAATCAGTTTACAATACCCTACTAATATCGCGTCCTGTCTGTCCGTCCGTCCGTCCGTGTGTCACACCATTTTTTCTCGCAAACTACATAAGCTAGAAACACAAGATCTTGTAAGTACGTGTAAAGTGATACCCTCTTCAAAGTTTCATCAAAAAAGAAATATAAGGTGTTTCAGGGGGGTCTCTCCGTACAGGGGTGTGGCCCCTGAAAAAAAAGTTTCATTGCATGTAGGCAATATGAGTATCAAATGAAAGGTCTTGTTTAGAACTTTCCAAAACAGCTCTTAAAATGACGAGTTTTGCTTTGAGGGGTGCAGGGGAAGGGGAAATGTACGAAAATTTTGTGTCCCCCCCTCGTGATTGGACATCTTTCACCCGATCTGAAAAAAATCTGGTAGGTGAGACTTTAAGAGGATAAGGGCAACAAATAACTTAGGAGTAGAAATTCCATCAACTTTGTTAATAATAGTAGATCGTATTTTAAATTTTTGCCTATAAAATCAAAACGGGACCCTTAAATTTCCCAAAAGCTACAATTTAAGTTTTTTGAACATAATTATATGTGTTCTGAAAATTTCACAATAATCGAACAATAAACAGCTAAATTATAGCCGATTGAATATTAAACAATTATAACAACATTAACACGTGATACTAGGGAGATACACGTTTGCGACGGACCTAGACACTATAAACATGTAGGAATTTTGATGAAACTTTTAGAAATGGTTTGTAATATTGATGTGTTATTATGACTAACTAAGCGACGGGGTCAAAACACTTGAAACAAAATTTGTCGAACTCAATTTATGGAATGTGTATATTGGTCAAGTTTTGATATGCAGAATATATTGATTGATTTACTAAATGTTTTACAATACCCCTCTGGCGGGAGCATTCTCCTGCTACTTCAACTTGTTTTGAATTGTTTGTTGCAATCTGGTCAATTGCTGACAGTACAGAGCCGAATTGAGTGTTTGGCCAGGTTCTAGCACCTCATGATAAACAATTCCCTTCCAATCCCACCATACTCACAGCATAACCTTATTTGGTGTCAATCCTGGCTTTGAAGTCGTTTGTGATGATTCACCTTTTTTGACCATAATCTTTTTCGAACGACATTCTCGTATCTTACCCATTTTTCATCGCCCGTATTGGTTTGCTTCAAAAATGGCTTGGTTTCGTTGCGTTTTATTAGCATTTCGCAAATGGAAATTCGGTCGGTCAATTTTTTTGTGTTCATGCGACACCCAAACATCGAGCTTCTTTGTGTATCCAGCCATACGCAAATGATTCAAAACTGTTTGGTGATAGATATTCAGTACCTTAGCAATGTCATGGCTGCTTATGTGTCGGTCTTCTTGAATTTTTTGTAAGATTTCATCGACTTTTCCAGTGATTGGTCGATCTGAGCGAGGTGCATCTTTGACCATCTCTTGGCTGTGGACTTTGATAAAGTATCTTGACCGTAGACACCACAAATTTTTTTGTGAGCCTGCGATGCACTCTCACCTTGGTCGTAGTGATATTGTAAAATATAACGAATTTTTCCAGAAATTTCACTCAGTTTTAAATGAATACAACTTTTGACACGTATCACGAAATACAAAACTGACCAGATGAAAATTATAGACTGGAATGTCACCCTTCAAACGCATGTCAGTTTAACTGAATCTGATTAGTATTTCCCGATATATGACAACGAACACCATCTGGTGACAAAAAAGGCTCAATACTTTTTAGACTATCCAATATAATTTTAATGGGTAGTATTATCTGCGACTATAGCTTCAAATAGCCCATGAACATTTCGTCCCCTTGGCCCGCCTAAATAAGCTAATCTGCCAACTTAAATATTCAGAAATTGTAACAAAACGTTCCGTAGAAAGTAGAAAAGCCAAATTTAAAGATAACAGCACTTGATCATTCGATAAAATAAACGATCTCTAAAGATCATTATGCTTGGAGCCGTCTTAATTATACATGGCTGTTACTATCGATGGAAATCAATTGAAATTGTATATAAATTTTGGGTTTCCACCTAATCTCCAAGATACCAACCAGAATTAAGCTCAAGATTAGCTGATTGAATATTTTATTGCTTGCATTGATTCTGTTTTAAATTTTCGGTTTTTTTTTATTTCATATCTTGATTCCAATTTATAGCTACATCTCTAATCTGTTAATATCCACGGAGTCGGGGGAAAAACAAGTTCACATGAGTAGTTGCTGACATCTTTCCAAAAAGTATGTTTTAGAAATAAAACATTTCGATGATTGTTTCTTTGATCTATTTTCTTGTCTTCTGTTTTTAATCAAAAGCTTTTGTGAACTACACACTTGTCCCCCTTTGAAATTGTTCAGTGTCATCGTCGCCCACTGATGGGTTGAAAATCCCTAGAACAATGCTTATAAGAACTTTACTAAAGCTGATTTGCTTCGGGTGGATTTTATGCAGATTCAATTTCGCTTCCACTTGAAAGTGAACGTATCTACGTACGAGGAATGTATTTAATATTTCTCCTATTTTTAGAATATCGAAGCCACCTTAGCATTATTGCTTAAATAAACGTTGCAAAAGTGGAAAGGAAAAAGCTTCTTCGAATATTATTGGAAATTTCATGGCCTGATGTTTTCGGTTTGCATTTTCTCTGTTTTCGTGTGGTGGAATAATGGGGGGGTCGTAGGGTGAGTTATAGATGAAAGTTTTCTTAGTTTTTAAAAATTTCGGAAATTAAGAGCAAACTTAACGAATTGAACTAAGGATAACGCGTTACCCTTTCGGTGGATGGATTTTAAAGTAGATTTTGCGAAACCAAAATCCCCTGCACTTTGAGCTGGTCTCAGTGCCCACCCTGTAGACAAACCGAAACAAAAACAGCGACGGGTCGGTAAGCTTTGCCCCCGCGTTAGAAAACAGAAGTCTTACAATTTCACTCGACAACTCAACACTACATACTGGAATGAAATCGGCACAATGCTGTAATATTCAAGTTTCGTGGATACGTTGGAAATTCTTTTCTAATTTGTCTAAACTTTTCGGCCCCGTAACATTTCTTCTTCTTCTATTTGATGCACATACGAGAATGTGTTCGTATGAGAACATTTTCTGATGTTTGCTACGTGTCCGTGTGGAATTTTTCTTAACTAGCCGAACCGAATTCCGTATGGTCCGCGTCTCGTGAAATAATTGGCAATAAAATTCTTAAGCTTGACCATAATCAGACAGTTTCGCGATTTTGCCGCGCGATCGTTGGAGCGAAGTTAACATTCGTAATTTCGCACTCCGGGCGGTGGCGATGTTCCCGTTTCAGGGTGGAAAGAAAACAATTATTTGATCAGTGAATAGTTGGCAATTTTCGGCCAAGAGAGTTACCGCAAACAACTCACAACTCCGGTAAATGTGAGAATCCGGTGAATGTGAGACTGCATCAAATTTGATAAATGCAAGTCGATTATGCAAGTGCGCTCGGCGTGATAATGCTTTAGTGCTGCGTAATCGTATCATGGGCATTTTGGCCGAAAGCCCATAAGAAGATAATGCTCCATTAGAAATGTTTCTGTGCATAATTAAAAATCCATTAAGATGTGGAAATGTGTCGCAAATAACGAGTGCAATGCTGTAGTGAAGTGTTTTCGTTTCAAGTGAATATGAATGTGCTGCGCCCACTACTCTCGTACGTGTGAATTTGCACAGTTGCAGTGCTTGATTTGTGCTGATATGCACTCAAATGCATATTTTGTCTAATAGGTGAATGCTTGGGAATAGTGAGTGACGCGCGACTTAATGAGATTTAAGCTTTCGTACAGCGATGAGTTCGAATTGCGGAATTGCATGCAGAACAATTTACAACTCATCTTAGGATAATGTTTCGCATACGGAGATCAATAGCAGGTACACAATTAAGGACGCTTGAATTACGTTGAGATTCTAGAACACTTAGTACCTATTTTTTTCCTAGAGAACAGGGGCACATAAAATGCTAATTGGATTATGTGTTATTTCAAACGAGAACGTAGGAATCACGAATAAGTGTTTAAAAGCTATTCTACATGTGAATGGTGTGTAAACATTAAAAGAAGACGTAATCGATATATTTGGTTTTCAGTAGAAAACTTGGGTGAAAACGAGTTTTTTTCTTCTGTATTTTGAGACATTTGGATATAATACGATTTTATCAACGATTTCCCATTTCTTGGATTAGGATTTAAATTCAGATTCTATGAATTTAAAATGCTAAACATCATTTTTCAAATCTAACAAGCTTTTCAAGGCGAATGATGTAATTAATTATAAAATAGTTGAGTTGAGGTGGAATCTCATAAATATTGAACAAGGTGTACCATTGATAATTCAGTCCCTTAGAATGAGTAGAACTATTGCTTCTCCTAACTACTTTTACGCCGCAGTATGCACCACAGTCGCAGCCCATTGGCATTTCATTAAGTGTGGTAGAGGTCCTACAATTCTGGGTGGTATCCTCTAGCTTGATAGCACTCATTTGTGCCGGGCTTCCTTCAGGAGGGCACTATGCTCATGCAAGGCCGCCTTACATACACTGAATTTTTTGTGTCATCAACCACGGCGATGTTGTCTTAACGCCAAAGTCAAAGTCAAAAGCGCTTTATTCAATACTAATCGGTATAAATTTCAAAAAGAACATAAAGCAAATTCCAAACAATAAAACTATGAAAACTTAACGGCCCGAATGGCTCTCTAAATTTACACGTTATCAATGAAACACATTTAATGAAAAAACACTAGCAAATTTGAATTAATTAAGATTATGACATATTTTTTGATTCAATTGGAAAAAGAAGAAAAAACCAACCAGTATTATTTAAAAATTACAACAGTGAACTTTTATCATCTACCTAATATGTTACACCCTAATTCTAAATAAGTTCAATAAAAAAGAATGTTATCTATACTGAAATCTATCCCTAATTTTTAACACAAATAAACAACAACACTTGATATAGCAATAATGAGATGAAACTAAGCAACGAGAAAAAACACAAAAATAGAAAATAAACTCGAATAATTTAGACATTGTCATTCAGCCATCAATACCTAGATTGCTCCGTCTCAGCTCGATCAGCCTCAACGAATCTAGCAAATGAGTATCGCCATTGGAATTGTTGGTCTCGTGAACTCAGATTCGGAGGATATTTTATCTTCATATCGGTGGCCCGTCTATATATGTAATATATGATTGGGACGCCGTCAGAATCAAAAACATATCGATTCGTGTCCAAATACACGAATGCTTCTGGAGGAACGAAGCCAGTAGTGAGGCAAGTCACAATATACCCGTCTGTAGGGTGGAACGGCTGTGAAATCCAGGGGTTTTCACTCACAGTTACAGATCCTGCGGAATGATTCCGAAGAAGTTTTAGTATGCAGATATCGACTCTTGTGACTTCAGCGGTTTGATAAATTTTTCTATTCGATATATAGTGCTTCCGATCCGTCTCAGGCTTTCTGTACAAACTAGTACATGCACGAAGACATTTCCTTTCGAAAACTCTTAATTTTTCCATAGTACTAGCACTCTGGTTGTACCAGATCTGACATCCATATGTCAAAACTGGTCTAACCAGGGTCTTGTAACAAATAACTTTGACCTTTGATCAATGTATCTGGAATGAAAGAGTCGTCGAATGGCCATGAATACTTTTTGTGCTTTACTAAGCATGATTTTGACATTTTCAGTATAGTACAGATACTAATCGAGTTGAAAACCGAAGTATCGAACACATGATTCATGCGGAACCCGTTCTGAACTACCCTCACCAGCCATAATGTGGAAATGCTTCCAATAACGTTTCAGGTCTTGACTGCCCCCCTGCAGCGTTGTCCGAAACAAAATTGTTTCGCACTTCTGCGCATCGATTTTCATTCGCCAATTGTCAGTGTATAGCTGCACATCATTGAACATTTTTTGAAGATTGCTCTGAACTATTGTAGCTTTTCGGTCTGCCGTATAGATGGTCAGATCATCAGCAAACGCTATCAATGATCGCGTTGGCGAGACGTTAAAATCAAAGCTGTTCAACAACTTACGAATGAATATTGAGAAAAGCAGAGGCGCAGTAACTGTTCCCTGCTGTAGACCATTCAAGACCTTGAATTCGCGTATTGTTGTCGGATTTCTATCAGTTACAACAAATGATTTCCCGTATAACGTATTGCAAATCATGGCGACAAGGTGTCTGGGGAACCTATCCTCAAGAAGTTTGAAAACTAGTCCATCTAACCACGCCCTATCGAAGGCTTTCTCCATATCAATGAGACATGCTCCAACACATTCTTTGTTTTTTTTTCCAACAGATGTCTGAGGTTACTTTCGTTATTGCATGTATGGTCAAATACCTGGCACGGAAACCCAATTGGCGATTCGGCATCAACTCAAATTTCTCTATGTGGGCGTTTAATATCCGTTGTTGAATATCACTTCAAATACCTTGCTGATGTTAGGCAGCAAGCTGATTGGGCGATAGCTTTTGGTGCATGAAGATTCTTTTTCTTTCTTCAAGGTCAAAAATACCTTAGCCTTTTTCCATTCATTTGGGAAATATGAATCGTTCAACATGTTGTTGAACAATATGCAATAATTCCTAATAGCAACTTCAGGAGAATGTCGGAGAGCTATATTTGCAATACCGTCAGTACCACATGATTTCTTGTAGTTTATTCTGCGAAATATGAGAGACAAGTCTTCATAGCTGACAAAATAATCAATAAGATTCAAGCTCGGTATGATGCCAGATGTTAATGTTTCATTGAAATGAAGAATTGATTGGCCGTTCAGGCTTGATTCGAAGTCGGAAATTTTTGCTTCAACGACCTCTGAAAATATTTCATTCCCTCTCTCTGGGTTTGGTAGATGAACCAATTCATAATATGTTCAAATCAGGGCAAGTTTCTGCAATCCATCACATATAATCCTGTTGCCATTTCTATCCGGAGTCGTACTATCAATTTCGATACCAGCCCTATTGAGAAGATTAATCTCATCACTAGTGACTCCAACATTCGATCCCTTCACTCGAGACTTCTTACGGAAAACGCCATCTGGGTCGTGTGGGCTAATATCCCTCAGTTTTTCCGCCCATTGATTGCTGACCTCACTCCTGAAGTATGAACGGATTAAGTTGCGGACATTCTTCAGGTGTAGTTTCAACAAAGCCAACGAGAGATGGTTGTAGTCCAAAAATTGTCGATAAATATTGTTGACGCGTGTAAGAAGAAGGCTTTTCAATCTTTTCAACCTTGCGATGGTTAGTGTTTCATATCCTTCCATATTGCTACTATGTTTAATCTTGGGAACTACTTTCTCAATCGTTTCTAACGTCGGCTTCTCTAACTTCGACAAAAAGAGATCTATTTCATCGTGAGTTAGATTCCTGTCATTAGGAACCATCGAGCAAGAGCTACCATCATCAGAAGGGTGACATTGCTTCTGGTACTCCCGATTAAACTTTTTTTGAAACTTTCCCCAGTCTGTTTTACTGAAATTCAACTGATGAATTTCATGTTGAACTGGAATGAGGAAGAGATCATATCTTTGATGATTGATTTCCATTACGATTGCGTTATGGTCGCTATCGTAAGGACGCAGCTGCAATTTCCGTTGAGGACTATTAATGCTGAATTCGAGTCTTGCGTCAGCAATGCAGATGTCCAAATATGAATTTGTCCAAGGGTATGTTGGGAACTCCGACCCATATAGGTTTCACCTGTATTCAATTTGGTTCTCTGTTATCCACGATTTCAGGTATGCACCCCTTGGATTATTGGTGACGTTCAGCCATGATGTATATTTAGCATTCAGGTCACCGACGAGATATAATAATTATGCAGCCTGTTCAATTCTAGTATTTCAAACAAGGAACTGAGTTCCTTCTTGAACTTGAGAACATTTCGACCAGTTGCATAGGCAGAGATAACGAAAAGTTTATCCCCACCTGGCAGTGAAATTTTGTTGACGGACACTTCAAGAAATTCAAAGCTTTTGAATTCGACTTTTTCAATATTTTGGAAACAATAGGGTCTTCTAACCAATATCCTGGTGCCACCTCCCCCATCACCTTTTACCCTATCGTTTTTTACGAATGGAAAATTTTTGAATTCCATGGAATGCCATGAATTGAGGTGGGTTTCAGTGAGAAGTATGATGTCAGGCTGTTGCTTAACAATAAATTCAAGGAGATAATCACGTCGATGTATAGCAAGATAGAGTTGACGTTGATCGATATGAGACAAAGCCTATCCATGGAAATATGACTGGATGACAAGTTATTATTAGGCATTTGAAAGACCTAAACGCTGAAAAGCAAAGTTAATTTTTGAATCTTGTTTGTCGATTCTCTCCGATAAAGAATTAAGTTGCTGGTAAATTTTAAGAAGCAGCTCATTATTGCCACTTACATTATTTCCAGCATTTTCTGCTGGTCCTCTAGCGGCTTGTGCAAATGATACTCCTGGCTTGACGAAGTTGGAAGGTATTATATTACGGTGTACTTGTGTTTGCTTTGGAATAAATTTAACTTTTGCATCTTGATATCAGGAGCATCCTCGATATGATGCTGGATGACTAAAAGTACCGCAGTTAACGCAGTATAATTTTTCTTTAGGCTCCGTCAGAGCCAATTTGCACTCAACGGAAGCATGAACATCTTTGCATGCGACGCATGGATAGTGCATGGCACAATTGGCAGCCGAATGTCCAAATCTTTGACACTGCTAAAACTGGTTGACTTCTCTTTTCTGGAGGCATTCCCACCTCACCACTCTAAAAGTCAAGTACCTAATTTGTTGAAGGGCACTTGGACTGCTCTTATTTGCAATTTATACCAGGTAAAGTGGTAAATTCTTCCTTTCTATGGTCGACCTTCTTGTCGCAAAGGCTTTGACTGAAACAAAATCAATATCTGGTGCAGCTTCTTTGAACACCGGAAGAGGATCGACCGTATCCTCTCCGCAGTCCAAACCCTTCAACAAGAAGGTCTGATTCTTCTCACTTTTTGGGGTATAGGTGAAGTTTGGAACCTCCCCAGTATTTAGCGCATTTTTGGCTGACTTGATATCAACCAGTGATTTCGTCCTTATAGGTTATTTTGCGGCATTAACTCTTTTGATCTCGAAATCGGCTAGTTTATTTTCGGCTGCCAATAGCCGAACCATATTTTTTCCGCTTTGTCCGAACACGTTGATTGGCGGAACTTTTTCTGTTTTGTTGGAAGCTTTTTCAGAGGAACCAGCAAAACTGCGGGCTGGTTTTTCCTCCTTATTTTTGTTCTTTAAATACTGAATAAAATTTAAGTCATTAAAGCAAAAAAAAAAAATTAAAATTACTTTCCACGTTTTCTTCAATTTCCATTTCTTCGGTTAATCCCCCCAGCGCTGCAAAATAGTTTTGAGTGTCGTTGGTTCCATCGGCACTTAGAACTTCTTCTGGAATTGCTTGGTTTACACTTTTCTTCGGCTTTGTTACTTGTTGCCATTGATTTTGCGGCTGCGTCTTTTGAGGCTTCATCCCTTTCTTGAATATATTCTATAGGGATCTAGCCTTACTTCATCCTTTTCTTTTTGCAATTTGGCCATTTGTTGATTGTCCGCTATTATTTGCAGTTTGCACCCTCCATCTGCGTAGTTTTCTTCGTTATGTTTTCTCTTGGTGATTATCGCCAGTTCCGTATTCGTCGTTTCCCCAGGTTGCCCCAACGGTGCGAGGCCGTCGGGCTCCTCCATACCAGCGGCTCTGAAATTTTCTTTGGTTCTTTGTTTTTCTTTACCAATCGAAATAAAATAATATTTGATAGAAATTTCCTCAGTCGATTCCTTCGACAATATAAGTTTTTCTGGTAAAAATTAATTACGGACTGACGTTTTTTAAAAAATTAATTTAATTTTTGAAAACTTTTGACAGGAGCGATTTAAAAGACGTGTATTTCCCCTCCCTGTGCGCACCCCGAAGTGAAAAATATCAGTTAAAGTGCTCTTTTGAAAAGCTCTCATTTAGAATCATCGTTTGACATTCATTTCGGCTACCTTTGATGAAATTTGGGGGTGAGAGTTGCGGTCCATTCCTTTATATCGGGAGACCTCCCTTAAATACCATATAAAATTATTTTGTAGTAGAAGTTTCAAGAGAGCACCACTTTACATCTACGTATAAAATTTGATGTTTCTAGCTTAATTAGTTTGCGAAAAATGCGGACGGACGAACAGACAGGTCGCGATTTTAGTAGGGTTTTGTGAAATTATTTTATGAAATCCTAAAAACGGTGGCTACATTTTAAGCCACATATACATTATTTTGTTGCGGTATTACGTATATCATTCTGTGTTTAGAATCTGCAAGACAGTTATTTTATTGATCTTAACCGAAACTCCACGTACTAAGAGAAGCCCATGTATTCGAAAAACCAAGATATTTTGCTGTAATCCAAGAAAACTCAAATAGCTACGAGATGTACCCTTCAAAGTAGCCCCCTTGGGCAGCTATACAATCCAGCGCGTTTCCCATGCTTCGTAACATTTCTGGAACGCTTTGACTGGGATGTCCGCGAGTACCCTCGTCACAGCCGCCTGGATGTCCGTAATCGACTCAAAATGGGTTCCTTTGACCACCGATTTTGTTGTAGGGAACAAAAAAAGCCACAGGGTGACATATCGGCCGAATAAGGCGGCTGTTGCAACACGGCGATCCCTTTAGAAGCCAAATACTGGGGCACGCTGAGGGCGGTGTGGTGTGGTTCTTTGGAACCATCTCCGTGCACAACTTTTTCATCCCAAAATCGTCGGTTAAAATTTGTTTGACTGTTTAACGGTTCATACCCAGCTCCGGGCCAACATTCGAACTGTTAAATGCCGATCTTCATGGATTAGGGTGCGCACACGCTTTGCATTCGCGTCAGTCCGCACATCGACTGGTCTCCCGCTCCGCGCCTCGTCTTCCACACTTTCACGCCTTTCTTTAAACTCTTTATGCCATCGAAACACCTTGGCACGACTAAGAGCACTATCACCATGCACTTTCACAATTTCAGCGTGCGTTTCCGAAGCTGTTTCGCCCAATCTGGCGCAAAACTTTATCGCGACACGTTGCTCTTGATTTCGTTTCTCCATTTTCGTGACGAACACCAGCAACACACGTCTACTCAACACGACACAGCAGGCGAACTAAATAAGCTAGAGCGATGATAAATATAACAAAGAAGAGAGGAAGGATGCCGGGGAAGGGAAAGGGAATTTCAAGGTCGCAGGCTTACCACAAGTGCGGCAATAAAGTCAGTATCATTACTTAATTGTCACATCTCGTATAACTTGATTAAATGCTTTTAGATTTTTGGAAACTCACAAGTTATCACAATCATACGTAGGGAGGTCAAAAAGTTCCTGGATAGGCGGGGTTGCTGGTGAGATTATGCATCCAAGTTAGCAGTAATTACGCAAACTGTTGTTAGCATGTAAAGCAAGTTTCAGCCTAATCCAGCTATTAACGTTCGAATTTGCAACGAGCAAACAAGTCAATCCGGAAGAAACCAGCCACTATGGACAAAATTGAATATCGCGCCGTGATAAAGTTCCTCAGCAATCAAGGAAAGACACATTAGACAATTTTTTAAGATATATAAGCTGTTTACAGCGACTCTGTTCCTTGTTAAACTACTCCTTTTCAAGCAAGAGAAGGCCTCGATCGAAAACAATCCTCGATCTGGACGGCCAGTTAAAGGTACAAAGCCAGAAAACATCGAAAAAGTAGAAAAACTTGCAGCATTGATTAGAGTATCTAAGTTAACATCCTACGTCAACATTTTGGAATGATTAGTTTGTGTAAGGTGGGTATGGAGAATTCTTGCACCACTTTAAAAACACGAGCGCACTGAAGCCAGAAAGTTTTTGGGCCGCTATGGAGAGCAGGAGGAAGAAATTATGGCTCAGATTGGTACTGGTGATGAAAATTGGACTAACCATTATAACCCTGAGTCAAATCAAGAGCCAACACAGTGTCATAAAAAGACACACCCCTCCTATAAAGTTCAAAGTGTTTCAATGGCGACTGTATTTCGGATACGAAAGGTATCCTTTTGATTGGTGATGCCTCTATAACAGGAATGTACCAACCTCCTTTACTAATATAGATCGAATAAAAAAAGCAATCAAGGATAAAAGGAGAAGAAAATTGGCAAAAGTGTTGCTCCTCTTGGACGACAACGCTATCGTGCACACAAGCCGTGCTGTGACGGTTGCCATTCACCGATACCGTTTTGAACAGCGTTGTCACCCAGTCTACAGTCTAAACCTGGCTCCAAGGGACTATTATTTATTTCCCAAAATGAAAAAAGAGCTGCATGGAAAAAAATTAGCGACAATGATGAAGTCAAGGCGGCAATTTCGGCCTATTTTGACAACCATCGCAAATCATTTTTTTTGACGGTACTAGTAAATTTTTGATAGATATGAAAACTGTATTAGCATTAAGGGAGAGTATATTGAAAAAGAAAAATAGTTTGATGTTTCATTTCAACTTCCTTCCCTGTCTATTGGGGAACTTTTTGATCACCTCTCGGACATTGGACTGCTGAGATTTAAAATTTCATTGAATTTGAGATCTATGCCACTTTATTGGAGGAAATGTGAAATTTACAAATCCTACCATTTTTCACAAAGTTGAGTAAAATTTGACTCCTAAGGTGCTTGTTGTACCCTTCGATGTTGGTAACACGGTTTAAAGACTTGCTTAGAAAGTTGTTATCAAGACCTTTTATTTGATACCCCACATGACAAACTTCGATTAATAAAACCCCAGTATGGCAAGACCACTTAAAAATCTTTGAACTATTTTCAGGCCAGGATTTTTAAGAGGCCATCTCTTCTGATTTATTTACCATGTTTTGGTATCCATGTATACTATAGTTTCGCAGACAGTAAGTATCACTAACATTTAACTATGCGTGCTCTGGGTTCACTGACTTACACCACTTTTTGTTTTGGTCAAAGTGCTACTAATGAGTGTAATCTTAGTTATTTGAATGTCTATAAATCAGTTGAATGGATTTTTGCAAAATTACTGTAGACTACACCACAGAATAGATACACCTTGAAGTTAAACTTCGCATTTCACTCAAATCAGTCATGCGGATTCGGGTATTAAAAATGCATTCACTTTTCTTGATCAATTTTCGATTTATTTTGTGGTTGGGAGGTGAAGGCTATTTACGCCTTGAGTGTAAGGCTCCTAGACGCGCAAGACGTTTGGACTACCCACCAAACACGTCCCTTCTCAACCTGATAACCTAGCGTGGAACAGGTTGACACATTACTTCGTGCTAAGCCACGTTTTGCTACGGAGTGGGACGCCCTGAAGTCACAGGATCCCTCCTATAGTGGAAGGGGAGGGACAAAAAGGGATTGCTAGAAACGTGATCCCCCAACTCCGACATCGCCGGTTGCTGTGAAGCGTTTTTATCTTTCCATTTGTGAACCGATCTAAGCATCTCCCCAATTAGACTATCCGGGAAGAGCTCTTCTGTTTCCTTGTAGAAGTCTCGGCACAACCTGTCCCATCTTTTGCACGCGAAAAATGTGTGGCTGGCATCGTCTTCCTCACCTACGCAAAACCTACTGTCAGGGGACAGCGACTTACCAATCATGTGCACGTAAGACTGAAAACACTCATGCCTGCTCAAGAGCTGAGTCAGGTAAAAGTCAGTTTTACCGTGCATTAGATTGAGCCACGGTCTCAGATCAAGGATGAGGCGCGTAGTCCAGCTTCCTTGGGTGTTGTTCACCCAGGATTACTTCCGATCATTGAATGAGCGGTTTCTCTCCTCGCGGGCAACTGTCTGCGTCGCGGTTTCGTTTCGGCACAGGTAGATAGTACAGCGTTCTCCAGCAGAGACTGTTTGATATGACGATGTTCCTCTTTTCTGCACCTGTGCCAAGCATTTTCGATTCAGCTCCTTGCTGGGAGCGTCGTCCCATATTTCTGCTTCGTACAGTAGCACCGACTCTATGGACCTCATTACAAGTTTCCTTCTTGATAAGTTGGGTCGCTCTACGCTTTATCAGCCATTGCCCTGATTTGCTCGGAGAAACCCATCCTCGAGTCGATCAGCAACCTCAGGTACTTTACCTATGGTTTCGATTTAACGAGTATTTCTCCAATACTGATATCAGTTTTCATTTATGACAAGTTTTTATAAGAGGCTACGAAATCTCAACAACGATTTGAAGAAAAATGAAACTGCACTTAATATACTAGTGTGACCAAAAAATAAGGTTACATTTGAATTTAAACTGCGCGTTTCCATCCCGGAAACGACGCGTATCTCAAATACTAATGAATATTTTGACATGTAAATTTGACATAGATGCCACTGACAGTACCACCAACCTAAAAAAAAATAATTCTCCAAATCCTTCGACGCGCATAGTTTAAATTCAAATGTCACCATTTTTTGGACACAGGATAGGACTTATTTTGAGTGGTAACTGAACAGGCCTCCTGACAATTGGTTTAGTAAGTTGAAGATTAAAGAAAAAACGTTTGACTATCATAAAGAATAAAGTCTAAGTGTATGCGATTTGTATGTGATCAAGTGCGAATCAAGGCTTTGTTTTTTCCCAGCGATTTATTCTCCAAGCGTTATAATAATAATTTCGAAAACATTTGAACATCGATTAAATAAAAATTAAATTAAATTTTGTCATTTCAAATTGAAAGGCACCAACATCGTTATTCCTCAATGATGCTTAAAACAATAAATTCTGTTCACTTTTCAACACATAAAACAATTATTCCCTTCCGGTATTACACATATCCCAGCACCCCCACTATCATAAAAAACGTTTGGATACTCGGTCGTAAGCCAATAACGGGATAAAGGTCTCAAAAGGAATATAGAAACGATCGACCCTTTTCAAAAAGGATTATTAAATCTCACATCCACTAACGTTGCACCATAAGGACAATCCTGTGTAATCGACCAACGAAAACAAAACGGATTCATGACCCAACATAATATTTATGTGGGTATCTTGCGAAGTAGGGCAAAAACGGAGTCAACAAAAAAGAAAATACATATTTACCACGATATGTGATATGGTATTTCTGTCGAGAAATCTGTCCGCAAGGATATATCCTTTTCAACGAGTCGGAAATCTCAAAAGGGTACGAAACAAATCACTATTCATTTCGAGTTGTCGTCGTGCTGTATCGGAAGGAAATGATAAATTTGCGGCATGAGGTTGATATTTTGTGTCACTCGCAGTACAAGTGAAATCAATCTTCATATTTGTGCAGCTAAGGAACATTACAGATTGCTGCTAATGGATTTTTCATGAGAATCCCTCGATGTAAGTTACGCACTTTCGCTAATCCACCTCTCTGTCATAGCGTTGTGTCATATAGAAAATATTATTCACTAATATTCAAAGTTTCCCTAAATAGATAGAATTAAGGCGACGGCACTCACGAGGACGTGAGAGAATTTCCAAAATACTTTCATTATTATTTAACCATCGTTCAGCACTGGATGCTTAAAGTATATTCGAATATATACGAGATGATATTGAACGATGTTCCAGGAAGAACTCAATATTCCGATCACAGGCTTGCAAGTGGAAGGTTTAGTATACTAACGCCAGTTTTAAGTCCCTTGACGAGTCTTGTGCGACTCCTTCCGTTCGCTGTCACATCTGCGACAACATACGCAAACTGTCGATACCCACCGCTGTTCTATCGCAGAGCATCCTTGAGCCATCGGTAGTTGGTGTAAAAATCTCGGATATATTGCAATATGACGACATCCTTATAATGTAGCAGGCTTACGTACGGCACGGCAAATCCTATATAGGGAGGATGGAGTATCAACAGTAACAGAAGAATAAGTGGAATAAAACATTTAGTGAGTACATATCAAGCGACACTCTTAGATGATCATTTGTCGTCGCTCCCGATTTGTGAGGCCCAAGCTGAGCAAATGAGGAAAAGTCATTAAAGTGCTAGCAGATACAGAATACTTTAAATGTACGACAATGTTCGTTTCAACAAAGGTTTTCTGAGAATGTTAAGTCTTTTTCCGGGTTGATCCCGTAGCAAATCCTTTGACAAGGATATGGTACCGCCTGTATAAGTTACCACGTCACCGTCTCTACAGCCAACTACGCCATAAATTTTGCATTCAACCCTCACACGACCCGGTAAAACCTCTCTGTTTAGGTATATTCATCCCTGCTCCAAAAACTCGTATTTACGCAAAATGTCCTCTTTTCCTGATTTCGCCAACAACCAGCTATTCATACAGTACATGCATAAATAATGAAGCGGATGAATACCTCCCTGAGAAGATATTATTGGAAACAAGTTTCGCTTTTCCTTCTTCCGCATGAACGTAAAAGTCCTTTCAAGTATGTCCTCCTATTTCCTATCTCTCTATCGCATATCTGTTCATATACTCGCACAATTGCAACAGGATCTCAGGGAGGTGTATTTAAGGTTCAATTTACGAGAATCAATACTGTCCACATGAAGCGTCGACACCGCCGCCACTTGGTCGTTCAATTTTCCTTTTTAACTTTTTTAATAGAGGCATGTCATCTAATAAGCTCCGGAGGGGGAAGGATATAAACCGCACAAGGGATATCGAAGTTATTACAGATTCAATGGATTATATATGTCGGGGCTGTCGTGGTGGGGAGAGAAATCTATAGCGCTGGAGATAAGCGCCAGGAAGTAAAGGCAAAGTGATGGCGACCTTCGAATTATTTTGCAATAAAAGTAAAATAGGATACGAATCTCGAATCAAGGTTACTCGATACTATCTGCTGCGATTTTTCGAGGAAATTTATTGGATTTGACTTTTGACGTGATTAATGTTTCACGGTGGTAATGGGAGTTTGGTGATGATTTTTGCTTCTCTATGAATTGAAAATGTTTCGGATAGAATTCGATTTCGATGACGCAATTGAAAGTTTAAAAATATGCTGGTTTATTTTCGGTATTGATTTGTGGATGATTTGAAGCTATTCAAAGAAGAAGAATTTTGTGATGGTTTTTCTTAAAATACGAAAAAGTATCAATGGGATATATTAACCAATATCTCTTGGAAGACTTCTTAAAGCCAGGCTTTGCAAAGCTCTTTTAAAATTGCAACCTGTCCGTTCGACCATTTATGTATGTTTTACAGCAAGGTAGCTCCAAAGAGATAGAAGCTAAAATCAATAAGCACTGTGGCAACGTGAATTTTCGAACTTTGTTGTCAAGACTTTCAAGTCTTTTAAAGGGTGTTTCTTAATATGAAATAGCCCTGAACTTTCCTATTATAAATATAGTATTATTGACTCATTTTATGCAGTGCTCTGCACGAGTAAAGTTGATTTTGAATCTACAGATGTAAATTTCGAAATTGAATAAAACAGCATAATCACTGGAATTGAATTAAAACGAAAAAGAATAATTTTCTAGAATGGAAACGACTGCAACAGCATGTGGCTTATGAATCGTTCAAATTTTTGTAGACAAGCACTATCGTTTTTATTAGATATTCGAGCATAATTTAAAATAGGATGTCAAAAAATAAAGTTCATAATTGACTCTGCTGTAATTTCTAAAGCATAGACACGAAATGAATAGTTAGAGTTTTGTCGATGTATTTTTAGCTAACGGAAAATTAGCTTGTGTTCTGTTTCTACTGGCTTCTAGAAACTACAATTCCATTATAAACCGAAAGCGTGGTTTTGTGGCACCATCACCGTTGATTTAATTGAATTTTATACAGTTGTAGCGTTTGTTGAAAGCCGCCAGGGTAATTGAGTGATCTGACGTTCCAGGATCCAATTTCATAGTCCTTTTTTCGTTTGCGAGGTCGTTGCCGTGATTTCAATCCACTCCGATGTCCATCTCCATGTTTTGAAACATTTTAAGGTTTTCCAGGGACGGTGAGTAAGCCCGTCGCCCAACATCCATTCCGGCGGTATGGTCATTACGTCGATTCCGTTATCAGGCGCGGAAGATTCGCCCTCACCCTCTTACGTCCCCACAAAGGAGGTGTAAACAGGATTTAGTAGCAGAGCTGTAGATGTATTTACAGTTATTAGCATTTCTCGGTATTTAATTTAGGCGCCAAAATAACGAGAACCAGTAATGAAAGAGACGAAATATGCCGAAGGATACAACTCGCAAATAAAATATTATATTTAGTTGTGACAATCTAGAAAACCAGCTGCATACACAGGAAAACAAAGCTCCAAGCATACAAATCCATGATAAGACCTGTATTATGCTATGTGTGTGAAACATGGACCCTAACCCAAGCATCCGCAAATATATTGAACACCTTTGAGCGATGGATCCTGAGGTGAATAATCTGAGCGAAGCTAGATGGAGATCAATGGCGGATTCGATACGACCATGAAATTTTTTGACGAGCCTAAGGTCAGACTGCGGAAGCTGCAATGAGCACATGAATCGTATGGACGAACAACGTATATCCAAAAAGGTATTCATTGGGAGAACTGAAGGCCAGAGACCAGTGGGGAAACCGAGGAAACGCAGGCCTGACTCGGTCGACGAAGACAGTTCATTGCTAATCGGATTTAGAAATTGACGGACGCGGTCAATGAACCGAGATAGTTGGAGGCGCTTTTTGCAGGAAGCGGAGGCCACAGAGGGGCTATAGGGCCAAGAAAAAGAAGAAACGTTTGTTGAAAGTGAAAAAAAATTAGAATAGTTTTTCTAATTTTAAATTTTTAGTATTTTATAAAATTTTCATAACAATACCCTATTAAAATCCGTACCTGTCTGCAAGTTCCATTTTTTACAGACTACTTTTGACACGCGAACATTTCTACATTCCGTGCCACTTGTTAACTGGAGCTCATTCGCTCTACGGCGTGCCCTCAGGGTTGACCGGCCAACCCAACCGCCATGCCCTTGTTTTTTTAACCCCTGGGGTCACCTGGTTCCGTTTTCTGTGGTTATTCTCGGTTCCTTCCGCGAAACAATCATTTCCCGGCTGAAGTTTACAAAGTAAGGGGTGACTCCCATAGCATCGTGGTGCACACCCGATTTTCTGTGGTTAGTGCCAACAAACATTCCCAACATTCGCTTAGTGTTCTGATTCATACCTTCCGTATGGTTCGCCTGCGGATGATGAGGACCGTGTTCTGAATCTTGTTTTCATAAGACGCCATCAGTTTTTGGAAATCTCTGGACTGAGATTGGACGTCATTATCATATCTACTCACCGCTGGAACCCCAAATAGCAATTAAATGCGTTCCTCCAAAATTCGCATCACTGCTGAGGCGGGTACATGTCTTAGGGGGTAATAAGTGGCATCTTTTTTAATAATCTAAAGCAGTCAATATATGGCTGTGCACTTGTGAAGAGCGTGGCAAAGGACCTATTAAATCTACCCACAAGATTTTCCACGGCTACTTTGCCTGTCCAAACCGAGTTGCCATGGGACCGAAGTGCGATCATGGACTGGCAAACTAAACATCGCGCTACATAGCGACCTATGTTCGCTTTCCTCTTGGACCAGTAAAAGCTCATTGCCACCTTGTCACACGTCCTTCGCGCCTCCATATGCCCTGCCTGGGCAGTGTTGCGAAATTTTCTGTCGTTCTGACTTCAGAATCATGCGCCACCAAACATTTCCGCTGAATTCTGCATGATGACCTGGAATGTTCTTCAACAACTCTCCACTCTCAATGCGCCAGTCTGGAAAGGCACCTAGATTCGATTCCGCCTCGACTATCATTCCAGATACTCATTTGTTTTTGGACCCCTGAACTCCATCCATCGCCTCAACCACGGGCATTGACCTCGACAGAGCGTCAGGGACTAAATTGTCTTTACCCTCCCTGTGCACCACCTCGAAATCAAATTGCTGTAGCCGTACCACCCAATGAACCAGCCTTCCAATCGAGTCTTTCAGGTTGTTGAGCCAAACTAGGGAATGGTGATCTATTCTCAGGTTCAATTGGGTTCCCTCAATGTAGGGCCGAAGTTTCCCACCGCCCACAATACCGCAAAACACCCTTTTTCTGTAGTGAAGTACTTCCTTTCAGCATTATATAGTGAGCGGCTGAGGTAAAAAATTATCTTCTCCCCCTCCGGAAAGGTCTGGCTTAACGCGGCTCCCAATCCCACATTAGACGCATCTGTTTGGACCCTAAACGGCAGGCTAAAGTCAGGGCACGTTAGTACAGAAACCGACTCTAGTTTCAGCTTGCAGCGCTGAAAAGCTAGCTCACATTTTGGTGCCCAATAAAACTATCGGCTTTTTCGGAGTAGGTCGGTTAAAGGTGTTACCAGCGAGGCATGGCAGGGATGAACCGCCTATAACATGAAAGCTTGTCCAGGAACTGGCGAACCTGCTTCACAGTATGAGACCTGGGAATTTTCGACATGCATTCAACTTTCTCCGGTCAACACTTACCCCATGTTCATCAGCTGTGTATCCTAAATACTTCAGCTGCGCTCGGCAAAATATGCATTTCTCTCAGGCTTCAGGCCCGCTACTCTTAGCCGTCGGAAGACGGTTTGCAGGATCCCTAGGTGCTTTTTAAAGGTTGGCGTCGCGGCGTCATCCAAATAAGTGAACACATAAGGTCCGAATGCTGGCCCAATGACTCTGTCGACCGAACGCTGCCATGTTGCTGTAGCATTCGACAATCCAAAAGGCATTCAACGAAGCAAGACTTTTTCCCGGTATCGTGAAGACCGTGTACTGGCGAGAATCTGCCGCTCGCGGCACCTGCCAGTATGCTGATTTAATATCTAGCGTGGAGAGATACCTGGCATCATGCAATTTATCTAGTGTTGCAGAAATATACGGCAAGAGGTAGGCGTCTTCTTCCGTTACCCGATCATCCCTTCGGAAGTCTACGCAGAAACGATAGGAGTTGTCTTTTTCCTTGACTATTAAAATCGGCGAGGGCCATGCGCTAAAAGATGGCTCTACCACCCTCATCTTCAACATCTCGGCCAGCTCTACGTTAATTTGCTGTTCCCAAACTAATAATTCTTGGTGAACCACGTGCTCCAACCATTCTCCTCTTCCTCCAACAACAAGATCGACTACGTAGATGGGCTGGAGTAGCAGATACTGCCTCGTATATAAAATACCAGCACTCATTCTGTACTTTGAGGGTAATACCGAACATTCGAAGAAAATCCATCTCTAGAATCAATCCCTGAGAGAGGGTCGGCACTACCAGGACTTCCATCCACCTTACTCGTCCCTTGACTCGTATCGGTAACCATACCTTGCCCAAGACCTGGCATTGCCTGTCATCTGGCAGTATTATGACCTGAAACTCCGTTGAAGTCAACTCCATTCTCACTTCCTGTAGCCGTTGCTAACTATCCTTTCCCCAAGTCGATCAGTCCTTAAACTTTCCCGAATATACTCGTATCTACTTTTAGATGAGTTCGCCTATTGTTAGTTACTCTCGCCAGTAGGTAATCAAGTGCATGATTTGCGGCCTTCTCCGCTGAAATAGTGCCCAAGTCGCCGCCTACTTTGGACCAGATTTGTTTCCCGCTGTGTTCATCGATGATGACCCAGCTGGCCAATCAGCTGTCTACAACGTTTATGATGCAAATAGTCCATGTGCGCCCACAATCAAAACTTCGTCTTGACTGAGGACAATTCCTCGCAAAGTGTTGTACTCCCACACGTCCAACAAGTGCCCTTCCCCTTCATCACTTCAGGATTTACGGCGTTTCCACAAAGGCGAGGTCCAGTTCCCACAGTTTTATTGATTTCCGACTGGTAGGAGATATGAAGGCATCCATCGACGCCCGAATAGTCTCTGGTTGACGCCCAAGCGGGACCAACTCTTTAACGGATGAGATCGTTTGTAGCGCAAATTTTTCTGGCACCTCGGTCGAATATTCTGCTGCAATACTTCCCGTTTTTTCTCCTCGGTGCATGGAGTTGCCAGACGCCGAAACAATCCGTATATGATCGCTACGTAGACCCGATTGACTCGCTGTCTCCTTGCGTCCACTGCTAGATCTCTCTCCATAATCCAACGCTGTAATTCGGTGGCTGGTGTTCTTCGCTTAACTCACGGTATAACTCCTACCAGCAGGCTACCCGCTCCCGCATCGACCGAAACCTGATCATCGCCTTCTCTTCGAAAAGTTTCGCCGCCATCCTAAATATTTAATTGGGTTTTTGTTACCCCTCTAGCCAACCGTAGCTCCTCCAATCTGCAGCACTGACCAACCCCGGGAACTTACTGGAGAATTTAATTCCCCACTTGGAGACGTCTGGGGGCTTAACTCAACTCCCTTTCCAATTTTGACGTGGACCCGGCCGCTGCCTGCGGTACAAACCCTAACTCTACCCTAGGGGGAGATCCGTGTGAATAAAATTCACCTCCTTCCCCACCATCTTCACCTTCTGCTTTCAGGAGAAGCTCCCCAATCGACATCATGAGCTCGCCTCGCAGCTTTGTCACCAATTTTGGGGGAAAAGGGGAAATAATATTGTAGCACAATTTCCACCAAGTGCCCACCTCATCTGTCCTTAATCATCGTGATTCTTTTCATTTCATTTTGTAACTCATTTATGCATAGTGATCCATATATTGAACGCATAATTGTTCAAAAAAAAAGTTAAAAGTACTGTCTTGCTAAAATATTGTTGTGGACTTCATTTATTGTAGTAGGAAGGTGTAACGTTCCTGGACTACCCATTAAACACCTCTTGTCAACCTGAGAACCTCCTGTAGATCTTCTTTTTACAGCACTACGGTGCTGTGGCCGTAAGGCATAAATTAATTGCACGGTGGTTTCGTATTTTGAGGCATCATCGAATTGAAGGTCCCCAAATGGAAGAAAGAGAAATTGTTAGAAAAGGACCGCTACTCCAAATGCCATCAGGCGATCAAATAGGTCCTCTTCTATTGTTAGGACTAATCGAGTGTAAAATGTCATTCGATTTTTCAATCTCTCGTTTCAGATTGTCGGAGGAGACCTTTCCTATTTTCTCATGGGGCTGCACTGCTTACCTTATCTCTTGTATTAACGTAACGTCGGTTCTTAGAAGAATAAAATGGCATTAAAGCTTTCATTTCGAAGGGCTACATGTGCAGGAAATTTTCCTGGCAGTATAACTTCTCTTCAACTATCTGTTATATGTAAAATATTTTCTACATCCACAACATTGATTTCGGACGATGAACTCAGTCAGACAAAGTTGAGTTACGTAATCTGTTCACTAAAAGGGCCCATCTGGCAACTTTTTTTTAAAATGTGACCCTGTGGCAGTATTAATCCAAATCCCACCTAATTGTCACCAGCTGTCGGTGGCTCGTTAACTATTTCTTTTAGATTTTCTGAGGATTTGATGCAACAGTTTTGCTTTTAAAGAATTCAAACCAAATAAATTTAATGAATGCATACCTTATCAAATCATTGTCGAGTAAGTTTCATCCATAACGGTGAAAAGATACAGGTGACACTGACGTTTAAGTTATGTCGACTGATGAACAACCTTACACAAACGGATAGGTTTTACGCTAAGGGTTACTAGTAACAAGGATATCGTTGAGAATATTGCGCTTTCAATAATACTGCCTATCATAAAAATTCGAGTAGATCAGATCGCGTATAGATTTAATTTCCTCCATACCATATAAAGCCATTTAATTTTTAAACATGTAGGAAACAGCGGTTCATTCCATATGAAACATTTTTTATCTCGACTCAAAGCTTCCCATCATTGAAAGGTCTGGGGTTCCTAAGCTCTACTAGATGTTGGACGAAACACTGACAAGATATATTTATATGCTTATTATATCGAAAGTATGGATAGTAAATTATTACTGCATTGTTCCATAGCTATGCATCTCAAGCAAAGAAGCCTTCAGCTTTGCTATAGGCGATTCTATGTGATTACGTTTTGAGTCTTTAGATATATAATTGTATTTTGGTTTTTCGCATTCAGATAACTATGATTGGATCCTGTTTGATCTCTGGCGTTTTTTTGTTTTTTTTTTTTTAATTTCTTATGACCGTATGAAAGCTTGCAATGAATTTAGTAGTAGAATTGAGTGTAACGTATGATCTATTTTATTATATTTGAGATATTTTCACCCAGAGTTGGGACTTATTGATTCCTTTTATAATTGATTACCCATTCAAATCCCACTACAAGAACTTTTATTTGAGTAGTAATAAATTGCAACTCCTGAGTAATGGGAATTAAAATCTTTTGCGTTTTGATTACAGTAGCCGTAATGGGTAATGGTTTTTCCCCCAATTACTCAGTTGAATTGAAGAACTAATAAGATGCACGAGCATATGAACGCTTATCGACAACATCCAATGAAAAGCATCCATCACTGTATACTTTATGATGGATGCTTTTCATTGGATGCAGTTGTTAAGCGTTCATATGCTCGTGCAATTGTTTACATATAAGATGTATAGTAGGTACCGATCTGCTACCGAACCTATATCAAATGGTCCTCTTGCATGCTAACGATCGTCGAATATTTCATATCATCAAGACTATTCAACGGCTTCATGACGAATAAGTCTCCACTTTCATCATAATTTGTATTGGCAACTGGAATGTATATTCCATCATCCATTACTTTCATCGCATTCGTTTTTCGATTCCACAGAGTAATTGCGGAAAAATCACTACCCACTACTGCTACTGTAACCAAAATGCGCCAAATTTCAACTCATTGCTCATGAGCTGCAAATTATTATTACTCACAACAATTACTTGCTATAGGAATTGAATGGGTAATCATTTACAAAACGATTATCGGCAACATCAAATGTAAAGCATCCATTATGAAGTGAACGACAAACTAGCCGGGCTGCTCCCACATCTACATACAATGATCCTCTTGTATGCCAATACTGAGCGAGCATTTCACTTTACCTAAGAAATCAAATGGCAGCATCAAGCGCATGTCTCAATTAGCATTGTAATTTGTAATGGGTGATTGAATAAACATTTAATTAGACATCGCTTCCATTCCATTCCATTCGTTTTTCTCCTCTCAGCTTTTGGGGGAAAATCCATTACCCATTATAGCTACTGTAATCGAAATGGGAATATTTTCAACTCCCATTTTTCAGGAATGGAAATTTTTTTTATCGAACTATGTACTTGTAAAGGAAATTGAACAGTCGATTGGATCTAAGATAGAAGCGATTAGATTTAACAAATGATTACACAGTTAAGTACATCAGTTCCATAGAATAAGTAATTTTTACACAGTTAAGTACACCAATTCCTTAGAGTAAGTAATTAAGAATAGCCACTGAAGATGATTCAAAGGAGTCAAAACACGTCTTCTTACTCAAAAAGCAAGGCCAGATGACTTTCCAAGAATCAAATTGGTAGGTATATGTTTTAGCATATACAATAAATTATACATATCATTTTGATGGTATAGGAGGTTAATGGTATTCAATGAAATAATTCCGATATTTTCCAGGCGGCAAAAAAACAGACTAGCCGAGAGTGCACCAAATTTTTGTTGACTTTAAGCAAGCATACGACAGCATTGATCGTAACGCACTGTACCAAATAATGCTTTGCTTTGGTATCCCAGCCAAATTAGCCCGTCTTACCAAAATGACAATGCCGTCGACGACCTCCTACGTCCGCATCAATAACCAACTTACTGATGCCTTTGACACAAATATCCGACTAAAGCAAAGAGATTGGCTGGCCCCATTGCTATTCAAATCTGTGATAAGACCTGTGTTATGCTATGGGTGTGAAACATGGACCCTAACCCATGCATCCGCAAATATATAATGAACGCCTTTGAGCGACGGGTCCTGAGGCGAATTATCGGAGCGAAGCTAGACGGGGACCAATGGCGGATTCGATACAACCATGAGTTTTATGAAATTTTTGACGAACCGGAGGTCTCAACGATTGTAAGACTGCGGAAGCTGCAACGGGCTGGACACATGAATCGTATGGACGAACAAAGGATACCCAAAAAGGTATTCGTTGGGAGAACTGAAGGCCGGAGACCAGTGGAGAAACCGAGGAAACGCTGGTCTGACTCGGTCGCTGGACAGTTCATCGCTGCTTGGATTTCGAAATTGGAAGATGCGGTCAATGGACCGAGACACTTGGGCGCTGTTTGAAGGAAGCGAAGCCCCGAGAGGGGCTGTAGTGCTAAGAAGAAAAAGAAGAAGCTGAGAGTGCGATGAGGACAATGGGTCAAGTATTTTTAAGATTGTCAACCGTTTTTCTGTTATTCTTTGCAATATTTTATTCTGAATCAAATAAAAAGAAAGGATTATTAAAACATAAAACATAACTCCACTTACTAGCCCCGAAACAAACAAATAAATTTGTGTGCAATCTCTGCACTCCACCCCTATGTTTAGTTACTCATGTAAAAATATTTAATCCTTCTGTATAACTTAAGAATTCTCTGCAACCGAAATTGGGATCATTCAAAGTGACATGTGATTATCGTTCTTCACATGATGAACGCACATTTTATCTACAGAATTGTATCACGCTAGAAGTTAAATAAGTTCTCCTTGGAACAAATTGACTCAATTGACTTGAACAAATTATTCTGCAACATATCCCTGTAAATGGCGAATTTAACCTACTCCCCCGTCCTTCGGCTCTCTTGACACCCTCTACGTTAAGTTCTGCAAACTCAAACGACTCATCTCTTAATACGATTAATTACCATCGTTACAATTAAATGTAATTGCTGTTGCTTTCGCTTATTTTCACCCTGAGTCTCGCATTCACATGATAAGCTAAACAGGTAATTCTATTTATGTATAGCGACACATGCAGCACATGGTACCCATGTAGCAAGTGCTGTACTTATTCGGAATCAGAATAACTTTGTACCCAACCTAGCATACGTGTTGAAAACACGTAAGCAACTGTTTCCAACATGTTCAGTATACTCGCATGTTAGAGCTAAAAAGAATGGTTTGCAGGAGTAGATAATACAAAAGGAAGATTTTATGCCCTCTTACGCCATGAATGAATACGAGTACAAGAATGAATGAATGAATGAATGGAATGTAAGTACAAATGATTGTTTGCCTGACTAGGTTTCTATGCGTCCAAAAGAAGTTGAGACTAAGGATAATTGTGGTGAAGAGTTTTTGAACTGTGTCTAACTTGAACGGATAAGAACGGTTAGAATTTTTAGAGGATTACCTTTTTGCCAAAACTCTTTTATATTATTTTCATACAGTGGCTGATGAAAAAGGATTAAGTTCCGTGAGGAGTTTAATTTTAGGTACATGAGCTGCTAAAATAAAAAATCCTTTTATCTTTTGGACAGGGCTTAACGACGCATTGTTAAAACTTATACAATAATTTATTTTTTTTATCTATTATTCATTAAGTAGTCCTGAAATCATATTTTTCTCTAATTTTCACGTCGCTTATTTTGAATATCTTCCGAAATTCTCTTGGACAATCCTTAAGTAAATCCTCTTTCTTTTGTTGTCAATTATTTTGTTCATTTGATATTCATAAACCAATTCTCTTTTTTCTTAAAAAGCCATTTTTCAGTGGAAGATGCGTTTCGATTGCTTTGAGTCATCTTCAGTCTCTTTCTTTCCGAACAAAAGAAGTAAAAACTCGAAATTTCTAAGACTTTCGAAAAAGTGTCTCAGTTTTAGAAGGAGTTTTTTTCTGGGAGCACTGTCCAAAGGATTTTGTCCGTTAAAAAATTAAAAGCAGACACAACATAAGCCATCCATTGAGGTTACCCAAGAACTTAAGAATTTTTGAGTAAATACATATTTTATACATACTTCAGATGATGAGAGTGTGTCGTTAGGGAGCTTCATGCTTCCCCACAGCTGAAAGGATTTTAAGTGAGGTTAAGATGAACGAATCTCTTCAGCTGAATGGAAATTCTACTTCCGAAAGTAAGACTCGCTAACTTAATCTGTGAATCTGGAACTCAATATATATAGCTGAAAACAAATCAAGGAGCATTCCGCGTGGTGCAATGGTTAGAACACTCAACCCGTAAGTCGAAAGTTCCTGGTTCGAGAGACCCGTTGGCAACAACGAGATTTGGCTTGAGTGATTTTCCAGACGAACTATAAGCCCGCTCAGTTATGATACGTACTGGTTTAAAGTCAGAACGTATGGCAGTTGAGTGGACGGACACGGCCAAAGCGTGGTACTGACCATATCAGCTTCCCAAGTGCCGATACATTCGATCAAGATAATGAGATACTCTAACTATCTCTAAGCGAAGGCCCGAAAGAGGGTATAGTACTACATCAAGAAATAAAAAATAAATCAAAGAACATTCACACGATTTTGCACACAATCGCTTGGTTTAATGAGATTCAAACAAGGCGAGTAAGCCAGACAGTGCTCCTACTAGAAGGGCTTTATTACCATCCTAGGATTCAAAAAAACTCAACTGATATGAAGTGATAACCTGAGTTAAAAATCTATTTGAATCTTAGAAATCTGTCAAACAGACCGAGAGTTTCCTTCATGGACGAAAAACAGCAGCCATTTTGTTCTATCTTAAATTATTTCTCTGAATGATCCTATATTTATATTATGTCAATCAATACGCTATTTGTTTTTCTTTTTGGCATATATATATATATATATATATATATATATATATATATATATATATATATATATATGTATATACATATTTATATATATATATATATATATATATATATATATATATATATATATATATATATATATATATATATGTGTGTATCGGGAACAATTGAGAAGCCCAAACATGAGCCTGAGTTATGCGGTGAATAGTGAAACCACACCAAAAGAAGAAAGCAATAAAGTTACTACCGAGGGAAAAGCAGCTCGTGAGGGAAAGAACGGTGAATTGGTTGAAGGAGAAATCAAAGGTCACGAGAAAAGGAAACAAACGGGAAATGGAGACACTCAAACAGCTAAACCAAAAATCAGTCTTTTATCTGAAAGCCGACAAAGGAAATAAAAAAACTATGACCACCTGGTGTTTGAAAAACTGAACAGCGGCGAATATTTTGAACTAAGGAAGGATCCACTTCCGAAAAATGTTAAACGAGTGGAAAAGGTCCTAAAAGAGTGCAAGGACTTATTTGGCGAGAAGACAAGCTTGAGGGTTACCAATCCTATGCTTCCAAGAATCAAATACCAACCCAAGATCCACAAGACAGATATGGAGATGAGGGAAATTATAACATCAATAAACGCGTCAACATCTCGAATAGCAAAGCGGCTGTTACAAAAATTCGAAAATATCGGGATTTCGACTAACAAATACTCCATTCGGAACCTAGATGAATTAGTTGGAAAGCTTATACAGTATGATCGTTCACAAAGTGAGGACAAAATGGTGTCTTGATGTCAAGGCGCCATTCCCAAGCGTACCGGTGAAGCAGGCTTTCGCACTCTTGGAGGACAAACTGATTTCAAAAGACGAAACAATGGGAGGAAAAAGACAAGCTAGAGCAACTGAAAAATTGGCAACTCTGTGTACGAGTATTTCAGAGAATTATTAAACGAAAACGATTTCAACAACTTGCTGCCGAAATTAAACAACATCCACAAAAATATCAATTTTACAATTTAGGAAGAAACCAACAATAAACTACCTTTCCTCGACTTGAAAATTATGAGGGCTAGTGCTAAATTAGAAGTGGACATACACCAAAAAAAGACAAGCACTCAAAAGACATAGGCATACTCACAAAAATGGCATCTTTCTGAGCTTGGATACACAGGATGCTGTCAGTACCTTGAGCATGGAAAACCGAATGCAGGAAATAAATAACATCCTGGATATGGCGAAGAAAAATGGGTTTGAAGCTAGGATAATCTTAGGAATGATGAAGAAGATCGAAGCAAGAAGAACACGAGATAGTTTCACTATACTCTACAATTAAAGCAGAAGGCAACAACAAAGATTAGTGGTCGTACATTCGGATCTAAGAGGAGGCTTAAACAGATGTTGCAACCACGGAAGTCACCGCAGTTGCAGACATTAAGTTTTAGCAGAGGGGTGTGTAGCCCGGGGTAGCATACTGAGGCCGGCTAGCGCTCAGTCGTGTCGTGGGTCTTCCGGGACATCCTCTGCCCGTGCTGAGCCACCTTACATATAATAACTAGCACAAAGGGAAAAGGACGGGAAAGGGGGAGGTCATCTTGAGAAATCAAAGATGATCGTCTTAATGTGACATGGCCGTTTTATTTACTTCAACAATTCAAATTCAAACCAAAATAGACGAAGAATAAAAATATTAAAAAAACTACTAAAAACCCCTTTCGATATTTAAAACAACATAAAAAATAAGCTAAAATATATCAACATCAATTCAATATTATAAAGAATATAATAAACAAACTACTGGAAAATATAATTGATAAAATATAAAAAAAAAGAAAAAAACCAAATTGGTACTCACTTCTTTCCTTGTAGAACTCCGAGCGCCCGATGAAATACCACAAAAGAAGCGTGGGGTCGCTGAAAATTAGATTGTACGTTAAAATCACTAAAACAACAAAAAAACGCAACGCATCAGCACTAATCGTTTCCTCTGCTCCGTCTACTAGCGCAACTTTTTCTTTTAATTGATAGTTATTAATGTTTTTATCTAAATTCACTCCTTTCATTTCTGATTTTTTTTTCGTTCGTCCACTCATAATCTCACTTTCGTCTTACAACCCAAACCAAGATTTTTCTTGTTCCCGCACTCCAATTGGATGAAATTTTTTTTCCAAAACACACTTTTCTTCTTCCCGCACTCCAAATTAACAACATCTTTTTTCTCACACAATTTTCTTCTTCCCGCACTCCAAATTAACAAAATCTTTTTTTCTCACACTGCACAAAATCAAATCCCTTCTATTCCCAAAGTCCAATATTCACTCCCGTCAAATACCAACTTCTCAATTCAACGAACTCAATCCAGCCTTTCACCAGCAAATCTGATCCTGCAAACCTTTTCATTTTCAATTACCGCTGCCGCATCTGGGTAACATAATCAAAGTTCATTACACTTCGATTCCGCTACCAACACATCTTTTTTCCGTATCGACAAACGCAATAATATCCATGGTTTTGCATTTATCGCAATTTGCATAATCAAAGAAGCGCTTGATTGGAGGCAAAGTGTCACATATACATATACGGAAACTAGTGATTTTGCCGATACTCCAAAAAGAGTGCTTCCCTGCGCTCGGGGAACTTGAACCCAGGGTTCCAGCTGAGCTCCGGTCGAGAACTCACGACGCAACCAATGGAGCCATGTCTTATCGATTTCCCATTCATCAGATTAGCAACTTCAATTCTTTCTTGATGGGCATGAAAGGAAATGTGTTAAAAGGGAAAATATGAAATTTGTTAGTGGGAATAGAATCAGTTAGTATGAAGGAAGGAATTAGGTTTTGTTAGGGAAAAGGTATTGAATGAAGTTTTGTTAGTGGGAATTAATGAATGGAATGTTGTTAGTGGAAAAATTGAAATTGTTAGTATATATTATATTATTTTAGTTGGAAATAAGGGAAAAAGGTATTGAATGAAGTTTTGTGAGTGGGAATTAATGAATGGAATGTTGTTCGTGGGAAAATTGGAAAAAATGTTAATGAAATTAAATAAACACACAAAGGAAAAGGTAGGAGTGCCTAAAGGAAGTTGGAGAGATTGCAGCGGCAAATTGAAGTTGCGAATGGGAGAAAGTCGGTACGCCGAAATTCGCAACACAGATCCCTTAAGCAAGTTAACATCCAGCTAATTTCAAACAGCGCCCAGTTCCAACTAAAGAGTAGGTTCACAAATGCGAAGGACAGGAAGAAGAAAGAAGAGAAGTGTGGTATCTGCAAAAACAAACGCAAACACTGCGATAAACCATATATTGGAGAAACAAGACGATCGGTCAAAATAAGATTCGAGGAGCGCACAAAGGAGGCACAATTGGTGATGAGGCAGGAGAACATGAGCAGCGTTAAGCCTTCAGTAGCTAAACATATTTGCGAAGGACATCACATTGAATGGGACAATCTCACGGTATTGAAGGAAGTAAGGAACATCCGAAAACTTGACGTGTACGAATCATTGTGGATTATAAGGCAGCCAATCGAAACAAGACTCAACGATTACCTGGGGAATGGATACTCTGGCCTCCTAAATTTAGTGAAATAGTTGTGGGGGCTCCCCTCTTTTCTTTGTTTTTGTACGATTGCTAAACGTATTTGCGAAGGACATCAAATTGATTGGGATAATCTCACGGTATTGAAGGAAGTAAGGAGCATCCGAAAACTTGACGTGTACGAATCATTGTGGATTATAAGGCAGCCAATCGAAACAAGACTCAACGGTTACCTGGGGAATGGATACTCTGCCTTCCTAAATTTAGTGAAATAGTTGTGGGGGCTCCCCTCTTTTGTTATATTTATCTACCGTAAACGGTATTATTTGTTAAGTTAAAACCGAAGACTACTACCCAAAACTCAAGTTACGATATGATTATGAAATCATCTTATTTTAGTAAAATTCAAAGGAATACAAACACTGTCTTTAATCACCCCATATATAGGGTGAATAGCAATGGTGTCACAAAACTACGATTGTTTCTTTCAAACTCAAAGAGTCCTTTTTTCCTTGGCTTACTAGTCTGGTCTTGCCTCAGACCTTGAAGGAGGTCTTTAAAGCTATGTCAACAGCATTACTGGATTCTTGGGTACTGTCTGCATCATTACCTTCGTAGCACTACAACCCCTCTCGGGCCTTCGCTTCGTGCAAATAGTGCCTCCAACTGTATCGGTCCATTGACCGCATCCTCCAATTTCGAAATCCGAGCAGCGATGAACTGTCTTCGTTGACCGAGTCAGACTAACGTTTCCTCGGTTTCCCCATCGGTCTCCGGCCTTCAGCTCTCTCAGCGAATACCTTCTTGGGTATCCGTTGTTGGTCCATACGATTCATGTGTCCAGCCCATTACAGCTTCCGCAGTCTGACGATCGTTGAGACCTCCAGTTCTTCAAAAATTTCATACAGCTCATAGTTGTATCGAATTCGCCATTGGCTTCGCTCCAATTATTCGCCACAGGACCCGTCGCTCAAAGGCGTTCAATATATGTGTTTGCGAATACTTCAGTTAGGGTCCATGTTTCGGACCTATAGCATAATACAGGTCTTATCACAGATTTGTATACTTGGAGCTTTATTTTCCTGTGTATACAGCTGGTCTTCAAGATAGTTAAAACTGAACAAAATATTTTATTTGCGAGCTGTATTCTTGGCCGTATTTCGTCTCTTTCATTGCCCGTTTTTGTTATTTTGGCGCCTAAATACACGAATTCGCTCACATTTTCGATACTCTATCTGCCAAGTGTGATACTTTGCGTATTTAAGGTATTTTTCTTCGACTGCGTCTTGGGCTTTGTTTTTGTACCCCTACTAGTTTTGCTTCGCTGTCGAGTTTCAGGAAGAGTTCTTTGGCAGTTTTTAATGACCGTGACAAAATATTGATGTCGTCCGCATAGACGACACCTTGGCTCGACTTGCATAGTAATGTACCTAGTGTATCGACAGGTTGCTTCCTTATGACGTACTCCAGAGCCAAATTGAATAGCAATGAGGCAAGTCTATCTCCCTGCTAGGCAAAGGCAACTACTTATTGCGGTCCAGAAGTGTAACGCGCACTTCTTGAAACCTGCAATGCAATTTTACACAGCTTTTTCAGAAGCATTGGAAATTTATCCTTAGGAACTGTTGCCTCGTTTCTACCTGGACGTTTCTTCCATTGCTTTAGTAATTGTGGCCAAGTATTTTTTAACAGGTCGAAAAAGCTACGTCCAAAGCCTATGAATGGTGTGTTGAGTTTGCTGGTAGGAATATAAATCTTATTTCGATTTTTAATGAAAGCAAGCGTTTTTGGGCATCATCGCTACCTTCAGGATCTCCCAGGATCTCTATGCTCCTTCTCTTGTACAAAACGTCCAAATCTTCCAATTACGCCTCGGTCTTTGCAATGACTTCCTCATCCAATCGCTACCTCATTCCCTGGAGCCACTTGGAACAGAAAATAGTCGCTGGGGGCCAAGTTTGAAGAATGCAGTGGGTGAGCAACCAATTTGAATCGGAACTGGTCCGATTTGACCGTCACTTTCAAGGACGTGTATTACGGTGCGTTATCGTAATGATGCAGAACTTTTTTCTCTACCACATGGGCCCGTTTTTTCCGCTCAATTACGGTGCGGCCGCTGAATCATCAACGCATTACTGCTTTTGGTCGACGGTCAGCAATATCGTGCCCATCAAAATGATTGATCAGGATGCGATATTCCTGCTTTTCCATTTTTTACGCAGGTGACAGTAGCGTCATTCTAAGGACTGTAGCTTTTAAATGAATGGACAAAATGTCATGAAACTTCATACACAAACTAGTGATGAATGAGCCTCTCGAAATGAGTCATATCAATTTTCCTGTGTTGCCACCTATTGAAAAATCCCGGGACTTATCAGTCCATGTAATTTGGTGGTTGTATAGTACCGCCTACGAACATCACCGGGGTTGATGCCTTTGTGGAGCTTATGATCCTTTGAAGATATTCAGTTTCCCTCCGCGTGATTACCTTTCGTTTTCCCGAATTATCCGTAAAGTTGGTCTCGTCATAATTTATTATATTAAACGTGGGCACATTTTCTATTTCGTTGGCCATTTCGTGTTGTTGTGTTGTACCGGTGTTTTGACACATTCGCACTACCAAATGATGTTTGTATCGTCTCAAAAATTTCTCCTCAAAATCACGACTGGAGAGATTGTCCTTAAATATTTTCATGGTCTTCCCCTTTCTGTCTTGAAACCCTTTACTAGCAGTTGTTTAGTTATCGAGACGATGTGATTGCCCCCTTCAGTTTATATTTTCATTCTATCAACAAATAGCTTCTCCTCTTCAAAAGACAAGTCGGTTTGTCTGGCCTAAGTTTTAATGCCGGGGACCTCTTTTAAGATATCTGTATAGACACTATATGTAATTAATTCCATATTTTTCAGCTGCTTTGCACAGACTAACACCAGATTTAATTTGTTCATCCATACGAATCATGTTGCCAGCACATTACAGTTTCCGCAGTCTTACAACCGTTGAAACTTCCGGCTCGTTCAAAATTTCATACAGCACATGGTTGCATCGAATTCGCCATTGGTTCCCGTCACATTTCGTGTCGATTATTCGCCTCAGGACCCATCTCTCGAATGCGTTGAATATGCTTGGGTTCGGCTCCATGTTTCACACCCATAGCATAACACAGATCTTATTACAAATTTGTATACTTGGAGCTTCGTTTTCCTATGCACGCAACTAGTCTTCAGGATCGTCAAAGTTTAATAAAAAATTTGATTTGCGAGCTGTATTCTTCGGTGTATTTCATCTTTTTCATTACCGTTCTCGTTATTTTGGCGCCTAGATACACAAACTCGCTCACATTTTCGATACTGTATTCGCCAAGTGTGATATTTTGGGCATTTGAGATATTTTTCCTTGACTATATCATGAGCATCGTTTTATTCTCATTGGTTTGTAGCCTTACTAGTTTTGTTTCGCAGTCGAGTTTCATGGAAAGTTCTTTGGTAGTTGTTAACGACCGTGACAAAATGTTGATATCATCCGCATAGCGTACCACTTGGCTCGATTTGTATAATAATATACCTCTTGTATCGGCAGGTAGTTTTCTTATGACATATTCCAGAGGCAAATTGAATAGCATTGGGACCAGCTCATCTCCCTGCTTTAGTCCGATACTTGTGTCAGAGGCTTCGGTGGGTTGATTATTGATGCGGACTTAGGAGGTTGTCGACGTTATTGTCATTTTGATAAGACGGCCTAATTTGTCTGCGAGCAAAAGCAAAGTGTTATTTAGTACAGTACGTTACAATCAATACGGTCGGTATCCAAGGGCGGGGAGGGGTGGGGGTGTTATGAGAACACAAGTTTTTCGTATTTTTCGCCTATCTCCTGCCACGAAACGATTTTTTTTTTGTATCAGTTTCTAAAAGTTCGATTGAGGACCTTTCGTCTAATACCCCACTCGAATACTTTCGATAAAAATTTCTTTAAGGAGCACTACACCATAAGGGAGTACCTCCTTGAAAAACTTTCCAGATTTTCGGTAATAACTCAAATTTCAAGAGGCCACAATCTCTGACTTTTTCACAAAGTCTGATCATTCTAACTTCCCTAGTTTCTTTTGAAAACTTGCTGTGACGCACGAGCAGACGGGCAGGGCCACCGCTGGACAGACAGGGCGCGAAACCGGCAGGCCTTTGTAAAATTCATTTTAAAAAGCCCTTAAAAAGAAATTCTACAGCATAAAGCGAATGCGCTACTCTGCAACCTATAGTCATCTCACATAAAAATTCATACAAACCTGTTAAATTCCAAAACACTTAGGAGGAGAGTCCATTATGTGAAAAATAGTTATGTCACACCGAACACACCGCGAATTATCGGATCCGTCTGAAGTTTTTTCATTTGCTTTCATTGTAGCAGGGAGGCGAAGACTATTAACGCCCGGAGTGTGAGACTCCCAGATGCGCAGTGCTTCTGGACTACTCACTCAGCAACTCCGCTGCCAAACTGAGGACCTAGCCTGGAAACGTTTGGCACATACGCTGCCCAAATGTCTCTCCGATGAAAAGACATCTCTCATATTTTTTTCAGAAGATTACCGTGTTGCCTGCCTTATTTCCTGCATGCAAAAAATGTATGGCAGACTCTGACTCCTTCTTCTGCAGAAAATATGCAGTCATGAGACCGTGATTTACCAATCTTTTGCTGGTAACATTGAAAATATCAATTTCGCAATTAACTTATGGCTTCAGACCTTTGATGAGTTGTGCGGCCTTCGTGGTATTTACTAAAAATTGTTGCTGATCATTGAGTATCTTCTTTTCTCCTCGTGAGCCAAAAGTCCTCTATCGCGTCACTTATGTGAGAACCAGCTCCACCAACTCAGAAAATGTTGAATATTATGCTGCAATCTTCAACGCTTCTCTTCACTTGCGACAGGGACATAGATTTTAGAGAGAATGGATGCGAAATGCATCGAGAGAGCTGAAGCACTTCTTGATGTGGCGTGAAGTTGGCATGTAATTAGCTGTTCGACGTTCAAATGCGTTTGACGTGATGTCTCCCGCAAATTTTCGCGTCTTGAAACTGTAATGTAAATAAAACAAATGATTCAATTTTACATAACCCACGAAGGATGCGTCCCTGGCATGCTTCCTATAGCTGCTTTTACAATTCTATACACATCACTTCATTTTTATTTTCCCAGCAACAAAATTCACGATTATTTTCAAACTTTTCAGTTTAATTCGTTATCACTTTCGCGCTACTTTTGCACTATATTCATCACGAGTTATCTTAAAAATTTCTTTTGTATACTATTTGAAATCCATCTTGACAGAATGTTTCGCGTCAGCTGTTCAATTTTCACAAATCGTATGTTTTCAATCATATGGTTGAGTTTTCGTTGACCAACCGGTGGTCAAAATATGAGCGGATTAGAAATTCTTTGATAAATTAGAGAGCCACTTAAGTGTGTGGATGTTTTAGCGACGTGAAAGGCGGGCGGATTTGAATTCAAATGGGAGAGGGAGGTATGCATGTAGTAAAAAACCTTCACTTACATATGAATCATAAACAGAATTTTTCACGTCCATTACTTTATATGTCTTTGGACAGGGGTTTTCGATGCAGCTTATTGCTAAGGCCATCTCCCTACATTACAAATCCTTACAGCAACATCGACTGTACAGTCCTCATCAAAAGTCTCCTCTGTGATGAGGTGAGCCGGCTTACAGCCATTAGTTGACTGATTGACGATCTGAGACGAATGCGTTCTACAGCAGTTTATTTCAAATGGGGCCTTGTATCAAAGGTGTTGCTGAGCTATTCCCAAAACATGCTCTTAAATAAATTAATCAGTGCCAAAATGTGCGAACGGCGGCAGTATTGAAAGGTAATAACATTAAATTAAACTAAGTTCTTCATAAATTTTTAGTCTTAACTTGCATTTAGAACTTTTTCGGTTGCATTTAATTGCAGAATGTGGTTAGTTGAGTCAACCCCTGATAACTATCATCCAACGAATTTCTAAAATTCACCTGGGTATACTAGATCACTGGTTTTCTTTTAGATAGGCGAATAGCATGTGCATTAAATTATGGACTTATTGTAATTTAGTAAAAACACGTTTGTAAAGCATTCGAAAAGAAAAATACCAGGGTGAAATCATGAAAATAGGTGAAATCCTTGGGGACACATTCAAACATTTAATTATGGCAACCTACTTATCATCCTATGCCATACCTCTAAGTTGGGCCTGTGTATACACTAAAAGTCTAGTTTGTATTTGAAATTAGAACTCCTTTTGTTACCATATTGCAAAAATGTTTGTCGATTTGCGCTCCTTAATTAGTCTTCTAAACTTCCTGTCGCAAACCATCAATACCAAGCCTACTAACCTCTCGTCTATTCCGTCAATAATGTCTTCATTCAAAACATGTCCCAAATAAAACATCATGTACACCGTTATCCTACTTAATTCCATTTCTCTAAAGTGCATTGAACTTGAACATAAAGATAGAAACATAATGTAGGAAACAATATGTCTGAAAACCGTCACCAGGCACAAATAATAGCAACAACTACTATTGTCATGATGATGCAGGAATTGCAGTCTTTCATCCATTCCTCAACTACATTCTGTTGTCGTCCTTCTATAATATCCTCTAGTGCATTCTTCGCAAAGATCAATAAACTCTAGAGACATTTATGCTTGCACGAATATACCATACAGGTACATCACACACACATTCAAGTAACCGAAACTGCACTTCCTGTAATGTCTCTGACTCCCCTAGACTTTAAGGATTGATGTACGAATGTAGTACTACCTGCTTCCAGGAATTGTGCAGGATAGAACAAAATACTCAGAAATGAAAAGTGCAGAAGTATAGTTAAGTGCACTAAGCAGAACTGACAGCAAATAAAAAAATTGTATAGCCCGTACGATAGAGTCCTTAACCGAGCGTACTATTGGTTATGCATGACTCAATCCTGAAACACATATGACTGAGAGAATGTAGTTTTAGAGTATATTGGGTGATGAATTTTAAGGATGATTGATTTTCGAAAAGTGAATTTTGTAATAATAGAGGTTAAGGCAAGGAGTTGAAATTTATTCGCATTATTAAAGCCGTCAGAATGTTTCAGATATAATTAAATTTCCATTTTTTTAAGTAATGCTTTAGTCAGCTCTAGCATAAGTAAATTTAAAAAATATTTTAATATTAATCCTGTAGTTCCATGATATGCATCAAAATTTTAGAGCATATTGTTAAATAGCTCACAGAGCCTTTTAAATATTTATGAATCCTTTAAAAATTAGTTTTTATACAGGTATAGTAAGTAATTAGATATTTCCACATCTACCACGTACAGTCTTCCACAAAAGTCAAGGTACAGAGAATCGGTAACTGAAAATTGTATTACTGAATCAATATTTTTATTTGAAAACCAAAAATTATGAAATGGTAATAATACGAGTTCTGTTTAGTTAAAGTTTTCATAAATTTAAAGGGATTCGGCAATAATGATCATTGAAGACAATAATTTTTTGTTGGCAATGTCTCTTTTCTACTCCACAAAAGTCTTGGTACAGTTGCAGAAAATGCCCTGTTATTTGTAAAAAGGGGAATCCCCCGAGTTCATATTATCAGAGTGAGTTAACAACCGTAGGCCGCTGTCTTTAATATCGCGTCCGTATTCGTGGTGTATCTTTTATTTAATAAAATTTTTAAAAAATTAGTCGAAAGGAGTTGAGTATTAAGGAGCGTGAAATAATTATTAATCTGCATTCAAATCAGAGCAAATCATATTCTGAAATAGCTGAACTAGTGTTGCGAAGTCGGTCAACCATTCAAAAAGTGATAAATCGATTTAAGAAGGAAAATAGAGTGGAAAATGTGCCCCGAACAGGTCGTCCATCTAAACTAAGTGCAAAGGACAAGAGAAAAATTTCGCGAATGGTAAAACAAGATCCATTTCTAAGCTGTAGAAAAATCTGCGATGTTCTTGGAATTAATGATAAGAAGGAGGTTACCGCAGAAAATGTGCGTAGAGCTGTCGTAGAAGCTGGATTTTCATCTCGTACGCCTAGAAGAAAACCTCTTGTAAGTTCCATAAACAAACAAAAAAGAATAACATTTGCAAAAGCATAACCAATAACGTTTTGGGATAATGTTTTATTTTCGGATGAGTCTAAATTTTGTATATTTGGTGTAAATGGGCATAAGAGGGTCTGGCAAAAAGTAGGAGAAGCATTTAATCCCAAGAACACTATTAAAACAGTAAAACATGGAGGCGGTGGTGTTATGGTTTGGGGTTGCATGGCTGCTGCTGGAGTTGGAAATCTGACATTCATCGAAAATACTATGGATCAGAACTCTTATTTAGAGATTCTACGAAACAACATGAAACAAAGTGCAGCCAAATTAGGTATGCGAGAAGATTTCTTGTTTCAACAGGACAATGACCCTAACCACACTGCGCATAAAGTTCGAATGTGGCTATTGTACAATACTCGCATGCTTGCTACACCGCCCCAAAGCTTTGAACCCTATAGAGCATCTTTGGAATGAGCTTGAGACAAAAATCCGAAAAAGAGTGATATCAAGCAAGGCGCAGCTTAAGGATGTTATATTGGAGGAGTGGGCCAGAATCAACAGCGAATTTACTAAAAAATTGGCATATTCTATGCCTAAAAGACTGAAGTCAGTAATTCAGATGAAAGGATATCCGACAAAATATTAAGAAAAGTATAATTCAAATAACTATGCAAGACTATAATTACAATTTGTATCATTTTTCTTTAGGTGTACCATGACTTTTGTGGACTTCATTCATTGACTTTCCAACACATCATAGTAATAATGTATTAATACGACAGAATTTTCGTTTTGTTTTATATGAATTTAAAGTGTAATGATTATAGTTGAAGTAATACCAAAAAAATTTGATCACTATAGGTTTTTTAAATAAAAATATCAAACAATTTTCATGATATTTATGACTGTACCTTGACTTTTGTGGAAGACTGTATCTACAATTTATCTACAGTCTTCCACAAAAGTCAAGGTACAGAGAATCGGTAACTGAAAATTGTATTACTGAATCAATATTTTTATTTGAAAACCAAAAGTTATGAAATGGTAATAATACGAGTTCTGTTGAATTTAAGTTTTCATAAATTTAAAGGGATTCGGCAATAATGATCATTGAAGACAATAATTTTTTGTTGGCAATGTCTCTTTTCTACTCCACAAAAGTCTTGGTACAGTTGCAGAAAATGCCCTGTTATTTGTAAAAAGGGGAATCCCCCAAGTTCATATTATCAGAGTGAGTTAACAACCGTAGGCCGCTGTCTTTAATATCGCGTCCGTATTCGTGGTGTATCTTTTATTTAATAAAATTTTTAAAAAATTAGTCGAAAGGAGTTGAGTATTAAGGAGCGTGAAATAATTATTAATCTGCATTCAAATCAGAGCAAATCATATTCTGAAATAGCTGAACTAGTGTTGCGAAGTCGGTCAACCATTCAAAAAGTGATAAATCGATTTAAGAAGGAAAATAGAGTGGAAAATGTGCCCCGAACAGGTCGTCCATCTAAACTAAGTGTAAAGGACAAGAGAAAAATTTCGCGAATGGTAAAACAAGATCTATTTCTAAGCTGTAGAAAAATCTGCGATGTTCTTGGAATTAATGATAAGAAGGAGGTTAGCGCAGAAACTGTGCGTAGAGCTGTCGTAGAAGCTGGATTTTCATCTCGTACGCCTAGAAGAAAACCTCTTGTAAGTTCCATAAACAAACAAAAAAGAATAACATTTGCAAAAGCATATATTGACAAACCAATAACGTTTTGGGATAATGTTTTATTTTCGGATGAGTCTAAATTTTGTATATTTGGTGTAAATGGGCATAAGAGGGTCTGGCGAAATGTAGGAGAAGCATTTAATCCCAAGAACACTATTAAAACAGTAAAACATGGAGGCGGTGGTGTTATGGTTTGGGGTTGCATGGCTGCTGCTGGAGTTGGAAATCTGACATTCATCGAAAATACTATGGATCAGAACTCTTATTTAGAGATTCTACGAAACAACATGAAACAAAGTGCAGCCAAATTAGGATTTCTTGTTTCAACAGGACAATGACCCTAAGCACACTGCGCATAAAGTTCGAATGTGGCTATTGTACAATACTCGCATGCTTGCTACACCGCCTCAAAGCCCTGATTTGAACCCTATAGAGCATCTTTGGAATGAGCTTGGGACAAAAATCCGAAAAAGAGTGATATCAAGCAAGGCGCAGCTTAAGGATGTTATATTGGAGGAGTGGGCCAGAATCAGCAGCGAATTTACTAAAAAATTGGTATATTCTATGCCTAAAAGACTGAAGTCAGTAATTCAGATGAAAGGATATCCGACAAAATATTAAGAAAAGTATAATTCAAATAACTATGCAAGACTATAATTACAATTTGTATCATTTTTCTTTAGGTGTACCATGACTTTTGTGGACTTCATTCATTGACTTTCCAACACATCATATGTAATAATATATTAATACGACAGAATTTTCGTTTTGTTTTACATGAATTTAAAGTGTAATGATTATAGTTGAAGTAATACCAAAAAAATTTTATCACTATAGGTTTTTTAAATAAAAATATCAAACAATTTTCAAGATATTTATCACTGTACCTTGACTTTTGTGGAAGACTGTATGTTAGCAATCAGGAATTCCCATTTAGTGTATCTATTTGTAAGTATCATTTCAATCCGGAATTGCCCAAACCAAAGTAAAAGTTTTCCCTATTAGAAAAAAAAACACTGCCGTTGCTGTAACGTAGTGGTTCCCTCGCCTATATCTACTTCTATACCCCACTACCCTACTCTTTTGATATTCTCATAATTAAATCATTACCGCACATTTCCAATTTTACTTTGTAACTAAGACCCAAATATAAGACAGTATCCTACCGGTCGCCGAAGAGAAAACAACTCTCGATCAATATAATATTTAGTTTAGTTTAGAAATATAAATTAGTTTTTTTTTAGGGTTTTGTAAAATAATTTTACAAAACCCTACTAGTTTCGCGACCAGTCTGTCCGTCCGTCCGTCCGTCCGTCCGTGTGTCACAGCAGTTTTTCTCGGAAACTTAGGCTAGAAACATCAAATTTTGTGTGTAGGTGTAAAGTGGTGATCTCTTCAAAGTTCAACTACAAAAAAATTTTATAAGGTATTTAAGGGGGGTCTCCCCATATAGGAGAGTGACTCCCCGAAAAAAAAAATTTCATTGAAGGTAGCCGATATGGGTATCAAATGAAAGCTCTTGATGAGAACTTTTCAAAACAGGTCTTAGTTTGGCAAAATTTGCTTGGAGGGGCGCACAGGGAGGGGAAGTACACGAAAAATTTGTTTCCACCCCCCTCGCGATTGGACACCTGTGATCCGAAAAATCTGAAAAAAATCAGGAATGTAGGCCTTGGTGAGTAGAACAACAACAAATACGTGAGAAGTCGCAATTCACTCAACTTTTTTAGTAATAGTATGATTTATCGATTTTATGTTTTCTTGAATAAAATCTTAACGGTACCCATAAATTCAATGAAATTCAGTACGTGGATGTCTATTTATAAGATTGATCTATCCTGAAAGTTTCATAAAGATTGAATCATATTTAGCGAAGTTATAGCGGTTTGAATTTTCCTGTATTACGATGGAACAATATGCGCTGCAAGTATTACTATGGAAACATATGGCTGTGGAACATCATACGCTTTTTACCTACTCAGACACTACAGTTTTGCTAGGATTTGCATGAAAATTTCAAGAATGATAGGTATCATGAATATCCTTGAGAATCGGTTCAGCTAGTGGTAATCGTAAAACAAACTAGTGGCTGTTTTAAATGCGAAGATTGAATAATTTTGAGTTATTTTTTCCCAACTTCAACGTTTAAGGTGCATGCTTTGAACACTTGATTCAATTTAATGAATGACTGAAGATGAGTACCTACAATTAACGCTCATAAGTGAAACAAGTCAAGGAGGCAGGAGAGAGCTCCTAGCAAAAGGGTTTTGTGACCATTCTAGGATTCGAAAAAATTGGCCATTAATCGATGATAACAGTACAGCAGAGTGGCCCCTGAAAAAAATTCATCAAACGTAGCCGATATGAGTATGAATTGAAAGTTTTCATGGGAGCTTTTCAAAACAGTTGTTAAACTGTCAGTTTTTGCTTCAGTGGGGGCACAGGGGGGAAATACATGAAAAATGTGTTTCCTCCGTCGCGGATGGACATCTGAAATAATTATCAAGGGAGATATTTATGAGTATAACAATTCTAAAAACCTCAATAGTCGAAATTCGTTCAACTTTGTTAATAATAGTATGATCTTCGTATTTCATATTTTCTCCAATAAAATCGTCTTTGACATGTTTCTTGATTTGGTTCGATCTGGTGACTGCATTTTGTAAATTGAATACAAAACCCTTCTGACATGAGCGTAGGTCTGTTAACCCAACTTGTTTTGTAAAATAACAGGTAAGCTCTGTCAATTTTTGCCGGGTCATCAATGTGTGTTGTCTGGCATTGTCATGATGGAAGACAACGCCCTTTCTATTGATCAATCCTGGCCGGTTTTTTTTAATTGCTTGTTGCAATCTGGTTAATTGCTGACAGTATAGAGCCGAATTGAGTGTTTGGCCAGGTTCTAGCACCTCATGATAAACAATTCCCTTCCAATCCCACCATACACACAGCATAACCTTATTTGGTGTCAATCCTGGCTTTGAAGTCGTTTGTGATGATTCACTTTTTTTAGACCTTGATCTTTTTCGAACGACATTCTCGTATCTTACCCATTTTTCATCGCCCCTAATGATTTGCTTCAAAAATGGCTCGATTTCTTTGCGTTTTATTAGCATTTCGCAAATGGAAATTCAGTCGATCAAACTTTTTTGTGTTAATTCATGCGGCACCCAAACATGGAGCTTCTTTGTGTATCTAGCCTTACCGAAACGGTTCAAATTTAGTTATGGATATTCAGTTCCTTACCAATGTGTCGGTCTTCTTAAATTTTTTGTAAGATTTCATCGACTTTTTCAGCGATTGGTCGACCTGAGCGAGGTGCATCTTTGACATCATATTTTCCAGAACGAAAGCGAGCGAACCATCTCTTGGCTGTGGCTTTTGATAAAGTATCTTGACCGTAGACGCCATAAATTTTTTGACGAGCCTGCGATGCATTCTCACCTTGATCGTAGTGATATTTTAAAATATAACGAATTTTTTCAGAAATTTTTTCTAATTTTTAAATGAAACCAAACTTTTGACACAAATGACAAAATACAAAACTGTCCACATGAAAATTATAGACTGGAATGTCACCTTTCAAACGCATGTCAGTTTGACCCAACCTGATTAGTATTGAAAATAGAAAAAGACAGCTTCCTTTTAATTAAAAGGAAGCTGTCCTTTAAAAATTAAAAGGAAGCTGTCTTTTTCTATTTTCAGTTGGAGTATTTTGTGAAGGCGAAAATGAATTCGATTACAAATAATGATTAGTATTGCCGATATATGACAACGAACACCATCTGGTGACAAAAAAGGTTCAATACTTTTAAGAATATCCAATATATTATTATGCTCACACCTCGATGTTGCACATTGGGATGTTGACTTCGTAATGATGTGGCAATAAATGCTTATAACTGTATTAATACTCATAGCTCTGCCACCGGACCCGACTTACACCTCCATGTGATGGTCACTGGAAACTTTTACTTCTTGTAAAAGGCTGACGTAGGAGGGAAAAGGAAGATTTTCTGCGCCTCATAACGGAACTGACAGCAATAACCATGTTGCCGTGACGTAGGTTTCGCGATGGGCTTACTCCATTCTTGGATAATCGAAAACCGCTTCGACCCCCCACAACAGAGCGCCAGAATGCAGCAGCAGGAACAACCTCGCAATCGAAAAGGGAAATTGGGTCCTGGGATGTCAGATAACTGAAGAACGCTGGCCTTATAAGGGAGTTATTACAGCAGGCCCGTCAATACAAACTAAATGAGCCGCCAATCCAGGATACGAACTGGACTGGAAGCGTTATGCAAGACATGAGATCGCATACAATAATCAAGAGTGAAAACTCTTCTGGAAAGCGAGAATTCGAACTGGCCCTTATTGTAGATAAAATTATGTTATCGAACTTCCAACAGTAAACTATCGATTGTATGCGACTTGCATAAAAGTGAATTTCTTCCAAATTCAGCTGATAAATGTACATACGAAGAAAAAACGAAAAAACGATGGAAAATTCTACTATCACCTGGAAAGATCGTCAACCTACTTACAAACGATGTTAAAATTATTCTGGATGATTTCAGCGTTCAGGTTGGCAATAAGCAACCTCATAGTGAAACTAGAAGATATAACCTCCACGACAAAGACATAAATAATCCGACGAGCAACGAGAATCTGTGTACTCGGCCATGTCAGAAGCAAATTTAATAGATACGTATCTGACGCTTTCAAACCTATATGATTCCCTCTGCTTCTCCTTCCCCCTCGTTTCCCGAGAGGTTTTTCTTTCCTTTCTTCAGAAGAATAACTTCCCCACTGACACTCGTGCACAACAACAAAATTATCGTTTCACGTGCACACGATCGCGCCTTCATTATCATTCGTTGAACAGTTTGTGTACAAAACAACACACGTTCTCTCGCAACACAGCAAACGTAACTTCACGCAACTTAAGCGACAGTTGCTAATGGTTTCGGCTCTCGCGACCGGCTGCGGATCCAGTACTCTCTCTATATATGCTCCACGATGAAACTAATGACAACGGCCAGCTACTGATTGATTTCTCTTGCAGCGGAAATCTAGCTATACGTTCGACTTGCTTCCTACAACGGCGCATACATAAAATGACGTCGGTATTATCACCGATTGGCAATACTCATAATCATATCAACCATATCCTGAATCAATAAAGATAGACTTCAATCATATTTGGCATCCGTACATACCGGACAGCCAATCGTAACTCGCAACTCCACCGTAGACGGTTTCAAGCCCGATTCAGAAAGAAGGAAGGATTCCCTTGTTTCCCCCACCCAGTTTCCCAGATTTCTCATCCTAACTCCCACGTCCAAATGATAGTAAATGGTCTCGGGGTTGCACATTGTGTTTATCGGTTCTCCGATGATGGTACACTAAATGCCGAGAAATACCAATAACTGCAAATATACCTGCAGCTCTGCTACTAAATCCTACTTACACGTCGTTTGTGTGATGTAAGAGAGTGAAGGCGAGTCTTCTGCGCCTAATAACAGCATTGAAAGTAGTAACCATGCCGCTGGAATGGAGATGGGGCGATGGACTAACTCCGCGTCCCGGTAAAACCCTGCATTGAAACTTGCAACATAGCCTCGGTATGGATTGGATCTACGGCAATAACCTCGCAACCGAAAAAAAGACTGTGGCATTGGATTCTGGAATGTCAGATCACTGAACTATATTGGCGCTATTAAAGGCCGTCTACAACAGGCTTGTACATATAAATTAAACATACCGGCAATCCAGGAAACGAATTGGACTGGAAGTGATATTCAAGATATGGTATCGCACACAATATTCAAAAGGGGGAAGCCTATTGGAAAACGAGAATTCGGAGTGGCCTTCATTGTGGACTTTTTTTTTGCTTTAGCACAACACTCCCTTTCGGGCCTTTGCTTAGAGATAGTTAGAGTATCTCATTATCTTGATCGAAGATATCGGCAATGAGCTATTTAATCGGGGAACGACTAGAGGCTATAGCCTCCATGATGAAACGAATGACAACGGCCATCGCCTGATTGACTTTGTATGTAGCAGAAATCCAGTCATACGTTCGACTTGCTTCCTACATCGACGAATACATAAAATGGCCTGGATATCACTGAATGGCAACACACAAAACCAAATCAACCATGTTCTGTTCCAACACCGTTGGCCTTCGAGCATACTTGACGTCCGTAGCGAGGAGCCAATTGTAACTCTAACAATCATTAAAGGCGTATTTGGTGAAAACCAGCCCTCTACGGAAATTCGACATCGAAAGGCTCCAAACGAGCGTCTGTGGCGAACATTTTCATGGAAACCCTCGATAACCAACAAACTCCCATCTTACCAGATACATCGCGGAGGACAAGCAACGAGCTATGGATGGAAGTGAAAGTGGCAATCTAGACTGTGGCAGAACAGACGATCGTACACTAAGCTCGGCAAAAAAAATTATTGGTTTAATGATGAATGGCAGGATGCGTTAGACAAAAAGAATCATGCGTACAAACAATATTTAGGTAGAAAAACCAGGACGAAGAGAGAACATTATGAAAATCTCAGAATAAGATAATTAGAATTCAGAAAAAAAAGTACTATGACGACCAATTGAGGAGTGTCGATGTAAGTCTTGCGAGCAACAACACAAGACAAACATACGAAATGTGGTTATCAGCCCAAAACCACGCTCTACCGTGATGACATCGGCAATATGATCGCTGATGAAAACAGGATTAAGGAAAGATGAGCATTATATAGCAAGAACCTCATAGATCCTTCGCACAGCTTCAAAACATCGGAGCTTAAAGATATTTCCGGAGAGCTTCCATTGACCCCACCTATTCTGGATCAAGTTTGTTCCACCATCAAAGCGCAAAAGAACAATAAAGCGCAGGGTTTCGATGAAATTCCAGTGGAGCTCATCAAATATGGTGGCAGCGGGGTTCAGAAAGCCAACCGTAAAATCATCTAGCACATTTAGTAACAAGAACATATGCCGAAAGAAAAAAGCCAATCAATTACATTCCTTATCCACAAAAAAGAAGACAAGCTAGAGTACGAAAATTTTAAAGGCATATTAATACTTTGCACGGCGTACAAAATATTTTCAAAAATCTTAAGAAATAAAATGAGATCATACGCCAATAGGATTATTGGGGAGTAGCAAGGTAGTTTTTGAGCAGGTAAATCGACGATAGACCAGTGGTTTACAGTCAAGCAGGTACTTGAGAAATGCTGGGAGTTCAACATAGGCGTACACCAAATCTTCGTTGACTTTAAGCAAGCATACGACAGTATTGATTGTAACGTACTGTACGGTACCATAATGCTTTACTTTGATATCCCAGCCAAAATTGTCCGTCCTACCAAAATAATAATGACGACGACAACCTCGCAAGTCTGCATCGATAACCAACTCACCGATGCCTTTGACACAAATATCGGACTAAAGCTGGCTGGCACCATTGGTTTTCGATGTGGCTCTGTAATATGTCATAAGAAAGCTACCTATGGATACAAGGGGTACATTATTATACAAGTCGAGCCAAGTGGTAGCGGATGCGGACGACATCAATATTTTGTCACGGTCCTTAATAACCGCCGAAGAACTTTTCCTGAAACTCGATAGCGAAACAAAACTAGTAGGGCTACAAATCAATGAGACTAAAACAAAGCTTATTGACACAGGCGAGGCAAAATATCATACTTTACGAATAAAATATCAAAAACGTGGGCGAATTTGTGTATGAGTATTCAGGCGCCAAAATAAGGGGAACCGGCAATGAAAGAGACGAAATACGCCGAAGAATTCAGTTTTGACGATCTTGAAGACCAGCTGTATACACTGAAACACAAAGATCTAAGTATACAAATGTGGTGAAACCTGTGCTACGCTATGGGTGTGAAATGTGGACCCAAACCCAAGCATCCGCAACATCCACCTTTGAGCGACGGGTCCTGAGGCGAATTCGATAAACCACGAGCTGTATGAAATTTTTGACGAGCCGGAGGTCTCAACGACTGTAAGACTGCGGAAGCTGCAATGGGCTGGAATCGTAAGGACGAGCAACGGGTACCCAAAAAGTTATTCGCTGTGAAGCCTGAAGGGCGGAGACCAGTGGGGAAACGGAGAAAACGCTGGTCTGACTCGGTCGATGGACAGTTCATCGCTGCTCGGATTTCGAAATCGGAGGACGCGGTTAGCGGAGCGAGACAGTTGGAGGTGTTTGTTGCAGGAAGCGAAGGCCCGAGCGGAGTGTAGCGCTACGAAAAGAGGAAAAGAAGTAAATGAAGAAGGGGAGTCCCTAAATTTTACGGTACATTTGAACCGATGAGAAAACATCAAATATTGTATTGCATCGTTAAACCCGGAATATTGGCATACGAAATCAAACTTCTGCTGTAGTTTCCATCGTTACATCCGACATATCATTATATCCGGTATCGTTATAAACGGAATCTACTGTGCATACTGATCTAGCAAAGGGACTATAACGTAAATTATTCAATTTGTATTAAGTGAGATACGATTGTGTACCAATCCCGCTATTGACTAAGTTCACCTACACTACTGTATTTTTTATGAATTTGAACAAAGATGAAATGCTACAGAAGTGTGCAGAAAACTATTGAAAGTGGTTGGTGAAGGTAAAGTTTGTGCTAGAACGTACAGAGCACAAAAGCCATGTATTTGGCATCCATCTTTGATCGGTAACAATACTGTCTAAATCATGCTAGAGCCAAACCCCTTTTTGACAACATCGGTGATTGCCGAAACGCTTGATTCAGCTCAACAAACCATTTCGAGCCAGGTTCAGGAACTAATAGGATTGGTATGGAAATAATCGATATCGGTGCTGGATAAGTTAATGAGCAGTATTTGAATGATCGGTTCAACATAGGGATATCTCTGCTCACACGGATCGAATTCCAACTTTTCCTGGACCGCATGATAACTGGAGGTAAAAAGCGCGTATTATGAATACGTAGAATCCACCCCGTCTAATTCTAAATTGAAGTTGAAGCTATGTTAGAGAATGTTGTTTATATGATGGGACGTTCGAGGATCAATGCACTTTGAGCTGTTGAGACCCAAGCTAACTTTTGGAAAGTACTGCTAGCAATTTGATATTTTGAAAATAGCACTCCAAGAAAAGACACTGGTGATGTCCAATAAGAAGGATATCATACGCTTTTATGATAATGCCAGATCAGCTTACCTGGGGAATTCTGGTGCATCCATCATACTCCCCGGGCCTAGTACCCTTCGCTTATCCCTTGTTTCTGATCTCAAAAATGTTTACACGGTAACAAATTCAACAAGTTGGGTAGACAGACCTATGCTCATGTCAGAAGGGTTTTGTACTCAACTTACAAAATGCCGTAACCAGCAACGAATAAAATTAAGAAACACGTCATGTTCGAGGATCATACTATTATTAACTAAGTTGAAAGAATTTTTTTAATTCTGAGGTATTTGTTAAAATTATACCCATAAATATCTCGCTTGATAATTTTTTCAGATTTTTTTAGATCACGGGTGTCCATTCGCGAGGGAGAAAACACATTTTTCATGTATTCCCCCCGCCCCGCCCCCCTCTGTGCCCCCACTGAAGCAAAAACTGTCAGTTTCAGAACTGTTTTGAAAAGCTCTCATAGAGAACTTTCATTTGATACTCATATCGGCTACCTTTCATGAAATTTTTTTCAGGGGCCACTCCTCTGTACTGTAAGCATCGATTCATGGCCTATTTTTTCGAATCCTAGAATGGCTACAAAGTCCTTTTGCTAGGAGCTCTCTCCTGCCTCTTCGACATGTTTCAATTGTACGAGTATGTAGTCATCCTCATGATATCTATCATTCCTGAAACTTTCATGCAAATCCTAGCAAAGCTGTAGTGTCTAAGTCGGTAAAAAGCGCATATGGCTCCATAGCCATATGTTTCCATAGTAATACAGGGCACATTGTTCCATAGTAATACAGGAAAATTCAAATCGCTATTTCTTCGTTAAATACTGATCGATCTTTATGAAACTTTCAGAGAAGATCAATCTTATAAATTGTTTATTGAATTTAAGGGTACCATTTAGATTTTATTCAAGAAAACATAAAATCGATAAATCATACTATTACTAACAAAGTTGAGTGAATTTCGACTTCTCATGTATTTGTTGTTGTTGTACTCATTAAGGCCTACATTCATGATTTTTTTCAGGTTTTTCGGATGGAAGGTGTCCAATCGCGAGGGGGGGTACGCGAAAAGTTCGTACATTTCCCCTTCCCCTGCCCCCCTCGGTACTCATAAGGCAATTTTAAGACCTGTTTTCAAAAGATCTCATTGAGACCTTTCCAATGACACCCTACTCGACTACCATTGGTGAACATTTTTTTTTGAGGGGTCAACTCCCTATATGGGGAGACCCCCCTTAAACCCCTTCGAAAAATTTTTTCACCCTTGAACTTTCAAGAGGTCACCACTTCTGACCTTTCCACAAAGTTTCATGGCTGTAGCCTCTATGGTTTCGGAGAAAAAGTGCTGTGACATACAGACGGACGGACGGACAGACGGACACAGGTCGTGATTGCAATAGGGTTTTGTATTTTAGTACAAAACCCTAAAAAAGATACCCCAGACAAGCAATGGTTCATTTTTCGTCGAGGGGGTAAGGTATTTTTTAAAAATTGGGATGCACAAATTGCTATCACATAATAAGGTTTATTCAAGGTACGAAGATAGACCTAAACTGAACAGTTTAGAACTAACAGAACTATGTACCCTTTTGAGGTTATTGAGCCATTCTGTCGTTTTTGAAATCAATTCATAAGTTTTAGTTTCACTTTTCTTTCATACACTATCGGCTGGGAAACATTCAGTTATTGCATAAGTGAAGCAAAATTGTTAATTCTTCTATGATACCTGCGTTTGACAATATACCTTTCCAATTCTTCTTATTTTTGATAAGCTTGTTAGCACCTGATCAAAGAAACAGAAAGGCGCTTTTTAAAGAAATAAGCACGGTTCCCGGTCGTTTCATTCATGTAAACACCCGCTATCAGTAATAATTGGTCAACTCTTTATGAAATGATTGCCAGTGATGCCAGATGGTGTAATGGCTGGAATGCATAGCTTTTACCCAAGAGAACCGAGTACGATTCCCTAGTGTGAAAATTTCATTGTCTATCATAAGGTCCTTGTTCGTGTTCCTCGACTTTTGCTTATCGTAAGTCCAGCATGTAAAACAATAGCTTGCAAAGGCAAGAGAGGCTTTTGCATCTCTTTGGAGACTTTTTACCGCCAAACATACCGAACCACGTGTGAAGATTACATGTTATCTATGTCTTATTTGGCATAAGTGTTTACACTGCAGAGTAAATAAGAGTGTTAGGATGAAAATGCTTCCGATCTTGCACTGGAGTATACAGAAAAACAGAAACCGACTTCCATGATTATGTTTCAAATCTATGATATGGCAGGTATCCCCAGGGTAGATTCTTGTGTTGTGCATTAAAAATGGAAATTATGTCTGTGCACAAGTACAACGGATTCGAATATGTAGATCAGGCATCGATACGGTCTGAATTCTTTGTACTTTGATCGATGTAGCAAGATGGGCTTCATTCCACCTGAAAATTTTCTTGCAATTTCCCATATTTACAGCCATAACGTAGTTTAGACTCTCACATAATCTGACGTTGACAGAACAACAATGGAGGTATTCGATGCATATGCATCATAAGCGATAAAAGCTTCAGTAGCACTGGTTTTTGATAATGAACGAATGAATACCCGTCCACGTATCTACTATATCTATGAGGACAAGAGATTGTTTTTAGAGTTCTTTATTTTCAAGGATTATTATATATTTTATACAGTAGTGATTGGGTGACTTATATTATTATATACTATTTTAAAGATTAGACTGATTGTCCTCAGTCCAAACAAAACTGAGCGTCATTAGTAAGCAACAAGTCGGGTAAAATAAACATGAAAATAGACAATCAAAGATAGCATTATCGGCATATTTTATTGTTTTACTTCCGAAAGGGTAAAAATTCGGTACTAGCTCGAAAGAAATTGTGTGAAGTTTATGGTGAAGACTGCCTTACTGAAAGCCACTTTCAGCGTTGGTTTGCTCGCTTTCGTTCTGGAAATTTTAATGTACAAGATGCACCACATACTGGTCGTCCAACTACTACTGAAGACGACAAAATAATGGCGTCAATCGAAAGTAACCGGAGTATAACAACTCAAGAGATAGCGGAGAAGCTCGACGTATCGAATTCGACCATTTACTTGCACTTCCAATAGCTTGGATGCTTGGGTTCCTCAAGAATTAAATGAAATCTACCTCACCAAACGCATTAACAAATGTGTTTGACCAGTTCTTTGCTTCTAAAAACCAAGGCTTCTGCGGACGTGGAAATTTTCAACTTACTGAAAGATGGCAAAAGCTCACACAACAAAATGGTCAATATTTCATTGAATAATGTTTTTGGTTAATATAAATAAATTTAGTTTGAACAAACATGAAAAAAAACGACATTAGCTATCGCACAATCCATATTTTATTGTAAGTTTTAACATAAATAAAAGTTTAGGATATTTGACACTAAACTAAAATTCACTGCCAATAATTTTACAGAAATTCAGCAGTTGTCAAAATTTTTTTAGCTGATTTACATACGATTTTTAGGTCTTTGTTAAAAATTTTTTTTACAAGTTTCTTACTAGTTTCGCGACCTGTCTGTCCGTCTGTCCGTCCGTCCGTCTGTCCGTGCGTCACAGCTAATTTCCTCAGAAACTATAAAAGCTAGAATGCTCAAACTTTGTGAAAAGATCAGAAGTAATGGTCTCTCAAAAGTTAAGGCCTTAATAAAAATTTAAAACATTTTTAAGGGGGGTCCCCCCAAATAACGAATTGGCCCTTAAATTTTTTTTTTATCAAAGGTAGTCGAGTGGGGTATCAAATGAAAGGTCTTGATTAGATCTTTTAGAATCTGAAATTCAAAACTCATTTTATGAACTAGGGGGTCAAGGGGAAGGCAAAATTTACCCAAAATTTGTGTCCCCCCCCCCTCGCGATTGGACACCTTTCAGCCGAAAAATCTGAAAATTATCACGAACGTGGGCCTTTATGAGTACAAGGGCAACAAATACCTCAGAAATCGAAATTCACTCAACTTTGTTAAAAATAGTATGATTTGTAGATTTTACATTTTTGCCCATAAAATCAAAACGGTACCTTTAAACGTCTTGAAATTATATGTTCACAAAATTTAATTGAGATCGAATCATAATCAAGTGAGTTATAGCCATTTCAATTTTATGGAATTACAACACCAATAACACGTGTTTATGGTTGATATAGGGTTTTCCAATAAGAGGTGTTATTTTGATATTAAAAGAAAAATGCTATTTTTTAGTATAAATGATCGGATGTTTATTTCATTATAAAGAAGAAGATATGCCGTTAATAGCAATAACTAATATTGGGCAAATAACCACTACGACACGCTTACAGGACCATATCCTCTTCATGAAATTTTCCATAACCAAATCGCAAAGTGGCTGCTCTATGTCCTCGATAGCCTCACGAATTTCATCTTTGAGATCTTGAATCGACGCTGGGCTATTAGCGTAGGCCTTCTATGTCACTTGGCTCCGAAGGAAGAAGTCGCAAGGTGTTAAATCACAAGATCTATTCAAAATAACACCTCTTATTGGAAAACCCTATATATATATTTAAAATTGACTTAGGCACTTTTATTTTCTTCCACTTCTCATTAAAATTTAAGGAATATTGTGTAACTTGAACAGGTTCAATCGGCCGAGCATTCAGAAAAATCATTTAAGCTAGATCGAAATGGCGGCTGCACTGTGCTTATGAAAGAAACTGTGCATCTTTTGCATAAATTTGAACGATTTCATATCCAAGTATTGGATGAATAATTCAAGTTATCGATTCACGTCATTAGAAAACTTGTTTCTGACCCTAGGATGTTTACAAAGACCTTCTGGTAGGAGCACTCTCCTGCTTACTCAACTTGTTATTTTTGTTTTCTTGGCTTTTTTTGTGTTTAATATACCTGAGATAGAGATAAGTTTTTTAATTTTTCCGATTAAGCTAATTAGTCAGAAATTTAGTTTATTTAAGTTAGAAAAATTCGATCTTAAAAATACCTTATAAAGCTAGACGGCTATAAATAAATGAGAAAACAAATATTGATTAAACGCATAACTGTCCGTTTAGTTCGCTATCTCCAGAAGGTAATGACGCAATAAGAATGCAATTTATATTACGATCCGTGAGCCCATGCGTGTTACAAGAAAAAGACGTGTATAGTTGCTAGCAAATAAAGCTGTAATTGTGCTCAATCAATCATCAGCACCAGATACATTTAAATGAAATATGGATATCATACGCAGGTATTACCCAGCCACCATACCGGAGAATCCGTGTGGGGTTTTCGATTCCCCATCGAACACGTCCTCAGGTAGCGGGTGGAGGGGTGCCTTAACCACCTGGTCCGCGGGTATGTGGAAATAAAATACCACTCGTGGACCAAAAACCGACTTAGTCGAAGCGCTGACAACGCTCCACTGAGTATTTACATGTCGCAGAACCAAGACAATAGCCTCAAATCGGGTTGGATAAACGGCAACGTATATCGCAACGTATGAAAGACTTTCCTTTGGAACTCGGAATGTTAGATCAATGAACATACCAAGTCCACTGTGATAACTTCTGTATGGAATAACGAAATATACAACCACAAACACATTTGAAATGCGAGCACACACTGTGTTTAAAAATGGAAAATCGTAAGGAAGCCATAAGTTCGGATTGACATTCATTGTTGACAGCACATTCGAACAAAAAATCGCCGACTTTAAGCACGTTGGTGAAAGGATCTGTGCGATTCGTATCAAGACGAAATTCTTTGATATCTGGATAATTTACTGTCACGCGCCTGCAGAAGACGAGGAGTAGGTAATCAAGGACAAACTTTAAAGCACCCTGGAACGCACTGTCGATGCAATACCGTCAAACAACGTTAAAATTATTCTGGGAGACTGACGTAAAAATCGGCCGAGAAACAGTGACTACAGACAACGCCTGATAGATTGTTCCTAGCAAAGGCTTCACAGCAATAGACCATGATGGTCGAACACTCAACCAGATTGACCATCTTCTTATACAAAAACGAGCGATCAAAAGCATTCTCAACAGGCGCTCGTTCCGCGGCGCTGTTTTCGATTTAGACTGCTGCTTTTATAAAAGTCAAGTTCTGATGCAGCATCTACAAGAGCTTTAAACACGGAAGATCCCTTACCCCAAGGCACCAGATAGACAAGCCCAATAATAGCGCAGTAACGCCGCCCCCTTACATATCAGCACTGGAAATTCGTATCAACATAACCTCGTTGGCGAGAGAAAGTAGTGATGACATCTAAATCATGAAACAGACAGTAAGATATGTGGTAAAAAAAGCGGACAAAGAGATGTTGAGGCATCGACCAAAGCAAAATAAGAACGACTGGTATGGTGGAGAATGCTAGAAAGCGACTGAAAAAAGGAACCAGGCTTACAAAAAATACATCCAGTGACCAACTCAGGCCAAACATGAACACTATAACACCCTCCCACGACTCTTCAATAAATGCCGAAGAAAGAAAATGGCTGACCATCAACACAATATACAACAGATTAACGAAAACATGCCTCTACTTGAAATCAGATCGGCCTATGCGTTTATTAAGCAATTGAGAGACGGCTTCAATGCACAAACCAGTCTTTGCAAAAGTGCACAAGGAGCAATCATAAGTAACCCAGTTGAAAATGGCTGCAAGATTTGCTTCTGAAATAGAAACTGCTCCAGAGAAGGGGTCTACCAATATGCAGAATATGTTCTAAGGAGCAGTTACCAGAAGACTGGCGAAAAAGTATAATATGTCGTGTACACAAAGAGGTCGACAAGTTAAGGTGTGGAAATTACAAGGCGGTCGCGTCAATTTATACGTATAAAATACTCGCCAAAATCATAGCAAGAAAACTAAAGCCGTACTATGAAAGTATTATAGGAGAGTATTGGGGAGGCTTTCGTAGTGGACGGTCTACAATTGACCAAATATTCTCAGTTAAGTTGGTATTCGAAAAGTGCTGGGAGCATAACACCGACTTGCACCAACTCTTTGAAGGGTTCAAGCAAGCATACGATAGTGTCGACAGAAATGTGTTGTGCAAAATAATGTTTGACTTTGGCGTCCCAATAAAACTAGTTCGCATGGTCGAAGTCACGATGCTAAATACAGGGTCCCAGGTGAAGGTGACCAACGGAAAGTTTCAAGATGAAATCAGGCTTAAAACAAGAGGAAAGATTTGCCCCCATGCTCTTCAATTTTTCGCTGGAACACGTCATCAAAGATCAACAGCTAAAACCTCTGTTACAATAATGTTCAAGTCCACTCAATCGGTAGCGTATGCTGACGACGTCAATATTATGGGACAGTAACTCCCTGATATCAAAGAAGTATTTCGGAGTCTGGAATCTAAAGCAACCATAATTGGCCTTCGAGTCAATGAAACTAAAACTAAATTCATGACTCAAATGAGGAATACTCCAATCCGACAAGCCCACATTTTAGCATACTGTAACCTTGAAACTAAGGATAGTTTTGTGTATCTAGAGCCGAATCGCATAGAAAAGACGGCAAAAAGGATGAAATTGGACGTCAAATAAACACCGAAAATAAACCCTATCACTCCGTACTTCTCATTCTAAGGCTCAGAGTTTTACACAGGCTAAATAAGGTTCGTACTTACAAATCACTAGTTAAATTTGACGGGGGTCAATGGCGAATTCGATACAATCATAAGCTGTATGAATTTTTTGACGAGCCGTAAGTCTCAAAGATTGTAAGACTGCGGAAGCTGCAATGGGCTGGCCACGTGAATCGTATGGACGAACAACGGATACCCAAAAAGGTATTCGTTGAGAGAACTGAAGGGTGGAGACCAGTGGAGAAACTGAGGAAACGCTGGTCTGACTCGATCGGCGAAGGCAGTTCATCGTTGCTCGGGTTTCAAAATTGGAGGACGCGGTTAATGGACCGAGATAGTTGGAGGCGCATGTTGCGGGAGGCAAAGGCCTCAGAGAGGCTGTAATGGTACGAAGAATAAGGAGTTAAACCTGTGCTGCAATATGGAAGTGAAACATGTACCCTAACGGACAAACCTGAATGCATGGAAATATTTGATCGCAATATGCTCCAAAAATAGATGGCCCAGTGAAACAGGGAACAGACTAGAGACTAGCTACAACGATGAGTTGTATGAACTATTTGACGAACCACCTATATCTACTTGCGTAAAGTTGCGCAAATTGCAATGGACGGGCCATATAGATACAATTGAAGAAAACCTGCTTCCCTGGTAGTCAAGTGGGAAGACGGAAGATCGACGGGAAGCCACAGTAGAAGCTGACAGCTGATCCTTGCTGGGAGTTAACAATTGGCGAACGAGGTCGCAGAACAATGATGATTAGAGGAGATTAATTCTGCAGACAAACACCCAGTTTTGGCTGTCGCACCAAAGATGATGATGATCAAACCTCTGAGTGTTAAATTTATACTTTGTCTTAATAACATAATATACTCTAGCTATATTTTCGACACATCAAACTTTAACGTGACTCCTGCAGTGGAATTATATGATCTTGATAGCTCCTTTGAATTAGATAAAATTTTAAAATTACCTTAACAACAAATCAGGCCTGAAAGGACTTGTGACACCATAACGCCGAAAACCTTAAAAATATACTTATATCTCTCTACAACTCAAATATGTATCAATCATAACTAAATGATATTCCTTGCAAAATATTAAACCGAAAACCCACTTTGACAAATCATCCCAAATAATGCCACTTGACTTTGTCAAGTCCCGTCGTAAGAATTGAAAAGGCTCTTGAATTATCATCGTTTCTATTTGCCATCCATCATATGCTTCAGATGTCCTGAAGCAATTAATTTCAAGGAAGTCCTAATACACCACGCTACGCACCAGCACTTCAACTTCCAACTCCCCAAGCACACCCAACTCTCACCAAACGGACTCTCCCTTCTGACTAGACGTATCGATTTTCCTTCTGTTACCACTTTCGCCTTCAGATTTTATTAAATTTTCCCAATTTATCTCTATTTATGTATGAAAGTGTGTAATCTATCATAAATTTCATTTTATTTTGCAGGTAAGTCGATTAAAGATGTCACTTGATGTGTATCCTGTCACTAATGGTGTCGCCTCCGGCTAATGATGTCCTTTCATCCGTTGGGAGTTGATTAAGATACTCCCTCAGTTGTTGCCGTTGTCACCTTGAGATGAGCGTGATTATTTCATTATGAGCTAATTTTACGGAAATTCGCGAATGTCTGATAACTTTCGTGCATGCACACAGGAAGGATCTTAAATAAGGCTATAAAAAGGGCGGAAGATAGAAGCATACCACCAGCTGCGAGATGTGTAGTGAGCAGTTTTCAAAATGGTAAGAGGGTGTTTTTATGGTTCACATTTGAATGGCAATAAAATGTATATGGGCGTTGGAAAAGGATGTTTTCGTCAAATTATGGGGTGTAAAGTAAGAGGCACTTGGTTAGGAAGCATTATATTGGGTAAGAATGTGAATTTTGGTAGGTACTTATGATGCGTTTATAACGACCTACGCACGAGTGACATGATATAGAATCTACAGTGTTATTACAGCTGATTCCAAGGAAATCATGATTTATTCCCCGTCCAATTCATTAAGCATTTTCTTCTAAAGTTTAAAATTAGCTAAAGTTCGTATTACACCCCGAAGTAAATTCAATTCAACCTCATTAAATCCAAAAGCACTCGTACATAAGCTCCGTTTTCTGGGCCAAGTGTTTCTGCTTAAATATTATGTTGGAAGAACATTATGGCCTATCTCCTCATTCACACCTTACAACTTTCAGGGCCATTCATTTCGCTCTTGTTCCCAGTCCTTGGATCCTCTACATCCAATCTCGTCCATGCATGAGTTTGATATTACTTGGCCTAACCTTTGTATATCCATTCTCCCATGAAAGGCAAGAAAGTGAAAATGTAGAATCATGTTATCATGTCCTTTTTGGTGATGCTATCATTCTGAATCACCATTAACTTCACACATCATTTGTATTCTTAGCTTTTCTCATTTCTGTTGCGCCCGACATGCCCTTCATCATCATTGCCGTCATCATCATCATCATCATTGTACCGTTATGTGGTAGAAAATGTCACTTGATAGAGAGGCGAACGGGTGACATGGATATATGAGCCGCCATGATATGTGGAAAAAAGCCCATGTTTAAAATTTAAATTTTAATGTAAGAGAACATTCAACAGCTTAAGACAGTAAGTGGGTATACACTTATTACAGGATCAGAATAGGCCTATGGTAAGGATTTCATGCTGAGAGTTAGGTGTAGTAAGAGATGGATGCGAAGGACTCTTAATGGCGGTAAAGTGTACAACGATTGAGTATCTGTGTATGTAGAATGATTTGATTTTAGGAGAATTTGGGGAGTGATAAGCACGTGTGGTTGGTTAGTATCGAGATCATTGAGCGAACATTTAGATTGGAGATAGGATTCAGATGATTGAGGGTGAAGATGAAACTGTTCATGGAAATGTTGGATTGATACATTAATCCTGCCACAGAATTATTCTGAAGAAGATAGATTATTTGAAGGAATAATATCGGTTTTTTCTGCTCTATGTTTTATCAAAAGTGCCTACCGTTAGTGAATGATGTGAACTACTGAACTATTTTATTTTGCTCACTCAAAAAAGCAAGGCCCGACTGCTATTCAAAAAAAGTGAAAAATTACTTTATTTAAATCAATTGGTTTCCATTGAAACAAGGTTTTTAAAGTTTTTTCATTTAATATTATGTTCCAGGACGATAAGTGTTACTTATGATGACTTTGAATACATTGCACATCAAGCTACTCGTAAGTGATGTTACGTTGGAAGGTTTTTTATGCTTTTAAAAATTGAACTAACAATAGAAGGAAGACAAGAAATCATAGCCGACATCATCAGTTTTATCCATAGGGCAGTTGAAAGTGAAAATGACGGGATATGAAGGATACTCGACAATAAAATCAACGGGTTACTTAATGGACGACCATCAACAAACTTAAAGAGAAATTGTTTTACATGGTTCTCCGCCAGCAACCTATGTGTAATGATTTTTAAGACGTTCTCGTTCGTTTAAAATTCAGAAGGAAATCCAAACGGACCTCTTCGGTTATAGAAGAGGAATGTGTCAACGGACTGTACCCATCAGTTCAACAAGTCCGGACACTCTTAGTCTACTCCGAGGTGGCTGTTGGCAGGCTCGCTCGTTTGGAGAGGAATTTCGGTCGCACGTCTTTCGCGAGCAGACTTAGTTCAAAATACAAGTTATCAGCCACCGACACAAATGCCCGATGAAAAACGCATCAAAACCTTCAGTCAAGCCGGTCCTACTTAACTTTACTTCGTTTTCATCTCTTTCCGACAGTCCGAAAGAGAGATATTGTGGGGGTTCTGACACTGCTCAATAATAAAAAGAATCCCAAAGCCAATAAATATATAAACTTTATTTTATAATTATAATAAGCGACGTGCACAATATGGGGGCCGGTAGAAGGAAGGACGTTGAGCGTTTGTATAGGAGTGAAAAAACAAGTTATCGCTTTTTCCTTAAAACGATTACAACGCTTCGTTATCCTGTACGACACCTCAGCTGTTATTGTCATGTCGCTACAGTACTCCCTCCTGAATGGCTTTGACGTTTGTAAACATCAATATACGTTCTCGGAGGTTGACTTTGTTGAATAGGCGGCTGTATATGCGGGCTTGATACGCTCAACGCTGACATTAATTTCTTTACCGTCGATTGCTAATTTAAATGCTTTCTATGTTCTGTCCAGAACTTTATATGGTCCGTCATATGGAGGCTCCAAAGGTTTTCTCACGCGGTCTTCACGCAAAAATACATATGAGCACGATGCGAGATCTTGGTGTACGAATACTTTCCGCATGTCGCGGCGCGATGCAGTTGTTGCGCGGACTTCCTTCATATGCTTGCGAAACTTTTGAACATACAGTTTTAGGTCCAGTTGCATATCTTCGTCGAAAAAGAATTCTCCGGGTATTCGTAGCGTTGCTCCGTAGAACAAATCTGCAGTTGTTGCTCCCATGTCTTCTTTAATGCTAGTTCGAAGTCCTAGTAAGACTGTTGGTAAAACGCTCATCCACTCGTGGTTATAATAGCACATAATGGCAGCTTTAAGTGATCGGTGCCAACGCTCCACCATGCCGTTTGCTGCAGATGATATGCAGTTGCTCGAACTTTTTTACAGCCCACTAAATGAGTCAGTGATTGAAAAATGAGGGATTCGAACTGTGATCCCTGGTCCGATGTTAGCAAAGTAGGTGCTCTAAAGCGGACAATCCAGTTGCAGTAGAAAGCAGCAGCGATTTCATGAGCAGTTATTGTCTTTAACGGAACCGCCTCGTGAAGCGATCAATCATTGTCAAAACATTTGAATAACCTTTCGAAAGTTTTAAAGGTCCAACGATGTCGATGTGGACATGACTGAATCTCGCGTCAGGAGTTTCTATCTGCCCGAGTGGAGGTCTGGCATGCCCTTCTATTTTGCTGTGCTGGCACGCAAGGCATGTACGAGCCCAATCCAATATATCTTTCGACATGCACGGCCATACATACTTCTTAGCTATTGCTTTCTTCGTTGGCCGTCCGCTGGAATGAGAAAGGTTATGCGTTAGCTCAAATACCTTCCTCCTTAGTATTTTTGGAACGTATGGTCGAATCTCGTTCGTTGAAACATCACAATAGATCGATGTATCATCGCCGGTCAATCTTATTTTCCGAAATAAGATTAAGAGTTAGCCTGGAGTAGACATTTTAATTCTTCATCATCCTCCTAAGCTTTTGCCAAATCCTCAACGGTGATCATTACTGGAATGAAGATAATATCAATTGTAGGTAGTGCATCCACTATTGAATTTTCTTTTCCAGTGATGTGGGCGATGTTTGTGGAAAATTGACCATGAAATTTAACTGTCTTAGTTGACGTTGAGATGCTTGTAATGAATCATGCGACGCCGCTGGCGACCACTACTAACACACTTTGCTGCCAGGTGGCTTGTCATTTCAAGTTGGTTGCGACGAGCGCACATCCCACGTCAATTTTGTCGTGGGATGTCAAGAAGATTTGACAGCCACATGGGAGGAAAATGTGGAAGTAGTGGCCGGTACTCAGGAAGAAGTCCCGGAGGGTGCCAACAAGCAGCAAACGGGCTTAGGATTGACAGGAAGAAGAACTCTCCCACAAATAGGTCATCACTGATATCCATCGACTATTCAAAAGTAGTAAAGGTATCAGAAATTGGAATTGGTAAGTCGGCGAATGCAAAGTTTGTTTTTCCGCCTCGAGTTAAAATAACGTTCTGTGATGTTTAGGTTAACCGCGGATATCAGCAATCAATCCATGCAGAGATACGCAAATGCGATGGATGTCCGTATTTGCCTAGATTCAAGTGCCGCATTAAACAACAACCGGACAATACGAATGGGCGATTGCCTGCCGGAATGTATCCCCAATTTGGAGTCAGTAGTTCTTGCTGGGAGCAATAGTCAGGAGTTGAGCGATTTGGAACGACTCACGTACCTCAGAGAGCTGAAGAGCCCAGGTAAAATAACTGCGCTGCCATGAGGAATCTTAAATGTCATCGGGCATTTATTTCTAAATTGATTAAACTGCAAATTTTCAATCGAATTATTACTTGTGTCATATCTCTCTCGTGTTGAAATATGGCTGGCATGTGTAAAGGACGTTGAACGGAACAAGGAACCCCACGATAACCAAGTGATGGAGGATGCCTTGTCGAGGAAGGTGACATAGTTATGGATAAATATATAGAAGGGGTTGGAGGCTAACAAGTAAGTTTTAAGATGACATACCGGCAGTGCCTACGTCAGTAATTTAATGGAATAAGTTCCGGAGCAAGATACGAGTTGTATGCAATCTCGCCAGTAATTTCGTGCATAAAATTAAATCTAGTTCTGTAAGCTGTTCCCAGAAGCTAGGGTAGATGATAAGTATTCAAAGAGATGGAGCATCTCAAATCGCATGTGGTGGTGTAAATACCGTTTGATAGAAAGTGACGATAGGATGACAGCAAAGTGAGACTTGACTTCAAAATTCGAGTCAAATTAATACTTGGTTGGGGGTAGTAACCAAGTAGCCATGCAAATATTTATAACTGAGAAAATATAATTTTAATGTTGCATTTTCAAGATTCTTCAAGAAAAGGGATATTCGCAAATTATTTTGCTTCTATGATAAAAAGGTGTCCCTACCGATTGAAATTTTTATAAGGCCTTTTAACTGAATACAACATAATTAATTAATGTAGAACTGTCGAACAGCGTGCTTAAAAATATGACGCTGCATATGTCGGTCTGGGTAATTCTTGCAAATGCAACAGTGCAAACTAGTCTGTTTAGCCAAAAATAATCTCCCAACTATGAATTAATTTGCCCGCCTATTTTTCAAAATATATGACTGCAACTATGTGGATAATTTTTGTTTTATCGCTTTGCATCGAACATATCCTGAATAATCTTTCACACTATTGAATCCAATGCCATCATTACATTTGGCTTGAGGGGCATAGCAAATTAAATGTCGATGATTTTTGTTTTGCTTCGTATCTTCCACCCTCGAGCTAACCCAGGTACAGATTGATCAAATAAGTGAGAAGAAAAGACCGATAATACCCTTTTGCCTTTAAAGGAAATCAATGGAAAATTTCTATAAATTATGTACATCAAACATACCGATCAAACAGAATAGTGAATTCAAATTTGTATAACCAGACCAATCCCCATAGTATGTTATCATTAACAGTTAGAATTAGGACCAGCAGTTTGTCCCTTTTGTGTGACACGTCTAGACGGCTCCCCTGGATATATTAAATTGAATTTCCAAGATAATTTAGATTAAGGCAACTGAAGGTAGAGCAGGTATAAGTTCTACGGAGTGGAGTCACGGGAAAATAAAAAGAAAAAATTTATAGTATTGCGATTATAGTATATATACATATATTGAGGCATCCCAAACAGCGACTAAGAGAAACGTTTGGTACAGATTCCCTTTTGAACCTGGTCGACCAACCGTTCAGATAACAAAATTTAAATAGAAAAACAAAACAATGGGAGTATTATAGTTTTTTTTTTGTGATCTGAAATAGAAGATGAATAGGTACCTTTATGAACCCCTATATAAGTATAGGCAAAATAGAATAAAAGGACTCAAGATCTAAAGGGTTTCCGATTAATTTTAATATTGTGTCTTATGATAGTGTTTTGAGAATAATTATGCAATGAGCAACAAACACAAATTGAGTTGTTTGAAAGCAATTGCAACACTGTACTTACTGTTGGTAACCGTAACCTTTTTCTAATTAGTTCTTTGGTTAAAATCATTTTTGTAGGTTAAATTGATACTTGCATCTTTCTTGGCTTACGTAGAACATTAATGAAAATTTTCAACTGTACCTTAGAAACAACAGGCTGAACGGTGATTATGGCGTATGATTCTTTAAAATTTAGATTTATTTTTAAGTTATTTATTGGCTCTTAGAAATTTACTCTATACATTTGAATTTATCGCCTGCGTTTTCATTGATTCGACTCGACATTGCTGTTATTCAATAGTTGATTATTCATTGCACTAATTTAGCATATCCATATCTGTTAAGCTGGCATTTTCGAATATTTAAGTAGTCTATGACAATCCAATTGTATAATATGGCAAATCGAATGAAACTTTAGAGTAGAAAATAGAAGATGTGAAGCCAACTTAGTCTGCGAGGAGACATTTATCACATTCTGATACGTTACAGGACAAAAACGTCAAACAAATGATAATATATGAAATTTACTATAAACTCTTTATTATGTATAAGCCTTAGAAATTGTTTATTAACGTTCAACCACAAAGAATAACATATTTCCATACCTTTTTGTTGTACTTATCTAAAATAATTTTAACTTTAATTTTTGCGCTGTACATATTAGTATCTACATATTCAGTTTTTCGGTTTTGATTCGTGTAGGATTCGATTTAATTGGTGGAAAATATATCATGTAATTTTGATGAATGATCTTTGTTCAAAACAAAAATTATAAAAATTACTTTACCGAGGTTCTTGTAATAAAAGAAATATTAATTATTGGAAAATGAGAGTAAAATAATATGAATTGCTAAATAACAACACGACTTTCCTTTCCAGTGGTTCTTCTTTTCAGCGGGAAATGAGGTGCAGGGTAGGTATGCCGTCGCGAGGGTAGGGTTCGAGAAAATCCGCTGAGGTCGGTTTCGCGTTGCGCGCGGTACGCGGTACCTTAGTTGAGTTTGGTTTTTCTTTAGCGTAGCTTTTTTCGGAATTACGTTAACGTAGTATATTTTTCGGTACCGCGTCGGAAATTCGGGAACGCGAAGTAAAGATTAGATCTTTGTCTTTTGACTGGTTATAGCAAGAAATACGGAGTAACGTAAAGTAGGTTTCCTCTCCGTATGGTTTTGTTTTGTGACGCATTTGAAAACGGGCATGTATAGGTGGCTGAATATTGTAAATGAGCGTAACCCATTCGGAGACCCGCGACCGAAATCCTTTCCGATCTAGCTGGCCGACAAGCAACCACCGCGTGAATGGGTTACGGTGCACGGATTGGTTGACCGGTTGGTACCATCCGTTGGCACTACTCAGACTTAACGTCTAGAACCGATGAGAGGTAGACTTAAAAATCATTACAAATGGCGCCCAACGTGGGGCCAAAAACATCCTAAGGGGACAAGAGATTCGCGTCTTCTGACGAGTTGGTCCTTTACGGAGGATGTAAGGTACTTTGGTACTCGAGCCTCACAAACAGGAGCAGTGGAGTTGTGTGATACACACTGGCAGTCGCTTCACGTGAGTTGTAGCTTCCGCTCTCCTTTGTTTGATTTTTTTTTCGCGACAGAATTCTTCCGATATGTTGTCCCAGGGTAACCCCTGTAAGGACCTTCTATTTTCTTGATGGAACTGTCAGCCAGATGGGGTTTCTCCTGTTGGCCTGGACTCTCAAGAAAATAGAAGGCTACCTTGCCTTTATGTCGCGGAAGGATCCTACTTATTTCGTATGCGTGATAGACGAGTGGTATCGGTTCAACGTTCGGTGGCGTATGCTGGAGTTGCAGAGCCCGGAATGCTCACACGCGTCGGGAATTTTGACCGCGTACTAAGCTGTTACGGTAGCTCTACCACTTGTCTCGTCGAGTCATTTAACGTAGTTTAGAGACGGTTTTTGTGATGTATGTGGGTTTAGGGGATAAATTCGAGTAAATCGACCGAAAGCACCCTTTCTTCGGCAGACTACCACGCACTCTCATTTCCCTTTGGAGGAGTCGACTGCTGGAAAGGAAAGTAGCTGTCAAATCTTTTTTTTCCCATTCTACGTTAATAGCTCGCCACTATCGGCCACTAAAGTACGAATAAGTTTTTATATATATACGTATAGATTAGAAATAGCGGTAGGAATAAGTTACATTCTTTTTTCTCTTAGTTACCTAGCACCAACCTCATATATTGAACCCTCAACATGGCGACAATGCGGACCCCAGACAAGCGTTGGACCAGATCCAAAACGGTCCAACCAGCTAACTGCGGGATCTGCTTTGAAGACGTAGTGGAGGGCGTACACAGCGTGCGATTGGAGTGCGGACACCTTTCCCATCGTGCCTGTGTCCAACAGCTCCTCCTCCGACTTATGGTTAAAAGCGGAAGTGATTAGCTTGTGGTCTGTTTTAATGATAATCGGGCCTCCTCCGATCATATATTTTACTGCGCTATAAATCGCTTGCAGTTCACGGTCGTAAGTGCTATATTTACATTGCGTTTAGCTGAACTTTTTTGAGAAGAATCCGAGTGGTTCCCAAGAATGATCGTTTAATTACTCGAGGGCTACTCCCATTGCCGTACCGGATGCATCGGATTTGATCGCAAAAGTAGCTTTTTCAATAGGATGTCACAATAAGAACAGGCTGAACGTCAATTCTCAACATGATATGCAGCATCAACCAGCGTTAGTATTGCAGCCAGACTACCACAATTTTGCAGGATTGATTGAACCTAGTCTCTCAATTGTTACTAGAAGTAAGTCGTTGCTGAAGCCGCTATCTATTAACCAACAATCAACGCATTCGGAAGCTGACAATTTAAATGTACCTGATACATCACTAGCTGCTCAACAAGATATGCAGATACAGCAAGCGTTCGTACTACAGCCCGATTGCTGCAATTATGTGGAAACAGCGGAATCTGGTCAATCAATCGTCACTAAGAGCAACTCGCTGTTGAGGCCGCTTTCTATTAATCAACAATCTGATTTACTTATCATCAGCCCACCTGGTTCTTCATCCAACAGTCGGGGAGCGATTCCAAAGAAAATACCACCTCCAATTCAACATCAGAAATCGAGTGATCTCTTTCCCTCAACAGATCTCGATTCTCCTGTCATTCGTGCTTCTATACCTTTGAAAAATATCTTCATATCTAGAGTGGCGTAGGAAACTTCTGTTGAGGACCTAAAGCTTTATGTCAACAAAAAGTTTGAATCATCCGTTAAAGTCTTTAGTTGTCATAAATTGACTAAGGAAAATTCAACGGACAAAGAAGTTGCCTCATTCAAATTGGTGATTTCTGCAAATACTGATATTGTCCTGAATTCGAATGACTGGCCTGCTGGTGTACTTGTTAAGCTGTTTGAATCTAGACGAACAAATTTTCGTCGGGCAATAAACGAAATCCCAAAGCTCTAGTCACAAGTAATCTTGATGAATATTCTGATAATCATAATGTTTTTTCTACTGTATCCTCTTTAAACCTCAAGGAATCCCTTTCAAACCTTAACACTCTTCAATGTAACTTCTCTTCTCCTAATAAAATGTGTTTATCTATTTTTTACCAAAATGTACGAGGATTAAGGACCAAGCTTGAGGAACTCTTTATCTCTTATCAAGTTAGTAATGATTCTATTATTTGCTTCTCCGAGACCTGGCTGAATGGAAACATTTTGAGCGGTGAAATGTTTCCTGATCATATTGTATATAGATGTGACCGTGACCTGATTGCTACTAATAAGGCTGATGGTGGTGGAGTTTTGGTTGCAGTCAGCAAAGCTCTACCTAGTTCTCCTTGTTCTGATTTCTGTTTTTCTCCTAATTTAGAATGTGTTATTATCAAAATTACTCTCCCTCATAATGCAGAGTTCTTGATTTTGTCTATTTATATTCCTTGTAATTCACCTTTAACTGTTTATGAGACGTTTTTTGATGATCTATCCTCTTATCTAGTTTTGCGACATCCTCATGCCAAAATATTAGTTTGCGGGGATTTTAACTTTCCATACATAGAGTGGAAAAATTATGCTACTCCTTCAATCTCGTCAGTTGACCCTTTTTCTGTAACCCTGTCAGCTTTCCTATCTCATTGCTCCTTTTCTCAATTTAACCATACCCGCAATCCTAATGGTCGTCTCCTTGACCTTGTTCTATCAAATGTTCCAGTTAGCTACTTATCTGTATCTCAAGCCTTACATCCGTATGTTCCTCCTGATCGGCACCATCCTCCTTTATCTATGATATTATAGTCGATGAAATTAAATTTAACAAACCTCATCCTACTCCAAAATTAACTTTTTTAATGCTAATTATGAAGCTATTAATACAGAATTACTTTCAGTCAACTGGCTTTATTTCTTTAGAGGCCTAAATTGTGAAGCTGCTTTGGATAAATTTTACATATATATTTATAATCTTATTCGCTGTTATACGCCTCTTCAGACATTTGGTGAAGCAAATCATAAGCCTTGGCTTACAAAGTAAGTGCTTAGTGCCCTACTAGCAAAAGATAAGGCACATCGTGTCTTTAAAACAAAACACTCGGCACTATTGAAGCAAGATGTAATTTTAGCAGGCTGCGTGCTTTTGTCAAAAAAGAGATCAGACATGCTTTGAAGACTTATTTCAGCAGTCTTGTGGCTAATAATACAAGCCCTTTGTGGCTAATAATACAAAGTCTTTTTGGTCTTATATAAGGTTGCTGAAATCCTCTTCTTCCATTCCTAGTAAGGTCCGTTGGAATGGTGCATAGGTTTCTTTTCTCAAGAAGTTACTGACTCATTTGCCCAATTTTTCTCTTCAACTCTTTCTTCTCCCGCTGCAGCTGTGCATCCTGTTGTCTTACCTAATCATCTTTCCTTCCCAATTTCCTTTATTTGTACAGATGTATCTGAAGTCGAAGCTTTGATCAATGCTCTTGATCCTAATATCAGCCCTGGGCCGGATGGTTTGCCAAACATATTTGTAAAGTCGTTAGCCTCATCGCTTAGTTTTCCTTTATCTCTCCTCTTCAATCTAAGTTTGAGTACTGGTACTTTCCCAAACCCTTGGAAAACAGCTAATATTGTGCCTATTTTTAAAAGTGGTGATCCTACGTCAGTTTCCAATTATCACCCTATTTCCTTACTGTCCTGCTTTCCAAAGTTACTTGAACGGTTGGTTCATAATCGACTCGCAAACTCATTAGCTCCTATTATTGCTCCAGAGTAGCATGGCTTTCTCAAAGGATACTCCACTACCTCTAATTTAATGGAGTTCACAAACAGTATTGCAAGAGCTTTGGATAACCAACTGCAAGTTGATGTAATGTACTCCAAGGCCTTTGACACCGTGAATCATTTACTTCTTTGTCGTCAGCTTGAAGCTCTTGGCATCTTGTGTGCTCCCTTATCTTGGATGTCATCTTATCTATCGTGTCGTCCCTGTTGAGTAAGTCTCTCTGGTACTACGTCTAGCCCTTTTTATCCTTCATCTGGTGTTCCACAAGGTTCAATTCTTGGGCCTCTTCTCTTTCTGTTGTTCATAAATGATCTTCCTTTTGTAATTAATTCCTCTTGCCTTTTGTATGCAGATGACTTCAAAGCATTTCGAGCAGTCAAATCCCATTTAGACTGTCAGCTCCTCCAAAATGACCTGAATGCTCTAAATAAATGGTGTGGCTCAAACTACTTATGTCTTAACACTACTAAATGTCATAAAATGACTTTTTCTCTTAAGGACTCTCCTATTAATTTTAATTATACATTAAATGATGCTTTGCTCTCTGAAGTGTTCAGTCATAAAGACCTTGGAGTAACTTTTGATCAAAAACTCAAATTTGATGCCCATATTTTTAATGTGATTACTAAAGCGTTTAGAGTTTCTGGGTTTATCCTTAGACATGTACATAAATTCAATAGCATCTCTTCTTCTGTCCGCCTATTTGTTTGTCTTGTTCGCCCTTTGCTTGAATACTGTTCTGTTATCTGGTCCCCCCGATATTCCTATCTCGTGTCTTCTTTAGAAACTGTCCAAAGAAAGTTGACGCGTTTTCTTTTCCTTAAGTTTAATTTGCCGTTTCCGCCTTATGAAAGTCGTTTATCTTTCCTATCTCATCCATCCCTAATATCCCGACGAACTTATTTAGACCAATGTTTTTTGTACAAACTCTGCTACCATCAAGTCCCGTTAAATATTTTTTCTGAGTTGCGTTTCCGACAAACATCTCGTTCATCTCGGATGAATTCTTATTTCGTTATCCCATATGCTAGAACTGCTTTATATTTCCATTCAGCAATCTTAAGAATCGTACGAAATCATAATAATCTCGAGCTTGGTCCTTTCCCCTCTTCTTACATAGCATTTAAGGAAAAACTAAGACACTTACTACTAGTTTAACTTTTAATTATCGACATTTTATTATTCGTTTTCATTTAAATATTGCTATAATTGTTCTTTGCGTGCCATTTTGTTATTGTTTAGTCTGTAAGATGGAATAAATAAATAAATGATGTTTCATGGGCAATTTGCCGTTTACATTCCTCAAAAGCCGATTTCGTTTTTGGACTCCATGTTATTGGTCGTTTTTCTTTTTTTATTGCTCCAATAAATTATTCGTGTACAGGTGCTTGAACAGATGCTGCATTTTCCAGCGATTTCCTGTAAAAATTGATTTCTCCTAGCAATCTTCTGAGTTCCGATATGGTTGATCGCTTTTTAAAGTTTAATACCGTTTCTACACGGTCAGGAAGAGGTTTATACAATTTTTATGGATAAGGTAACCCAAAAATTGTGCGGTTGACATGCCAAATGTGCATTTGCTTATGTTGATCGACAATCCGTATTCCTCAAATCTTTTCAACACAAGTTTCAAATGTTCACGGTGTTCAGCGTTTGACTTGGCCGCGATGAGGATGTCGTTGATATATGCATAACAAAAATTTAGACCACGTAGAGCGTTATCAATGTATTGTTGGAATGTCTGCGCGGCGTTGCGAAGTCCAAACGAATGGTGTTATCACTGCTGTTTTTGGAATATCTTCCGGTGCTGCTGGAATTCGGTTGTTTGCCCTCATTAAGCCAAGGTTGAAAACATGGTGGATCCGTGAAGTTTGTGAGCGAAATAATTAATGTGACACATAGGGTACCGGTCCGGGATAGTAACAGCATTGAGGTGGCGAAAATCCCCACAAAGTCTCCATTGTCCAGATCTTTTAGGCTCCATATGTAATGGGCTTGCCCACGGGCTGCTTGAAGGCTGGCAAATTCCTTTTTGAAGCATATATTCAAATTCGGCCTTTGCCTACGCAACTTTTGTGGAGGTAAGCGTCTTACTTTTTCGGCGACCGGTGGTCCTTGCGTTAGAATGGTAAATCCCATGTGCAGCAACCTTTTGGGTATCGGAGGCAATTGTGACATATTTTATATGGATCGCACACAACCGTTCGTTCATTGCCTTAAAATCAATAACGTGTGATTTGATCTCCCTATCCACAATGAAGGCCACTCCGAATTCTCGTTTTCCAGTAGGCTTCCCACTTTTGAATATTCTGTGCGGTCTCATGTCTTGAATATCATTACCAGTCCAGTTCGTTTCCTGGATTGCCAGTATTTTTAATTGATATTGACTGGCCTGCTGTAAAAGAGAAATGATTGGTTCGATGATGAGTGCCAGAATGCGTTACATAAAGAGAATCAGGCGTACAAAAAATACGTAGGTAGGAAAGCCAGGACGAAGAGAGAACACTATGAAAATCTCAGAAGAGTAGCGAATAAGATAATAAGGATTAAGAAAAGAAAATACTATGACGACCATTTGAGAAGTATAGATGTAAATTTAGCGAGCAATAACACAGATCAAGCATACAAAGTAGTGAAAAGCCTGAAACGTAGTTACAGTCCAAAACCACGTTCTATCGTGATGACATCGGCAATATCATCGCTGATGAAACCAAGATTAAGGAAAGATGGGCATCATATTTTAAGAACCTCCTTAATCCTCCGCACAGCTCGAAAATATCGGAGCATATAGATGTCTGCAAAGAGCTTCTATCATCAAAGCCCAAAAGAATAATAAAGCGCGGGCTTCGATGAGATTCTACTGGAGCTCATCAAATATGGTGGTAGCAGTGCTCACAAAGCTATTCACAAAGTGACCCAACACATTTGGCAACAAGAACACATGCCGAAAGAGTGGAGCCAATCAATTATATTCCCTATCCACAAAAAAGGTGACAAGCTACAGTGCGAAAATTATAGAGGCATATCACTATTTTGTACGGCGTACAAAATATTTTCAAAGATCTTAGAAAATAAAATTGGATCATACGCCAACAGTATTATTGGGGGGTATCAAGGTGGTTTTAGAGCAGGTAGATCGACCATAGACCAATTGTTTACAGTCAAGCAGGCACTTGAAAAATGCTGGGAGTTCAACATAGACGTACACTAAATTTTCGTTGACTTTAAGCAAGCATACGACAGTATTGATCGTAACGTATGGTACCAAATAATGCTTGGTTTTGGCATCCCAGCCAACCATAATGACAATGACGTCGACGGCCTCCCAAGTCCGCATCAATAACCAACTCACCGATGCCTTTGACACAAATATAGGACTAAAGCAGGGAGATGAGCTGGCTCCATTTCTATTCAATTTGGCTCTGGATTAGGTCATAAGGAAGCTTTCTGTCGATACACGAGGTACATTACCATACAAGTCGAGCCAAGTTGTAGCCTACGCGTACGACATAAACATTTTGTCACGATCACTAACAACTGCCAAAGAACTCTTCCTGAAACTCGACTGTGAAGCAAAACTAGTAGGGCTACAGATCAATGAGAATGAAACAAAGCTCATGACGCAGTCAAGGAAAAATAACTCAAATACATAAAATACCTCACTTTGCGAATAGTATCGAAAATGTTGGCGAATTTGTGTATTGATGCGCCAAAATAACGAAAACGGGTAATGAAAGAGATGAAATACGCGGAAGAATACAGCTCGCGAATAAAATATTCTATTCAGTTTTGACGATCTTGAAGACCAGCTGCATACACGGGAACGCAATGCTCCAAGTATACAAATCTGTGGTAAGATCTGTGTTATGCTATGGGTGTGAAACATGAACCCTAACCCAAGCATCCGCAAATATATTGAACGCCTTGGAGCGAGGGGTCCTGAGGCGAATAATCGGAGCGAAGTTAGACGGAGGCCAACGGGGAATTCGATACAATTTTTGACGAACCGTAGGTCTCAACGATTGTAAGACTGCAAAAGCTGCAATGGGCTGAAGGCCGGAGACCAGTGGGAAAACCAAGGAAACGCTGACCTGACTCGGTCGACGAAGACAGTTCATCGCTGCTAGGATCTCGAAATTGGAGGACGCGGTTAATGGATCGAGATAGTTGGAGGCGCTGTTTGCAGGAAGCGAAGGCCAGAGAGGGGCTGTAGGGCTAAAAAGAAGAAGGGTCTTATATCAACCTAAATAAATGTAAAACTTTGAGATGTTTAAGGACACCGTTTCAATGTTTGGGGAAAATGTAAAATTTACAAATTATACCCTTATTAACAGAGTTGAGTGAATTTTGATTTGTGAGGTATTTGTTGCCTTTGGACTCATAAACATTTACCTTCGTGATTTTTTCAAATTTTCAGCTCAATGGTGTCCCATTGTGAGGGGAGGGGACACAAATATTGTTCATGCATTTTGCCTCCTCCTAGACTCCTAATGCAAAAAATGACTTATTTTTCAGATTCTGAAGTTGCAAAGACCTTTCATTTCGACTGCATTCAATGAAAAAATTTGTTAAGGGCCACTTCGTTACAACGAGGGATCCACTTAAAAAAGTTTGATATAGTTAATAAGACCTAAACTTTCAAGAGATCACCACTTCTGACCTTTTCACAAAGTTTCAGTTTTGTAGCTTCTATAGTTTCGGGGGAAATTTCTTGTGACGCACGATTAGACGGACAGATGAACAGACGGACAAATAGGACGGGAAATAAGCAGGTTTTTGAAAAATTTCTTTCATAAAGCCCTATAAGATTTTTTTTTTGTGGTAGGGAGGTGAAGGCATTTACGCCCGCCGAGTCTGGCAGTGTGGGACTCCCATGGAGGATACCCTTGGACTAGCCACTAAACACCTCCCCTGTCAATCTGAGAACCTAGCCTGGAACCGTTTGACACATTACTTCGGGCCAGGTCTCGTTTTGTTACGCCGTGGGGCGCCTTCAAGCTGGGGAGTCCCTTTCCTAGTGGGAGGGGAGAGGGGAAGAGGAAATGCCAGAAGAGCGATCCCCCAGCCCTAGCACCTCCGGCTGCTGCGAGTCCCTTTTATCTTTTAGGACTGCCCGAGCATAATGTGCCACCTGGTTCCATTTGTCAATCGATTCGAGCATCACCGCAACTATATTATCCGGGGTGAGCTCTCCCGTCTCCCTGTACAGTTCCCTTCGCAGCCTGGCCCATTTGGTATACGCAAAAAATGTGTGACAGGCATTGTCCTCCTCTCCTGGGCAAAACCGACAATCGGGAGACCGTGACTTACCGATCTTGTGCAGGTAAGACTGAAAACACCCGTGCCCGCTCAAAAGCTGGGTCAGATAGAAATCAGTCTCATCATGCCTTCGATTTAGCCACGGTCTCACATCCGGGATGAGGCGCGAAGTCCACCTTCCCTTCGTGCAATTCCTCCAAGACTGCTGCCAATAGTTGAGCGAGCGTTGTCTCTCCTCGCGGACAACCGTCTCCCTCGCATCCTCGTTTCGGCGCAGGTAAATAGCGCGGCGCTCTCTAGCAAGGAGGGCGACAGGTATCATGCCTGCAATCACTCTCACCGCCGAGTCGGAGACTGTTGGATACGAAGATGCAATTCTCAGTGCTCCTCTTCTCTGTACCTGTGCCAATCGTTTTCGGTATACCTCCCTGCTGAGAGCGTCGCCCCATACCTCTGCTCCGTACAGTAGCACTGACCCTACAGCACTCATCAAGAGGCGTCTTCTTGATGGGCTGGGTCCCCCTACGTTGGCCATAAGTCGACTCAGGGCCGATATTCCCGAAGCAGCCTTCTCAGCCGTTCCCTGATTTGCTCTGAGAAACTCATCTTCGAGTCGATCAGTAGCCCCAGGTACTTCACCGCTGGCTTCGATTCGATTTGTATATCTCCAATACTGATCATCCTTACTCTAGGGATTCTCTTTTTTGTCAAGATGACCACTTCGGTTTTCTCCAGTGCTAAACTGAGCCCGCGAGTAGTCATCCAGTCCCTCACTCGCCGCATTAGCATACCTAGCCTAAGTTGCGCTTGTTCAACGGTGCGTCCGGCGACCAGAGCCGCAACATCATCCGCATAGCCGACCAAGCGCGACTCATCTGGCATCTCAAGTCTCAGTAGCCCGTTGTAAGACACGTTCCACAGGTCCGGACCAAGGATAGATCCCTGGGCAACATCCGATGTAATTTCCATTCTTCGTTGGCCCTGTGTCGTGTCGTAGAGCAGGCTTCGGTCCTTTAGGTAATTCCTCAAAAGCCGCATTAGATATTTTGGAACTTGAAAAGAGTTTTCCAGCGTGTCCAGAATATCCACCCATCTAGCGGAGTTGAAGGCATTCCTGACGTCGAGTGTCACCAACAGGACGATCCGTCGCTTGGTGCGACTATATGCCTCTGCCTTTTGGACCGCGTTCAAACTTCCTGCTCTAAAGCCGTACTGCCGAGGAGATAGGTCCCCAGCAGCACGAATCGCGTCAGTGAGTCTTCCCTTGATGAGTTTCTCTAGCACTTTCCCAGCCGTGTCTAGCATGCATAACGGGCGGTATGCAGACGGCAATTCAGGATTTCCCTTCCCCTTGCTGACCAGCACGAGCCTCGCCACCTTCCATCGTACCGTTAAAACCCCGTCCCGTAGGCAAGCGTTGAATGTGCTGAGCAGCAAGTCAGGACAATGGTGATAGACGAGCTGCAAAACCTCAGCTGGAACACCATCTGGACCTGGAGCCTTCCTCGCTTTCAGGGAGAGGACTGCCTCCTCCAGTTCCAGCTGTGTGAAGAGTGGGCACTCTAGTGCTGTTTCACCATGGACAGCATCAACATGGACGGGATGGGCGGGGAAGAGTCCCCGCACTATCGCGTCCATCTTTTCCGCGTCATGTATACAAGGCTTCCGTAGGGCACCAAGTTTCCCCATGACCAGCTTGTAGCCAAGGCCCCACGGATCCCTATTTACATCGTCCACGAGGTCTTGCCAGCATCGGGCCTTGCTCTTGTTAATAAGCCTGCGAAGATATTTCCTGCCGGACCTGTATGCTGCTAGCCTAGTGTCTGCCTCCTCCCGTGTTCGCGCCCGCTGGGCCTCTCGCCAAAGTTTGTGACACTCGCTTCTTTGTTCGGCGATCTCGTTTGACCACCAGTATACTGGAGGCTTACCGTGTCGGGGTCTCCGACGGGGCATGGAAGACTCACAAGCAGCTATGATGGTACTCATAGTTGAGTTCACCAAGTCCTTGGCTGTAGGCCCTCCACTCCCTGGCGGAGCTCCCAGCAACGGTGTGCCTGCCGTAAGCGCGTCAGCGAACCTCTCAACGTTCATCCTCCAAGTCCTCCATCCGAGGATTGAAGTTTGGGCATATGCACGCAGAGTGACACTGTCGTGAATCTCAACCGCTATATACGGGTGATCACTAGCCGAGTAGTCCTCTAGTACTCGCCAGTTGTGTACTCTAGGTACCAGGGACACCGAAGCGAGTGTCACATCGGGTATGGTTCCTTCGCAACCCCAGCGGCGGAAAGTAGGGGTGTTACCAGTATTTAGGACAAAAAGCGCTGTTCTAGTCGCCATGTCCAAGATTTGCTTTCACCTTGGGTTGGATTGTGGCATACCCCATTCAATGGCTCTAGCGTTGAAGTCTCCCCCGACCAGCATGTGGCCCTCTGTTTTCGAGACAGCGTCCTCCAGGGCATCGAGTTTGGTTCGAAAAGATCGCATTGCCTCGTTAGGCGTCAGATAAACACTGAAATATGTTATCCCTGAACACCGCACCCACACAAAACCATCCCCGCGTCCATGGCCCTGCACCTGAAGGCGGGCGCTGTCTCGAACCCAGATGGCCGAGGTACCAGTTTTGTCAGGGTACCACGCTTGCGAGTCCTTGTTATGATGTTGCTCGCTCAGCAACAGGAGGTCAGCTTTCTTATCCCTCGCAAACTGCTCAAGTAGGTCCTGGGCGTTTGTGCTTCGGTGCAAATTGACCTGCAGGATACGGATCATTTGAGTATCGATTTGGCTTTAGTTAGGGCCTCCTTGAAAACCCAGCATCTCCCTGTCCCCGGCTCATGTTTGAGGTCGCCGGGTGCTAGCTTAGCATCCTTGCAAAGGATGCATTTTGCCTCGTTCGTGCACTCCTTCCTTTTGTGCCCCGTTTCACCACATTTGTAGCACAGAGATCTCCTGTCGGGTCCCCTACGGTGTGTCCGTATTCGAGGCATCTGAAGCAGCGGATAGGGATCGCTCTTCTCCGTATCCTGCAGATCACCCAACCTATCTTAGTTTTGCCCTTCGCCAGGATTTGCTGGGCGTCTTTATCAGCTAGTTCGACAATAGCCATGCGTTGCCCCCTTGTGTTTTCACGTGTCAATCTTGCCTTGACTTCACTTAAGCTGGGGAACTCCCTCCTGATGGCATCCTCCACTTCAGCTTTGTCCGTGACGCAGTCGAGGTCCCTGATTTCCAGGGTGGCCATTGGTTCGAGCGAGGCAACCGTTGCCGCATCTCCAAGAACCTTTTGAACCGCGTCACGGAATGCATCTTTGTTTGAGGCCTCTGGCCCGAATTCCACCAGCAGGCCACCGGTCCGGGTTGGTCGAACTGCTTTGATGGCAGTTTTGGTGTCGTCTGGCTTGACCGCTCCTCTAATTTCACGGAGGACATCTGCGTAGGTTCGGCCCTTAGTGGGTTTAATAAGCAGTGCCTCTCGCAAGGGTTTGCGCCGCGGTTTGCTTTTTGTTTTCTGCGGTATATCGGGGGGTTCTTTGTTCTTTTCGTGGTTGAGCTCTTTGTCTGTTTCCTAGAAAAAACAGACAAAGCCCTATAAGATATGGAGCTAGATCCAATAACAAATAACTTAGAGGCTGAAATTCGTTGAACTTGGCTAAAAGTAGTAGGATTAAACATTTTCGTCAGTAAAACTGTATTAGTAACATAAAATTGGATGATAACAGCCCTATAAGTAGTTCTTTAAAATATCATTTTATTCTATAAATTTCAATAATATTACAGCAATCATATACGATTTTTCTACTACATGGGCTTTCCATCGAACCAGACACTGCTTTTTTGACTGAATCTTCCTCCAAGTTTTCAGAGAAGATGAATAACAAAAATACATTTAAGATTCAGGTCAGCCAAGGATTTTAGTAATATTGGAACAAAATATTGGCTGGTTAAAAAGGAGTTCTTTTAAAGCAAGAATATATTTGTTGTGCATATAGTTTAAGTACAAAACTCTTTTGACATGAGCGCAGTTCTATCTGCCCAACTTGTTTGAAGACTTATGAACTCTATTCTCTTAGTTTTTAGCAATCCATTTGTTTAAAAATTCGATTTAGACTGTGATTACAATTGAAAAATATTCGGTATGTATGAAACTAAGAATAAATTCAGCGTTGAGATTAACCTGTGCACCTTCATTCTTTCATATATTTACATGTTTTCCAAAAACCTTCACATCTTAAAGTAAAAGAATTCTGCGCTACTTTCAAGCTCATTTATGAAACTTCTCTGCTGCGTTTCTATTACACGATAATATTCTGCTAATACACTTTTAATCGGCTCTGAATATGATAATATCATGGCATACAGTATCAAAGGCTTTTTCTTAACAGTCAGCAGCTTACTGCTAAGCTCTCCCATTCAACAGAAACGCGATAATCAAGATCCAAAACATAATCAAAACAAATCACTACTCCGCAATCAGCAATTCACCTGACTGTCGACAGTGACAATCATTCTACCACTACCACACTCACATGTCCATCATCAATCAGCGAAAAATTCCAAATATTCCACGTTAAAGCCAGCAAGGTGCGCGCGAAATAGCGTCACATATGCAAAAATGTTGGATGCCTCTATTTATTGCCACTGTGTGCGAAATTCTCTCAACCAAAAACTGGGAAATTTCCAGTTGCAGCTTTATTTAATTCAATACTGGGAAATTCCTTTTTTCTCTCCCAAAGTATCTTTTCTTCTCATCTGAACTTTCTTTGTGTGTAGCTGAATCTTTGGATTTTGTAGATACTTCGCGGTTCAGGTGCAAGTGTGTTAAGTTTAGTTACTGCTCACAAGTCGCGTTGTGCGGTCGTAGCCCTAGAATCGTTGAATGGGGCTCAGTTAGTTTTGGTTCGGTGGAGTTTGGATGTTCCTGGATTCTTTAAGATACTTTGGGTTATTGGTTCGGACGTTAATTGCGCGGTCGGAAGTTCGTTTTGGCGGTTTGAATGACTTAAACTCGGTCGGAAATCATAGTGGCTTGTGAGGAAGTGCATAATTGTAGAAATATTAGTGTTTGGAAAAGATTTCCAGTCAAGAAGGAAATTCATTATGCCGTAAACATCTGTCAATCTTGTATCTTCTTTGTCGGAGTAGTGAACATGTCGGTTGAGCATTGTCGTAGACCCTTCTTCGAGAAGGAGCGGGAAAATGTATAATTAGCATTTTAAACTATTTTCGTCCTTTTCGCAGTGAAGTGGTAGTGTTTGGTTGTTTTTAACAAGCGCATGATTGGAATATTTGAAAAGGACCGAAGGAGCACGTGAATTATTTAGGTGTTTGTGCTGCAGGGAGGAAAGGAAACTCATGTATTACTTTCTTCATACGTGTACGTGTGTGTTACGTTCGGTAGAACGGGTTATTTGATGTGAAAGAAGGAGATGGATTGACCACCAACTCGTTTAACAAGTGCTTGTATGGCTACCGTGCTACGTACGGACTGCGGATGTGTTAAGCCGCTGGACCATTCATTAGAATAGAAGCTAATGCCGAAGTGAGACAGCCGGCTAAGGGTGCATAATCGCAACAAGATTCGGGGAGAAAGTGAAAATGGAGTGTTTCTAGCAAAATAATTTTCCCATCCAAGATGCTTCTCGTGGCGCTTGAAGGAAGAAAGGTTTGGTTGTGTTGAAGATGAGAAAATTTGGCAGATTAAAGAACATTTTGGACCACATTCTTTTACTATGGACTCTGTGGGTTGTTTTGCCGTTACGTGGGTCTCATATATTTTGCGTTAACAAAATTCCTTTGCGCAATCCCGGTTCTTCGGTTTCGGATGCTGCGGTACTAAGGGGAGGGGAGGAATATTATTGATTGTTGATTTCTGTGTGGTTGATACTGTTATCATTGTTATTATTTCCGCTTGCTTAAAGTGGCGCTCAATTTGGGGCTGGAAGGATTATCCTCTCCTTACATTTAACTAAAACGACGCAACTGAAATATCCATATCTACAATATTGGAAATGATTCTACATCCTGTTTGCTACTAGTCCCAGCATTTTGCTTGATGTTATTTGCTACTCTCCGCTGTTTGCTAGTACGAGTATGTATGAGAGAACTTGTATGGCCTGCCGGCTTTTCTCTGCGCATATACAGGAGGCGCAAACACACAGTTATGTTCCTTACACTTCATTTTGTATGCAGTGTGGATTCGCTCATCCTTCTTGAACTCCAAAGACCCGAGAATAGAAGGTTCGACTATAATCAACTTTTTGTTGACACAAGTCCCACAAACATGTTACCTGGATATTGAAGCTAATTCTAATTCAAGCTACCATGAACTTCCCCTAAGATTGTTGTCCTTTTCAGCAAAAGCAATTTGCAATTCCTTGCTTCATTCTGAAATAAGAAGCATCATTCACAACTCACAAGTTCACTACAAGGGGTTAACATCTGTACAAGGTCTCGTCTTCCGCCTCCAATATCCCTATAAATAATCATCCAATCCTTTAAAGGAAAAAAACCGGAAAATCTATTGTGAAAATCAACCAAGCCATAGAGAGCCCTTGAAGCAATTTTTAATGTATTCAAGGCGTGCATGTGTGTAGTATGTTGTCGTGTTTGCTTGCCTACCTTCGGTTGATTGCCTTTGACGTGTAGGGTTCAGGCATACACGTGTGATGCTTACCTGAATTAATAGGTTTTTCGTGATCGTCTGGAAATGGATTCAAGTTCACATAGTTGCATGCAAGTGCGTGCATTATAAACGAAGACTACTTTTCAAATTAAATCCCTATCGACCGTGCCCAGTGGACTACAGTTCAGCCCAGCCCCGTCCAGACGAGAGGTTTTAAAAGGTTTCTCTGTTGGAAGTTTTGATTCATGTTTTAGCGTAATTAGTTTTGTGCCACGTTTGGATATTTTGTATTCAAGGATGTGATTGGGGTTTTTGTTTTTATTTTCCTCTTCAATATCATTAGATTTGAAAAAAAGGGATGGGCGTTGATGCTTTTTATGTTAACATGCTTTGAAAACGTTAGCATTCTGTATTCATTTGATATTCGATACCTTTTTGGGTGTTCCGACTGTGGATGATACATAGAAATGGGAGGGTAACCTAACATTAGTATGGAATGAGTTCAAGTTGAAACCGATCAATAAAAGAAAGGCGGAAGACTCAAGATCTTTATTTAGTTATACAATTCATAAATAACTTAGACTAATAATATTCGTACAGGTTGTACCTCAGGGCTTTTCGCGGAAATCAATAATCATTTACTTTACTTAGTTTACAATATTAAGTTTTCCGATGAAACAAAACTTTAAAATGTTGACACCCACAACATCAAACACTAATAGATTGTAAAAACTAATTTGGTGTAAAAGTCATTAGCTTTAACAAATGCTGTTTAAAAATTGAGTTTCTTAAAATTAAGTAATGTATTTCCTCAAGACTACCTTAGAACTACTCATTCGCTGCATCGACTGATCGGTTATCCGCCGCTCTCCTGACTACTTCCGCCATGTGTTCCATGGCTCACCTGATTCCTGATTCTACCAGCTTTTCCGCATACGATTTGATTGGCTCGATTGCTGCCTCCTGGTATAGCACCTCGTTGGGGTAAGACCTTCCGTCTGTATAGGCCTGTGCAAGCCCGAAGAATTTTTCGCTCCGCTAATCATATCTTGCTCCATTTTGCTTTTGGAGCTCCGTTCCATATCATCACCACATGCTCGCATGTGATGATCGAACGAATCAAGGTTTTATAGGCCAAAACCTTGGCTCACTTGCTCGCTGTTGGCTGTTTCCTTAAAAGAGGTATAAGAAGATGGTACGCATAAGTCATTTTTTCAAAATATTGTCAACGCGAACACTGAAGGTAGCCTTCCTATCGAAAACTATGCTCAAGTATTTCGTTTGCCTAGAGCAGTACACCATCTGCCCATTCAACTTAACCCTGGTGTCACAAATGCCTCTTGCGCGACGACCAAAGTTTTTGTCCTTGAACACAATTAACTCACGTTTCTTTGCATTTACCTTGATTCCCCATTTCCGGTAATATGGAGTAAGGGATATCAAGTATTTTTGAAGCCTCGTTTTAGCAAAGCCTAAAATGTGCCCAGAAGACAACACTAACAAGTCGTCAGCGAAGATGTTCACCTGGATTCCGGGCTTATATTCGTCTCTTACGCCCGGGACGTCAGAGGTGAATATGTTGAAAAGAAACGAGCCTAATATAGACCCCTGTGGGATGCCTAAGTCAACACGAAATGGCTGCACGAGCCACCGCAAAGGCAATCCGTCCTCTCATGAAGCTACCTATAATTTTTACAATATGGGCCGGAAAACCAAAATTTATGATTTTGTAGAGAAGCCCATTGATCCATACAGAGTCAAAGGCTTCCTCCACATCGATCAGGCAAGCTAAAACAAGCTTATTGTTACGTCAACTTCTTGTTATATCAACTTGGAATACAGCCATAGCATCTTTTTTGAAGCCAAATTATCTTTGCGACAAAATTCTTGACCCAGCAGAGGATTGTATGATGCCTTCTAGTATTACCCTTTCAAGCAGCTTACCAATATTTGAAAGAAGCGAAGACGGACGAGAATCGCCTACGTCAGTACTGCCCGACTTCTTGAGTGTTGTAAATATTTTTGCGCATTTCCACTGCTGAGGGAAGTGATCGCGAAGAGAACAAAGAAAACATGGAGAAGCTCTTTAAGAATATAAGTGGAGATTCTACCAGACCCTGCCGATTTTTTGGTATTTTACTCCAGTGCCAACAAAGTGAGTCTCTCAGGACTGACAAATAGACCATGGCCAGTAAGTGCGTCAGAGGGATTTGAATCAGAGAACCTGGTCAAGCACAATTGCTCATGGCCCCTGTCGAAATCACGGAAGAGTTCTCACTTGCTTTCTCTCTTTGAAGAACTTTTGCAAAAAGTTTTGCAATAGCTTTGTTATCCATGAGCATGAACTCATCATAAGTGAGCCCACCGGGCAGCCTTTTTCTGACAGTTGTCCTATTGATATGAGGAAAAAGACCTGATTTGATACTTTCCAGTGCCTGTTCGAATCGCTCGTTAGCAAAAGCCGTGGTTCCCCTCGAAATCATTCGGTTTAGAGACATAATCACTAGATGAATACGTTCATACTTAAATTGTGGTATTAGATCTTTGTGAGTAGCTTTCTAAGCCGACTAGGTTTAAGATGAAGTTCCAAAATATCTTCTGGTAAATCTTGATAAAGGTAATTTGTCGAGCATTTCTTAATGGAGATCTTTGAGATGACCGTATCCAGCGTTGAATTTATACATGCGACTCCCTGATTAATTTCAGGAATAGAAAGATTTTTCAATCTGTTGATCGAAATTCCCTTCAATTTTCCGTCAAGGTCAGCGCTAACTGCTGCCGAATCGATTCGCTTGTATGGAATGAAAAGTTGAGGATCTGCAACCTCAAGTTTCACATCCTTTTTCACTCTTAAGGTCAGCTCAACCAAAAGATAGCTGATGTTTAGGTTGCCGTATAGACTGAGGTGCAGGCTGCTTCTTTGCACCTTGCAAAGTGGCTAAAGTACGAAACCCCTTCTCGTACAGAATTTTTTATAGAGGCGGTGATTAAATCCCTCCTTTCTTCTTTTTTTTCTGGAGATTCTTCCTCCTCTCCTCAACTTCTTTTGCTGTAGAACAATCCAACTCGCAGGCACAGAAGATCTCTTCTTTTTCCTCGTCCTTCGAGATTCGGCATTCAATCGACTTGTGTTACTTGTCGCATTTTACCCATTTAACTTCAAGTCCGCAGTCAGAAGTGACGTGGCCATATCTTTGGCAATTGAAGCATTGGGAAGTTCAACTTTTCTGTAGACGTTTCCAATGTATCTTCTGATATAGTAGGAACTTTATATTCATCGCTTTCTCCACTTCAAAGTCTGGTTTGAACTGGACTAAGAAAGAGGAAAGTGTCCTTGTTTCCCTCCTAGAGGTTATCGTCGAGAACTATTTTGCTGATATCTTCTCCGAGATGTTCCTTCAACTCAGCCACGTCATCGTTCTCGCCGTACGAACTGTGCACGCCTTTGAGGAGAGTCAATGTCCTCTCTCTTGGAAGAGTAAGTTTAACAAGCCACTTTCGCACACTTCAGAAAGTTAAATACGCTGGTATAATTCTCAGCTGTTTTAGGGGGGGAACGAAGTTCGTGAGGAGTTGTCCATCGTCACGTTGAACTCTGGTTCCTTTGCAGAATTTAGTGTGCATGCTCTTTTAACGCTTTCCCTGAAAATCTTAAGCGTGGCTGCTACCGAAAAAGAGAGGGTGCCTTTTATATTCCTTCGCTACTCTCAAGGTTTAACCTTCAACCCGGCTTGGGTATGGTCCCCGAAAAACTGGCGGAAGCTACATTTGTTACCTTTTTGAGCTGGGGAAAATCCCACTCATTAACTTCAAGGGTCTTAGATACCTTTGAAGTAGGCTTCTGAGTTGGAGACCCTATTAGCCTCTTTCTCACTTCTTTTTCTGGCTATACGATAGCGTCCTCTGTCCACTGTCCGTGGAGCTCCCTCCCTCGTCCGTCTCCATGTCACTTGAAAGCTCGGGCACTTGCATCTTGCAACTAGCAAGCAAGTCCGCAATGAATTTTTTCTTTATGTCCCCCACCCAAACTTTTCACAGAAAAGCTGTAAGTTTTTCCTCACTTTCCGAGTGAAGCTTGATTTCGCTGCGGAAGGCTCGCCATGCTTGTGTTTTTCCCCCATACCCACAGATTCCACGACAGAACTTGGAATACTGTCGCGGGAAAATGAAAGAAGCTGAAACTGCAACCCTGATTACCTAGTGACCAAAATGCCAAGAAGCAAAATAATTGTATTGTGAAGAAAAGAAGCAAAATATAAGCCACGCAATCACTACTACATGAAATATGCTGCTCACATCGTCTATGAGAAAAACGACATGAATTATCGGACAACCCAATAAAATCAGCATAGTGATCAAACACTGCTTTAAGTAAAATGTTCTTTAGTCTACCCATGTAGGCTAAAAAAAATTCACTTAAACACTCTTTTAGAAATTGATATATCTTGTTTACTAACCCAAAAAACCTTTTGATGTTGATTGCGTCCTACTCATTATGTCCTCATTTTATGAAAGAGTTCGTTCAGTGGCATTTCGGAGCATTTGGAAAGTTCTACAGCCTAGGAGAGCCTGATTATTTTTATTCTAATGAACACAGACGACGTCGCAGCTATTTTTTTTAATGATGCCGCCACCGAGGTTTGAACTTGGACACTGCTGCGCATGTGAAGTGTACCCTAACCTACTGCTCCACGGGCTACATATATTTCGTCTAATCTAAATTAAATCTTCTAGTTAAGGGTTTTGTTTGTCCGTCCGTCTGTCCGTCTATCCGTCTTTATGTTACACCAGTTTTCCTCTAAAAATATAGCAGCTACAGACATCAAACTTTGTATGTAGATCAGAAGTGATGATTCCTTGAAAGGTTGGGTATCAATAAATTTTTCAAAGGAAGGGGAGCCGCAATAAATTTTCTTTACCGAAGGTAGTCATGTGGGGTGTCAAATGAAAAGTCTTGACGGGAACTTTCTAAACAAGTCCTATAACTGTTCCCAGCTTCGTTTGTGGTCAAAAATTATAACCATTTCAAAGTTTTTGAATATGATTTTCTTATTTGTTCCTAAGGTGAACCTCCCCTCATATTTCCACTGCTTTGAATTACGCATAGTGTGTGATCGAGTCAAGGGAGGAGACAGCTTAACTAACACTTTCAAGACAAGTTTTGAAGAGACTGATATTAAAAGTAAGGTTTAAAGTCGTTCCAAACGTTTGACTAAATTTTACCAACTTATCATCCCTAAAAGCTGTCAAAGGAATCTGAAGTTTTGTGCCGGTAAAAATGACAAAAAAGTATCAGTTCTAGGTGAGTGCTCATCGGCTCTGCAGACCCCTCACCAACCTTATCTCCTTGGTTGCAATAAAATTCTTCTTGATTGAACCATATAATTGAAATTGTTATAACTTTTTATCTTGCGAACATAACGGAACTTAGATGGTGATATGGCCAATATCAAGCTTGTCTCTGCCAATTTCCTTGATATACAAGGTGCGTTCCAAAATAAACGAGACTTTTGTTATAGAAATGATGGCAAGCATGGTAGAGTGTCTTGTGCTTCTAGTAGGTTGATTCAAGCGGATTCTATCACCGATAATTTTTACCTTAATATGGCCTTTTAAGACATCGAAGGCGAGACGTGCTGACAATACGATTCTCTTACAAGGTACTTTCCAAAATAGACTTTTGTCATTAAAAATTTCTTTGGTGGCGCTGACAGTATCTGAGATAGTGCGTTACATCCCTCCCTGACTTCCAGTGAAAGTTTGGTAACATTCCGTTCAGTGGAAGCGAAGTTATTGCGTCTAAAGTGACAGTATGTTTGTGCCATCGGTACAAAAATGAGTTTCGAACAAAGAGCTAATATCAAATTTTGTTTTAAAATCGGTAAAACATTTGTCAAAACAATTGAATTGGTGAATCTCGTGTCAGAGTTCATGAGTGGTTTACACGTTTCAGAGATGGCCGTGAGGACATAGATGACGATGAACATACGGACCGCCCAAAATCAGTGATCACCGAAAACTCCATCGAAATTGTGCGTGAATTTATCAAAAATGAGCCAAAATCATCGTTGGGATTCATATACTCGGAGTTGAATATCACCAAAACATCGATTTATCGCATTTTAATCAATCATTTGGGCTTACGAATGGTCTGTGCACGTTTTGTTCCGCACAAGTTAACTGATGACCACAAATTACTCAGAACTCATACATAGACAGACTTAAAGAGCCGAGACATACTTAAAGAGCTAAGACATACTTAAAGAGCCGAGAAAAGACGAGAACTTCCTTTACAACATTGTAACTGGTGATGAAACGTGGTGTTTCCAATATTAACTCGAAATCAAGCGTCAAAGTTTCTACGATTTCAAGGGAATTGTCCACAAGGAGTTCGTGCCAACGGGCCAAACCGTCAATGTAATTTTCTATTTTGGCGTTTTGTTGCATCGCATTCGTCGAATTTGGCCTGAATACCGCGCAGGAGGAAGCTGGCGCTTACTGCATGATAATGCACCATCTCATCGATCCACTCTTGTGACTGATTTTTTGACTAGAAATCGCATTTAACCATCAATCACTCACGGTATTCGCCTGATATGGCTCCCTGTGACTTCTACCTATTCGGAAAATTGCATTTGGCCATGAAAGGAAAACGCTTTGCGTCCGTAGAGGGCATCAAAAAGGCTTGTATCGACATCCTGAAGGACATTCCGGTCAATGATCTAAAACACTCTTTCAAAAAGCTTTTCGATCGCGCAAAACAGAGTATTGAGGGCGGAGGAGACTATTTTGAATAAATAAACTCGAGTTTATCATAACAAAGCTCCTGTCGTTTCTATTTTAGCTCATTCTCGTTTATTTTGGAATGCACCTTATAAGTACCCACCACAGCCAAAAAGTTTATTGTGTGATAAAACCCAAATTCTTGCGCTGCCGCAAACGAGCTTTAATTGAGGGAACCTCTGAACTCCATTAGAACCAAAGTAAGGTGATGAACAGAAGTTAAACTCCGAATCGTACAAACTTGATTCTAGAATCCAAGCAAATGGCTATACGTGTTTTCACTTAATTAGACAATCCTTCGGAAAAATCAACCGATTTGCTTGGTTAGTGTTATTCAAAACAAGTTCTACTGATGGGATTGTGTGGGCAATGACAATAATTTTTCCGGATTTTTTTGTCACTATTCCTTTATCCGAACTACTTCTTCGTGGCACTACAGATCCTCTCGGGCGTTTGCTCGCTGCAATTAGCGCCAACAACTGTCTCGGTCCATCGACGTCCTTCAATTTCGAAATCGGAACAACAATGAACTGTCTTCGTCGACCGACTAAGACCAGCGTTTCCTCAGTTTCCCCACTGGTCTCCGCCCCTCAGTTCTCCCAACGAATACCTTTTTGGGTATCCGTTGTTCGTACATATGATTCAGGTGCTTCCGCAGTCTTACAATCAAATTTACTCGGTACTTTTTTGCTACAGCGTCAAAATGTAGTTGAGTCCATGCCGCATAATTTTCAGAGCAGAGTGAAGATTTTATTCAAAATTATCATTCTTTATGCATAGTTAAACGTTCGTTTAAAATACAATGTACTCTTTTTCTTGTCGAGCTTTGCCTTCAGTTGAGACACTGAAGATGGCTCCAAGGAGTCGAAACGTGTCTGCTCACACAACAAAGCAAGGCCCGACGGCTTTTCAGGAAAAAAGAAAATTGGCCTGCGGATATCAAACAAACAAGATAATTGACTCTTTAAATCTCGATTGTATGCATCTGATTTACTCAGAATTTTTTTTTTATAATTAAGGTCATAAACTCATCCATAAATGTTCTACAATCTGCCAAAACCACAAGAAAAATGTTCATTGCTCTTCAACGTTCCAATCTAAATTTAATTTATTTCAGAGATGAATTATTGTCATTAAAATGATATTTTAAATTTGTGTGCAAATCATCCCGAGTGAAATCAGTTCACATTAAAAAAAAAAAATTCAAAAAGTGTCATGTAGTGAATTTGAAAAAAATGATTTTAGAGTGCCAAATTTTTGTGTAGTGAATAAAATCTATGTTTATATTATTAAATATGTGGTAACTTGTGTTTTGCAGTAATTCTGTGTGTGTTCTAAAAAATATATGAATACCAACGCGTAGTGCAAAATAATCGCTAAATAAATAAATATAATCATGCCAAAAGTAAAATTTTACAAATAGTACATCTAGTTTTGCTATCCTGTCTTAAAAAGTGCGCCAAATTTTTTTCCTACTGTTTTTTAAAAAATAAAATTTTCTACGTCTATTTATAAATACCTAAGCTTAAATACATAAAATTTATACGCAAACCTGAGTAATCTCATTAGTGTCTTCCAAATAAAAGTCAACGTAACAAATTATTTAATAACCATAAAATTTGATAAAGTAAAAATTTCCATTCCTCGAAATATCTTTGATATAAATCAGCATTTTTACACACGCTCGTAAAATAATCTAAATTCGCAATGAAATATCACTATGTGTCTAGTGAGTGTTAGCTTGAATATAAATCATACGCATTTCACTGATCGTCAGGCATTAGCCTTATTTTCTACCCAATAAAAATTCCATTTCGCGTGTCTGATCACATTCCAGCAATATTATGTCGATGCGAAGTAATAACAGCGCCAATAATAATAATAGTAATAGCAATAACAACAATAGCAATAGCACAAATTACTTTCATCCATCGCTACAACAATATCATTTACAACAAATCCAACAACAGCAACAACAATATCAACAACACCAACAAGATTTGCTCAATAATATTCTATTGAATCGTTACGGGTTTGCCGGAGGAGTGGGTGGTCCAAAATTGAATAATACTCCACCGGCGCTAACTGGGGTAATGAACACCAATGAAAGTAGTCAATTTCATCCAAGTCAACAACATTCACAATCGCATCATCAGCAAGCACAACAATTACATCAACAACAATTACCATTCAATCATCACCAGCCTGAATCACCAATGAGTCCTGTGGATGATGATAGGGATCAAACACAACAACAGCAGCAACAGCAAGTTTGCCTAGTGGCCAAAATGCAAAAGTCTGTTACAATCACAGTTACACCGCAAAGGAGTAATTCATTGGATTATTTGAATTTTGAAGAAAAGAGACAATTGATCGCATCGTCATTGTCCTTGTCGGATATTTTGCATTGTGGACCAGCTGCTGCTGCAGCGGCTGCAAAGGAGGTTGCTGCATCAACAGGTATTGTCGGTAGGTAGCATGTTTTAGTTTGTATCAAATATTTTAAGGTATATTCTATAGGAAAACTGCATTCTCCGATATAGTAGTACTTATAAGGAATTTCAAAACTTTAAAACGTAAATGAAAGAATACTTCTATATTTTGCAAAGAATTAAGTCTTGAACTCTTAACCGTGCACCGTCATGTTTTTTGGGGGCCACAAAAAATATGGAAGATTTTTTCTACTTTTTTACAACTAAATCGAACTTTGACGTCAATACTTTACTAGAGAATATCATTCTTTATTTGAAATGGTACACTAGAAGGTGATATGGATATCGGTTAAGAGTCACACGATCAAGAGGTGTGACTCTTAGCCGATATTTGAATCAGTGCCCATCACAGTTGGGTAGAAATTCATTCTCCAACCGGAGAAAAACTAGCAAAAATTTGTTACCGTCACCGAGCTCTGAATTTCGTAAGCAATGCCCAAACGGCATTTAGGGGTTAGTACTAGCTCAGAAAATCTTGTTGAAATCCAGACTGTCTATCCAGAAAAAATGGAAGTGTAATTGAACTAGAAGTGAAGCATACCTGTGTCGTAAAGGACGTGGATCTGAAAGGGAAGCGTAGCTGAAACCGAAGAGGAAGGAGTAATTGCCGAACTTATTAAACCGATGAATCGAAGTACCCGATGTACAGAAAAACTGAATGATGAAGAGGCCGGATGGGAGAATCCTGAAGCAATATTAATGGAAGAAGAGATGCACAGGACGTGGAGTGGCCGGGTGTGAGAAGCCTCAGTGCGACGGGCTAGGAGGCATAGTTTTTCCGTATGCAAGATAACCGAAAGGGAAAAGTGAAATCAAACGAAAGTCATAGTAAACCGAGTTTAGAGGGGAGCGAAGGAGCTGGAGGCATGATGGTACGAAGGGAAAAATGGAACTGGATGAACGGCATAAGCTTGGTAGGAAGGAGAAACGATGGAACTGGAGGCGTGAACGAGTAAGAACAATTCACCAATGTAAGAAGGGTCGAGAATTGTAATCAGCGACTTCCTTTTTCGATCCAATATAAAAATTGAATCTTTAAAAAATTCTTTTTATCAAAGATAGCCGTGCGGAGTATCAAATGAGAGGTTTTGATGAACAGGTCATAACAGTGTTACAAACCTCGTATCTATATTTATCACATTTCGACCAATATAAAGCAAAATTTGAGCCACTTACATTTATTCCCTACTCTAGTAAGGTGCCCCTTTCTTCCGTTTTCCTGATTATTGCCACGTACAGATGTCTCGTCCCAATTTAATATCCCGGTATCCAAGCTTCGTCTCCAATTTCTCGTTGATGTTGTCGCTGAGTATCGCTCTGTTATAGCTCCGCCGGTTCCTCGAAAACTCCCAAAAGAAAGAAAGCGCGCCAATCTTCCCGGGCTTAAATAACCTCTGTGTTAACGTTTTTTTTCTCCCGTCCACCGGGAAAATCATGTTTTGGAGTGCTTTTTCTGTTTGTTCGAGTGATTCCCCTCGCTTGATTCACTTATAACAAGTTCCACTCGTTGGCGATCCTAGTGGAAATTAAGTGTATTACGCGCTGAATGCATTGAATCCATTTGACTGACAGTTCGAACTATCAGTAATATTTGTTTACATCACGACGCGAGATGAGCATTTCGCAATAATCCTCGCTTTTCCTTTTTCCCTTGAGCCGGCACTAATATTTCCTATTTTTTCTCGTCCCCGCCAGTAGTTTAATCGCCGTGCCAACGCCTGGTGTGTCGTGTGTGCATATTTATCCACCAGTTTCAACTAATTTCGTTCGTCGAAACTCTCCTCGGGAATGTCGCGATTTTTTCGTTTAGATGTCCGTGGTGTATTATAGTGAATTCGGTGCGAATAAAGCGAATAGTGCGCTTCAACATGATGTCGTTAGCCAGTTAGGAGAGGGGGTAAGGTATTCAACAGTTGTATTCGTGTTTCTTGCAGTTTAGTGGATTTATCAGCTTCCTCTTGTTTGAGCTTGTCGTAATCGGCGGTAATTTGTGATGTGCCAAAGTTAATTTCGGTTGATATTTTGAAGCTCATTCATAGTATCTTGTTAGGCTGAGAACTCATCACGAACCTCTGCCAAATGTTTTATGTGGGCTTCACGTACTTCATCTATTTGCTATCGAACATTGCGCGCAATGCTTCAGCATTAATTGTTGAAACATGCTCAGCTGTTTTCAGTTTCGCACATCCTTCCCAAAGACCATCGATTTGTTCTTCAAGAATTCGCTTCTTATTCTCGGACTCTCGCATTGATTCCTACTATGACTTCATTCTGGCTTCATGTTGTGAGCTCAAAAAACGGCATTCGCTTGAATCCTTTTCATATTCAGAAACCTTTTTATTTGAATCTGTTTGTACCGCCTCCAGATTTTGACATCTTGTGCGATATTTTTAGCGTCCGATTTAATTTTACTAATATATAGTCGAGTCACAACGAATTCCTCTTCAACCTTACAACCTGGATCAGGTGTACTCATTTCCATCTCACTAATACTATCCAAGCATAAGGCTTGTCCAACTTTCGACAGATCACGCAAAACAGCATGCCATAAATTCGTTTCTTATGGTATGCTGACATATCTTTCAATTGATGCAACTCCGATATAAGGACATTCAATGTGGCATGTTTCTATTGCAATCGCTCGCTCATAGTATCAATATCTTTGTTTTTGGTCTCGATTCCTGGTGCTTTTTGATCATAGCTGGCAGTCAATTCTTCTTGAGCTTGAAGTACTTCTTTCATTTCCTCCTTAGCACTTTCGTTTTCTTGTCGCTGCTACTTTTAATTTACGTAACGCCTCGAGTTCGTGCTTTACTCGTCCTTTGCTTGCCACCAATGAAGTGTTCAATTCGCGAGTGTCTTCCTTTGGTATGCGTGCCATTGCTGCCTCAGCAGCATCTCTGGCTTCGTTACTCGGCTCGTTCCTCTTTGGTGGCATGTATGCATCTCTGCTGGATCTGCGTGAGTGTGAAGATGCTTGCGGCGGGATCGTTAAGTTTGTTTCCTTGGGCGAAAGCTCAGTGGCTGCACACCCGATAAGAATGTTGGGTTTAACGACAGCCTCACGTTTAGATCCGCCCACAAAATCGTTTCCCTGTAACTTTCGACAGCACTCGGGTTCGAATTTAAACTAGTCAAATTATATACTGCATCGAAATTCATTGGGAGTCTATGTCAGAAAGTAGAATCAATGAAAACACAGGCAGTATGAAACCTTGATTTGGGGAAATGATGTAAATGCCCGCAAATTATCGCGCATATCGCGAACACCTCTTGTCGCATGGCGGGAGCAACGAATCAAATTCGGATTTCCTCTCGCGTTGCATCTTATTTTGTTTGTGTCGCAATTCCGATTGCTTCGAGGGGTTATATATTTTATGCTGCCGCATATGTTGATTGGATGACGAAAGTTTCCGCTACTGTGTGACCTAGTCGTAGTGCCGGGGATTTGCGTTTCGTTTCGAGTTCACGTTGGTTCTTAATGCTTTCGGCGTTGGTTACTGCTTGCGTTGTCCATATTGTGGCGTATAAATCGGAAGCGACCTACCTACTTGAGTTTAATTACATGAAGTTAAAAGGCATAAAATATTATGTGGCTTTCTTTCCGTAATCTAACAAGTAGTCATCTTATGAATGAAAATTTAAATTACATGCTATTGGTTACATGATAAGGTTATCAAAAAAGTGGATAAAGTGCAGCTCGCTATTGCTTAGGTTTAAATCTTACGAAATTGCGTATGGTAGTGTTCGGGGCGGGCAATTTAATGGAATCTCAAGGTTCGACCGGAACAAGTTATTTATTTTCCTTAATGAATTTTATGTGAAAAACATTCATTTTCCAGTATCCTCTTCTGCTTCAAATTTCGAACCCGAAACGAATTACATGCTTTTTTTCAGGCTGTTTCATTCCTAGTCTCAAATTTACAGTCTTCATCCGAATTTTTCTTCTATCCTCTAACAGTCTACAATTCCAGATATTTTATGTGTACCTTCTTTATGTTGTTCCATCATCATTACCCTACTAACATTCCATAGTCATACAATTTCTACTGTTTGTAACTATTCGTGCGGTGATCGACTCATTGTAGGCCTACAGCCTCTCTCGTCCTCCAAAAAGTGCCTCGTACTGTCTTGGTCCATCGCCCGCATTCTCTGATTTAGAAATCCGAGTAGTAATGACCTGTCTTCGTCGACCGAATCAGATCAGTGTTTCCTCGGTTTCCCCACTGGTCTTAGACCTTCAGCTCTCCCAATGAATACCTTTTTGGGTTTCCGTTGGGTCCATACGATTCACGTGATCAGCCCATTGTAGCTTCCGCAGATTTAGAATCGTTGAAACCTCAAACTCGTCAAAAATTTCATACAGCTCATGCTTTTATCGAATTCGCTATAAGTCCCCGTCTAGTTTCCCTCCAATTATTTGCCTCAGGCGACGACCGCCTTTTGAAGGCGTTCAATATGTTGTTTGCGGATGCTTGGGTAAGGGTCAAACTTTCACATCAATAGCATAGCATAAGTCTTGTCACAGATTTGCATACTTGAAGCTTTGTTTTCTTGTGTATGCAGCTGACCTTCAAGACCGCCAAAACTGAATATAATATTTCATTTGCGAACTATATTCATCGGCTTATTTTTTAACCGCTAAGTGTGATATTTTGGGTATTTCAGATATATTTCCTCGACTGCGTTATGGGCTTTGTTTCAATTTTCATTGATTTCTAGCCTTACTAGTTTCAGGAGAAGTTCTTTGGCGGTTGCTGACGACCGTGACAAAATGATGTCGTCCGCATAGGTTACCACTTGACTCGACTTGTATAATAACTTGCCTCTTATATCGACAGGTAGCATTTGTATGACGATGGAACACGTCATCCAGTAGAACAAACTTCATCCAGTGTTGCTGGGGCCAATCGAAGCTCTCTGGGAATATGTGTAGGATCCGATTTTCTAGAGCTGTGTGGAGGATTAAGGAGGCTCTTGAAATAATATGCCCATCTTTTTTTAATCCTGTTTTCATCAGCGATGGTGTTGCCGATGTTATCACGGTAAGGCATGGTCTTGGGCAGATAACCTCGTTACAGGCTTTTCACTACTTTTTTTGCTTGCCAGACTTACATCGATGCTTTTCAATAAGTCGTGATAGTATTATCTTTTGTGTAATTATTTTATTCGCTGCTCTTCTGAGATATTCACAATCTTATCGCTTCGTCCTGAACTTCCTACCTAAATATTGTTTGTACGCCTGATTCTTTCTGCCCAACGCATCCTGGCCCTCATCATTGTAACAGCCGTTTCTTTTGCGCCGGGCTTGACTGACCTATAATGGCCATTCTAATTTCTACCTGACATTAACCACATTTACTGATGTACATACAGTACACGCATCATCATATGGAGATCGCCCGCGAGTGAGCTTGGTGAATCAACCATTTTATCTATTGTAGAAAAATGCGCACTAACTGGTATCGAGTACCAGGAACAAAACTTCTCATATCAAAGATCCATCCCATAATCCCATTAAGCCAAAAAGACAGTTCTTTGCAATAGCAATAAAGCGTACAGATTCTCCTCCTGGTTGATGCCTAACGAGTGTTTAGTCGTCCTTTCAAGATACCGATGGCGTCAAACGATTAATTTTGATTGCTTCATATCAACACAGCACTAAAATCTTCTGGGCTCGCATCCATTTATGAAATGCAATTGCATTTAATTATTTCGCCTTAGTTTTTTCAATGTTGAGAATATTCTATGAATAAGTACTACAGGAAGCCCGATATAGCACATATATAGTGTGCATGAGTAAAGTAAAATCAAACGGAGGAGAAGTTGTATGACAAGGACAGCGTACATAGGAAGAAAAGAGACACAGCATGTGCTGCTTATGTCATGTTGGCTGTTCTACTGATAAGTGTCAGGTAACAAGTGTAAACAAATCGCGAAATCGAATCAAAACTTACGGTAATTCGGTGAATTTCGTTTGATTGTCGCATCTTTAATTCGGGAAACATTTGAAAGTTGCAAAGCGTGGTGTTCGTTTCAAATCGGCTTTAAATATCGGTGCTTTTAATTGAAAGTCAAAAAGAAATCGTGGAAAATAAAGTGGTTCGTGAAGAAGTGCGAAAAAATATTAATCGCGCGTTAGTGAAAATTCATATATATATACACACACATATATATATATATATATATATATATATATATATATATATATATATATATATATATATATATATATATATATGTATATATATATATATATATATATATATATATATATATCTATATATATATATATATATATATATATATATATATATATATATATATATATATATATATATATATATATATATTCATATACAGAGGTGGCCAAAAGTGATCGGACAATACAAGAAACAAGCAATAAAATACTTTTACGAGCATAAGCTTTGAAATGAAATAAAAATTTTTCCCTTATATAAAAGTTACTTGTATTCTCAATTAATTGCACAAAAAAATAAAACAGAAATAAAAAGATTTTCACAAGAAAATTAACAACTAATTCAAATTCACATTGCATCAAGTGGACAAAAGTAATCGGACGTTCAATTGTAATACTTTTCTTTCTGATGATTCCATTAGAACATAGGCTTTTAATATCTAGTTGCGTATCCTTTTTGTTTTATAACTTCTGTTAACCTATTGGGCATAGACTGTACCAACTTACGGGTAACGTCCGGAGTAATGTTGTCCCATTCTTCTAATAACACCGTCTTCAGTTGACTTTTATTAGTAATGTGATGGTTCCTTATTATAATCAGCCCCTGGATAGTGTACAGGCAATGCCTATGTGTCATTACTATAGCAACTACGCGTTCACTATCCACCGTTCCTTGAACATGCGCTCTCTGCATTCCCACCAGTCTGCCCTATCTGCTTTGCTGCTCTCATCTTTGTTGGTTAAGTTCACACGCGCCTCCGCACCAGGGTATCTATCCGTATCCGAGCATTCGACCGCTCCACGTGTTGACATTACTTTTAGCGTCTTCTGCTGTCGGTCGTGTTGACATTGCGTTGAGTGTCCGAAATGAGTACAAAACGTAAACGTGTTATGCTTTCACTGAGTGGTAAAGTGGAAATTGTCAATCAATTAAATAAGGATGTGCCTGGAAAACAACTTGCAGGGAGATTTGGCATCGGATCGTCTACAATATCGGGCATTAAAACCAACAGCGCTAAAATTTCAAGTTTTGTAAGTGCATTAGATAGTGAAGATGGATGTTCATCTTGGAAAAGTGGTGAAAAAAGCTAAAAATGGACAGTTTGAGAACGGGGTTTTCAGATGGTTCCTACGGCAACGTTCAATTGGACAAACGATTTCAGGTCGAATTTCATCTGAAAGAGCACTGATATTTAGTGAAAAAATGGGCATGGTTGAGTTTAAAGCAAGCCAAGGTTGGCTCCGCAATTTTAAATTTAGGCATGGCATTTGGGAGTTAGATGCAGCGGGAGATCTGCCGATCGTGAAGCTTCCAATAGCTCTCTGGAATCTTTTGAACTGAAAACTAAAGACTACGATCTGGATCTTGTTTACAGCGCCGACGAAACTGATTTAAATTTAAAGGCATTGCCTAGGAAACCATTGGCATCTAAAAGAGAGGAAAGTGCTCCAGGGCATAAGGTCACTAAAGAACGCGTCACCATTCTCGTTTGTGCTAACTCTACAGGCAACCATCGGGTACCTTTACTAAAGATTGGCAAAGCAAAGAAGCCAAGAGCTTTTAAAAATGTTAACAACTTGCCAGTGACTTACACAAACCAAAAAAGTGCATGAATTTATTCGAGTATATTTCTCGAATGGTATTATATAACCTTCATCCCTGATGTAAAAAATTTAAAAAAGAAACCGGGGAAAAGGGGAAAGGTTCTACTCATCATCGACAATGCGCCAACTCATCCGCCAGTTGAGCTTCTTGAGAGTGAGAATGGCGAGTTTAAATGCCTATTCCTCCAACCTTATGTCATTAGCCTACTGCAGCCCATGGATCAGGGCGTGATTGAGTGTACCAAACGACGCTACCGACGCCAGTTGCTCCAAAAATTGTTATTGGCTGAAGAGAACAACGAAGAAATAGTTTTGCATTCATATACAAAAATTAATTTGAAAGACTGTTGCTACATGATTGCTGATTACTGGAATATGGTGAAAAGTGTTTCACTTAAACGAGCTTGGAAGAGAATAAACGGCGCATTAACAAAGGAACAACTGGAAGCCGAAAACCAAAGTAAACACCAACAACAGCAAACAAAAGCTGCCGGTGATGAACAGGAACACGGTCTGTCCATGGTAGAATTTGTTGACATTGCCAAGGATATGACGGGCGGTTCAGAATGCGATGTTGATGATGTGGAGGACTGCCTTCAATGTGATAAAGCCGACCAAGGATTTCCTATTATGATAGAGTGTCATGAACGAACAATAAGATGATACCAACGAAAACGATGAAACCGGAGAAGAAACCAAGGATGAAAATGTTCCCATCCACGAAGAAGCGTTTTTGTGTTTTCAAAACGCCTTAAAGTGGATGGAGCGGCAACCGGAATGTGACACAGTACAACTTCAAGCCGTCAAGCACCTGCAAAATCAACAAAATAGCGACTGTTTGAATTTTTTTTTTCAAAAAAAACCGGGTTTTTTACCGATTTTTCGTTGAAAAAAAATAGAAAAGATCAATATTTTGACATGATTCTAGTACCACCCATAGCTGTATGTTTGATAAATATGTGGTTAAAAATTTCAGGAGGATCGGTTCATTAGTTTCTGAGGAAAGCTTTGGATAGTATCGAAAAACATGATTTTGATAAATACGCGTCTCAAGTTTTTTTATTGAAAATTTGTATAAAAATAATACTTACAGCTAGTCAGCGACCCCTGCTTATCATTCTGAAATTTTAATACGATATTCTTGACATCATATACTTTCAAAAAACGTAAAAAAGAAAAAGTCAATTATTTGAAATTGACAAAGTAGAATAGCCCCGTAAGTTCAAAGTTCAAAAGCGAAAATACCTGTATATATTTTTATTGCAGTTTGACTAATATCTTTAAAACTTGGATTTCTATTGTATTACAAACTTTCATCAAATCGAAACGTTAGTTCAACACGTTTCTGTAAACTTCTTCGCGGAGCAGTCTAATGTACTCCCAATTTCACACTTTCTCATCACACAATGAACCTTCAGCGATATACGAGTACTAGAGACAGCTTCGGCTTGAAATTCGATACATTATTGGTTACAAGTTATCACCTCTGGTATGTCTGCATAACTCTTCCATTCCAGACCCAATATCTGATATCTTACATAATCTTCTTAGCTGGCCGCTACTTGTGCTTCGACAGTATCTTGCTCTCATCGTCAATCTTGTTGCTATTTTACCCACTCCACACTTCTTCGTCTTCTGGTTGGTGTCGGTTTTAATTACTTGCACATTGAATGCACTTGATTAATTGATTTCAATTGAAAATTCCGCAAGTGTACGAAGATCCGAGTATGATGCGTTTTATTCATAATTATATTTATAAGCATACACGCCAGCCTATCCGTCTGTCGTTTGCAAGTAAACGCAAGTGGTCTGGGTATTCGTTTGTTCTTTTTCTTTGTGCAAATTGTTCACTGTCCGTCCATCATTTCATCCGGCTATTGGCGGATGAATCAGTTTTTCGCAAGTAGATACTCAATTTGCAAGCCTAAATAGTAATAAATGATGATCAGAATTGAAATTGTGAGACATTCTAAATTTTTTATACTATTTTTGAATTGTGAGCATTTACTGTTGGGTTGATTTGTTCGAATGATTTACTATTGTATGCATATGTAAATTTTTGAACGTCGCTGGGTGTGGGTGACTCAAATAAAGTTGAGATCATAACATTTATTTCGCGGGGCTCGTGTCAAATGTTAATAGGATTTCGCACATGACTGAAGATTGAATACGATTTAAGGTTTGATATTAATTTAACAGTCGAATCTTCTATAAACCAAGGACGCGATTTTTACTGCAAATAACTTTTCCTGGGAACTCCTTCATATGATATCATCTTTAAATGCAAATACATGTCCCGATCTCCAGCAGATACAGGTTTATTCAAAAATAACTTCTCAATAAAAAATAGGATGGAAATAAAAGTTTTTTATGTTGCTCCTACAAAATTTGCTAAAGGACTCAAATGAAACGAATCATTTACATTGCTTTTTATACAAATCTATTTCAAAAGGAAACGTCGTTCTCCTTCAAGACTAATAAAATGCAATCTTACATCGATCCTCTACTCAAAGGTATGCAGAAGATTCGTCGTTTAACCATTTCCTGCAACCTGCAATAAGATGCCTAGAACAATGACCTTCAAATGAAAAGGCAGGTTTTATCTGCTCTGATACTCCTATCCATACAACATATAAAGATATATGCACATAAAACTCAGTTACGAACTTAGGAAGGATCCTATATAGCTTTTGTGTCATTCTCTCTCAAGGGAGCAACATTGGAAAAGCCTTCAAGGGAAAGAAACGAAAATACTCATCTCACTACTATTGTCTCCTCCTTTTTTCCAAGTCATACAAAAGTAACAACAATTTTCTAAGGATTTCTTCTATCGTTACACTTATATGGATGCTTCCAACGAAGCCTAAATATAAAAGTTTTTCCTTCTTCTCTTCACAACGTATCGCTTAAAGCATAAGTCAAGTAATAAATTTTAAGGACTTTTATGTTGAAGAGTAAGGAAACAAAAAAAACTCAAACGGAATATTTAAAATGGAATTTTATGTTTGTCAAGGATTTCAGCAACAAAAAGGACGACGAAGTGAAAGGTGGGGAATCTTGATGTAAAGTTTGGAATGGAATGTATATTAGAATACTTTAGTTTGTTGACGGTAAAGAGAATGCGCTTTCAATAAAATGTCGTTGTTTTTCATAGTTGTGTCTTCCAGGCATACGCAATTTTCTTTAGTGATGAAGCAAACACCAAAGAAGATTAATATGGTTTCATGCATGTTTTTAAAAAACGTTGCTTGAATTTCATTCAAAAGAAAAACTTCATTTGTATCTATTACGTGGGATTTTTTTAAAGAATAAATACAATGTTATTTACTGCTACTGGGTTTTTAGGAGCATATAAAGATCAATCGTAATAAAAGGGATTTTGATTATAACAGAAAGTTTTAGCTAAAAGTTTTTGTAATTTTATAGTTCACAGTAGTAAACACTGCTGAAGGATAATAATTATAGTTATTTTAAATCGATGTATTCGGATTAGCTGTGTATTGCTGTAGATTTGAAAATTGATGCCCCCTCTCCCTTTTGATACCAACGTATCCAGGAATGCCAATTTTCGATCCTTTTCTTTCTCCACCGAGAAATTGATATTCTTGTGTGCATTGTTTAGTTCCACCAGAATTTGTTGCAGTTCTCCTTTCTTGACGTAAGCTAAAACATCATCCACATACCTAATCCACCATCTCGGTAATTGATCCTTTATATTAAGTCCATTCTCCAGACGCGTCACAAATGTTTCACTAAACAAGTTGGGTAAACAGACCTACGCTCATGTCAGAAGGGTTTTGTATTCAATTTTCAAAATGCAGTCACCAGATTCAATAAAGTCAAGAAGCATGTCAATGACGATTTTATTGGAGAAACTATGAAATTCGAAGATCATACTATTATTAACAAAGTTGAACGAATTTCGACTTCTGAGATTTTTGGTATTGTTATACTCATAAATAACTCCCTTGATAATTATTTCAGATGACCATTCGCGAGGGAGGAAACACATTTTTCATGTATTTCCCCCCTGTGCCCCACTGAAGCAAAAGCTGACAGTTTAAGAACTGTTTTGAAAAGCTCCCATGAAAACTTTCGTTTCATACTCATATCAGCTACGTTTGATGAATTTTTTTTCAGGGGCCACTCTGCTGTACTGTTATCATCGATTTATAGCCAACTTTTTCGAATCCTAGAGTTGTTACAAAACCCTTTTGCTAGGAGCTCTCTCCTGCCTCCTTGATTTGTTTCACTTATGAGTATTAATTGTAGGTACTCATCTTCAGTCATTCATTAAATTGAATCAAGTGTACAAAGCATGCACCTGAAAGTTGAAATTGGGGCAAAATAACTCAAAATTATTCAATCTTCGCATTTAAAACAGCCACTATTTTGTTTTACAATTACTGATACCACTAGCTGAACCGATTCTCAAATATATTCGTGACACCTATCATTCCTGAAATTTTCATGCAAATCCTAGCAAAACTGTAGTGCCTGAGTCGGTAAAACGCGCATGTTGTTCCATAGCCATATGTTGCCATAGTAATAAATGCAGCGCATATTGTTCCATCGTAATACAGGAAAATTCAAACCGCTATAACTTCGCTAAATATGATTCAATCTTTATGAAACTTGCAGGGTTAATCAACCTTATAAATAGTCATCTGCGTACCGAATTTCATTGAATTTAAGGGTACCGTTAAGATTTTATTCAAGAAAACATAAAATCGATAAATCATACTATTACTAACAAAGTTGAGTGAATTGGGACTTCTCACGTATTTGTTGTTGTTGTACTCATCAAAGCCTACATTCTTGATTTTTTTCAGATTTTTCGGATCACAGGTGTCCAATCGCGAGGGGGGGGGGGGGGGGACACAAATTTTTCGTGTATTTCCCCTCCCTGTGCGCCCCTCGAAGAAAACTTTGCCAAACTAAGACCTGTTTTGAAAAGTTCTCATCAAGACCTTTCATTTGATACCCATATCGGCTACCTTCAATGAAATTTTTTTTTCGGGGGTTCACTCCCCTACATGGGGAGACCCCCCTAAAACACCTTATAAAATTTTTTTGCAGTTGAACTTTGAAGAGAGCACCACTTTACACCTACATACAAAATTTGATGTTTCTAGCTTAAGTAGTTTCCGAGAAAAACTGCTGTGACACACGGACGGACGGACGGACAGACAGGACGCGATTTTAGAAGGGTTTTGTAAAATTATTTTACAAAACCCTAAAAATGACGATAGTCGATTTCCTACAGCTGCTCCTCCTTCAGTTTTGTAGAATTTTCCTTTGAACGTGAAATAGTTCTCTGTCATACATAGTTTCGATAATGTAGTGAAATAGGTAGATATACGAGTAATGTCCGTACAGGACTGCAACGATGGTCTGCTGCCTCGGCGAAAGAGGATGGTGAGATTCGCCGAGATAGGCCTTGTCTAAGGACGCGTGAATGTGCTGGCAGGCTAGCGTTGCGGTGTCGTGGGGCGGGTTCTTTCCTCAGCACAAGACTCACTACAAAAAAATTTCGCATTCGAATTCGAAGCGATCTAGTGCCGATCGACGGAAATCGAGGCCGAGGTACCCTACTAAGGGTTGAAGTAGTTTTTAGCCAGCAAAAAACTTGGCCAGGAAAAAACAGTTGGACTTAAGAGGACTTCGTCGTTACCAACGATATTTATGGCCCACAAATAAGATTGGGGCATCCAGATGGAAGCGGTGCCCCCTCGCACCTTCCCAACCGGGTCAAGACCCAAATGTAGACGTGGCCATTTAAGTGAAAAACTCATACAAACATAATTTGTATGAATTTTTCCCTTAAATGAAAAATTAAACGTGGCCAGTTTATGTTATAGTATTATGTGATGGAATCACATAACACTATACCATAAAAGGGCACGCAAGCGGAAGGACACTCTACCCTGCAAGAGCACCTGAAACGCATACCCATCAAAAGGAGTGAGCTCGCCCGATGGTTCGCTCATTATAGAGGAAGGGTCGGCCAAGGTGGCCGGTGACATATCCGGTCAGGTTCCCAGCGAAACGAAATACCGAATGTTATTCTTTAACTACACATTGATTTATTTTTCTTTATTTTCAATTTTTCTGGTAGTTTCAGATATATCGAGCGTAGAGAAATCATATCACATGCCTAATAAATACCTTTATAGATAAAAGAATCTAACAGTCAAAAGTGTAGTGTACTTGCACCTTTTTTCCAAATTGATTAATATTCAGTGGATGTCATTAAGTATGTGCAATACATTTACAGCTAAGTCCTTGGGTTACCTTAATGATTTACAAACTATTAATGCTTTGAAAATTTAGATTTGTACAATTTTTAATAATAACTTAATCAAATATAAAATTTAAAATAAAAAGGTACTCACCAACATCCTCGTCGGGCGCCCACTGGTGATGTGTGATGCCTTTGCTGAAATTCTTAAGTCCGTTATAACTATTTTCGAATACAATCCATATCAAAACACAAAAAAAACATTTCTTCACCAATTAACTTTTTTCCTCCTTATCCAGACGATCTTCAATTGCAGTTATTAACAAAGTTCCACGATCTAGAATCATCATCCCGTTTCCCTTTAGCCACTTTTCTCTTGGAACGCACCGTATCCAAGATTGATTCGTAAAATAAACAGTATCCCATTCATTCAGGTATTATATCAACTTCTCAATCTCATTCGATATTTCCACGCCCTCGGCTTTTTCTTTGATAACAGATATCACGTCTGTTAATTCGCTGTTAAGAACAATCTGCCGTCTATAATCCATTATGCTCGAGCAATGTATAAAATCTAGCTTGTCGCATGGAAAACGGAGACAAGTCAGGAAAATCGGTCCCATTAATCTTCTATTCGGAAGTTTATATCATGTAATTAGTATCTACTTTTCTGAGAGAAAGTAAATTAATGTTCAAGCAAAGTTTCTTGCATCTCGAAAGCCGCACTCAACTGCCCACAATAGTTTGCCAATCAAACGCCGATCAATCCATTAGCCCACCAAAGCCACAATTCTACAAATTCATTGTAAGGAAATTGAATTGAATGCAAAAAGCTAATGATACTAAAGTACCAAGAAGAGTTTTGTAACAAAAAATGTCTGAAAAATCCCAACATCGTAATCAACATGTTTCTGCACGACCTAAATCGCTGGTGGTTGGTTCGCGCGTTTGTCCATTCATGCAATCCTTCATATAACGAGTCTCAAACCAAATAAGTAGAAATGCGTCAACATCAAATGAATGAAAGTTTGTCGCTGATTGCTCGGGAAACTTATTTTTATTTAGAACGATTTCAAGTGAACAAAATTTCGTACTTCAAACACATAGAAGTACACCGTTTAGTTTCTACCGTTTCGATGCATTTTGAGGGAATTCATATGATAAAAGCGAACCTTTAAAGAATTCTGATGTTTAGCTGGGAGATAAATTTGTCTATATTTCACGGGTAGAGTTTTCTTGGAAAAACTGCTTGCGTAGAAATAGCAAATCGAACAAAAGACAACTCCAACGACGACGACACTGCGTACATCTACGTGGATGCTGCATCAACCAGAGCCAACGCAATGATAATAATCCACAGGGAATTGACGGCTCTCAGCTCAATCCATACACTGATGACCATCAGTCCAATGACTTCACTTTCCACTCACGGATTTCACTTCGTCAATTTTGCAATAGAACGTGAATGATTTCACTAGGAAAACTACATAAACAATACTATTCCGATTTTCATTGTTTTATTGCAGCCTCTCTCCAACCACAATGGTCTATCGCACGGTAATAGAACCTTTATTCTTATCGCTAACTCCGATTGTCCAGCTGCTAGCGCACTTCTCGCGACGTGTTCGCGATGACGATCAATAACAGACTCTCGATCCGTCCAAATCTCGGCATAATTTCTATGCCGCACCGGTAAATTGAGATGAGCTTCTAGCTCAGCCAAGTAAGATTGCATTTGGCAATGGAATACATGGATGGGATGTATTAAATCAGTGTTCTCATGTCAGAAATTTCAATTTGCAGATTTTGCGAAATAAAGTTAATAAAAACAATAATATATTGAAAAGTTTAAATCATAATAAAAAGATAAATATTCTAAAGAATATCAATTTAAATTTTCCTTTAAGTTTAAAATTAAAAAAAACAATATAAATTTATATTTGTATTGAATAAATTAAAAAAAAATCTTCGAAACATTTAACTTTGAGTAATTAAATTTTTCAAACCTGCAATTGAAATTTCGGAACAGTATTATGCCGGTTTTCGAGCAGTTTGCATCGGCTACTGCTCGATTACTACAATGGCTCAAATTGGAAGTACTTATACAACAGAACATTTTCCTTAAGCAGTGTTTGACTTTCAAAGTGCCAACCAATAAAATTATTATTTGATTTTAAAAATAGGAGTGCCTACGAGAAATTTGCCAACGATATTTTTTTGTTGCACTATGTGCACATATACACGTATGATTGCTGGTGATGTAATTCCGTTATGACGTTGTGAGATTGGAATTGCTATTCTTTCAATATTTTACAAAACATGGTGACTAACATCTTCGGTTTCTTCGAACTCTGGAAAAAACTTGGCGAAATACGATATGGTGCAGTGGATAGTATGCTGGGCCCATAACCTGTTGAATCGTATATGTTTTTTATTAGGAGAACAAGCGTTCTTATCGAGGGTACAAAACGGACTGACTAGACGGATTGTTTTACAAAGAATGAAAGGGGTAGTCACATAAAGTTTGACAAATTTCAACAAAAATTGCTAAAGTGTTTATTGAATTACACCTAATTCTGTTTTTACACGGTAGATTGGTTGTAGAAAAAATCGTGTAAGAAAATACATTGAACGTATGCAAAAATAGGTGATTGGTTTCGTATCTCTAAAACCTATTAAAATTAGTGAAACAACAACTATTTTTTAAGAACAAGCAATCATGTTTATTTATTAAATCACATATAATATGTCTTTACACAAGCATAGATAAAAAAGGAAAAAAAAAAGATATGCACTCTAAGCTTAGAAGTATGTAATTTAAATTAACTGTATGACAAGTTCAGGAACTAAAAACAATGTAAAACAGCTACGCTAATAACAAAAAGAATAGGTTATTCAATTTTTAAGGTAAAAACAAATTTAAGGCCAAAAATTAAAAAAAAATTAAAATGATAATCATAAATACAGGAACATAAATTTAATTGCTGGCATCATCGGTTACTCGAATTCGCTTGCTTCGAATGCGTATAAAATCACTATCAGCGCTGGAATTATTTTGAAATGGGCTTTCTCTTGCTCGTTCGGCATCTACATTTCTAACAGTGAACTCTGTTATGAGCCGTTTTTGGCCAATTGTTGCTACTTCTTTGTAACGCTCCATACAAGAATTCAGCTCACGTTGGAATTGTGCAGCTCTTTCGACATTGGGATCTCGTTTGTGATGAAATGGTATCCTAATTTATTTGCAAATTGAAGTCCTTCTTGAATTCAGTTTGCAGTAAGTTTAACAGGTTCTTCACTATCACTGCTTTCTATAGAATCAGCATTCTCTAGGGCAAAATGTAATATTTTGTCTTTGCTAAGAACGTTTTCAACCAGGAGTTCATCAATATCATCGAATACCAAGTCATTAAAACCCTCCTCACCAACTTTATGCGCCAAAGTAATCATATTGGGATATTCGTTTGTATTTTGATCCACATGATTTTTACTTTTAACACATTCTGGCTAAAGTGCTCTCCAACATGCGTTTAAAGTTGATGGTCGTAAATCTGAAAATGCTAAAGCAGCTCGTGTTACGCAATCTTTAATAGAAAACTTTTTCCAGATTTTCCATTTTTATCCTTCTCCAAAGTGTCCAAAATGTATCGGAATGTTCGTTTGATGTAGTAAATTTTAAATGTTGCGATAATTCCTTGGTCCCGTGGTTGGATTAGGGATATGGTATTCGGTGGCAGGAACAAAACTTATAAATTTTCGTGTTCCAACTGGGGATGCCCGGATGCATTGTCTACTAACAGAAGAACTTTAAACTCAAAGCCTTTTTCAGTCAGATATTTTCTAGTTTCCGGCACAAAATATTTAAAGAACCTTTCTGTGAAAACTATAGTTGTCACCCATGTTTTTATATTGGCCATCCAATTGAACGGCATTTTATCCAAATCTACACTTTTCATTGCTCGATGCTTAAGTGCCCGATTGTTAAGTAAGGGCTCTAACATCTGATCTCCAGAAGCGTCACTGCAAAATAAAAAATCCCCGTTGGCAGCACCAGCCGGAAAGGTAAATTTCTCGTATGTAGCGTAAGGTTTCGAAAAAGAATTTGGCTTGCCTACTACTGGACTTCTTACTGCAATAAATACCCATTTAGTACTCTTTGTAGTACTACATGGGTATTTATTGACAAAAAGGATCTGCCGCTGTTCGTATTAGGAGACCCTTCATAGAGGCGCAAATATTTTGCTAATTAAATTGAGTTGCACACGTATGGTTCACATATTGAAAATCGGCGGGTAATAAATTGTTATAAACATATTTATACTCGTTTCGCCCTTCTGACATTTTCTGTTTATACATTTCACAGTGGTTGCCACACAAAGGTGATAACTTGTCGGCTTAAATAGCTCAAACAGTTAATTTCAAAAGATTTCCATAAAAGTTTAATTAGCACTTGCATTGCCATTAATATATACATTTTCGATTCTTTTCTGAACCACCAGGGGCCGTCATTTTGAATTTTCATTGAAAACGGCTGCTAAAAATATTAAGCTGTAAATTTTCGAATTTTTTATTTGTCATTCGATTTGCATAATTAAATTAAATTAACTTGGCTTAATAAATTATAATTTCAAGTTTTATCGGAATCTGTTGAGAAACTTGGCTGCTAGAGGGCTACAGAAATAAAAAAAATGTTTATGTCACCCCCCTGTATGGGGGACCCCCTTAAACACTTTAAAATATTTTCTTACACTGCAAATTTCAAGAGGCACCACTTTTGACCTACGTAGAAAATTTCCTCATTAAAGCTTATGTGGTTTGCGAGAAAACTTGTGACGCACGAACAAACGGACGGACGGACAGACAGACAAGTCGCGATTTTATAATTTTTTAGGGTATTGTTAAAAATATTTTGCAATATAAAAAATATTCTGATTTATAAATACGTTCAAGATAAGTCATTTAAAACGTTTCCATGAAAAAAATTCATTATTTCAGTTGCTACTAAAATAGCGAATTGCGCTTGCCTCCAGATCTTTGGGGGCCGCCATTTTGAATGCATGCATTTGATTTTGGACTATTTTAAATCTTTGTGGGCTAGGACCTCATCAATCAATGTGCCAAATCTCGTTCAAATCGGAGTTTCACTCTAGACAGGGCAAAATAATTCAATTTTTAGTGAAAATGGCAGCTAAAAATATTGGATTTTAAGTTTTCGACTTTTTAATTTTTCATTCAATTTTAAATATTTTCTGCATAATACAAGAACATAGTACAGAGATCCATAATCTCAAGCTTCATCAAAATCCGCTGGAAAATGTGACCGCTAGAGCGCCACAAAAACCTGAAAAAGACGCATATTTAAACGGCCGCCATTTTGAATTTGCACATGCATGATCACCAAAATATCAAAGTCTGTAGATCTAAGTAATGCCTATCTTGAAACCAAGTTTCATATATGTGTAATGAATTTCGAAATGTCCGTGTAGGACACGGGTGCCGATGGTCTGGCACAAGTGTCAGCGAGCTAAAACAACACCGAGCTCAGCTAACTAGCTTCGCTTAACGACCGCGTACGCGTGCTTGACGACTAGCATTTGCGGGATCATATGAGGCGGGTTCTTGTCGAGCCACGAAGCTACACTACAAAATACTTATCACGCGTACTCTACTCTACAAGACGCACCGATCAATTTTTATTGTCTTTAGAAAAGTTCTATTAGGTGTCAATTAATCTACTCTACAGAAATTCAATATTGTTTTGCCTCGTTAAAGTTAGTGGACACGGAGGCTTGAGACAAACGCAAACATTACACAAAAAGCGACCGTTACTTTCACCGAAGAAGGTCGTTGCATTACAAGGGGAAAGTCAAACCTAAAGATGTTAAAGTGGCTGAAGTGAACCACTCATCTCTGCCTAAAGGATGGAAACTTGACGGATGCAGTTTACTTTACACTAGTAAAACAACAAACTAAGCAGTTTCGACGGGGTGACCACCGTTTCTCTTCAGGAGCAGCCACTCCTGATCACCACGGGGCTGCTCGACTGCCTATGTTTATTACAGGGCAGTCTCTTCGATGCCGACCCAGGCATGGAGAGGCTGAAGGATTTCGCTCTACACTAGTGAAGAAACAATTGTTTCCGCAGTGGAGAGATGGTTGTTATAATTTTAGGCCCCTCTCCTTGAATACAAGTCCCTGTCTTCTACGAAAGTATGCTAATAAAAACCGCTAACCAATCATAAAAACAAATCGGGTGTCGGCCAGGACTAATTGATGATGCGGATTTTATCAGTGCCGGTCATCAGATTAGCTCCCAGCAAAAACTGACGCAATTCCAAGCAATGTATTTGAAAACCCCTGGCACCATCAGTTTGTTCAAAATTAGAACGGTCCGACTTCAAACTGTATAAAAATGTGCAAACCTTTCTTTTGGTAACATTAAGGGACGCACTACTCTATAACATCATCGGCATGTTCAGGCGACTGAGCCACCACGAACGAAGAACTCCAGAAGATGCTATAGACCTTATTATACCGAAGACAAGACAAACAACACCAAAAGAGAGTTTATCGGTGACTCTATCTTTACTTTATGGAACCCTCCAAAGTATGCTACGTTAATATCAAATGGTGAGGGCGACAATAAAAATTGAATCGGTTCATCTGCCGACAGCAAAATTAAAAATGTGAGAACTCGAAGGAGAGTGGTGTTGTTTCCCCTTCGGGCCCCACGTTGGGCGCCATTGTAATGAATTTCGAAATGTCCGTGTAGGACACGGGTGCCGATGGTCTGGCACAAGTGTCAGCGAGCTAGAACAACACCGAGCTCAGCTAACTAGCTTCGCTTAACGACCGCGTACGCGTGCTTGACGACTAGCATTTGCAGGATCATATGAGGCGGGTTCTTGTCGAGCCACGATGCTACACTACAAAATACTTATCACGCGTACTCTACTCTACAAGACGCACCGATCAATTTTTATTGTCTTTAGAAAAGTTCTATTAGGTGTCAATTAATCTACTCTACAGAAATTCAATATTGTTTTGCCTCGTTAAAGTTAGCGGACACGGAGGCTTGAGACAAACGCAAACATTACACAAAAAACAACCGTTACTTTCACCGAAGAAGGTCGTTGCATTACAAGGGGAATGTCAAACATAAATATGTTAAAGTGGCTGAAGTGAACCACTCATCTCTGCCTAAAGGATGGAAACTTGACGGATGCAGTTTACTTTACATTAGTAAAACAACAAACTAAGCAGTTTCGACGGGGTGACCACCTTTTCTCTTCAGGAGCAGCCACTCCTGATCACCACGGGGCTGCTCGACTGCTTATGTTTATTACATATGTCGGATCAAAATTTTTGAGTTTCAACTGGCCGCCATTTTGGTTTTTGTGACCTGACCTCCAGTTTTTTCACGTAATTCTTTAGATACTTAGAATTTCTATCTAACTGCCGAATTTTATGAAAATCTGTTGAAAGCTTTGACCACTATTACAACAACAAAACTTTGCAAGTTTTTCGACCTTTGAGCACCCGCCATTTTGTTTCTGCCATACCGACTTTGGATTTTTTATTGTGAGATTCATCACATACATCAGTGAACCTTTATACCAAATTTCATCCAAATCGTACCTATACTTTGGTCAGAACAGAAATCACGATTTTTCATCTTAAATGGCCGCCATTTTGTTTTTGCCCGGCCGATATAGCTGGTTCACGAACTTAACTGAGATATTAAACCAATATACCTTTCCTGAAAATTTGGTGAAAATCGGAGCAAAATTGCAACCTCTAGCGTGGTCACAAATTTCGTTATATCCCATATATATACCTAAAATATGTATATATACCTAAAATGTGACTCGATATTTTTCAACTTTAAAACCACCAGCACTCTTGCGATTTGGCCACATATGTTCTTCTCGACATTTTTTTCCTAAAAAGACCAGTTTCGTCTGCATTACAAACCTGATCATCACTGTATGCGCCATCGGCCATGTTCGTCTTTTATCATTTTATAAAACCTTAATGCTTGCTGTTTGATATTGTTTCCGTCTACGGGAATCCTTTTTGTGCATTGTCCTCAAGCCATGTCATGAGTGCTTTTTCCGTTTTTTCTTTAGTAGCATCTCTAGTGTATGATGAAGACTGAACAGATAGTTTCGTTCCAGAAATCACCGATTGCCTAATTGAAATTTAATTTTTTTATAGTTCTGGCTTCGTTTAAAACGTAAATTTTGCCAAGAAATGTTGAGCCTTCTCCATTTCGATGGCGATCTAAAATTTCAATTTTGGTTTCCAAAGAAATGGCTTTGCGTTTTAGTTTTGTATTTGTAGTTTTCGACGTTTTCTTTTAGGGATACATAAAATATTTAACAAAATTTAAAGCTGAATGAATATAAAATATTTTTTTTTGCTTTATTTTTATCTTAATGCATTCAAATTGAATTTAATGTAACGTTGGAAAAACAAATTTGCCTATGAAAAATTTCTTTACCAAAAACGTCTGATCACGTCACAAAATCATACATTTCAATTTCTCTGACAAGTAAATTTGCTTGTATGCACAAAAAGGGAATTCCCCTAAATTTGTGTATTTACAATAGCTCTGACCAGTAAATATGCTTTGATGTATGAATACACAAAAAAAACAAGTTTGTGAGTTGTGTGTTTTATTTATTTGTGTTGTGTTATTTTTAATCGTGCTAAATGGCATAAAATCATGTAAAAAAATTAAATTTCTTTATTTTCAAACCGTGTAAAAAAGACTGTGTAAAAACAGAATTAGGTGTATATGCCATTTTTATTGCTGAATGTTCATAAAAACACTAAAAATAGGCATCCCTAAACATATTTTCCTTCTTCAAAATCTTTACAAACATTTTGCAACTGAGGAAAAACTAAACAGCTAATTGCTTAGGATAAAATGCCAAAAGGCTTTAAATGAATCAATTTATATTGACAATGCTTGGCACTTTCCTCACAAGAATTATATTTTCAAAACCATTATATTAATAATAATGGGCATTTTATGATTGCAATTTGAACTGTTCAAATGCCACTCAAAAATTAGGAGTAAATTTTAAACAATTATTTTAACAATTGCCTCAAGTTTTACGAGCTTCCTTAATAAACTTTTCGAAGAGAAAGAATAGCTAATAAAACGATATTTAATTGTTATACATTTGATTGAACCAAGCTCAAATTTTTATCTTCGATACATTTTTAACACTAACCAAATTTTACGATTTCCTTCCACAATGAATCCCTTTCAACATATTCTACCATCTTCTACCAAACGGTGATTGCCCTTTCCTTGTAAGAATATTTGCAATGCATCGCGAATCGCATAAGTGCTTCAGTCGGCTGATGCGGTTTTACTTATTCAACGCCAGCACACTGTCGCGAAAGAAACAGCCTTGGAGTACTTGGAGAGGAGCATGCTGGTGGCATCCACAAACAAGGTGTGCAACTTGGAAAGGTCCATTTAGTCACGTACTTGACTTACACGGAGCACGAACGCCACTCAGCATGCACTGGAGAATGCATGGCAAGGAGCTCGGAAACGAGCTCTGGTGGCTTATCTTAAATTCATTAAATCCCAGTACATTGTGCATTACTCCCGCTGTACTCAATGTGTACTGTGAAGTCGGGGGAAGCCTTAATGGCAAATGTCGTTGAACCGTGCCCATCATGACCATCCTGAAAATTGTCCATTGTATTTGTATGCGCCCTCAGCTTCTAACATGGTCTTGCATTCGTCGCTAATTACAACGTCGATGAGGATTAATTAAACTTTGGTTGCATCCATACTGGAAAAGTTGTTCGGCCTACAAGGGATCAGGGATGAACGACATTCTGTTCAGCAGAGCTAACTCGAAATCCCATGCTCATCGCTCGCTACACATCCTTCCGCCCAAACTGCAACCAACTTTGTATCTGTCGCTCAATCCAATGCAACCATGCTCCTCTATTAGCGCTAGAAATAGCTGTTCTCCAACTAACGAATCGGATATTGCAAGGTTACGCAACGATAGCATCTAATCGTGAACTAGCCTTGGATGCAATTGGAATTCATAAATAAATAGTTGTCGGTCGCGGCATAATGTGATCGCAATGAGGAGAAGTTATGGCAGAAATGTCCGCGAATGTTGCTGCGAGGGTGATATAAATAGATGTCTACACATTTAGATATTCAGGCGTAGTACTGCGAATGCGAATACGAGCTTTGAATTGTTTTGATAATTAGCTGTGTCAGCATTAGGAGAAGACAAAATACCGAGAATGGAATTGCGTTTTAGTTTACAAAGGCTTTAATCAGACAAGAAAGAGATTAGCACCTGATCTCATAGAAAAAGGAAAGTACTAATTCATGCACACAGTTTGCTTGTTTTAGAAATACGAGTATTTTATTGATAAACAATAAATAATCCAAAATTAACAAGAGGCTGCTCGGAATCCCAACTAAGCATGGAAGGTCAAATGCGTAAAATCGTTATGAGACAATGTTCTGAAAAAGATTTATTATTCGACTCATAGCAACTAATTAATTTCACTGATTCGTAAATGATTCATTCCCGTCATGAGTCATTGAACATACGATTTTGTGTTTGTTTACATCAGCCAAGTCTCCAAAATAAATTGATCACGTTGAAAATAATTTCATGTTGTAGAGTATGTCAAGTGTGTAGCACATTCGTATGGGTAAATATTTGAAATTCAACGCGACATTGGCCTAACGATTGTACAAGTGCATACTAATGTTGGCTGGAAATCTTTCTTGATAGCAGGCAAAAGTGGAAAGTATAACCTTGAAGAATTTTGGTTGAATAAATGATTAATTTTAGTTTCATGTTGGGTTCACTACTACTCGTATTTGTGCGACTGATGAACAATTTTTTTATGTCATACATTTTTAAGGGATGCGTTTATTGTTGGAAATAATACGATTTTTACTTTAGCATCATTTTTGGATTTCGTCAGCGCCTGTCAAAAATTGTTCAAAGAATTATTAGAGATCTTTTGAATGTGAAGAGCACATTCTCAGCGATTTTTGATGAAGTTTCTACATATCCAAGCCTATGCAAAATCAGTATTCATAGGAAATGTAAATAGTTTCTCACGCTTGCACGTAGCGGCAAAACGCGCATCAATACACTGGAAGACAAGTTAAATTTCAATAAAAAATACAATTTTTTTCGCTCGAAATACATGACTCATTTGCTACCATGAAATTACCTATCATGCTTAGTCGATATGTTGTTGTCTCAACCTAATGAACATTTTAACAACCAGTCCTTAGATATGTTGGAATAAGTTGAAATTCAATCTAAGTTAATTAAATATTATCCTATGTCTTGAGGGGTTAAGAAACTGCACAGGTTAGTGGGTTTGAGTGTATTCTAGACGTTGTCCCCTGTCAATTCGTTTAGTCATATAAGTATATTTAATGCTCATTTGATCACCAAAGCTTCTTTGCGTTTGCATGTATAGTGATTCGTTCTAAGCTGCGTGAGTTCATAGTTCGTCAGGAGAATCACTCGAATGGATGTCATCACTATGAACGGGATTTTACCCAACGGTTTGCGGTGTCAGCAGCTAGCCTTCATTTGCTCTTAATAGAAGACTCAAATCAATCAAAAAAATATTGGAGAGTTATGGTTTTATAAGTAGTCTAGTGTAAATCTTTTCTTGTAATGATACACAAAATAAATGCTGCCAATGAGGAGATAATACACTATATATGTGGTCAAACCGTAGAAGTCACTCGATATGCGATCAAATATATTAGTCTTTAATCATTATAATACTTTAGTTTCGAATTTGGAGCTTGGAATTTACGTATCGTGATAAGAACACTCTATTTTGCAGTCACTGTGGAGCGTAATTTGATTTAATGTTTTAAACATATAATCTTACTATAATCAATTTAATTTAGATTAATTATTTTTCTTATTTTCTTTCAGGTAAGTCATCGTGAATCCACAAAATATCAATTAATCGTGAGTACTCAACTTCTAAATGTGAATTCCAAGCATTTTCAGCAACGTCTGACCTTGTAGATCAAAACAACATTGATTCATATGTGTTGTGCATTAAAATTGTAAATTCAAAAATAGCAGTCAATTCTGCTGTCTTCATTGATGAAAAAAAAATGAAAGGTGGAGTAGTTTGTTAATAAATAAGTAAAAATTTGTTAAAAAAAATTGTAATGAATTGGATAGGTAGATATCCGTGAAGGACTGCAGCGATGGTCTGCTGCCTCGGCGAAAGAGGATGGTGAGATCCGCCGAGATTGGCCTTGTCTGAGGACGCGTTAATGCGCTGGCAGGCTAGCATTGCGGTGTCGTGGGGCGGGCTCTTTTCCCCAGCACAGGGACCCACTACAAAAAAATTTCGCATCCAAAAATTGAAACGATCTAATGCCGATCGACTGTTGTCTAGGCCGAGGTAACCTACTAAGGGGTTGAACTTGTTCATAGCCAGTAACAAACTGGGCCGGGAAAAAACAAACGGATTTAAGAGCAGACTTCGTCGTTACCGAAGATACTTATGGCCCTCAAATAAGAGTAGAGCATCCTCGCACCCTCGCAATCGGACCAAAATCTAAATGTAGACGTGGCCATATATTTCCCATTTAAGTGAAAAACTCATACAAACATAATTTGTATGAATTTTCCCCTTAAATGAGAAACATAAACGTGGCCAATTTATGTTATAGTTTTAGGCGATGGAATCACCTAGCACAATACCATAAAAGGGCACGCGAGCGGAAGGCCAGTCTATCCGGGCAAGAGCCCCTATAACGCATCAAAAAGGGAGAACTCGCCCGATGGCAAGCTCATTATAGTGGAGGAGCCAGCCATCGTTTCGGGTCCCATACCTGGTCAGGATTGAGTGAAACCGAAATTGCAAATTTAAAACTGTCTGTTCATTTTTTTTCCAAATTCACTACAGAAAATTTTCGGTAATACTCTAACAAATCAATTGGATTATCATATAATACAGCATTTTTAAATGAAACAAAAATAATTTTCAAAGTTCGTTCATCGCCTCATATGCAAACCTTTATTTCATCCGTACTTCTTATCTAACTAATTGTGTACTGCTTTATTACTAAAACAAGTTGAGCAAAAACAATATCTCAAATCGTTACCATCTAAACTTGTACGATTATCATAAAAAAGCAAATCCAAGATTATAATAATGCCGAAAGACTGTTCGAAACTAGCAAACGCCATTTGCTTATTATACCTAATGAGATCGGCTAAACATCTTCTACGGATGAATATAGTTTAAATATATACTAAATCAGAGCACTATCATTCACTCGATAATAGGCAATAGGTATTATTTTAGTGTAAGCAATATTTTTTTTATATAAAAGAAAAGGATTAAATGTTTCACATCCAACGTAAATAATAATTTACAAAAACCACGGTGATCACTCAGCATCCGCGACGAGCGCTCGTAGACGGTGTGGGCATGGTCTGAAAAATTCTTATATTGAATTAGCGTTAATTCTGAACTTTTACAGCGAACTATCTTCAAGCCATATGGGCGCACTAAGTATATTCAAATATTTGACGATGTCTTCATTCGCACGCTAAGACGTCCTCCATTATACAATTTATGTGACAGTCATGGGCAACCTTTGCGTAATATCTCCACGAAAGCAACTATATCGTTATTTATTTAAAAACAATCAATATGAGACGGTTTGGTGCATTTTATATTTTCGAAAGTCTGTGCATATTTTCTTCGGTCAGTATAATTTGTTGACAATTTGCATAGAGTAGAAATCCTTGCACTTGGAAATTGACTAGAAAAATATCTAAGTACACTGGTGAAACATTTTAAAATTGGTTATTCTGCACAGTTTCTACGATTCTTGTGCATTTAGGTCAAAATTCGTTATTTCATTAGCCAGTGTCGATGTTATGAGCTCGATAATGATCGAAAAAACTCTTCACTATATCCACTAAAACCGCTCCCCAGTGTTCAAATGTATCATTCTATTTATTCACACTCATATCAGAATTTTCAACGCACACAACATAATCCGTTTTCTCGAAAGACTTCCAAGTACATAATAAACTATCTCCATCGACAGCAAACAATTTTTGGGACGTAGAATAAACTCCAATCAAACAAGCCACCAGTTTGCGAACTAAACACTTTCTGGCAAACTTGAACTAAATTGATCATCCACCGAAAGGACTATCAATTGCAACGTCTATCATTACCAAAGGAATATATGCATTTTTGATAACTATGAATTACACGCTGCACAACTGTTCGTTCCACCAATGGTTGTTCGCGTACATTCCTTTCCAACCCCTCATTGTGAAAACTCACGCGCTTACGGTTTTGATCATAATTTGCCTTTCATAGCTTAGACTTCAATCAACGGAACCGATCACGCGGTGATTAAGTGTTGGCTCCGAAACCACACAACTTAAAACTTTTCTTTTGAACTCTCCGCTTGCCAGCGCGGTTCCTCCGACGTGCTCGCGGTGGCGATCAAGAACAGACTTCCCGCCTCCTTTCCAATGCCAGTGTAATCTGCATGCCAAAACGGTGTTTTTCTCGCGCCCAAGCAGATTTTCCTCTTCGCTTGTCCATCGTCTACCGTATCGCCACGGCCCTACGGTGGATGAAGACGAGCCCCTTGCTCAGCCACTGTAGATTGGATTCGGCAATGCAAACCGTGGATGGCTGTATTATATCAGTGTTCTCATGTTAGAATTTTCAATTGCAGATTTTAGTTATTAAGTAAATAAAACAATAATAAGATATAGAAAAGCTAAAATAACAATGATAATTTAATCTCATGAAGAATGTCAATGCAGAGAAAATTTACGTTTAATATATAAAAAAATAATATAAATTAATATTTATAATAAACATTTTTTTTCTCTCTAAATTTTATAATTTACAAAAATTAAACTTTGAGTAATTAAATTTTTCAAATCTGCATTGAAATTTTGGAACAGTGTTATGCTGGTTTTCGAGCAGTTTGCTTAGGGGACTGCTCGTTTATTACAAAATGTGAATAGATGCTTGTGCGCCATGAGTGAGAATATGAATTAACTCCTGAAAATGGATAACGTCGAGGAGTTTTCGGCGAATCTTGTTAGTATGCGGTCTTTGTCGCTATACACAAGCGTACAGGATAATGTAATTGAACTGCAACCAACTGCCTTTTATATCTTTTGAATCGCTGTTACAACGGTCGCTATATTTCACTCAGTGATACCTTATTGTATTGTTTGTATGTGTAGCCAGTTTCATAATTGGCGAACGAAACGATATGTTATGGATACTTCTGCCGGGCGGCACTATTTAGGGAGCATAAAGATGTGAAATTAAGGTTGCAGCTAGGTTTTTTACAAACTCAATACACAATTTTTGTTTAGTTGTCATGCAAGTAGTATCCTCCCGTCGACTCGCTCTCTTCCTACTTTTCCGTTGAAGTTTCCAAAAAATATTTTTATGTCATTGGCGGACACGTCGTCGATTGTGTTTTTCAATATAAATAAATCATCCTTTTCAAAGGTTTGACGGTGACAGTCGATAAGCCACTACTTTAAAACTTATTTTCTTTTTTGTTGAAAAGCCCACGGGCCTTCCTTTTTTGTGTGAGCAGACGCGTTTCGACTACTTTGGGTCATCTTCGAGTCGAAACGCGTCTGCTCACACAACAAAGCAAGTTTCGACGGCTTCTAAAGGTAAAAGAGAATTAACCTGCGGATATCAAATAAACAACTTATTTTCCTCTCAAATCGCCCAATCTTTTGCTTGTCGTAATTTTTATCAACAACAAACTTGAGCATGGTTACAACTTCTTCGTGCTTTTTGCTTCCTCCGTGATCTACTTATAAGATATAGATAGGGAATTTTTCCGCGACAATTGGGATAAAAAAACGCCTAACACTCCTGTCGTCTCAAACTTAATCCATGGTTTTATCGGAAGTGTCCTACCCTGGGACTGCTGGAGCATGACATCAGGCTGAGTCCCTTTTATATTATTTTAAACCACCTATATCTAAGAATCGCATTATTTTGTGATGTTCAGCCAGATAGATTGTTCCGTTTCAATTGCAGGACTGCGTCACGAGATTATTTGTCACGTTCCACGCACCTTCCGATAACAACATAGCTTCCGCAAAAACAACAAGGCTAAACTTGCTTACCATGGAGACAATCGTGTTTTTAGCTACAAAGAAACATATGGCCCTTTATTATTCTTTTGAGCTTTGATGATGGAGCAAATTTCATCCAGAGTTAGTGAGGCCAATGGAAGCTCTCCGAAAATATGCACAGGGTGCGTCAGCAAACTCCGGAAAGAACACGCAGTTTTTAATAATTATTTATAACTTATAAACTAACATTAATCACAAAAGTTATTAGATCTTAATTCTAGGTATTCTCCTTGAATTCATAACTCAATATAACACTCGCCTGCTTCAATTCTCCGCCTGATTCGCGGGTACGCCTTTTTGTACTGCTCTGGTAAATTGATGAATGCTTCTTTAATAGCGCCCTGTAGGGATGCCACATTTGGATGTCGGGACTTTATAATGGCCCGCTCAATAACGCTCCACACGTAATTGTCCAGGGGGCTTAAATCTGGGCTGCTGGGAGACTAGAATCGTATTCGGCCCGCAGCTTCGTTCTTCAGTGAGCACAGAAGAAAGTAACAACGGGCAATTTTGTTTGTTTTAGCAGCCTCGGGCAGCATCTGTCGCACCTTTGTTACGTAGGGCGTGTACCTCAAGTTTTCAGCGATTCAACGCATAGAACCTACTTACATCAAAGATGGCCGCCATTTTTCTGAGCGCGCTCCCAGGGTCCTCCGAAACGAGGGCTTGGGCCTTTCGAACAAATTCCGGGGTCGTTGCCGTCTTCTTCTTCGCATGAGTTTTCCTTGCTGGACTAGGAGAACATTCCTCACAATTTCCCACGGCCGCATACTTCTGAGCAATATCGTAAATTGTGGATTTCGGATACACGAAAAACCTTATAATTTCTGTTGGAAACCGTCCAGCGCGAAGACTTTTAGTAACCGCTGCTCTTCGATTGAATTCCGCACTCGATTGCAGCACTAACTCTGCCATTAAAAATTCACGCACGAATGCACATACGTCTACTCAGTTGAAATTACAACAAATGACTGTTGTCGTTGAGATCTACTACAACGACAAATTAATGTAAAGTTTCTCCGGATTTTGCTGACGCACCTGGTATAGGCGCCAATGTGCGAGAATAAATCTAATATTGACAAATTGAACAATGTAAGCTCCCCTTCATTGAAACGTTGATGTATGTTTCACCTATATCCAGGTTTAATTGTATCGCGACCATGAAGAATTATGTGTTTAACTTTGTTTTTATCGTCATAAAAGATGATTTTCATTTTAATTTTCGTATTAGTGGTAAAACAGGAAAAATTTGGCTTAAGTCCCTCAATTGAATTATTGCATTTTTGATTTATAATTAAAATTGTAAAGAATTTGCCCTGCTTCTCTAACACTTGGTATGGGCCTTCATAAGGTGATCGCAATGATGCATTCACTGAGTCCGTCATAAGGAAGACATGCAGACAACTACGTTTTTGTGTAGAAAAAGTTTAATAAGACCGCGACATGATGCAGGTGTCGGTTTGATTGATGGCATTATAAGTTTCGCATCCTGTACGACCCCGCTCTGTAATATGGTATCAGTCGGAGGATGAGGAAAGTCACTTAAAATTTTGACATTTTCCCCGTAAAGTAGTTCAGCAGGTGTAGCGCTAAGGTCGGTTTTGAACGTAGTTCTTAATCCCAACAAAACAAATGGTAAAACTTGTACCACGATGGCTTCTTGTGCGCCATACTGGAGGCTTTTTGAGTTCTTTACCTGTTTTCCTGTGGATGATTAGCTGTAGTTCAATTCCGTTTGAAACCAAGGATCTTTTCAAGTTTCTGGGACAACTGAAATTCAAATTGTTTACCCTGATCAGTGAGGATAATTTCTTTTACACGAAAACGCGGATCCAAGAGTTGCATAATGCCGCACAATTTAAGGGGTGATGTGAACTAGAGAAATTGCTTAAGAAAATCAATCGGTCAAGGATGGCCAGGCAATTTGTAAAACCTTGTGAATATGGAAGTGGGCCGATAATATACATGTCTAAGTATAGTTTAAACGTTTGGATGTGAGTCGAAACGTTTTTAACTCACCTTTAGAATGCCCTGACACTTTGGATCGCTGGCAGCCCCAACAAATCGAGTCCAACCCACAATATGTTTATTTAAAGAAGTTATAGGGACTTAAAATCATTAGAACTCGGAATTTCGACTTCACAAATCCAAGAAAAGGAGTCTTCCATAATATCCCTCACTCGAAATGTGACGGAAGTCAGTCGTGAATTCGTTAATAAAGGTTAGATGGCGAAGTTGTTTCAGGATTTTGACGGCACGAAAAAATTCGATGCATATGATCAGTAAGTAAAAGACAACCTTCAACGTAAAATCTGAAGTATTTTACTATTTGATAGGCTGCCAGTAATACACGTTCGTATTTGCTGTAACTTCAGACCAAACATAAAGGCTGCCAAGCATCGTCAATCTATTGCTGAAGCGCTGCAACGATTGCGATTGCTAAAGCGCCAACGAAGGTGGCAAGAGTGGCATCCATTCTAGAAAAAGCTAGAATAGCTGCCTAGAGAAGTTGTTTCGAATACTTGAAAACCTTAATTGCCTTTGGTTTTCAGTTAATTCTTTCTATTATTTTGATATAAGACCATTAATAAATTATAAATTATTTGACTTCCAAAATACTCTGATCAGCCTTGATCACCCGCCTTATATAAATTTATTCCTATTACCAAAGGATAATTAATAACCCCGTATGTAGAAACATAAGGTATAAATCATATTGAACCGCAAAGCGTGGTGGTGAGCGGTGTTGGGTAAGAAACGAGAATGGGAATTTATCATCCCTAAAAAACGTCTGAGATCTGCGACTGTTTGTGGAAATTTAAATCGTAATATATCTTTGCATTTGTCCACTGCAGGGCGAAAATAACCCCATTTTAAAGAAATTTGTACTCAGCAACATTGATAATGAGACCATGGTCTTTGTAATCTCTCAAAAATAGTTGCTAGATGCGTCAGATGCTCAGAAATAGAAGCTACTAAGTTATCGTCGAGATAAAAAGATAACAGAAATTTAGACCACTAAGAATTAAGTTTATAAATTGCTGAAATGTTTGAGCAGCATTACACAAGCCAAAAGTTGTGCGAGTGAACTCAAAGAGGCCGAACGGTGGGCAAATTTTCGAAATGCCTTTAAGTTCTACTGGAATTCGATAGTATCCTCTTCTTCTTCGTAGCGCTACAGCCCCTCTCAGGCCGCTTCCTGCAACAAGCACCTCCAACTGTATCGGTCCATTGACCGCGTCCTCCAATTTCGAAATGCGAACAGCGACGGTCTCTCGTCGACTGAGTCAGGCCAGCGTTTTCTCGGTTTCCCCGCTGGTCTCCGTCATTCAGTTCTCCCAACGAATACCTTTTTTGGTATCCGTTGTTCGTCCATACGATTCATGTGGCCAGACCATTGCAGCTTTCGCAGTCTTACAATCGTTGAGACCTCCGGTACGTCAAAAATTTCATATAGGTCATGGTTGTATCGAACTCGCCATTGATCTACATCTAGCTTCGCTCCGATTATTCCCCTCAGGAACCGTTTCTCGAAAGCGTTCAATATGTTTGCAAGCGTTCAATATTTTTGCTTGGGTTAGGGTCCATGTTTCACACTCATAGTGTAGCACAGGTCTTATCACAGATTTGTATACTTGGAGCTTTGTTTTCCTCTGTATGCAGCTGGTCTTCAAGATCGTTAAAACTGAATGAAAAATTGTATTTGCGAGCTGCATTCTTCGGCGTATTTCCGCTCTTTCATTGCCGGTTCTCATTATTTTGGCGCCTAAATATACAAATTTGACCACATTTTCGATATTATATTCGCCAAGTATGATATCTGTGCCATTTGTGATATTTGTCCTCGACTGCGTCATGAGCTTTGTTTTATTCTCATGGATTTGCAGCCCTGCTAGTTTTGCTTCGCTGTCGAGTTTCCAAGAAAAGTTCTTCGGCGGATGCGAACGTTCGTGACAAAATATTAATTTCGTCCGCATAGGATACCACTTCGCTTAACTTGTATAGTAATGTACCTCTTGTATCGACAAGTAGCTTTCTTATGACGTATTCCAGAGCCAAATTGAATAGCAATGGGGCCAGCCCATCTCCCTGCTTTAGTCCGATCTTTGTGTCAAAGGAATTTGATAATATGCTTTGACCAAATCTAAGTTAAAAAAGCTTTGCAATCAGCCAAAAAGGGCGAGATGTTCTTTATGTTGGGAATCGGATAACGATCCGTCGTAGTTATGTCATTTAAGTGTCTATAGTCGCCACAAAGACGCCATTGCTTTTTTTCACCATATATTATGGCGCAGACCAGTGGCTATTGGAAGGTCGACAAATGCCTTGCTCCAACAGAAAATTAAATTTCTTCTTGGCCGCTGGTAATCTGTCGGGAGCTTAACTTCTGGGTTGCGAAATAACTGGAGTACCGGAAGTAATTATCTTATGAGTGATGTTTTGCGCAGGAGGTTTAATGAAATCAGAAGTAGTTGATTTAAATTTAGCTATACAGCTCTAAAACGGTGGTCGATGTCGCAATGAATCTGAATAGATAGACTGAAAAAATCATCACTGGAAATATGTTAGCTGCAGTGGAATGCAAATTCGTCACAGGATCAATAAGTGCATTATTGGCAACATACACTAGAAGACCAAGATGACAGAGAAAGTCAGCACCGATAATTGGACGAGTAATATCAGTAACAATAAAATGCCATGAAAAATTTCTTCCGAGACTGAAGAATTGAGTCTCCTGTTAAGAGATTGCGAAGTGAATGATAATCCCGCACCAGTGTCAATAAGGAATTTATTTTTAGTGGAGGCATCGAAAATTAAGCTGCGGCAAGAGGTTATGGTATTTAAGCTCGCCGCCTGAGACTTACGGCAATTGCGTTTTTTGTACCGCTGAATTCAGCCGATGTTGTGCCTCGAGAGTTGCAGGATTTGATACATTTACGCACTTTGGAACCGAATCGGAAATAATACCAACAGTAACCTCTGTCTGTCTGTCTGTCGATTGAAAGAAATCTCCTCTTAAAATTCAAACAATTATTTGCGCAGCATTGACGTACACTTTTTCTTTTAAATATCATCAGAGAAAGAAGTCCAACGGTTTCAAATCACATGATCGCGGCGGCCAATAAACATCGCCACAACGTGAGATAACACGGCCATTGAATTTCTCGCGCAAAAACCCATTGTTTCGTTGGCTGTGTGGCAAGTGGCACCATCCTGTTGGAACCACATATAGTCCAGGTTCATAACCTCAATTCCTGGCCACAAGAAGTCAGTTATCATCTCGCAATAGCGAACACCATTCACGCCAATTACTTGACCGTCCTCATTTCACGAAGAAGTACGGCCCGATGACGCCGTCAGCCCATATACCGCACCAAACAGTCACTCTATGTGGATGCATCGGCTTTTCAACAATCATTCGTGAATTCTCATTTGCTCAAATGCGGCAATTCTGCTTGTTAACGAATTCACTGAGGTGAAAGTGTGCCTCGTCGCAGGAGATGATTTTATTTGTAAAGTTACCATTCCCTTTTGTCTGTTCAACCAACCATTCGACGTATTGCCGACGCTTGAAATGGTCATTAGGCTTCAGCTCTTGAGTCAATTGAACATTGTAAGCGTGTAAATTCAAATCTTTATTCAAAATTCGCATCATTGATGTTCGTGAGATGTTCGATTATTGGGCACGACGACGAGTCGAGGTTGATGGATCTTCTGCCACGCTATCGGAAACAACATCAACTTTTTTCGCAGAACAAACTGAGCGAGCATTCACAGGTCTTTTCACATTCCCTACAGACCCGGTTTGCTGAAATTTGTGCACTACTCTCCCAATTGTGGACACATTTGGTCGATTATGCTGACCAAAAAAATCACGAAGTGCACGAAATGCATTTTGATTTGAACGCCCATTTTCGTAAAAGGCTTCAACAACCTTAACGCGCTACTCAATTGTGTACCTCTCCACGGCTGAATTTGTCAAACACTAAAACAAAGAAAAATCAAATTACGTAATGCGAAAAACTTGACTCACAATTAACATCGTGCATTATGGTTGGACCACCCTTTGAATTGTCGTTTCTAGTTTGAAGTCTTCATACATCACATGAATGCTGTAGAAAATAACGGGGATATATGTATATAAAAGTGCGTTGGGGTCAATATGAAAGGTCACATTCGAATTATCCCTCATGTAGGCCAGTTTGCAACGATTCAAAAGATATTCCAAATCCTCATCTCTCCTGTCCTCATCTGCTTTGCGTTTCATGTTCAGTTCTTCAGAACTTGTATTTTGAGTAGATTCACTTATAGACTGCGACCTCCCCCTCATTTCTGTCAACGCTATTTTGAATCTTTCCCACTCGTCGCACTTATTTGAACATCGAAACGGAATATAAGAGATCTTTGAATCCAATAATGGTTTACTCGTATATTTATACCAAAATTCTACTCTCTTCACTATCAAATTCACAAATGATGTTATTTCAGTGTCATTTCCAATTGCTGTCAGTTCTTCCCCAAACTCCACGATGGCTTTTGCTTCTGATGGACGTTTTTCTGAATTATATTGATGCTCCCGTATCATTTGCATTTTAGTTTCACGAGTGCGACCAATTTGTTCTGAAAGAGTATGTCGATGTTATTCCAAGGCCTCAAAACACGCTGCCATATGTAATTCCACTTCCTACTCCACTTGATCATATTTGTCATTGATTTTCTTGGAAATTGCCGCCAATTTAGTTATTGAATGGTTAGCATATTTACAGAGGGGTTTAGTTTTCTCAATTGATTCCTTCAGCAATTTTTGATAGGACTTGAACACTTTCCGAATAGTGTCTACTATATGTCCTTTATGGGGCAGTAAATTGCAGTCTGAGCATATGAGCTGCTGACAAGTTGAAAAGAATAGTTTCATTTCAAATGCAGGATGCATTGAGCATTTTAAGTGGAGTTTTAAATTACCATCATGAGTACCATTGAAACGATGCTTTCTGAGTTGCAATATGTTATTGATATTGTGATGTGCTGTGGATTTTTGACGCTCGTGGGCTTCCTTACAGAACCCAACGCGATTCAAAGTGCATGAAGTGTAATGATGAGTCGCTGTAACTGAGTCGCAGTATAAATTACACCAAACACTAGCTATTCCCACTTAATCTGTTTCCCTATTTCGTTACTCGATTTTATGTAAGTTTTTTTTGTGTCATTGAATTTTTTGTTACTTCAACATTTACAACCTTGGCTCGGGCGGCATCTTAACGACTGCATGGGAGGGTGCAAAGGGTTTCCGTGACAAACTGAATACTTGAAGCAAAAGTTCTTCAAATGCTGCCTCAAGTAATGCTGATGAACAGAAAACAGTTGAATCTTCAAAATATTCGCTTCATATGCTCCTCACGGCCTTCCCGACTTTTTTCCAATATTTCCTGCAGTTCTTCGGCATTTAAAAAGTACTTTTATTTAAATTGATTGTAGAGTTTGCGTTGCTAAATAAAGGTTGCTGTAAAACTCCTGTAGGCCATATTTTTATAAATCTTGAGACAGATGTAGCTGCCGTTGAATCTGTCCTACGAGGGTGGTCCGATAAGTACTCAGTCTTACCGCTCGATGGCGCCACTATCGTAAGACAGATTCAGTATCGTGTAGTACAGGGGTTCCAAATCTTTTTCAGCCCGCGGCGCAGTTTCAAGTGTAGTATTTTGTCACGGCACCCTACCCCAGCTAGCTATTTGAAAAAGATACAGTCGAAAGAAACAGGTACCTACAATAATAGTAGTAAGGCTAGGTAGATAAGAACAAATATTAAAGCTTCCACAATACGAAATGGAGTTTTTTTATTATAAAAGAATTGAAACAGAAAGCACTAAGAAGGACTTAAGAAAAACATAAACTAAATTCGATCGTTACTTAGTCAAATCAATGTGACGGATGAGCTTGGTGATCTCCGCACAGTTTTTCAAAACGGGGAATTAGACTTGACACTGCTACTCTCATTTCTTTGCTCCACATTGATACTTTGTTCCTTCACATAAATATGATGTTGCAAACGGAATGAAAATTTGGATATTCATTTTGAATGGATAACCAAAACTCCTCCAAACGGGAACTGGTGAATCGAGTTTTAAAGCTGCTGTCGCAAGAAAGTTCAATGGGACTCTCTTCATCTTATGATGTGAATTCTGGTGGAGTTTGTGCATGGAAAGGATCTTGGATCCACGCACATTTTTCGACATCATCATCTGCAAAGATCTTCAAAAACCATTCGGTGAGCTTCGATAGGTGTCCCGTGAAAAGGGCGATCAGATCTTATGAGACAATCAGTTCATTAGGTGCAGCATATTTATACAATTGCGGGTAGCAATCTTAACCACCGCCTTCATTCATTTTTTTTATCCACAACTGCAGTTTCTTTCTAAACTCCGCAATCCTCTACGATAGTTTCAGAATGTGCATGTTGTTACCTTGAAAAGACAGATTCAAATTATTTAGTTTTTCAAATATATCGCACAAATATACTAGTTTTAGCAAAAAATCTTGTTCAGTTAAAATATTTGGCGTTTTCATGACGTTCTTGCTGTAAAAAAGTGCGAATTTCTTTGTGTGATTCGAACACACGAAATAAGACATTGCCACGTGAAAGCTATCTTGAATTGCAGTAATACAGCAGGGCCATATGTTCAGCTCCCATATCTATGCATAGTTTTTTTTTTTTAGAAAGTCTGGCCTTTAGAGACCTAGTTTTTATATAATTTACTGCACCAATCACATATTCCAGTACTTGGTTCAGTTCAGAGCTCAATGATTTTGATGCAAGATGCAATGGGTCCACATAGCATTCGGTGCTTTTTTTCGAATAACTGCTTGTATTCCCCCATACCTGGCAGACATGGATCGAGCACCATCAGTACATACACCGATACACTTTTCCCAATCCAAACCATTTTTGGCAATAAACTTGTCAAGAATTTCAAATAATTCTTGGGCCTTCGCACTTACGGTAATGCTTTTGCAGAGTTTAAGGTCTTCTAAAGAAAGCGTGCGTAGCAAATAAGACTGTCAACAGCCGCATCAAATTGCAAACCAAAATCCTTACTTTTAATTTTTTCTATTAATTGGTAATTGAGATCCTCAGCTATGTCATGGATTCTTCGACTGATAGTGTTCTTCGATAAGTATACATTGGAAATTAATTTTCCTGTCGATTCTCCCACCATAATATTCACCTCATACTATTGCAGCTCCTCTGCAATAGTATAAGGTTTTTTACATTTTGCCACACTGTATGCCACCTTGAATGATGCTAACATGCATTGTGAGGTAATGAGGCTTGCTGAGTGATAACGTTTTTTGTTTCCTTTTTAATTTAGTAATTTCCGGTGGACAAACCACGCGATTTTTCAGCCATAGTTGGATAAATTGTCTCGAGATGTCATTTTGACTGACTTGGATGCATACTTTCGGATAATAGTTTCAAACAAAGCGCACACGGCGTTTTTCTTCATTGTTTACTTCTAATGATGTAAAATCAAAGTCCAAACAGCGATCATCGTATTTACGATATTTCCGTTTCTTTGCTTCCCCGCCACCACTGGTAGATACTTTATCACTATCATTTGAACTACCGATTCGTTTATTTAATAAAAATCTGTCCGTTTTGAGTGAGATATTTGACGCAAAGCAAAGCGAAACAGACACGATGACCCGTCCGTCGCGCGGCTTGCTTATGAATAAACGGGCATTGCGATTGCGAGCAAGCGAGCGCGGCCGGGTAAAGACGTAGGAGGGGTAGGGTATCAACGATTGCGTAGGTAATTTTCGGCGAGTGAGCGGCGGTGACGCACGTTGACTAAGAAGGTACCGATCGTTGTTGCAAGTTTAAAATCCGCGAATATTTGTGGTTTCGAATAATGATAGAGGATCGGCTCGCGGCATCCCTCTTTATTTTCTACGGTGCACCAGGTCGCCGCAGCGTACACTTTGGGAACCCCTGGTGCAGTACGGCTACTGTCAATATTTCAGCCGAATCGGACTCGTAGTTTTGTTTTGACCGCGGGAGGATGCGGGCGTGTCAGCGGTCATCAAATTTCCATCATTTACACGAAACGATTTCCCGTACAACATATTGCACATTGTGATAACAATGTATCTGGGAAACTTGTCATGAAGGAGTTTAAAAATTAGTCCATCTAACCACACCGTATCGAAGGGTTTCTCCATATCAACGAGACACGCTCGGAAAAGTGCCTGAGTTTACTTTCATTATCGCATGTATGATAGAATGCCTGGCATGAAAAGCAAACTGGCAATTCGGCATCAGCTCATATTTCTCGATATGGATGTTCAATGCCTGATTGATTAAAGAACAGAGAAACAGAACTATTACCTGATAGGTTTCTCTGTTCTATTCTTTTGAATACTATTAGTTTCTTAAATTATAATTACCAGCAATTTTAAAATCCCGTTTCTTAACCAGAATGTATCTCAAGTCCATTGCAAAGACGGAAAAAATTTCAAATAAAAATTTCAGACATGTACATCATTTTAATCATCTTCACTCGAGCAATTTAATGAAATTCAATTTACTCAGGTGAAACGTAATAGAAAATGAACAACAACAAGGATCCGCCTATCCACCGTGTTCCAAACTTGGTTTGCTGAGTTACATAAATTTTGCGCAGTTATTTTGTTTACATTTCAAATATACAAACCCCGGCATAAGTCAGTACATATTCGATTTAATTCTGTGTGGTATGAATAACTGACGTATGACTCAAAAGAAACAAGAAAAATTGTTTCCAACATGTTTTTCATGTTTGCATAATTTTAATAAAAGACATATGAAATTATTATTTCAACATTTGCACGATAGTATCACATTTTAGATTTTAGAATGAGTTCAAGTCGTAAAAGTATTCAAATTAAAAGTTCTGTAAATGTTGGCGTCGTAGTGTGATCATTGCAGATAGATTTTGAATTCAAACTAAGCAAACGTATGAGCGTAACTCATAGTATGTAATTTATTTGGAGGACGTTGACTCAATTGGGCGGATAAATTCATGAAATGTTGAAGAAAACTTTATGCGAGAATCAGAAAAAACAAGAATGAATCATTATATGGTAATAGAATAAAATTACGGTATGCAATGTGTTACGATCAGATTACGGGGGAGCCATTCTTGTATGAGCGCTATAATCCGTATGTGGTGAAGTGTATCTACAGTTACTGAAGGTGATTAATGTGTAATTGAAATTAAATGCAAATAGCACAGGTGTTTGGTGTTCATATCAGGAAACACACATTTTGTTGTAACGGAAATCAGTTAACGACTGAAATAATACGAAAATTACTTTGGATGATCTTCGCACAATTCATAGCATCCAAAAACTTAATCTCAACGCAAGCATCTAAATCTACTTTTATCTCAAATGATTTACACTTGATACCCTCTGTAATGGATTTTACCCAAAACGAAATAAGATATTAATGGGTTAATCTTGATTATCACGCATTTACACAAACATTACACCGTCTATGATTTTTTTCTGCTTAATCATGATTAGATTTTTGGTATCATCCTAAATATTGCATCGTCTTTCCTACCATCATCATCACGCTTATATAGCTATCGAACGCAAAAATGGACTGGTTATTACATTGCTGATGATGATGATGCCTATTCTTTGGTTTTTCTCCAAAAAAGAATTATTTCGCGTAGAAGAGGTGGAATGTATTGTAATGCATTTTTCTCTTCTTCTACTGATTCGTTCGGCTTCATGTTAGAGGTGAAATTAAGATAAAGGTATTTGGAAACTTTCTTTTTCACACAAATTGATAGTACAAGTGATGATAAATTGAGAACTTTATCACTTCCGAAAAACATACTCATACTTAGCAGTAAACTCTGCATCGAATACCCTTCCAAACCTTCTTTTTCTCGCGGCATTTGATATTTATTGCATTAATTTGTTAGATTGTAGAAGGTAAACCGTTAGACGAAATGATGTCGTTAATTAAGCTCTAAGTATAGCCGTTAACTTGGAAATGAGTCGTTTTCTATCAACATCCGCGAGCTAAACAGTATTTATGGCTACTAAAGTGTATCCTGTGCAAATAACCTCCCAACCCAACGTTGGATTTGTTCTTTGCGAAAATAATTAAGCAGTGTTTGTATGATCCTACTTATTTTTGATGATACTCGTACAAAAGGAAAATACAATAGCTACAGCTGTATTGGTGTACTTTTTGGATCAATTAAGGATATTAATTGAAATATGATGTGATCAATTTTAAGGAGTTTTGGAAAACAAACTTTACCAGGTCAAACTAATTTGCGAATTGTTACACACTATACAGGTGTTGAAAGTAGTGAGCACATTGTTCAAACCAGCAACTTTGATCAAAGCGTGTGTACAAGTGGCCAAGTAGAGGTAGAAGTGTCATCTTCTTACGTAAGTACCCGGAAACTTCAACCTATAGAGCTTGCTGGTCACAGTTGGAACGGCGAGACCTCTAGTGCACAGCGTACATCGTCCGTAATCGATGCCCACTCTGCTTTCAGTGCAGTGGGGGCTACGATGAACGCTTTGTCCTGTCATAGTGTTAAATATGTCTTTCTCTAGAGCCGCTAGGCAACAAAGAAGGGCCTGAATTCAAAATCTAACGATAGAGCAAGAGGAATGAAGATGTCCATCCAAATGTCCGAAAGAGCATAGTATATATAAGGTGGTCCAACCATAATGCACGAAGTTAATTGTGAGTCACCTTACGTCAAGCTTTTCGCCCAACTTAATTTGACATTTCTTTGTTTCAGTGTTTGACAAATTCAACCATGGAGGGGTACACAATTGAGCAACGCGTTAAGGTTGTTGAAGCCTTTTACGAAAATGGGCGTTCAAATCAAAATGCATTTCGTGCACTTCGTGATTTTTTGGTCAGCATAATCGACCAAATGTGTCCGCAATTGGGAGAATCGTGCGCAAATTTCAGCAAACCGGGTCGGTAGAAAATGTGAAATCACCTGTGCATGCCCGCCAGTTCCTTCCGCGGAAAACATTGCTGTTGTTCGCGATAGTTTGGCAGAAGAGCCGTCAACCTCGACTCGTCGTCGTGCCCTACAATTGAACATCTCACGAACATCTCTGATGCGAATTTTGAATAAAGATTTGAATTTACACGCTTACAAGGTTTAATTGACTCAAGAACTGAAGCCTACTGACCATTTCAAGCGTCGCCGAATGGTTTGTTGAGAAGACAGAAGGGAATGGTGGCTTTACAAAGAAAATCATCTTCAGCGACGAGGCACACTTTCACCTCAGTGGATTCGTTATCAAGCAGAATTGCCGCATTTGGGCAAATGAGAATCCACGAGTGATTGTGGAAAAGCTGATGCATCTACGAAGACTGACTGTTTGGTGCGGTTTATGGGCTGACGGCATCATCGGGCCGTACTTCTTCGAAAATGAGGACGGCCAAGCGGTTACCGTGAATGGTGTTCGCTATTGCGAGATGATAACGGACTTTTTGTGGCCAGAAATTGAGGTTATGGACCTGGACGATATGTGGTTCTAACAGGATGGTGCCACTTGCCACACAGCCAACGAAAAAATGGCTCTTTTGCGCGAGAAATTCAATGGCCGTGTTATCTCACGGTGTGGCGATGTTAATTGGACGCCGCGATCATGCGATTTGACACCGTTGGACTTCTTTCTCTGGGGATATTTAAAAGAAAAAGTGTACGTCAATAAGCCAAGAACAATTCAAGAGCTAAAGGCGGAGATAATTCAACACATTACATTGAACCTCAATTATGTCTCCGAGTAATTTAAAATATGGGCTATTGGATAGAAGTATGCCACCGTAGCCGTGGCGAGTATTTGGGCGATATTTTGTTTCACATATCAATACATCTTTCAATTATAATAAAAAATATTAACATGATTCTCTGAAAACTTTGTGTTTTATTTACAATTAACATCGTGCGTTTACGTACACACATAGTATCTACAGCTTCCATTTACCTGGCATTGCCGACTTTCTGAATTTTCCCAGGGCTCGGTCAGCTGAGGCGGGGTATGACGTATTCGGAAGCAAAATAAAAAGCAAATAAAATTTCCGATGCACGTGTCCTTTTACGTATTTGCCAGATCATAATAAAAAACTGAAAGATTATATAGAACGATTTTATTTTCTGTAAATAGATAAAATTATTAATTTGTTGAGATCTAGTAATTTTCATTTCAATCTCATCGAATCACATGTTTATATTCACGCCAATTCTCGCGTCAGCATATACTTACCTTCCTACTGCTGAAAGGTTTATGGTTCCCTGTTCGGCTTGTGTTCGGTTTTTGCCGGAGGCTATGTTGAGTGTGAATACTATGTTTATGTACTCGTACTATGAGCAAGAGAAGTTGTTTCGACTGTCGGAGAAGGTTCGGAGTACGTCGAAACTCCCTTATTCATCGGCGGTCACACAACTTCAGCTCAGGTGTTGAGTGCTGCAGGCTACGCGGGTGAATACATTGTTTTCAACATAGCTAGGCAAGTTTTGGGATCAGGCTGCTCTAGTTGTCGTACTACAGGCATAGTACGATAACTAACAAGTACGGTCAGTTCATACAAATTTTCGAATACGGGATCTGTCGACGTGAGCGTTAGTTTTTGTGACTGAGTGCATGGATAGAACATGAGGAACATGCAACTGATTCAATGAAAGTAAAACAGGAAAGAAGAGTCATCAGCTGTCCATCAAATACTTCACGTTAGACAAACAGGGAAACCAATTAATAATTTAAAGGTTTCTTCATTCATTTAAACCAATATTTTTTGTTGTGTGTTGGTATTATTTGTTTCACGTGTAACTACTAAAATGCGTTAGATTAAATGGAAGCCAAGTTTATTGTGCAAGGGTTACAAGCAGACTTAATAATAGTAGCGGGTGGTTTACCGACTATTATCAGTTCATTAGTTTAATTCAATGTTTCTTTTTGTGATAAAGCACACATTATGACCATATTAGATACACAAAATAACTGCTTGCTTGCGTTGACGCCTTTCGTTAGACAGTCCGCAATATTAAAGTCAGTAGATACATATTTGAGTCGAATCGTACCGTCCAAAACCACGTTCTTTACGAAATGGAACCGAATGCTGATATGCTTGGTGTTGGGTCGTTACGCATCCTCCTTCGCAATATCTAGCGCGCCTTGGTTGTCAGCATGTAACAACACGCTTCCGACCGTTTCGAACTGGCTTAGAAACTGGACGTGCCAAGACGCTTCCTGTGCTATGTATGTCATGGCCATATATTCGGCTTCTGCTGACGAAAGCACCACCGTTTTCTGTCTCTTACAACTCCAGGATACAGCTCTATCTGCCAAAATGAACATATCCGGTGCATGAGTGTCGACTGTCGACGTTCGATGCCCAGTCTCCATCTACATAACCGCTTATGTTTTCTGTCGAGTAAAAACGATATTTAATTTTATTATAAAGGTTACCTTGAAGATAACGTTAAAATCCGTTTGACAGCTATCCAATGATGCGAAGAATCTTTTTTGTTGAATCGACTCACGTTGTTGACTGCGTATGCTAAGTCTGGCCAAATCCCTTGCACTAAATATAGTAGACATCCAGCTGCCTCCTGATAAGGCACGTCGTTTAACACATCTTCTTCATTCGTCGTTGATAGCTTATGTGTTTTGTCGGTTGGCGTTGATACTGGCTTGCACTCGCTAATCTCCAAAGGAACCAGTGTTTCTTTGGCATATGTAGACTGCTCGATAGAAATTCCATCGTCTTCGTATTGAATTGTCAAACCAATGCATGTGTTCTCACGTCCCATATATTTCATATGAAATTTATCCGTGAGTTTCTTCATTAAATTGTCCCGGGTCTAAACGCACTCCCAAAATATAAGAAAATCGTCCAAGTAAATCGCAATTATCAAATTAACGTCCTTCGTGTAGTAGACACATGGATCCAACTGTGACTTGATAAGCCCAAACGATTTCAAAGCATCATCTAGACATCGATTCCACTGTCTGCCACTCTGCTTTAGGCCACACATCGCCTTCTTTAACTTACATACACTGCCGGTACCATCCTGAAATACCTTGGATTGATGAATGTAAATGTTGTCATCCAGTGTGACTTGCAGATATGCGGTTATAGCATCCACTTGGTCAAGTTTAGACGACGTTACACTGCTAATGCAATAAGCAGGCGAATGGAGGTGTATCGAACGACTGGCGAGTACGTCTCTATATAATACGTTCCATATTTTTGAGCGCAACCTTCGGCAACTAAGCGCGCCGTGTGTCTTATTATCGTGCCATCATCTGGCTTTTTGGTTTTGAACACCCATTTCGTTTTGATGGCCTGTCTACCGGTTTCTAACTAAACGAGATCCAACGTTTCATTGTCGTGTAAGGATTTCAGTTCATTTGTCATCGCGTCCTTCCATTGGATCGCATTGTGGCTTTTCAAAGCTGCCGGCCGAGTTTTTGCGGCTCCCGGTTTATGGTCACAAGTGAAATAAGTCGACGGATCAAATCGATCTACAGGACGCCGAATTCGTTCCTCCCTTGGTTGGATGACTCTGCTTCCGGAATCTGTGCTACGAAGTCAGGGTCGCGAACGACATCATCCATTATTATATCCTCCAACTAATCCTCGACAGATTTGTCATTATCGATCGAATCGTTAGCCTCAACTGGAGCTTCATTTTTCTCAGAACCGCTGAGAAGATCAATATCTAAATTCGAGATGAATTTCATCTGATGAGGTCTAACCATTTGAGTATTCGCCATTCTTGTTTCTATAAAACTGACATCACGACTAATTATTACTCTTTCTTTTTCGTGTCATAACATGTAACCCCTTTTTGCGTGTCGACATAACCAACGAATAGCATTTCAGATGCTTTTGCTTCTCACTTCCTGTGTTAGGAATGTGAACCATCACATGACTTCCGAAAGTTTTTAAGTTGCTTAAGTCTGGTCGTTGTCCGGACCATACTTCCTCCGGTGTCTTTCCTACAGTACGATTGACCAATCGATTCACTAGATATGCAGCGTGGCTGACCGCCTCTGCCCAAAATTCCTTATCGAGCTCTGCAGTTCGGGCGTAGGGACAGTTGTCTCGCGGATAATTCCGGACGTTTTGCAGATATTCGTCATAGCCGCATTTAGGGACTCTGTTCGATTGTCGGTTCATATGCGTTTTATTTGCTTTGTGGTCTGATTCTCAGCCGTCGTCGTAAATGATCGGAATACTTAAGCAACAGCTCCCTTTTCCGAAAGGAATGAGGCAAACACTTTTCGTGAAAAGTCGATCATGGTCAGGAAATATTTCGCTTCACCTTTTGACGTGGTTTCCATAGGTCCGCACACATCCATATGAATCATATCAATTAACCCAATTGATTTTATGTCAGCACTTGCAGTATTGAATGGCTTCTGGGAAGATTTTCCTTCTGCGCAACTGATACAACCGTCCAACGATACCTTCGATCCGCGAAATTCAAATTCATCACTTGTGGATTTCAGCTTGTACATACCACCATACCAAGATGTCCTAGTCGTTGATGCCAATCCACAATATCTACTTGTGTTGCCAATACACAACGTATTTCATCTGCTTGAACCTTGTAAACACCACCACACGTATTTGCTTTAGCGAACAACTCGTTATTTTGGTTGTACACCGAACAGTGACTCGCGTCGAATTTGACAATGTTTTTGTTTTTAATGATTTCACTGACTGACAGGAGATTCGCGCCTAAACCGGCAACACATAAAACATTGTGCGCCGAAATACCAAATCCGTCAATGCCAATGTACGCGCTATCACTGCCGATGACTTTTAAGCGCTCGATATTTGCAACTAATATACGAGTATTGGGATGTGATGTTTTCCGAAAGCCAGCTAAAATATCTTGACATGGTGTCATATGCCGCGATGCTCCGCTGTCGATCTACCAGTCAGCTGTCTTTGTCGCACTCATCGTTGCACTAAATGTATAAGCAAACTTTACTGTTGTTGGCGAGTTGTATTGCTTTTGCTTGTTGGGACACTTACACTTGTAATGTCCAATTTTGTTGCAGCTACAGCATCTTGGCTTGCTTTTATTCGAACCTTTTTTGTCGTCGTGTCCACTCATGAATGTCGATTCAGTTTTTATGGCGCTTGTCGGCACAAGGTTGAGCAGCAATGATTTCACCTTCTGCGTCGTGATACCTGCGCCACTTGCCGTCAGACTCATAGTGAACGGCTGATACTCCGGGCCGAATTTCCCTAGCAACAATAATGCAACTACTCGATCTGTGATGACTTTCGCACCAGTGCACCTCTTCCATGTTTATATCATTTTTGCCAAATAGAATCGTCGATCGATGGACAATCAGCTAATTTCACTCCTGTCAGGTCCATTACTACAAAGACTTCTCTGTCGATTCCGGACTCTCTGAATGATATTTGAAGCAATTTTAAGATGGCCAGTGGGCTACTTGTATCACTGAAATGATTCGCCACGTTGGTTTCTGTTGCTAAAACCAGCCATCCCATGGCTTCTTCGAGTTTGTTGCCGTCTGTCTCGGTGTCCTCTTCCGCGATACATTTTGCGTTCGCAACAATGCCAACATAGAACGCCGCGACTCGCTATAATTTTCTCGGCCTTTCAGTTTCTCGAACTGCATTTCTCTCGGCATTGTGCAGGGTGACGACCCAAACCACATTGGCACAAATCAACCGATTTATCGATCTATCCAAATAATTTACCACGAAAGTTTTACACCTGGGCCCATAACCTGATGATAGTACAATAACTAAAAAATACGGTCAGTTCATAAAAATTTTCGAATAACGGGATCCGCCGACGTATGCGTTAGTTTTTGTGACTGCGTGCATGGACAAAGCATGAGGAACATGCAACTGATCCAATGAAAGTAAAACTGGAAAGAAGAGGTACCGGCAGTCCATCAAATATTTCGCGTTAGACAAAAAGAGAAACCGATTCATAACTTAACGATTTCTTCGTTCATTTAAACCAATTTTTTTTTTTGTTGCGCGTTGGTATTATTTGTTCCACGTGTAACTATTAAAATGCGTCAGATTAAATGGAAGCCAAGTTTATTGTGCGATGGTTACAAGCAGACTGAATAATAGTAGCGGGTGGTTTATCGACGGGAGGTACGTCAATATATGTGTGTCTACATACACATTTTCGACATTTTTCCTGTCAAAAGAAAATGTCATTAATGTCGAAATGACTGGACTGGAAGATATTATGACACCCGAAAGGAAAAGGGTGCTCCAGCGGGGCTTTCGGACCCGATTAAGCTCATCCGGGGACGGGCTTGGGGCGCCACCCGCTTGTCCACCAAGGCCCGAATAATACGCCAAGCGAGAATACGGCTTGCCGGCTTCACTTTTTCGCAGCACGAAAATGAACATTTCATACACACAATAGAGGACAGTGCCTTTGTTTCAAATCACTTTAAGTGTTTTGTTGCAAAGCGTTTGTATGTGTTACATTTCCATAATCTTCGATCTAAAATAAACTTTCAATTTTCAGTCACATACTATTTCATTTAATTTTTCCTATCACTATTTACTTTATTCTTAGAGAGCCACTCAAGTCTGGCTTCTGAAATTACGGAACCGATATCTACACTTCAAATCAAAATTTTCTCGTCAAATCTCGAATTGGGTGTAAGCTTGTATGCATAAAAAGTGCGCAAACGAGTTTGAAATGCTTCAACGTCTTATTAAAAACCGTTTAGAGTATAGTTAAACGTTTAAAACGCTTCGAAACAAAGCACAAAGATATTCAAATTTAATACGCACGGTCGGTTGGGTCGAAACAATATTCGTCTTCTAAAAAGAAATAAGTGAAGAACAGCTAATTTCCAGTAATTTTTTATTACTTCAAAAAGGTTCTAGTATCCAACTTTGAACTAGTCATTGATCACTATTTGAATTGAAAAACATGATACTAATTCAAATAGTGCCTTCGTGACTAAAAAACTGTCATTATCATCTATGCAATGGCATAGCTCCAAGTTGGGTTTTCGCCTCAAGCAGGAGCCGCTTCCAACTATCGTGATTGGCTTGGCGTAGGCGACAATAGTAATATTGCCGTTGTCCTGAAATCTGGAGAAGACACAAACGATAATTAATTTTTTGACAAAGTTACAGAGTTTTGGCTTAACTATGTCTGTACTCATCATCATGCAATCCACGGATCCAGCTCTTGATGACCCAGAGTACATTGATCGACATGAGTTCCTCCACATAATTACTTAGTTGGGGGAGAAGAGAAAGGGACGTTATATTAGAGCAGTTTAGGCAATTTGTAGTACCTTAGCTGTTTGCTATGATTGATGATATAGAGATCCTCTTCTTTATAGACTGAGTAGTATTTCATCCCTCTGACTGCTAATCCTACAAAACGAACACCAAGCATTGAAGTTAGTATCACGCCGCTTATTTTGCTCAAATGCTGGTGTATTTAAAGGGAGCACTGTTTCGTTGGTAGTATCAACTTTTGCCTCAGTTTTGACACTAGGTGAAGGTCCATCATCAGTACATTAGTAAACCTAAGCATTCGAAAAGCCCCGTGGTGATTGCTAGTGGTTATTCCTGATGTCAAAAGCTGGTCATCGTGTCGAAGTTGCTTACTTTGTTGTTTACTGTGCTAAAGTCAACTGCACCCGTCAAGTTTACATCATTCAGGCAGGGATGCGTGGTTCACTTCAGCCACCTTTATGTTCTTTAGGCCTGACATTTCCAATGTAATACAATGACCTTCTTCGGGGAAAGTAAAGGTTGTTTGTTGTATCAAGCCTCCGTGCTCGCTATGTTTAATGAGACAAAAATTTGGAATAACTATAGAGAAGCTTGATTGATACAAAATAGAAAATGTTTAAAGATAATTTATCGGAACGTCTTGCAGAGTAGAGTACGTGTGATAAATGTTTTGTAATGTAGCTTCGTGGTGCGACAAACAATTTGCCTTATATGATCTTGCAACCAGCTAGTCGACTAGTACGCGTACGTGGTCGCAACGCAAAGCTAGTCGGCTGTGCTTATTTTATAGACCTTTTATAGTTCATTGACCCTTGTAACCCGAATCCTGCATGGACTTAAACACTCAAATTCATTACAGTATAAACAATAGAATCCTTGACTCGGAGATTTTGAGGTTCTCTGGATAGCATTTAGTTGGATGGCATGGAACCCACAAAAGATTCGGTAGCTTCTAGTCTTTAGGATCGGAATATACTCCTTGTTTCTCAGATTCCTCGCTGGTTTTCCACATCTACCAGTCACCCGTTGATAGGTCGGATTTTCATCGCCATGACACTTTAGCGATATCTTCCGATTCTGAAGACAAGCAAGGATCACAGTTTGTTAGAAACTCCTTATCTTAGAACGTCTTCCGATAAGCTCCAGACCACACCTCGACCAGTTTACCAATCCCTAGCTTGTTAAGATCCACAGAGGGTTGATCTTGTAAAGCTATCAATTCATCTTAGTCTGATCTGAATTCGCTCCAACCGGCCCAATGATACTCGCTATTACCTCTATTTGTTGCGTCATTTTTAATTGCTGGGGTAATTCATTGAAATGCCGAATTATTTTGGAGAACCCATACATTTTTTTTTGTAATGGATCCGATCCTCTGGACTTGTTGCATCCGAATAGAGTATTTAGTGTTGGGTTGGGTCGATACATTTGACAAGTCATCTGAAGTTCCCGAGAAGATGCTTTGCTGGTAGTTGTGGGCTCCTTGCGAAGGAGCAATTGTCCTCCGCTTGTGCCAGACTTCGCTCTTTTGACACTACATGAAACTTAGGAAAGCGAAGGAATTTTAGCGTCCGAGGCATATATAGAGCCTAGTGTTCGTTACGCCACACACTAATTATACGACCCCAATTTTCTGTGCTCTCAAATGCTCGGTAATCTTTTTGATTCAAATGCGTTCAAACATTTAATAAGAGATTTGGACTTGAAAGGAATCTGTATTTCACGGATTGCAAGCCAGATACGCTACAATTGAGGCATGCGATCCATTTTTGTCCTCAACCTTAAATCATGTCGTGGCGGTTATTACTCGTACGCGTAAGGTTAATCGCCTTACTTCCCGAATCTAATTTACACCATTTTCTTGTACATTTGGCCCACTTTGGTGTTTAAGGTTATACTCAAGTCAATAGAAGACAAGCTTTAGTTAGAATTATCAGACAATAGCCTTGTACTAGTTCTCGTAGCTCAATTGTAGAATCACAAAAATAATACCATAGTGGTCTTTGCCGGATCGGTTTCAATCTGGAGATCTATCTCAATTGAACCTGTACGGAAAAAATTCGAAAGTGATCTGCCAAAAAATACTCGTCTAAATAGACTGACAAAACAATTCTGCTAATTTCCTTCAAATTGTTCAGTTCCAAGTTAGAACCTTGGAATTGATAATTTATTTTTTGCTGCACATTTAATTAAGTTCTAGAAACCGGAATCCCTAAAAATTACAACCTAAATATACCTAACCGCATACTTCAATTATTATTAGTTTTATTGTTCATTATGAAAAAATTACAACACGTTTTATTGATGCCGATGTTGAGATGACACATTTCAAGGCCGGTTCAACCAGGGTTCATAGCCAACATAAGACAATGCACGTGATTACAACAGAATTTCATGATGATTCGCCATACTCAGAGTATACAATTTATCCAACTAATGGTTGATGAGGATTGAAGTAATAGCCATGGGTCGGTCAGTCGATCTACCATCAGAGCTCTGCACAATCGCGAGTCTATCCACTTACCTAGATTGAAGGTCTTGAGAAATATTTAATGGATTTTCTTGTATTTATATATTAATATCTTATTCAAGACACATGCTCTACCTTTGATGTACAAAAAAATTGCAAATGTCTGGAGATATGGCGTTGTATGACCAGGTCTCCGACGCAAAATAATTATAGGATTGCGTTGTTGTAGGTGAATTGCTTTCTTGTTTGCTGGAATGCTGGTACGGCCGGCCCATGCGTTCATACGTATTTGATAGATAGTAATTATGACCATACCTTGAGATCTCATGGGTTGTAATGATTGTCATATTCTTGTCAACAGTATTATAATTATTATAAATGGTTTAGATTTCAAGGTAACTACTAAAAAATTGAGTTATTAGGTTTGAAATTAATGATAACCAGTTTTATGTATTAGCTAAACTTTTTAATTGGATCATTTCACCCTTTTCACATCAATTTAATGTAAATCTATACGACAAATTTGCTCTACATTTGAAGCTTTATCTAACGTCGCGCGGATATCGATCACTCTTTCGGATGGCTCCGATAGCTTTTTAAATTACTTTTTATGGAATTGTTTGCAGCTACATATAAATGAGTTGCATATTTTGAATAATAATTTTTTCTGAAAAATTATTAGAGAAGAAAAATGTTAGAAGAAGGTGGTTTCGACGTGTGCACTAATTCTCCTCAGGCCATCACACTTAGATACACACCGGTGATGGCGACCACCATGCTCAGAGGTGAGGGAGTTAATTTTAATTTTTCTACTTATGCAAACTCAATATGTTTTTGTATCTGCAAGTTAATTTTTCAGAAAAAAATATTATTCAAAATATGCAACTCATTTATATGTAGCTGCAAACAATTCCAGTTTTATGTATTTGGTGAGAAAATTAAATATCAAATTGAAGAACCAGGAAGAAATTAGTTTGTCTAAAAAACAGGAAAAACTTTGGAAACATTTTGCAACCAACCTAAGAGCTACACAAAAATTAGATAATAGAAAATATTCATGGCACTGATATCTTAGAAAGCATGAAACATGTGTGCCTTATCTTTGACTGAGTTGTTTTCGTTTTGGATTAACAGATTTTAATAGCTTCCGGGAATTTAGTACATCTTTCTTTTGCTGCTGAATGTTACAAATGGTTCAAAAATTAGCCTACGTGTACCTCTGTTCAAATATTGATCGGTCTTAACGAAACTTATACAGTATAACATTACAAGCTAATTTGCTCATTCACTTCATTAATCTCAAAGCTAACGCTATATCTTCCAGTTCATTAAATTCAATACCCCTGACTGAAGGACGTTCAACTAGCTCTTCTAAATACTTCTTCCATTCAAAAAAGCTTAGGATAAAATTATTGATATACAATAATTTTTGCGGTGCAGATTGTGATTCAGACCATTTTTCAGTAAGGATGAAGTACCAACACCCCCTGGCTAAAGTCAGCTGCCTACAAAACGGCTAAAATCCGAGAGTTTATCATTGAAAAGCTCAAGTAAGATTGGCTCAATGAAAAAAATAGTGAAGCAATAGTTGGACCAAATTGGCATAAGTTATTACCGGAAATAATTCTTGCGAAAGCAAACGGTCCAAACATCAGAGGCCTTGAAAAGGATGACAAATAAAATTGAACGCAATATGTCTAACCTCTCCTATGCGCTAAACTAAAATCGCCTTCGATTTATGCCACAATTCTGGACATCAAGTCTGCGTATTGGTAGGTCCCGATGGCAGAGAAATCAATACCTTTCACGCCTTTCACAATTCCAGGTAGGGGTCTATTTCAGTTTAAACGTATGTCGTTTGGTCTTCATAATGCCCCTACTACATGGCAGCGATTGGTAGACCAAATACTGGGACCAGAAATGGAGCCTTATGTGTTTGTCTACCTAGATGATGTGATCCTAGTTACCCCAGAGTTCAGGAACCATTTGGAAGTTTTACGAGAAGTGCTACTCCGGTTGCGTGAGGCGGAACCATTTGGAAGTTTTACGAGAAGTGCTACGCCGGTTGCGTGAGGCGGGACTTCGAGTATATCGCGAAAAATGTGAGTTTTGTTGCCCGCAACTTAAATATCTGGGGTTTATGGTGGATGACAGGGGGGCTACATGTAGATCCAGATGAGGAGAATTGTTTGCTGAACATCCGACAACCTACAAATGTGAAGAAAGTACGGCAATTTTTGAGCATGGTATCGTGGTACAGTCAGTTTATACCGGATCACGCCTCGCTAACCGCTCCACTGACTGATTTACTGAGGAAAAATCCAAGATTTGTGTAGACTGCCGAACGCGAGAAGGCCTTTATGCATTGTAAAGCGAAGCTTTCCCTTCACCAATCCTTACATGTCGTGATTTCACTAAGCCCTTCAAAGTGCAAACCGATGTTTCTGACACAGGGTTATGGGCAGTGTCGAGTCAAGAAGATGCGGAGAGGGAGAAGGCACTCTGTTTAGCGGTGCTGTAGGCAGTAGAAAAACTGCGCGCATATTTAGAAGGAACTCAATTTAACGTGATCACGGATTACCATTCTTTGGTCTGGCTAAACAACCTAAAGAATCCAAACGGATGGTTGGCGAGATTGGCTGTTCGACTCCAGCAGTTCGACTTCGACGTCCTTCATAGGAAGGCAAAGGAGCATCTCTTACTAGATGGATTGTCATTGTCAGTTCCCGAGGTCGATGTCGTCCTGGCAGACACGAGCAGTGGAAATAAATGGCTGGAAAGAATGATTTCTGGCGTGAAGAGTAAGCCACAAAACTTTCCATACTGGAGGGTGGAAAATAGGCAATTGTGGAAGCAACTCACGGGCAGGTACCCAGAATTAAGTGGCAATAGCTGGAAACGGGTAATACCATAGGGCGAGCGGGGGAAGGTGCTCCGGGTCATATGGGAGCTGACAGGACATACGAACGTGTGCTGTAAAAGTACTTTTAGCCCAAAATGAGAGCAGAAATTAAACGATATGTCGAAAGATGCCAGATCTGTCAGTCGACTAAAGTGGAACGAAGACGCCCGTATTGCCCAATGGTTTCTAAAGAAGGCCAGACGAAGGATTTGATAGGTCCCTAACCTCGATCAACCCAAGGGAATTGTGACACCATATTTTGTGAAATTTGGTCGGAAAATGATAACCTCGAGTTAAGACTTTCACCCAATAAAAAGCGGGTTCAAATTGACCCAAGGTCGCGAGAGAGAGTTTGATGGCTAAAAAGCGTGAGGAAATTAAGGAACGCATGAGAAAGACCGCCGAGCAAAGCTCACAAAAATTCAACCGTCGAATGCGGATTCCACCGTTCCAGGTAAATAATATGGTTTGGAGACGAAACTCCGTTCAGCCAGATGCCACGAACTATTTTTCCACGAAAGTGGCACCGGAATATGTAGGGCCTTTTATAATTCAAAGGAAGAAGTCAATGTCCACCTATCGGCTGGTCACTCGAGAAGGAGATGAAGCGGGTCTATGGCACGCTAAGGACCTGAAACCTTACGTAGCATAGCGCGCCTAAAGCGGACTCTCACCTCATATTGACGGAATGGTGGAAGATAAGGATGCAAATACGGTATCCAGTCAAGATAAAGGCAGTTCGATTAAGAAATAAAATTTAAATGGACATTACAAAGAGAAGACATGGAAAAGAAAATGGAAGGGTTACCTTTTGAAGAGGGATAGACGTTGAATCGCTTAAGGAGACCCATCTTCAACTCGCTACTCTTGTAGTCCTCCTGAAGTTGTTGTTTTTTCCATATCGTGGGGGTTACGGGCTGTCCTTGTTTCCGCGGTCCGTCCTCAGTTACTTTGTCGATTGCTAAAAGAAACTAGAATCGGATTATTGTACCTGCAGTTTCTCGTGGCTATTAAATCAAACAGGCTAGTCGGGGCGCCTTAGGTGGGAATCTTGTTTAATTGTAGTAAAATAAAATGATTGTTAGTTGGAGGAGTTAGTACCCTAACAAAGAAAAAAAAGTTCATTGCCTGGCGTTTCGAGGACACGTCTTTTCCCATATTTCTTGTCATTCCTTTTTGGTAATTTTTATGCGTAATTTCTTCCATGACTTCCGGAGTCCCATGGTCGTAGGGGATTGTGCTAAAATCAAGATGTTGCCAAATTGATCAGCCTTGAATTCAAGTCAGATACATACAGTGAAGTATGAAGCTAGTAGAAAAAGCCGTTAAGAGAAGATAGTAGTGGTCAGAATAATAGCTTACTTTATGATGAGTTGCTTAGCACATAAAATGGTGATGGATATTAGCAGATAAGCAAATGTGTGTTTTAGGGAGCAAAGAACTAGGCAAAAACTAGTTTGGTAGGAATTATAGAATAATATGGTCAAGCAAAACAATTTTTTCCCCCTCTTAGAATAGTGTAGTGAGTTTAATAGTAGTTAGATTTTTTATTAGTGATATGGTGTAAATTACGCCTTGTGCTTCAAGAATCCTTCCCGATGGGGTTTCCGAAGTGTTTCGGTGGTGATTGTGTGGGGGGTTTTCAAAGTTGGTTTTTGTGAAAGTGTGGGTAGGCGATTCGACGAGCCGAGAAAGAACCAATTAGTGGTTAGAGAATATTTGCCTGTCGGAACCTATTCTTTAGTTCTCACATTCATCATTGGATCGGTTGGGCGTAGGATAAGGTGTAGATCTAGGTGTGACACAAGTCCGTATCTTAACAGTGTACTAACCATTCCGGGGAGCTTCAAGCTCGCCGATTGGCGAGTGCCGCCTTACTACCATCTCTCCACGGGTTAGCCGGAACCCCAAGGCCCCCAGGCAGAATCGGTTGGAGTAATGCAGCACTTAATGAAACAGCAAAAACAAATACTAACAGCCAGCAAAGTTATTGCAGCCCTTATTACTTTTATGACAAAAGAAGTATCTGTAATTTACAGATTGCCGGTGGAACTATTAAGTATAGCGCTTTTGCATTTATCGAAGACAATTATTAAAGAATAGCCTATATGTTATATTTATCCCACAGGTCTTGGTGAAAAGTTCGCCCGGCCCGTTGGCATCACCAGCCGGCAAGACCAGGTTCTCGTAGGCACCCTTATTTAAAAAAGCCGACGATAAATATTATTGTCCGCCATAGTCAAACACTGTCTAAAAGAAAGGTTCTATTACACAAATACTTGCAATGTAAATGATTTCAAACATTTTCATGAAAATTTATTTTTTAAATTTAAGTAAAATGACGAACTGGCGCCGCCGTTTTGAATTTAAGCGTTAGATTTTGAATCATTTTATGAAATATCTGTCTAATCGACAACTGTACCGACTCTCCTTCAAATCAGAGTCTTACTCTGGACATAATAAAAATATTCGATTTTCATTAAATATTCAATGAAATATTGAGTTTTAAATTTTTATTTCTCATTTGATTTCCTTAATTTTTCAACAGAATCTATAATTTCAAGTGTCATCAAAATCCGTTGAGAAACATGGCCGTTAGAGGGCCACAAAAACTGAAAATATCGCATATTTGAGTCGCCGCTTTTTTTAAAAATAAAAAAAATCACCAAATCCGATCAGCGTCTACCTTGATATTAAGTTTCATACCAATCGAATCAAAATAGTGACTTAGGAAGTTCTCTGGATACTTCTAGCTTATACCAACTGTCAAGTTTTATTAACATCGGTAAAGGAGTTTGGTCACAACTACAACAACGAATATTTTCTACATTTTTTAATTGTGAGGCTCATTATACAGTTCAATGAACCTTTGATACAAATTTTGTCCAAATCGGAGTAATACTTTGGTCAAAACAGGTATCACGAATCTTCGTCGAAAATAGTTGCCATTTTGTTTTCGCTCGGATGATTTGAGTTTATTTGGCAGAATGCAGAAAAAATTTTCCCGGGCGAATAATGACAAGTCCCGTAACTGACCACGAAAAAAACTGTCTGTCATCCGTATCCGTAGATGTTACGCACATTCCCGCTGCTGATCATGCGAATCCAACTTGCAGTCACCTTTTTTATGTGATTCGATTCTTTCATTTCTCGACGACGTATAACATATGGACACGCTATATAACGTTTCTAAGCACCGAAATTTTCTTTTGAAATTATTTTTCTTTTAGTTCAGTCATTTCAAATTTTTCGCGATTCTCTTCTCGAAAGCAACGCACTAACACATCAATTTCACCTACAAACGCAATCCACAAAATGTCAGAGTAGTACACTACCTCGGCCAAAAATTAACTCCCTTCCCGTAACGCCCAAATTCCTACTCTCCGTTGTCGCCAAGCGCCCAGCTACTCGTCGTCGATCAGATCAAATTTCCCGCTCTCATTCTCGCGCCGGAACGGGATCATCCCAATCATTTGCTTTGACCGTACAAAAACGTAAGGAACATTCTTATCTTCACATAAAAGATAAAAGATAAAATGCAAAATAATTTCAAGTGGTTTCGCATCAGTTGCCATCACAATGAATTTCGGCATACCAAGATTCAACGTTTTGGTAGCTTCGTTTGATCCTTTTCTTTGTTGGCCATTGTTGCAGTAGATTCTTGATTTGTGTGGTCGGTTTAGCATCGGCTAAAGGGAGTGCTTTGGAATTGATTTCTTCGTTGTTGGCCATCCTAGTGTGTAGTAACATATAATGTATTCTGATGAAAAGTGCATATATTTTTACTATGAATGATAATATGGCTACACCTCTCTGCAATTAGTTTCACTGAGCGCAACTTTACACGAGATTCGAATATAAACTTCTTAATATTTGTTTAAAATGTCTTTTATGTGATCGCCATTTATTGAAAATGCATATTTAGTTATGCAAAGTGCATGAAAATTTGTTGGTGTCTAAAAACGTATGCCTGCTTTGTGTGCAAAATATAATTTAAAGTTAATATCGACATGTTAGGCGAATGCGAGTGGTGATGCAACTGGGTTCATCATTTTTGCCTGCATGACCGTGAAATTGAAATTAAAATTAATTTTACTATAAACACACAAATTATGAATGCAGTGGTCTATTTTTTATGCCTAACGAACAGATAAAATTCTATGATTTGTTTGTGTGTTGTATGCTCCGCTATCCATTTCAGAGGTCAAACTGATAATATTTAAGCCTTAACAGATGTACCGACTTTCACTATCCTAAAGATTTATAGACTTCCAAATGTGATTCGTTTCTTTTGAATAGAGAGTCTATAGCAAAACGATACCAGGTTGATTATTTCATAAACGGAAAACGCTGGTAACTAGTGTCTTTAGGTTGTTACGACTGATCAAACGAAAAAGCAAGTTATAACGAAAATAAAGTTAACAAAGATTCAATGGATATGGTATTAGTTTTAATTGAAAGAAACCGAAACGATAGCAAAAAAATTTCGATTAGTTTAATTACTTTACTCAAAGATAAGACGAATATCTTTAACTTTAAAAATTGAAACACTAAAATGAAATGATTAAAAGAGTGGAGAATATAAACTATATACTTTGTGTACATATGTAAATTTTTGTCCAATGAGTAAAAACTGTCAGCGGTTCATCTAAATATAAATAGTCCCTGTCGGTTTAAGCTCCTTTGAATTGTTCCATACATAACGCTAGAACAAATTGCTGGATTCTTTTCATGTAGGTCCATCAAGTCGTTTGCCTAGGCGGACTGCTCGATTACTACAAAACGTTGCTGCGGCGTGAGTGTATTCATGACGAATTGCCAAACAGAACTAACTTCAAAGCAACCGAAAACCTTGAAATCGACTGTCACCGGAAACAATCTTGCCATTTTTATGTTCTCCGCCTCTGAAAAAATACAATGTACCTGGTGCGAAATAAGACTGGTGAATGGAGACCATGCGGTGACTTTCGTCATTTGAATTCTATCACCATGCGTTACAGGTTCCCAATTGCTCATTTAAGTGACTTTGCTCATAAACTGAGCAGATGCAAAGTATTTTCAACGGTGGATTTGACAAGAGCGTACCATCAAATTCCAGTGGCGGCGGAGAACATTCCGAAGACAGCCGTCATCACTCGATTTGGACTCATTGAGTTCAAAGTAATGACTTTCGGCCTGTGCAAAGCGGTATGTCAGCGGTATATCAACCACACTATTCGAAAATTGGATTTTTTCTACGCTTACAATGACGATATTTTAATAATCGTAGCACCTAAGTCGCACGTCGGGCACCGTAAGCATCTGCAAATAATTTTTATTTAGTCAGTGAGCAAGGCATCAGACCTGTTCAAACCATTTTGGATTTGGGAAGCCATCAACATTAGCGGAATTTTGACGATTCCTAGGAGCATTAAACTTTTATCGGAAATCTTTGCAAAATGCTGGTCAAATTCAACCACCTCTCCACGAATATCTCGTTGGTACCAAGAAAAAGGATAAGCGACAAATAATTTTTAATTCTCGACCGGAAGCTTTTCGGGAATGTAAAAAGCAAATCCCCAATGCAGCATTATTACGACATTCTATTGAAAATGCACTACTGGCTTTTCAATCGGATGCATCTGACACAATGACAACAATGTTTGGGATCCGCTTGGACTTTTTTGGAGAAAGTTCACCAATGCTCAACGGAAATACAGCTCATACGATCGGTAGCTGCAGGCGATCAGTAGCGCTGTCAAATACTTCGGCCACATGATTGAATGACACTAGTTAACTATCAAAACCGATCACAAACCAATATGTTAACGTTCGCTTTCGACCAAAAAGCCGACAAAGCGAATTCAAGGCAGTTGCGACAATTAAATTGATTTCTATTCTTATTGTCCACATCACTGGTGACGCAAATTTAATGACAGGTGCTTTGTGTGCAGTCGCATTACCTGTTGCTGTGTCTTCGGAAGAGCTAGTTATGGTTCAGACGAACGATGAAGAACTTTAACAGCTACGCCGTTCGAAAATGGCTCTTGTTCTGAGGAAACTGCGAGATGAAGACTGCGATACCACCTTATAACATACTGTTACGTATCAACATCTGAAATCCGACAATAAATTCCCAAAGTATTGAAGAAGAAAATCTTTGAAATAACTCATCGATTATCACATCCCAGTGGACGCGCGACGAAAAATTGATGTTCCCATAGAATGTTTGGCCCAGCATGTCCAAAGATGTTCTTGAGTTTGCGCGAACATGTCTTTCATACCAATGCAGCCAAATAGGAAGACGTACGAAACCTCCACATGGATATATTGAAATACCGAACTCCAGTTTCAGCCATGTCCATATCGATATCGGTGGACCGCTGGCACAATCTAACGGTTTCTCGTATGTGCTGACCATGATCGATAGATTCACACGATAGCCTGAGGCGGTTCCAATCAGAACAATAACAGCAGACGTAATAGCCACCGCACTTTACATTAATTGGATAACGCGATTCGGAACACCTAAGGTAATGACATCAGCTTGAGTCTTTGATTTTCCAGTCACTAACCCATTTAGTATGCTGCAAGAAAACTCGAATCATAGCGTACCATCCTGCAGCTAATGGGATGATTGAGAAATGGCATCGATCGCTGAAAGCTGCCATTATTTGCCACAGTCGACGATCCATTACCCAGTTGTTTCATGTTGCTACAGAGCCTTCGTGCACACTATCACTCGCACAAAAACCAAACTCGATCAATACTCACATCTTCGGTTGTACACATCCTTCAAACATAGGAACTGGCAACATAGGGTGGGCCAAATACAAGTTTCTTTGTAAAAATGTGCAAGAATATGAACAGAAATTAAATTTTTCTTATATTTTGGCTTTATTCGCAAGAACAAATCTTCCAGTTGGTTGTAAAATACAATTTTATTCAGTACAGTAGGCCACCCTCTCAGCCCAATTTTCCAAGACATGATTGCCGGTTTTGGGCCCTATCTGAGCAATGGTTTGTTGAATATTCAATTTCAATGCTTGAATTGTTTGTGGATTTTCCGCATAACATCGATCTTTCACAGCGCCCCATAAAAAGAAGTCCAACGGTGTCAAATCGCAGCTTTGAGGCAGTCAATTGACATCGCCAAGGCGGCTGATCACACCATTCCCGAATTTTGTGCGCTAAAGATCGATTGTTTGATGAGCTAGCTGTACGGCATGGCGCGCCATCCTGTTAAAACCAAAGGTCAGTCAAGTCCAAATCCTCAATCTCCAGCCACAAAAAGTTATCATGCCTCTGTAGCGTTCGCCGTTGACTGAAACAGCATTTGTAGCCTCATTTTTCAAGGAAAACGGTCCAAAAATGCCACCACTCCTGAATCCACACCACACTGTCACTCGCTGAAGATGCATTGCCTTCACGTGTGGGTTTTCTTTTGTTTGTTCACATAGCCGCCAAGATGAAAATGAAAATTGATTTTTTGAGAAAAATCGGCATCCAGCTCGAGCTGCTCTAATGACCGAATTGCGAAGCGATAACGAAGCAGATGGTCATTCGCCTTCAATTCCTGAATCATTTGGATCTTGTAAGCAAATAATCCGAGGTCTGTGCAAAATTCTTCTCAGGCTCGTGCGACTAATATTGAGTTGCTGCGATCGATGGTGAGTTGATGTTCTCGGATTGAGTCGCATACTCTTGGCTACAGTAGCCACATTCTCCGGGGTGCGCACCGTACGAGTACGGGGACAATGAGCATTGTCCACTAGTATGCATGTCTCACGAACTTTCTTCACAAATACAGTAGGCGCAGTGGATGCCTCATTTCGGCCAAAATTTTTTTTTTCAAAAAATGTACTGCTTGAGCAACATAGCACTGAATTTGAAAATAAGATTTCAATATTTCCCAACGCGGAAAATTAATACTGGCACACTAACATAATTTTGGGCGGGAAACAGCTGTCAGTGTCAAAATAACATCTGATTTAAAAAGAAACTACTATATGGACCACCATGTATATCTACGCAAACAGTTGTCCAGCACGTCCTGTCATATTTGAAGTGCAGGAATTAGGCTCAAATTATTCTTGTTGGTAGAAACCGGCTTGCTGGAAAGAAGAATTTCGTCGTTGGACAGAATTACAAGATTATGCTCATAAATATTTATGAACACATAAGTACAATTCATATCCCTGCTGCCTTGATGTGCTATACGCGTTTCAAGGAATCCTTAAATGTTTTATTAGATTAAATCTTTTCTCATCTAAATCCAACACGGCCACGAAAAATTCATTAAAATAATCTGCTGAGCATTTCTATCTTTTATAGCTAACATGATTTTTTTCAGGCGAAATCCTTTAACAAACCGGACTCTACCACACTCCTTCGTATATTAAGAGTAATACCAAAAATGCCAACAGTGGATCCCCTATTTGCGCATTAGATTCCTGGGAAACGGCATTTTCTCTTGTTTGTCTTTCATTTAACCAAGAGGCGACTTTCACTCCACGAGTACTTGGAACTTTCTGTTATACTTGTACACATCTACGAGTACATAATATACAATGCACTACCAGATCCACGAAAGAAAGAGGAAGTTGATACTGATGCTTTAGGACATCGCAAGAATGAGGGTCGTTAACCAACGGACAAAGTATGCATGGAGAAGCAGAGCGAGATGTTGGCCATTTTCCTATGGGTAGTTGGATGGGTTAATGGAAATCGACTTCAAAGAGAATCCTAGATTGCCATGGTTACTTCATATCTACTAAATGTGTCAAGTTAACCTTGCCAAGCTTCCCCTTACAGACTTTTATATGTCCGTGCTGTTGCACGTATGTCGAAAGGGCAAAAACAACAGTTAATGAAACAGGCACATGCATTCTAACTAACCGTCGATAATGGAGAAAAGTTTTTCTCTTCCTCAGATTTCCGACAATTGGCTGCTGGACAAGAAATAACAAACGTCCACATTATAATTGAAAGATACTTCTTTCAATACAGTCAGGAATATGAAAAGGATAAAATGAAATTGGTCAGATGTTGTGCTGCGATAGTTCTAGGAAGCGAGGCAACAAATCGCTCCTTCCTTAATGCGAATTTCGCTTGGATTCGAAATAACGCAACAAGGCAAAGTTTGTTCGGAAGTTTGCAAAGAATGAGACTACTAATGGGACTTAGCATGTAATGCTTCCGGGAGACGATAATGAAGATAGATTTTAGGCAATTTCCACAGAAATGGAGCGTAAAGATGAGTCTTATGTTTAACTAATGCTGATCATTAGTTTAAACGATATCACTTCTGAAGTTCATTTTGCTTTTAAATTTCTTTGAATTTTTAGTTGACTTAAGATTCAATTTTCCCCCGCGCTAATCAAATTGTCTTTCATTATCGCCTCTGGCTGTGTTCTCAGTTTATATGTCGACAAGAGAATTGACAACGCATCAATCTTCGTTCCTTTTTTCTTTAAAAGTGTAACAATAGCTTACACAATAGATTCTCACGATTATTTCAAGCACGCAACAACTAATATCTCTGGGATTAGGTAACTGAAATTTTTTAACCTTTATCTGTTGGAATATCGGCCAAGCAAATATTACACAATTTAAATTGTTAACATATATTCCAGTACATGATTCCTATGTGTGTTACTCTAGTGAACGAAATCATAAATTGCGTTTTGATTCCGATGTGGTTGGGTTCCACGATAGGTTAATTGCACTTGTAAAGATATTGCGGGGTAAGCTTGAAAACTGATCAATTATTCAGCGGTGAGTAACAAAAATAACATGTGTAGGAATATGCGAGAACGTGCATAATGGTCACGCAATATCGTCCAAGCTGTTACTCCACTTCATTATTCATGTGAAAGTAAAATTATAATAAGTTGCCGAACAAAAAGAAAAATGATACTTTGAAAGGCATTCTTTACATACGTTAATATTGAATGGAAAATTGGGAAGTATTTTTAGCTGTTGAAAGGGGTTTGCCACTTATTTCACAGAGAAAATGTCAAGCAGTTTCTTAGATCGGAAAAATATTTTTCTCTGGAAAAAAAAAAGGATCAAATGAAATCTTGACACCGTCAGAGTTATATCTTAGTTAAAGTTAAATTACGTATAAACTTTAGATATTTATAAATAGGGGTGAGTATCGTTCGGTTCGGTTACCGAACCGAACCAAACCAGCTGAAGCGAAACCGAATCGACTCTCTCACAGGAAATCCGAACCGATCCGATAAATGGCAAAACCGAACTCAACCGAACCGATGAAAATCGGTCCAGTTTTTATCGATTTTAACCGAAAAAAATTACAGATAGTCTAAATTTTCATACGCCTTCATTTGTTAAACTTTAAAAAATTGGTTATCTTTTTTTAACTTAATAAATGAATATTTATGTTAACTTTTATTTTTTTAAATTCGAATAAATATTACAGATTTAGGAGTGTTTTATCGTATATTGTATTTAAAAATAACAGTATCTATTAATGACAAAAATCTTGTGAAAAGAAATGTATCGTTATTTCAAATTATATCAGCTTATACGTTTATTTTGATTACACAGCAAACAATAGAAACATAATCCTGAAATCCTTAATTGAATTTTTCATAAAATCTTCAAAACTACGAAAAACTTTACTTTTTAGCATTTTGTAAAGAAAATTTGTATAATACCCTGTTGAAATCGGTACCTGTCTATTCGTCTGTCAGTGCGCTTTATCAAGAACTATAGAAGCTGCAGTCACCGACCTTTATGGAAAGTTTTTTCAAGATTCAACATCTTCATTAGGTGGTTTCTAATGTTTTTTTACATACATACAATTCATAAATAACTTAACCTAACCTTCGTGCGGGTTGTGCCATAGGGCTTTCCCCGAAGTTCAATAATAATTTACTTTAATTAAAATACAATATTAATTTTTCAATAAAATAAAACTTTAAAATGTCGACACCCACAACATTATCAAACAATAGATTATAATTTGAATTTTTGGACTTTTGGTCCAGTGCCAACAAAGTGAGTCTGTCAGGACTGACAAACAGACCATGGCTAGTAGGTGCGTCAGAGGGATTTGAAACAGAGAACCTGGTCAAGCGCAATTGCTCATGGTCCCTGTCGGAATTCGTTGTGGTGCTGCTCACTAATTAATTAACGGAAGAGTCCTCGCTTGCTTTCTCTCCTTGAAGAACTTTCGCAAAATGTTTTGCGATAGAGTCAGCGATAGCTTTATTCATCCATGAGCATGGACCCATCATAAGTGAGGACCCCAAATCTTTGGCAATTGAAGCACTGGGAAGTGCAATTATTCTGCAGACGCTCCCATTGTATCTTCTGATGCAATAGGAACTTTATGTCCATCGCCTTCTTCACGTCAAAGTCCGGTTTGAACTGGATTAAGTAAGATGAAAGTGTCCTTTTTTCCCTTATAGAGGCTATAGTGGAGAAACTTTTTGCTGAAAGGATATCTTCACCGAGGTGTTCCTTCAGCTCAGTCATGACATCGTTCTCGTTGTATGAGATGTGTGCGCCTTTAAGAAGGAGAGTCAATTTTCTCTCTCCTGAAAGAGTGTAGCTTTAGTAAGCCATCTCCGCCCACTTCACGAAATTAAGAAGTCTTGTTCGTTTTAGGTTGTCGCGAAGTTCGTGAGGAGCTGTTCACCGTCACGTTAAATTCAGAGCTTCCTGCGCACGCCCTTTTCACGCTATCCCTGAAAGTCTTCAGGTCAAGCCTATAGCACACAATAGGAGGCACCCTCTCTTTTTTGGTAGCAGCCACGCTTGGCTGCTGGGGCTTTGATTTCCCTTTATTTCTCTCAAGGCCCGGTCTTCCCCTCAGCTTGGGTATATTCCCCGAGAAACGAGCGGAAGCTATTTTCGCTTCCTTTTTGAGCTGGAGAAAATCCCGCTCGTTCATTTCAAGGGTCTTCGATATGTTTGAAGTAGGCTCCTGCGTTGGAGTCCCTATTGGCCTCTTTCTGGCTTCTGGCATTACGATAGTCTCCTCCTTGTCCCCACTGTTCACGGAACTTCCACCCTCGTCCATCTCCATGTCACTAGAGACTTCCGGCACTTGCAGTTGCATCTTGCAACTAGCAAGCAAGTCCAGAATTAACTCCTCCTTGATTTCTTCATCGAATTTCTCGCAGAAGCGCTGCAAGTTTTTCCTCGCTTTCCTTATGAAGCTAGATTTAGCGGCGGAGAGCTCCCCATACTCATTATTTTCCCCCGTACGCACAGATTCCAAGACAGAACTTGGAATACAGAAACCCTTTTTGGCTAGTAATTAAAAGACTAAAAAGCAAAATAATTATATTGTAAAGAAAAATATTAATATTCCTCCGATTCAAATTCAACTCCTTTTCTCCAGTCCTATCATTCCACTTGTTTTCCTGCTCGTGCTCGCACTACGCGCCTTGCCCAGGCACTTTAACTCCTTTTCTTTTTCCACAATTTCCAAAAAAAAAATGTTTTCCTCCAAAATTCCTCCCAATTCCGCAATTCCGCAATTCCTGAAATTTCCAATTTCTTCCAAATTTCGGTATTCATGAAAATCCTTCTGAAATCCGTGCTGCTGCCTCGACGACTGCTCGACTCGAACTCCTTTGTGGAAAGCTCAAAAGTTGGAGCCTTTTTAAAGTCTTATAGTCGAAAAAATGTTTGAAAGGGTTTCAAGGGGGTCTCTCTACGTAATGGTGTGACTTCTTTAATTTTTTTTCTTTGAAAGTAGCCGAGTAGGGTACAAAAGAAAGGTATTGATGACATCTTTCAATATCGAGTCAAAGCTGCGAAATTGAACAAAGAGAACGCAGGGAAAGAACACGAAAAATTGTGTCACCCTCACGATTCGACACCTGTGGACCGAAAAATCTGGTAAAAATCACAATGGTAGGTCTGCATGTCTACTAGGGCAAAAAATACCTTAGAAGCCAAAATTTGATTTACTTTGTTAATAATAGATGATTTGCCAATTTTACATTTTCCTAAATAAAATTTAAAGGCTACCCTCAAATTCAAAGAAATATATATAGGTAGCCCTTTAAAGGATCCATACAGACTGCATGTTTCATGAAATTCGATACATATTTACGGAATTTATCGCCGTTGGAAATTTCTCCGATTACAACAACCAAACAACTACTTATTTTTTCCTGCTATGTGGGCTTTTCATCGGACCAGACACTACAGTTTTAATTAGATATTCTCAAAATGTTCAGTTAATATGTATATATAACATAAATATCTTAGAGATTTTATTCAATCAGAAATAATAGTACGAGTAGCACGGCAACGAAAAGCATAGATCTAGTACTTTCCACCATTATCCTGATTTCTCTTTCAGCGCGTCCATTTTGCTCGGGCGTGTAAGGTGCAGTGAGCTCATGAGAAATACCCTCACTGTCAAGGTATTCTTTAAAATCTCTGCTTGTGTATCCTCCGCCGTAATCAGTGTTTTAGATGCGAACACCATCCAAGAAAATATTTTCAATTATCGCATTATATTTTTTAAAATAGTCCATTTGTTCTTCAGAAAATATACATTTCTAAAACTTGTAGCAGCGTCTTTAAAAATAGCAAAATATTTCACTCCCTGTGTAGATGACACATGAATGGTCCACAAAAATCACTATAAACAACGTCACCGCCTATTTGCTTTCTCGATTGGTTGGCTAATATGCTTACCATTAGCACAAACCTTACACACAATCTTTTCACTGTTTGATAAGTCCACACCTGTAATGAACATTGTTTTTACACATTTTTCAATCTCCTTCACATTCAAATATCCCAAGCGTTCATGCCATGCTCTAAGGTCCACTTTTTGCACTACATTACATGCTGGTGTTTGGGTCGTTTCCACTATTAATTCATATAAGTTGTTTTCTTGCAAACAAGCACACATCACTACTTTATTAATTTAAAGATCTTCGTAATTTTCTCTTTGCTGGACTAAAATTCAATGACTTCCGTTGATCTACTAAAATCGCGTCCTGTCTGTCCGTCCATCCGTCCGTGTGTCACAGCACTTTTTCTCGCAAACTACTTAAGCTAGAAACTTGAAGTGGCGCCCTCTTCAAAGTTGACTACAAAAAAATTGTATAAGGTATTTAAGGGGGGTCTCCCCATATAGGGGAGTGGCCCCCGAAAAAAAAAATTTCATCAAAGGTAGCCGATATCAATTCATCAACGGTAGCCGGTATCAAATGAAAGGTCTTAATGAGAGCTTTCCAAAACAGGTCTTAAACTGACACTTTTTGCTTCAGGGGGCGCACAGGGAGCGGAAATACATGAAAAATTTGTACCCCCCCTCGCGATTGGACACCTGTGATCCGAAAAATCTGATAAAAATTATGGAGGTAGTTGTTTCTGAGTGCATCATCAACAACAAATACCTTAGAAGTCAAAATTCATTCAACTTTGTTAATAATGATGTTCGAATTTCACATATTCCCAAATAAAATCGTATAGGACATTTAAGTCGTCCTACAAAAGGTCCTTAAACTTTGTAAGTTTGATGAGAATCGAATGATTTACACGGAAGTTATAGTGATTTGAAATTTCTCCAATCAACAACAATAACACCTGATTTTGGTATCGAATCAGTCATTGCATTTTTGATTTGATCTTCTCGCTATTTTTAAATAAGATCAACAGCATTAATATTTTTGGAAATTCATGGTTAGAGTGATTTTTTTTTGGTTTGCAACAAAATGGCGACCGTTGAAAATAGAAAAATGAAGGATTTTCTTTTAAACGGGCACATCTCTTTGACATATTTGTTGACTTTATTTGTTACTGGTGACTGCATTTCTGAGAAGTTGAGTACAAAACCCTTCTGACATGAGCGTAGGTCTGTCTACCCAACTTGTTTCTTTTGGTTGTTGCGATACATATTTTATTTATGTAAGTTATTCTGCATAAAGCATGAACCAATAATTCGTTGAAGGAGTCGATATTTGCAAATAATCTATCACCTGGTTCAATAGATGCATTTTTCAATGACTCTTTACCTTTCAAGGCCCTGACATTTATAAGTTTCTCAGTTTGTAAAGAGAAAATTAAACATTGATATACTACTGTGTCTAAAAAATAACATGAATTTAAACTTTGCGCGTCGAAGAATTTGGAGAATTATTATTTCTTTAGGTTGGTAGTACTGTCAGTTACATCTACGTCAAATTGACATGCCAAATATTCATTAATGTTAGAGATACGCGTCGTTTTGTGAGCTGCTAAAAGTGAAATTTGTTGAATTTACATTAACTTTTGTTTGCGGAATCAATTTCCTGCTGCGGATACGTTGAGGATGGTGCAGAAAAACTTTGGTGATGAGGCTATGTCTAACAAAAGTGTTTACAAGTGGTATAGTGAGTTCCAAGCCGGTCGTGAACGTGTCAAAGACGAAGAGCGTCCTGGGCGACCATCAACCTCTTCTCCTTTTCGATTATCGTGGTGTTGTGCATTATCAATTCCTTCCGCCGGGCCAAACAGTCAACAAGGAATATTATTTGAACGTTATGCGTCGTTTGCGTAATGCTGTCCGCCTAAAAAGGCCGGAATTGTGGAAAGACAATTCTTGGTTTTTACACCACGATAATGCACCATCCCATACTGCACTCGTAATTCGTAATCATTTCGTCAAAAACTCAACCCATATCGTTCCGGAACCACTGTATTCACCTGATCTGGCACCGTGCGACTTCTGGCTGTTCAGCAAGCTCAAAAGACCGCAGGAGCTGCCACATCAGTCGAGCTGCCCCGAGGTGACTGATGTGGCAGCTCCTGAGGAGTATGTCAGTCACCTCGTACGAAACTGCGAGTTAATGTTTAATTTACAAAGTACACAAATTTACTAAATTTTATAAATTAAACTTATAACTCATGTAAGAAAAATCTTGATAAAGTTATCTCAATGTACAAAATTTACAGTTCCAAATTAGGGTCCAAAATGAATCCTGGAAAAAATTTTACTTATGAATTTATTGAAAATAATTAAAATTCGATTTTACTTACTATAGTACTATACCATAAGAATGAAAATTAACATCTCGGAATAATCAAATAGCCCAGTCATATTAGGTAAAAAAAGGGGTCAACCTCGGAATGAAAGATAATAAGCTGCAAATTGGTATGAACCTTTGTTTTGTCATTCTAAATGTTGTCTCAAAAGTCACAATCGTTATCGTGTCCGCGTCTCAAGATATTCAAGGTCAAAGGTCACAAAAATCGGTTTTTCGCGAATATCTGGCTTCCTATCGGTTAAATGAGATTTGCATTTATTATAAAAGTTGTAGGCTATAAAATTCCCTACAACTTTTGTTTAAACTTTTTTTTCATACGACCAACCGTTTTGAAGGTAGAGCGCGAAGAGTGCACATCGTACAGTCATATACGGCCTAATGCAAGGTCAAGCGTGAGTTATGGTTATCAGTACGTTATAAAGTCAATTATTTACTTGGAAATTATAATTATTAAACAATGCCTATTATTTATGTACTAACTATTAATTATTTATATTTAATTAAAGTAAGTAACTTGATTATTTATATACAATTATTCATATTTCGCGAATGGGGCTGGATGCTTGAAAATGAAATCCTGGAGCCCATACGAACGTTATTACCTCCAGCACCAGCCGAACTACTAAACGTAATATTTTGCAATTGCAAAAATGGTTGTGGTTCCCGCTGTGGATGCAGAAAATCAGGGCTACAATGTTCTTTAGCTTGCGGCCAGTGCAACGGACAAGCTTGCCTCAACGCTTCACTGTATCCAAGTAATCCCGATGAAGAAAATACATATGATCCCGATATTCTGGAAGGTTTGGAGATGAACATGACAGATAATGAGGATGATGACAATGAATCGAACATTTTTGAGCGACAAGAAGAAGAAGACGACGAACAAGAAGAAGATAATTAGCTTCCATTTCCAATTTCATTACAATTAAAATCAACAAAGATACTTTTGATATTTGAACTCACATTTTGATAAATGTATATTATGCCGTATTTAATAATAAATAAAAATATGTGTAAAATATATACTCTTACTATCATTTTAACTTAAAATAAAACTAAAATATATAATCCAGAATTAATAATATTTTATACTTAAATAGTTAAATATGAATAATTATATATAAATAATCAAGTTACTTACTTTAATTAAATATAAATAATTAATAGTTAGTACATAAATAATAGGCATTGTTTAATAATTATAATTTCCAAGTAAATAATTGACTTTATAACGTACTGATAACCATAACTCACGCTTGACCTTGCATTAGGCCGTATATGACTGTACGATGTGCACTCTTCGCGCTCTACCTTCAAAACGGTTGGTCGTATGAAAAAAAAGTTTAAACAAAAGTTGTAGGGAATTTTATAGCCTACAACTTTTATAATAAATGCAAATCTCATTTAACCGATAGGAAGCCAGATATTCGCGAAAAACCGATTTTTGTGACCTTTGACCTTGAATATCTTGAGACGCGGACACGATAACGATTGTGACTTTTGAGACAACATTTAGAATGACAAAACAAAGGTTCATACCAATTTGCAGCTTATTATCTTTCATTCCGAGGTGAAAGCCCTAATATGACTGGGCTAAAATCGGTCAATCCTTTAAAAAACGTAACTATTGGTAATACAAATATTTCTTTCTATTATTGTAAATTCAGCGTGCTCACTTTCTGCATGTATATTTGCCGCGAAATTTAAAAAGTGAAAAAATCACAAAAATAAAAGTTAAAAAAAAATTATTTTGAGCATATGAATAGATGGACTATTGAGCCATTAAAAATAATTTATAAACGATTTTAACAATATTTTTTCGATTTTTAAAATCTGCATACAGCAAGTTAAATAACAATTGTTTTAAATTTTTGTATCAAAAAGGCCTTCGATGAGTTCCAATAAGTAAAAAATTCACATAAGTTATTTTTTATTCATAAATTATCGCGCAATCAGTTTAAGAAACGTCTATAGGCGAGTGGGCATAACATAAGTACTGCCTGCTTCTGCTTGTTTATTGTTTTTTTTATTAATTTTACAATAATTTGTGAATAAAAATTACTTACGAGCATTCGATAAACATTCAACTTATTCACCAAAATTTAATAATTTGGGCATATAATATTTAAATTTTAATTTTCAACTTTTCTGTGCACATACCGATTTAATTTTTACAATTTTCATAAACTCAATTTAATGATTTTATGATTACGATTTGAGAACACGAAGTCTTCCGTTCGATCACGGAATTGTACTGCCATGTTGCTTCTATAAAAGCGAAAAGTGAGTTTACGTTGACTATGATATACACATACAACCAAAAAACATCCTACATGTCACCCAGAAAAGCAGATGGTTTGAGGTTTAAGCTCCAATTGTCTCTTTTCTATTTGAATATATATATAGTGTGTGTGTGAGCACGAGAGTACGTAGGTATAACTTCATCTGTGCTTGAAATATAGCACATCATGTGAATCTTCTTATGCTATGCCATACATGTTCTGATAATTTCTAAAATATATGCTTGGTTTTTTAGCCATGTCGGTCAGTATTTAAGCTACAAGGCTTAAAAAAATGATTTTGTAGGTTATTTCAAGGGCTATAAGCTCACATAAACTTAATTTTATTTCAACCCTTATTTTTTAAAGGGGGTGAGCTGAAAGATGTTGAAAATGTCACTAATTATGAACACTTAAGACTTTGTACGGCTGTATCTTCGTCAATTGTTAAAAAAAAAAAACAAAAATGAAAATTTTCAGAATCGCAAAGCGGCAATTTTATCTCTATAAAATTTTACGTATCACCGAAAGATTTTGAGTTATTTTGAAGAAAATGCATTTTTTTTTCAAAAATTCGCTTTTCACTTTAACCTCACATTTTTTCAAAATCAAGCACTTCAAAGTGGCAAACCTCCTCGAGTACATAACAAATACATAATTAAAGAGAACTAATTAGGGGGTGATTTCCCACGATTTTTATCGCCGAAAAAATAGGGACCAACTTTATTTTGATTATAATTTTATTAATTTTGATGCTTCTTTGAGTTTTCCTCTAAGAATGTCTTGTTTTTTATTCAACGTTGAAACTTTGTATCGTTTGATGAATTAGAACCAACCTTCAACAAGCTATAACTCGGCTCGTACTCCATTAACCCACTATTGGTTTTTTTATAAGTTGCAGTTCAACTAAGAATGATTTTTTTCGCGAAAACTCTTATTTTTTGAGTTACTTGCGAAAAACCATCCGATAAAGTACGGTTTTTTTGGTCAGATAATCAGCACTTTCACTTGCGAATAACTCGAAAAGTATTGACTTACAGAAAAAACTTTATTCATTTCCGGGCTTAGTTTTGATGCAAACATTTTTACCCCCGAAAAGGGGTGGGATCCACCGCCTGGGAAAAAGCAACCCTCGGAACATTTTAAACTCCAAATTTTCATGTCAATCTGTGATGACAGAGAAAATTATGCAGGAAAATGGTCATTGACTTGACTAATCGACGTTTTGGACTGACCAGCACAGTCACCAGATCTGAACATTGATGAAGGGGTTTACTGAAGAGTAAGATACGCAATCCGTCAATATTTTCCAAAGAAGATCTATATCGGCATATCTAAGAAAAATAGGCTAAACTGACAAGCGCATCGAATTGGTTGCTTCTATGCCAAAACGTATGTTATGAAATCAAAGGGAGCAACAACAAAATATTGATTATTTTACATAAAATAAACATAAAATTAACTTCGATTTCTGGCTCCTCAAAAAACACTTCATATTTGGGGTTGTGGAGTGAAGTACTTTTGAATAAGGGTGTATATTTGTTTCAGAAACTCTTTAACATTCTCCAAACTACTTTCGCATGCTATTCGATTACATCCAAGATTTGCCCAACAATTCCTTTCAAAAGAGTTCAACTTGCTTCAACCCCCGCAAATAACTTTTAGCGTTGTTAGCATATTTGATTTACTATTCTTCACTTGACGGAGATCAATTCCATTTACATTTGACATTGCTTGGCTTGGCACACAGTGAAACGCTTCAGTAAACATCTAATCTTCAACTCTACGTTGAAACCTACATCTGCACGAAAATAGAACAAAATAAAGCCAATCCTTGCAAAGTTTACAGACAAATCCAAAAGGTTGATATGTGTCGAGCAACTACAATTCCCTGAACAGTGAAAATTCCTTGAAAATCCTTAACACATGACAAAGCATATTACATGCAATCCGAGTTGTACATTCAAATTTGATAAAAAATAGAAATTTCGACAGAATTCAAAAACAAATATTACCCAAAAGGCCTCATAAAAAGAATGCTAACGAGATTTTCCCCAGTATTTGTTGATATCAAATACTTTGTGTACATACATGTAAATTCGCCTAAATTCTCGCTATGTTTAGAACGTAAATTGTGCGTGCTTTTCTCCACTAAGAGGATTATGCTTTCCAAGCGCATTCCAAACATATTTTAACCGCTTTGTTTTTATGTCTCCCTCATCGAGCAACACCATTATTTCCAATTACTAACCGAATTTTCAACGCGTTTCGCATCACTTCAATATGTTGCCTCAAATTGAATTTTCTAGCCATACATTACTTAAAATAGGGGATGAACACAATTTTCTTATGTGCCCAACCTTCCTATTGTGTCCCTTTTCCGAAATAGAGCCATTGCGATTTCTATGTTTAATTATAATTACCTTCAGTAAAAATAATGGTTAAATTGTGGTGAGGTAACTCATGTGAAAAGAGGGCGATGTTGATAAAATAATGCACAGTGACGTTGAAACCAACTGACGCCATTCGCCAAAATTTAGAGAGGGTGGATTCTACCCTTTTATCTTTATGTCTATTTCGTTGTCACCTGAGGGGTTCGAAATGTATACGAAAATAAAACAATGATACGAAAACAATAGGGGAAAAATACAATATAAATAAACAAATGTTTTCCTTGAACTCATACAACATATGAAAGATAATGGAAAATAAAATTATGTAGGAAATTGAAAGCATGAGAAGCAGACGCGAGGGGTGAAAAGATGAAATTCTTATCCAAGGATTTGCAATTTTATTTTAATCAAATTTTTGTATGCAATTCCTTCGTAAACTTATCCGTGATTTAGAATTATATTTAACCAAGCATTAGCGGTATTTCCCTCTGATTTTCATTGCAAGTTGTGTGCATAGGACGGCTTTAATCAAACGATTTTTGCAATTTTTACGACGAGATTATAATTTCCTCCAAACACATTCATGACCAAACTCAAAGAAGACTTTTTCACCTGAATATTTTCAAAGATTTATTTTCTCGAAAATGAAATCATAATCTCAAAGGTTGAGAGAGGCGGGACTGCGAATCTCCTAAGACAAATGCAAGTTCTGTCATCCCGAACTGAAATAATCGTACTATTTGGTGAACAATGTGAAACTTCATGTGGACCCGATAAAGTTGTTACGGTTAGATTTTCATCCTTCGCTGACAGGAGAACGAGCCCTCCCCAAATACTTCCGGCCGCGAGCATTTAATCGAAAGACAGCCGAACAAGAGAACCATTTCGAGCCGAAGAACGCTGAAAGTTGTAGTAATCGAGCAGCCGCCTGAGCAAACTGCTCGAAAGACCTCTGCGAAGAAAATACCATTTTTTATGAAAATAACAATGCAATAAGTTCGGAACAATTTGATACGCAACTTATTAACATTGATATTTCCTAATCTGCACTAAACCCCGCCATTACTGTTGCTACCATTATCAGGAAAAATTTTTCCAAAGAAACAAATGAAAAAATTAAGTAAAATTACACGAAAAATTGCTAATGGCAACCCCCTTTGCGACGCAATTCAGCGAAGCAATTGCTAGTTTACCTCGACGAGAAAAACCTTCGTTACCGCCATGAAGAGGCTCGTCGAGATAAGCGGAAAGATTGCTACGAAGCGAGACTCGCATTTTAAGCGTCGAGCAAGAGGGGATTCGTTAGCGGTTGATTAACGAGATCAGGTGTGTGCATTGGACTTTTGAAAATTTGGAATTCGTTTTTGTTTTGTCGACTTGTCTCGCGCAATTTTTCTCAACTCATTTTGGAAATGGTTTTTTCAATAGCAAATTTGCTCTGTGTGTTTTCGCTTAGAATCGGTCTGGTTATCGTTGAACGTTCGCAACTGAACAGTGGAGCAAGGGAAAAATTCGTAGAATGGTGACACCGGTGAAAATCTTTATTTTGACTTTCCTGTCTGTGTCTTGGCTGTGGCCGATTGACTCAGGCGTTATTGAACTTGAGATTCGTGTCAGGTGGCTCGTGTGGTGATCAAATGGTTACAGTCGATTTTTGCATAGGACTGGTTGCTGAAAAGTGCAGTGTAATTTTCGGCATTTTGACGTTCTAAATAAAATCTCAAAGAGGACGGAGGAGTTTCCGACTTTCGAAAATCATGTAAACGCGACGTGTTCATATTCGTCGACGACATTGAATGACAGGCGCCAGCGCGGATCAAGGTGCCGTTGTTGTTCGGCGGATTCACGTTTCGTGTGCGGTTGGCAACAACTCTCGGCGACATTATTGACGATTAGTATTTACGTCTTGGTTGGGAAAATAGGGAAATTTTTTTTTTTTGATTCGTATTTTGAGAAAAGCTTCGGCAAGTGCAAAAGTGCAGACCAGTTGGAATTAAGTAGTGAATTCATTCAGTCAAAACGCTAGCGCTGGAGGATTGGGTGAGTACCCTTTTCGATTATTAAATAAAAACAAAATTTTAATTAAAAACCATTTAAATTAAACAAATAAAGTAGAATGAAAACATTTGCTAAAAAAAAGAAAAAGAAATGTGCAGCAATGGAATAATAGTAAAAGTCAACGTAAATTGACTGGTACAGAACAAAATACGAAACAAGAATAAGTTAGGATCAGTTCTATATATACATAGTAAAAAAATGAAATAATAATAAATGTCTGCATTGTATTCATTGTGACAAATCTTTCATCAATTTCTTTTCTTGCCGTAACCGAAAGAAAAACGCATGTTTTCATAAAATTTGATGAAAATATGAAGAGATAAAAAGGAAAAAGTTCGATCTTTTCATTTACATGAAACCCGGTCCAGTTATGGGACCCGCCACCTTGGCTGGCCCCTCCACTCATGACTTAGCCATCGGGCGAGCTCACCCCTTTTTCTTTGTCGATGCAGGTGCTCCCGCAGGGTAGAGTGGCCTTCCCCTTGAATTTCCAATTTATTTTAAAGTGTTATGTGAATTCATCAGATAAGACTTTAACATAAATTTGAAACGTTCATATTTTTTATTTAAAGGAAATATTCACGCGGATAATGTTTGCATGAGTTTTTCATTTAAATGGAAAATATATGGCCACGTCTACGTTTGATCTTGATCCGGATGGGGATGTGGGGGGTACCGCTTCTACCTGGATGCCTCACTCTTATTTGGGGGTCGTAAGTATAAATAGTAAAGACGAGATCCTCTCGAGCCTCGCACGCGTTCGCCAGGCCCAACCTGTAGTTTTGCTTTGGCAATCCATCCCTTCAGTATGATCAGTTTATACGTAAATGCAGTGCGCCCTTGTCCTGGGGAAAAGAACCCGCTCCACGACACCGAAATGCTAGCCTGCCAGCGCATTTACGCGTCCTCAGACAAGACCACCAACTCCGGCGAACACCAACATCTTCGTTCGCCGAGGCAGCAGACCATCGCTGCAGTCGTTTACGGACATTAATAGACCCTCAAATTTTACTACAAAGTATTGATGTACGAATAGAAATGTTCAATATAAATATGAACATCTTCAATATGAACGTAAGAACGGATTAAGTAGAAAACCACTAGTATTGATTTCAAAACCGCCAAGTCACATGATTTTGATCCACACAGCACTTCGTTGAGCATGGAAGCAACACTGAATGCAAAGCCATTTTTGCTATGCATAATCGCACCTTTTTGATACAGGAATCATGAGTGATTTGAGCACAAGCCGAGCACTTCAAGTAAAAGACATCATATTTCGTGGTGGGATTAAAAGTAATCTTTGACTCACTGTCTGGAAACACCTTTTAAAATACTGGGAAGAAACCACCACTGAAAAACCGAACAACGTCGATAGACAACCTAGGAACACAATAAAACTTAATTTCAATGGCTACTCATAACCGATACACAACAACATAATTTCCCCGGGATACCGTGACAGAAAATGCCAATCAAAAACGATAAAAACCGAACAGATTGAAAAAATGAGTTCGTTGCTGGAGAGCGCGAGCCAAATATTGCGCTACTAATGTATAATTAATTACTATATAATGTATAATTTCGATTTGGTATGAATGATCTACCAGCGCATATCTCAGCTGTAGTTCAGAATGAGGGATTAAGCTGGAATGAATTTACAGAGCTGCATCATCTGATCGAGTTTTTCAATACTGAATTAGCGACGCAGAGAATATGTTCTACTTCTGATTCAACTGTGAACCTCGCACCAAAACAAACGCTGAGCTGACTAGAATCGAGCTGGTCATCATGATTCTAATCTCACCATGGTTGTCGTCTTCGATAAACTCTATGTATAAGCGGAGTAGCGGCGAACCGAGAATTGTTCGGCAAATAGCGGAGGACCGTTGAATTCGAGCTTATAATCGTATAAACTCAGGAATAAAGGAAAACCTCTCTCTTTTGTATTCTGGATTTCCCCCGGGGAAAGGTGAAGCAGTGACTGAAATATGCGGGACTTCTGTATTTTATACCAGGGACGGATGATTTAGGAAGTCTATCCAGGAACGAGATCCAGTATCCAACGAAGTCAAGCAAAGTGGGCTGAGAAAAAAATTGCTTGGCGGATTTAGAGTTGGTGAGGATAAATAGGATGGAATCGCTGGAGGTGGAATCGGAGAATCATAAACAAGGCGCCCCCCCTTCAAAACTCGATATAAGTTCACTAATCACGCTTTACTGATTTTCCTATTTCTTTAATTAATTCTTGGGATTTGAGCGAGTGTAAAGTTCGGCTCGGGAAGACATACTCCGCCGAAACATAATTACAGAGAAAGAGTTTGGGGACGATAATTTTGGTTTTTTGGGAAAGAAAATAGTGTCAGGAAAGGAGCCTTTTCCATCTTTTGCAGACAAAAAATGTATGGCAGGCATCATTCACCGCTCCTCTGCAAAACACGGAGACCGTGACATCGATCTTGTGCAGGTAATACGAGAAGCACTCATGCCAGTTCAAGAGCTGGATCAGGTAGAAATCAGTCGCACCGTCCACCCGATTGAGCCACGGCCTCAGGTTAGCGAGCAGTCCATCTTCCCCTAGTGCCGCTCTCCATGAACTGTTGCCAATCGCTGAGACAATGCTATGTCTGCTCCCTAGCAACCACCTCCCTGTCGTCTTCGCTTCTGCGTAGATAGACGCTCCTTTATCCCCTAACAAGGAGTGCAATTTTATTTTGTGGTAGGGAGGTGAATGCTATTTATGTACAGAGTGTGGGACTCCCATGTCAAGGAGTGGAGTGGAGTGCAATGGGCATCACACCTGCAATCACCAATACCGCCGATTTAGAGACTGTTCGGTGTGCGCGAGCACTTCGCAGCGCTCTTTATCTCTGCACTTGTGCTAACCGCTTTTGGTGCAACATCTTGTTCAGGTCGTCGCCCTATACTTCTGACCTGTAGAATAAGACCGATTTCACAGGGCTCATTAGGAGCCGTCTCTTTGATCAAACATAAGTTGAGTAAGCATCACTACACGTATTGCCACTTTTTCGGCTGTAGTCCAATTTGTGCCAAGAAACTCGTCTCTGAGTCTATCGGTACTCCAAAGTATTTAACTACTGGTTTCGACTCGACCAGTGTGTCCGCGATACTGATAGTCCTTACTCTGGGGAATCGTTTCTTAGTTAGTATTACCACCTCGGTTTTCTTCAGTGCTAGACTGAAGCCGTGAGCCGTCAGTACGTCGCGCGACTAACGCCTCTACATCTTCTGCATAGCCGACCAAATATGATCCGTCCGGGACCGCGGGTGAAGACCTGGACAACACCCGATGTAACAGCCATACTTCGATTCCTTTCCTTCGTGTCGTAGAGAAGACTGCAGTTCCTCAAGTAGTCCTTCAAGATTCGCATAAGGTATTGTGGCAATTGGAAACCATCTGGTGGGATTGAAAACATTTCTGACGTCAAGAGTAACTAGCCAGACGACCCTAAACAATTTTTAAAGTTTCCGTAAGACGCAGGGAAAGCACTAAGATGAAACTCATGCTAACGCGGTAGTCTCAGCCTGGTAGAGTGAAAGAAGAACTTATTTAAGGCATAAGAAATATCAAAAAGATTAGTAGTTCTTGTTGTAATGAAGGGATATCAACGATGGACAACCGATGCTCATAAGATCAGAAAGGGATGTGAAATTTTAGGAAGAAAATGCGAATAAATTTATAATGTACCACTTCAAGAGCAGAAATAAAATAAGGTAACCATAGTGAGGACTCCAAATAGGGGAGCAGTGTTTCATGATGAAACGGATTAAACTTATATATAGTTTCACAGGAGCCGAAGGATTAGCGAAAATATAGAAATGACGAAGAGCAAAATCAGACATCCTAGACGCTAGGCAAATTACTTCAAATACAGGACCATCGAATTCAAGCTTAGAGGCAAAAATGACACCTATGAATTATCTAGGAGAAATTGAAAATTGCTAGGGCAAGGATGAGAGGAAAAGGTATGGTTCAACCATTTAGAGACATTGCGCGCAAGATGATTCTCAGGACACTATCTTCACACCGCCTCCAAATCATTCTGAATCAGGATATAATCATAGTGATGAGACAATATTGAAAATGTTAACATCATCCGCATAGAGAGGACACGGTGAACTGATAACGGATGGGAGGTCATTAATAAATAAAATCATGGAATTCTAGCGCAAGAAGGTAGTGGGGTATATGTCCAGAAGGTTTTAGGATGGTTTGAGTTCAAGGAGCATCCAAGGCAACGGAAATAGGAAATGGCCCGTCAAACTAAGGGAACTAGTTGTGCATGTCGTCATGAGTGTAGTGGACTGAGTTCTTGTCTATCTGTTGCCAAGGCCAAGGCGATAGCTGCGATACACTAGAAAAGGGTGTTTATATTGGAGTTACAGCGAGGTTGTTTGCGACGACTGCTTCAGTTCCGCTCGGAGGAGTTCGAACGTCTATTAAAAAGATGCCCGGCGCAAAGATCAACCAAAGTGTTAAGCGGAATGTGGCAATGAAACTATACCATATTTCATAAAGTTCGGGAAAGAAAAGGGAAGCTCCAGATACGAACCCGTGCCCCAAAAAGAAGGCTCAATGAAGAAAGAACCTAATGGCTTACGAGTTGTAGAATTTACGTAAAGAGGTAGCCCAACTGCCTTAAATGGTGACCAGAAGTGTAAATTCGTGATTTAATCCGCGGCAGCAAGCCGAAGTCTTCAAGCTGAATGATCACGTCTGGCGAAAAGACTATGTGCTCTCTAAAGCGAAGCTTCCGCCGGAATATAGGGGGTCCATTTATAATCGGCATTCACGTTTTGGGGTCATCGTATCTGCATAACGAGTAACTATAGGAATGAGAGAAGGAGGCTGGAGTATGGTGTGCCTAGGATTTGAAGTCGTACATACCCTAATCGAGATAAAAAAAAAAAGGGCCATATATTAATAGTTATATAATGGTTACGGATAGTATACTTTTAGACTAGCTAGTTAAGTTGGCGGAGGGTACTATGTTTAGATACCTAAGAAAGTGGCGTACAGGTAATGTTATGATTAGGAACTAAAGAGGTATTAGTAAAGATTTAAGTCAGCATAAGCGTTTTATCGAACCGAGTTCATTTGTTGCATAACACCTCGCCGATACTGATAATGATGTAATTGCTAGTAGAGATTTCGAGAAGTGCAACCTGAGTGGAGGAGTGTAATGCTGGTGCCCGGAACTGTGGATCGACAACCACGCGAGGTCATTTGATGACCAAAGTAACCCGGCATTGTTGACTATAAAAGCCTTGTACTCTGAAATGCGAATGCGAATCGTTCACGTTAGATTTCGGCGCTTCCTAAAGCTAGATTAAATTTCGTGATTGAAAAAACTTAATTTTAGGATTCTAGGGTAAATAATGATAACATTGCTTCGTAGATCGAGATTTAAATTATGATCGACACAATCAAGATGCCTATCTTAAGTAGCGAGCAAAACGATAATCCTCTATTGCTGTTACAATAGAGCTTACGGAACAAATACCACGATAAACAGGAACTAAGGTACTGCTGTTATGAAACAAGATGTGCGAGTAATATGAAAATTTTCTGCCTTTAATTTCTTCCGATAAACCTGGCTTTATTGTTCTTCTCAGACAGATACAACTTCTGCCTGGCTTTACGCCCTTTCAATTTAGCTTTTTGAAGTCTTTCAAGCGGTCCGAGTAGAAATCATAGTGTATTCACATACGAGTAGCATCCACACCTTCCATTTACCCTGTGTTGCACACTTTCTGAATTTTCCCAGGGACCGCTCAGCTGAGCCGAGGCACGTCAGCTGAGCCGAAGCCTGTCGTATTCAAAAAACAAAACAAAAAGGAAATAAAATCCTGAAATCGCTCATCGAAGCACATGTTTATATTCGCGCCAATCCTCACATCAGCATTTACCTCATAGTATACTCATATAGTATCCACTCTCAATGTACCCTCCGGAAAAATCCGAACACAAGCCGAGGGGCGACCATAAACCGTTAGTACCAGGTAGGTAGGTAAATGTTGGCGCGAGAATTGGCGCGAATATAAACATGTGCTTCGATGAGAGATTTCAGGATTACCTGATCTCAAAAAATCAATAACTTTGCAGAAAAACAAATTCGTTCTATGCTATTTTTTTGTCTTTTATTAGGATCTGGCAGCACTCCCATGTTCTGAAATGCGTAAAAGAACACCTGCATCGGAAATATTATTTGCTTTTTGTTTTGTTTTTTGAATACAACAGAACGCGGCTCAGCTGACCGGCTCCTGGGCCAATGAGACTTGAACTTCCGAACAGCCGCGATCATTCCACCTGAGATAAGATGTTTCAAGAAGTTTGGTAGTGTTGCTTAGATGTTGCTGAGTCATTTCGTTTTCTGAAATGCGAGAACACTGGTTTTGTAAGAAATGCATCTTACAAGAAGTTGTCGTATGGCTCGACTATTGTACATTTAGGTTAGGTTACATTCAGGTTCCCAAGGTCTTGTGTGTTAGTGATATAATTATTAAAACCTCGATACATGGGTTCTTAGGTGGTAGATGCAAAACTTTGCTAATTCTACTCGTTTTAACTTAGTTAATGTAGTTTTGAACCACATGCAAAACCGGTTCTGTGCCACGTTATGTAATGATGTCATAACTTACGCTCTGGTTTCGGCGAGATGTGGAACTTCGTTCATCTGAACAACAGACTGCAGTCCCTAATTAACTGAAAATCTATTTTTATCCTAGAGGCTGTACTATTTGATTTTATTAAACTAATCGACACAGCTTCCACAGAGCTTATCCAGTTCAATACTAAGCACAAAATGATGGCTTTTTTCTCTGATGAATAACTAAAACGCAATAGCATACCATAATACATATATTACCTCTCTATGGTCATACGCATTGAATGAAACCGCAAATCAAAGTGCATCGTGTTTAATTAATGATGCGTGGTCGATATAAAACATAGTTTCCCCACAATTCTAAACCTTCTGTAGGAAATGTAGATATTTTATATAGTGGAAATGTTCATAGCAAATTCATTATCATAATTTAAATTTATTATAGACGAGTATGATGCTCCCCCATATGCTGAAATAACGTTGCAAGACTGACAAAACGACAATGGGAATAGTGTGTAGGTGGTTAATAGAAGAATCCATTTCAATCATTTTCCACTCAATTTATTGGAAATTGTTTATTCTTCCAGTTACGCTATATCTAAATATCAATGCACTTAGCAACATACGCACTAATATTAATATACTTTTTACTCACTATAATTCTGGGTATGTGTCATAAAATATTTGAAAATCCATCAATCTTAATCGCTTGACAGTGTCTGAATGAAGACATGATTAATATTAATTTTTTTTCTTCCATTAACGAATGAAAAATAGAAAGAAATGAAGAAGAAAATAGAAAAATGAAATAAAAAGCAATAAATCTATGAATAGATGAAGTCATGTGTTTTTGCAATGTTTTGAATATCGCTCTTATGGTAATATGTTTCTTGTTTCGTTTAATTTTATGATTAGCACAACGGAACGGACGTGAACTTTCACATGATATTACATATAATATTGTACGTGGAAATGAAAGTGAAATTTCAATTTATAATTAATTAAGTTTCGGATTTAATTATTGAAATTTTACTAGTGAATGCGTTAATGTGCTATTGTTTGCCAGATTCAATAGAAAAGGTGTAAAAAGTTATTTGTTTTTCTTAGAGTTTAAATTAATTCAGAAAATATGATCGTTAATTTTGATAAGTTAGTTAAAATTGATTTGTCTAAAGATGTTTTTTTTCTCATTTCAGGTAAGGAATTCAGCATTCGTGAATACTTAGCTTTTTGTCGTTATCGTAAGTTTTCTCTTGATTTAATATTTATGCTGTATTTTTGTGACATGCAATAAAAACAATATGTTGGGAAACTTGAAACTTTTTTCGCAGTTCTGCATTGAACTGATAAGTTTGATATTAGACTCTAATCTAATAAGGTATTTTGAAATAACTAGCACCCGCTTGGCAAAAATCGATCGAAAATTTTGTTTTGATTTTCGCTCATTTTGTCAGAATTCCCCAATAGAAATTTTAGCAGACCTCGCAAACGACTTGAAGATGTATAGTGTTGAAAAGATGCTACGGACTGTACCATCATGGTCAACTGCACAGCCTGTTGACTAGTTTGGTAGCTACTCGCAGGCTAGCTAGATCGGCAAGGAATTAGGTCGTGAATCGACAATGAGCTATCTCATCGGAAAACGACTGGAGGATAAAGCCTCCACGATGAAACAAATTACAACGGCCAGCGCCTGATTGACTTTGCATATAGAAGAAATATGTTCGACTTGCTTCCCAAATCGACGCATTCATAAATGACCTGGGCATCACCGGATGGCAACACACAAAACCGGATCGATCCAACAACGTTAGGCCTCGAGCATACTTGACGTCCGTACATACCGAGGAGTCAATTGTAACTAAGATCATTACTTGATCAAATTAATCTATCGATGTATGTGAAAGGCATGTTCAGCGAAGACCAGCCCGCTACAAAAATTTGACATCGAAAGGCCCCAAATTGCGTCTGTGGCCGAAAATTTCACGGAGACCCTCGACAACCAGCTGGCTCCCATCTTATCAGACGCATCGTTAAGGACGAGCAACGAGCTCTGGATGGAAGTGAAAGCAGCTATCAGAACCGTGGCAGAACAGACAATCGGACATCAAGCCCGGCACAAAAGAAATGATTGGTTCGATGATGAGTGCCAGAATGTGTTAGATAGAAAGAATCAGGCGTACAAAGAAAAGACCAGCGTTTTCTCGGTTTCCCCACTGGCCGCCGGCCTTTAGTTCTCCCAACGAATACCTTCTTGGGTATCCGTTGTTCGTCCATACGATTCATGTGTCCAGCCCATTGCAGCTCCCGCAGCTTACAATCCTTGAGACCTCCGGTTCGTCAAAAAGTTCGTACAGCTCATGGTTGTATCGAGTTTGCCATTGGTCCCCGTCTAGCTTCACTCCGATTATTCGCCTCAGGACCCGTCGCTCAAAGGCGTCGCTCCATGTGCATTAGAAGAGGTACTTGCTTATTTGCCGCAGTAACACCAATAGGGACCCGAGCTTTATCATCTTGAGATATGGAAAACACTTGATCTGTTCTAATTATGGATGCTATGTTCTCCAAATAATGGATTGAAGTTTCACCGGAATTGCTACCTAAGAGGCTTTTGTGGTGATTAGCCCGAGCCAGAGTAAACTCAACAAGGACTGTCGACACATGTCTTCTTTCCTCTGCAAAGTTATAGCCCAGTCATATTAGGGCTTTCACCTCGGAATGAAAGATAATAAGCTGCAAATTGGTATGAACCTTTGTTTTGTCATTCTAAATGTTGTCTCAAAAGTCACAATCGTTATCGTGTTCCCGTCTCAAGATATTCAAGGCCAAAGGTCACAAAAATCGGTTTTTCGCGAATATCTGGCTTCCTATCGGTTAAATGAGATTTGCATTTATTATAAAAAGTTGTAGGCTATAAAATTCCCTACAACTTTTGTTTAAACTTTTTTTTCATACGACCAACCGTTTTGAAGGTAGAGCGCGAAGAGTGCACATCGTACAGTCATATACGGCCTAATGCAAGGTCAAGCGTGAGTTATGGTTATCAGTACGTTATAAAGTCAATTATTTACTTGGAAATTATAATTATTAAACAATGCCTATTATTTATGTACTAACTATTAATTATTTATATTTAATTAAAGTAAGTAACTTGATTATTTATATATAATTATTCATATTTAACTATTTAAGAATATCGGGATCATATGTATTTTCTTCATCGGGATTACTTGGATACAGTGAAGCGTTGAGGCAAGCTTGTCCGTTGCACTGGCCGCAAGCTAAAGAACATTGTAGCCCTGATTTTCTGCATCCACAGCGGGAACCACAACCATTTTTGCAATTGCAAAATATTACGTCAACACTTCCACCAACAAGTGTAGCAGCTCATCAACACATAAAACGTGTCTACTACCAGATTCAAACGTGGTTAGGGAAGGACTTAGAACCTAAAGAATGGGGCTGGATGCTTGAAAATGAAATCCTGGAGCCCATACGAACGTTATTACCTCCAGCACCAGCCGAACAAGTGTTGACGTAATATTTTGCAATTGCAAAAATGGTTGTGGTTCCCGCTGTGGATGCAGAAAATCAGGGCTACAATGTTCTTTAGCTTGCGGCCAGTGCAACGGACAAGCTTGCCTCAACGCTTCACTGTATCCAAGTAATCCCGATGAAGAAAATACATATGATCCCGATATTCTTAAATAGTTAAATATGAATAATTATATATAAATAATCAAGTTACTTACTTTAATTAAATATAAATAATTAATAGTTAGTACATAAATAATAGGCATTGTTTAATAATTATAATTTCCAAGTAAATAATTGACTTTATAACGTACTGATAACCATAACTCACGCTTGACCTTGCATTAGGCCGTATATGACTGTACGATGTGCACTCTTCGCGCTCTACCTTCAAAACGGTTGGTCGTATAAAAAAAAAGTTTAAACAAAAGTTGTAGGGAATTTTATAGCCTACAACTTTTATAATAAATGCAAATCTCATTTAACCGATAGGAAGCCAGATATTCGCGAAAAACCGATTTTTGTGACCTTTGACCTTGAATATCTTGAGACGGGAACACGATAACGATTGTGACTTTTGAGACAACATTTAGAATGACAAAACAAAGGTTCATACCAATTTGCAGCTTATTATCTTTCATTCCGAGGTTGACCCCTTTTTTTACCTAATATGACTGGGCTATTAGATTTTCTGGGAATCAAACGAAGGTATGTTGCACCTCGTTTCTAGTCCAATTCGTTTTCTGGACTGCCAGTATTTTTAATTGGTATTGACTGGCCTGTTGTAAGGAAGGATAGGCATCATATTTCAAGAACCTCCTTAATACTCCACAAAGCTCCAGAACAACGGAGCCTAAAGATGTCTGCGGAGAGTTTCCATTGGCCCCACCAACTCTTGATGAAGTTTGTTCCGCCATCAAAGCCCAAAAGAATAATAAAACGCCGGGCATCGATGAGGTTCCAGTGGAGCTCATCAAATATGGTGGCAGTAGTGTTGATCAAGCTATTCACAAAGTCATCCAGTACATTTGGCAACAAGAACATATGCCGAAAGAGTGGAGTCAATCAATTATATTCCCTATCCACAAAAAAGGTGACAAGCTACAGTGCGAAAATTATAGAGGCATATCACTACTTTGTACGGCGTACAAAATATTTTCTAAAATATTAGAAAATAAAATCGGATCATACGCCAACAGTATTATTGGGGAGTGTCAAGGTGGTTTTAGGACAGGTAGATCAACAACAGACCAATTGTTCACAGTCAAGCAGGTAATTGAAAAATGCTGGGAGTTGAACGTAGACGTACATCAAATTTTCGTTGACTTCAAGCAAGCATACGACAGCATTGATCGTAACATACTGTACCAAATAATGCTTTGCTTTGGCATCCCAGCCAAATTAGTCCGTCTTACCAAAATGACAATGACGTCGACAACCTTACAAGTCCGCATCAATAACCAACTCACCGATGCCTTTGACACAAATATCGGACTAAAACAGGGAGATGGGCTGGCCACATTGCTATTGAATTTGGCTCTGGAGTACGTCATACGGAAGCTACCTGTCGATACGCGAGGTACATTACTATTCAAGTCGAGCCAAGTAGCAGCCTATGCGGACGACATCAACATTTTGTCACGGTCATTAACAACTGCCAAAGAACTTTTCCTGAAACTCGACAGCGAAGCAAAGCTAGTAGGGCTACAAATCAATGAAAATAAAACAAAGCTCTTGACGCAGTCGAGGAAAATACCTCAAATACACAAAATATCACACTTGGCGAATACAGTATAGAGAATGTTATCGAATTTGTGTATTCAGGCGCCAAAATAACGAAAACGGGCAATGAAAGAGACGAAATGCACAGAAGAATACAGCTGGCAAGTAAAATATTTTATTCAGTATTGACGATCTTGAAGACCAATTTTGCCATCGTTTTCATCGATTTGTGACACTGTGCATTGTCTTGGTGAAACAACACTTTTGTTTTGTAAATGCGGCCGTTTCTTTGTAATTTCAGCTTTCAATCGATCCAAGAGTGCACAGTAATAGTTGCTGTTGATGGTGGTTCCTTTTTCGAGATATTCGATGAATATTATTCCGTTCGCATCCCAAAATACAGACGCCATCACCTTATTGGCCGACTGTTACGTCTTTGCTCGCTTTGGAATCGGTTCGTCGACTCAGCTGACTGTCTTTTGCATTTTGGTGTGTAATGGCGGAGCCATTTTTCATCCATTGTCACATATTGATGATAGAATTCGATTTCATTGCGGTTTAACAGCGGCAAACACTCCTCTGAAGCATCAATGCGATGATGTTTTTGGTCGACTGTGAGCTCACGAGGCACCCCTTAGCGCAGAGCTTTCGTATACCCAAATGTTCGTGTAAAATGGTTAAAAACACTACCATCTGATATCTTTATAATGTTAACTAGCTCCTGCACCTTCAATTTGCGATCGTTCATAACCAATTTGTGGATTTTTTTTATGTTTTCTGGAATAACAGCCTCATTTGGGCGTCGACTGCGCTCTGCATCATTTGTGCTGTCACGACCACGTCTCAATTCAACAAAACACGTCTCTACCATTTGTCACGATGGAGCAGAGTCCGGATAATGCTTATCAGCCATTGTTTGGTTTCCAATGCATTTTTTTCATCAAAAAGCAATGATTTATCAAAACTCGAAATTCACTTTTTTTTCAATAACAAAAGTTGCTTCGCACAAAATGCTACAACTCACGAATCAATAGTCCGATTGCTTGCAATCATATGGAATAATGTAACGCCATCGATTTGTCATTCTACGGACTTACTGAAGGGACAGTTATATATATGTAGCGCCTACAAATTAATTTCAGTTTTTACATTTTTAGTCATTTTATACATTTTTATTTCTACATGTCAATATTTGCCAGAAAGGTTATTAGTACACTTTACTGAATTGCACAGTTTATTCCACTGTACTAAAAGCAAAAATAACCAAACCACTGCACTAACAGCAGTGACAAAAAATCCGGTTGGAATTAAAAAAGATATGTTAATGTGCGATGTCACACGAGAATAAAAATCAAATTACATCTAAATTAGAAAACATAATTGTGAGTTTTTATTTTACAAAACAAAGAGTGCGGTACATAGTGGTCTAACAAAAACACTCGTGCCGTACCGCATGATTAAGTATGCTACCAAAAAAAATAATGAGGCAGATGAAACGTCAGAAAATCATCCAAACGGTCCCCAGTGGAGCCCCAGCAACCTGTATGCAACACTTCGCATTTAAAGCTCCCGGAATTTTTGACGGCTAATCTCGAGCTGTGGTTTTATCAAATTTAGTCACAATTCACAGTAGCTAAAATTACATCGGATCGGCTCAAATTTCATCATGTAGTTAGTCCACTGCCGGCGAACATCGCGAGCAAAAAAGCTTTCGATGTCATTAAAAATCCGCCAACAGATGATAAATTTCCCGTCTTGAGGCAAGAATCATTGAAGAATTTGCTGATAGCGAACAGACCAAGCTAAGGAAATTATTGTCACAAATGCTATTGGATGACAGAAAACCTTCATTTTTACTGTCTGAAATGAGACAATTAGCATCAGCAGCTGTCAGCGATGATATCCTAAAAACTCTATGGCTGCAGAACTTGCCCAAAACTATACATGCAATTCTATCTGTATCATCGGAACCATTACTTGGTTTAGCGAAAATTGCCGACAAAATTTTACAATCAACTGACGTCGATCAGGTTTATGCAACTGCAAACCGTACAACCTCTGACGAAAATACTGGATCATTTCAAAGGCAAATTGAGCAACTAGAAGCGGAAGTTCAAAAGCTGCGTAATGCAAGACAACGTAATCAACCATCGTCCAGTTCAGGTAAAATTTGCCGCAGCGCTAGCAAGCCCAAATACAAGAACAGCTAGTATCATAAGTTCGGGCAGAACTCAACCAAATCGGTGCCACTTGCCAATTCAAGAGCTCGGAAAACTAAAGCACGAACTTGGCTAATCTAATCGACATCATGCCCTTTTATATACGACACCCGTACTGAACGTGGATTTCTTATAGATACGGGTGCAGATGTATCCGTCATCCTATCAACACTAGAATCAAAACAGTACGATGCCAGTAATGCCTACTATAAACGACTGTATGCTGCTTATGGAACAGTGATAACTACATACGGCCAGAGAAAACTTACCGTTTCACACAACTTACGCCGCACTTTTGAATGGACTTTTATTGTCGCTGATGTTACCACACCGCTTATAGAGGCAGATTTTTTGAAGTATCACGGCCTTTGAGTAGACTTACAAAAAGGAGCACTAGTAGACACATCAACTAAACTCATCAGCATAGGCATCGTCATCAAATCATCAACACCGCAAGTAATGCTTACTGCGAGTAATTCTAAAGATCCATTCGTAAAAATATTACGAGGCTATAAGCAAATGTTGCATGGACATGTGGTACCGATGGAAAGAATTAAAATAATGGGCACACATTGCATTGCTACCAAAGGTCCACCAGTCGTATCAAGAGCAAGAAGAAAGTCTCCCGACAAACTTGCCGCGGCTAAAACAGGGTTTAATGACTTGCTATCGAGGGGCATATGCCGTCCATCAAAGAGCTATTGGGCAACATCGCTTCATATGGTCAAAAAACCTGATGGTACTTGGCGACCATGTGGCCATTATCGCTAACTCAATTCTATTATGGTACCAGACAAGTACCTGATACCGCACATACAAGATTTTGTATGCATTTTACATGGCAAAAATATGTTTAGCAAGACTTATTTAAAAAAGGTTTTTAATCAGGTTCCGGTTGAACCGTGCGATATACCAGACTGCTATCATTATGCCCTTTGGCCTATTTGATTTTGCATTTATGACATGTAGTCTCAGAAAGCCCGCGCAGATATTTCAACGGCTAATTGATGAAGTACTTCGTGGACTTGATTTTGTCATAGCATACATAGATGATATTTTCATCGCAACTCAGAATATCGAGCAACATCAAGAGCATGGTAGAATCGTTGTTGATAGATTTTCACACCATGGACTAAGAATAAATCCGGACAAGTGCAAATTCGCACAAAGTGAAATGGAGTTCTTGGGTCACTTACTCACACCCCAATGTATTAAACCATTACCTGGTAAAGTAGAAGCCATAATCCATTTCGAAAAGCCTCTTGTTGCAAAACAACTGCGGACATTCAGAGCAATGATAAATTTGTATAGGCGTTTCATTCCAAACCCCGCAACTATTCAAGACCAAAAGCAATGTTAAAAATGACAATTCTGTTATCGCTTGGACTGAAGACGCATCTAATGCATTCGAAGAATACAAGAAAACGCTAGCCAATGCAACACTGCTAGTTCATCCATTCAAATCAGCATCCATTGCATTAGGAACTGATGCATCAGACGCTGCAATCGGTGCCGTTCTGCACCAAATTGAAGACGAAGAATGTAAACCTTTGGCCTTTTTCTCGAAGAAATTAAATAATGCTCAGAAAAAATACAGCACATACGATCGAGAGCTGCTAGTAGTCTATGAAGTAATTAAATATTTCCGGCACACGTTGGAGGGGAAAGAGTTTGCCATATATACTGACTATAAGCCACTTATTTTTGCCTATCGTCAAAAAGGTGATAGAGCATCACCTCGCCAAACTCGGCAATCAGACTACATAAGTTAGTTTTCATCCGATATTCGCTACATTTTCGGCCGTCAAAATATCATCCCCAATCTTCTATCACGGAATAATTCAATCAATCCCGCTTGAAATTCAGTTCGTAGCGATAGCTAGAGATCAAGAAACATGATGAACTACAAAATATCTTGCATTCAAACACAACTTCTTTGCAGCTTAAACGCGTCACACTTCCTTATTCAGACATTAAGCTCTACTACGATTTAAAAAGTATGAAAGCTAGACCTTTCATAACTAAAAACTTTTGTTTAAAGGTTTTAGTCAAAATTCACAATTTATCCCATTTCGGAATAAGAGCAACTACACGCCTCGTAAAGGAACGTTTTGTTTGGCCGAATCTATACCGCGATAACAAAAACTTCGTATAAAATTGCATCTCTTGCCAAAGGACCAAAGTGCACCGCCATACTAAATCACCCATACACGCTTACAAGGAAATCCCAGAGCGATTTGCACACATAAATGTTGATTATGTTGGCCCGGTTCCACCATCAGGAGTTTACTCATACATTTTAACAGTAATTGACCGTTTCTCAAGATATAACCGCGGATAGTGTCGTTTCTGGGCTAATATTTGGCTAGATATCTCGAAAAGGCGTCCCCGCAAGAACAACCACGGATCAAGGACGACAGTTCGAATCGGAATTGGTTTGCCAGCTAAGGATAATCTTAGGAGTATTACATGTGCGAACGACAAGCTATCATCCGCAGTCAAATGGCATTATCGAAGGATGGCACAAGTCGTTAAAATCATCTCTTAGAGCCAAATTATCTAATGATGGTACCAAGAATTACCCCTCGTTTTACTAGGACTTCACAGCGTCTAGAAAACGATTTAAAAGCAACACCAGCAGAAATGACTTTCGAACAAGCACTTCGCATTCCCGGATAACTTTTTGAGCCATCGAAGGAGCACCCCAGTGATGAAGAATTTATAAAAAAGTTTCGATGAAGCATGAATATTTTTCAACCTGCAAAGACCACTCATCATACCATTAGTAAAGTTTTCGTCCACCGATTGCGATTGTTCGCAAGTTTTTATTTTTGTCCACTTCAGCCACCGTACAAAGGAGCATACATTGTCATTAAGCGTGGCTGTACAATTTTCAAAGGAATCGTTTATGGAAATCCGCCTTTACAAAAGAAGATCGGGACGAGCAAACACCGAAATCCAGCAAATCAGTAACCACCACAACGATGACGACCAGCACAACAATCATTCTCAATCACCATACCAAACACGATACGGAAGAACTCTGAAGTTTCGAGATCGCCAAGCCTAACCATTTCGTATGACAGGTATCATACTGAACAGGAGTGATGTAGCGACTACAAATTAATTTCATTTTTTACATTTTAATTCATTCTATACATTTTTATTTCTACATGTCAATATTTGCCAGAAAGGTTATTAGTACACTTTACTAAATTGATCAGTTTATTCTACTGCGCTAAAAGCAATAATAACGACACCATTGCGCTAACAGCAGTGACAAAAAATCCGGTTAGAATAAATAAGAGTAATTAATGTGCGCAGTCAGAAGAGAGAGTAATATCAAATTACATTTAAATTAGAATACATAATTGTGAGTTTTTATTTTACAAAGCGAAGATCGCGCTACATAGATACATATATATATATATATATATATATATATATATATATATATATATATATATATATATATATATATATATATATATATATATATATATATATATATATATATATATATATATATACGATATTCCCAGCAATTCATTTTTCATTGTTAATATTTTCAGCAGAATTCCAGAAGCTCGATATTTTTTCGCTTCTTGTTTTCTAGATACAATTCCAGTGATTGTCCAATTGCGTGCTTGGTTGGGGCTTCCTTGGCCTGTCTGCTTTGAAGTGATTTTATCCGATAACCGCCGCTTTCATTCGAAAACTTCAAATTCTCTCTAATATTAGTTTCAACAGTCTTACCCATATGCCTGTCATCAATTTATTTGACAGAATAAACTAAACTACTTGCGCGAACTTTGAAATAATAGTAAAAAGAAATATGAAGAACGTTTCACTTACAGTGAAGGATCAAAAAGTGGTAGGACTGAATTTCTGTAGCGTGAGCCCGGCGATAGAGGGGGTCAGTCCACCTGGACATAGTAGTGGGAAGCCTTCCGAAGAGACCAATATTTTTTCTAGTCGCCTGCGGGCAAGTGGAACGTAAGCACGTCGATTGAACCTCTGTTTAAAAGTTTCGTTGCGATACAACATTATGAAAAATCTCGAGCAGCGCTACGCCATCAATTTCTGCGTCAAACTCGGAAAAACCACGACGGAGACCATCAAAATGATTGAGGCCATCTACGGGGATGCTTCGTCATGAGCCACTCAACAGTGTTCAAGTGGCTTAAGCAGTCCCGGGAGAGCTGGGAGCTCTTTAGCGTCAACTTCAAGGATTGATGAAAATGTGGCCAAAGTAAAAGTGCTTCTGGACTCCAACCGGTGCGCGAACATTCGCTTGATTCTTGATGAGTTCGGGATTTCGTACGTTAATGTCAAAAAAATTATTACCGAGGATTTGGCCATGCAAAAGATGTGCGCCAAGTTTGTGCCGAGTCCTGAGTGATGTTAACGCCTCACAATCGAATTATTGAGGGAATTTCCTTGAAAACTAAGAAACGTTTGAAAGCAAGGATCAAAAAGAGCCATAAATCGCAAATCTGCTCACCACTTTTTCGATATACAGAGAATTGGAGGTCCGCCAAATTTGTTCTTTTTCCGTACTACCCGCGTGGTGGAGCCTGACGTCAGTCATGTGATTTAGCGCAACACCACAAATATGTCTACAGTGCACGTTTTTTAGGGTTGCTACCTTGCATTTTATGTCAACGCAAAGGAAATTTTGCGGGAAAAATTTAATTTCGAGATTTGTCAATCGTTATGGTAATTTATATCTCTCCTACGCAAATCCTTATGGTCTGCGTGGGTAGAATTCTCACACTGGCATTCTATTAATGCCAATGCGATTTGCTCGGATAGAATGCTCACACTGGCATTCTATTAATGCCAATGCGATTTGTTTTGAGTGATTCTTCGGACGGACTATTAGCCCGTTCAGTTATGAAAACTACTGATTTAAAGTAGGAACATATCGCTGCTGGGTGAACGGGATGCACGGCCAAAGCGTGGTACTGACCATATCACCTTCTCGAGTACCAACACATATCATCACGAAAATGAGATACTCCATCTCTAATCGAAGTCCCAAAATAGGGTGTAGTGCCACATAAAAAAACGCGATTCCTCGCTGTCCGCATGAAATGCGAGCGTGGTCACTATAATTCAAATCATAAACAGTGTGGATTCAACAGATCCACAATATTTTTGACACATATTGGTACAGTTCTAAAATACTCGAAGGCCGAAATTTTTAACCTACCTATTTTGCAAATAACTTTAATTTTAGTGAAACGGAATTGTATTATTATTATTAAAATCAAATTCAAATAAATTTGTTCCTTATATCGATGAGCAACCTTCCCTTGTATCAAACTAATTTAAAAAATCATTAAATCCGTCGCTTCGTTGCCCCTTCATCGCAACAGAATTAACGGAATCTTTTTATTAACATGATATAATTTCACCCAATTTATTCATCTTCCTCGCTCAACTGCCTATTTATTAATTCGGTCGAAAACAAATGAAATTTTCATAACACTAAATTTTCCATGCATATTTTCTCTATCAGCTCCAATAACCGTCCCTCGTAAAATCTCTCACAATTTCTCGTTACCAGCGAGTCAATATTGAGCAGGGCACTAAATGAAAAAGGCAAATATAACGTCCATGCCGTTAAAGGAAAACAAACTTTTCTTATTTTTTCGTCCTTCGCTCCCTAGGCTAGGTCTGCAGTGTAGTCTAAATTACTTAGCCATCTGCTTGACTCCTTGTCGCGATAACTGAAAAGCCCAAGTCGATCTTACTTTACCTTATTTGTTTGCAGTGACTCCTTTAAATTAAGGAAAACAGCACGAGACAGGGACGAATAACTGCTTAGTTTCATTGAAAAGCAAAACAAATTTTTGAAGTTGAAGTTCGATACAAGGAAACGTCATTTTTGTTTGTAGGGGGAGGATGAAAACGCAATAACGGTGGTGATGGTGATAACGACGATGACGTTCAAACGTTTATAATTTGATAATAGCAATTTATTTTTGCCTGCCGCTCGATCCTGCTCAGGAGAGTGGAAGAAAATGTGACTCGCAAAATAAGGCTGTAGTAATAATGACTGACTGCCGGCGTCTGTTTGTGATTATTTACCTGGAAAATGTTCAAGTGGAACTTATTAAGATGTTGTACGTCTTCGTCTGGGAATGACAGTGTAGAATGAAATGCAGAGTGGAGATGATTTCCTTTTGATGTTATGACTGAGAGGACGTGTAAGACAAGATGAGAGAAAAACACAAGATTTCCATTTGAAGTTTCTTCAGTTGTTTCCTTGAAAATTTTGTTGTTTCTTAACACAGGCACCTACACGATCGCAATAAAGGTTGAATTCTTGGCATTGAGATTACGTAGGCCTTGATTTTATTGTAATATATAAGCACTGTAGCTTAGGGAGTTTATTGTTGAATGACAAGTAAATGTGGATGACATTTTTCCAACATTGGCAAACTTTAATGTATCTGCCGATCAAAATGCTCCCGAGTCTCAGTGAACGCATTTCCGTTCCAAATGAGAATATTTTTATGCTAAATTAGGTTCCCTTTGTAATCCACGTTGCTCATCTCACCCTTCCGCAATTTTGTCGTTGATCTGCCTCCGCTTAGACTTTTTCTTATTATTTTTCTTCTTTGTATAGAGCACAAAGAGCTCTACATTTACTTTTCCCAAATTCTCTCCTTGCCACTCTCTATTTTCTCTGGCATAGAAAGAACAAGTCGAGGAGACAGAACTACTTGTATGCTCCTGTCAGAAAGGTTTCGTCCTCAGACTTTAATATGTTGATACCAATAAATCATTAAATAATTGATTTCAAAGCAAAATCAATGCTGCGACCGCCATTTCATTGATAATCTTATAACAAATATCATTGTCTAAATGTTATCTTAAAAATATTTATACTATTCATTTGATTTGAAACCTATGAAGATCCAATCAAAACTCTAGTGTCTGAATCGATGCAAAGCCCATATAGAATGAAAATTCTATGTTGTTGCTGTAATGGAAGAAAATTCAAATGGGTTTAACTTTTGCAAAAATGATTCGATTTTAATGAAGCCTACCAAATATTACCTAATTTCAAATTTCATTGAGTTTAAAGGTGCCCATACGATATTATTATGAAAAACATGAAACGTATATATTCTACTATTATTAACAAAGTTGAGCGAATTTTGACATCAACGTATTTGTTTCTTCTTATAAGGTACTACTTCTATGATTTTTTTCGCAACATAGGTGTCCAATCGTACAAATCTCTTCCCGTTGTACTCCACAAAGCCGTTAACACTGGTTTAGAAAGCCCTCATCAAGATCTTTCATTCGACACACCACGCGACTATCTTTGGTAAAAATTGTTTGTCTCCTTCAATTGAAGGGAGGAGACGCTGCTTGAAGACTATTGAAAACATTTTTTATACCCAAACCTTCAAGAGGTCATCACTTCCGATCTACCTACCACACATACAGACCGACGGACAGACAAAACCGATTGCAATGGAGTTATGTGAATAGTACAAACCCCGATAAAAAAATCGCTTTCTCTCTCTCTCTCTGTCTCTCTCACTCTCTCTGTATTAACAATTAAAATTTGATTACCTTGCATATAAGATCGAAAGTCCGAACAATGTCTTCTTCTTCGTGGCACTACAGCCCCTCTCGGGCCTTTCTTTCCTGCAAATAGCGCCTCTAACTGTCTCGGTCCATTGACCGTGTCCTCCAATTTCGAAATCCGAGCAGCGATGAACTGTCTTCATCGACCGAGTCAGACCAGCATTTCTTCGGTATCCCCACTGGTCTTCGGTCTTCAGTTCTCCCAACGAATACTTTTTTGGGTATCCGTTGTTCGTCTAAACGATTCAAGCGGCCAGCCCGTTGCATCTTCCGCAGTCTTACAATCGTTGAGACCTCCAGTTCATCAAAAAATTCTACAGTTCATGGTTGTATCGAATTCGCCATTGGTCCCCGTCTAGCTTCGCTCCGATTATTCGCCTCAGGACCCGTCGCTCAGAGGCGTTCAATATATTTGCGGATGCTTGGGTTAGGGTACATGTTTCACACCCATAGCATAAGACAGGTCTTACCACTGATTGGTATACTTGGAGCTTTGTTCTCCTGTGTATGCAGCTGGCCTTCAAGATCCTCAAAAATGAATAAAATATTTTATTTGCCAGCTGTAATCTTCGGCGTATTTCGTCTTTTTCATCATTCGTCTTGGTTATTTTAGCGCCTAGATATACAAATTCGCCAATATTTTCGATACTGTATTTGCCAAGTGTGATATTTTGTGTATTTAAGGTATTTTCCCTCAACTGCGTCATAAGCTCTGTTTTATTTTCATTGATTTTTAGCCCTACTAGTTTTGCTTCGCTGTTGAATTCCAGGAAGAGTTCTTTGGCAGTTGTTAATGACCGTGACAAAATGTTGATGTCGTCTGCATAGGCTACTACTTGGCTCGACTTGAATAGTAATGCACCTCTTGTATCGACAGATAGCTTCCGTATGACGTACTCCAGAGCCAAATTCAATAGCAATGGGGCCAGCCCATCTCCCTGTTTTAGTCCGATATTTGTGTCAAAAGCATCGGCGAGTTGGTTATTGATGCGGATTTGGAAGGTAAGACGGACTTGTGGCTGGGATACCAAAGCAAATCAATATTTGATACAGTACGTTACGATCAATACTGTCGTATGCTTGCTTAAAGTCCACGAAAATTTTATGCACGTCTATGTTGAACTCCCAGCATTTTTCAAGTATCTGCTTGGTCTATTGTCGATCTACCTGCTCTAAATTCACCTTGATACTCCCCAATAATACTGTTGGCATATGATCCAGTTTTATTTTCTAAAATCTTTGAAAGTAAATTGTACTCCGTACGAAGTAGTGATATGCCTCTATAATTTTCGGACTGTAACTTGTCACCTTTTTTGTGGATAGGGAATATAATTGATTGCCTCCACTCTTTCGGCATATGTTCTTGCTGCCAAATGTGCTGGATGATTTTGTGAATAGCTACTATGTACCACGTTAATATTTAGGTAGTCATAGTCCAAGGCTACATGATAACTGCAGATTCCCTGAAGTTCCGAAAATTTTTTCTTATAACATGTACAAACTATTTAACAAGCGCACCTTTGAGATAAAAGTTCCTTTCAAATCAGCATCAATATTGATTTTAAAGAAAGAACGATAACGCTTATCATCCGTGAGCTTTCTGCATGTAAGGAACGGTGGTTATTTCCCAACTTTATTTAAAATATAATTTTGAATTTGCTCACACGTCGTATGAGATGCGTATCGCGAAATAAAGACCCGCAGTAGTGGAGTTACAACTTGGGGAGGCTGCAGATGTTGAAATCTAGGCTCATTGGAGTGAAGATTCGACATGTTACCTGGTAAATCCTGGACCTGAATTTCACTAGCAGTAGAAGAACCAGCAACTGGTATGATGGATGGTTGCAAATAACTTTTAGCAGTAGCGCCTTAGTACGCAGATAAAGGTCCTAGTGATGGCGAGGAACGCAATTCCAATTCGGAGGGAGTTGCTTTCTTTACAGTGTTAAGTGGTAGTAGCCTGGTAGAAGGCTCGGCGCAAATCGACCACAGAGAACATTTTTCCTTTGACTTCTCGGGGTAGATCTTCAATTATCGGCACCGGGCAGCGGTTGGATTGCGTACGCATATATGGGTTGGACCATTGGCTAGACGAGTGTCTTACAACACCTTTCTTGACGAGGTTTTTAAACTCTTTTTTCGCCTCAGCGAGTCGATCCCTGCAAACGTCAAGGACGTGGAAAAACTGGACTGACAATGAGACCATTTCTCCTGGCTGTGCGATGGGCTGAGCGAATTCGGTGATTAATTTTCAATAGTTATGCCCCATCGGCATCTCTGGCAAACTGAGCGGTAAGGAAACTAAATGCACTTCTGGTGTTGGGCATAGGGTACAAGCTGCAGCTAAATTGGTTAACCCGTCAATAAGGCGGAAGCCATGTAGATCGATGATAAGCCCGTGTTAACTGATGGCGCCAGATCCAAGAATGGCAAATTGGACGCCGGCGACGATAATTATCCACGTATATGGTTAGAGAAGCGCTATATTTAGTGTGAGACTTTGGGTGCAAAATGTAGTAATAGGCGATGCTTTCGCTGCGTACAGTACAATAGATCGTTTAGTGAGTTGCCTTCAAATGATGTAATGATACTAGGAATGCGGTCCTTGACGTAAAAACGGTCCTCAAGGGAGAGGTCGGCTACGGGTGCTACATGTGCCACCAGGTTCTTTAGTTTTCCTGAAGGTTGGTGCGAGCAGCAAAAGAGCACAGTTGCTTGCAGTGAATTGCCGAAACACCATAAGTAGTATGATACTAGCAAAGTCTCGTACGAGGACTGGCACCGGGTATAGCTGAGCGGTCTCTTCGTCAGCTGCGCTGACCAGATTACATCTAAAGTACCTCTCGCGTGATGAACGTGAGTTGCACGACAGCTAAACGCAACGCAGCGAGCTCCTGTGCGACCTGATCTATTTATGGGAGAGACAGTGAAAATGCAAATGATGGTGTCGAAGAACGTGATAGATACACTGACGTAGCCATGATGGAAGGCCCAACTCATCGGCTACAGCCACAAGCTCATCAACCATTGGACCTTTGATCAGTGAGAGCATGCGACGTGTCTGCTGACGTAACAAGTCAATCCACTTCACTCGCAGCACGTCATCTCTGACGCGAGTTCCTGCAAGCGAGCGCATATGGTGTAACATCTGTCCCCTAATTTCACTCACATGAGAAATTTGTGGAACTGCGTGTCAGACGAATCGGTCAAGCGGGCGAGCAGTGCTGCTTTTATGGCATGGTAGCCTTCCGTTGCTGGCGGTGAACGTTCATATGGTACTTTGACGCCTCACTGGATACATGATGAACCTGAAACTGCGATTCAACCTGAAAGAACCACAACTCCGGGCTCGTGAGCTTAAAGTACTAACGCCCAATGTGGACTGATCTCCAGCCACAGAATGAGACTGGCTGTCAGTCGATACCCTGCGACGCTGATTTTCTCGATCTTCAGCTAGACCTGCTTCACTTTCTGCAGCTCGATGCTGCGCTTCTCGTTCCATCACAATCCGTCACTTCACTGTTACTCAGAACCATAGTGCGTGATGGCGGCACTGAATAAGCAGGTTTAAGGGTGTTTGATGGTCGAAATGAAAACGAAAAGCCGTCGGGCCTTGCTTTCTTGTGTGAGCAGACATATTTCGACTCCTTTGAGTCATCTTCAGTGTCTGACTGAAGATGACTCAAAGGAATCGAAATGCGTCTGCTCAAACAACAAAGCAAGGCCCGACGGCTTTTCAAGAAAAAAAATAATTGGCCTGCGGATATCAAATAAACAAAATAATTAACTAAAAGGCTTATTACAAGTTCAAAATTACTAAAATAATGAACTGATCAGCTGAGTTTTTACTGAGAGGGGTCTGACCGGGCTACCTGCGTTGCAATTTTGCTCAAACTGGTGTTCTGCGAAGATGCTATTGCGGCGCATATGCCACTCGACCGGCACAGGCAACGGATGAGCCACAAATTATTCAAATTAAAACTTTAAATCATTGAAATTCATTACATACATATTTGTGTTTCAACGCTCTTCTTGAATTTCTATGCAGTTTATTTGCAGGTTGAAAATCTACAATCACACACATCACATTAGTAAAACGAATTTTTTTATTGTCTGCTAAACAGGACTGCATGAAAAACAGAAACACCCATCCTTCCAAAAAGACATCTATCCTTATTTAATTTTCTGCTGCAATAAATACAAGCACCCTCTAGAGATTTCCGCTGACGAGCAGAATTTCTGCTCTCTTTCGCGGAAAAATCCCATTGCACTGCAATTGAATTCTCCACTTCCGTATGAATGAATCTTCAATTTGCACAAATCCTACAGTTGCTGTGTATCCACGCATCATTACACTTTGCAGTGCTTAATCTTCCATTAATCCACTTGACCCGATCTGACCTGATTCGAAATTTTTTTATTTTTTTTTCCGCCGACGCCAACGCCAATCGCGCCGCTTTGTGGTTTGCATTTGTCTCTTCAACATTTTATGCCCCCAGAAGTATCACCAGCACTACATATTACACTTGCACCCAGAATTGGGGAGAAAGAGGGAACATATTGAAGTCGCTTTCGTATGTCGTCTACTCATTACACATCACCAAACATCACATATCGTGTCGCGCCTTACGTCTAAGTACACACTCCGCTCATTAAGTCGACATTATTGTTGTCGGCAATTATGTTTTTATTTCATCTTTTTCCGCTCGTACTCGCATGTGTTTCTGGGGCGCGTTGTAAAAATATTATCCAAGTGCCAATGACTCCAACAACGAAACGTAAAATGAAAGAGATTTATTTCTGTTTTATGTGCAGACGAGAGTATTGGGTTTGGGGATATTACAGATGTGTGAAATATAATTGGTTCAATTTTGGAGACATTTTTTGGGCTTTTCGAACAGTTTGCAGTAGTTGTACTCGTAAGTCTTCCTTGGTTTGATTTTTTCTTTTTCGCTTCACTTAAAGACAGTCGGCACTCGAGGTGATAGAAGGTCAGTACCTTGCTGCTTGTTAACTTATCAAGCTTAAATTAAACTTTAAAAAATGGAGCATACAAAAGATTTGCATTATGGCTAAGCAATCTTAAGCAGCACTGCTGCATCGACTATAGTAAAGTAATTCAAACAAGTTCACAACAGTATCTTCCTGTCAGAAGCGTTTTCCACTCAGCATAAGAAATGCAACATTTTTTTCCTACGAATCTCTAAAATTCAAGAAACGCACTGGTATTGACACATCAAATGCTCGAGACGACATTTTCCACGGCGGTTCTTCGAGATACTAAGCCTTACCAAGTAATTTCTTCGAAGGCTTCATCGAATTTTCGGGTCAACCTTCCTGGTGTGCCGTCGTGATATGCTGTTTATCCTGTCTCCGGCCGCGAAAATGATGACTAGGTGGTTATTGAATGTAAAGTGCTCGTATACTTACCATAATATATTCGCTGTTAGTGTCGAACTTGGCAACGTTAAATTGATTTCAGAGCATATTCCCCTACTTCAGAAAGTAGGTATAACTCTGGCATTAACCAGCACTAGATCCAGTTGAGAGAATGCTTCAACGAGAACGTGGCCTCGGTTGCTTGTTTTTCAAATACTCTGTTTCCCGGCAGTCAGTACCTCGCTTGTGTGCGCTGCTAGAAGGCAGATTTTAGCCGCTTGTGCACCACTTCCAGAGTGAGATCATGGCGTCCTCTTTTAGTTCGCTGAAGTTGAAGTGGTCAGTCTCAGTGCCACAAGGAGGTCCTCCTTTGTAATTATTTCTTCTAAACAACCGTCAATTCGCATCATATCAGACTAAGCAGTGACGTCCGCTTTTCAATCTAATGCTTCTTCGGTTTTTTTTATAGCTATTCAGCTACTTCCGTGACGGATGAGTGCATTTTAAGTAATCATTCTGCGTTCTGCGGATACTGTGGGGTCACATTTTCACCGACCTATTTTAAGCTTCTATTCGCTTCCATTTGCTGGAGGATGTCCATATACTCTGCATCGCCCCTCGTGGAGATAATTATGATGTCCAGGTGTCTGTTTTTGCCTTGTTACTTTAAACTAGCTGCTGTCAGGAGTATTCTGCGCATGCTTCTTTAGTATCGATCACGCTTCTGATTTTGATCCTTCACTTTTCTCCATCGTTTTTGAATTTCCGTGCTAAAATCTTTCGAACTCCTCCTGTTCATGTTAATTTAATATGCCTTCTTTATGTCTGCACCACGGGATTTGATCTGATGTGCAGCAGGTGTCGGCGTAACCTGCATAGCTGCCTTCGCTTTTCCGGACTTGCACTCATTAATCTCTATACTCGCTTTTTGGTAAGCTCCACAAATGGCACCAATCTGATGCTTGATAGAATAGTGTAGACTGCTTTGCGTTTATGTGAACTCTATTAGCGTAGTAATCATTTCGCCTAGTTTTGTGAAAACATCTGGTTTCTATTCCTGCTCTTGCTGTTTTGCGTTTTTGACTTTTCCCCGCGCTCGACTCCCTTCTTTGGTTGTGAATCTAAACTACGCTTTGGACAACGAACTCGAATTGATGGTTTGGAGTGACGGCCACTATGGTTTGGACGTAGTTGATTTGCACGGTAGCACCGAGGTGACACTCGTGCGTGAACGGCTCCAATACGACTATGATGCCTTAAAGCACGTTCGAAGTTCATACCATTGGGCTAGTCGTGTGGATTCTGTTGAGACGGACTCCCGATTAGCGCCGGTCTGACTCTGAGCACTTGTCCGCACGAGGGCTAATGCCAACCCTGGCCTGGCTAACTAAATAGCTTAAAAATAGATAAAAAAAAAAAACAAAAAATAAAACTGCTGACAATGACGACGGAACCAAAGCATACAGCCACTTCGTTAATAGCACATAGAGAATGGTACCAACGACGATAAAACCGACAAAGAATACAATGAAAGTAAAGACGGATGAAAAATTGTCCAAACAGAAATTCCTGTGGCGTTTGGGCGCGGGAGAACCCTATGCGAACGCTAAAGTGTCCTATAAAAGGAGAGAGCGGAATTCTGCAGAACATCGAGAACTTGTTAATCGCTGCTGCGACCGCTAGAGGACCAGAAGGTTAAAGGACCAGAAGGCTAAAGAAGTGTGCGCGTAGATAGGTCGGAATAAAAGGGGGAAGGAGAAGGCACTTGACGGGCGTGGAGCGCTAGACCAGGGGTCACAGCGAAGAAAGCCACAAAGAAAATCCTTCAAAAAGTGCCAGAAAATAAAGTTCGAACGGACGTCCAGCAAGATGAAAGATCTGGCGCGAGACAGGAAAGAAAAGAGCCACGACGAAGACTCTGGCAACAGGCGTTGCTCGTGAAAGCGCAAGATGGCCGGTCCTACGCAGAATTGTTGTGGGGTATCAGGGGAACTGTAAGGCCCGAAGACACCAAAACTGTTATTAAAGCAGTACGACCAACCCAGCCGGGTCATATACTGGTCGAATTCGGAGCAGAGGCCGACAGTAAAGAAGCATTCCACGGTTCAATAAAGGAGGTCCTTGAAAAAAGCACAATTGTAGCCTCGCTCGAGCCTATGGCAACGAATGAAATAAGAGACATTGACTGCGTCACGAACCTGGCCGAGGTAGAAGAGGTCATCAAATGGGGGCTCCCTAGCGTGGGCAGGATCAAAGTGAGACAGTGACACAAAAAAACAATAAGGAACAATGCATGGCCATCATTGATTTGGCCGAAAAGGACGCCAAACAATTTCTGAATAAGGGTAAAGTAGAATAGAGTAGATTGTCTACAGGATACGACGAAGAGCAGCGCATCTTCAATGTTTCAAATGCCTTGGCTATGATCAAATCGCACAAGTATGCATAGGACCCAATAGGAGTTCCCTTTGCTACAAAGGTGGCGAAATGAGACATAAAAGAAAATAATGTACGAAGGAGGGCCACTGTATCTTTTGCAAGGATGCTGATCCAAAAGTCGATCTAGGGATCAGGAAAATGTCGGGTCGGTCCCTAGCCAAGGCAAAATCAGAACTTCGATGACCCGCATCCTACAGGTAGGCCTAAGTCGAAATTCAACCGTCCAAAACCTGCTTGAGCAGTTCGTGAGGGACATGAAAGCTGATGTTTTGCTCCTGAGTGAGCAGACAAGTTTAATACTTTGTCTCTAACGCAGATGGCAACCTGCTCGTTGGGGGAGACTTCAACGCTAAAATAATCGAATGGAGCGTACTCTTGACAGAAATAAATAAAGAAAACGAATCCTAGAACTGACGGCCAGGACGGCGCTCGTCGTGGTGAACATCGGAAAAACGCTGACTTTTCGCCATTAATCCGGTATGGTTCCTTCATGTAACATTCGCCTCAGAGCCCTTAGTACGGAGATCTGTGATGTTGTCTCCCGACGCCCGTGCTCTCAACCTTCTAAAATTGGATGGACTATTGGCAGGATCTACTTTGAGCGGTTCATCGAGGTGCTCACAGTAGACGCTCCGTTGGTCGGGGACTTTCAGTGGAGGGAAGGACTGGCAGCTCAAGACGTGGTGAACTCAATTATGAGCACCGTCACGACTGCCTGCAACGCTTTTATGGTCGAAATCCCTGGCACCGCAAGCCCGCAGTTTACTGGTGGTTGACTGACATCGCTGAAAAGTGAAGAAAGTGTCACAAGTTTCGGCGTAAGGCTTAACGAGCATGGAATTGAAAAGAGGTATGCAACCGGGTAGCAGCATCTAAGTCGGCCAGGAAATGACTTCCCAAACTGATTAACAATAGCAAGGCTCGCTGCTGGTAAGGTCTAATGGACAATGTGAACAAGGATCCGTGCGGAAGTTCGGTATATATATATATATATATATATATATATATATATATATATATATATATATATATATAAAAACAATTTATATGTAGGAAAGATCATTGAACGAACTTTTCCTATTTTTGATTTTTGTCCGTTTAAAAGATAATGACATTGAGAGATGCAGAGAGTTGAGTTTTTGACTTGTACAAGAGAGGTTTTGTCTTCTTGGCGGAATAAATGATTTTGATTTTTATTTAAAAGCCGGCGTTTCGAATTTTCACTAAATCCGATCCCTACAAATGGGGGCTCAACCGGGGTCGTCGTGAAAATCGAATATAACGAACGAGAAGATTAAGAATTTATGTATGTTCAAACGAGTGACATTGACGGTCGTGCGTTTCAAGGATAGACGCATAACTTTTCGTGTTGAATTGCAGACGGCCACACCTCTCAAGGACAGATGATATTTGGTGAACTATATGAATACCTTTTTGGGTGTTTAATCGTATTCGGCAGGCGGCCATACTTTACAAACAACAGACGCACTTGATGCTTTTTACATTTTAGGTTTTATTCGAGAGCTGGTAAACAATTTAAAACGGAGAAAATTTTCGTCGCGACACTTGTTCCGTGAACGACCAGCATAAGGTGAATTGTTGTTATAGGAAGCTTTTCATATTTGTTCATTGATGAGATTGTGTTGAATTGTGGTTGAAGGTCATTTGTCTCCGTGAATTCGAAAAATCACTTAAGAATTTTCGGTCATGGCGAAGGTAAACGGTAACGGTATGTCAGAAACTGATGTAAAGTCTGCGCTAGACGAGCGAAACTTACCTATCAACAGTAGTGAATCAGCTCCGCGTGATCGGCTTAGAAGCGCAATGCTGCCCCCAAACAGATGATTAAAATTTATTGACGGTGATGGATTTACGAAAGCGCTTGAGGGATTTGGAGTTACCAACTAGTGGCAAAAAAGCGGTTTTACGCGAGCGATTGAGAGCACCCACAACGATCGAATTGGAGGATGATGACGACGACCTAGAAGGAGATGAAGAAGCGAACGAAGAAACACATTCTGTACATGATCGTACGATGTTAACCTTTCGTGATGTGGAAGAGTCGCTCGAGACATTTAGCGGCGACACTAATCAAAACGTCAATCGGTGAATATGGAATTTTGAGGATATCCAACAGATGGTATATCCAAAGAAATTATTGCGTGGTTCTGCTAAATTATTCGTCAGTTTTGAGTGTCACGCGAAATCTTGGAATGAACTTCGTATATCATTATTTACCGAGTTCGGAAATGTCGTCAGTAGTGACATTCACCGACAGTTGATTAATATTAAAAAAATATCGACCGAAAGCTATCATAAATACATTTATCGCGTATTGGGGATCGCCAGTCATGCAAACATTGAACTCGAAGCCAAAATGGGACGCTTTGAGGTTAGAGGACATGAAAACCTATAAATCGGATAAAATTCTCAATAAGACGATTCGGGCAGTAATCAATCCCGGTCGGTAGTGATCTTCATTTGACCAAATTGAGTGTTTATAAAAAACTAAATGTACCGAACATGAAGAAAACGTTCATTGCTTTGGCGGCGTTGATTCTAGCGGTCAGAAAATGCTTGCGCATTTTACTACCAATGTGCTAATAGACGTTATTAAACTAAAATTGACAGCACATATTGTACGTGACGAGGTGTTAACCATTCGATCTTTTGCTTGGTGGCGAATTATCTGAATTCATGGAAATAGTGTTTAATGAACGCAAAGCAAACAAGAAACATATTTGTGATGATAAACCACAATCATGAGCAAAAATGGATTGCACGACGAGACAAGAAGAGGAAAAAAATCAAGAAGATGATGGCGAAACAGATGCAAGCGGCGAATTTTCCAGCTATTTGAAGATAGCTTTAAGCATCAATATCAATCCCGAGACCGATATTCAGGGATAAAATCGAAAACATATGCGCCCAATAGAATGAGAGACACAGGAGTCGAGATGCGAATCGTGCTCAGCGACGAAGCACCGGTAAACCAAAATCCTTGAAGACTGACAGCTGAGCAGAGAAATATTGTCAATTATATTGTAAACGATTGGATGAAACAAGGTATTGTTTGATATAGTCTATCGCCATACGCTTCTCCAATAGTTTTAGCGGAACTACCATATAGTGTGTCGATTATAGGCTCCTAAATAAGAAGATCATTCGGGATCCGTTCCTATTACCATTGATGGAAGACCAGCTTGATCGGCTGCAAGACTTAGCGATATTCACTACCCTCGATTTGAAGAATGCATTTTTTCACGTCTCCCTAGGGAAAGAAAGTGTTAAGTACACAGTGTTTGTGACACCAGACGGTCATTTTGAGTTTAACCGCGTACCCTCTGGACTAAGTAATTCACCGGCTGTTTTCCAAGACATGTTAAGGCCGTTTATAGGGAACTGATAGCTGAAAGAGTAATTCTAACGTACCTAGACGACACATTCATTCCGGCATGCAGCGGTGATGAAAGCTTAGAGAAGTTTAAGCGACTTTTGCATGTTTCGAATGAGTACGGGATGATTTTTAATTGGAGTAAATATGAGCTTTTGGCCAGACGTGTGCAATATTTACGGTACGCCATAGAAAATGAAACCATTAAACCATCATCGAAAAAGACGAAGGCAGTTTCTATTTTTTCCAGTGCCTAAGACGGTCAAAGACGTTTGTAGCTTTTTAGGATTGACAGGAGCATTCCGTAAATTTATTTTGAACTATGCAATTATTGCGCGACCTTTAACTAACTTGTTGAAAGACGGGGTCAATTTTGAACTTGGTGCACAACAGGAGAAAGCTTTTGAGGAGCTAAAAACAATATTGACGCAGAGCCCAGTTTTAAAACTATATCTTACTGGCACTGTAACAGAGTTACATCCGGGCGCATCCAAAGACGGAGCAGGTGCGACTTTGCTGCAGAAGGATTTCGAAGATGGAATGATGCATCCTACCCAGTATGCCAGCTGGAAGACGACACCCACTCAATCGCGTTACACAAGCTACGAACTAGAACTGTTCAAGCACTTAAAAGTTCCGCGTTTATTTGTTGGGGACGCCATTCAAAATTGTGACGGACTGTCAGGCTTTCGCTCGAACGATGTCGAAAAAAGATGCCAGTCTTCGCGTTTCACGGTGGGCGATGCTAATGGAAGAATTTATACTGTGGAGCACCGTCCAGATTCATCCATGCAACATGCCGATGCTTTAAGCTGATACCCAATGATTTGTATGCTTCATCGAGGTGAGAGGGTGATCATCGAACAAATCAAAAGAGAGCAACATAATGACGATCAACTACTGAAAATATTCCAAGGTATTCGTGACAATAAGAATACAGGTTTTGCATTACAGGCTGATATTTTATATTGCGATCTGGATGGAAAGTCATTATTGGGCGTAGCAAGGACCATGCAGTACGACCTAATCAAACAATGTCACGAACGTAGACATTTTGGATGGCAGAAGAACGAATATTTACTATAACAAGAATATTGGTTTCCTCATATGCGCGCAAAGATCGAAAAATTTATAATCAACTGTGTAAGATGCATTTTGCTGAGTGGAAACATGGTAAAATGTAGGGAGCGCTGAGTTCCATTGACAAGGGTGACAAGCCTTTACAGACATATCACATTGACCATCGAGGACCGATGCCATTGACGAAGAAGATTTATAATCACATATTCGCAGTGGTTGACGCATTTTCTAAATTTATCTGGTTATATCCAACAAAATCTACGACTGCCGAAGAAGTCATATACAGACTGATGAAAAAATCGGTTGTTTTTGCGAATCCGAAGCGAATAATTTCCGGTCAAGACACAACATTTACCTCGAAGGCTTCCCAGCAATATTGTCAGCAAGAAGGAATACAACATTTGCCGCCAATAACAGGAGTACCTCGTGGAAATGGACCAATTGAATGTATGAATCGAGCCATAATACCAATTTTTACGCAGCTGTCCATCGAAAATCCAACGATGTCGAAAACGTACATCTACACATTAACGCATCCTATAGTAGAAGTGTAGGAATGAGTCGTTTTGAGGTAATGTTTGGTCAGAACATGAGACAGGAATGAGGACGCGTTACGAGCAGTAATTGACAAGGAAATAAGTTTCCAGGAACATCGATCGCATTTGAGGCAAAAAGCAGCTAAGAATATACAGAAGGTTCAACAGGAAAACAAAGAAGAGAAAGTTGCCGAGTATGAAGGGCCTAGTCGAACGAGAACGTCATGTGGCAACATGAAGCCAGTTCCAACTTCACATATTCTCGGTGATATTTCTTTTGAGGACGACAGCAGCATTGAGGGCGCTGCAGGTATCAGGACGGCCGATCTGTAGGAACGATCATTGAATGAACTTATCCTCTTTCTGAATTTTTGTCCATTTAAAAGATAATGACATTGAGAGATATAGAGAGTTCAGTTTTTGACATGTACAAGAGAGGTTTTGTCTTCTTGGCGCGAATAAATGGTTTTGATTTTTATTTAAAAGCGTGCGTTTAGAATTTTCACTAAATCCGATCCATACATACATTTGTTTGATGATATTTAACAAAACGGCGGATTTAAGGAAAAAGGCCCGGTCGGCAAAATTTCATTAGGTAAATTGTGTACACAAGAATTTATTTTGGCTCAAGTGTTTCATTGGAAGTGATAGGTATGTGTTTCAAGAAATTGATAGATATAAAATAATTTCGGTTTATTCATCGAGTATTTTGAATGTTGGATTTGTTTTTACATTGAGAACATTTACATATTTTTGAATCCTCTTCTCGCTTTCTTCTCCGCGAAAACTTCGATAGTAGCATCCAAATCAACTTGATTTGCGACATGCTGTTCGATGAAAAGTATGCTGAAATCGTCTAATGCTTCTGCACTCATTGTGGAACGTTGACGATCTTTGACTTTCTTCAATGAGCTCATTGTTCGTTCGGGGCTGGCTGTGCTGACGGGAAGTGTCACTAAAAAACGCAAAAAACTGCAACACTCCGGAAAACTGCTCATCAAATTTTTTTCAACGATGAAGTTCAAATATTGCAATGGACTATACCCAGTAGAATCTTTTTCTTGTGAGAAGTACAAATCCGCAAAACTGATTAACTCATACTTCAGGGCAATTGTGAAAAAAGTTGGATATTTCTCTATCAAGTTGCAAACATTTTTTTCAACTTTTTTCTCATCCATGTTTTTGAAGAATTCAGGCTTAAGAAATCCGAAAAGTGAGTTTATCTCATGAAAACCTTCGGCTCTTTCTTGTAATTCGCTGCACATCCTGTCGAGAACTTCGTAGTATGCAATGCGATGTTTCGTTGCCATATCCAGAGGACTGTCGTCAGCTTTTTCACCGGGCATTTTTTTCGTTCGTCGTCGTCTGGTGCTCGGAAAATCCGGATTCTTCCATCCCATGTTCTCCCATTGAGACTTTGCTTTCGACACAAAAAAATCGTACTTGCTTTCTGCGCGCAAGTTTTTCAAATTCTCCATTACATTCTCAAGACAATTTTGGGGCATCAAAAGATCCACTTCTTTTTTCTGTAATTCAACTTCAGCAACGTCGATGAATGATAAGACTGAATGCCACCACGTCAGGTTGAGTAAGAAGAGCCAATCGATCGCCGAAAGTAGAGAATTTGCGTCCATTATATATTCTCCAGTAGCCTTTTCTCTTGATGTTTCTCGTTCTAAACAGTTGACAATACAGTCAAGATTTTGGATAACCGCTTCTACTGCTTTCAGTCGTGCAGACCAACGAGTCCCGCTCAATCCTTTGATGTGGAGTCTTCATTTTTGTGACAGCGCCTCACTCTCGAAATCTTCTAATGGCACATGAAACTGCTCACCCTGTGTCTCTCTTCCACGGTCAGAATTTGTCTCGAAAATTTCTTTTTTCAATTCTTCCAGAAATTGAATGCCGAAAGATTTTTTATTTTGGGACAGATTTTTGCTTTCTTCCAAAAGGTTTTCCCATCGCCGATGAGACTGCGAGAAGTAGTTGAAAATTCTCTGCAATGTTGCAAAAAATACTTTGATTGAAGGGCTGGCAAATTTTTCAGCTGCATGAGATAAAACCAGGTTGAGTTGATGCGCTGTACAGTGAACGTATGGAACAAAGGCCTTCTCTCCAACATATCTTCTGATGAGAGCTTGCAATCCATTCAGCTCTCCTGACATGACGGGTGCGCTATCAAATGCTTGACCACATAGATGAATCTTTTCGAATAGATATTGTTCAAACAAGACTCCAATAATTTCATGAGAAATTGACACAGAATCCCCTTTTTTGATTCGGATGAAGCATAAAAAACTCTCTTTGATGCATAGTATCTTGGCTCCTGTCTCATTTTTTTGAATCGTGACGTACCGCAATAATATAGCCATTTGGTCCAAGTGAGCAACATCCGTTGTTGAGTCAGCGATCAGTGTGAAAAACTTTGCTTCTTTGCATTCATTGATGATAACATTTCGTGTTTGATCGGCCAAGATATTTAATAATTCGAATGTTATCGTTTTGCTCAAATACTTTATCCGATTCGAAGATTCGATGTGATCACGTAAAGTCGAGTTGTGTCAAGGATAAGTTTGATGATAGACAAATATATACCAGGATTTTCTTCATCTATTTTTTTCACGATGACCTCGAAACGCGACACCCAAGCCAGACAAAGTTCTTATAGCATCAAAAAAAATGCTGATTTGTTGATTTAGTCGGTGACTTACATCAGCTTTCTTGAGAAAATTCGCTGCCGCAACTGCATTCTGGAGATGGCTCTTGCTCAAATTGTGTATCGAAACGGATTTCTGGAAATGTTTCCAGTCCGTGTAACCAGTGCACCATTTGCCTTTTTTTGTATCCTCGTTTCCAAATAGCCAGCAATAATGGCAATAAGCATAATGTTGAGTCGGTGAGTATGATAACCAAGGGCAAAGATCATTTTCTTCAAAAGGCTTCTGCGTACGTTTGTGATAATACTGTGAGTTGAAATGGCGCCCATTATCTGTATGTTTGAATTTGCCATTGGGCATATCAGCTTCTGTAGGTTGACAAGGGCCAGCGAGCAAAAGCATCCTTATCTGATCTTCGTTTAAAATTTGATTGCCATAAATTCCTTTGTCATTATTGAATTTAGAAAGTATCAGCGGTGCATTCGCGAAAAATGATGATTCAGGTTCGGAAACTTCATCAAATGAATCAGTGGATGCGGAATTATCTTTTTCTCCATCATCGAAAAACGGTTGATTATCAGCACTTCTGTCGACGGAAGATTTTTCTTTTCCACCACAAGTCTCAAGTTCAGTTCTGGTCACTTCATTGTATCCACTCTCTTTTTTCTTGTTTTCCATGTTTTCTGTAACAATGCAAATATAAAATTATAAAACAATTCTCTGAAGTAGTACGAAATCCCTAGTCATATTGAATCGCACAGGCTGTATGACTCTCTTGAAATCATTTTTGTAGAAATTGAGTAATAATATATATGTAAATTCATATATTTACCATACCTTCGTCATTATTGATTTTCGGGTGAATCAGCGGTAATTCTGTAGATTGATTCGGTGGGGATTCTTTTTCTGCTGCACGAAATACGATGTCCGTAGAGTTCCTATCGTCATCGTTTTGAACTTCAACTGATGTTGACTTTGGTATTGGAGTTGAAAAGAATTTGCTGACTTTGGTCTGTTTAGGGTTGATCCCAGCATTTTCCAATTTTCTTTTTTCTCTAATTTTTCGCTTTTCGAATCCACTTTTTTCTTTCGTATTTTCCATGACTTCTAGAACCATGAAAAGATAATTAAAATACGGAGGAACAACTTTTTGCAGTGACAAAATATTCAATACATTATATTGCTGTAAAATGTAGTGATTTTTGAACGGTGAATGATCACAAACATTCATGAATTTTGAATTGGATGTAAGCTAATATTTTTGTTTTTGGAAAATAGATTTTGGAGTTGCTGTGCTTAGATTCGACTATCTACGTGGCAAAAAAAAACGAGATAGAATGATCCCACAGTGACTTTAATATTTTTCTTGATAATAATTTTTTAAAATACAAACACTCTAATTTACGAATTTTCAAATCTTTAGACAATATTTCGCATGGTTTCAATTTTTTATTCTAAAATATATGATCAAATGATAGAAGCACTGATTTTTGTGACACTGGTGACAGAAAATAACAAAGCAAAGAATAAATTATTAGGTTATGTTATGGTAAACAAACTTTTCACACGGAGCAATATTCAATGAACATATCTTGAAATATCTGGAGCCAGAGTTTTTTTCTTGGATATATGCTCAGACATTGAACATGGCAAACAACTGCGGAACTTGTCCGTAAACACTGCAGAAATGATTGACGAAGTAGTACGAACTCGATTGACACGAAACTCGGAGAAGAAGTTTTGTTACGAAGGGTACATATACTGATTCAGTATCGTGATGATTCCCGCGAATGCGCGGTGAATCCTCATTATTGGGCGCGGCAATTTCAACTTTCGGAACTGACTGTCAGTTGACAGTCAACTGAATTTTGATACCCGGGGCCCCCGGGGACCCCTCAGAACGTTTTTGACGAGTCAAAAATATTTGCCGAACGTGATTAAATCGTAGACGTTTTTGTTAACTGATTAATTACAAAACTTTTTTAATTTTATATTCAATTTATGATTATTACGAAGCATTGCAAGTGTTTTGATAACGGAGGCCCCTGAAGAGAAATTTGTCTCGTGCTGTCTAAAAAAGACTCATTGAAACATTGAAAAAAAAGGAAGTGTAACTTTTAACAAGAGGGGCCCTTAATGCCTCCTGTCAAGCGCGCTTTTGCCGACCTGTTAAATCCGCCACTGTTGACAGGAGAAGTGTTTAGTAGGTAGCCCAGTCGCTCGCGAGTATGGGGGTCCCGCACTTAGTTCCTAAATGGCATGCACCTTCGGACCAAAATAAAGTTCAGCACTTCTACAAGATTGTAGGTAGCTAGCTCGCTCACTACCCTTTGCCACCGATTCTGTGAATTCGACCTTCAGCGTCGTTAGTTTATTCCTTTCCATAGTGTTTAACTTCCAACAGGATATAGATTCGTGATGCGGCTATAGTTTCCAGCGTGGCACAGTGAAGCTCGTCGGCACTAATGTACTTATGATAACAAAGGACACCCCCTGAGATTCTCCTTTCTCTAACGGCCATTGTCCGCGACTGCTTATTGATTATTCACAGCGAACCCGTTCGAGGAAAGTCTCATTCTTTCCACATCCTTGGGGATGCGCTCTGTCACCGGTCTGAAATAAACCATTTCTTTCTGCTTTAGTATCAGGCTGATTGTTCCATGTTAGTGTTTGACCGATGTACTTATCAGAGGTGCAAAATGACTTTTAATGGTGGGTGATAAGCAGATTGGTACGATATGATACTCATTAGATGGTTTTGAGACTGTCTTCATTTATGTCTGCAGTGTAGACCAGAGTACATTCACCTAGTACCCACACCTTTCATTTACCCTGTGTTGGACACTTTTTGAATTTTCCCAGGGGCACGTCAGCTGATCCGGGGCACGACAGCTGAGCTCAGGACTGACGCGCTCAAGAAACAAAGCAAAATGCAAATAAAATTTCCGACGCATGTGTTCTTTACGCATTTCAGAACATGGGAGTGCTGCCAGATCCTAATAAAAAACTAAAAGATTGCATGGAACGAATTTGTTTTTCTGCAAATTCGTTGATTTTTTTAGATATGGAAATCTCGCATCGAAGCCAATCCTCGCGTCAGCATTTACCTACTTACTTGCTACCGAAGATTTATGGCTGTTCGGATTTGTCCGGAGGGTTGATTGAGTGTGGATACTAGTTGAGTAGTACTAGTTGTGTAGACTTTCTGCTTGCATTTTTCTTCATTGATGAATGGGGTATTCAGAATTCGATTTGATATTGCATTATAGGCTCCCATCTCCGGGGGAAAGGAGTTTAGATAATTTCCGAGAATCTTTCTCTCTACCTCTGTAGTTCGTTTGTAATTTCAAATTAAACTCGTCGTTTTTTTGTAGCGATTTGGACAGTGAAAATTTCATCTGCTTGTGAGGCGAAATGGTATTCTTAACATTGTTCTAAGCACTGTTTGTGCTTATATCACGTTACCAAGATATCAAATCTGAAGCTTCTGAAAAGTGGTATTATAAATGAAGAAAATGAAATACTTTATGGATCCTTCTATTTAAATTGTGAAGACATTTTAAAAATATCCCTAAATTCCATCATTCAAACAACCCTCAACCAACGAATTATTGTCTAACCAACTATGTAACTGCAATGCACATTCCATATCATAAACCAGCACAAAAACTGTCCACTCGTGCATTTGCATTCTAAAATGCCAACATAAATTGTTGTTACGAGTATCATTACAAACATGTGCCAACCTCAGCGCAAACTACCTTCATAAACATTTATTCTCCACCAAACCGAATTGGAGCAATGTCATTGCCAACAGACATGAAAAAGCGAAAACTAAATTCCACACCATGGTGACGATGGTGGCCTAGCGTGAGTATTCATTATGCAAATTTAGAATATAAATCCATTCAGGGGAAAGGAGAAAGGGGGCAGACAACAGCAACAGCAACAAAACCAGCAACAGCGGAAAAGATGAAGATGATTCAAACAGAAAGAAAATAAAACAGTTAAAAAATATTCAAAACACAACACACTAACTAGTGCTAGTAGAATCTCTCGTAGCGGTGCCGTTTCTTAATCGTAATCGTTCACACATCTTATTCTTGGACCGGTGCCAATTAGTCGGGAGCCGTGAAATTGTTATGTCAAGTGCAATATTAACGGGCGAGGGATGGACCGACAGATAGACGCGTTTGGCTTGACTCGGAACAGAAAGAGGTGCTAATTTTCGTCTAAGAATCTTCTGATTTTATATGACATGTGATAAATATCTCATATGTATGTGTACAATCCACATGTCATCCGTCTAATGCATGCTAAAATTATGGGAGGTGTTTGAGTGGGGTGTTCCCGGGGGTTGAGAATGATGCATGGAGGTGATAATTTAATTGGAAATTTATCGCTACAAATGTCGTACATTGATTAGGATCCTGTTGCGTCTCAAGAGAATTTCCTCCGCATGGGCTTGAGAAGTGGAGAAGAAAAACTAAATTCTTAGATATCATTGTTTTTGCTTTCCGTAATTTATTGCGTTAAAATATTTTAATTTTCAGATCATTCAGATGACTCAGGAAACTTAAATGAATTATTCAATCATTTTGTTCAAAGTACAATTGAATCAAATTTCTATCTCTTCCGTGTTCACAATCGTCTCATATGTACATCACCATACGCACAGTTTCCTGACCTCATCGCTGAATCATCGAATTCGCAATACAATTAATATTTAATAGGAGATAAATGTGAGGTCCACAGTTGTCCAAAACTTTTTCTCCCTATCTCAACTCGCACTTTATCTGATTGAATGGCGCAAACGCCTCCACCATTTCGCCTCAACGTCTTGTTTGATCTTTCCTTGATTTTGTTTTGGCGAATTTTTTCAACTAAACTTTTTTTATATAATTTTTCGACGCGGCTTTTCAAGCCAACGAACTTGACGGCTTGCTGATGACGCTTTCATTTTTGGACTTTAAAAAAACATCCCGCGAAACCAATTCTGCCAATTGGAACAACCTCCACTAAGCTCCCAACACCACAAGCTATAAATTCATAAGATAGAGGCCCATGATGGGGCTAACAATGCTGAGATATTGAATTTTCCGTTTCAATTAAAAGCTCTTTAATTTGTGATGGAGCTGTAAAAAAAGGAATCTTCAATCTGCTAGATGCGTGTTGAGTTTTGTTTACATCTTAGATTAAGTGGATACCTTTGATTGTATTTTCAGCGATTTCCAAGGCACACGCCTGTAGCCAGAGAACAATCTCAAAAGATCGAAGACAACAATAACAGAAATAAGACGCGGTTGTGGTTAAGACTCCCTCCTTGACTTGCTTTTTGATAAGAATTCTCTAATTCCGTGGCGAGTGGTGGAAACCAGTTGAACTGGTTTCAACAGCGGCAGTGTGAGTGGTTTGTCGCGTGGTTCAGATTCCAGACATGCTTTTCAATAAGCATAAAATTTAACAACACAACTCACCTCTCATACCTTTATAGCGAGTGTGTATGAGAATGTTACAAACATACGAGTATTATACTCGTGTGTTGAGTATGTTATGGGGGAGCCGGTTTAATTACAATTTGTGATGGGGAGCCATTAATTTTTTCGCTGTTCTTCTCGATGAAAAGTTTTCAGTTGCTACCAAATTATGAGAAACAAACATAAATTCAAAGAAGTTACGAATTTGCAAGAAAGATTAATACGCACATGTTATGTATGTACACTTTTGTAAGAACATTGGATTATTTTCTCAAGCAGATTTATAAGAAATTTATTCAAATTTTATACAAAGAATTTACGCAGTATTTCATGCAGTACTGATTATGATGATACTACAACTAGCCGACTTAATGGTTGTCACAAGTACTAAATTTAATTTTTTTCAATTAAAATAACATTCATATGATTTTGTGTCTTCAAAAACTGGTTCATGAAATTTTGGCGACTTACAAAACTAATCAATTTATTTTCAAACCGTAGATACACTTGCGTTCAAAATAATAGCAGCAGCCTCAATATGAACACGAAAAATGCTATTTCTTAACTGTCATCAAAGTAAATACAGTCAACCTCGGTTATAACGAACCTCTAGGGGCCGTGAGAATTGGTTCGTTATAACTGAAGTTCGTTATTGTTAGAACTAGTATTAACCAAACAATGTAAATTGTCATAGTTATCTAAATAGCTCACTAGTTGGAGCTACTGTCAATGCCTTGATTATGTCCTTCTGTTCGGTCGAATAATACTCACTCTTGTGTCAACTGTTTTTCTGTGCTAACTAGATTATAAATAAATCTCAGTATACCAATTTAAACTTTTGTTATTTGCGCCCAATCCCATCAGGTTATGGGCCCAGGATACGCGATAAATAAGTGTGCGTAAAAATTTATTTTCTAAAAATCGCAACATTCAAGGAAGACGCGATGTCGCGTGAGGGCGAGGTGCCAGTGCCGGCGCCATTATCTTCAACAGCAACAAGTTCCGGAATTACAGTCAATTTCGAAAAGCTTAGTGGAATATCTAACTTTGGAAACTGGAAGTTTATGATACGGATGGATTTAGTCCATGAAGATTTATGGGATTGCATCGAAGAATCTGCACCGGGTGTTCCCAAGGTCAATGACAACCGCAAACAACTACGGGCACTCGCAAAGATATGTTTGATGGTTCTACCCTCGTGTTTTTCCCACGTTAGAAATTCTGCCACTGGTTACGAGGCATGAAACAACCTAAAGACAGCCTATGAAGACAGGGGGTTGTGTCGTCGTCTTGGACTCTTACGGACGTTATTTGGATTAAAATTGGAACAATTTAGTGACATGGAAGCGTAAATCTTGAGAATCTCAGACTTGGATCAACAATTACGAGACATAAACGCCCCATTAGAAGATGATTTTCTGTCAGTGTTAATGCTAAGCGGTTTACTCCCAGACTTTGATCCGCTTATCGGTGCTTAGAAAACTCGAACATTAAATTGTGCAGTGAAACAGCGAAAAGTAAATTATTACAAGAAAATTTATGTAGAGACTTCGACAAGAGTGAAGGTGCGATGTTTACAAACAAGTCTTCCACAAAAAGTGTCAACAAACATCCAAAGTGCTTCATTTACAAAAAACCAAATCACTTTGCTAAAAACTGTCCAACTAAAACGAACAATAAAAATATTAATAAACGGGGTGAAAGTGGAAAGTGTGAGAAAGCGTGGAACGGAACATTATTGACCGCACTAGCTGGTATGTCGACTCCGGCGCTACTTGTCACATGGCAAACAACAAAATCTATTGAAAAATTATGTTGTGGATACTCCGCGGTTAGTTACAGTTGCTAATAATCAGAAAATGCATAGTGAAGGTCATGGTGAAGTGGAATTATTGTTGAAAAGAAAATGAGGTTATTTTTGTGCCAGGACTGTCAACAAACCTTATTTCCGTAGGCAAAATGGCTGCTAAGGGACTTGAAGTTCATTTTGACATTGAAAAGTGTAATGTTTATTGCGGAAAAATGCCAGTTGCAAGTGCTACAAAGGTGAATGGTGTCTTTGCACTGGACACAGCGAGTCAACAATCGACAAATGGTCATGAGCTGGCTGCGACATGTCAAACAGTGGCTTTGGTGGAGCCACAGATCCAGTTCATGGATGGGAAACGCGCAGAAGCTGTGAATTTGTGTGAAGCGAATCAATCACAGGAGATTTGGCATCGGAGACTCGGACACCTGAACAAGCGAAGTATGAATTTACTGGCAAGTGGAATTAATTACATTTATAGTAAAAATAATCCCTGTGCGGCATGTATTGAAGGGAAGCAGAGCAGAATACCATTCCCGAAACAATCATATAGTCGAGCCATTGGGAAATTAGGGCTCATACATTCTGATTTATGTGGGCCTATGTCAGTTTTCTCATTCAGTGGTGCCAAGTGTCTATTAACATTTATAGATGACTATACTAGGATGACATTTGGTTATTTTATCAAAAGTAAAGATGAAGTTCTGTCTGTACTCAAGATCTTTAAAAGTTTTGTAGAAAAACAAACTATTTTGAAAATGAAGATGATAAGAACAGACAATGGTCGTGAATATGTGAATAAACATTTCCAGACATTCCTTCAAGAGCATGGCATCGTGCACCAGACGACTGTACCCTACTCTCCACAACAGAACGGAGTTGCGGAAAGGGCAAATCGCACGATTATGGAGACCGGATGATGTATGCTACAAGATACAGGTATGGACCAAAGATTCTGGGTTGAGGCTTTGAATACAGCAATCTTTATCAAGAATAAATCACCAAGTAAAGCGGTAAGAGGAACCACACCAGAAGAAAAATGGTCTGGTTGTAAAGTTGATTTATCAATTTTGAGAATATTTGGCTGTGTTGCTTATGCAATGATCCCTGATGAGAGGCGTAAGAAACTAAATGCAAAGAGTAAACAATACATTTCTGTAGGATATTGTAATGAGTCAAAAGGGTACAAACTAATTGATCCTCAAAATCTCTCCAAATGCATTAAATCTAAGATGTGTGCTTCTTGAAAGGAATGATGTATAAAGACTTAAAAAGAAATCAGAATAACACTCCTACTGATTGTCAAATAAATTTTAATGATGGAATAGAAAATGTTGTGAGAACAAATGATGATAACAATGTCGGTCCCTCGCCTACTAGAGAGTTATCTGATTCGATCACAACTAATTCAACTGTTTCTGACTCCAGCTCTGTGGATGACCCCAATGATGTCACATGGAATCCAGACATGACTCAAGATCAGTATTCTAGTTATTATGAAGACATTGATGAGAGTGTGAATGCTGTAATAGGAATGACAGCAACAACTCTTAATGGAGAACCATAGACAATTGAGGAATCATTATCAGGACCTGAAAAGGAATACTGGAGGGAAGCTATTGAAGATGAATAGAAATCATTTGAGAAAAATAAGGCTTGCAGTTTGACATTACTGCCTGAAGGAAAGAAGGCTGTGCGCTGTATGTGGGTTTTCAAGAAGAAGCTAGGACCAGAAAGTCAGTTACTTCGGTTTAAAGCACGCCTTGTAGCAAAACGTTATACCCAGGAATACGTGATTGACTACAAGGAAACCTACTCATCTGTGGTACGATATTCTACTATACGTACATTGATTGCCCTGGCAGTAAATCTAAACTTACACATAGATCACATGGATGTAAAGACAGCATTCTTAAACGGTGATTTGCAAGAGACTGTTTACATGGAACAGCCAAATGGATACAAGATAAATGGTAAAGAAAACCATGTATTTAAACTCCATAAAGCTATATATATGGGCTTGAGCAAGCCTCAAAGGCATGGTATGACAAGAAAGATAATGCCTTGACAGATCTTCAGTTTAGAAAAACACTCAGTGAGCCTTGTGTTTACATTAAATCAGACAACTCAGTAAATATAATTATATTAGCTTTGTATGTGGATGACATTTTAATTATAAGTAAATATACGCCAGAAAAGAAAGCGCTCAAGGAGAAACTGTTGAAAAGGTTTGAAACAAAAGATCTTGGCCGAGCTGCACATGTATTAGGAATGAGATTAAATCAAAGACAAAATCAAATTACATTGGATCAGAAAAACTATGTACAGAAGGTATTAGATCAATTTAATATGACTGATTGTAAGCCTGTAAGTGCACGTCTGGAATGTGGCATAAAGCTTGAGAAAGGAGACCAAACTGACATGGATTCCAAGTATATAAGTCTAGTGGGATGTATTATGTGCATAGCCGTTTGTACTAGACCAGATATTATGCATGCAGCAAGCCTACTCAGCCAATTTAATATTTGTCATTCCGGTACAAACTGGAAAGCAGCCAAACGTGTAATGCGATATTTAAAAGGGACTATTAATTATAACATAATATATGAAAAATCCTCATTGAGTGTTACAGGATATGTAGATGCGGATTGGCCTTCTAATCAGCTAGAACGTCGCTCATATACTGGTTTCGTATTTAAATTGGGAAATTCAGCAGCGTCATGGGAAAGCCGAAAACAAAGAACTGTGGCCCTATCAAGCACCGAAGCTGAATATATGGCATTGTGTGAAGGAGCAAAGGAGGCTAAATTTACATTTGTAAAAGTCATGTTAATCATAGCCGCAGTAAACACATTGATATTAAACATCATTTTGTACGACAAATTGTAGAAAATAAAATTATAATATTAAAATACTTATCTACTGAAAATATGCCAGTAGATGTCCTAACTAAATGTTTAAGTAAAGACAAACATTTTAACAGTGCAATAAATCTTGAACTAAGGGCGGGTGTTAGAACTAGTATAAACCAAACAATGTAAATTGTTATAGTTATCTAAATAGCTCACTAGTTGGAGCAACTGTCAATGCCTTGATTATGTCATTCTGTTCGGTCGAATAATACTCACTCTTGTGTCAACTGTTTTTCTGTGCTAACTAGATTATAAATAAATCTCAGTATACCAATTTAATCTATTGTCATTTTCGCCCAATCCCATCAGTTATATCCAAATATTAAACCAGAAACCAAGAAATATTTTTTCCGTAAGTTTATTTAAAGTAAAATAATAATATTTTCATTAATGAACAAAATGTACTTCAAGATAATACCAAAATGCAAACTCAATTTCCAATTTATCCGAAATATTATATCAAACGTCCATGAATACGTAAATACGTTACTTAAAATAGTCTGTTATTTTGGTTTGAAGCTCTTGAATTTTCATCGTGTCTATATAAGCTTCAATTTCTACCAATTTATTTAAAATACTTTGTGATACACCATGAAACTGGAAAAATCGACGAACTTCTGTTAGTTTTTGCACTATTGATGTAGTAGTTGCAACTGGAACCTCAGTTAACTCGTCCTCAGTTTTACTATCAGAGCTTTAATTATTTTCCATGGCTTGAATATCAGCAACTTACTCCTCATCCGTTAAAAATGTCAAGGTTAAAAGATTGTCATTTGCAGTGAGGTAATCTAATGGGACATGGAAACCTTGAGGTTGTTCATATGTATTGCTGCTTGGAATGCTTTTTAATAGCCATTCAGTGGTGGCGAATTCTCCTCATCAAATTCATCGTTACTGTTGGTCTCCAAAAGTCCTGCATGTTTATCTGCATTTTTTATTGTTTCAGTAGATACTTTGTGCCAAGATTTGTGCAAAGGATTGACCGCATCAACTAATGTGATATAAAGGCATGTACCAGCATCAATGCTTCCCAAGCGCACTTTTGTTGAACAATGTTCGACAAAAGTGCGCTTCGATAATGACTTTTCGACGAAAGGATGACACCCTGATCCATGGGTTGTAATTTTGAACTGGTGTTCGGTAACATAAACACCAGCTTAACGGAATTCAGCTGCCCAATTTTTCGATGCGCAGGACAGTTGTCAACCAATAGTGCAATTTTTCGTTTTTTCTAGGTTAACTCTTAGTCCCATTCGCGTACATAATTGATGAAAATTGCGGAAGCCATCCAAGCTCGATTATTAGCACAATAATCAACAGGCAAGCTTTTGATATTTTTGAAACACCGGGGCCTTTGTGACTTCCCGATAGCGAGTAGTTTTCGTTTTTCCGTGCCGGACATGTTGGCACACACTAAAACAGTAACCCTTTCCTTCGCCAATTTTCCACATTGGCACTGTTCGCCTTTAAATTCAAAGTTTTATCGGGAGTCAACGTGTAGAAAATACCGGCTTCGTCAGCGTTAAAAATATCATCATCGCCAAAACTCTCTTTCATTGTAGGCCAAACAGTGCTTATCCAATTGTTCACAACATTCGTGTCTACGGATCCGGGCTCACCAACAATTTTGATGCTACAATCATTATGGCGTGTCTTCCACCTATCAATCCAGCTTTCACTGCAGACAAATTCATCAGTAATTTTTCGATTAAATTCTTCCGCTTTTGCCCTTGAGACAGCCCCACTAATTGTTACATTACACAATCTTTGTTGTTTGAACCATTTCAGGAGTAGTTTATCCACATCATCATGCAACGATTTATGCGCTGAATTATTGATATGTGGGTATTCCCCTAATTATTTGACCAAAAGTTCGTTATATCCGATAATAATGACCCAGAAGTTCGTTATATTCGATAATTGTGCGAATATTACGTTCGCTATAAACGAATGTTCATTATAGCCGAGTTCATTATATCCAGTACTTTTTCTAAGGAAAATAGTGGAAATTATATGGGGCCTGCTAAGTTTGTTCGTTATATGTGAGGGTTCGTTATAAACGGGTGCTTTATAACCGATGTTGACTGTATTGTTTTTTGGCAAAACGTTTTTGATACCATTAAAAATATTTTTACTACTACATACTCTCCATACATATACGTAAAAAATGTACAAACATTTTTAAACAAAATAATATAAAAATTAGCTGTACCAAATAATAGGACTACTTCCTCTAGCTCCATGCATCACATTAGAAAAAGAAGATGTTTACATTATATCCACGGTATTTTACATTGTTTTTTTTATTTTAATAATATTGGATGGTTTGACATCGTGAACACGTTTTTGAATATTTGTCCATAAATTTGCAGTGGGTTCGAGATCAGCTAACGGAGTAGACCAGGCCATAATCTCAACTCTTTTCCCGGTAGACCATTTCTTTTGCAGACCTCGTGTGTTTATGGACCGTTTCTGTTTGAAATATCTATTTTAATGGCATATTCCACTCAGCATATAGAAACATCACAAGTTGAAGCATTTTCACATTCTCTCTCTGGTTCATTATTTCCTTTATCAAGTGGACTAACCCAGCGCTACTTTACGAAAAACTGCCGCAGAACATTGCTTTCGCGCCACCGATTTTCTTTGTAGCTTTAGTCGTCGGTGTGCTCTTACTATGTAGACAATTGTTTGCGTTGAGTCAGCAGTGTAAACCACTTTTTTACGCCATCGTGTTCGTCGAATCGACGAAGTTTCGTTTTTGTGCAACATTCAAATTTTTTAAAGTATGAATATTTTGTTGTTACTTGATAGATTTTTTCAACCTAAATAAATTTTATTTGGTTTTAGAATCTTCGAAAATGAGTTCCGTTTAGAAATATCTTACTGATGATCAGATCGTCAAGTTATTGGAGCGATGCGATGAAGCTACCGAATATGATAATTTAGTAGAAGACAATGTACAAGAAGACGATGTAAACGATGTTGCTATTGCTATCAACGAGGTCGAAGAAAAGGATGAGTCTTTATCGGGCGCGTCTTCTGAGGAAGACAAAGATAATATCCCCTTGAATTTGTTTGCATGAACGTCAAACTCGAATATAATAACTTTTTCAAAAAAGATATTAAGAGGTAAAAATGGTCATAAATGGTAAACTGTAAAACCCAAAAGTCATTATAGAAGCTGTAACATAGTGCATCAGGAAACAGGACCAACTCGCAATTGTAAGAATTTGTTTGATCCTCGCGAATGCTTCCGAAGATTTATAACGGACGAAATAGTGGATGAAGTTGTGCAATGGACCAACGTTGAAATTAATTTGAATAATAATTATTCTGCTACTGTAAGCTCAACAAACAAAATTACAAATGAGAAGGAGGTCAAAGCTCTGATCGGATTATTTATCCTAACAGCTATACAAAAAGATAATCACCTGACAGCTTCTGAACTCTTTGACAGCACCTTTTCTGGATCACGGTACGCTTCGACAATGAGCAAAGAACGTTTTATGTTTATGTTGTCTCATTTACGATTTGGAGATAAATCTCTTTTAATTGTTGATGAAAAATTTGCAACAATTCGAAAAATATGGGGCTTGTTCGTACAAAAGTCTACTGAAAATTATACTCCTAGTAATTATTTGCCAATCGATGAATAATTATTATCTTTTAGGGGTAGGTCTTCATTTAAAATGTTCATTCCCAATAAACCGGCAAAATACGGTATAAAAATTGTGATGATGTGTGACAGTGGAACTAAATATATGGTGAACGCAATGCCCTACCTTGGTAAAGGCACTAACGAAAGAGAGCACTCACGGAACCAATCGAAATATAACGGTGGATAATAGGTTTACATCCATTCCTCTTGCCAAATCCTTATTTAAAGCGCCTTATAACTTAACTCCTTTAAGGTACACTACGATCAAATAAAAGAGAAATCCCACCAGAATTGGGTAACATCAAAAGAAGGAAATATGATACATTAATATTTTGCTACGACCTAGAAATCACACTTGTTTTTCGTATAAGCTAAAACCTAGCAAAATTGTGCTATTTTTGTCGTCCTGCAACGAACAAGGAACTGTAAATAGTAGCACTAAAAAGCCGGAAACTATCCACTTTTATAAGGCTACTAAAGGCGGGGTCGACACGTTTGACCAGATGCGCAGCACAATGTCATGTTCCCGCAAGACCAATAGGTGGCCAATGTGCGTATTCTATGGAATATTAAACATGGTATTTATAAATAGCTACGTCATTTATGTACATAACATGTATAGCATTAATAAAAAACCACTAAATCGTATTAATTATATGAGAGAAATTCATAAGAGCCTCATTGAACCATGGCTGGGGAAAAGATTGGAGGTGCCTACCTTACACATTCCTACCAGAAGTAATATCGAAAATATTGTTGAACAATGTGATAAAAATCAATATTTATGTAAGACTACCCTCAATACAATGTCAGTTAATAAAACAAGTTGGGTAGACAGACTAACGCTCATGTCAGAAGGATTTTGTACTCAACTTACAAAATGCAGTAACCAGTAACGAATAAAATCAAGAAACATGTCAAACACGATTTTATTGGAGAAAATGTGAAATTCGAGGATCATACTGTTATTAACAAAGTTGAACGAATTTTGGCTTATACTCAGAAATATCTCCCTTGATAATTTTTTCAGATTTTCTAGATCACAGGTGTCCATTTGCGAGGGAGGAAACACATTTTCCATGTATTAGCAAAAAAGGTCAGTTTCAGATCTGTTTTGAAAAGCTTTCATAACTTTCATTTGATACTCATATTGACTACCTTTGATGAATTTTCTTTTTCAGGGGCCACTCCCCTGTACTGTAATCATCGATTCATGGCATATTTTTTCGAATCCAAGAATGGTTATAAAGTCCTTTTGCCAGGAGCTCTCTCCTGCTTACTGATACTGATACCACTAACTGAACCGATTCTCAAAGATATTCATGATACCTATCATTCCTGAAATTTTCATGCAAATTCTAGCAAAGCTGTACTGTCTAAGTCGGTAAAAAGCGCATATTGTTCTATAGCAATATATTTCCACAGTACATGTAAAACAGCGCATATTGTTCCGTTGTGATACAGGAAAATTCAAATCGCTATAACTTCGTTAGATACCATTCGATCTTAATGAAAACTTCAGAAATGATCAGTCTTATAAATTGTCATCTGTGTGAATTTTATTGAATTCACGGGTACCGTTAAGATTTTATTCAAGAAAATGTAAAATCGATAAATCATACTATTACTAATAAAGTTGAGTGAATTTCGAATTCTCATGTATTTGTTGCTGTTGTACACATAAAGTAAATGATTTTTTTCAGATTTTTCGGATAAAACGTGTCCAATCGCGAGGGGGGTATGCGAAAAGTTCGTACATTTTCCTTTCCCCTACCCCCCTCGGTACCGATAAGGCAATTTTAAGACTTGTTTTGAAAAGATCTCATTAAGACACCCTACTCGACTACCAATGGTGAAAAATTTTGTTTCCCTAACCCTTTTGAAAAATTTTTCCGCCCTTGAACGTTCAAGAAGTCACCACTTCTGACCTTTCTACAAGGTTTCATAGCTGTAGCCTCTATAGTTCCGCAGAAGAAGTGCTGTGATATACAGACGGACGGACGGACAGACGGACACAGGTCGTGATTGCAATAGAGTTTTGTATTTTAGTACAAAACACTAAAAAGATCCATACCAAAAACAGCGTATGAAAAAATCTGCATATGAAAAATCTTCCAAAAGTATTTGCGGGAACACAAAATTGGGCTTTGTATCTCTTGCTCAAAATAATGACTTATAATGAAAATGTATGGCTATGTTAGAAGATATGAACATCAGTATTTATGTTTTGAGAATTATACTTTATTCTTTTAAGTGATTTATAAGTTTTGTGATGATTCACCTTTTTTGGCCATGATCTTTTTCGAAAGAAACTCTCGTAACTTACCTATTTTTTATCGCCCGTAATGATTTGCTGCAAAAAAGACTCGATTTCGTTGCGTTTTTTTAGCATTTCGCAAATGGAAGTTCGGTCGATCAATTTTTTTTGTGTTAATTCATGCGGCACCCAAACGTCGAGCTTCATTGTATATCCAGCCTTACGCAAATGGTTCAAAACTGTTTGGTGATCAATATTCAGTTCCTTAGCAATGTCATGGCTGCTTATGTGTCGGTTTTTTTCAATTTTTTGTAAGATTTCATCGACGAGCGAACCATCTCTTGGCTGTGGCTTTTGATAAAGTATCTTGACCGTAGACACAACAAATTTTTTCACGAGCCTGCGATGCATTCTCACCTTGATCGTAGTGATATTGTAAAATATAACGAATTTTTTCAGAAATTTCACTCGCTTTTAAATGAATACAGCTTTTGACAAAAATGACGAAATACAAAACTGTCCATATGAAAATTGTAGACCGGAACATCACCTTCAAACCCATGTCAGTTTGACTCAATCTGATTGGTATTGCCCGATATATGACAACGAATACCATCTAGTGACAAAAAATGCTCAATACTTTTTAGACTATCCAATATTTAACGAAAAAATACTTATTTAACGTAAGATATCAAATTAAGAACCCTATACAATGAGCCTTTGACCACAAACTAAAAAAAAATTTTTTCTTCATCGGCAACCTGAACCCCACCCCCCAAATTTTTAGAGTAGTTATACTATAAACTTGGTGGGATCGAGGAGGTGGTGAGTAAACCCAAAAAGGTTGCGATCAGAATGCCTTCAAATTTGGCTAGACACAAATTTTTCGTACATTTTACCTCCCGCTGGACCCGCTGATGCACAAACGCCACTTGTCTGCCCCCCTTTAAAAATCTTTGAAATTTTTGATATGACCTAAAATTTCCAGAGTCTACCACTTCTGACCTCTCCACATAGTTTGAGCCCTGTAGCGTCTATAGTATTTGAGAGAGCTTGCTATGACGCACAGACAGAGAGGCGAAGAGATAGGATGCGAAACTAGAAGTTCTTTATAAAATTCGTTTTAAGAAGCCCTAACAAATGAACGAGTTGCTGTGGAGAATATAAGAGTGTAAAATAAGTACGCGCAGGGGCGAAATGCTTGTGATATGTGGAAACAAGCACAAGGGTTGGAACAAGGGTTTCTTTCCCGGGAGCCCGGGAAATGGCCCAATATTCCCCTTTTTCGTAATCCCGGGAAATTTTCTTAGTTCCCGGGAAAAAATTAAATTCAGAATTTTAATGACTTCGATCACATTTCAATCGAAGGAATTCAACTTTCAGACTTTTTTCCGTCACAGCATGTAAACAGATTATTTTAAAATGAATTTCAGTCATAATTCCCTAAGAATTCAATGTTGGAGAGGTTTGTATGAATAATATTCAGTATCCCGGTTCAAGCGTCGTGCCATTTCGTCAGGTTCGTAAAAACCGTGCACCTTTTTAGGGTTTTGTAAAATAATTTTACAAAATCCTACTAGTTTCGCGACCAGTCTGTCCGTCCGTCCGTCCGTGTGTCACAGCAGTTTTTCTCGGAAACTACTTAAGCTAGAAACATCAAATTTTGTGTGTAGGTGTAAAGTGGTGATCTCTTCAAAGTTCAACCACAAAAAAATTTTATAAGGTATTTAAGGGGGGGTCTCCCCATATAGGAGAGTGACCCCCCGAAAAAAAAATTTCATTGAAGGTAGCCGATATGGGTATCAAATGAAAGGTCTTGATGAGAACTTTTCAAAACAGGTCTTAGTTTGGTAAAATTTGCTTCGAGGGGCGCACAGGGAGGGAAAATACACGAAAAATTTGTGTCCCCCCCGCCTCGCGATTGGACACCTGTGATCCGAAAAATCTGAAAAAAATCAGTAATGTAGGCCTTAATGAGTACAACAACAACAAGTACGTGAGAAGTCGCAATTCACTCAACTTTGTTAGTAATAGTATGATTTAGCGATTTTATGTTTTCTTGAATAAAATCTTAACGGTACCCTTAAATTCAATGAAATTCAGTGCATAGATGTCTATTTATAAGATTGATCTACCCTGAAAATTTCATAAAGATTGAATTATATTTAGCGAAGTTATAGTGGTTTGAATTTTCCTGTATTACTATGGAACAATATGCGCTGCATTTATTACTATGGCAACATATGGCTATGGAACAACATGCGCTTTTTACCGACTCAGACACTACAGTTTTGCTAGGATTTGCATGAAAATTTCAGGAATGATAGGTGTCATGTATATCTTTGAGAATCGGTTCAGCTAGTGGTATCAATAATCGTAAAACAAAATGATGGCTATTTTAAATGCGAAGATTGAATAATTTTGAGTTATTTTTTCCCAACTTCAACGTTTAAGGTGCATGCTTTGAACACTTGATTCAATTTAATGAACGACTGAAGATGAATACCTACAATTAATGCTCATAAGTGAAACAAGTCAAGGAGGTGGGAGTGAGCTCCTAGCAAAAGGGTTTTTTAACCATTCTAGGATTCGAAAAAATTGGCCATGAATCGATGATAACAGTACAGGAGAGTGGCCCCTGAAAAAAAAATTTATCAAACGTAGTCGGTATGAGTATGAAATGAAAGTTTTCATGGGAGCTTTTCAAAACAGTTGTTAAACTGTCAGTTTATGCTTCAGTGGGTGCACGGGGGGGAAATACATGAAAAATGTGTTTCCTCCGTCGCGGATGGACATCTGAAATAATTATCAAGGAAGATGTTTATTAGTATAACAATACTAAAATCCTCAGAAGTTGAAATTCGTTAAACTTTGTTAATAATAGTGTGATCTTCGTATTTCATATTTTCTCCAATAAAATCGTCTTTGACATGTTTCTTGATTTGATTCGATCTGGTGACTGCATTTTGTAAATTGAATACAAAACCCTTCTGACATGAGCGTAGGTCTGTTTACCCAACTTGTTTATGAATTCAATGGGTGAGTTCAGACGATTCAGCCTGCTGCCGGCCGCAAACAGGTTAATCAAGTTTTCTTGGACAAGAAGGACGCGACGTCGAGATTGCCTTCTGGATGCACTGTTTGCGAGTCAAACTTCTAATATTTATTGTTTATATAATGCCATGCTAAAGGTATAAAATTGCAGGCGCGTGTGGCCCTTTGTACCATGATATGTATATGGGATAGGGTGGGTCACTTTAGTATGTTGTAAAAAATACTTTTCTGTTGACTTCTAGTAGTAAGAAAAATGTATCAAATGGTTACATATATGAACTAACTTCAGACCTTTGTTTTATTTAATACAGTGCAACCAAACGACTAAATGATTGCCATAATATTTCATCCCATCAGTCCCACTTGACAATTTATTATTGCTATTAGAATCCATAATAAAAAAAATATTTTTTCACCCTATGGCAAAATTTCTCTTTGCCTTTATGGACCTTCTGTCCAATGTTTAATACGTTGAAAAAGAACTTAGAATGTTAACATTTTAATATATGTAAACACTACCTTCTGTAGAAAAATCAGTCACTTCATTCCTTTTAGTAAAAAGTGTGATATGGTTTGCTTGTTTTGCGTGGAGTCCAAAAGTGTTCTTCAATAAGGATAGTTGTGTGATCTGTGGTCAATTTGTTCTTGGATCAGATACTTTAAAAAATTATTTTGGTAAGTGATACTGTCGTCAGTTTGTGCATTTTCACCGTCGTGTAATTCAAGCCAATCAGACGAAGAAGACTTACGACTTATTGAGGATGAATTGAGTTACTATTGTTTCAAAGCTCCACCTTTTCAAATTGACATTTTTCAAATAAAATTGTTCTCTATGTTTGTATTTCAATATTATTTCAGGTGTAAATTATAAATATAGCCATGTCTGACTCTACTTCGAAGTCCTTCGTTTGGCAGCATTTCATAAAAGAAAACGATGAAACTGCAAAATGTATTAAATGCAAGAGTATATTAAAGTGTAGAGGTTGGTCAACAAGTGGCTTGCTTCGACATTTACATGTAAAACATAATGTAACAAAAGGTACTCAATCTGATTTGTCAACATCAGGTTGTAGTGAAACCAGCAAAAGAAAGAAAGATAGTGATGATAAAACTAAATGCACTAAACAAAAAAAGTCACTCCTTACATATTTCCTTCCCGCTCATACAGAAACACTGGGGGAAATAGTTAGTAAGCTCGTTTGCCTCGATGGATTCACGGTGAATGCAATTACAAAAAGTAACTTCATAAGGAATTCGTTACGTGACAAAGGATTTGCATTACCTCAAAACCCTAGCGACGTAATGAAGCTTATATACAAACAATATGACCTAATGAAAAGTCAAGTAATAATCAAAATTTGTTCAAAATTAAACGCAGGATAACGTTGTAGTTTGACGCTGGACGAATATACATCGGTCAAAAACCGACGATATTTAAATGTAAACGTCCATTTGAATGAACTAAAGATCTTTAATTTGGGAATGATGAGAATAATTGGATCCTTTTCGTCGGAAAATTGTGTTGATATGGTGAGGAATAAGTTGAAGGAATTCAAAATTTCTATTGAAACCCATATAGTTGCATGTGTTACTGATGGTGCAAGCATGATGGTGAAGTTCGGAAAAATTATGAACTGCGAGTACCACTTATGCTATGCTCACGCTATACATCTGGCTTTGTGTGATGTTCTTTATAAAAAAAGAGTAGATTTTGAAGAGACTCCTAATGAAATAAATATATCACAGATAGAAGAAGATGGAGATGAAAGCGATGAGCTAATTGAAGATTTAGGTAAGGCCATTAAAATAGAATTTGACGCGGGTCTATTAATGGAAGGCATATGTAATATAAATTATAAAGAAATAACTTCTAAAATTGATATTAATGAAGCTGTAAATAAAGTAAGAGTTATTGTAAAATTCTTTCGAAAATCGCCTCTGAAGAATGATATTTTACAAAATTATGTCAAAGCACAGTTTGGGCATGAAAAGATGGTTTACTTAGATACTAAAACACGTTGGAATAGCTTGTTAGATATGCTTGAACGATTCTTAGATATAAGATCAGCAATTTCTAAGGCGTTAATTGATATCAAAGTGCCCATGACTTTGACTCATGAAGAATTAGAAACGTTGAGTGCCATTGCAGCTTGCTTAACGCCTTTCAAAATTGGGTTAGAAAAACTTGGTAATCGAAGTGCAACTTTGTTAACTGCGGAAGGAGTGTTTTCTTTCATTTTAGATGAGTTAAATCAACAAAATACAGAATTTTCCAAGCACATGAAATGCTCTCCGATCCAAAGAATAAATGAAAGGCGCCCGAAAAGCTTAGTTGGGCTAGTGCAATATCTAAATTGTGGCAAAAAATATAATGCTACTGCAATTGTTGATCTGCCATGTTTACCAACTAAAAGCGCGTTGATTCAACAAGGTAAAAAAATAATAACGAGGCTTTTTTGCGTGGTGGGTGAACCATCGTCAAACTCTTCATTTTTCGAAGAAGAGAGCTCAGAAAATGAAGTAACACTAACTCTGAGCGAAAGATTGGAGAAGGCTATTCAGTCAAAAACAAGAATTCAACGTTCTGGCAATATCAAAAGTAGCTCAAGCTTCAGCAAGATTATAAAGCAAGAATTTCTGTTGTTTGATGCTACAGAAAATCAATCCTCTAACATAATTAAATTGAGTGAAGCTCTGAAAACTATACCGCCAACATCAATAGAAGCTGAAAGAGCCTTTTCTGCGGCAGGCTTGTTTGTATCAAAACTTAGAACGAGACTTAGTGATAAAAGTATAGATCGCTTATGTTTCCTGAAGTCGTATTTGCAAAATGTCTAATTATTTTCATTTTATTTGCTTCAACGTCATTGAATATACAAACACGGAGAGAAAAAATGTAGTTAACGGTATGAAAATTGTAATGAATTGCATTGCAATTACAATAATATTTGACCCCATTGCAGTTGTTGTAATAAGTATTAGCACAGGAGTTAAATCGGTCATTGAAGTGTTGTAATTTTTATTATTCGTTAATGAATATTCACATCTCATAATATGATAATGCTTACAACCACTGTAGTAAAATTCACCTTCCTATGTCGGGAAGTTCATCATTTCGTGTTGTTATTTAGTATTACAATTACGATGATTTTTACATAGGAGAGCAATATTATTCACAACAAATGCAATGAATTATACCACGCACTAATGTGAATTTATTACATTTCAATGAAAGATGCTGAGCGAAATTTCATTGCAATGCTATAAAAATAACCAAATGTGCCATTGAAGAATGATAGTAGTAAAAGTTTGCGAAACATTGCTTTAAAAGAATTTATTTTCGTCTTCATGTTTGCTTTACATTTCATATTTCTTTGAAACGTATATAATATTCTTTATTCAATGAATGTGGTAAGGCAGGAAAGTAGTCAAATTCGCTTATATTATTAAAACTTAAACGATTAGTAGTAGCTTCCTTAATTTTATAAGAATTCAAATGGTAACCGAAAAGTATCGCACACTTTTCAGCAATTATTATCGCCTTATCTAGGTACGCAACAAATTCAATAATTTTGTAAATAATATTATCTCTTTTTGATTTCATAAGAAAATAATTACTTTTGTAAACAGTACCTTTGTATTCTATTTCAGTAGCTAATATTGCGTTTTCAAAATTTATATTAAAATCTTGCAACTTATCAGAATAGTTAATTTTGTTAGAAGACTTTGATTTTTTCCTTACAAAGAGTAAAATATCTTTGGTATCACCTTGCAAAAATAAGTAAGCTAATTTTAAAGAAATTTTTATTGCAAGAGAATAGCAAGAATTGATTCGAGAGGAATTGTTTGTAAAATATTGCTTTAATTCTTTGTGTTTGCTTTCATTCCTCATACTCCACATCAATTTCAACGGGCCAGATTTTTTTATAACTGTGGAATAATAAGTAAGAGAATGAGCTTTTGGCTTCAAAGGAAGCTTAAATAATGAACAAAACTTTTCATTATGATATTTAATAGTTGCATCAAGGTGTATCAAGTCACATGAAGAAAATCTTGATTTCATAGTTATTTCAATTAATTTCTGCAAATTCAGAAAGAAAAGCCATACTTCATCGGTTGGTGGAACAAAGTCACCCACCATGAGCCCGAAAAAGTGAACAAAGCACATTAATTCGCTAGCTGACATTTTTAAACTATTATGAATCGCTTCTACTTTGATAGGAGGTGAAATACATCCAGAATCTATAGATCCATAATCAAATAGCTGTTTTCTATCATTAAGGTCTGCCAAAGTAAAATACTTTTTGTCGATTATGAAGTTTGAAATTATAAAATACATATCATTCTTAACGAGCCCTTCAAATAAATCATGCATTATATCAACACTGTAATTGCTTGCAGCGTGGAAGGATGGTAAATTGTTAAATACGCAGGGCGTAGACACTCCGGTACTTTGGAAGTTATTCGTTAATAGGTCTTCAGTATAGTTTTCTATGTTACGCAGCTTTTCTTTCATCTCAGTTGATAAATATTGAGTTTCTGATTTTGAACATTTACATATGCGGCAGTAGTATACTGCAGAAAATGAGCGAGAAAATCCGAGAATTGAGTTGATGCCCAAGTTATCACCAATAATAAGGCCGAGTATAAAATAAATTTTAGTATCAGATCCATTAACAGAAAATGTCAATCCATTTACTTCTAAGTCTAACAAATTATTTAGAAGGCTTTGGAGAATATCCTCATATTCATACTTTTTCATATACATACTTTGCATTCATTAACATTACAGGTAAAATGCTCTGCAGTAAGGAAAATTTATGACGTGGAATTGTAGGAAATTTCAAGTAAAACGCGGAAATTGAATTGGCAGATGAGTGGGAACCCAGTATGTTTCCAGGATCAAAGTCGTCATAATATAAAAAATATGGGATAGCAATCTTATTTTCTCTTGATAAGCGAAAGTGTATATCTTCCCAAATTACTCCAGAAGCAAAGTTATCAATATCTTTTTCATTTATTGCACAATTTTGAGTAATTTGAACGGTTTCCTGAAGTAAATTTTGCCGATTAAAAAAGTTCGTAATTATGAGAGGTATTGACAAAAGAGTTGCCTTGACATTCGAATAATTCAATGAAGGAATGCCGTTTTTCATTGTGGTTTGCATTTCCGTAGAGATTGTAATGTTTTGGGGCATTTTCATAAGATTTTTAGTTTCTAATAGTTTAATCAATTTGTATTCAGTGTTTATGTTGTCTAGATTTACTTTTAGAAAAGCTGTGAATATTTCTAAAGCATTTGAAGCGGTCGAATGTTTAGCTAATTCTATGATCGGATCGAAAAGATACATTTTGATATCATGCAATATCCGAAATGCTACTTTTCTATTTAAATTATTCGTATCTATCAATTTTAATACAAAACTCAAGGAAAAAGAATTCAAGTCATTTGAGTAATTTTCTTTTGAAGTACAAACTGGAATTTTAATGGGAGCAGAAATATCATTTACTGTCATTTGCATCGAATTATTATCAGCATTTCTTGGCATTATCTCTATTCTTACTGCTTTATCGAAATTTTGGTCAGAAGTTTTTGAGATGTTCTTCTTTTTTTGTGGAGATTCGTATGTATCTGGTTTATTTCCTTTTAAATGAACATTGACAATATGACGTTTCAATTTATTGAAGCAAGAAAATTTTTGGGGACAGTTGCATTGCGTGCAGTCATAATTTAAAAATAAATCGTGTTTGTGAAAATTTTTAAAGTTTTCATTGCAAATAAAACAAGTTAGCGTCAACATAGCGAATCTTTCAAAACTTGAATGAATTCAACAAACCATTAACGTTTGATGAAGTGTTTTCTAGTTTGATCCCATAAAAATATTCTTGGATAAAATACCAAACATTAATGCTTTGTTGAGGATATTCGATGTTTAGCACATAAAATAATTTGAACAAATTATTCAAGGATGATAAAAATGACTCTACTTTATGGACTATATTGTCAACTACAATATAAAATTGTGATTCACAAGTAACTATTAGTGGTTGCAGCCGCACACCTAAAGTGTGATACTTATCACCTAACTTCCTATAAGCCACTAAAATATCAGCTTGATTGTTGACATTGACAATACAACTATCAATCGAATCTTTCACTGAAGTGTGCCAATACCTATCCTTTGCCTCATTGGTGTCCTTCAGCTTGATTTTTTTAGCTGATGGTAGTAAGTAATGCAGGATCTCGAATGTTAAGCAATCGTTTGGATCTAAACAAAACCACGTCAGTTTTTTTCAACGCACATGAAACTATTTACCTTTATTAATGTCATCGGTTTTAACTTTTTCTAAGATTTCTCTGACTCTTGAATGCTGCTCGTTTGCAGCAATACTATATATTTTAGTACAGAACGCTATCCATTTTGTCCGGAGTGATAGTGAGCAAGTCTCTCCAAACAAGCTTACAAAATCTAATTCGATCTAAAAACGAAACAATGAGAATTTAAATGAAGAAGAAATATTAACATAAGCAAAAGTATATACTCTTCAAAGCATACGCATATACTATTTAATTTTTAAATAAAATATATAAAAAAAGGATTTTTTATTTATATTCATACCAAACGCAAGGCTCTAGATTGTGTCAAGAGGGGCCATTCTTTGAATATGTCTATCATTGGTTTTAATAGAATATCTGATCGCCTTCCTGCATAAGAATCAATCCACTTTATCTCAACTACCTCCCATGGTTCTATGTTAAACCGTAGCCAGTTTTTCAAATTCAGATCTGAAAAGATTTTACTTTGAATTGGTTTATCAAAAAGGTATTTCAAAAACTAACAGTCAATTGATTGAGAAGTTTCTGTTGGTAGTTTCACTTCTGAAATCTTCTTTTCAGGCTTTTTGAATACTCCCTTCAGAATTCCTTGCTTTCGGAGATATTTCATTCTGTTGTTGTAACTACTGTATAAAGGCCCTCGAGCTCTTCCCGCCGATCCAGCTTTTATAAAATAACTTTCCTGTTGAGTTTTGAAAATAATATAAATTTGCAACGTGGGCAGCTTTATTTCCTAATGCAACAAAATTAAATCAAAAACTAACTTGCTATTAACATTTAACTTACCAAATTGTCGATTTTTCGAACATTTGGACAGGAGCTACTTGGAGATCCAGGAGAGGATGATGAAAATGATTCATTTTCAACCCATTTGGAAACTTCACTTTGAAAACTTGAGGTCAAGCTCAGAGTATCCGCAATAGAAGCCGAACAATATCCCTATATTTCAGGCTAAGTTTAGTAACAGTTTGAAAGAAGAAAAATCTCACCTCTGATATCCTCCACTGTTGTAATTTTGCTTTAAATTTTATTCGTAAATGAAGTAGATCCTTTGGAATCAACACATCAATATCAGAATTTGTTATGTCTATCAGACATTGTTGATCAATTTTGTATTCTACAGTTAAAAAGTTAGAACACAACTTGAAAAATTGCTAAGGTACGAATGACAACCTTGGAATATACTTTGTAGTTCGAATAAGCCCCATTCACCAAGCAATTTATCTGTATCCGAAAGATCACTTTCCGATTGTAGAACATAAATTACACTTGACACTGTGTCAGGACTAACCAAAGATTCTTGCACTTGCTCCATTTCTTGGGCCTTGACTTATTATCAAATGCGTGTAGGTAAATTAGTGAATTTAAAAGGGCTAAATATACACCTATACTTACATTTCAATGGGTCCTTGCAAGACAATTAGGTAACGCGTTCTATTGTTTATCAACACCGGTGTCACTATCAACTACTAATGCACGAACTACGAACTACACAGCATAAACCGATCCGTTCAAGAAAGAAGCGTCACTGCGTAGGAACATTTTACAGCATATGAAATGAATTTCATTACTGCATAGGAACATTTGACTACATATGAAATGAATTTCACCATTGCTTAGAAACATTTGACTACACATGAAATGAATTTCACAACCGTCAAGTGAATTTTTTGTTTTCATTGGATTGAGTTGTAAGAATTACTACAAATATTAGATTATAAAAGAAACTGCGTGCAATGATTTCAATCACTACAGTACAATGAATTAAGGATTTTACAATCGCAATTATAATGATTACATCTCTGATAAGTTTTATTACGAAATTGGGAATTGGTGGTAAATTTCACTGAAATGTAGGAAATATAACGTGTAATGAATATTATTGCTTCATTTTGTAAAAATCATTACACATTTTTCTCTCCGTGTACATATGAAAAACATTACATTTTTTAAATATTTTTATTTAAAATATTATCATTCATAGCACTGTGTATAGCTTATTTTAATTAAATTTTTCATAATTTTATGCATAAATATACACACATACATATGTACATAATTGTTACGGATGACCAGCTTTCACCCGGAGTCCATACCACGACCACTAAGGAGATCGGGATGCATGTCATTAACACACCCCAACCCCGCTTGAGCGTTGAGGTAACAGTTGACCCATTGTATTTTTGTCTTAACTTTAACACAAATACTTTAATACAAAAGAAAAATGGTATTGTTGTATAACAAAGCAATGTTACTTATCAGTCGAGCTGGAGTAGGGCGTTTAACTTAGGTATGAAGCAAACGGCAGCAACGGATGACGAACGACATCAGAAGGTGGCCGGTCGATCATCACTCTTCCCAACAAGAATAGCCTATGGCAACGCATCTAATGCAAGCGCTCTACAAAGGCTATCACCGACTCAGAAGGCGTTTAAGGGGCCCACTCCTGGTCACCGCACCAGATGGATCAACACAACCAGCATCAGGACAGTAAAAAAATCAAAGCCGAAACCAAATGTAAAATCACCATCAAAACCGTGACGGGATGCATCGCGCAAACGGTAACATAAACATGCGAGGCTATCGCAGTCGTGTACGAATGCAAAATCTTACCTCAAGGGAATTGTCGGCTCCAACTTACATTTCCCTGACTGTGTCTCCGGTGCGACACCAAAACGGGGCGACTCCCAAGTTGGTCAATATTCACGATGAATTACAGGCATCACGACCAGGTACACAAACACCTGTACTGCGCTCAAGTCGACCGACATTCGGAGATTCCTAAGCCTTTTCACCAAAATCCTGACACGCAGCTTGTTGTGACGTACAAACCACACATTCGCAACATATTAGTGATAACGCGGCGAAATGAAGCGGACAAACATTTCTTTCGGGGACACTAGTTCAGGACCAGCGACTGTATGCAGGACGTGCAATTCTTGCGACATTTCCAGGATGGAAACACAACTTAAAGGGCGTAAGCTAATTGATCGGAAATCGCGTTGTATTTACTTTCCGCTGACAACTCGAAATGTCATTCTGCGATGACATTCTGCGATGTTCTAGTGACCCACATATTGGGACTGCCCAGTTGATCCGCAATAATGGGTAATGCAGACCAACTCGCATACAGCAACCATGCGTGCGGAGCTGAGGTAGTGAAGATGGTTGGTAGCCGCACTACGAACCGCGCCAAAAGCAGAATAGAAGTTCGTCGTACGAATGGGAGGCCAACCACCTCCAATGCAGCGGGCGTCCGTTAAGGCGAGCCAATTTAAAGGGCTGGGGGATAACGGAGGCCCTCTTTGGTGGACTTGAAACGAGCGAGGGAGGATCAAAGAAAAAAATCAAAGTTTGGAAGCGCAAGAGAAGGGTGCATCAGCCTGGAAACAACATCATCAGCGTTATCACGACGCTCATCTTACCGCGGTGCAACACCTGTCGCACGGAAGAACGATTTAGTGTGGAGAAAAAAACTCATCTGAACGAGAATCCGGCTCCCGAGGTTGGCGCCAGTATCCACGGACGATTGTTTGCTGGGGCCCCAGGGTAGGGTTAGCTTAGCGAATAATAGGAAAAAAAAGGTACCTTTTTCTTTTATCATTTTTGCTCTTACATGTATGTATTAGAATCCTCTTGTGTGAATATAGTGTTTTAATTAACAACAAAAATATAGTTATCATTGTTAACGGAAAAGAACCTGGATTGTGCGCGGCGCTCAAGGGGTGGGTTCTTCTTTTCCTTTTTTTTCAGACTATCATTTCAATTTCAGGAGGTCGTGGGGTGGACAAAAAGGGTAAGTTGGGGGAGTTTTGTCTATTGTGAGAAGAGGAGGTGAAACATTTTACTCCTTGTTAGTGTTTAGTTCTCGTGCGCGCGCTGTCAGATCGTTTACTCGCGGACGATCTTATTAAATCCTTCCAGCCTAGGGACAGCGAGTTGGCGCCTGCGCCGTCTCCGACGGAGCGAACCGGGCCCGCAAGGCTGAACAGCACGACAACCCTTAAAGTGGAAGGGTAACATAATATAATATTGTAGTTTGATAATCTTCAGAAAATTAAATTTATGAAAAGGAATGATTTTGTTTTTCAATTTCGATATATTTCCGGTTTCCGGGTTACTGGTAGCTATTATTTTCAAATTTTTTACTTTCCCGGGAAGAAGAAAAGGCCGGGAATTCAGAAACCCTAGTTGGAACTCTATCAAGATGCAAGTCTGGTGAGATCTTTACTGGTTATATATTGTAGAATATATCGCATAAAAATTACTTTAATGAAACATATTATGCATCAAACAGGCGACACTGGGCGCTGGATTTTGACAAATCTTACCGAAAACAATTAACGGTTTCTATCCACTCAACGACGGTAAAGGGCACAAATTCTATGCAATATTAATTCCTGTATGTCACTCCATAATAAACATAACTTCTGCCACCACCTCGCAATTAATAAACATCCAAAACAAAAGGTTGAATGCACGCTTAATTGCAATACATACTCGTACGTTTCCTGTAGCAATTAAACACAACAAAACGAGTGGAAAATGTTTTATTATCACGTCGCGATCATCTCCAACTCAGTACCCCACGATGCTTTTCATTGTGTCGTACGTCGCACTTGAGCCTCATTTTCCATTTTAAACCAGGTCAAATTAACTCCAATATACTTGTATGTGATTGTTCTTTTATGTTCAGCTTTTCCATTACATTTTCCGCACTGTATATGGAGTAAAAAATTGTACATATGATTGCTACCAATGTACAGTAAGTGCGCGGTGTTATTCAGTTTGTTAGACTACAAAGAACGCGAGGGGATCCGCCACATATTGTAGTATCACATTTCTCTGACTTTCGTGGCTTTTCCACCACACTTTTGTCGGCAATTTGAAATAATTACCAGACAGCTTGAATGCCCGCGTACAAAAGATGGATTGAACATTTGTGGAAGGGAGCAGCGATTCTGCGGTTTTAAGCCAGCAAATTGCACATGTAAGCCGCATTGTTTGCTATCATTCAGGACTTTATGTGCGTGCTTATGTGCACACTTCAAGGACGAATTGGTGCAAATTTTTCCGGAAAAACTTGCTGCTACGTTAATTGTGAAGATAATCAGGCATGAAATCAGAAACTTTGAATGCAGATGTGTGCTAGTAAGTAATTAGCGATGTCGGGTCAACATAAATTTTAGATTCACGTCCAAACTATGATTCAGTCTTGTGCAACAGCTAGACGTTGTTTAATTGCGTTAATTGCATCTACATAATCTTGACTTAGGCAGAGCCATAAATCAATTTGTACTGATACAAACTCTTGGTAGGAGTGGCGACCACGTTCAGCTCAAATTGGATATTGAAGGGCATTCGACATTTATTGCAACTGACAAGTCACTCCACAGCCTTATTAGGTAGAATCCCAAGTATTCCAACCAACTCGTAACCACGAGCAGTTTTGTGGAATTACTTTTTCCCCATTCCATCTAAGATTTTCTTGTCTATCTTCTTCCCGATGCTACGAGTAGTTACTGCTTTTTTCCTTAAATTTTTGCGATGCAGCGACAAGAAAGGCAATAAGTGTTTCCATAACTAATAGGTGTGTTGTGTTGAGTAAATTCAACCTCGTTTTTCTTCACCACGCGACCAGATAAGGAAAAACCAATGCGACGTCGGAACTGTGCTATTTGTACATCATGGACAAACAAGATCTAGGAGGGAAAATACCTCGCGCTGCGTGGCTTTTCCAGTTGAGAGATCAACGCGCACAGCATCCATCACAACAATTTATGGGAAGTATCTCCTCCATCGTCACTTGGTGGTATCATGAACGTGATCATGTTCAGTGAAATGCGAAACCAAAGATAATGATGATCAGCTGTGTGGTCGCTGCTTTTACTTCTGTAGAGGTACTCGTAGAAGCGGAAGCTATAAAATGCAATATGATCCATTCTACTGGACGTAGGCATTACGTCTTTGCAGAGGAAAATGTGAAAATTTGTGACATCATCAGAGGGAACTCGAAAGTAACGGATTGAAAAGACAGGTGTATGCGTCTAGAAGAGATTTATATTCAACAAGTGTAACATAAGCTTTTATTTTAGGCCATTCACGAATAACCTTAAACAGTTCATAGCTTATAGAAAAATGTAGAAAGAGCTGTTCGTTTAGAGTTAGTAATTGTTTATAAGGATAAACTTTTTCTTCCTACAATTAGAAAGATATTTTTAATGAATTGAATAATAATATTTTATCATATAATATCAAACAATACAATATTTGAGAACGAACTGAATCAACTGCATCAAATTCATTAGTTTACAATCTATACATATACAATTCCAAAAATAACATAGGTATCTAGATTTACATTATATGTTTAATATGTCAAAAGTAATGTATTTTTGTGTAAAGTATATGAATATTTTTGAGTTATTTTGAATTATATATAATATAACCGCCACAGAACTTCCCCCTTGTGAAATATTTATATTTCGCGATAAAAGGAAAACTACTTATGTGGGGTTAGTTAACGGTTACTGGTTAATTTTTTAATTTTTGTACAATTATTCTTTGAGACTTATTGGAACGTTTGCCATTCATAAATATCATGTTATAAATCTTGTTTTATTTTTACTGATGCCAAACGATACTTTTTTGGTCTCTATATTTCCATTATTTTTTATTACTTTTTTCTTAATTGCGGAAAAACAAGGTTTTAATCGATCTACCGAAATATTACACGCTGTATTATTAATTTCAATAGTGAAATATTTTTCTTTTCTTTGCAATATCTTAAAGGGACCTTGGTATGGTGGTTTAAGCGATGGACGAACCGAATCTACCCTGACTAGAACTTCGGTGCATTTATCTAAACTTTTAATAATTTTTATGTTATTATTACCATGATTTGCAGCCGGAATAGGTTTGAGAACCGACATAGCAACTTTCAGATCTTTAACAAAATCGTTTTGTATTTGGTTATCAAATGATGGAATTGAAAAATCACCCGGAATTTTGATATTTTCTCCATAAAGTAGCTATGCTGGAGAAGTACAGTAGAACCTCAATAACAAGACTCTCACAGGGATCTTCCAAACAGACTTGTTATCAAGGTGCACTCCTAGCCGAGGGTCGTGTTATTAAGGTTGTGTTGACAATAAGTCGTGTTATCAGGGTCAGTCACTTTTTGAAACCCTGGTTTTGAATTAGCAATTTAGAATAAACTTAATTACCAAATGATTCTTTAAACTACTTGAAGCTTTAAAAAATAAAAAAACCACATCTTCTTATAACAGAATTTTATTTCGTTTTTAAAATAGTTCACACTGTACTGAAAGTGAATCTGATCTGTACTGAAAGTGAATCTGAAAAAAAAAACAACTCTATAAATCAACTACATACAAAGCTTCAAATGAACTAGTTAATTCATAAATAATACTGTGACATACTTTTTTTTAAGTAAACTGTACTCATCTAATTATCCGGGAGTTCAACACTAAATAACATTTGTGAAAAAGTCTATGATTTTTGTTTGCTTAGACTGTTTACATGGATGTAGTCCAAAGCGCTATCAATTTCATTAATTGACTTTACGACACTGCTACTCATTACACTTTTTTTCTAAAAAAATACTTTAACACTTTTTAAAGCGTTTCACGCGTCTTTTATTGTTGGGTTCAGGCTATCGTCTGGGTTATAATCGTCATCTCGTCTTCTTCCTCGTCCTGTTGAATTGGGTCTGCTGATACGGATTCAACTATATCAGCATCCGAGAGCTCTCCACATACAGCAATATCATCATCAAAGCTTACAAACTGTTCGAACTCTACTCCTTGTACTTTGAGAGAGTCAGTAACTTGTTCCCAATCTGACGGAGCAATTACTTTTTCTTCGGCGGTGGGTTGGCTACTGCTGGCGTTTGGCTCAACATCATCAGATGTATCGAAGCCACTTTTTTTAAAACAATTTTCAATTGTTTTTTCAGTCACGTTGTTCCAGGCTTTAGTAATCATCCACATAGCATCGAGTATGTTGATTTTCAATGGAGTGTTTTCTTCTAAATTGTTCAGGTATAGTCGAACAACCTCCTTTTTGTAATTCACTTTAACATTTTTGATGATACCTTGATCGAGTGGTTGTAGTTTTGAAGTGGTGTTGGGAGGAAGGAACTTCACGTTTATATTGGTAATTTTTGGTATGTCACCGTGAGCCGTGCAGTTTATCAATGAAAATCAGAATCTTCCTATTTTCCTTCTTAAGTTGACCATCCCACTCTTTCAACCAATTTCCAAAGACATATCCATCCATCCACGATTTTCTGGTTGCCTTATAATCTGTTGAAAAACTGGTAACGTTTTTAAAACACCTAGGCTTTTGAGCTTTGCCAATGACAAGAGGTTTCAATTTGTCTGTTGCCTTACTATTTGTGCAAAGCAAAACGGTGATGCGTTCTTTGCTATGTTTACCACCGTGGCAGGGATCACCTCTAAACGTTAAAGTTTTGTCTGGTAAACATTTATAAAACAGTCCAGTCTCATCTGCGTTATACACATCTTCTGGTTTGTATTCGACTACTTGCGCTTTGATCTGACTTTTCCACTCAGTGCACACAGAATCGTCAACACTGGCACTTTCGCCACACACTTTTTTGAACACAATTTCATTCCTTTTTTAGGTCTTTGTAAAAAATTTTTTTACAAAGACCTTCTAGTTTCGCGACCTGTCTGTCCGTCTGTCCGTCTGTCCGTCTATCCGTGCGTCACAGCTAATTTCCTCAGAAACTATAGAAGCTAGAATGCTCAAACTTTGTGAAAAGGTCAGAAATGATGGTTTCTCAAAAGTTAAGGCCTTATCAAAAATTTAAAAATTGTTTAAGGGGGTCCCCCCTAATAACGAATTGGCCCTTAAAAATTTTTTTTAATCAAAGGTAGTCAAGTGGGGTATAAAATGAAAGGTCTTGATTAGAACCTTTAGAATCTGAAATAAAAAAATCATTTTATGAATTAGGGGGTCCAGGGGAAGGCAAAATGTACCCAAAATTTGCAATTATATAGACTAACATAAGATATATATGTTCACAAAATTTAATGGAGATCGAATCATAATCAAGTGAGTTATAGCCATTTCAATTATATGGAATTACAACAACAATAACACGTGTTTATAGTTGATATAGGGTTTTCCAATAAGAGATGTTATTTTGATATTAAAAGAAAAATGCCTTTTTTTAATACAAATGATCAGATGTTTATTTCATTATAAAGAGGAAGCTATGCCGTTAATAGCAATAACTAACATTGGGCAAATAACCACTACGACACGCTTACAGGGCCATATCCTCTGCATGAAATTTTCCATAACCAAATCGCAAAGTGGCGGCCCTATGTCCTCGATAGCCTCACGAATTTCATCTTTGAGATCTTGAATTGACGCTGGGCTATTGGCATAGGCCTTCTCTATCACGTGGCTCCAAAGGAAGAAGTCGCAAGGTGTTAAATCAGAAGATCTATTCAAAATAGCACCTCTTATTGGAAAACCGTATATATATATATATATATATATATATATATATATATATATATATATATATATATATATATATATATATATATATATATTTAAAATTGACTTAGGCACTTTTATTTTCTTTCAATTTTCATGAAAATTTAAGGAATAGTGTTTACCTTGAACATGTTCAATCGGCCGAGCATTCAGAAAAATCATTTAAGCTAGATTAAAATGGCGGCTGCACTGTGCTTATGAAAGAAACTGTGCATCTTTTGTATAAATTTGAACGATTTCATATCTAAGTATTGGATGAATAATTAATATAATATCGATTCACGCCATTAGAAAACTTGCGTCTAACCCTAGGATGTTTACAAAGACCTTCTGGTAGGAGCACTCTCCTGCTTACTCAACTTGTTTTAAATTATATAGCTAACCATTACTAGCACGGAATTGGTCATACCCCAAAGTTTTTGCGAACTCCTGAGATTTTCCTGTAGTATAGGACCACTGACAGGAAGATTTTTGTCGCGGCATTGTTTGAGCCATCTCGAAACACATGTTTCCACATCTGGATACTCACATTTTTTTGCCCTTACACATGTTCTGGCGACCCCTGCACCCTCTGCATACTTATCTTAATTTTTTAAAATTGTGTGCAATGTAGTTGATGGGATATTCAATTCCGTAGCAATGTCTGTTTTCTATTTTGTTGGGTTTTCTTCCACACTTTTAATCACTTTCCGTTTAAACTCTACTGTCATTTGTGCAAGTTTACGTTTTTCAGACATCTTAAGTTCTATTTTCGGTGATTTCCCGAACACTGTAACACACTGCCAAATTTCACGCGAACTCTGAATAAAAATAGCCAACAGTTTTGATACCAGCCACGAATTTGATTAGCATCTGGTGTTTTATGATTGTTGCCGGAAGGGAACTAGGTGAGGAGTTTTCACGTTAAATCATGAGCCCAAAACTTCCATTCTTTTCGTTTTGTTAACGCGGAAACTATGGATGTAAAAGTTAAGAGTCGTGTTATAAAGGTTCACTCATGGAGTTCAACGTGATACTGAGGTTGGAGTCGTGTTGTAAAGGTTTGTTTGCTTAGAGTGACGTATTATAGAGGTTATTATAGCCGGAATCTGAGTTAGAGAAAAGACTTGTTGTTGAGGTTTTCATTTAAGTAATAGTCGTGTTATAGAGGTATATACAACATTAAATCCTATGATTATTTCACGGGGACTAGAAAAATGGACTTGATACCAAGGATGCCTTGCTATCGAGGGTCGTAGTATCAAGATTTTACTGTATTAAGATCTTCTTTGATTGCTGTTCTCAAACCTAATAAGCTCTTGGTCCATGAAGGATTATTATGTGTCATAATGGCCGCTTTAAGCTTACGATGTCATATTTCGATCATACCGTTAGCTTGAGGATGATAAGCTGTAATACGGTTGCGCTTAAAACCTAGAGTCCTTGCTAGTTCGCCAAATAGTTGTGATTCAAATTGTTTACCTTGATCAGTAACTATGGTTTCAGGAACTCCAAAACGTCCAATCCAAACACTTCATAAAGTTTCCGCACAAGATTGAGCTGTTATATTTGTCATGGGAATAGCTTCTGGCCATCTTGAAAATCGGTCAATAATTGTCAAGCAATACGTGAAACCTTGTGAATAAGGAAGTGGTCCGATAATATCCATATGAATTGCTTTGAAGCGTTTAGATACCAATGGAAAAGTCTTAATTTCACTTTTATTATGCCTTGAAATTTCGCAACGTTGACAATCTAAACAACTTCGAGTCCAGTTTGCAACATCCTTATTTAATGAAGGACAAAAATATTTGCTTGCAATTATGCGACGAGTAGTTCGTATTCCAGGATGTGCTAAATTGTGAACAGTTTTGAAAACTTGTTCACGAAATTTTTCTGGAATGTAAGGCCTGATAGTTTTATCAGAAATTTCACAAAAAACTTCAATATCTGAATTTGGCAAATTAATTTGACTAAACTTAAATTTCGAATTTGTTCTCAAGTTTGTCATCTACAATTTGTGCTTCTGAAATAGCTTTGAAATCTATTGTACTAGGAATTTCTATTTGAGAAATCATAGAAAGAGAATCAGCAACTAGTATTTGTTGATTAAATTAGGGATCCTTTATTATTTGTTGTCTATGAAATTTTGTTGATTTTTAAAACGGATTAGGTAGAGATCATATAGTTTTGGCATCATTTTGTCCCCTCGTGCCGTACACAAAATAGTTCTTTAACGCTGGAAAAAAAATCCTTGCAAATAATTGTATTTATTATAGTAATTTTTACACGCTAGATAAAATATTGCCCCAAATAACTGAGTTTGAGAGTAGCTTCGTTGCATTACAACATCCCAAACCACTTTACATGATAAGTGACTTTGCAACGCAATAAGTTTTAGCGAAAAACGTAAATGATTTGTCTAATAAATTTCTGCCACGAAAAACGAGTTTTTAAAGTTCGTTTTCATTTTGGCTGAATTTACGAAGATCCCTCATCGCTTTAACAAAGATAAATGTACTGCTGAGAAGCATTTTTGCTTCGATTTTATGAGGAGATATCCTGACCTTTCGTTGAGAGCTCCATAGTTAACAAGCATGATGCGGGCCATAAGGTTTAACAGACCACAAGTGGATCTCTATGATGAAAATCTTGCAAAACTATTGATAGAGTGCAAATTTTCAACTTCCAGTATTTATAACTGTGATGAAACTGGAGTCAGCTGTCTTCACAAGCATCAACAAGTTCTTGCTTCGAAGGTTGCCCGTCAAGTAGGAAAGCTCACTTCTGAGATGGGCAAAAATATAACAATCTTGTTGTTCATGAGGGCTAGTGGCCACTTCATACTCCTTAGACAATGATGAACGATCGACTCATGATTAATGCTCCGGCGGAAAGTTTATGCGTGGCCAAGCCAAAAGACTGGATGAATTGTGATTTAATACCATATCTGTAAAACACATCCAGCAAAACACAATTTTGTCCTGCTTCTTCTCATGGGCCATTGTAGCCACAAGACACTAGTGGTCATCAATTTTTGCCGAGGTAACAATCTTCATTTGATAAGTTCACCACCACACACAACCCACAAACTGCAACCACTGTTCAGATCATTTATAAAGCCAGTTAAAGATGCCATGTGGATGAGAGCGAACGCTGGATCGCGGATAACTGACTACGATATTGCTGGTCTGGTCGTTCAAGCTCGGCTAGATATTGTGGCTCCTGCGTTTAAATGAACGTCAATTTACCCATTCGACCGACATGTATTTTCTGATCCGACTTCAGCTGCTGTTATGGCCAATATTACGCTGAAAGAGCCAGGTATTTCTTCAAGCACATTTTCACGTCTTTCACTGATATAGCCTTAACAGGTAACCCATCTGCGACCTGCGATGTAGAACAAATCAACAATTTGGTCTCGGAAGAAACCAAAGATCCTACCGAAGAATCTGTCAACGACCAAGAATAAGCGACAAGCTTGAATTCAGATGTTATCGAGACCGTCCCTAGATTGTAACCATTGCCAGACGCTGCCAAAAAATATCATCGGCCCGTAAAAACAAAATGTAAAAGGCTTGAAATGCTAATACCATCCCCATAAAAAAATGCTGTTGAAGAAAAAGAGAATTGAACGAACGCTAAGGACGAAAAAGAAAAGAATGAAAACTAAATTCAAAATAGCAAAAGAAACAAGTTGGGTAAACAGACCTACGCTCATGTCAGAAGGGTTTTGTATTCAATTTACAAAATGCAGTCACCAGATCGAATCAAATCAAGAAACATGTCAAAGACGATTTTATTGTAGAAAATATGAAATTCGAAGATCATACTATTATTAACAAAGTTGAACGAATTTCGACTCCTGAGGTCTTTGTTATTGTTATACTCATAAATATCTCCCTTGGTAATTATTTCAGATGTCCATCCGCGACGGAGGAAACACATTTTACATGTATTTCCCCCCTGTGCCCCCACCGAAGCAAAAACTGACAGTTTAACAACTGTTTTGAAAAGCTCCCATGAAAACTTTTATTTCATACTCATATCGGCTACGTTTGATGTTTTTTTTTTCAGGGGCCACTCTCCTGTACTGTTATCATCGATTAATGGCCAATTTTTTCGAATCCTAGAATGGTTACAAAACCCTTTTGCTAGGAGCTCTCTCCCACCTCCTTGACTTGTTTCACTTATGAGCATTAAATGTAGGTACTCATCTTCAGTCATTCATTAAATTGAATCAAGTGTTCAAAGCATGCACCTTAAACGTTGAAGTTGGGAAAAAATAACTCAAAATTATTCAATCTTCGCATTTAAAACGGCCACTATTTTGTTTTACGATTACTGATACCACTAGCTGAACCGATTCTCAAAGATATTCATGACACCTATCATTCCTGAAATTTTCATGCAAATCCTAGCAAAACTGTAGTGTCTGAGTCGGTAAAAAGCGCATGTTGTTCCATAGCCATATGTTGCCATAGTAATAAATGCAGCGCATATTGTTCCATAGTAATACAGGAAAATTCAAACCGCTATAACATCGCTAAATATGATTCAATCTTTATGAAACTTTCAGGATAGATTAATCTTATAAATAGACATCCACGTACTGAATTTCATTGAATTTAAGGGTACCGTTAAGATTTTATTCAAGAAAACATAAAATCGATAAATCATACTATTATTAACAAAGTTGAGTGAATTGGGACTTCTCACGTATTTGTTGTTGTTGTACTCACCAAGGCCCACATTCCTGATTTTTTTCAGATTTTTCGGATCACAGGTGTCCAATCGCGAGGGGGGGGGACACAAATTTTTAGTGTATTTCCCCTCCCTGTGCGCCCCTCGAAGCAAATTTTGCCAAATTAAGACTTGTTTTGAAAAGTTCTCATCAAGACCTTTCATTTGATACCCATATCGGCTACCTTGAATGAAATTTTTTTTCGGGGGGTCACTCTTCTATATGGGGAGACCCCCCTTAAATACCTTATAAAATTTTTTTGTAGTTGAACTTTGAAGAGATCACCACTTTACACCTACACACAAAATTTGATGTTTCTAGCTTAAGTAGTTTCCGAGAAAAACTGCTGTGACACACGGACGGACGGACGGACGGACGGACAGACGGACAGACGGACAGACTGGTCGCGAAACTAGTAGGGTTTTGTAAAATTATTTTACAAAACCCTAAAAATCGGGAAACAAACCAACTACGCGAAGGCCAATGGAAGAAGTGAAAAAGAGGAGGCTAAAGGTGTAAAAGCCAAAAAGAAAAAAGTGGATATAAAGCTAAGAAAAAGCAGCCACTGATTGAGATATCGGCACTTGGACCAACTACAATACTTGCGTAGTGTGTTTAGAGGACTACGATGAAGACTGGATACAGTGCTACAGCTGGCATGAGTGTGCTCATAAAGTATGTTCAGGCATTCCTGAACGTTCAGATGCCTACATATGTGATAGATGACAGATGTTTTGAAAATATCCAGTGCTAGGGGTTTGAAGAGGAATACGCCCGGTACTAGGTTCCATTTCCAGCGATTACATATTTTTTGCCGTTAAGGCCTCAGAAATGGGTTTAATTGAAAAATATCAAATTCCTTTTAAAATATTTTCGTTTTTTCTTTGGATATGGGTTACCTTGACTATTTGGTTCCCTTCGTAGCATTATGAAGATGATTTTCGGGGCTTGCAGAAAGGTCAAATTGCATCACAACCTTTCAGTAAATTTCAGCGAATAATTGTAAATTTCCATACGCTAACAATATTTTTTATGTTGTTTTACACTCAAAGAATAAAAAATAAAATAAATCAAATATTAAATTATGTTTTTATTTCCTTTCAGGTGAGTTAATCATCAAAGTGCTAATTATATGTTACATTCAGATCGTAAGTATTGCTACATGCCCATATAATATCATGAATCACTATTGCCACCGGCTTTATTTGCGTCCATGTTAACATGCAATTAATTAAATCATTCAAAACAGCAACTAACACCGGTTAGCAAGCCTTAGATATATGAACAATAATTATCCAATGGCAACAATAATTACGTAACATTTTGAATCCTCACTCCAGTAATAATTAAAGTCTTCGCCTCAGCAAGAACCGTATAAAGTTCTATACAATGCTAGAATGCGTACGTGTAGTCTAGTCTCTACTACTGTTGTTCACAAGTTCCGGTTTTTATTTCTTTGTCGGTTGCTTTCGTTAGTCACAAAGAGAAAAGAACAGATGGAAGAAACACACCCATCATTTCGACCTTTTTGCCTATCACCCTTGTTTCACAGCCAGTAAATATCTGCAAAAAAATTGTTCATTGTATGGGGATTGGTTTTTAATGCAATCTATATTCTCGATCAGGTTTCTTTTGTTGTTTTCTAATGCCTCAGCAATTGCTAAGTCTTGCTCTTCGGCTGAGATTAGATGTCTTAGAATTGTCATAGCAGCTTTATTATGCTGTACAGCTTTGAATGTCAAGTTCAGCTCGTCTGAAACAGCCTGGAGGTTAGCTTCTAGTAATCAAGGGAGCCATTGAGGATCCTATTTTCCATTGACGAACATTCTTCATGCCGTATTCCGCAAGAAGTCGACATGGTTTCTTTTAATATTTCTTTTATTATTAAATTTCTTTTATAAACAGAGTCATTAACACACTTATGATAAGCATCTATGCTGAAGCTATTTGGGAAATGTAAGATTGCCAAATCATATTATTTACAAAATTGATCAAATCTTAAGCACTTAAGTATTTGTTAACCTTGTATTCAAAAATAACGATGTATTGTTTCTCTAAATTTTTCTGATTCTAGTCTTTGTCAGTTTTGAGGACAGGAAAGCAAATGTGGCTTTCACGCCACTCGCTATCCTCCAACTGTTCATCTAATTTAAAGGCAAAGAACCCACTAGGCATAGTCGCCAGAGTTTGCTTCTAAAACTAATGAAACCCGGACTTCAAGGCGTTTGTTAATTTCCCATAAACATTTTCAAACCGCTTTATCTGATGCATTGTACATATTAATTTGCTAACGTTAGTTCAATTGCATTTTTCAAATACAACGCCTGGAAAATTCTGCTTAACTTTTATCCGATGTGTCGGTCATTTTGGTCAATTGACGATACCACCCGATTACTGATGAATTTGAGCCAATCAAATTCAAAGCCTTATCATTGAAACTCTTCGGCTTTTTGGGGTAGTTAGGCTGATTTCCTTGATGAGACAATGGCAGCTACAAACGAGATGGTTTAGTGCCAAATTTATCCTGCTTTCTTGCTATACAAAACATCAAATTCGGCGATGTTTTCAAGATCATGTTGAAGTACCTTTCTTTGGCTGTGACAGTCGCCTTGTTTCGCAACTTTATTATTTATTTCCTTGCCTATTGTGTTTCCTCGATCAAACCAATTTTTTGCTGGTGAAGAAGCAACTAACATTCTCTAAGCCACCAATGCAGTTGCAGTTTCCCTACACTCATTAGGGCAGGTAGATGATGTTTACACTGATTTTTCAAACGCGTTTGAAAATGTCGCTGACAATATTTAAAAGCCAAACTATGTGCGCTTGGCGTCGATGGTGACCTTCTATCTTGGTTCATCTTTTTCCTATCGAATCACACCTGTGCGGTCATTTGAAAGGGTTTCACTTCTTATTCTTTCCCTGCTTCAGGAGTTCTGTAAGGATCCATTCTCAGCCATCTTCTGTTCAACATTTTCATAAACGATTTCCCTCCTTTTTTCGATTCTAGCTATCTCTTGTATGCAGATGACCTCAAGCTTTTTATAGGTATCAATTTTCATCAAAATATCCTTGTGTTACAAGATGATTTGCATCACCTCTCAAAATGGTACGGTGCTAACCAGCTCCTGCATAACATATCAAAGTGCTGTCTCATGAGCTTTTGTAAAAAAAACTATATTCAGCTCAACTATTCCATTGATCACAAAATACTCTTGGAAGTTTATAGTTTTAAAGACCTCGATATATACATACAGGGTGCATACGGTATTTGAGGACAACTTGAAAGTAAAATTAAATAGCTTTTATTTTTAGCAAAATTTAATGAAATTTCAGGAATATTTTATACAACGTTAAATTAATATATGGCTTTAAAGTTATTCAATAAAATCGCCATTAGCAGCAATAACCTCTTCGATCCGGGTCCGGAAACGATTACATGCCCGAATAAAATGCTCCTTGTTCATATTGACCATAACGGCATTTATAGCAGTCTTCAGCGAAGAAGTGGTATTATGAGCACACTTATTGGTCTCACGCTCAACTACGCCCCATACGTAATAATCCAAAGGATTAAGGGGAGCTAGGTGGCGATAGGTTCGGTGTTATGTGGTCATGAACATTTTCGGCCATCCAATCTTATGTCGCCATCGTATTATGTGAAGGAGTAGAGTCTTGTTGAAAAATGTATGGTCTAGCTCCGCTTACATTGTCTATCCAGGGTTTCACTACCGTCTCCAAAGCCTCGATGTATGCAGCAGAGTTCACTCGAAATCCTTGAGTTAAAAAGTGTGGTGGCATAACATGTCCTTCGTTGCTGACAACACCTAAAACCATACCAGTGGCTGGAAATTTTGTGTGCATAACAACAGGAACCTCCGTAGGATTTGAACATAGCCATCTGTCATATCTGTGATTGGTCTTTTGATCTTGGTGAAAAAATTTTCCGTCGGAAAAAACCATAACATTTTGGGCGCCTCAGGGTGTTTGATTTTGTTTAAAGGACGTTTTGATCGGATAACTTTCTGCTCCCGTGTTCGTTCCGACATGAACGATCCTCTGCGCATCACGTAAGACTTATACCGAAGGTCTTCGTGGACAACTCTACGAATAAGGCGCTCAGAAACATGAAGCTCACTCGCAAGAACCCTCATTGATTTTGAAGGGTCCTCGTCTATGATCGCTTGCACTTGCTCTAAAAATTCTGCAGATCGGACAGTGTCAGAATGTTGTTCGTGCTTTTTGCGTTTTGAGACCGATTCTGTATCGCCTCCTGACGAATGAACGGGCGCAATTAAGAAAATTAGAGATATCTAAATCTGTATGATTCGCTTATATAGCGACGATGACAGCATGTCTCTTCATTTCTTGAGTGATGTTGTAGTCCGCCATTTCTCATTTGAAAAGGAAAACAAAAAAATCGCGAAGTTATAGTCACATTTATGCATGTCACACCGTACTCCCAAGGCCTCTAGATTAGCTGAATTTGTTCTGCGCTGTTCGAACAGATCCTTCAATGTTTCACCCGAAATTTATCTATTCCTTACGTTTGCATCCCCTATCCTCGAATGTGGGAGTCGAGTTTAGTCTCCACATACCAAAAACTTATCGGATGAAGTCGAATCATTGCAGCATAAATTTTCTCGTTCACTTTTCTTCAAATTCATAATACCGTATCTCGCCTTTGAAGAACGTTTAACTTTTTGAGATACACCCACACTAGCGGTGCGTAGACAGTTCCTAGATCGATGTTTCCTTTTTAAACATTCGAGATGGATGCGGTCAAAAAATCGGATCTACTCGGTAAACATTTGGCCTCATACTTGCACTAGGTCATCCATTTGCTATGACGGAGATGTATCGTCATTCTGGCATGGTCCATCTCTTAAGAGCTCACGAGAATCTTGAGCTTGGATTTCCTTCAGAATCTTTTGCACGCTCAAATTGAATCTGTGAAGAGCACTCAATATTTAATAGAGATATTTTGATTCTCTCTGCATTGTTTGGCTTTACTGATTTGCTTCCCGTAACTAGTTTGTAATAGGATTATATAATCTGTAAATAGTTATTTCTTAAATAAAATAAAATAAAAGTAAATTCACCGAAAGTGTATTTTCACAGGAAGAAATTTCATTTTAAAATTATTTCAACGACTCTGCTACTAAAAGGGTGTCGCAATTAAAGAACCACATGTATTTGCGAAGCAAATATTGCCTAAAATTACCATACTAACAGCAAACTCCTAATTATTACACGGAAGAGGCACAAAAGAAATCCTCTACAACTTTATATACAAATGAAGAAGATTTTTCACTATAACGTTAAATATTACATTTACCCTATATCAAATGCCATAAAATGAAACGAACAATAAACTACTTTAAGGTTGCTATGCCTATGGTATTCACCGTAGTTGTAGACCTTAAAAACGGCAGTCGTCAATCCAAATTTGGCATCCTGGGCCAGTTAGCCACACACTGGTGGGAATTCCTCTGAGAGCACAGCTCTTACCTTGCTGGGCCACCTACATAAATGCGCAATCGTAAACTAAGCAGGTTTGCATAAAGTAATCATTTGTAATAATTATTTTATCTTTCATATAGATATTTCGTTTTCCTTGCTCCAAAAAGAAACAAAAATTTTTTGATCGGCGAAGGCTAATTTACTTTTCAGATGAATAGAATTTGACTGTATATCTCCTACTCTGTGGTCACAACTTAACTGACTCTCCCCATGCAATAGTTTTCCACTCTTCTCTATGCCAAAGATTCCCAAAGCTATTTCGAATTCAAATTCATCCGGGAACCTCAGTGAAAGTCTAAGTTTGACACGAATACAGCAGTACAGATTATATGGCTGATTTTTATGCTTGAAGCTTAATTTTGCTGCCCACGAACTTGAAATACTTAATGACAAAACAATAATTAGATCACCGCTTCCAAACCTTTAGCAAAGTTTGTACAGATTTTAGCAGGGTTGCTAAATCATGATTGCAGTAATAAAAGTTAATACAAATTGGAGTGCTATGACTTTAAAATTTTATCCCAAGAAATGATTGCTAAATTTCTTTGAGGACAAATATTTTTTCTGATTTCCCTAATCAAGCTTTAGAGCTCAAAAGTTCCAAACTTTATTCGTTATCCAAGATTAAGTCATAATTAGATGTGCCATTTAATCCGCATTATTCTTATTGTTTTCAACTGTATATTACCTTGACGATATCTAAGTAAAGAATAAATTTGAGCATGGAGAGGGGAACCTGGAAAAACTGGAAAACGTTCTTTTGTGTTCCTCAGAATGTAAATATTTCAGATCTGGTGATGTTACTGTGTCTTATTTACATAAGACTATTTTAGTTGTTTGTGATATTGAAAAACAAGTATTTAAAGAAATTATTAAAATATTTAGCTTTCACGCAACTGCAGTAAAAAAACAAGTCTTGATAGCAAGAGAGTGCTCCTGGCAGAAGGGGTTTGTGAAGCAATTAGTAAATCCACTAACGTGTTGTGAATATTGAAACTTGCACCACATATAGATTCCATAAATTCAGTTTGAAAATATACATATTTCAATCCACCGCCATTTTGTATTCAGTATTCTGACGTCATTGTTTGAGTTGTCATGTTCACATGCAAAAGTTCTAAACCATTTCTGAAATTTTCATCGAAATTCCTACATATCTGTTGTATCTAGATCCATTACAAACGTGTACTCCCACCGAATTACGTGTTGTTATTGTTTGTTTCAATCGGTTTCAATAGCTTGATTGTTGTAAAATTTTTAGAATACATATATAGGGTGAGGCAAATGCAAGTTTCGTTTTGTAAATGCAATCAAATGAACAAAAATCAAATTTTTTTCTTATATTTTCATTCATATGGCTGCCACGGCTGTCGTGACAGTAGGCCGTCTCAGCCCAATTTTCCAAGACATCGATGGTTTCGGGCCCTATCTGAGCAATGGTTTGTTGCATATTTAGTTTCAGTGCTCGAATCGTTTTTGGGTTTTCCTTATAACATCGATCTTACCCAGCGCCCCATAAAAAGAAATCCAACGGCCAATTGACATGGCCAAGGCGGCTGATTACACGATTTCCGAATTTTGTGGACAAAAGATCGATTGGTTGATGAGCTGTATGGCATGGTGCGCCATCCTGCTGAAACCAGTGGTCAGTCAAGTCCAAATCCTCAATCTACGGCCACAAGAATCGGTCATCATGCCTCTGTAGAGCTCCCCGTTGACCGAAACAGCATTTCCAGCCTCATTTTCAAAGAAAAACGGTCCAATGATGCCACCACTCCAGAATCCACACTCGCTGAGGATGCATTGTCTTCTCGACAATCACGTGTGGGTTTGCCGAGCCCCATATGCGGCAGTTTTGTTTGTTTACATAGCCGCCGAGATGAAAATGTGCCTCATCAGTAAACATTTTTTTTTGAGAAAAATCGGCATCCAGTTCAAGCTGCTCTAATGACCAAACTGCAAAACGATAACGAAGCGGATGGTCATTCGGCTTCACTTCCTGAGTCATTTACATCTTTCAAGCAAATAATCTGAGGTCTTTCTGCAAAATTCTTCTCAGGCTCGTGCGACTAATATTGAGTTGCTGCGATCGATGGCGAGTTGATGTTCTCGGATTCAGTCGCACATCCTCGGCTTCAGCAGCCACCTTCTCCGGGGTGCGCTCCGTTCGAGTAGGGGGACCGTGAGTATTGTCCACCAGCATTCTTACCTCACGAATTTGCGTACAGTAGGAGCAATGGGTGCCTCATTCCGGTCGAAATTTCTTTTCAAAAAACGCACTGTTTGAGCAACACAGCACTTATTTGGAAATAAGATTTCAATATTTCCCAACGTTGTTCAAGCGTGAATTGATTCATTCCGTTGTGCGGAAGGTTAATACTGACTCACTATCATTATTTTGAGCGGGAAACAGCTGTCAGTGTCGAAAGAACGTGTGATTTAAAAAGAAACTACTATATGGCCCACCCGGTATATGTGACTTAAAAATTTATATACGACTTTTTGGAAATTTAAGAATCCCCTTTTGATTTGATGGGCAAAAACGTAAAATTCTTAAAATATACTATTATTAACAAAGTTGATAAAATTTCTGCTTCGATCGTATATTTTGGCCTTGTGCCCGTAATAACCTAGCTTCCATGATTTTTTCAGATTTTTGGGTTCAAAGGTGTCCAATCACGATTTTTCCTACTTTTCTCCTCCCCCTGTACCCCTCGATGCAAATAGTGCTAATTTACGACCGGTTTTGGAAAGTTCTCAGCAAGACCCTCCACGTAATACCCATACTGACCGCCTTTGGTAAAAAGTTGTTTAAGGATCACTCCCCAATGGAAGACCCTATAAAAGTTTTCCATGTTATGTGGTTCGCGAGAAAATATGCTGTGACGTACGGACGGGTGGACAGACAGGTACCAATTTTAGCAGGGTATTGTAAAATTATTTTACAAAACCCTAATTATAGTAGTCAACAATTTCTCTTATCTAAAGCATCTAACAACTGAATTTGTTGTCCGTAGCGCCATGAAATGAAATCGCGATAACAGTCACACATAAATACCAGTCATATCTCATAAGCTATCACCGCAAGCATTAACACTAAATTCCTCCTGAGTATTACGACTTTTCTCTGGACTAGTCGTGTTTGTTTTTTACTCCATATTTTGTTATTTAGTTATATCTTTCTAATTACTTTTCCAAGACGATAACTAGTCCAATAGTAAAATTTATCACCGTAGACTCTAGTTAGTACTCTTCCATCGATAAATAATTCAACGTGACTTTGGCTTCACGGCTCCCTCATTCTCCGTTCATATGTACATACGAGTATATCGCCTCCACTAATCAATTGTAGGTGTCCAAATTGTTTTTCTTGTTCTTTCATTTGTTTTATGTTCTTGGTCAGATTGAATTATTACCGAAATTGAAATATTAGACATGTTTCATTTCGGTCAATATTCTGGGAGGATGGTGTAACATATATTACACGTACATGTTATTTGGAAAGAAAGAAAGGAAACGTTCATGTATGTTGTTTGAAAGAATGTGTTAACGTGGATTCGGTTCAATAAGGAAGAGAACCTGTTCAACTGGCGATAGTAGACCAGGTTCAATATGCTGTCAAGAAACAACATAATGAAGTGAGTATGCGTATCCTTTCCTTTTTTCGGAGCCATAGAGGGTATCTTGTGTTCTGGTCATGTACTCTACTGAATTTTTTTCGTATAGCGGAAGTGTTGGTTAGGTAAAGTGGGGAAGTTCTGAAGCATGACAGTGGTACCAAGTAAAAATGTTACTTGAATTGAATGACTAAGTGGATAATTTAACACAAAATTGTTAAGAAAAGATTCCTAATGATCGACGAAAGATTGTGTTCATTTCATTTGTCACTTAAATCTTGTGTTCTCAGGGGTAGTTTCTTCAGTTATTGTTCGGAAGACGAGGTACTGTTTTGCGAAATTCAGGCAACTGTAAGCTCCGCCGAAAAATTCAGCTTGCGCTTCGTTGGTATACTGCAGGCCGGCCATTCATCCAACAGTCTCAAAATCGTGGCCCATGAAGTCAATAATTATAAATCTGACTAATATTTGGAAACAAACGAAGAATCAGCCACGGATCTATTTGGGCAACTGAAGTCATCAATAGTCAAAACTATTCGACGCTACTATGCTCTCCGCGAGCCCAAAGCCCGAGAAACGTTCCATGTCGAACATTTTACAACCAAGGGAGACGGCCGCTGAAATAGTGAAAAAGTCTTGCCCTCATCTGCGCTCCTGTAACTGAAAGAAACAGCAAACTGCTTCCTTTTGATGACTTAGCCCCCGTAAAAAGGCTTATTATCTCTTACCAAAACAATCAGGAGGTCGAGATAGTAAATCGTTTGGTCTCGTTGCAGTAGGACCTACTATGTTGGCAAAACTACTGAGAACAATGCACCTTATTTAGTCGCCATCGTTGCAGCACTACAGTCCCTGACAGGGCTTGGCTTCCTCCAGACAGCATCTGCAATTATCCATCCGAAACCAAATCACGATGTTCTGTCTTCGTCGGCTGAGTCAGACCAGCGTTTCCTCGGTTTTCCCTTGTGGTCTCCGTTCTTCAGTTTTTAGGTACCCGTTGCTCGTTCTTACGTATCACGTGATGGTTATTATTTTCGCGTCTCGTCAAATACTTCTTACAACTCGTGGTTGTATCAAACTCAGCATCGGTCACTTTTTTTAGGCTCCCATTATTCGCCTTAAGATCGGCCTTTCAGAAGCGTTCAATACTATATGCTTTAATTTCTGTTTATTCAGCTTTAGGTCCAGCGGTAAAGCAACATCATCTGCATAATCGATCAGTCTCAAATTAGTTCAGTTGTAAGAAAAAATTTTCATTTTTTTGAAGGCTTGGGCAATTTCCATCTTTCGCTGATTCCTGGCTATGTGACATACACCACACCTTTTGCCCCAAAGGCCACAGCTTTAAACTATAGATTGACCAACTTCAGAACAAACACGTTCGAATCAAACCAATTCTTTCCGAATGTCACACGAAAACTAGAGGCCAGAGAAGTCGTTGTTGCTTGCATTCGTGTTCGGATGAGCCATAGTAGGGCTGTCTACGTTGGACAGTTCAACAAGGCTGTCGAATGCGGGAAACGGAAATTTGATGATTCTCGAGTAGAAATTACTCGCTTGTAGGATGAAAAACTCGTTAGATATTGCACATTCGTTGGTTACATTTAGCATCCCTTTACCGCTCAATATTGTGGTCGGCACAGTTAAGCCGCAGATTATGTGAGAGTCGGTTGCCTTATCCATGACGTAGACCCAGTGATTAGGCCGGTACAGATGGATCTACGCCGACGAGCCTGGAACATGTCGCTTGGCATGGCGTATATGGATCAGACTGCTTCATAAAAGGTATGTCGCATATGTTGATGATAGACCCCTTGCGAACAACTAGATGGGTTTGCTGGCAGCTGTAAGTGGTGTGTTCGCGTACAATGCATCCTGAAAATTTGATGTTGGACATCAAATAGAACAAGTCGCAGGCGAAATTCACAATAAACCACTTGGCAGATGGTATAATTTCGAAGTAATCTTGGTCTGCTGCGATAGGAATAGCATGTACTTGCAAAATCTCATTACTCGAAAGATAGAAGTGGGAGCTTGACACTGAACATCACTTGCTCTGATAAGACCCGGTCTTCGAACGTGAGAAAATTGTGGATTCTAAGGATGTCTAATTGGCTGGTAGTTTGACAGTTATTGGTAAGTTTTCCATAATAATTGTTAATTGCTCTAGTAAGCGGTTCGGTGGTATTGGTTGTCATGGTGAGAATCGATGAGAACCTCTACCTTAGAATAGCAAGTACGAAGTAATAGGCTTTATTTTCAGTATTTACAGGTATGTGGCATCTAATCCTGTTCTTTTCGCCACGTCTTCTATTCAGACTGGCTCCAATATAAACAAAATTATCTATGTTTTCAAGTCTCTACGGTCAGGTTTTGTCGCGCTGGAGTGCTCTTACTCATTTGAGTCATGAATTTAGTTTTAGTTCCACTAATTCGCTTCAGATTCTAGGCTCAGAAATGATGAGTTGCACATTATTGTACCAGGGGTTTCAGTTGTTTTATTCCTATGACATATTCCAGCACAATATTATAGAGCATTTGGGCAAGTTCATCCCCTTGTTTTAAGCCTAATGCCATTTTAATATGTCCGTTAGTTCGCTGTTTACCTTAACTAAGAACTGTGTGTTTATCGTCGTGACTGTGACCATGCGGACTGGTTTTGTTGGGATGCCAAGTCAAGCGTTATTTTCTTTATGATATTTCTGCCGACACTCATATGCTTGCTTGAAGTCTGCAAAGAGTTGGTGGGCGTCGATGTTATATTCCCACGAGCGCTTGTCTTTCTAAGATAATAATAATAATCCATCGCACATTAGTCTAAATGTGAAGCTTCGAGTTGAGATTTGTTCCTAGGGTATCTCATCCTATGACCGTAACGGAATTCGAGGTGATATGGTCAATATCTCGCTCAAACATGTGGTTATTACGTAGTTTTTCAATTAGTACCCATCACAGCTGGGTGGGCTGATAGTCCAACAGCAGCATCAAAAGCTCTGACTCGGTCCCGCCACCGATGTTTGAACTTTGGAGCTGTTGCGGAGTGTGCCTTAACTCACAGCTCCACACGAACTACTGCCTTTCTAAGAATATTTGGTTAATTGTAGACCATCCACTTTGAAAGCCTCCCTGATACTTTTCTTTAATACTTTCATAGTACGGCTTTAATTTGCTTTCTATGAAGGCACTTTATTTGACTTAAGCAATAAAGCGATGTCTCTATTATTTTCACACTTTCACTTATTTCCTTCATTTAGTTTGATGGAAACTCCCTCTGGAGCAGTTCTGCTTGTGTTCCATCTATTTCAGGAGCCATATTTTTTCTGAGGTCACCTAATGCTGTGTGTAACTCGTCTCTAATTGGTGACTGTGCGCTTTTATTCTGCTTCTGGAATGCTCACTGTCTCAGTAGTTGTTGGACGCACTGTCAATAGCTTCTGGAATTATTGAAGCCACCCGTTTTTTTATTTCGACTGGGTCACCGATAATTGATCCTTATGCACTTTTGCACAGAGAATACGCCGGTCTGACCTCATGTAACGTCATGTTTTCGTTGATCTGTTGGATTTTGGTGTTGATGATCCAGTCATTTCTTTCTTCGGTACACTTTCTTAGCTTGTCGTCGGGCGGTATTGTAATTTTCTTCTTTGACTCGAGTTGGTCGTTTAATGTATTCTTTTCACGAATGATTTCTTTTTCTAACCGCTTCTTTGCAGTGTTCGTCACACCATCCTTTCCTACTTTTGCTTGCTGGATGCCTCTTGGTCGCGCATATCTGGGGTGGCTTTTTCGTGTTACATAGATGCTCTAGTTGTTCGGCAACGCTGCGGATTGTGTCAGAAGCGGGTTCAGTAGGCAAAATGTTGAGTATTGATACTGCTATGGTATTGTATGCTCTGGTGGTGAGTAGATGGGCCTGCTTGATCGGTGGATTGCTCGATATCACTATGGTTACGCTTCAACTTATCAGCTCATTTTTCTCAGTGAGATCGTCTTCTTCCCGTATTTGACCTATAGGTAGTGCTTGTAGTTGCCGGAGTGCCCTGGAGCTAGTTCTTACGTCCCTGTTACCGTTGATGATAATAATGATGTGGCCCAGTTGCCATTCAACACAGGGGTGCTTTTTTCCTTAAGCATGACCATAGTTCCGATTTTGAGAATTCCTATCAGACTGCTTCCATTTGACGCGATGATTGAGCTGTGTCCGATATTCCTCAGTCCAGCGCTTCTAGAAGTTATGTTTTATAGTTACGAGTCACTTCCAATGTACATAAAGATTGACTTCTGAGGGTCGCCTCGCAAGACGAACGCTATTAGTCAAAGGTACGGCCAACAAAAAATAGCCGTGTCTGACGATACTGGTATAAGAGGACGTGACTTCAAACGGTGTCTACCTCAGAGCCGCTGCAGTGGCCAATTTTTCGCTAGTTAACGGTATTTTGTACAACGTCACGGCAAACATTTGCTTGTGGATTTGATGGCAGCCTCCTATGAACCCCAAAAATATGGGAATCGTAGTGGGATAAAATGGAAATCGATACTGGTCGTTGTGCAGAACTTGATTATGGATTCTGTTGACTTGTGCGAGTACAAAGCTTCGTGTTTTACACGGAGTCGGCTGCAGGCACCCACAAATTCGTCTTTTTAGGGTTTTGTAAAATAATTTTACAAAACCCTACTGAAATCGAGTCCTGTCTGTCCGTCTTGCCGTTCGTCCGTGTGTCTCAGATATTTTTCTCGCAAACTACTTAAGCTAGAAACATCAAATTTGCTCTCTTCAAAGTTTAACCCCAAAAAAATTTATAAGGCATTTAAGGGAGGTCTCCCCATATAGAAGAGTGGCCTCCGCTAAAACAAATCATCAAAGGTAGCCGATATGGGTATCAAACGAACGATCTAGATGAGAGCTTTTCAAAACAGGTCTTAAACTAACATTTTTCACTTCGGAAGCGCACAGGAAGGGGGAACGCTGTTTAATTTTACCTTCTTTCGGAGTCCGGTTCGAATTCAGCAGATTGTTGTCGCCATGCATCTGTACGTCCATGGAGGAAAACGGGCCTATAAAACCAAGTATTTGCCTTGAGTAGTTGAGCCGGAGACAATCCGCGGCTAAGGATATCCGAAACTTTTTGTTCAGGAAAAAACATGACACCATTAAGCGTTTACTTTACTCTTTGATAGCGGTCAAAGGATTCTCTTTGAATGTGCATCACTAGGAGGAAGCCGCACGCAGCCAAACCAGGACTTAAAGTAGTTTGATAGGATTCGTCAATTTAAATCCGATCTGACCCGAACAGGCAGAGTAGCAACTTGTTTTCCAATCGCCATATAGCACTCCCTGCCGTAAGAAACGACCTCTGCCTCAGCACCCAACACTCGAATAATCATTGCATTATTGTGATTGCACTTCGATCGTAGTACCATAGGCCCTTTCGAAGACGTTGCAATGCTTGTGTATTTGAAAATCCTTTCGTAGTCGCCCATAGGAAATATGTCGTAGAAACTCAATGGTTTTTAGAAGTTTGAGTTATCAATGGAACTAACGTGTATGAATCTGCATAGGTGTTGCTACGCCTCAGTCAGACTTCAGCTTCAAGAACGATTGGAGCAGAATCTTGGCTCGGATGGTCACCAGACCTAAAATTCCGGGCAGGTCAAAAACTGAGCAATATTCGGGGATATTGTCTTTTGGATTAACATCTGGTTCGAGAATTCAAGAAGGCTGATGTAAAAGTCATCTGTAACAGGTAGCCCTGTTAGCCCGCATGTCTTCACGTGGTAGTTGATATCATCGATCTCGAATTGTAATGTCCAGTCTTGGAGGTTTACCCCCCGTAGTAATTATGATGCATTAGATTACCATTTCCTTAAATGAAACCCACCGAACTTGGGTACTGTTTTTAAGAGTCATTTCAGAACTTCTGCGTCTTGCAAGTTGTCTGTTCCGGTCATGATGTTGTCAACGTAAACTTTCTGTTTCATCACCAATGCCCCAAACTGATACGCCCCTTAGGTTTCTGTTGCCAAACGGATGGAGGCATTTGTCGGCCAAATAAAGCGCAGAGGTCAGACTATAGGTGATGGTGATAAGTTGGAAATACCCGTGACATTTGCCGGGCGAGTCCTTCCATTGATGACTTGTAACTTTCATCTAACGTCACCTGATGAGACATTTTTTCGTTGTCGGCTCTAAAAGCGAATTTTGGGTAACCGGAATCAGAAAAGTACTGAGAAGATGGATTTCGGAACGTTTTCCCAACGGCTCTTGTCTTTGTTTTTTCAATAGACCAGTTTCGGTAGAGTGTGAGAAGACATTTTTAGAAGGGTCGATCCAGTATGGAGCTGTTGGTTTAAAAAAATGTGTAATGAATCATGCGACGCCGCTGGCGACCACTACTAACACACCTTGCTGCTAGGTGGCTTGTCATTTCACGTTGGTTGCGACGGGCGCACATTCCACGTCAATTTTGTCGTGGGATGTCAAGAGGAATTGACAGCCACATGGCAGTGAAGTGTGCACGTAGTGGCCGCCACCCAAGAAGAGGTTGTGAAAAATTCGCAACGCAATTTTTGGCGAGTTTACCTTGAGTTGGCCGGTCGCGATTTAAGATTCGCCGGGGGGTTTAATATATTTAACATATTTGAAACGAACTCGTCTCATTTAATAACAACGTAAGCTAGTTGTCCATGAAAATCGCCAGGTTGGGACGACTTTGTAATAGGCGCACGGAAGGCCGTGGCCTGGTTGCATGTTCCCGTTCACCTGGGCAAACGATAACAGTGCAAAGTGTAAACACGTCACGGGAAAACGACTAGACCAGCGCAGCCGTCTGTCAGCTCCATCGTCATGCATGATTGAACAAAAGCCGTCATTCGGGCCTACGTCCAACCGGATGAGAAGGATTGGGACCGCAGGATTTCCGCCATCACCTGTGCCCTGCATTCGTCTTATCACTCCACCACAGGCATCTCCCCATACCTTGCCGTGTTCGGCCAGCATATGATTTGCCACGGTTCCTCGTCCGGTCTTAGACTTATAAATTCATTACAAATGGCGCCCAACGTGGGGCCCAAAAGATCCTAAGGGAATAAAAGATTCGCGTGTTCTGACGAGTTGGTCCTTTACGGAGGATGTAAGGTACTTTGGTACTCGAGCCTCACAAACAGGAGCTGTGGAGTTGTGTGATACACACTAGCAGTCGCTTCACGTGAGTTGTAGCTTCCGCTCTCCTTTGTTTGATTTTTTTTTCGCGACAGAATCCTTCCGATGTGTTATCCCAGGTTAACCCCTGTAAGGACCTTCTATTTTCTTTATGGAACTGTCAGCCAGATGGGGTTTCTCCCGTCGGCCTGGACTCTCAAGAAAATAGAAGGCTACGTTGCCTTTATGTCGCGGAAGGATTCTACTTATTTCGTATGCGTGATAGACGAGTGGTATCGGTTCAACGTTCGGTGGCGTATGCTGGAGTTGCGGAGCCCGGAATGCTTCCACGCGTCGGGAATTTTGACCGCGTACAAAACTGTTACGGTAGCTCTACCACTTGTCTCGTTGAGTCATTTAACGTAGTTTAGAGACGGTTTTTGTAATGTATGTGGGTATGGGGTTAATTTTTATAAATCGGCCGAAAGCACCCTGTCTTCGGCAGACTACCACGCGCTCTCATTTTCCTTTGGAGGGGTCGACTGCTGGAAAGGAAAGTATGTATTAAATAAATTTTTTTTGCTTATTTTACGTAAAAAGCTCGCCACTATCAGCCACTAAATTATTTTTAAGTTCTTTTTGCACATTAGGGGTAACATTTTTTTCCTTCCAGTAAGACTGACTTCCACCACCCAGATCAAACACGACAATGGCAACTAAACGGACCCCAGATAAGCGTCCAACCCGCTAACTGCGGGATCTACTTTGAAGACGTAGTGGAGGGCGTACACAGCGTGCGATTGGAGTGCGGACACCTTTTCCATCGTGCCTGTGTCCAACAGCTCCTCCTAACGTCCGAGCTTTGCCCACTATGCCGGCGACCCATAGAGCGGACCGCCGTAAACTTCCCCCTCGGAACGCCGTAGACTTTCCCCTCGGAACGCCCGTCCCAACGCGTGGAGCACCGGCGAAAGGGGTCCCAGATGCCGAACCGCCCCAATCACTGATGGACTTGCAAGGAGCCGTGGGCGGGGAAGTTCCTGCTGCAGTTGCCGCGGCCGAAGTTACACCCGCGCCCTCCACCCACTCCATTGACACCCTCGTGGCGTTAATGCGAGACATGTCTGAGAGGATTGGCAACTTGGGGGGAAGGCTCCAGAACCTCCCGATGAGCCAACCTCCCAGCCGCGTGAGAACTCCGCTTGGCTGGGAGCCCAATCCCAGTGTGGCTATGCCCTACTCTCGACCAGCTGATCAATGGACCCTACCTCCAAGGAACTCGGGAATGGACCCCAGAGCTCCCGAGTATCGACACAGCACCGCACCTCCGTTGGTACCTCCAGTCCCCGAGGCAGTCCCTTACAGCAGGTCAATCGAAGATGCGATTCCCCCCGGGAACGCATTGACACCTTTCCGAGACCCGACGCCTCGTATCATGGAGAGTTGGCGCCTGAACTTCACGGGTTTCAACGCGATGATATCAGCGGACCGGTTCCTTTTCAGGATTCAGGCGTTAGTATCCAGCACCCTGGGAGGTGATTTCTCGGCCTTCCTCCGGCATGCACACCTTTTGTTCAGCGGAGATGCTTCCGACTGGTACTGGAGTTTTAAGGAGTCGACGCCACGTCCCACTTGGGATTCTTTCAGTGCAGCCTTCTGCAATCGATTTGATGACGGCTTCACTGAAAGAGAACTAAGGGAACAAATAAAGAAACGGAAACAAGGCACTCACAAACCGTTCGACCAGTACTACACAAGCATAGTGAGATTGAGCACTCGCTTACGAACAACCATGCCCGAGGACGAACTGGTAGAAATTATCAGAGAGAATATGCGTTGGGAGCTTCAGAACAGCCTTCTGTATTTTCCCATCCACACCATACAGGGATTACGCCTCCATGCCCGTAGGCAAGAACAGCTGGATAAGCGGCGAGGTATCTTCCGTCCACAACCTCGCATAACGGGACCGAATCCCCGAAATCATCACACCGCGGAGTTGATGGCAGCGGACCACCTACTTGCTGACCCAGTACCAGTACCGAGGAGCGGAGCACCACAGAAGCTTGAGGACCCAGCAATGATTGATCGACCGACCCTCCCTTGAAGCAATTACAAGCCCGACGGTCTGTTGGAACTGCCGACAAACGGGGTATCGGTTCTATGCATGTCCAGCGGAACCGACGCTCTTCTGTTACCGATGCGGGAAGGCAGACACGTACGCAACTGATTGCGCAAATTGCAAATTGCGAAAAAACGTGCCAGCGAGTGCCGCGACTACCCGTCGGCACTCCTAAAACCCGGACGAACCAATGCTGACCCCATCACTAGCTATGACCAAGCCCCAGACATGACTCCAATTCTGCTGACTCGCACCGCTAAACACAGTTCTCCCGAAGTTCCACAACCGACGCCATCCTTTGTCGAGGTGGACGCGCAAGGAAATGATAGCGAGGCGAAGGTTCCGTGGCATGTCAAACCCTTCCACGTCAGACTGCGGAATTATTTGGCTACTCGACAGCGCATCTTCCATGAGGAGTTGGCTACAACTGTCCCACCGCGAAGAAAGCGAGCCACGCGTCGGATACGGAGCTTCTGGAGAAGGGTCAGGCAGTCGAGGAAGGTGCTGAAGGACATACACTTAGACGAAGTATTGAGGGATGACGTTCGATCATATGCTTCAGTACACCTCCTGCAAAAACGATTGTCAGGTTTAGTCAATACGGGAGCCAGTGTGAATTGCATATCAGCTGATTTAGCAGGGGAGGTACTGGCAATACACGCGGACCAAATCCACCATTTTACCACCTGGTTAAGCACGGCAGACGAAAACTCCTACCGGCTATTGCGGCAGTTGAAAGGTTTGGAAGACCCAATAGTGGTGCTGGAGCCATACGAGAGACTTCAAATTCTGCGAGAACAAATCCGGGAGAGGATTGAAGACAGTAGACGGGTGGGGGAGGAGCGGTACAATATGCGATCCCATCCTTCTGGCTTCAGGGCAGGCGACGAAATCTACCGACGGAATTTTAGACAAAGTGAAGCAGGTCGGCACTACACTGCCAAGCTAGACAAGAAGTTCGTGAAGTGTCGAGTCTTACAAGTCTTAAGTCCCACGCGGTACCTCATTGCGGACATGTCCGGAAGGGAGCTGGGAGTTTACCATGCCAAAGACCTACGACGCTGAGAGAAAAAAGAAAAAAAAAAACATCATAGGGCCAAGCAGCGTTTCCTTCTGTCTCCCCATGCCTGGTAGGCATCGTGGACACTGCCCTGTAATGAATCATGCGACGCCGCTGGCGACCACTACTAACACACCTTGCTGCTAGGTGGCTTGTCATTTCACGTTGGTTGCGACGGGCGCATATCCCACGTCAATTTTGTCGTGGGATGTCAAGAGGAATTGACAGCCACATGGCAGTGAAGTGTGCACGTAGTGGCCGCCACCCAAGAAGAGGTTGTGAAAAATTCGCAACGCGATATTTGGCGAGTTTACCTTGAGTTGGCCGGTCGTGATTTAAGATTCGCCGGGTGGTTTAATATATTTATCATATTTGAAACGAACTCGTCTCATTTAATAACATCGTAAGCTAGTTGCCCATGAAAATCGCCAGGTTTTTTTATATTTTCTTTCTTGCAGTGTATTGGATGCATACCTGTAGGCCGTTGGGACGACTTTGTAATAGGCGCAAGGAAGGCCGTGGCCTGGTTGCATGTTCCCGTTCACCTGGGCAGACGATAACAGTGCAAAGTGTAAACGCGTCACGGGAAAACGACTAGACCAGCGCAGCCGTCTGTCAGCTCCATCGTCATGCATGATTGAACAAAAGCCGCCATTCGGGCCTACGTCCAACCGGATCAGAAGAATTGGGACCGCAGGATTTCCGCCATCACCTGTGCCCTGCGTTCGTCTTATCACTCCACCACAGGCATCTCCCCATACTTTGTCGTGTTCGGCCAGCATATGATTTGCCACGGTTCCTCGTCCGGTCTTAGACTTATAAATTCATTACAAATGTTTGTACAGATCTTGGCAGAAATGCTAAAATCTACTCTTGGTGGTAGCACTATCTGGCGAGCAGTGTTCAGGTAGAAAGCAGTACAACCGCGTGTTCAATCTTGATGTATTCCTGCCTCCAAGCTTGAAGTACTCCTGCTTGAAGTCCGTATATTTTTGTGAGTTTATGTTTGAGGTGAAAGGAAACTCTGTAAATCTTGTCTTCAGATTCTCTGAGCGTAGTATGATCGTGAGAGAACGGCAAGCAACTACAAAGTGGCCACTTGCCTCCCGTTCAGTTATTCTAGTGAGGAGCTGCTTGCATTTATTACATGTGTAGGCAAGGGAGTCACTTGTTTTTCAATTTGGCTCATCTTGTTAACACAGACATCAGGAACAATTTGTTCAACCCTACTACATGCCATCCAACCGAAGAAAGTATTCTGTAAGGGGTACAAACTCTATCCTAATCAGATGTGGCTGATTGCTAATGATTGGAAGAAGTTTTTGGCTCCAATGGGAAGAGCGATCGAAACAGGTTCGTTGAGATCCACCAATCTTGCAAACCTTGTACTTAGTGGTTTTGACTCGATGGGTTTCAGGGCTCTGAAAACACAGTTCAAGGAATGCCAGAAAATAGTCTCTTGATGATTTTTCCTTCTGCTCATACAGCATCAAATTGAGCGATCCAGTTCTCTCCGCAACAAGAACATTTAAACAGGATCCCAAGCTTTAGAGTATACTCCAAAGTTATTCAGTGCCAACATAAACTCGCTACTGGTATTATGGAGAGTTTTGATATTCCCAACTGACTCACTTTGGCAATTGGGCTGTAGTTTCTATCATTTCGTCTTTAATAATTTTCCTCTATTTTGGTTTGTCTTTTCTATGTTTGTAAATGGAGTCAATCTGGAAAAATAGGGATTTATAAATCAAAAAAGAGCAAATGATGCACGAGTCTGTTGACGGTTATTGTAGCGGTCCTTCATTAGCTCCCTACATTGTGGTGGTTGTCCTTGGAAATCGGCAAAATTTGTATTGGTTTCAATGCTTCGCTACTCAAGTTGCTAACCAGGTAGGGCATTTTTTCTGATTTGTTCATTGCTTGGTTGTAGATGAGCTCATCGCTTGATTGTGGAATAGCCACGAGCACAACCCCCTGAACTGCTTCCACTTAAAGTAGTCTCCAACGAAAACAGGTATCATTATCCTGGGCAACTTGATTGTTCTGGTGTTACTCGAAAGTGTATGCCAGCTACATTTCAATCATATGTTGTTGCAGTTCTTGTTGTAATAAGCGGCAGATTGTGGCATCATATTTGTTCAATATGTCTGATTCGGAGTGGTCCAAAATCCGTTCGTAGTCTTGTGATAGCCTTATTCCATATTTTTCCAGCGTTTGAATACAGTGCATGTAATAGCGGCTCGGCAGGATCTCGCTTGCTTTCTTCTCAACATTGTTGAAAAGGTGCTGCTTCTTACCCATTATAGAATTTTTCTTGCGTAAGGTGTGGCATAGCTTGTAGTTGTTAGAGACCAAGGATATGTTTTCACTACCTGCGAACACTCCTGGAATACTTTGCCTTTGCGTGATGGAAACTCGTTACTTGGAGAAGGAAATGAGCTCGTTGGCCTTTGAGTGATCTTTTGCAATTATAGTGAAGACGTTTTTCTGGATATACAGATGTTCCGTGCGTGATACTGTTTCAAAACTACATTGCTGGTGAGAAACGTAAGTCTTGCTTCCTCCAGCTCCCGTGAGTCCTTCTCAAGGTATGACTTTTGGGTTTTCCGTTCGCAGTAGTTCTTCTTTAGCTTTTCTAGGGCTGCTTGTATCTCTTGCCCCAACTTGATCTATCGAGTCGCTGGCTAGTGGATGTCCATCGGCTCACTCATCCTTTGGGTGGATTTCAGTTTCATCTTGACAGCTGCGGTTTGATTCACTTGAAGTTCACGTCGGGGTCACCATTGTTATCGATGCGGGCCTTTCTTCATCAAGGGTTTTATCTAGAATCTCCGCTCAACACTGCTAATACATAATAACATTTTTTAATAAATAGAATCCCTTAACATTTCACCGCTAGCCAGACTCTTCAACGGAATTTAATTTTCGAGGAAACTGAAAAACATAACTTATTATACAGTGATTATCAAATGCAGATTTCGTTCATTTTTCAACTAAGTTTCAACCAAAATGCTATACTTGTATATCTTACCATCAATATTATCGCAACTTTATACGGAGAGCACGTCATTTTTTTTAAATTTTCTTTTCCGAGACATTTGATGCCAAGAAGATTGAATTAAAATTTAACAAGCTTTATTGCACACGCTACGCAAACTTGAATATTTAAGAAGAAAATTTAATTCACTTAGAAAGAAAATCTCAAACTCTTCAAAATTTTCTTTCATTTTCCTTGCAACAACAACCCCTTGATATTATTATTCTCCGAACCGCACACCACACGCACTCACCGCAGTGTTTCCATTCAATAAATATCCTCACATCCTTTTGAACCTTTTCACGTGTATACCACCATTGCCGCTTTCTAGAATAATTTCCTGCTCCTTTTGGGAAATTCTAAAGGACTCCGTCAGAAAATCAATTTAAACGCACAAACTCGTTAAATCGTAATAATTTCCTTTCTTGAAAAGTAAAAGGTGATTTTTGCTGATGTTGACTTGGTTGTTTTCGTTTTTGATGAATGCCTTGCCGTTCAATGCAGAGAAAGGACCTTGCACAAAAATTTTGATAAAGTCAAGGAAATGAGAGAAAGTATTTTGTAATTTATAGAGTTGAATGGAAAAACTTTGAGATGGTTTTTCTTGGAAAACTTTGAGGGAAAGCTTGGATTTGTTTTGATCAATCTAATAACACATTGGCATTGGTTTAAATACTGTTTGCTTTTTAATCGCGGGATCCCGACAGAAAGTCGAATAAAACACCATAGAATATAAGCACAAAAAGGTTAGGATTTCAATCAGAATAAAGAACAAAAAAAAACTCCGTCCATTATCATCATTTCAAGGATAATCATACTTTATCTCCCCGCTTGAGCTTAAATGGGCGAGCAACCAAAACAGGACAGCCAGTCAAATTGTCCTATTTAACAGTTCATTTATTCGGAAAGGAAAATCTGTGTCATGTCGCCGTACACGTGTGTCAGATTGTATGTGTGTGGAAGAAGAACAAAAGCCTTTAAATTATAAATAGAATTTTCCGAAATTGGTTCGTACCGAGAGATGTGGGGAAAAAAATCGATAAATTCTCATTGCTTCGATGTTGGAGGGTGGCGACAGCGGAGACAGAGAATATTCTCAATGAAGAAGCACTAGTTAAGGCTCGGTGAGGATACGGTGGATTCAGGTAGCCTTGCGTTGAAATTGTCGTGTACTTCCACATTCGCCGTGTGATTAGTCGGATGGAGACTATTTTTAGGTAATTGAATGGAATTATATTGGGGAGAGATAAGATTGATGAATATTTTAAAGCGGTAGGGAAGTGTTCTTGTCACGGTCGCCTGATTGGTATGACTACGAATATGAATGGAAGCGCAAGAGCCTATTTTAGTTTTGCTAGGGAGGAAGCACAAAGGATCGATCATGAAAATGAGTCTAAATTTGTAGTCTTGACTACGCAGGAACTCATCAAAATTGAAGTTTCACAAACTGTATAACGACATAGCAACTGTAAAATAGTCCTAACTTTTTATGGCAACGATTTCAATCCTGAAAACTTTGAGTAATTAATCTCTAGTTCAACTTTCCGCATAAATCTCCAGATCATCTTTCAATTTGCTTTTTATAATGGCCCGAAAAACTCGAAAACAAAATGTCGCGCTTCAAGTAAAAAACAAATGTTTACCCAACTCAAATGTAGCGGAACTCTTTCTAATGTCTTTTTGCCTTCCTTTCAGCCTCATTCCTCTTCAATGACCTGAATCCACGCTCTCTATCTTTCTCTTCCTACAGTATATAATATTGTGCAATGAAGCGTCCTATGGAAAACTATAATCATAACTATAAAAATAAAATTTCAATTTAACCATCATTATATCGACAACATCAGCATCGTCATTACTTACTCAAAGAACGGAATCCGCGGGGACGGGGGAGGATGCAAGGAGAGAAGTTGGTTGGGAATCTTTCTTTTTGCTTGGGCAGTATCGAGAATTATGGCAAGAATCCTTTTAACTTTCCTCAGTGTCGGCAGGCGAGGAACGTGCAAGCAATAGTCTTATGGTATTTGGTATGATGTACTTAAAGTTATTATATTTATCATTAAAAGTCCAGTCAGAGCAAGGAAGGGTTGCAAAAAGGAATGAACGACGGGAGCATAAGAAGTAATATCCTTTAGGGCATGTCAACATTGAAATCGCTTATTGACGTCAAAAGTGTGGTCGCAAAGATGTGATGTGACTGGAATTAATTTGATTTCATGCACAGTTACAAATAGAAGTTTTAGTAAGGATATTGTTAAGTCCAAGGGAAAATTTTAATTAAATTTAGAATGGACAATTAGAGAGTTAGATTAAAGGCTTAGCTAGGAAATGAAAAATTTTTGATAGTGCGTTAGCCAAGGCAAAGAAGTAAATTTTCTTTTAATGGTTAATTTAAAAAATAAAGACCGTTCCTTAGCACATTTCTTTAATGTTGTGATAGATAAGCTGCGGATATATAATTTCAAAGAACCATGCTTTAGCATTAAAGAGTTTTTTCCGGATATTTTGGTTCAAAAAGCTGCCGAAGTGAGTTCGCAAATCGAGATTTATCTGCTTCTATTTCATTTTTTTTTCTTTGCCTTTTACTGTTGATAATAAAAGAAACGCTTTGCCTCGTATCTAAATTATAATGACTCCAAGAAATATAGAATAGAGGCTCCGTACCTGATGAGCGTAACAATATTATGAAATCATGTCCCAAAAAATATCCATGATGGGTCATTCTGAAATTCAACAACTGAGCGAAGTCGCATCATATTTGATTTTGATTAAAGTTAGTAGTTATCTTCATTTTTATGCGAAATGCTATAATTTATCGCCAGTTGATTTTTAGATATCCTTGTTTCGGTCCGGGACCGCTAGAGTTAATCAAAAATGTGATTTTGATACTACATACGAGGGCGGTCCAATAAGTACCTAGCCTCACCGCCCGATGGCGTAACTATCGCAAGAGGGATTCACTATCGTGTAGCACTTTTTCATAGACGGCTACTCTCAAAATTTCAGCCGGATTGGACTCGTAGTTTTGTTTTGACCGCGCGTGGAAGCGGGCGTGTCCGCAGATTTTAGGAAAATTGAGAAAGAGCTATATCGGTCAGTGATTCGATTCTTGTTTGTGGAAGGGAAATCGCGGAGCGAAATCAAAGAGCACTTGAATACTGTTTACGGTGAAAAATTGGTATAACGAGCTTTAACGTGGCCCCGAAAACGGCTACCACGGAGGATAACGTGACAAAAATCCAGGAGCTCATATTGGCAGATCGCCGATTGAAAATGCGAGAGATAGCTGAGACATTAACTAGTTACAAGGGGCCAAGGGGCAGTCGAAACAGTGGACTTCACCTGGCGAATGTGCTCCGAAGAAGGTGAACTGTCCTATCGACCGGAAAGGTGATGACTACCGTTTTCTGGGATTCACATAGTGTGATCCGCGTCCACTATCTGGAGAAGGGCAAAACGGTCACGGGGCTCTACTTTGTCGAATTATTGGGCCGGTTCGACGCCAAATTCCAGAGCTATGGCCCCATTTAGAGAAGAAAAAAAGGGCTCTGCCACCATGACAACGGATCGGCTCACACTTCCGCCGTTGCTACGGCCAAGTTGGTCGAATTGGGCTACAAACGGGTACTCCATTCACTGTATTCTCCACATTTGGCCCCGTGCGACTTTTTTTCGTTATCAAACTTGAAAAAATCACTCGCTTGGCAGAAATTTGAGGCGAATGAGGAGGTCATCGCCGCCACGGAGGCCTACTTTGCAGACCTGAAGAAAGCATATTTTCCAGACAGGTTAAAGAAGTTGGAGCATCGCTGAGTCCATTTTATGTTGAGAAATAAATTGCCACTTTTCCCAAAATTTTCGTTTTCCTGTTCTAGGCTAAGTACTTATCGGACTGCCTTCGTATGTTATAGAATGTGGCCAACATTTTTACTTCTTGAAAAGCCGTTGGGCCTTGCTTTATTCGGTGACCAGACGCGTTTCGATTCCTTTGATACTGAAGAGTCGAAACGCGTCTGCTCACGCAATAAAGCAAGGTCGAATGGCTTGTCAAGGAAAAATACAATTAACCTGCAGATATCAATTAAACATAATAATTGACTACTAATGTTATTTATTTTGATTGGATTGGACTTTTAAGACTAATAATCGATTGGCTCTGATTTTGACATGGATGTGAATAACTAAACAAACTTAACAAAATGTAAAGCTCACAAATAAGACTAAATGTTCTTAAAAATTTCAGAGGCTTTCAAATGTCCAACTTACTATTTCAAATAATGAAAGTAACCATGGCAATATTTCATGTATTTCCATTAATCATTCCATGAAATTAGCACGTGTGAAAAATCGTATGAATTAGTAAATCACGAATGGAGCTCTACTTTTAGAATGTCTTCAAGCGAGTACGTAAATTAGTTTTCAAATTTTCTCCTATAATCTACTATATGTTTCTCATAATCTGCTATATGAAAGCTTCGAAACTCAATCCAAATGTGGATGGGAGGTTTGGGCTATTGACACTCTGAATGTAGGGATCCCAGACGCCCAAGTTTTCTAGACTACCCAGTGAACACTTCTCCTGTCCATTGAGAATTTAGCCTGGAACCGTTTGACACATTGCTTCGAGCTAAGCTTCATTTTTTCCCGCCCTGTAGAGCCTTCAGTGGCATCTCCTCTCAAGCGGGAGGGGAAGGAAGAAGAGGGATTGCTAAAAACCATCCTTCAATCCCGAGGTCCCTGGCTGGAGGGCAGCTCGAAAACAATGTGCCACGTGGTTCCATTTGGCAAGCGATCCTAGCATCTCCCCGGTTAGACTAGCCGAGGAGAGCCCTCCTGTTTCCTTGCAGAAGTCCCGGTGCAGCCTATCCCATCTTTCGCATGCAAAAAATGTGTGGCAGTCATCGCCTTCCCTTGCGAAAAATCATTACTTACCAATCATGTGCAAGTAAGGCTGAAAACACCCATGCCTGCTCAAGAGCAGCTGGCTAAGGCAGAAGTCAATTTCACTTCGCGTTGGATTGAGCTACGGTCTCAGATCAGGGACGAGGCGCGCAGTTCATTTTCCATTCGTGCTGTTCTTCCCAGACTGCTGCCAATCATTGACTAAGCGTTGGCTTTCCTCGCGGCGCAGGTAAATAGCACGGTGATTTCTAGCAAGGATAGCAATGGGAACCACGCCAGCGATGACTAGCACCGCCAAATCAGAGATTGTCAGATATGAAGATGCAACCCTCAGTGCTCCTCTTCTCTGTACCTGTACCAAGCGTTTACAGTACAGCCCTTTGCTGAAAGCGCCGCCTCGTATTTCTCCACCATACAGGAGTATCGACTCTACAGACCTAATCAAATGATGCCTTCTTCATGGGTTGGGTCCCCCTACGTTCGCCATAAGTCGACTCAGAGCCAATACGCTTGAAGCAGCTTTATCAGCAGTCACCCTGACTTTCTCAGAGAAACTCATTTTCGAGTCAATCAAAAACCCCAGGTACTTCACGGATGGCTTCGATTCAACCCGTACTTCCCGAGTACTGATTGTCCATACTCTGCGGATTCTCTTCTCTGTCATGATGATCATATCGATTTATTCCAGTGCTAAACCGAACCCACGAGCAGTCATCCAGTCTCTCACCCCACGGATTAGCATACCTAGTATACGTTGCGCTTATTCAATGGTGCGTCAAGCACCTAGTGCCGCAAAATCATCCGCATAGCCGATCAGGCATGACTCATCTGGCAGCTTTGGTCTCAGTAGCCCGCCGTACGGTATGTTCCACAAATTCGGCAAGGAAAGATCCCTGAGGAACACCCGATGTAACTTCCATCGTCGTTGACCTCTTTTTTGTGGTAGGGAGGTGAATGCTATTTATGCACAGAGTGTGGGACTCCCATGCTCAAAAGAAGGCGACTGGACTACCACTAAACACTTCCCCTGTCAACCTCAGAACCCAGCCTGGAACCCTTCGACACATTACTTCGGGCCAGGTCTCGTTTTGGTACACCGCGAGGCGCCGGGGGATCCCTCTCCTAGCGGGAGGGGAGAGTGGAAGAGGAAGTGCCAGAAAAGCGATCCCCCAGCCTCAACACCCCCGGCTGCTGTGAGTCCCTTTTATCTTTTAGGACTGGCCGAGCATAATGTGCCACCTGGTTCCATTTGTCAACCGATTCGAGCATCACCGCGACTATATTAACCGGGGTGAGCTCTCCCGTCTCCCTGTAGAGGTTACTTCGCAGCCTGACCCATTTTATGCACGCAAAAAATGTGTGGCAGGCATTGTCTTCCTCTTCTGGGCAATACCGACAATCGGCGGACCGTGACTTACCAATCTTGTGCAGGTATGACTGAAAACACCCATGTCCGCTCGAAAGCTGGGTCAGATAGAAGTCAGTCTCACCATACCTTCGATTTGGCCACGGTCTCACATCCGGGATGAAGCGCGTAGTCCACTTTCCCTTCGTGCAATTCACCCAAGACTGCTGCCAATCGTTGAGCGAGCGCTGTCTCTCCTCGCGGACAACCATCTCCCTCGCATCCTCGTTTCGGCGCAGATAAAAAGCGTGGCGCTCTCTAGCAAGGAAGGCGACAGGTATCACGCCTGCAATAACTCTCACCGCCGAATCAGAGACTGTCGGATACGAAGATGCAATCCTCAGCGCTCCTCCAAAAACTCATCAAGAGGCGTCTTCTTGATGGGCTGGGTCCCCCTACGTTGGCCATAAGCCAAATCAGAGCCGATACTCCTGAAGCAGCTTTCTCAGCCGTTGCCCTGATTTGCTCTCTTTTTTGTCTTGATGACTACTTCGGTGTTCTCGAGTGCTAAACTGAACCCGCGAGCAGTCATCCAGTCCCTCACTCGGCGTATTAGCATACCTAGCCTAATTTGCACCTATTCAACGGTGCGTCCAGCGACCAGAGCCGGAACATCATCCGCATAGCTAACCAAGCGCGACTCATCTGGCATCTCAAGTCTCAGTAGCCCGTATTAAGATATGTTCCATAGGTCTGGACCAAGGATAGATCCTTGGGCAACACCCGATGAGATTTACATCCTTCGTTGGCCCCGTATTGTGTCGTAGAGCAGGCTTCGGTCCTTTAGGTAGTTCCTCAAAAGCCGCATTAGATATTCTGGAACTGGAAAAGAATTTTCCAGCGTATCCAGAATATCCACCCAGCTAGCGGAGTTGAAGGCGTTCCTGACGTCGAGTGTCACCAACAGGACGATCCGTCGCTTGGTGCGACTATATGCCTCTGCCTTTTGGACCGCGCTCACCACCTCTGCAATTGCATCAATGGTAGAGCGTCCTGCTCTAAAGCCGTACAGCCGAGGAGATAGGTCCCCAGCAGCAAGAATCGCGTCAGTGAGTCTTCCCTTGATGAGTTTCTCTAGCACTTTCCCAGCCGTGTCTAGCATGCATAACGGGCGGTATGCAGATGGCGATGCGGGATTTCTCTTCCCCTTGCTCATTAGCACAAGCCTCGACACCTTCCAACGTATCGGGAAAACCCCGTCCCGAAGGGAAGCTTTAAATGTGCTGAGCAGCAAGTCGGGACAATGGTGATAGACAAGCTGCAACACCTCAGCCGGAACACCATCTGGACCTGGAGCCTTCCTCGCTCTCAGCGAAAGGACTGCATCTTCCAGTTCCGGCTGTGTGAAGAGTGGGCACTCGACTGCTGTTTCATCATGGACATCGTCAACACGGACGGGATGGGCGGGGAAAAGTGCTCGCACTATCTCGTCCATCTTTTCCGCATCATGTATAGAAGGCTTCCGTAGAGCAGCAAGCTTCCGCATAACTAGCTTGTAGCCAAGGCCCCAAGGATCCTTGTTCACGTTGTCCACTAGATCTTGCCAGCAGCGAGCCTTGCTATTGTTGATCAATTTGCGAAGGCATTTTCTGGCCGAATTAAATGCTGCTGCGCGGTTGCTTGCCTCGTCCCGGCTCCGTGCCTGCTGAGCCTCACGCCGAAGCTTGTGACACTCCCTTCGCTTTTCAGTGATTTCAGTACACGGGGGCTTGGCGTGCTGGGGTTTTCGACGGGGCATAGAAGCTTTGCAAGCAGTTGTGATGATGCTCATAGATGAGTTCACCACGTCTTGAGCTGCCAGTTCATCCGTCCCCTGCAGCGGTACACCTGCTGTGAGAACCTCGACGAACCTCTCGACGTCCATCCTCTCGATGTTCCACCCAATTGTAGAAAGCCGAGAGCACGGACTTCGGGAGACAACATCGCTTATCTCAAGCCTGACCTTGCATCGTATCATAAAGTAAGCTTCAATCCTTCAGGTAGGGCCTCAAAAGTCGCATCAAACTTTAAAAGGGGCTTCCAACGTATCAAGAATATCCACCCACCTAGCGAAGATGAAGGCGTTCTGAGCACCTACGAAACCACTCGTCGCTTGGTACGGCCATTTGCTCACCACATCTGCAATTGCATCAATGGTGAAGCGTCCTGCTCTAAACCCATACTGCCGAAGAGATAGGTCCCCAGCAGCACGAATTGCGTTAGTGAGTCTTCCCTTGATGAGCTTCTCTAGCCCTTCCCAGCCGTAGCTAGCATGCATAAAGGACACTATGCAGATGGCAACCCGGGATCCCCCTTCACCTTGCTGATCAGTACGAGCCTCGCTAACTTCCAATGTTCTTGCAGGCAAGCGTTGAATGTACTGAGCAGCCAGCTAAGAAAATTATGATAGACGAGCTGAAATACCTCACCTGGGCCGCCATCTGGATCTGAAACCTTCTTTGGTTTCAATGATGGGACTGCCTCTACCAGTTCCAGCCTCGTGAAGAATGGGCATGCGACTGCTGTTTTGACGTGGATGGGATGGGCGGGGAAAAGCGCCCAAACTATCTCGTCCATCTTTTCCGCTTCACATATGCAGGGCTTGCGTTGGGCATTAAGCTTCCGCATAACTAGCTTTGTAGCCAAAACTCCACTGATTCCCGCTCACATTGTCCACTTTATTTTGCTAGCAGAGAGCCTTGCTGCAGTTATTCATGTTGCGGAAGCATTTCGTGGCCGATTTATATGTTGCTAACTGGCTGCACGCTGCATTCCGGTTCCATGGTCGTTGAGCTTACGTCGAGGTTTGTGATACTCCCTTCGCTTTTCAGCGATTTCAGTTGACCACCAGCTCACTGGAGCCGTGCAGTACCGGGGTGTCCGATGGGGCATAAAAGCACTGTAAGCAAACGTGATGATACTCATAGTCGAGTTCACTAAGCCTTGAGCTGCTGGGATTTCAGGTCTCTGCGAATCTTCTAGCAAGGGGCACCTGCGATGAGCAACTCGACGAATCTCTTCACGTCTCTCCTCCTAACGTTCCACCCAATCGTGGAACGGACTTTGGCAGTCAGTATCTTGGATCTGAAGTAGAATGTACTGATGATCACTGGCTACGTAGTACTCTAATACTTTCCAATTGTCCACCCTCCTTACTATTCACTTCGAGGCGAATGTCACGTAGGGAATAGTCCCTTCACAGTCAATACTTGGCGTATCACCGTCGCTCAGAATGACGACCCCTGTCTTTGCCACCATGTCTAAGACTCCTTTTCCCTGTGTATAAGTTTGGGGCATGCCCTAGTCGATTGCTTCAGTGTTGAAGTCTCCCCTAACGACAGCGACCTCCAAAGAATTAGGCTTAGCTTGGAAAGATGATATCGATTCATTCGGCGTTAAATGTATTCTAAAGAATGTATCCCTGAACACCAAATCCACTGGAAACCATCCTTCCTTTCATAGCCCACCACTAGGAAATCAGAACTGTTCCTTACACAGATGTCGGCAGTACCAGTTCGTCAGGGTACCATGGTGTCGAACTTTTGTTGTGGTTTTGTTCATTCAGCAGCAAAAAGTCGGCTTTCATGTTTTTGGTTGAACTTGGGTTTAGGCTTACCTGTAGGATAGGGGTCATTGAAGTTCTGATTTTGCCTTAGTTAGGGCTTCCTGGGAAATCCGACATTTCCCAAGATCTGGTCTTGGATCAGCATCCTTGCGAAGAATACAGTGTGCCTCCTTTGTACACTCTTTTCTTTTATGTCCCATTTCATCGCATTTGTAACATAGAGAACTCCTGTCGAGTCCGTTGCAAACTTGTGCGGTGTGACCGTAGTCAAGGCATTTGAAACATTATATCCTGCAGATAGCCCACACTAGTCTTAATTTGCCCTAATTCAGGAATTGTTCGATGTCTTTTTCGGTCAAATCAATGGTGGCCATACGCTGTCCCCCATGGTTTTCAGGGGTGTCACAGCCTCACTTTGATCCTGTCAACGCTAGGGAGCTCCCTTTGGATAGTCTCTTGTATCTCGGCCAGGTCTGTGACACAGTGAATGTCTCTTATTTCATTCGTTGCCATCAGCTCGAGAGAGGCTACAGTTGTGCTTTTTCCGAGGACCTTCTTTACTGCACCGTAAAATGCTTCTATGTTGTCGGCCTCTGCTCCAAATTCGACCAGTGTGTGGCCCGACCGCGTTGGTCGTACTGCTTTAATAGCAGTGTTGGTGCCTGCGGGCCTTACATATCCCCAGATATCCCGCAGAACTTCTGCGTAGGATAGGCCATCTTGGGGTCTTATGAGCAATGCCTCTTGCTGGAGTCTTCGTCGGACTTCTTTCTCTCCTGTTTCGCATCAGGTCGTTTTTCTTGTTGGGCGTCCGTGCGAACTTTATTTTCTGACAGTTTTTGAAGGAGTTTCTTTGCGGCTTTCTTCGCCCGTTTTGTTAGCACTTTCTGGGGCCCCTAGTCTTGCATTCCACGCCCATCAGATGCTTCTTCCTTCCTTCTTTTATCCCAATTTCCTTCGATCGGCCTAGACGGCATTCTTTAATTGATGTTTGATGGTGGAGCTATCTACGCGTGGCCTTTAGGCTTAGCTCTCAGTGCTTCTCTAGCCTTCTACTCTTCTTCACTCTTCGGATCTTCTTTGGCCTTTAACCCGCTCCTCCGATAATAATAATAACTTTTTTTGGATTTTTTTATCTGTGTTTTGGGGTTCTCCGCATAGCTTATAAGTTAGCAGTAATTTCTAAGTCATAGGTAATTTATAATTGCTAAGCAAAAACAAAATGTTGCGTCTAGAAAATACATTTGCTAACAGTCGCTCATCAATTCGAAGGAACTCATCTCTAAAAGAAAGGAGCGTTACCATTTTTATGTTGAGTTCTTTAATTATATCGTCATCCTTCCCAATAAAAAAAATTAAATAGAGAAAGAACTGGAGTAAACCATTATTTTGATATGAAATGATAATTATAGTTAAAGTCATATTACATTACACAGACAGACTGCATTAGACCACACGGGGCAAATTGTACTTGAAACTTGGGTAACTTAAGTAAGCTAGTAAAGTAATTAGCATTACGCACACCACCACTAACCCGAGCCCATAATGTACATAATTTAGTGTTAGGTGTGGGTAATTGGACATCAATTTGGCTGATTTGAATAAATTTTTAGGCGAGTCGCCGTAGATTTGGCAGGTTTGAAAATGCTTAGAAACATGCATGCCATGTACACGATTTTTGTACAATTTAACTTAAGATTTCTCTCGGTATAGGATGACAAAATACGGTTTTATAATCAAATTAGGATTATAGCAGGCAGTTGGTCTGTTACCGTTGCTATTCTATTTGGCTATGGAATACATCATAAGAGAGTTACCTGTCGATACAAGAGGTGTGCTATTGTAGAAGTCGAGGTAAGTCGTAGACAATGCGGACGACATCAACATTTTGTTACGGTCGTTAAAAATCGCCAAGAAACATTTCTGAAACTCAACAGCGAAGCAAAACAAGTAGGGCTACAAATCAATGAGGATCAATCGACATTCATAACGCAGTCAAGAAAAATACCTCACATATCACACTTTGCGAATACAGTATCGCAAAAATATTCAGCTAACAAATAATATATTTTACTCAGCTTGTACGTACAGGAAAACCAAGCTCCAAGTGTATGATGAGACCGGTGCTGTCCTATGGCTGTAATAGTCCGCGTAGTGCAGTAGTTAGAGTGCTCCGTGTATAAGCCGACGGTCCCTGATTCGAACCCCGTTGGTGACAACGAGATTTGTTTCGAGTGACTCTTCGAACGGACTATAAGCCCGTTAATTTATGACACGTACTGGTTTAAATTCAGAATGTATCGCAGCTGGGTGGGCGCATCAATTGCCAAAGCGTTGTAATGATTTGCCACCTCGTTGGTTCGTTCGAGATTTCTCGAAGAAAATCTAAAGCAACCTCTCGTCGGGTGTAGACGTTAAGTCTGGGAACGAGACAACGGACTGTAGCCATAAGACCGACAAGTCGGACACTTACTCTACTCCGAGGTGGCTGCTGGTTGGCTAGCTAGTTCGGAGAGGAATTTCATTCACAGGTCTTCTGCGAGTAGACTAAGTCCGAAATACAAAAATCAGCCACCGGTTCAAATGTCCATTTAAAACGCGTCGAACACAGAGATCTGTCATCCAGCCTTATCAGCTGGCTGTGAAATTTGTATAGGGATGACAGATCTCTGCGGGGTATCGCTCCGTGGGATCGGCGGTTATTACAGCGTGTTACTCACCATATCACCTTTTCGAATGCCAATACATTCGATCAAGTTAATGAAATTCTCTATTTCCAAGCTAAGACCCGAAAGAGGCTGTAGCACTAAAGCAAAAAAAAAAGCTATGGCTGTGAACAATGGTCCCTAGCCTAAGCATCCACAAACATATTGAACGTCGTTGAGAAACGAGTCCTGAGGCGAATAGTCGGAGCGAAGCTAGACAGACCCATGACGAATTCGATACAACCATGAGCTGTATGAAATATTTGATTAGCCGGAGGTCTCAATAAATGTGAGACTGCGGGAGCTGCAATGGGCTGGCCACGTGAACCGTATGAACGAACAGCGGATACCCATAAAGTTATTCGTTGGGAGAACTGAAGGGCACAGATCAGTTGGGAACTGAGTCTGGCCCGGTTGACGAACGCAGTTCATCACTGCTCGTATTTTTGGAATTGGAAGATGCGGTCGATGGGCAGAGATAGCTGGAGGCGCTATTTGCAGGAAGCGAAGGCTTAAGAGAGGCTGTAGTGCTACGAATAACAAGAATCATGTTTGTGACTTTCCTATTCTAAATGCCGTGATCTTAAAATTCGTTCATTACACTTTCGTACAATATAAATAAGTTAGAAAACACAGTTCGCATTCCGATTTCAACCCGATATTTAAAAATTTTGTTCAAGATTGGTATTTCAACGCATTTTCCGGAAACCCTAGATTTTAATATGAAAAGCTCAAATTCGCAATCATTCAATAATAGCCCCAAATACCTTCAAAGATGTTATGTTTATAAAAGGCCAGCTGTCTAAACCCTGCATTAAACTCAACTTATACTTCCAATTATCATTTTCGTCTTTATTTATTGAAATAGGAACAATTGAGTCGAAAATGTTCCTCATTATGCCCATGATAATCTATGCGAAGATTCCTGCCTAATTTTAATAAAGTTTCACATAATAATCAATTAAAACTATGGTTCGTCAAATTTCGTTTAACTCAAGTATCATTTCCTCTATGTTGCATGGCTGGCCAAAAGTCAAATTTCCAACTGAAGGAATGTTCCGAAAAAATTTTGTGGAAGACTAGTGAAATTGTGGTCTACTTCAGAGTAGCAAGTACTTTGCATCATACTTAGTGAATCGTATCCCAATTTTTCCCTCTAAACTCCTAATTTGAGGATCAGTGTTTTTAATTATTTTAAGACATTTAGGCTTTGGATTCGGTATCATTCAGACGAATTCAAAAACTCTAGTAAACATCCTATTTTCAGGATCTTCAGGGCAAAAACTGAGACTACTTTTGGACGTTTAGGTACGAAATGGGCAGCGGCATACCCGACATCAAAGAAAAAGAGAATCCTTAGGCTCATTTTGGGCTGGAAATTTCGAGTCGTATATTTGTCCTCTCAGAAATAAAATACCTGCCATGAAACGCACGACAAGCCGAGTACTCAAAAACAGGCGCAAATGGTTTTCTTTATTCTCTGGTTGACAATATATGACATTGAGTTCTCTGGTTGGTAGAATATAACAAACCAAAGTATTCGTTTACATGTGGATTGCTTGTTATGTCATTTTGCGGCAATCTGTTATGATAGGGGCTTTCGTTACTGCGCACCGCATTCGATTTGCATACGTACTATCTTCAAACTCAGTAGGAGTCTGAAGAGTCTCTAAATGTTCCAAAGGATTACTGTTATTCAAAGATAAGTCATTCCCTTCCTTGCCTGACGAATTTTCACCGCATATTTGTCAGCAACTGCAACATCCTAACCAAATGCAATTCTGTTTATAATACCTACAGCATATGCACTACAAGCTAATGGGTCAGTTCCACAGAGAGTGCATATATAATTTGGAATGCCTCCTCAACAGAAAATGAATTATAAATGCTCTCGTGATATCTATTTTCAGCGTAAATAAATCAAATTAATATTTAATGAAGTTCTGAATAATTACATTGACTGTACTGGCGGCGGTCGTGAAATTTATTCCCATTCAAAACATCTTGCAATAATAATGTGAAGCGAAAACCATCTCCCTAAACGGTTATTATTTTCATTCCCTTCCCAACGGGACATTCATACTCACATATGTATTGGAAACGTGCAACATTTCGGTCCGCAGCATTTTCCAGTCGAGCTTTCACCGCTAAAAGTTAATGTTAATGTGAACCACCTCTAATTACCATAGTCATTTGCTACATATTTCCAACACATATGACTTCCTCCGTATGTGCATCAGCAGTTATGAGAACGAACGTGCAGTGGCAAAAATCATACAAAACATAAGCGCAGAGTGTAGTATGTAGTATGCAGTAGTAGCAGTTATCTGGGTGATACCATAATAGTTTTCTATCTTTTCTGAAAACTCATTCCTATATCGTGCATGTTCATATCGCGATAAAGGACTGTGATGCGGCGAAGAAGACGAGCGGAGACTCCTCCCATGAATCCTATGAATGTTTGCTACTTTTATTGCAAATGTCCCTACAGCTTTGACTTTCTAAGGCAATGTTCTATTGTAGCTATTATAATGTCGAGATACTTGCATATATTTTCCGTTCGAGTCGGAAAAAGCAAAAGCACTTTACGTACATTCAACTTTCCAACAGACTCCCAGAATTTTCCGAATGGCTTGCAATCCATTTGGAATGAATGGTAGTCGTCGAGAAAATGGAATAGTTAAGAGATACGAATATTTAGATACAGAACGACTGCATGAGCTTATAGATATTGAGCTTGAATACATATACGAGTATATGGTTGTATAATTGACTAGAATAGGTCGGAAAATTCATCTAGTGTTTTGGCAATAATGTTGTGTTCGTCTATTTCAAAGCAAGTTGAGAAGGCAGGAGTTTGCTGTAACCAGAAGAGTTTTGCAGCCAATCCACGGGGTGTATGTTTTCCTGCTAAGCCATTCATAATATATAAAAAACGACTAAAATTTCCTGTATATTATGGATCTCTAGGCAAACTAAATACACAAACGTACATATAAAGGAGGAAAAGCATCAGGTAAGGATCATTTGAGAAATGTAATGAGTTATAATTTTCACGGGTTTTATAAAAAAAAACATTTTTCTACAATACCATACGAGTATTAAAATCGATAACTGTCTGCCCGTCAGTGCGTCACAGCTTGTTTTGTCAGGAATTTTTGGCTAATGAAAGTTTCATAACCAAAAAAAAAATTTCAAAGGATTTCAACCCTCCACCCCTCGCGCCTTTTTATTACAAGATCCATCGCATGAGGTCTTTAGAGACCCCAGAAATCAAGAAGCGTTTTTAAATGTAAATAATAACTTATACAGTGGAGATCTGTAATTTAATGAGACGATACAGACCATTATCATCGTCATCAAACAACGAAAATATTTCGTCAAGAGGTGCGAATCTGCCCATCACGTCAGGGTATCTATCGCAGAGTATACCCTCATCGTCATCAAGTAACGCAAAGCTAATGGTTAGCGGTGTTGCAGACGCTTTGCCTACTTCTCAGCGTTCTTCGTTTATCACTACAAGAAGTATGGCGCAGAGATCTTCATCTCATCGGGGAGCCATTTCAATAAATTTCGAAATGCGGCATGTTCCTGAGGAATTGCCATCCCTCCAAGTTGTAGCGCCACCGAAACAAATCTTCATATCAAGGCTTGCGTATAGCACGTCCACCGAAGCCATTTTGGATTATGTAAATAAGAAATTTTGCTCATCTCTGAAAATAATTAGCTGACGAAGGACAACTTGATCAACAGGGTTATAGCTTCTTTCAAACTGACTGTTCCGGCATTGTGTGACTACATCTTGAACCCTGATTGCTGGCCGCCTGGAGTGCTTATCAAATCTTTCATAACTACAAGGAAAAACAATTTTCGTTCTCCACCAAGCTCCCTACCAAAGCTGTAACATCTGTTCTTCCTAAAAACTTTCAGAATAGCACTCTTAAAAGCCAAATTTTTAAATTTTCTATTTATTATCAAAATGTTCGGGGCTTAAGATCCAAGCTGAAGGATCTAGCTTTATCCTATTCTCTCTCTAACGATGAAATAATCTGTATTTCTGAATCCTGGTTGACTGATAGTATATTTGACTCTGAAAGTTTTCCTAATCACACAATTATTAGGCGTGATCGTGATACGTCAATCTCCATCAAGTTAGACGGAGGAGGTGTCCTAGTCTCCTACAAGAATACCTTTATTGGCTTCCCTCTCACAAATTTTCTTTTCACTGCTCCTGTAGAATGTGTGGGGGCAAAAATAGTAATTTCGTCTTCCCTTTTTCTTCTTGTCTTTTGCACTTATATACCTTGTAAGTCTGCTTTTACGGTCTACAATACTTTCTTCACCGAAATATCTAGTATTTTCTTATCGCGCTTTTCAAATTGTCACCTTATTTTATGTGGAGATTTTAACCTTCCTAAACTCTCATGGAAAGACAATCAGGTAGATTCTGACTCATCTCAAATTTGGTCTTTAATTTCTTCTTTTAAGTCCATGTGTTCCCTGGCTCAATTTAATAATTTCCTTAACGTTAATAATCATATTCTTGACTGATTCTTCTGTAGTATGGAGCAATCGTTGTTATGCTCACGTTCAGTTCTTTTTTCTTATCTCTCTCCTGATCCCCATCATCCCCCCCTTACGCTTTGAAATTTCCTGTACTGCTTCTGTTCGTTATCGTCGGAAAGAGCGTCAGCGCTATAACTTTTATAAAACTAATTATGAGCAACTATCCGAAACAATTCGCTCTGTTGATTGGTCCTCCTTCTTTCGCGGTCTTGACTCGGATACCTTTTGTAACAATTTCTATGATTTCTTAAACGCTGCTATTCCTAACACAACTCTACTTGTCAGTATAAGAAACTCTTTTGACTGTCCCTGGTTAATTCTCGATGTGAGGCGGGCCTTGAAAGCTAAAGATCGAGCTCGTCAAGGTTTTTCACGTGACAGATCCCCTGAGTCACGTACAGTTTTTTGTCATCTGAGGTCGGTAGCTAAGAAAAAGCTGCAGATCGCTAAAACTTCTTATTTCATAGTATTGAAGGCTCTCTAAACTCAAATCATTCAAAACCATTTTGGAAATATCCACGCTCTCTTAAATCCTCTTCCAGTTTCCCATTCTCGCTTCATTTGAACGGCTGCTTAGCAACTTCAACTTTCAATATTTGTGAACTTTTTAAAACTCCGTTTTCTTCTACTTTTAATGCTGCACCCAGCAATAGCCATCCGTTTCCAATCGTACACACGCCACCTTCATTCCCTTTTACTTGCTATCCAGAAGATGTTATGAAGCTTATTTTAGAACTTGGTGACTCTGTTAGTTCAGGTCCCGATAGTATTCCTAAGCATTTTGTGAAATCATTAGCTACCTCTATTTGCATCCCCCTTTCCTTTCTCTTCAATTCTAGCTTATCTTGAGGTTCTTTTCCTTTACGTTGGAAAAGATCCTATGTTACTCCTATTTTGAAAAAAGTTAGTACCTCAGGCGTTGCCAATTATCAGCCTATTTCCTTATTACTCTGTTTCTCTAAACTACAGAAGAAAATCGTGTACTTGCACCTTTCTTCAGTCACTCATGAGTTGGTGGTTCCTGAACAACATGGTTTTATCAAACAGCGATAGACCTTAACGAATTTGTTAGAATTGATGACCATTACTTCGAAAGCCATGGAGGACCGTTTACAAGTCGAAACCTTGTATTTCGATTTCTCTAAAGCCTTCGACTCAGTAAATAACAATATTTTGTTTAGCAAACTTAAATTCCGTAACGTGACTGATTATTTGCTCCACTGGTTATCCTCTTACTTATCCAATCGTGCCAGTCAGGTATCTTTTCAAGGCTGTCTTTCTACTCCCTTCTATCCGTCTTCTGGTGTTCCTCAAGGATCCATTCTGGGCCCACTATTGTTCACTCTGTTTATAAATGACTTACCATCCGTTGTCATCAACATCTCCTGCCTTATTTAGGCAGATGATCTCCAAGTTTTCAAAGTAGTATCGTCAATCGGTGACTGTGCTTTGCTTCAAGAAGATTTGAATGCCATTTTTTCTTGGAGTTCTTATAACCAACTTACACTAAATGATTCTTAGTGCACCCATCTTTCATTTTCTTATAACCCTTACCCTATTAGCTTTCAATTTACGTTAAATAATTCGTACCTATGTACGGTGACACACTTCAGGGACTTGGGTGTCACTTTCGACTCTAAATTAAAGCTCGATGTTCATATTTCTGAAATAACTTCTAAAGCCTCTCGCATTTCTGGCTTGATCTTAAAAAATTACTATATTTTTTCCGATCCTTTGTCGTGTGTTAAATTATATTCTAGTATGGTTCGTCCCATCCTTGAGTACTGTTCGCCAGTTTGGTCGCCTCATTTGAAGTGTTTGAAGTTCACGCTAGAAGCTGTACAAAAAAGATTTACCAGGACCGTCTTCTTGAAATTCCAGATTCCCTACATTTTTTATGAATGACGCTTAGCTATCCTCAATATTCCTTCGCTGGAAATGCGTCGACTTACTTGCTGAATGTTTCCTTTACAGGCTTTGCCGGGGTTGGCTGATACTCGCCTTGTCAACCAGGTACCTGTGAGGCGCGTTATGCGTTCTTCAAGATCGTCGAATATCTTTGATGTTCCATTAGCACGTAGTTTGGTGTATTTTCATTTATCGATGCTCAGATTACCTCGTAACTATGATGACCTTCAGGTTGGGCCCTTCCCCCTCTGGTATTTAGTTTATAAAAGATTTTTCAACTTTCTTCTCAGCTCTTAGTAATTTTTCTTATTTATTTTCTCCTAGTTTTTGCATTTTTTATTACTTTTATCTTGCTTTTTGCATGCTATGCTATTATTTAATTCATTTTGCTGTACTATTATTTTATCTATTTTGTAATTGGATTTTTTTTCTGTTAAATAGAAATAAATAAATAAAATAAATAAAAGCCAGTGGCTGCCAGACATACGTTAAAGTAAAAAGACTGTTTTTTTTTATAATTTATTCTGACTACTGTATACACATTTTTCGTGGGTTTCCAATCTCGAATTCAGGGAACTTTGGCAGATACATATGAGGTTCTAACGGATTCAAAAAACCACCTTGGTTACGTCATATTATAAAAGCTGAAACTTATATCGGGTTGTTCGATAATTCATGTCGTTTTTAGGGTTTTGAAAAAAAAAATTGCAATACTCTACTAATATCGGTGCCTGCCCGTCCGTTCTCTATCCGTTCGTCAGTGCCTTACAGCAAGTTTTCTTAGGAACTACAGAAGCTACAGTGATCAAATTTTGTGAACGTGCATACGTATCATAGCTGACCGGGCTTATATTCCGTCCGAAAAATCACTCGAAACAGATCTAGTTGTCTCAGAATTTGAGCGAGAAACCTTCGGCTCACGAGGTGAGCACTCTTATTACTACATTACGCGGAGTACGACCTGGTGACTAGCTGGCAATTTACTGATCAATTCCTCTCTTTTTGAATAGCATGTTTGTTTGGGGTCTTTTCTATCTTGTTGCATTCTTTCAACATTCACTTCGCAATTTTTATAGTAGGCGCATCTACAGACGTAATAACCTCCCACAATTAATTGCCTCCCTTGTGTACTTTAGGTAGATGTTTTTTCCGGTAGTACAATATTGGTGTTTAGATTAATTAGATCTTAGTCCAGGTCATTTACCCTACAATTCATTTAATTCAAAGTTCATTACTGTAATCGAGACTTTCATTAACATTAAAATACTTCCAATGTTTATTTCCCTTTGTAAGCATTATTTCAAGTTCAATAACTCAAATGTGAAATTACTGCCACCTCAAGCAAATCGCAATTTGATTATAGTTCAGTCAAAGAATATTGCACTTGCTTGTGCTGGCAATAATTCTTCCCACGCCCTAGCTAAAGAATTCATGCACTAAATGCAAAATGTTACTATAAATTAACCAAGAGTAGCGACAATAAAGCATTTATGTTGAATCACTTGTAATAAGCGTTTTCATTTCATAGCTGGAACATTTGGTTCGTTGAGCCGGATTGGAAGCCAGTAGGAGTCAAGTGGAAATAGGATTCTTAGACCAGGAGGAGACAACTTCTAGAGGACTTCAATTTTTTTTTTGGACGAATAATTAGCGGTAACAAATTGGCGCTAGAAACAAAGTGGTGAATCAATACTAGGAGGATTCCATACAAATCCAAATCAGGAGGAGACAGCTTCTAGAGGACTTCAATTTCAGCCATACTTGGACGACCAACTGGAAGTAGCAACTTAGCACTGTAAGCAAGCCATACATACTTGGACGAACAATTGGAAGTAGCAACTTGGCGCTGTAATCAAGGTGCCAAATAAATACTAGGAGGATATGTACTACCCATAAAAAAAAAGTTGGTGCTGAAAGTAAGGTGTCGAATCAGTTCACATCAAAGAGAGACTTAGCATTGGGAAAAGGGGAAGTTGACACTTGGATAGGATTGGAAAAGGCCATTCGGAATTCTGCAATAACATAGTACTGAGTAGCACACCAGTGTGAGCGCCCAAGAGACAATCGTCAAACAAATCCAGAGGTTGATCACCAATTTTAAGAAAGACAGCGAGTCACGATACAGCCTCGCCTACTTCTGAACCAGGATTGAAAAACTAAAGGCGTTATGGGAGAAATGTGAAGAACAACATGAGGCAGAATGTAGCCAGTTAAAAGAGAAGGCTGACCAGCTTTCGCAATATTCTACAGAGTTCGAGCGGTTAGAGGACCTGGTTATGGATTATCTCATGATTTTCCAGCCCAAAATCAATGGATATGCATTGCTAGCTACAACATCGCCTGCACCTAATTCTGTAAAGCTGGAGAGGATGAGAATTCCATCGTTCAGTGGTAGCTACACTGACTGGTTTGCATTCCATGATTTATTCGAAAGTATGGTACAACTTATAGGTGATGAAGGAGAAGAAGAAGAAGCAAAATCAACATCCTTAATTGCCACGACAGAAGAACAACCGACAATATTAAATGGGTATTTATCCTTCCACAAATTACAGAGGATTATTGCGTTGTGCCGATGTTTCATTTTCAATACCAGACGCCCCAATATAAAACGGTTTGGAAATTTGTCAGAAGCTGAGCTCAAGGAATCTACTTACACCTGTATTAGGATAACGCAGAATCATGCATTCAAGGAGGATATTCACCATATATCTAAAAAGGACAGAGTTCCGAAAAGCAATCGTATTAAAGCCCTTTGATGTTGACGAAATACTCAGGGCGGGCGGTCGCATCCACCAGGCTGTCAGCGGAGATATAGCCAAACACCCTGCAATTATCCCAAATGGCACTTTAGCAACACTTTTGACACGACAAGCTCATCAGCAAACCTTACATGGTGGTAGTCAATTGACGTTGTCTACTCTGCGATTCAAGTATTGGATAATATCAGGACAACCGGCCGTGAAAAAGGTGTTGCGGGAATGCATGATGTGTTTCAAGATGACGGCTAGGCCCATGACTCAACTTATGGGCAACTTACCGACTTCTAGAGTACAACTCGAAAAACCTTTCCTGAACACTGGAATTGACTATGCTGGACCAATCACTGTTAAATGGAATGGGGATAGAGGCGCCAAAACGACAAAGGCATCTATAGCAGTCTTTGTGTGCATGGCCACAAAGGCCTTTCATCTCGAGCTTGTTTCCGATTTAACATCTAGCGGATGTATTGCGGCTACAAACGGTTCATTGCGAGACGTGGAAAGTTACAGTGATAGCGGCTTTAACTTTTTAGGAGCCAACAAGCAGTTGTAGGCAGCTTACAGAGCATCTCTTCAGGCATGTAGCTCTGCAATTGCGGATTATGGAACACAATGGGAATTCATTCCTCCTAGTAGTCCACATTTTGGTGGACTCTGGGAAGCCGGCGTGAAGACAATGAAAGCACATATGTATAAGACAATAGGGCGTCAGGTACTAAATGTCGAAGAGATGAACACGCTATTAGCCCAGATCGAAGCGTTTATGAACTCACGTCCACTTATACAAGTAAGCGACGACCCGAACGATATGGCTGCATTAAACCCAGGTCACTTCCTCACTGATGATAGCCTGTTTGAACTCAAGGATGATCCTAGAGAATCCAACTACACTTTGCTGAAAAGATGGCACTTGGTCCAACAAATGAAGCAATCCTATTGGCGAAGATGGACTGGAGGATACCTGCAACGCTTACAGCACAGACCTAAGTGGTTTGTGAAAAAACAGACAATCCGAAGGTAGGCGAATGGTATTGGTAAAAACGGACAACATTCCATCGATGCACTTACCGTTAGCGACGATTGTAGCAACACATCCAGCACCAGATGGTTTAGTTCGAACGGTGTCTCTCAAGTTAAATGGAACTATCAAACTACGTCCTATAGTCAAAATTTGCAAACTACCATTAAACATGGAAGATCAGCAACCAGCAGAAACAACCACGATATCAACCAACGTAGGAATCCAACCGCCAAAAGCAGCAACAAAGCGACCATCAGAACAAAATGCCGGCTCAGAAAACAGAAAAAAAAGCATCCAAAAAACGAACCTTCTAGAATATCAGCAGCCCTACTCACAACCCTGTTTGTCCTTGGAGTTTTACCATCTCCTGCATTATCGGATGCTAATGTAACAAATCTGGATGGTGTTATGTACATAGAACAAGTCGGCCGGGCTAATATACTTCGAGGCACCTTACAACTCAATATCGAATGTCCACTCTCTGATCTAACAACAGATAAGATGAATATGCGATGTTTTAATTCCAGTTTATATTTTTTGTGATCCAAGGGCAGACAAACAACCGAAAAAGTACACCGCTTTGACCTAGTTCACCACATCTCAGACACTATCGAGGATACCCGGCAAAAAATCAACCTGTTGCGCTTTAAGCACACTCGAATGAAACGCGGAATATTTGGGCAGACGCTGACAGCAGTCTTTGGAGTGAATGATGAAATCATCACGGATGTTCAGAGTTTATCCACAAATCAAGAGACAATTAGAACCTTACTCAACCATCAAGGAAAGATATCACTTCAACTTACAAAAAAAAAAATGAATACAACCTCAAGCAGAATGAACCAGCAACTTGAAAGATTCTCAAACCAACTAAGGAACGGACTCGAGCAGATAAATGAATCATTCAGTTCTTAGGAACGTATCATCGTGCCATCAATTTCATCAACAAAGTGGATTGAAAATATAGCAATTTTTAATGGCTGTCAATACGAAGGAAGGAATAACCGAATGCATCAAATTTGCAGATCTTCAGGCCTCCATACAAAAAACACAAACATTATTACCAGCCCATCTCACAATTGTACACTCGACTACTAAAAAATTGACAATTGATTCTTGTCAAAACAGTATTAAAATTCACGGATACTTGCCAATCATTGGTAACCGCAGATTTGATCTAATTAAGTCCACTGCAATTCCTGTTCAGTAGAAACCTACGTTATTTACCGCACTCAGCATCCCTAATTTGATTTTAGGAATCAAGTTTATTTCGAGATAACCACCATCTGAACTTCTGGAACGTATTTTCTTTCCAGTGCAACCCTAACTGATATGAGAGCCAAGAGTAACTGCATAATAACTACTGATATCGATCAACACCTGGTTATTTGTCACACCTCAACCGGTCCATGCGCAGACAGTTTGCCAAGGTGTAAGGACATATTTGCAAATCAATGGAACGGGAATAATCAATTATACCTGAATACAATATTGATTTGCCATTTTGACCTACCCGGGAGAACTCGTAATATACAATATTTCTCCGGCACTTCAATGCTGGCTTCTTCACTGACGGCTCCAAAGCCTTAGTGGAACTAGAGTGGTGTGGCTTCTTTTAGAATCAACTCAAGTATATGCCGGACCTCCAGAAAATCATGCCACAGAGTTTCAATTGGAGTACTTGTCATTCTTCAGGTACTGGCGTGCATCATTGAGTAATGGTGGTGCTGTACTGATGACTCTCTCCAATTTCCTCCCCACCTCGAAACTGGTCCCTGAAAGTTAACTAAAGCTATGTGTTCAATCACCAAAGTAAAACTCTCAGGATTAAACTTTCAATAACTACCAAACTACCAAAATTGAAACGAACGTCTTGAATAACGGATAAACGACAAGTGATTTTATTGATCATTAATGTGAATTTATATACAATGAAATTATGCTTACATCTAATAATTTGTCATTCATAGTTCATTGCATGAAATAAGCAAAATTCAGGCAATGACCTATGAATGTTTCATTTGTGCTGATCATATGTGCATGCATATGCAAATAGAAAAAGTGCGTACATCGAATTTATGCAATTGCGTTCAATGCACTGTATAGATCATTGCATGCAGTGATGGGATATGCAGGCAATGACCCATGACAGTGAATGAAAGGTAATTTGCGCGCATATGCATTAATTAAGAAATTCAATTTTGGGTTCATATGTATTTGGATATGCATGTGCGCGCAAATATGCAAGGCGTTAATGAGCTGGATATGCATGCACATATTCCCGGGGCATGAAATGACAAGTTTCAATATGATTGTCTTCTTTGAGGCCGCAATCGAAATTCGCTTTGTGTTGCATCGGGGGATCCTGCCTTGTTGTGACTGCAATGACGTTGGTAACAGAAAATGAATCCCAAAATGAGGAGGATGATGATAGATGTAACGCCGGCAGTGTTGGCAACCACGTGATACGGTTTTGGCAAATGTAAATATTGTTGAGATGCAAGGAGTTGTAAGTCATTTTTTACATAATTTCTTAATATCGTCAGTGTGGTTAAGTGTGAGTATGCGGTGAAGTTCAGGTCGGATGTGTTGGTGCATATTGTCCGTAATGTCAGTGATATTTATAGTTACTGGAAGATCGTAGCCGCTTTTTATTCTGCTTTGGTAATGGTGGTTTGCAGTTATTGTGTAAGGTCCATCCTTTAATGAACAATCCTTAAAGAAATGTAGAAGCCCCAATTTGAACAATTTGATTTGTTTTATTTGATTTCCGCAGACGACCGTTATTGGTGTTTCATTGCTGTGGAAATATATCCAGGAGTTAAGGTTGCATAGTTTGATCCATCTTTCGGCGGCGGGAACTGTTTCTAATTTACAGGTGTTTGGAAATTGTACTGGCTGGTCTATCAACTGGAGTTCACATTGTGCGGGGCCGGCGTTCCTTTAAAAAAGGCGTGATTTTGATTGCAAATACGATTCCCATCAGGATCGACAAGACAGCGATCGAGCTCGTCCTTTGACAGTTGGTAGTAGTAATCCCTGTGAAGTGTTAGAACCAAAAAGTTAGAGTTGGTCTATCAACTGGAGTTCACATTGTGCGGGGCCGGCGTTCCTTTAAAAAAGGCGTGATTTTGATTGCAAATACGATTCCCATCAGGATCGACCAGACAGCGATCGAGCTCGTCCTTTGACAGTTGGTAGTAGTAATCCCTGTGAAGTGTTAGAACCAAAAAGTTAGAGTTGGTTTGTATTTGGACGTATCTTGCGTGTAGTTCGAAAGTTAAAGGAATAATTTTAAACAGCTGGTAGATTTCATTTTTTACCAATGGTACGGTTATTTTAAAGATGGTTTTGTTTCTCGAAATCCTCGCCTCCATACTCATAAGCATGTAGAGCTGGGTTAGTAGCTTATCCATAGAGTGGCCGGGAATGGTTAAAGTTGCCGGTATGTGCTCCCTAATTATTCGAATTTCGTTGGATAACTGGTCTGGAGAAAGAATTGAAGGGCTAACCTTTCCGTTTCGGCTGTCGGTCACAATGTTGAAAAATAATGATTGCGTGTGTTCATAAGCTTCCATTATGGTTGCAAGATGTATCGCTAGAGTGTTGAACGTGGATAGGATTTGTTGCTCGTCCAGTACCTTATTTGTAGAATTAATCGTTTCCACGAAATTTTCAAAGTAGTTGTTGACTGTTCGCAGTTGTTTGTTAAAAAAGTCTCTGTCACGTGTAATTACATTCATAGTCGAGTCAATTAAAGAAGTTTGATTTTTAATGAGACTGAGTAAATGGTTGTCGTCAGTAGATATTCTGTCGATTGTTGATGACATCTCATCTGCATATTGCTGATACATCAGGCCAAATAATTTGTTGCTGATTGTGCCAACGAAGTCAAATGGGGATCGTCTATGCCGGTTGATGCTGGTGTCCTTGTTAAGTAATAAATCATTCTTTATTTGAAGCTTGTCTACTCTTATTTGAAACTGGATTGCGAGTAGTGAGCACTGTCTATTATGTCCAAGGCTATCGCATATTTCTCTTATTCTTTTTACCTGAGCCTGAATATTTTGTAGCTCAATCCAGTAGTTCTGCATGTTATAATACACGATGATGTTCCAGTGGTCAGTAACCATAGAAATCTGGGAGATTTCTTCGAAGTAAGCGATTGTTCCGGATTTGAAAGGTGTTAACTTAATGTTGTCTTCTTCAGCGTATCCTTGCGTGGTAGGTGCTCCTTTGATGGATGGAACCAAGAATACAAGTAGTACTAGTGCGATACGCGACAGTGATGATGAACTTATTTTTGCTCGTTTCGGATTGGGTAGGCGCTCTGCTGGTGCTTGATGATTCTCGGATGGGCGATGAGATTGGAGAGGCAATCTGCTGGTGCTTGATTGTTCGGAGATGCGATCCTTTTCACGGTGGTATAGTGTATCGTTGAAAAGCCAATTAGGGTTGATTGGTTGTATTTTGCGTTTTTTATTCTTGGCTCTGGTCACCAAAGCGCTGATTAAAGGTCCCGCTTGATTTTCACATTTTGTATCCGAGGTTGGTGTAGTCTTAGCAGTTGCGAGTTGTTCTTCATTTGGGTCTGATGCAGCCTCCTCCAGTGGTAACGGGCAAAGATTATGAACAGCTCTTCGAAGAATTCCCTGTGCGGTTTTGACGTCCACAACTCGAACGCGACCATCAGGACCTTCATGTTCAGCGACAACTCTTCCTAAGGCCCATTTTAGCGGTGGTGCATTGTCATCCTTGAGAAGAACTAACGTGCCGAGAGGAAGCGTTGATATTGAGCTTGCCCATTTTGTTGTGATTTGTAGATGTTGTAAATACTCTTTGCTCCATCGATTCCAAAAGTCCCATTGGCAAGCTTCGATTTGTTCTTTCCTCTTCAAGAGTGACATTTTTTTGTCGGGAGAATGTGGGTTAGGGATAGTTGCTAAGTGTTCGCCAATCAAAAAATGAGCAGGAGTAAGGGGTTGCAGGTCATTTGGGTTGTTGGAGAGTGGAGTGAGGGGTCTGGAGTTAAGTATTGTTTCTATTTCGCTGATGAAAGTATTCAACTCTTCATATGTAAGAGATGCACTGCTCATCACTCGTTTTAAGTGGTATTTGGCAGCCTTCACCGCCGCTTCCCATAATCCACCGAAATGTGGAGATCTTGGCGGGGTAAACTTCCATATGATTTGTTCATCCGTACAGTACTGGGCAATATCGAGCTGTGTGTTTGGATTCGCAATCAGTTTCTGCAACTCATTTATTTCGTTTTTGGCACCAATGAAATTTGTTGCGTTGTCGCAAAATATCTTAGCTGGTTTGCCTCTTCTGGCCATAAAACGTTTAAGGGCGCCCAGAAAGGCGTCTTTGGTTAAATCAGAAACTAGTTCCAAGTGTACCGCCTTGGTGGCAAAACATACAAAAACAGATATGTAGGATTTGGTGGGAGACTTACCCCGTATCCTATAATGAATGTAAATAGGACACGTCGGGGTCACCAATGTTCAATCACCAAATTAAAACTCTCAGGATTAAACTTTCAATGACTACCAAACTACCAAAATTGAAACGAACGTCTTGAATAACGGATAAACGACAAGTGATTTTATTGATCATTAATGTGAATTTATATGCAATGAAATTATGCTTACATCTAATAATTTGTCATTCATAGTTCATTGCATGAAATAAGCAAAATTCAGGCAATGACCTATGAATGTTTCATTTGTGCTGATCATATGTGCATGCATATGCAAATAGAAAAAGTGCGTACATCGAATTTATGCAATTGCGTTCAATGCACTGGATAGACCATTGCATGCAGTGATGGGATATGCAGGCAATGACCCATGACAGTGAATGAAAGGTAATTTGCGCGCATATGCATTAATTAAGGAATTCAATTTTGGGTTCATATGTATTTGGATATGCATGTGCGCGCAAATATGCAAGGCGTTAATGAGCTGGATATGCATGCACACTATGCTCTGTAGCGAAGCACAGCAAGCGTCAGCTTACCTAGGTACTGGGCCACTGTGGTATCTAAAGTAATCAATTGGTCGACGCCATGGCAAAGTAAGCTTCATCTTCTGCTTTTGCTGGGCCAGAACCAGCCTTGGTATATCAGCTCATCATCCTGTATACCATAAACGAGCACTTGAGTTTAAAGCATGCTCATCTGTACGAATCTGCAGATAGACAAATAGAGAAAAGGCTTTTCCTGCCACCTCTTTTCTCATTGCACTAAAGAGAATAATATGTCAAATTATGATTCGAGCCCTTACATACTACGATTCTTGTAGTTAACTCTGTCAAACGTTTGGAGCTATTGCAGACGCCCCCTCTGCCGATTGTCTTCAAAAAGATGTTGGTGCCTAGTATTCCTTGTGTAAAAGTCCAGTGTTTGCAGGGGCGGCAAGAGTCAGAATAGTGTTGGTGTTGACGTCATCCCTTTGGTCCTGTTGTGGTTTCTTTGCCTCACAAAGAGATTCCAATAGTATGGGGGAAGTGAATGCATTGGTCAGGTTGGCCTGAGTGCTTGAAGTATCCTGGCCTCGCCTCATCGAAAGCAACAAAAACAACATGCATCGGAAGAAGGTTAAAGTGTAAGACAAGTGAACTTCGCATTGAATCTGACGAGTGGATTGTATCGAAGGTGCTGAAATTGTAGTTCCTCTCCCGCCATAATCGCGAAACCACATTGTAACCAGAAAAAATACGTCAACAGAAACTGGCTGATTTCTTGAAAAAAATGTGTTGTCAGAAGCATATTGAAAAAGAAACTTTGAATTAATTTTGTTCTTATGACACAAAGTAATTGAAATAATTATGTATTTTATATTATTGCTTTTCCCTATTTTGCGTTAATGAAATCATTCCCATCTCACAAATCCAATTTAAATATTTCAATTTTAACATCGGTCAACAACCTTTTCAATGAATCTATCAAAGCTTGCAGCTACTGAATTTAAAATTTATTATAATGAAAACGAAAAACAAGATCTCTCCCTTAACTAGAAGAAATGAATTCCATTATCATACGAAATGTATCAAAATCAATTTCTTATATCAACCGAGTCTGAATTTAAAATTCCATTTGGAAAGAAACGGTAGATTTTGTAGCTTTTATCTTGATTAGAGATTCAGTTCTTCCGTTCGTTTATCCGATGGAGAAAAAAAGATGAAATGAAACAATTTTGACTTATTTCCTTTTGTCTTGGCCTGCTGTCTTAAAATTAAAAAGCTGACTCTTATTTACCATCATCAGAGACAAAAGAAATGATACATGAGGATCGTAGATAAATTCGCCTCATTTGTTTTTTGTTTACTTGTATTTCTCACACGAAATCCATTAGCAAAACTGTTGTTGCCTATAAGCGAAATCTTAAGCTACTGAACTACACGTTTAAGGTCATCGTGGGATCACGCCAAGTTTTGATGAATGTACGAGTACTGAAGAGATTTCGCGTAAATTATGAAAGGAAAAGTCTTTTAGTAACACTTAAGAAGACCTCCAAGACCTCGAAGATCAAGAAGTGTGAAATTGCCAAGACCACTTTACCTCAATCAGTAGGGACTCACTTATTTGCGTTGTTCCACACTTGAAACGTTGATATGTGGTTGACGCAGAAGAGCCAGGTAGCTGTTTTTTCCATGGAGCGGTAAAGTAGCATGGTCCCAACAATTTCCAGCAGGTGTGCTCTGTCTCTTCGACCCTACCGCTATAGTAACTCCATTCATTCAGAGTTTCTTCTCGTCACTAGTAACCAGTTCTTTATTAATTTTGTTTCCGCTCCGTTCACTTCAACAGTGATTTGCGTGAATAATTTTAATTGGGTGCAATCTCAATGCGCACCTTCTTTTGGGATGAAGCGCTTCCGTCGTAATTGGAAACTTTTGGACGGTTCATTTCAATGGAAAGCCAAATCGATCATCTTTACTTGTGCCGGTTTCTTCGTAACGCCTGAAACTGAACTTTGCGACCCATCTGTGTCAATAAACTTGATCACGCTTTTATGCAAAAGCGAAAGTATTTTTTTTTTGCTTTATCATTGATGGAATGCGTGCTGACATCATCACACAGGTTTACAATTCATATGTTAACAAGCTTTGGGAGAACTCGGCTGAGAATTTTGCTGTATGCTGTTTATATGAAAAGCCTATCCGTATTACTAACGACATTTATTTATAGGGATGAATAAACGAAGTGGAGATACCACTACAAATAACAGTTCCATATGCATACAATTTCTCCATTGATTAGGAGGTTTCAAATCGTTTCACATCGAAGAAAAATATGGTAATTTAGAAGCTGATTGCGCAAATATTGTTCAAATAAAAGCAGTCTTCAACATTTTCTCGACCTAATGCTACCATCATGTAATCTATGATTGGAAGCATGTTGGATCACTAAGCCGTCATATTTTGGGAGGACGCATCTTGTTAAGTGGCCATATTTCCACATATTGCCTTGGTGAGAATTATAGCACATGTCGAAACATCATCTCTCATTTTTTAGGGCTTTGAATTTCTGTAGAGGGAAGGTCTTCGCCGAATAGGCCTTTGACGTACGACATTGATAGGCTAATTTGATCAAGTAATGATCCGAGTTACAACTGGTTCCTCAGTATGTACGGACGTCAAGTATGCGCGAAGCTGATAGATCAGAGCATGGTCGATCTGGTTTGGTGTGTTGCCATCCGATAATTAACCAGGCCATTTTATGAATGCGCTGATGTGGGAAACAAGTCGAATGTATGGCTGGATTTCTACTACATGCAATGTCAATCAGACGCTGGCCGTTGTCATTTGTTTCATCGTAGAGGCTGTATCCTTCAGTCGTTTCCCGATGAGATAGCTTATTGCGAGCCTTAGCGCTGGTCATTTGGAATTACTTTTGTGTCGTTTGTAGGCAATGATTCGAAACGTCTCCCCGGGTGATTGCGAAAAATTTCCTTCGTTTCTCCGTCCTTTTCTTCTGTCAGGACGTGTTCGTTAATTAGCAAAAGTTTGAAGAATTTCGCTTGTATATGGGTAGCACACAATTGTTGACTGCCTTAAAATCAACGTACGATTTGAACTTCCTATCCGAAACAAAGGCCATTTTAAACTCTATCGTTCCAGCAGGCTTCGAACTTTTTTGTATTGTGTGTGATCTCATGTCGTGAATATCACTTCGAGTCCAGTTCGTTACCTGGATTGCCAGTAAATTTAGTTTATATTGACTGTCCTATTGTTAAAGGCCCTTAAAAGCGCCAGGGTTCAGTGATCTGACATTCCAGGATCCAATGCCATAGTCGGCTTTTCTGTTGCGAGGTCGTTGCCGTATGTCTAATCCACGCCAAGTTTCTGTTGCAGGTTTCGAAATAGTGTAGGGTTTTCAAGGGTCGGGGCGTTGGCCCAACGCCCAACCTCCATTCTTCAAACCCACTTTCAGGCATGGAAGACTCGCCTTCACCCTCTCACGTCAGCCTTTTACAAAAAGTAAAAATTACCGGCGATCCGCACAAAGAGTTGTAAGTAGGGTTAAGCAGAGCTCTGGGTGTATTTGCGGCCTTGAAATTTCGCGGTATTTAATGTCCCATCAGTGAGGAATCATTAAACGGAATATGAAAACCCGACATCAATTAAACTCGTACTATTGGTAAAGATATAATATAAAACCCTAGTGCCCAAAACATTTTATTGAAATCGGATCATAATTAAGTGAGAAATGGCCTTTCATCTAAACGGAAAGCACAACAACAAAAGGTGGGGTTGTTTATTTCAAATCTTTGTAAACACTACGAGTTTATTGGGGCTCAAGATATTTACTCGTATTTCAGATGAAACAAAAAGAGGGCTGCTTGTGTTTATGAAAGATGCGAAGGATCGAATATAATTGAACGATGTATTCATAATTCAAGTCATTGATTCTTGACACCAGAAATGTTGTTTTGAAAACTATGATGGCTACAAAGCCAAAGGAGGATTCCTCAATTCGGTCCCACAAATGTTTGAGTGGATTGGCGTTGTGTTTTGAAATTTTTTTTAACTAATTTTAATTTATTTTTTTTTATTAATTTTACAATACCTTATTAAAATCGAAATCTGTCTGTCCGTGTGTGCGTCACAGCAAGTTTTCTCGCAAACCTCATAAGCTAGACACATGACCTTTCAGAAGTAGGTCAAAAGTGGTATCATCTTTAACGTTTCAATGTATAAATCCCTTTATGGAGGGGGTTGATCTTTGAGGAAATGTTGCCGCCAAAGGTAGCCAATGTGGGTGTCAAATAAAAGGCGTTGATGATAAGTTTTCAAAATAGGTCTTAAATTGATACTTCTTGTTCCGAGGGGTGCAGGGCAAGGGGAAGGTATGAAAATTTGGTGTGTCCCCTCCCGGTTGGACATTTTTGATCAATAACAATCTGACAAAATCATAGGAGTAGCTACAGATGATTGAATATTTAACAAATGCAACAAAAGCAACACCGTACTTTCCTGGGGTATGGAATGTTCACGGGACATATTTTTATTCGGTGTTACGTTTTAAAACAAAAATGTTCATACCTCGCGCAAATTTTTCGAATAACTTTAAGAAGTTGCGCATCGTGTCAGAAGATTAACGTCACATGTTCCTGAAAATGGATGTTAGAGTTGCGGATTACGGCGGTTCAGAGGCATTTGACAACAAAATGTTCCGAACAAAAATTATTCACAATGACGTTTAACTACGCTAATGTACGAGTATTCACTGGGTCAATTTATATGCTTTCACATATTTTGCCTATCTCTCAGGGGAATAAATTTTGCCCTCTATCGTCCGCAACATCCTCTAGCATGTTCATAACGAAAATATTCTTACTTTCGACCTCGATCGCTCACAAAATGGGCTTTTCGGTAAACTTCGACAAATAATAACAAATCCAGGCCCCCTAGATGTTGATACACATCTATTTTCTTCAAACCTAGACGTATTTTCTTTACAGAACCGCTGCTTCAAATTTGAGCCCGTGGTCATCAATCTTGGCACTTCTTTCATTTACGTCTCTTTTCAATAGTTACTCTACCAAACCGTCACCAAAGTTTTTTTCCTCATCTTAGCGCGTTTTTGTGCCGTTGTACAGTGTCTTAGACGGTTCTGTTATGTTATGTAATGAAGTCCTCCACATTGTTAGGAATGTCATCTGGTAAAAATAAAACTAGGTTAAGTTCAGAGCTGTGGCTCATTTAATGATAGAATAGAAGACGCAACTAAACTTCCGATTCTCCGTAATGTGGCGCAGTGCATGCTGTTTCTCTTCATTTTAGACATTGAGACTGTGTGAAATGCATATAGGCAGACAATTGACGCCCTCATTCCATTTTGAGATAGTTCAGAAGTTCAATGATATTGAAAATCTATGTTGTAAACAAACTACTTAAATGTTTCAATGAAGAAGCTCAGTTAAACAAATCATCGTGACAAGACTCAAAACGCGCGAAGAAACAACTTTATTCAGTCTCTTGACCAGCTATTTGACATTGCTCCGATGAATGCAGAGAAGTTGAAAGAATTAGAAGAGGATGTTGAAGTTTATAAAATTATGAAGTTTGACAAGAAAACTCCCATGTTCACTGTAGATCTAAAAACATACAAAAAAGAAGAGGAAATTGAAAAGATTGGAGGCTCACCTGAAACTGAAGCGCCGTTCTGTTGAAGAGATGAGCCTCTTTGCAACAGCTTCACTTGACTTCGTTGAAGATACAGCATCATGTGATATTCAATCTGAAACAGAGGATGCCGGAAAGTGATGAGTAACACGAAGCAAACCTTTAGAAGAGCATAAAAAAGTGCTGAGATGAGAAAAAGAATTTCGGCGGCGGTTTGGTAGAATAAGTATTGACAAGAGAACCTAATTAGAAAAGTACCAACATTGATGGTCAGAAGTAGCGGTTCGATAAAGAAAATATGTTTGGGTTTGAAGAGAATAGATGTGCGTCAACACCTAGGTGCGACAAAACCTGACGAAACGGGTCTCGACTTGTTATCCAAACTAGTTCGGACTTGTCATAACTTGTCAAAATTTGCCGAATATCAAACATTATAAGCCATCGAGGTCGAAAGAATATGTGTCTTATGAACATGCTAGAGGGTGTTGCGGACGATAGGGGGCAAAATTTATGCCCCTGGGAGGTAAGCAAAATATATCGTGAGCACGGTTCACAAGCAAAATATACAAAACCCTCAAAAATAACCCTGTGAATACATTAAATGTCATTCTGAGCAACTTTTATTGTAAATTTTTTTTTGTTCAGATGCCTGTGAATAATCCACACCTCTAACATACATTTTCAGGAATCGATGACAATTCACGACCTCTAAACGTTGTTCGAAAAATTCGCGGTGGTCTTAAAATTCTTGTTTAAAGGCGTAGTAGCGATAAGAATATGTCCCATAACATTTCCGACCTCGGGGAAATTCTATGGATATCTAACCGGATATTGGGGAGATACACGTTTGCAACGGACCTAGACTCTACAGATACGCTTGCACGAAAAAGTATCCGTACATGCAAGATAACAAAGTTATCGTTGTTTTAAAAAGGATATGTCCACTTAATTTGAATGCTTTCTTTTATATCATAAAATCTACACTTTTGTATGATTCCCAGCACGTTTCATAATACTTACTATTTAAAAAGACTTGAAACCCAAACGAAATCAATTTATGCCCACACAATAGACCAGAAAAAGTATCCGTGTAGAACAAACCGGAGGATTTCTCGTGTTACGCGATGACATATGCAGAGACATATTAATGTTTTTAGGTCAGATAATAGTTCTACTTTAAGTTGTGGTAGGTTTAGATGTGAGCCATTTTTTTTTTAAATTTTTTGTCTACTAGAATACATCATGGCCCCCAAATTTAGCGAAATCAGTGCTGAGGAGAGGAAAATTATGCTGAAGCTTAAGAGTGAATGGAAAACCTACCGCGAAATTGGTTCAATAGTAGGCAGAACTCACTCCTCTGTCCAGTGTGTAGTGAAAACATTATGTCAAAGCCTCGTTATGGTCGACCCACCATACAGAATGAACGCGAAAAAAGAAACGTTTTGCAGGCAGTTAAAAAGAATTCTCGAGGAACTGCTTTCCAAATTGTTACAAATTTAAAAGACTCTTTTGGAGAGATGAATATCGCTCACGCATAGCACGTAATAAACATACATTTCGGCAATAAACAGGAAGAAACGTTTGGGTTTCACAAAAAAATATAAAAACAAGCCACCGAAATTTTGGGAACAGGTCCTATTCCCTGACGAAAGCAAATTTTGCATATTTGACATTAAAGGAAGAAAGTTAGTGTGGCGGAAGAGCGACACTGGCCTCGAAAAAGAAAATCTCGTACCAACTGTGAAACATGGTGGAGGTGGTGTGATGGTCTAGGGATATATGGCGGCAGAAGGACTTGGCCAACTTGTGTTTACAGAATCAACTATGATCAATACGGTTACCTTAATATCTTGAAGCCAAATTTGAAGCAAAGCGCTCAGCAGTTCAGGCTTGGTGACGATTTCTGGTTCCAGCAAGATAATGATCCCAAGCACACAGCACACAATGTGAAGCTTTGGTTGCTCTACAACACAAAACATCAACTGTGTACGCCGCCCCAGTCCCCAGACCTTAATCCCATTGAGCATTTGTGGGGCTTGTTGGAGCGCAGGATCTGCCAGCTCAGCATAACCTCGTAGGAAATGCTAAAAAATGTCATCATCGATGAATGGGGTAAAATTATCAGGCAGGAGGCAGCCAAATTGGTTCACTCCATGCCAAATCGATTTAAGGAGGTCCTTAAGAAAAAAGGTTATCCGAGCCCTGATATGTAATAAAATATTTGAATATTTCAAATTAATATTGTCATGTACGGATACTTTTTCTGGTTCGTTTAAGGGCGGCTTTTTTGTTTTTATTTTGTAAAACATGTACAAATAATTCTACGAGCTACTGTCGCAGTTGCTTTCACAACCATTAAGAACCTCATGATCAACAAAAGAATGTACTCGAAAGCACAAGAATCCACCAAGCATGATCAATATCTGAAAGTGACGTCACTGCGCCATTCATAATTGCTCGAATATCCCAGGTAGCTCTCGTCAGAACATTTGCCAATGTACGAGAAATGGATTGAATGGCTAGAGACCTTATATAAAGGCGAGCTGAATGAATGGGGGATTATTACAACCGCGCTATAGTAAAAACTGCGATAGAGTGGAGCGCGAGGTAAAGGCGATATTGATTGATTGATTGTGGTGATTTTTAGCTAAGACGGTTGAATTAAAAATTTATAGACAAAGTGAAAAGTAAAATTGGTGAAATCGTTCAATTAATGATTGTGCATTTTTAGTAAATAAACTCTTTAAACTTAATTTAAAAGACAGTGCGTTTTCACTTTCCCGGAACATTAAAATTATTGGCCGCGCACCATAACATGCGACAATGTTGTCATGTACGGATACTTTTTCTGGTTCGTTTAAGGGAGGCTTCTGTGTTTTTATTTTGTAAAATCTAGTTTTGAAAGGAATACCATAAGGAAAATTTATAGAAAAGATCGTTTCATTAATGAATTGATTTTGTTACTTACATATTTAAATGTAGCAGCTTCCTTTAGCATGAATTTCCCAATATGTTTATGGAATCGGTATATGAGTCAAGTTTTGATATTTAGAAGATGTTGTTTGAGTTGTGTACTCTTCTGCTGCTTCGACTTGTTCAATCATATTTTTGCAAGATAAACTATAAGCGGCCAAAAAATTTCCAAAAATCCTTCGTAATGAATTTTCCATCCATCTTAAAAAACTAGCGCTCAAAATCTTTTTAACATGTCCAAATAAAAAATGTACGATACTTCTCTCTACGAGGTATTGCCCACTTACCCCCGTAAAAAGTAAAGTTAGTTCATAGCGAGATTATCAGATCATTATATTTTTGTCTCGCTTAATTACTCGGTTTGTTAGAAAGGCCGAATGGTGCATATTCCGCGTGCCTGGCCGAGGCTGTGGATTCACAAATGAAGATGATTAGTTGGAGAATTCCTTAGAAAATGACATTTTGTGTCATATTTATAACAGCTTTTCTTTTGCAGCACTACATATCTACAGGAACTTAAAGAACAGGTAACTGAAAAGGACAGACAGAACAGAATAGGTATAGTATTTTGAAATGAACAAAACCAGTCGAGCAGCCTCGTGGTGATTATGAATTTCTTCTCCTGAGGAGAGAAGCTGGTCACCCCGTCGAAATTGCTTAGTTTGTTGGTTTACTAGGTTAAAGTTAACTTCACCCGTCAAATTTTCATCCTTTAGGCAGAGATGAGTGGTTCGTTTAAGCCACTTTAACATCCTTAGATTTGACATTTCCCTTGTCATGCAGCGACCCATCTTCAGAGAAAGTAACGGTTGCTTCTTGTACAGTGTTTGCGTTCGTCTCATGCCTCCATGTTCGCTAACTTTAACGGGACAAAAAACTTTGAATTAATATAGAGTAACTTAATTGACGCAATACAATAGAACATTTTTGAAAATAATAAAAATTGATCGAAATGTCTTGTAGAGTAGAGTACACGTGATAAATATTTTGTAGTGGAGTTTTGTCGCGCGACAAGGACCCGCCTAATATGATCCCACAAATAGCTAGTCGACAATCACGCGTACGCGATCGTCAAACGAAGCTAGTCAGCTAAGTTTGGTCTTTTTTAAAGTTCGCTGACACTTGTGCCTGACCGTCGGCACCCGTGCCCTACACAAACCTAGCCACTGAAAATCATTACAGTTCATATGTTTTGTAGATAATGTTGAATGGGCATAACATATTCATTCGTTTCGAATTTAATGAGTGTTCCTTATGAAAGTGAAAGCTTGTTTTCGTTCGAGACATTAATATTTTTTTCTAAGCTATAAATTCTATTCTAGAAGACTATTTCTTTTCATTTAGTAGCATATGCTAATACATCAATGTTATGCTATGTTCTCAGATGTCAAAAAAACATTCCTGAGCTTAGAATCTGAAGCAAACCGAATTGGCCTACAAGTTAATGGAGCTAAAACAAAATTCATGACTCAAATGAGAAATAACACTCCAGTCCGACAAAACCTGACCATAGGAGACTATAATCTTGAAAGTGTGGATAGTACTATTTATCTTGGAGCCGATCTGAATAGAAGAACCTCCGAAAACTACGGGATTGGACGCCGCAAATAAAACCTATCGCTGCGTGCTTCCCATGCTAACGTCCAGAGTTGTGCAAAGGCAAAATAAGCTCGGTATTTACAAATGACTAGTCAAGTCTGTGCTGCTCTATGAAGGTGAAATATGGACATGAGGAGCGAATTCGAAAGGGCAGTGGACATATTTTAACACAAAGTGCTCCGGAATATCTAAGGCCCAGTGCAACAAGGAATTAAGTGGATATTGCGTTACAACGATGAGCTGTATGAACTATTTGATGAATCACCTGTATATGCCTGCCTAAAGTTAAGCAAATCGCAATGGGCGGGCTATGTAGAAAGAATGAAAGAAAACCGACTACCAAAAAGAACATTGAAAGGATATACCACAAAGTAAACATTCAGCAGGAACATTGAAGACTCGATGGGAATTCGCGATAGAAGCTGCTGGGAATGATCATCTGGCCAACGAGCTGGAAGAACCGGGATAATTGGAGGAGATTAATCCGCCAGACCAAGGCCCGGCTTGGGGCTGATAATGATTTGTTCTTTTGCAGAACAATGTGAAAGCAAATGTTTAAAGGTCTCGTCTCGGCGCACTTTCTCCGACCCACATATTATAGTTGTTCGTCGAGTGTAAATTGCTCCATGGGGTTACTCCGAGAGGCCTTCATCATAAAGAAAATTGAAACGGTTTTGCTTACCGGACTATGACGAGATCCACAATACTTTTGCCTCTACATGGGGGTGTGTCACTAACGTGGTAATCGTATTGGATCAAATAAATTCAGAAGAACCTTATTACCTGGCATTCGTCCAAATTGAATCAGCGTTGTTCTACGTTGCACCATGAGAGTAGAATATTCAATTTGAATTGAAGAGGCAATGCTTCAATTTCAGGACGTATAACGTGATATATTGAGTGGTCATCGGCGTGAAAAAGGTGCTGTATAGCAGACGATGCCGTTGAAACATCAGATATGAAGATATTCAAAAGAAGTTGGACAATGATGACTATCTTCTGGAACCCCGGAGGGGGCATGCATTTCTCTGGATAGATGTCATTCAAACTTAAAAAGTTGTATGCGATCCTTCAGATAGAAATGACTCCCAACTAACCGGAGGGGGCCGGTAATTCAGAAGCTACGATGTTTCTTTATAAATATTCCATAAGTCACACTATCAAACGTTTTACTAAAACGCGTTTATCTGGTTATATATAGCTAAGGATGTTTAAGGGTATGACAATGAAAATTGTAGGAATTTGTTGCTCTTTATTTAGACAGGAATCGATGATTGGGGATATTTTATTGCATATAATTTGTTCAAAAAGCTTCGAAATGTTGGATAGTATAGCAATACCTCTGTAATTTGCAATGGATTTTTGTCGCCTTTTTCATGAATTAGTTTCATGTTAGACGGTTTCCAGTAAGTGGGAAAGATACTACCAAAAAGAAACTTATTGAAATCAATATAGAAGGGATGAATCTTTACACTGCGCCAGAAAGAGAAGTGGAATTCACGCTACATGTTGGGCCATGACAGCGGTACTCTCTGTCGAACGATTGGTGCGGAGGCTTTCAGTGTTTACTCTCTCGTTTGTTGTTCCATCGTTGGAGTCTCTCATTTGTTGTTCCAGCGTTGGAGTAGTTCCACTCAGCACTTTGTACATAAACATGCAAATAAAAACTAAAATAAATAAACTAAAAATAACCGCCGAAATTAGTACGGCTAGAATGATGAAATAAATGCGTACCTGTATATTCTAGTGATTTCCAATATCGTTGTCTACAAGAACTCACTACCTGGAGATGTTCAGCAAACTTAATTTCAATAAATACTTCCTGCACAGCCAATAGACCAAAATTGACAAACACTTGTAAACTACTTCAGATTCCCTGACTTTACCTTCGCGTTCCCAATAAAGTTAAAATGAGTCTCAAGCAATCTATGATAATTTTTTCATCAAACAAGCGAAAATTGAAGATAATATCTCGCTGATTTTCACTTGTTTCGAGTTTTACTTTCCTCCTGTATCTCAATTTCCCTTGATCTTAGAATCCGGTGAAAATTCAATTTTCTTAAGAGTCAAGTTATCGAAGAACTGATTTGGAAACACTTGAGCTTAATTGGAATCTGAATAGAACGGAGACACTGACTAGGATGGAAAGAGGATTATCGTAGATAGCGGTAGTCAAGTTTATTATTTTATTCATTGATTGTTATGTCACTGTCTACGAATCAGATCTTGGGTTGTTATTGGAGCCCGACATGAGCTACGAACACTGAAACTGGAAACCCAGAAGTGTTTTTCACAAGTGAAAAGAAATGAAATCCAAAGCAACTGCCTCCTGTTCACAATGAGATAAGCTTAAAAAGGCAAAAATACAACAGAAGCTTAAAACTTGCCAAGTGTTTTGCAATAAAAGATAAAACAACAAAAAAAAACGTGAAAACTCCATTTCAACACTTAATGAGCCTTCGCAAGTAATTATGTTTCTCAGGGAATTTTCGTTTTCGCTTCGATGAATCTAAGGTGCAAGTGTATCTGCTACTCGTAAGTAGAGTTTGTTTGGAAATGCTGGAAATTGCCGGACAACACTAATACAACGATAACAACAAGAATAGCAATTGAAGCTCCATAAAACTTGCGAGCTTGGAGGAAATAGCTCCGAAGAGTGAATGGAGGGTAATTAGAGAGACAATTAATGTCGTTTCGCCTGCTGCTGTCCAGCACGAATAATTGGTATTGGCGCAAAAACCAGAGCAGGAGGTGAAGAATGTGTAAGAAATGGATTGTGATTAAAAGTAGCCAGTGATTAAATTAAGTATCGGTTGTAATATAGTTGTCGATTGCTAGTAACAACATGTTACGGTTTGTGGTTGATGTGATTGATAGTTTGATTTTAAAGAGTGCAAGAGAGGAACTGTTTTTAACTGCTTTCATTTTTGGAAATTAATCTCATTTTTCGCTTCAAACGGCAGATGTGAGAAAATGATTATATTGTGCTAATATTTCACTCTCATTGCGCCTTGAAAATAATTAAAAGAATACTGACCTGGACAGAATGGTATTAAAAATTAGAACTGGCGCTGCATTCACAACATGCAGCAATTAAAAGCCCGCAAATTTTCATTGGTCTGGAAGCTACACACATTCTTCAAACGCATTTAAAATAAATCCTTTGGAAGCTGCTTATGCCGATATCTATAAGAATGAGATGTGCGATGCGAGCTAACAAAGTGGGAACTTTTAATCCGACATGCTTGATCCAACCAGAGAAAATTTTATACGCTCTCTGATTAAAATTGTAGTCAAAGGAGATTATTTTCCTGGCGTGAGCACACCATGCTGTAGAGTATCCCTTTACGGAATTCAAAGAACAACTTGAGATTTAAAAGTAGATTAACTCAAGAAGAATATATTCAATTCCTGCTCATTTTAGAGCGTAGGATCCTTTAGAAATTTCGTGGCACAACGAGCATTGGAACTGTAAGGCAAATATTCTTTGATTCAAATTTCATATGTGAAAACCATCACCTAGATTATTTTCAATTCCGTTTCAACATTATAGTAAACGGTAAACTTATGAGAAACGATTCATAGGTATCGTTTTTCATAAATTGCCTAAAACTGTTCAAAACTTGATTGGCTTTCTAAATTTTCAAGTAAAACGTGCGCTCGATATTAGGATCGAAAGATTGATATCTCCGAACAGTAGAATAGCATCACCGAACCAAACAAAAGCTGAAAATTAATCCTCAACGGAACCTGCTAGGCCTCTGTCTAAACACACCGAATAAGTACCGAATTTTACCCGGGGTCAACACCCAAACATGTGCGTACAGGTACCATACCAATACTGAAAAAAATCGTTACCAGTACTGAAAAACCCGTCAATGGTGTCGTTTTTTTTAAACATCGGCATTTGGAAAGGATCGGGACATGCTTTAAAAAACTAATTAAAAATATCTGTAATAACATCGCTACTGAAGAGACTAACTCATGGAGAAAAAATACATATTAATAGAACAAATCTACACACCGAACTTAGCAAATCGCCGAAATGCTTAGGTCTATAAGCATAAATTTTGACAGGAAACGATGAAAAATCGTCGCGAAATAATACAAATACTAATACCGCAAACGAGAAAAAAACGGCTTACGGTTCCAAACACCCGTATGTGAAAAAAACATGCCACCGATATTGATAACTCGATTGTGAGGCGTGCTGTGTGGCTAGTGGCTCCGTCTTGTTGAAATCACATATCGTTGATGTTAAGTTTATCCAATTCCGGCCGCGAATAATCTTCCAACATAACACGATAGCGTTCTCCATTGACGGTAACATGACACCTCCGGCATGAAAACCGCACCACATAGTAATTTCTTGAGGATGCAACAGTGTCTCAAGAAGCACATGTGGGTTTGTTGGTGACCAATAATGCATGTTTTGCTTACTAACAAAGCTATTGAGCCAGAAATGAGTTTCATTGCTGAAGAGGATTTTCGATGAAATTCTTCATTTTCTTCAAACTTAGCCAGATCCCAATCGGGGCAGTTTCGGCATTTCGAAGGATTAAGTGGCTTTATTTCTTGAATCAATTTGATCTTGTAACCATGTAGGCCAAGATCTTTCGCAAAATACGCCACAGTGGCGTTTTAGCGATGCCCAATTATTGAGAACGACATGGAATCGATTGATTTGGCTCATTTTGAATCGATGCTCTTACAGCTACAATATTTCCGTCGCTTCGAGCGATACGACGTCTATTTGGCACCGGAACGTTCAATAGTGAAAATTTGGACTCAAACCTTTCTCTATAGTACGCACAGCCTGTCGGGTGGGACAATAATAACGGCCGAAAATTGGAGTAAGCGCTCTTAAAGTTGCGCCACCGACTCAGAATTTCGGTCGTAATTTTTAATAATTTCCAAACGTTGCTGGTTTGTGAACTTCACCATGATGAAAATGTTGACTTTAACTTACGTTTTGACATCAACAATTTATTGAAAAACTTTAAGACTGCGTTCATATAAAGATACAAAATTGTTATGTCCCTAATGGAAAACTATATAGTCAGGGCGCTCACTGCGTAAGCCAAAGGCTCCTAATTAATCCTGTTGGTGACAACGATATTTGTTTCGAGTAATCCTTCGGACAGACTATAAGCCCGTTCAGTTATGGTACATACTGGCTTAAAATCAGAACGTATCACAGCCGAGTAGGCGGGCACACGGCCAAAACATGGCACTGGGCATATCACCTTCTCGAGGACCAATTCGTACGACCAAGATAATGAGATATTGTAATTATCTCTAAGCGATGGCCCGAGAGAGGCTGTAACGCTTAAGCAAGAAAAAACGAAAGCGTGCACACTACGACTTTCCTTGCCAGCTTCCCAAAGATTTGCGATTCTTCTTAAAAACCAGTTTACTAGGTGTTGTATCAGTAAATAATAAATGCACTTCCGTTTATTATTGCAAAAACTAAAGCTTAATTAATATACACGTTACTGGCGCGCGTGGTTAAGGGGTATTAAAGGAATCGAAAACTTAACCTTCCAGCGATCAAGTGCCGTCTCTGAGACCGCAGGGCACTTATTTTGGCGATATTACATAAACTAGCAGTTATGGTATCGTAATATCCTCGAAAAGCTTATTTACTACCTCTTGGTACCCCCGTGACACTCGTCTCTTGTGCACATGCTTCTATATTTTTGTTTGCGGTTTACGGTTCTATGAATTTTCTTAATAAAAAGTGGTAGTGTACTAGGGAAATTCAATGGATTGTATTGAAAACAAATTAAAAAAGTCGAAGTAACGAGAGAGAGAGCTCCCGCCAGAAAGCTCTTTTTCAACTAATTAGTAACTCAAACATCATGCGAATACCAAAACGGACTCCATAAATGTTCAAGAAAAAAACCATAAATTAAGTTCGAAAACTATTCATAGCCCTGCAAAGGGTTAAGAGATCCCACGATGTCAAGATGAATGTACTGAAAGCGTCCGTTGGGCACTGGAAAAGACTGTATCGGATTCTTTTGATGACGAGCAACAATTGCGCGCTGGCATGGCACACACGAGCAAGCTCGCACGCGGATGTCTCTGCTCATGTGTGCCTATACAATCTTATAGTGTTGCAGGTAGCCCGAGCGTTGGGATGCGCCAGCTGGTGAAAAATGTTGTAAATCTTTTTGCACAACGTAAATGGGATATAAGGCCTGAGTCGACATAGAGAATTTTCCCATAATTCTTCTTAAGGAGGGCCACAGAAACGGTGCACAAGCCTTAGAGAGGCGGTGCTGTTACATGAGCTAGCTCATCTTTGCTGATAAGTGTGGGTATCTTGATAGTCTTCATCAAAGAGAGTGCGTCTACGCCATCGTTACTGATGCCGGAGATGAAACGAAAGTCCGTTGTGAACTGCGATACGTAATTGAGATGTCTAAGTGGACGCGGAAAGGTTCTGCTTGCGGTTTGGGGGAACGCGTACCTGGGTGACCTATGATCCGTCAGAACGAAAAATGTAGAGCTCTCTAAGTAATGCTGAAGCTGACGAACGCTGGTATATATAGCGAGCAACTCACAGTCGTAGACACTGTACTTGGACTCGGGCATGGAAAGTTTCCTCTGAAAGAGAGCAAACAAGAGCTACCAATCACTCTATCTCTGTTCCAAAACGGCGCCCGCAGCGATAGTCGTACGCCTAAGAAGCACATGATCTTGAAACTGGACAATCAGCACAGAGTCAGTCAAGCTATTCTTAGACTTTATAAACGCATCCTTGGTCTCTGGGGACCACTCGATGCCAGTCTTATTTTTTGTTTCCTGTGCATAATTTGCTGGGTGGGGCCTGTAGTATAGCAGCGTCGCGGAAAACTCACCGATAAAAATTTAGTGTATACAAAAACCGCCGAAAATCTTGAATGGAGACAGGCCCCTTGAAGTTACGTATCGCATCGAGACTTTGAGCGGCTCACGCCCATTTCAGTGAATATGCACCAGGTATTCCACTTCACACACTCCAAACACTACAACAATACCGAACTCCGATAGGCATTGAAATACTAGACATGGCTGCTGCGCATGCTCTTCCTCCGAATTCGGTTCATACACAGAAGCTGAATCCGCACAGACCTTCCCTCTATAAAAGACACTGAGGTCTGGGTCGTCCCCACGATTGTTGCGAATTCCGGCGTACCGGCATTCTCCCATTCGAAACTTCACATTGCCGCCGTAACATATCCAGCTTCTTTTGGGCATATATACCTTTTGCTCGGTATATTTATTTATTTTTATTAACATTTAAAAATTTTTCTATAAATTTTATTTTCCTCATCATCTCAATCCTATTCTCTTACCCTATCTTTAATTACAAAAAAATAATGTAATAATATTCTTAACTTTCCACACTAACAACATAACATTCATTACTTCCCATTAACAAAATTTCATTCGATACCTTTTTACTAACAAAACTTAATTCCTTTCTTCATACTAACTAATTTCATGTATTATCTCCTACAAGCAAAATTTTATTTGTTATACTAATAAAAATTCATCCACGTCTCCCTACTAACAAATTTCATTTCGATGCCCATTAAGAAGGGTTCACGGTTGAAGTTGATAAATAAATCAATGGAAGATCAACGGAAGGTGGTTCCAGGCGTAGTGTCGTAGATTCTCGACCAGGATGTCCGCTGATACCCTGAATTCAAGTTCTCCCGAGCGCAGGAAAATACTCTTTTTGAGATATTGGCAAAAGCAATTGTTTGCATCTAACCAAACGCTATCATGGTTATGCAAATAGCCATATACGCAAAATGGAAATTGTTGCGTTTGTCGATATCGAAAAGATGTAAGGGTAACGGAATCTTATATTGAACTTCGATTACGTTACCCGGATGCGGCAGCGGTAATTGGGAATGAAAGGGTTGGGGGATGGAGTGAGTGAAATTCTTGATTTGGAAAGGCAGTTCAGTATATGACGTTTGCTTTTGGCGGTGTCGGAAACAGTGCGTTAATTTTTTATTTGACGAGTCAATTTTGGATGTTCAAGGCGGAAAGGAAAGGAAGTTTGAGATCGCGGAAATGTTTTCATAGTTTTGCATCAATCTTTTTAATTTGACGGAGTTAAAAGCCCTGATTGAAACGTTCAAATAAAGAGTTCATTGTCTGAGTTACATATCTTGCGGAATTAGGGGCTAGTGATTGTTCCCGCCAAAGACAAAATAATTCTACCTCCCAGAAGACAATTTTCGGAGTTGTGCTAAAAGTCCAAATTGATGTTCTTGGCGAAAGCAAAAAAAAAAGAAATTTCATAGACATTCTAGAAAGTCAACATTTTGTTTTGTGAATTTTATTGAATTTGTGCAAAACGTTGAATCCATTATATATTTGGATTTACCCAATAAAGAGCAAGCGAAAATAGTGAAATCGAGTGATTACGCTTAGACGTTTCGGATGTTATTGCTGGTTGCATTGCGGCTGATGCCAAATGAACGTTTGTTTTTGGAAGTTATTTGAAGTTGTGGAAAACGTTGAATTGAATTAATTTGTTGCTGCTGTCGAGATTCGATCAGCTGAAGGCTCAGTGGCCGTCTTTTTTTTCCTGCGTCCATTTAACATAAAAGTAAAAATATTAAGTAATGTAAGTAGGTTTTCGTAAAATTTATTTCACAAGCGCCATTAAAAACCATGGAAGTACATCCAATAACAAATAACCTTGACGTTGACATTTGTTTAACTTTGCTAATAATAGTGCGACTGAGCCTTTTCGTCAGTAAAACTGTATTAGTATCATTAAATTTGAGTAGTTTTTAATAGATCCCTATATTCTATAAGCTTCAATAAAATTTACAGAAGCTATAGCCGTTTGAATTAATACCCCCCTCTACCAACAACCATATACGATTTTTCTACTACATGAGCTTTCCATCGAACTAGACACTACACTTTTGATTGGATTTTCTCCAAATTTTCAGATAAGATGAATAACAAAGATACATTAAAGATTACAGTGTCGTGAATGTTGGCTGGCTGAAATAGAGTTCTTTTAAAGCAAGAATATATTTTTTCTGTATGTCATGAACGTTTTTCTTGAATTAAATCATTCTACATACCTGCATATTGTAGGTTAAGTACTAAACCCTTCTGACATGAGCATAGATCTGTCTACCCAACTTATTTATTTTATTTGTATGCCTCAGACCATAGACAATTGTTTGTTATCGTGATAAATTTGAATACGCTTCAATTACTTCTCCAATCCTTTCACGGTTTTGTGCGAAACCTGTTAACAATGTAGGCACTGTCACTTCTCCGGCGCATAATCATAATCGGAAATAGTTCGCCATTCAATTAAGCCATGAACTATGCCTTAGTGGTTCGAAAACTATTGGCAAGTCTAAAAAGTATTGAGCCTTTTTTTGTCATTTTTCGATTGAATATTTTATTTAAATACATATTATCTATGACCTTTTGCCATTTTTGGGTAGATCCACTATTCCATCTGTATAGAAAAACTTGAGCAAGTGATTTTCGCAGTCCCTTTTTGAAGTGAATATCTTCTGATTAAGAAACCTTTGCAGAGACCGAAACAAATGGTAGTCTGCTGGTGCAAGGTCTGGACTATAAGGTGGATGCATCAAAACCTCCCAATCAAGCTCTGTCAATTTTTGCCGAGTCATCAAAAATTTGTGTGGTCTGGCAGTGTCATGAATGAAGACAACGGCCCTTTCTATTGATCAATTCTGGCCGGTTTTTTTGAATTGCTTTTTGCAATCTGGTTAATTGCTGATTGTACAGATCCCAATTGAGTGTTTGGCCAGGTTCTAGCATCTCATGATAAACAATTCCCTTCCAATCCTACCATACACACAGCATAACCTTATTTGGTGTCAATCCTGGCTTTGAAGTCGTTTGTGATGATTCACCTTTTTTGACCATGATCTTTTTCGAACGACATTCTCGTATCTTACCCATTTTTAATCGCCCGTAATGATTTGCTTCAAAAATGGTTCGATTTCTTTGCGTTTTATTAGCAATTTCGCAAATGGAAATTGGGTCGACCAAATTTTTTTGTGTTAATTCATGCGGCACCAAACGTCGAGCTTCTTTGTGTATCCAACCTTACACAAACGATTCACAACTGTTTGGTGATAGGTATTCAGTGCTGCTTATGTGTCTTTCTTCTTCAATTTTTTGTAAGATTTCATCAACTTTTTCAGTGATTGATCGATCTGATCGGGGTGCATCTTTGACATCAAAATAATTAGCTGTGGCTTTTGATAAAGTATCTTCACCGTAGACACCACAAATTATTTCACGAGCCTGCGATGCATTCTCGCCTTGATCGTAGCGATATTGTAAAATAAAACGAATTTTTTCAGAAATTTCACTTATTTTAAAATGAATACAACTTTTGACACGAACGAAGTACAAAACTGTCCATATGAAAATTGTATACTGGAATGTCACCTTTTAAACGCATGTCAGTTTGACTCAATCTGATTATATTGTCCGATATATGACAACGAACACCATCTAGTGGCAAAAACGGCTCAATACTTTTTAGACTATCCAATATTTCATTTTTAGGTAAATTTCTCGAGAGAAATATATATATATATATATATATATATATATATATATATATATATATATATATATATAGATAGATATATATATATATATATATATATATATATATATATATATATATATATATGTATATATATATATATATATATATATATATATATATATATATATATATATATATATATATATATATATATATATATGGGATATAACGAAATTTGTGACCACGCTAGAGGTTGTAATTTTGCTCCGATTTTCATCAAATTTTCAGGAAAGGTGTGTTGAGTAAATATCTCGGTTAAGTTCGTGAACTAGCTATATCGGCCAGGCGAAAACAAAATGTCGGCATTTTAGACGAAAAATCGTGATTTCTGTTCTGACCAAAGTATCGCTCCGATTTGGATGAAATTTGGTACAAAAGTTCACTGATGTATGTGATGAATCTCACAATAAAAAATCCAAAGTCGGTACGGTTGAAACAAAATGGCGGCCGCTGGAAGGTCGAAAAACGTACAAAATTTTGTTGTTGTAGTTTTGACCAAAGCTTTCAATCAATGTCAATGAAATTCGGTACTTTGATAGAAACTATAAATATTTAAAGAGTTATGTAAAAAAAAGGAGGTCAAGTCACAAAAAACAAAATGGCGACCAGGTGAAACGCAAAATTTCAAAGTCCTCTAAAAGTTGCAATTTTGATCCGATGTATATGAAGTTTGATTTTAAGATAGAAATCAATTAGATCTAGAGACTATGACATTTTGGTGATCATGCATGTGCAATTTTCAAAATGGCGGCGGTTTGAATATGCGACTTTTTCAGGTTTTCGTGGCCCTCTAGTGGTCACATTTTCCAACGGATTTTTATGAAACTTGAGATTATGGATCTTTGTACTAAGTTCTTGTACGATGCAGAAAATTTTTTTAAATCGAATGAAAAATAAACAAGTTGGGCAGACAGACCTATGCTCATGTCAGAAGGGTTTTGTACTCAACTTACAAAATGCAGTAACCAGCAACGAATACCTGTAAAATCAAGAAACACGTCATGTTCGAGGATCATACTATTATTAACAAAGTTGAAAGAATTTTGACTTCTGAGGTATTTGTTATAGTTATACCCATAAATATCTCCCTTGTATTTTAGTACAAAACCCTAAAAAGGTCGAAATTTTAAAATCTAATAATTTTGCCCTGTCTAGAGTGAAACTCTGATTTGAACGAGATTTGCCGCATTGATTGATGAGGTCCTAGCATACAAATATTTAAAGTAATCCAAAATCAAATGCATGCATTCAAAATGGCGGCCCCCAAAGGTCAGAAGGCAAGCGCAATTCGCTTTTTTAATAGCAGCTGAAATAATGAGTAATTTTCATGGGAAAAATATTATGAAATCGTGACTTGTCTGTCTGTCCGTCCATCCGTCCGTTTGTTCGTGCGTCACAGTTATTTTCCTTGCAAACCTCATGAGCTAGAATGAGGAAATTTTCTACGTAGGTCAAAAGTGGTGCCTCTCGAAATTTGCAGTTCAAGAAAATATTTTAAAGTGTTTAGGGGGCCTCCCCATACAGGGGGCGACTTAATTTTTTTTTTATTTCTGTAGCCCTCTAGCAGCCAAGTTTCTCAACAGATTCCAATGATATTTGAAATTATAAGTTATTAAAGCAAAAAATTATGCAAATCGGCTGACAAATGAAAAAGTCGAAAATTACAGCTTAATATTTTTAGCAGCCGTTTTCAATAAAAATTCAAAATGGTGGCCCCTGATGGTTCAGAAAAGAATTGAAAATATTTATATTAATAGCAATGCAGGTGCTGTTTAAACTTTTATGGAAATCTTTTGAAATTATCTATTTGAGTTATTTAAGACGACAAGTTATCACCTTTGTGTGGGAACCACTGTGTATCCAGCAAATGTGAGATGGACAACACCTGTATTTATATGTTTATAACAATTTACTATCTGCCGATTTTCAATATGTGATCCATAAAGTGCAACTCAATTGAATGAGCAAAATCTTTGCGCCTCTATAAAGGATCTTTAAATACGAACGTCGGCAGATTCTTTTTATGTCAATAAATACCCATGTGGTGCTACGAAAATTGCAATAAGAAGTTTAGTAGTACGCAAGCCAAATTTTTTTCCGAAATCTTACGCTACAAACGAGAAATTTGCCTTTCCGGCTGGTGCTACCAACGGGGATTTTTATAAAGTGATCTGAAATTTAATCCTTTTCTATATTTGACCGTTTTGAATTGACAAAATAAACTAAGTTTTTCATTTCACAATATAATAGTCGGAATAGACCATCTAAGCCAAATATTTAATAAAGTCCTGACCTGCGACCTAAAATTCTCTTAGACATTTGACAGCTATACACAAAAGCAAATACAACTTACCGCGGCATTGCCTTTATATTTCTACATAAAAGGACTCTCAATCAGAAAATTGTGTTCGTATTCGACATATCTGCAGTGTGGTTTGCTTGCCAATTTTATTTCAACAACGCTCCGACCTCCTGCCTCATATACTCGTACTATATGATGAAAAACTGTAGGTGCCATCAGGAAAATAGGCTGGAATTTGCGGTAAACTAAGCCAAACTTCTCTATCTTCCCGCACAATCCAACGTTAATATACGAGTACAAACCACAACTTCACCTGCCCGCCAAACTTCATTTCGTTCTCTTTTGGTTAACTTCCAAATCAACAAATCTCCTTCTCGCATTTCCATTTCGGACATTATTCGAGCCTGAGGAGGCTTTCGTTTATGCCTTGTGTGTTCCACATTCGCATACATATGAGTATGTGGGCTCTGATTTGTTTGATTGTCAGACAAGATTATCCGACAGGATAATCATTCTTTATCATGTCGAATTGATGGAGACTAATGGTCCAACTTTGATTGAAACATACGCATATCTACCACATGTTGCGAATGTGGACTTTGTGCGGGAGAGGTTACAGGTATATTTCGGTCTACAGTCCTTAAGACGACTACGATTGATGACTCCTTGATTTGAAACGAGGAAACAGGTCAAAACAATGTAACAGCGCACAAGGATGTGCGTGTAAGACATTCGTTTCAATGATTGTCAGCGATGTGTATGCAAAGAAAGTTCGGAAAGACTTCCGTCGTCCTGATTAATTGAAGTTGATTTTGATGGAGTGTTTGAATTGATCAATGACGACATTATATTGATTTCAAAGGTAATCAGCTGCAAATTGATTTCTTGATTGATTCAAACTGAATCGACACAATGCTCGTAATCATTATTCGAGGCACTCAGAAACAAGAAATTGAGTTCATTTAAATTTGAAAAAAAAAAAAATGTATCGGATTTCTTGTTAATCTAAAAATACAAAAAAGAACTAAATCAAATATATATGCTAATCAAAGTTTTCGCTTTATTTCAATCTTAATCATGTATTTGGATTCCTTGAAAAAAAATCAGCAAATCGCTCCATATTCACGAATAAGGACAATGTCGTATGTAGATTATTATTTTCACTTTTCTTTTCCCTGCATTAATATACAACATATTTCGTACTAAAGTGTAGCGTCTGTCGCTTATTAGCATATGTGTGAATTTTATGGGATTTTTTTTTGTGTAATAAAGTTAATAATTTCAAATGTATAACAACCATCCGGAAAGTTATATCTGTCAGATGAAATAGAAATTAATTTACGAAGTCGATAAATTTCTCCAAAAAAAGAAATGCCTTTTATCTCATATGTGGTTTTTATCGCGGACGCAAAGTTTAAATTGAGATAGTGATGCAGTTTGGAATTTTAGATAATGTAACCTGGGAGATATTACGTAAGTTAGATTAGATAGTGAAGTTGTGCAACTGTGATGTGCAATTTAGATCAATCATTGAAGTTTTATTTTCAGATTTTACAATTGAATTAATTTTGAAAATACCGAAGAGATTTGGGTCTAATTTTAATTGAATAGGTATTACTTGCATACATTTGGCTGATTTTGCCACAGAAAATTTTAAATCAAATTTATATTATGAAAATTTAAAATGTTTTTTATTTTAAATAAGTAGCCTTTTTGCTGGTAAAATTAAATAAGTACGAAACTAATGTTATTCACATTTTTTCTTTTATTTCAGCCAAAAAACAAAATGGTGCTGCGTTACGAGCAAACAGTTTAGGTTCCGGCACACGAACGCCACCATTGGAACGTAAAAGTAAATTTAGTGCATTAGGACGTTTCTTTAAACCGTGGAAATGGCGGCGGAAAAAGAAAAGCGAAAAATTCGAGGCGACATCGAAATGTAAGTATTTTCTTTTATATATTGATATGGATAATTTTTTAGAAAGGGGTTGGCGTTAAATTAACTGTGCATCGTTAGTTTATGAAAATTGTTTTCATACTTCATTCCATTCTACTCTAATTACTCTAGTAAAGATCACACTCAGAAAGCTTTACCTTTGCAGAATTCATGACAAATGCTTTACATTGTCTATTCAGTTGTCTTCATGCAGACACTATAATAAAAAAACATTTAGAAAAAAAAGAAAAGCGAGTTTGGAATGCCCCAAAAAGGATGAAAAAAAATTTTATGGAAGCGGTGCCATATCATTTTTTCTCCGATTTTTTTTGTGATTGTGCAGTTGTTGGAAGTATTTATGTTGAAATATGGAAATTCATCTGGCACCGCTTCCATAAAATTTATTTCATCCTTTTTAGGGCATTCCGAAGTCGATTTTCTTTTTTTTCGAAAAGTTTTTTATTTCACCCTTTTTAGTGGCAAATTTAATTTTTTTTAATGTACATACGTATAATATTTACTGGAAAGTAACGAGTCAACTCTTTAATTTGCAATCACTCAATCCTTATTTTTTCTTCGGGTAATTTTATAATCCTATATGTAACGTTTACGTCTAAGGATGTAAGAACGATCCTATACCAGGCTCATTGGTAAGCAAAGAATGAATGCGGAAGAGAAAAGCATCCTGAAATGTTCCCTTTCACTATTGTTGAATTGTATTTATGCCACACTTACAATTAATTTATTGGTTACTTCCGGTAGAAATGATGGACTAAAATGTACCGTTTATGCAGAAAATTAAGAATACTGATAATTTTTATCATCCGTCACCAAAGGACTCGGTATCTCCAACAAAGCCTTGCAGAGTGCCAACTAGTTGGCACTTTTCGTCCGAAATATCATTTAAATTCAATTTCTCGACATCAATGTATCATATTTAACTGTTAATATCTACAGAGTCCTTGGAGGGATTTCAATTCTGTTCCGATACATTTTAGATCAATATGTTGTCCTTCATTTGAAACCTCTACAATCAAAATCCTTACACCCGTCGATCAGTTATGCTGAAAAATCCGGGTGAAAGTCGGAATTTTTTTAGTATTAACGGTAAGAGCCCTTTACCGTTACTTGAATTTCTTATCCTTTAAACGGGACCTAACTGGAAGAAAGACGTATCATTTGCCAAAAACAGGATTCTTCTATCTATCTTCGTTTAAAAGTTATGCGTGAACATACAAAAAATAAAAAAGCAAAAAAAAATATAGGTACGCGATGAATTGACAAACCTTCTTTCTTTTGGAAGTCGGTTAAAAAGGAGCAGAGATTACAAAGAATTCATTGTCGTTACCTAAAGTCAAAGTCAAAGCGCTTTATTTAATACCAATCATTATAAATTTTAAAAAGAACGCAAAGAAAATTCCAAACAATAAAACTATGAAAACTTAATGGCCCGAACGGCTCTCTAAATTTATGCGTTATCAATGAAACACATTTAATAAAAAAAAACTAGCAAATTTAAATTAATTAAGATTATTATATACTTTTTGATTCAATTGGAAAAAGGAGAAAAAACCAACCAGTGTTATTCAACAATTACTTAAATTACTAACACAACAGTGAACTTTTATCATATACCTAATATGTTACACCCTAATTTTAAATAAGTTCAAGAACGTTATCTTATGCTGAAATCTATCCCTAATTTATAATACAAATAAAGAACAACACCAGATGTAGCAATAATGAGATGAAACTAAAAACTAAGTAACGAGAAAACACAGAAACAGAAAATAAACACGAATAATTTAGACATTGTCATTCAGCCATCAATACCTAGATTGCTCCGCCTCAGCTCGACCAGCCCCAACGAGTCTAGCAAATGAGTACCTCCATTTGAATTGTTGGTCTCGTGAACTCAGATTCGTAGGATATTTTATCTTCTTATCGGTGGCCCGTCTATATATGTGATACATGATTGGGACACCGTCAGAATCAAAAATATATCGATTCATGTCCAAATACACAAATCCTTCTGGAGGAACGAAGCCAGTAGTGAGGCAAGTCACAATATACCCGTCTGCAGGGTGGAACGGCTGTGAAATCCAGGGGTTTTCACTCACAGTTACAGATCTTGCAATATGATTCCGAAGAAGTTGCTGTATGAAGATGTCAACTCTTGTCACTTTAGCGGTTTGATAAATTGTTCTATTCGATCTATAGTGCTTCCAATCCGTCTCAGGCTTTCTGTACAAACCAATACATGAACGAAGACATTTCCTTTCGAAAACTCTTAATCTTTCCATTGTACTAGCACTCTGGTTGTACCAGATCTGACATCCATATGTCCAAACTGGTCTGACCAGGGTCTTGTAACAAATAACTTTGACCTTTCGATCAATGTATCTGGAATGAAAGAGTCGTCAAAGGGCCATGATTACTTTTTGTGCTTTACTGAGCATGATTTGGATACAGATACTGATCAAGATGAACACCGAGGTATCGAATACAGGATTTATGTGGAACCCGTTCTGAACTACCGTCACCAGCCATAATGTGGAAAACCTTCCAATTACGTTTCAGGTCTTGACTGGCCCCCTGCAGCGTTGTCCAAAACATTCGCCAATTGTAGGTGTAGAGCTGCACATAATTAAACATTTTTTGAAGATTGCTCAGAACTATTGTAGCTTTTTGGTCTACCGTATAGATGATCGGATCACCAGAAAACGCTACCAACGACCGCGTTGGCGAGACATGAAAATCAAAGCCGTTCAATAGCTTGCGAATGAATATTGAGAAAAGCAGAGGGGCAATAACTGTTTCTTGCTGTAGGCCATTCAAGACCTTGAATTCGCGCATTGTCGTCAGATTTCCATCAGTTACAACAAACAATTTCCCGTATAACATATTGCACATTATGGCGACAAAGTGTCTGGGGAACTTGTCCTGAAAAAGTTAAAAACTATCCCATATAACCAAACCGTATCGAAGGCTTTCTCACTATCAATGAGACATGCTCCAACACATTCTTTGTTGTGTAGTTTCCAACAGATGTCTGAGGTTACTTTCGTTATCGCATATATGGTCGAATGCCTGGCACAAAAACCAAATTGGCAATCCGGCATCAACTCATATTTCTTAATGTGGGCGTTTAATGCATTGTTTAATATCACTTCAAATACCTTGCTGGTATTAGACGGCAAGCTGATTGGGTGATAGCTTTTAGGGCATGAAGATTCTTTTCCTTTCTTCAGGATTGGAATTACCATAGCCTTTTTCCACTCATTTGAGAAATATGAATTGTTCAACATGTTGAACAATATGCAATAATTCCTAATAGCAACCTCAGGCAAATGTCGGAGAACTATATTTGGAATACCGTCAGTACCACATGATTTCTTGTTGTTTATTCTGCGAAATATGGGACACAAGTCTTCATAGCTCACAAAATAATCTAATAAGGTTCAAGCTCAGTATGAGGTCAGATGTTAATGTTTCATTAAAATGAAGAATTGATTGGTCGTTCAGGCTTGATAACTTTTGCTTCAACAAACTCTGAAAATATTTCATTCTCTCTCTCAGGGTTTGGTAGATGAACCAATTCAAAATGTGTTCCAATTAGGGCAAATTTCTGCAATCTATCACATATAATCCTGTTTCCATTGCTATCCGGAGCCGTACTATCAATTTCGATACCAGCCCTATCGAGAAGATTTATCTCATAGCCAGTGACTCCAAGATTCGATATCTTCACTCGAGATTTCTTACGGAATAAGTTACTCACTTTCATGAAAACGCCATCTGGGTCCTGTGGGCTAAAATCTTCTAATTTTTCCGCCTTTTGATTGCTGACCTCACTCCTGAAGTATGGACGGATTAAGTTCCGGACATTCTTCAGGTGTAATTTCAACAAGGGATGGTTGTAGTCCAAAAATCGTTGGTAAAAATTATTGACGCTTGTGAGAAGAAGGCTTTTCAATCTTTTCAACCTTGCGATGATTGGTGTTTCATATCCTTCCATATTGTTTCGATGTTTAATCTTGGGAACTACTTTCTCAATCGTGTCCAACGTCAGCTTCTCTAACTTCGACAAATAGAGATCTATTTCATCGTCAGTTAGATTTCTGTTATTTGGAACCATTGAGCAAGCGTCGCCATCATCAGAAGGACAATGCTTCTGGTATTCTCGATTAAACTTCTTTTGAAACTTTCCCCAGTCTGTTTTTTTGAAATTCAACCGGTGGTTTTCATGTTGAACTGGAATGAGGAAGAAATCATCCCTGTGATGATTGATTTCCATCACGATTGCGTTATGGTCGCTATTTGAAGGAAGCACCTGCAATTCCTGTTGAGGATTATTAAAGCTGAATTCAAGTCTTGCGTCAGCAATGCGGAAGTCCAAATATGAATTTGTCATAGGGGTTGTTGGGAACTCCGACCCATATTGGTTTCACCTGTATTCAATTTGGTTCTCTGTTATCTCCGATTTCAAGAATACACCTCTTGGATTATTGGTGGCGCTTAGCCATGATGTATGCTTGGCATTCAGGTCACCGGCAAAAATATAATAACTATGCAGCCTGTTCAATTTTAGTATTTCAAACAAGGAATTGAGTTCCTCCTCGAACTTGAGAACATTTTGACCAGTTGCATAGGCAGAGATAACGAAGACGTTATCCCCACCTGGCAGTGAAATTATGATGACGGACACTTCAAGAAATTCAAAGTTTTTGAATTCAACGTTTCTAGTGTTTTGGAAACAATAGGGTCTTCTAACCAATATTCTGGTGCCACCTCCCCCATCTTCGTTTACCCTATATTGTCGTTACCTCTGACAGTAGGAAAAACAGATTTGCAATTTGTTAGTATTGCTTTCAAAGTCTATTATTATGTTTATTTTTTATCCGCAGGCTAATTCTCTTTAACCTTAAACCTTAAAGCACAAGCTTAGCTCCACAAACCCAATATCCCTATCATGCCTGTCGTCAATGATCGCCCAGCTTCTGCATACCAATTAGCACGGTGTTCAGCAACGATAATGGCCAATGTCATGTACTTTGACGGGAGGTTCTTTTCCCCAGCACAAGTGCCTTCTACAGAAAAATTTCGTCTTTAATCTGAACACTTACGACCCCAACTAAGACTGGGGCATCCAGGTGGAAGCGCTTAGTTAGGTTCCAGAATATAGCGGTAAGTTTGTCGGGAGCAAAATTAAACGCATCAACTATCATCTTAATCAAAAACCAACCAAATATCCGCCACGGCTCCAATAGACTCACACTTTCATCTTCATTTGTATCCCAGCAACAATAAAAACAGCATCCCCAGCAGTTTCTACAGTAGCTACAAACACATACCCAACATGAAACAATCCAAAACAATTTTATCAAAATACACCAATACCTTTACGACCCCAACTAAGACTGGGGCATCCAGGTGGAAGCGCTTAGTTAGGTTCCAGAATATAGCGGTAAGTTTGTCGGGAGCAAAATTAAACGCATCAAGTATCATCTTAATCAAAAACCAACCAAATATCCGCCACCACTCCAATAGACTCACACTTTCATCTTCATTTGTATCCCAGCAACAATAAAAACAGCATCCCCAGCAGTTTCTACAATAGCTACAAACACATACCCAACATGAAACAATCCAAAACAATTTTATCAAAATACACCAATACCTTCAACATCAATGAGGCATGCCAAAACGTGAAGGTTACTTAAGGTACACTAGACCACAATATTACAATAAGATGTCAACAAGTCCACCGGAAAATATTCTACTAATTTCTCAATCTTCACCAAATATGAGTGGTAGTTATCCAAAAACAACAAAGTACCAGCAGCCGAATGCCGTGCCCTTTGTTAATTCATCATCACCCCCCCCCCCCCCACCCCCAAATGTTAACTCTCAATGTAACGTTCCAAAATATCTTAGCATTCTTGCGAAAACCTCCACTCAGCATTCCTCACCTTCCTAGAAAACAACCCCCACTTCAAATAACACAAGCCAATACTTTGATAGTTTCCTATCGAATGGCGTTCTTCAGCACATGCAAGTGCAGTAAATACAAAATATTCAAGAAGATGTGCAGCATTCAGGGTTGCATCATAGTGTGCTACTGCAGTAAATTGCAAATCAACAACAAATAAGTCAATAACGAATGAAGGGAATTGGCACACAATCACATAATATTCTTGCGAATCAAACGACCATTTCGTCCCTAACCAATTCCGTGCTGGTTTCAATTACTCATCAACTAATGCAACAAGCTAATGTCTAGCAACAGCCGCAGCAAACTCAAACACATTAAACGTCTCGCCGAGAATAGACTCTTGAAAAACAGCCACCGATTGTGTAAATATTACGAAATACCGCGGCAAGGATGAATTCTACAGCAGTTTAGAACATACCATGAACAGATTGTCCTTACACGACATCAAAATTGTTCTAGCGGACTTTAATATCCAAATCGGCTGCGAGCTGGCTTACAGAGGATTAACAGAAAGGTGCAACCTAAACGCAGAGACCAGCTCGAACAGAAAGTGCCTAATTGACTTCGCGTCAGGCAGAAACTTTATCGTAAGCTCCGCCTGCTTCTGACACCGTGGCATTCGTAAAAGAACGTGAACATCCCCAGATGACTGCACGCACAACCAAATAGATCACCTTCTTATACTTCTTATACTTTCGTCCCGCACACTGTGGATCGGAACTTAAATTCCAATGTCAGATGTCGAAATATCAGAAATAATCAAAGCCACTGATAACACTGATAATTTGGTGAGGTACGCATATATGTCGTCGATAGAAGACACTGAAAATGGTCCCTCAGGCAGGAGAAAATAGCAACGATCTTCAGCAATGTGGAAAATGGTCAAGGATGCGATCACAGATTAAGCGAAATCCGGCACACAAAGACCAAGTCGGACAAAAAAGGAGCAATACATAACCCTCCGTTAACAAGCTAAAATGCTGTGCCGACGGAAGATTCGATAGGTCACAAGCCGGAAGATGGAGCAAATTAACTTACATATTGTGCTAGATGAAGCCAGATCAACGAACACCTCAATTTTATAGCTGGGAGGGGGATACACACCACGTACAATCCTCTGCATAGGCATAAAAGGTGCAATATTAAGCAGCCCTGTCGATATTAAAAACACGTGAAAGCAATGTTTTCAAAAACTTCTCACAGCACCCACAACATCTACCGAAACTGTGAGTATCCCAGAGCCTGTAGAAGATGTCCTGGCAATGCTACCAACAGCAGGAGAGGTACAAGCAGCTTTTCGTGGTCTCGAAAAAGCAAAGCTCCTAGAATTGGTGGGATACCGACAAAACTGCTTCAAGCTAGAGGAAAACACCTACACAACCTCCTTCATCGGTTAATATGTCGGATATGGACAGAGGAGCAGCTATCAAATGTCTGGCGGAAAAGCATCATATAAAGGGTTTTCCATTAATGACATAACAATTTCATCTATTAATAAAACAGAAATATTTGAGATATTGGTCATATAACCACCTCGAGCCCGTTGACAGCGGTCGATTCTTTGGACCCAGTGTTCTCCCACTCAAGGCACACATTTCGACCAGAACGTTGGTAATTTCGCGTTGGATGTTGTCTTTGAGCTCGTCTAAAGTTGCTGACTAGTTGGCATAGGCCAGTGACTTAATATAGCCCCATAAAAAGAAATCCAATGGCATTAGATCGCATGAACGAGGGGGGCATTCGACCGGACCATTTCTCGAGGTAACACGTTCACCAAATTTGTCTTTCAATAAATCGATTTTAAGGCGTGCGGTGTGGCTAGTGGCACCGTCTTGTTGAAACCACATATCTGGCCACATATAATCTTCCAACGTAACACGATAGTGCTCTCTATTGACGGTAACATGATAGTCGTTTTCATCCACGAAAAAATACGGCCCAATCACACCTCCGGCATGAAAACCGCACCAAGCAGCAACAGTGTCTCAAGGTGCACATGTGGGTTTGTTGCTAACCAATAACGCATATTTTGCTTATTAACAAAGCCTTTGAGCCAGAAATGAGCTTCATAGCTGAAGAAGATTTTTCGATGAAATTCTTCATTTTCTTCAAGCTTTGCCAGAGACTAATTGGAGAAGTTACGACGTTTCGAATGATCATGTGGCTTCAGTTTTTGATACAATTTGATCTAGTAATCATGTAGGCCAAGATCTTTTTGCTCTTTTCGATTCTTGAGAATAACGTGGAATCGACTGATTTGGCTCATTTTGAATCGATGCACTTACGGCTGCGATATTTCCTTCGTTTCGAGCGGTACGATGTCTGGCACCAAAACGTCCAATAGTGAAAATTTGGACTTGAACTTATCCACTTTATCACGCGCAGCCTGTCGGGTGGGACGATTATTACGGCCAAAAATCGGAGTAAATGCCTTTGACGTTGCGAGCACCGACTTAGAAATTCGGTAGTAATTTTTAATAATTTCCTAACCTTTCTGGTTCGTGAACTTTACCATGACGGAAATGTTGACTTTAATTAACGTTTTGGCATTGGCAGTTTATCAAAAAAGTTTGAGGGTGCGTTCATATAAAGATACAAAGTTGTTATGTGCCTAATGGGAAACCTTATATATGAAAAAGAAGACAGGCTGCGCTGTGAAAATTATGGAGGGATTGCTCTATTGAGCACATCATCATATAAAGTGCTATCTGAAGCCATTGGACGCAGACAGAAGCCCTAATATGAAAACATCATTGGAGAGTACCAATGTGGTTTTGGATGAGGAAGTCCACGCAACTAGCAGCGCATGTGGAAGACATTATCGTCATGTCCAGATCAGATTCAGATTCGAAAGAAGCGTTCATAGGGTGAAGTCGGAAGCGAAAAAGTCAGCCTCCTAGTAAGTGAAACTAAAACTAAATTCATGGCCCAAGCAAGAAAAGACATGATTCAACGATAAAATATAACCTTAGGAGATTACGACATGTAAAGTATGGGTAGCTTCGCATACTTACGAAGTCCACCTTGATAGAGAGGGCACAGAAAAAAACGGGATATGCAATTGGATAAACGCATCAAATAAAGCCTACTTCTCAGTACTGTTGCATCCACGGAAGCCTCTTTAGTTACTTACATTTTGCAGAGGGATATTTAGCTTAGGTGCCATACTGAGGCCGAAAACTGCTCATCCATGTTGTGGGTCTTCCGGCATATCCTCTACACCACCTTACATACAAAGGCTTACACGAAAAATACAAGGAAGAGAATGAGAAACCATTTTGAAAAATGAAACAGTGAAAATTAATTACCCATTGTTAAATGAGAAATAAAATCATCACAATTAAAATTACAATTTTCCCTGGTTCAAATGAAACTAGAAACGAAGTCTTCGGGAAAAAATAATCACAATGACAAAACTTTTTGCCTCCAAATTACAAAAAATAAAAAACAAATTAATTTGGTTCAAAATAACGAAAATTTTATTATTTAAATAAAACAAATGCCTGCTTATCCCTTCTCAGATGCTGCAAGCGCTCGCTGATTAGAAAAGCGGAAAAGGATTCACACGGATTCGCTGGAAATTTTATCGGGAAAGAATTGATTAACTGATTGCAAAGAGAAAAATAAATTAACTCCAGGCTGAAACAGGAAGAAAAAAATGCTGCCAACTCGCTTTTATTTGCGTACCACGCAAAGTTCCCTTGTAAAATCATACCCCATATAATTGACAATTAAAAGAGCATTCTAACAATATGTTGGCACTTCTCACTCCACAATACTTTTCCAGTGTCTGAAATGTTCACATTTTAAAGTTGGCCTTATTAGTCTCGCTAATCCGTTAGTCGGAAAGGCACTGTTTTTTGTCATATGCAGATCTTTAAAGATATAATTCGTTAAATTCCATTAGATTTCTTAAAAAAAATGCAGCTCTTTTTTCTTGAAAAGCCGTCGGGCCTTGCTTTCTTGTGTGAGCAAACGCGTTTCGGCTCGCGTTTGCTTACAAAAGAAAGCAATCTTTAGATGAAGATGACTCAAAGGAGTCGAAACACGTCTGCTCACTTAAGAAAGCAAGGCCTGACGGTTTTCAATCAAATAAACAAACTAATTGACTAAAATTCAATTCGTTTGCTTGTAGTCAATAGCAGAGAACAAGTCATGATGCAATCGTATCCATGTTTTCGGATTAATTATTTCTTCGATTTAAGGCATCAATTTTTGTTTGCACACTAAATTTCTATTTAATCTTTTAAAATTTTTAACAACCATTTATATTTCATTCTTCATAAAAATAAACGTAAACATTTCTCAATCATTTCAATTTTCAAAGAAATATTCTCAAACCTTTTCTTAACCATTTCAATTTCACTGTTCTGCTTACTTTCAATCAATTCTCAAGCATCACTTTCCCTGCATTGCTACTAAAAAAAAACTTTTTTTCGTCATCAAATTTCTAGTTTCTCTTCCATTTGCCGTCCCAACCATAGTCTAGCTAACACGAGGCTCGACTCCTCGATCTAATCAACTTTTTCCTAAACTTTCGCTACCGCTCTTTCAAGTTTCGTCAAATACAACATTTCCAATTGCATACCAGCTGATTTGTATACAGTCATGATGGTACAAAGCGCGATCATATCGATGTGCAAATCATCATTTGCTCAGAAACGTTGCCATTTAATGAAGATTAAATAGATTTTGCCCACTTCGAGACTCGAACTCACGATCTCTGCGAACCCCAGATTGGCAGTCTAGCGTGCTACACCACCAGCTGTTGATATTCCCTTCGTCCACTAGATATTGGATGATTAAGTTCCAATTGATAAAAAATGCAATAAAATGCTTGCGTCACGAAACATTGTATTATAATGGGCATGTTGTTATACACTTGAGCTAGTTCAAGGGTCATAAAAGAATAAGATGGTGTTGATTACTTTATAGTTGCTGTCCCATTGCAATGAATGAATAGGAACAATAAAAACAAGGTGAATGATGGAATTTACTTACTGGGAAAAGGGAGGTAAGATTTTTTCTTTATGGGGATTATGGCGAAGTTTAATTTACTAAAAACAGAGGATAAAAGGAATAGAAACCATCAAATTCGGAACTTTATATTAATTAATTCTAAACCAATGAACAAATGAATGCTAGCAACGGCCGAAATTTACAAAAGTACTTCCTAAAAAAAAAAAACCATCTCAAAAATTATAGTTTCAGTTCTAATACATGTTTGCGATCGCAGCGCATTTTTCCGTGAAATCCAGAAATTATTAAGACTGCCTTTCTATACAGCATGGAGCAAATGCGTCTTTGTCCGAAAGGTATTTCAAGTTTGCTTTCCAATTGCTGGCAGACATGCTTTTTTCAAAAACAGGAACGGGTGCATATCCTTCCTCAAGGCTGCCTTAAATATATTATTTTTAAGAAATTGGGCTAATCGTTTAGGCTCACTGAAATTCTCAACATCAAATAACTGCCTTTCAGAGCTTGTTCTTGTTACTCCGAATAGTTTCAAATCCAACCCAAGTCGCTTTAAACATTCCTTCAGATCATCTAATCATCTTATCAGCTTAAAACTTTTATAATCAGAACAAAGCTCATTACTTCCCCATTCATCATTGGCACCGAGTTCTTTTATAAGAATAAGTTTCGTCAAATTAGCTCTGGTGAAACTAAAAAAGCTTTCAACATGCAATTACTTGATACAGGATAATTAAATAAGTACTTATTTTCTCATCGCCTTCACTCAAGTCCTTTCACCGGATCTTTTCAACTAACTTACTCTGGTATGCAACACTTCTCTCTTCGCCTGTTTTTCGCGCTGCCGCTCGTTTTCTCACGACTCATCGTTTTCTTACATTTGGTGTGAGTACTTCAATTAACATGACAAGAAATTTGCAGAAACTTTTAATTGAATAGCATCACTTGTATAACTCTATTTTTTGTCTTACGTCTTGATTGCATTCTTCGCCCGGGAACCACTTTCCTGCATTCTCTTGTGCGCTCTCCCTCTCTCCCCTTTTCTCTTTCCAACTTTTCTCACTGGAGATGATGCTTAGAATCAAAAGTTTTGATCGAGAAGCTTGGAAAAATGCAATGAAGTATTTTGCAGCTTAAATAGTTTTAGTTGCTTAGAGATTTATTTCTTTTTCGAATGGGGATGCAATTATGTGTTTTGGGTGGTTGAAAAAAATGCAATGCAGCTGAATGTAAGTTACTATATAATAATACCAAATAGATTAGTGGAAGTATGTTAGAAATTAATTCGAATCATTTATTAGCTTAAATGCAGGGAATCAATTAAAGTTTTTAATTAATCAAGGACAATTTAATTCTCGAGCGAATGAAAGTAAAAACTCTTGGAACTCTGTCGCACGTTTTCATAAAAATGAAAGGCTTGCAGTCACCTTGCAATGAAAATATGTTTGAATTAGCTTCAAAATCGCGAAGGCAACAACTTTTTAAATTGAAGCAAAAATGTTCTTGTTTTTCACTGAAAATTGTTTTTTTGCGAAAGAAACGTACTATGTATTTTCTAATTGAAAATCTACGTACTTACTGTAGACATGAAGAATTTCTCGCATTCTTTATCTTCCGTTGGGTTTTGTTGTTACTGAAGAGGATCCAACTTCCTCAATTTCCCAGAATCACCGCAAATTGTAGTTACTGTCAATGATTCTTCGGCCTTTCCTAATACCATCCGCCCAAATACCGCGCTGAAACTAATTCTGGGTGATTTCAACGCTAAGGTTGGCGATGGGATATCTCATCGGGGAACGACTGGAGGAAATAGCCTCCACAATGAAACAAATGACAACGGCTAGCGCCTGATCGACTTTGGATGTAGCAGAAATATAGTCATATTTTCGACTTGCTTCCCACATCAACGCACTCATAAAATGGCCTGGGTAGCACCAGATGGCAACACATAAAACCAGATCAATCATGTTTTGATCCAACAACGTTGGGCCTCGAGCATACTTGACGTCCGTTCATCCCGAGGAGTCAATTTTAACTCAGATCATTACTTGATCAAATTAACCTATCGATGTCGTATGTCAAAAGCATATTCAGCAAAGACCAGCCCGCTACAAAAATTTGACATCGAAAGGCTCCAAATGGCGTCTGTGGCCAAAACTTTCACGGAAACCCTCGGCAACCAGCGAGCTCCCATCTTATCAGACGCATCGTTAAAGACGAGCAACGAGCTCTGGATGGAAGTGAAAGCGGCTATTAGGACCGTAGCAGAACAGACGATCGGACATCAAGCCCGGCGCAAAAGAAATGATTGGTTCGATGATGAGTGCCAGAATGCGTTAGATAAAAAGAATCAGGCATACAAAGATCATGTAGGTAGGAAAACCAGGACGAAAAGAGAACACTATGAAAATCTCAGAAGAATAGCGAATAAGATAATTAGAATTAAGTAAAGAAAATACTATGACGACCAATTGAGAAGCATAGATGTAAGTTTAGCTAGCAACAACACAAGACAAGCATACAAGGTAGTGAAAAGCCCGAAACGGGGTTATCAGCCCAAAACCACGCTCTGTTGTGATGACATGGGCAATATCATCCCTGATGAAACCAAGTTTAAGGAAATATGGGAATCATATTTCCAGAACCTCCTTAATCCTCCGCACAGCTCCAGAACATCGGAGCTTAAAGATATTCCCGGAGAGCTTACACTGGCCCCACCAACTCTGGATGAAGTTTGTTCAATCATTAAAGCCTAAAAGAATAATAAAGCGACGGGCATCGATGAGGAGCTCACCAAATATGGTGGCAGCAGTGTTCTTAAGGCTATTCACAAAGTTAACCAGCACATTTGGCAACAAGAATAGCCTATAGAGTGGAGCCAATAAATTATATTCCCTATTCACAAAAAAGGTGACAAGTTACAGTGCGAAAATTATAGAGGCATATATCACTACTTTTTAAGGCGTACAAAATATTTTCAAAAATCTTAGAAAATAAAATCGGATCCTACGCCAAAAGTATTATTAAGGAATATCAAGGTGGTTTTACAGCAGGTAGATTGACAACAGACCAATTATTCACAGCTAAGCAGGTGCTTGAAAAATGCTGGAAGTTCAACATAGATGTACAGCAAATTTTCGTTGACCTTAAGCAAGCATACAACAGTATTGATTGTAATGTATTGTACCAAAAAATGCGTTGCTTTGGCAATCCAGCCAAATTAGTCCATCTTACCAAAATGACAATGACGTCGACGACCTCCCAAGTCCGCATCAATAACCAACTCACCGATGCCTTTGACACGAATATCGGACTAAAGCAGGGCGATGGGCTGGCCCCATTGCTATTCAATTTGGCTCTGGAGTACGTCATAAGGAAGCTATCAGTCGATACACGAGGTACATTACTATACAAGTCGAGCCAAGTAGTAGCCTATGCGGAAGACATCAATATTTTGTGACGGTCATTAACAACTGCCAAAGAAATTTTTCTGAAACTTGACAGCGAAGCAAAACTAGCCACAAACCAATGAGAATAACATAAAGCTCTTGACGCAGTCGACAAAAACTACATCGTACACTCAAAATATCACACTTAGTGAATACAATTTCGAAAATGTGGGCGAATTCGTATAAGCCGCTAAAATAACGAGAACCACTAATGAGAGAGATGAAATACGCCGAAGAATACAGCTCACAAATAAAATATTTTATTCAGTTTTGACGATCTAGAAAACCAGCTGCCTACACACGAAAACAAAGCTCCAAGTATACAAATCTGTGATCAGACCTTTATGCTATGGCCGTGAGACATGTACTCTAACTCAAGCATCCACAAATATATTGAACGCCTTTGAGGCGAATAATCGGAGCGAAGCTAGACGGGGATCAATGGGGAATTTGATACAACCATGAGCTGTATGAAATTTTTGACGAGCCGGAGGTCTCAACGATTGTAAGACTGCGGAAGCTGCAATGAGCTGGCCACATGAATCGTATGGACAAACAACGGATATCCAAAAAGGTATTCATTGGGAGAACTGAAGGCCGGAGACGAGTGGGGTCACCGAGGAAACGCTTTTCTGACTCGGACAACGAAGACAGTCCATCGCTGCTGGGATTTTGAAATTGGAGGACTCGGTCAATGGACCAAGACAGTTGGAGGCGCTATCTGCAGGAAGCGAAGGCCCGAGAGGGGCTGTAGTGCTACGAAGAAGAAGAAGATTAGTTGTTTCGTTTCAATGCGGAGGACTTTGCTCGGTGTGCGAAGTGGAGCTAGTATGCGATACATAATACATGCAAAATTTTTACGACTGAACTAAAGGATCGTTCATACTTATACTTTAAATGAATGATTTAGCTTACCAGTAAGCTGTCGACATGGATTCCAATACATTCGTCTCTAATTTCTAACACAAATATGAAATATCCTTCAGCTCATTTTAATTTAAATAATTTTATGAGTAAAATATCGAACAACTATTTATACCTAAACTTAGTCGATGGACACAAAAATATACTTATTCTTCTTGAACAGCCCATGGCTTTTGAAGAAAAGAGAGAATCAGCCGAAATTATAGACTATAAAAATATACATTTAATTTTGGTTTGTGTTTTTTTATTAAAATAAATGCTAAGAAAAAACCGAAAAAAAGGTTCTTCCAAAAACCGGTTGTTTTTCCTGTGCAAAAACCACCAGAATAAACCGAAGATAAAAAAAACCGGAAAGCCGAAGAATCGGTTTCCTTACCAGAAACCGCTGTCCTTACAATGAAGCCTATGACTACCAGCCACAGCTCACTAGGAGTAAGGCCACAAAGTATGCTCAAATACTATAGCGCACTTGTATATCACTGGAAATGTTTTTGTTTTTTGCGAAGATTATCATTACTTTACTCTAATATCACTTCGAAAATTGATTGATACCTTTCTTCACGCTACCACGTGTATTGCTTTCATGTACTTAGGTTGAATCCACTTCATTCCTGATTCGCATGTATATTGTAGTAAGTCTAACGTAGTTTTTTTTCGTTTTTTTTATACCTCCATTCCCTACCACTCTCCCCATCACTCTTTCTCCGTCGCACAACGCTCGTGCAATCTGCATTCACATTACGTTGCTTCGTCCTTTGTGCCACCCAGACAATGTTTGATACATCGGTATGAGGGGGCACACAAAATAATGCGAACTAATCCTTTTCATGAACATCTAGTCCAAAATCATGATCAGCTCTCAGAGATAAAAAAAAATGCAATATAACACGACGCATTCAAACAAACTCTGAGTAACTGTCTCTTCAGCATCTCGCCGATAGAGTCAAAAATGCCCCAAGATACTGAGCTCATAAAAGCAGCACTACAGGTCCACGCTTCAATCAGTGCTCATTAAATGCTCCCTTAGTCTTTTCTTAAATACGAAAAGTGAGTTTGCTTTCTTAACCATTTCTGGTAGATTGTTGTATATATATATGCAGAGCATCATTCGTTGCATCGTTCCTTAGACGATCAGTTCTGGCAAAAGGTATTACGAATTGATCTGCATTCCTCGTATTAAATGGGTTGATCTGTGATACCTTAATTAATGGTGTTCGTTCCGGTCCATTAGTCTTTAAATTTTTGTAGATAAACTTAGCTTTCTCCATTGTAATGATTTGACTAAAGGTTCATGATTTTGCTAGTTGGTAGACCAAACTAGTTTGAGTAAGCATTGGCAGTTTCAGAATATTTTTATACGCTTTGGTCAGCAGCCTGGATATACTGTTTAAATGTTGCTTTGCTGATTGACTCCAAATAAGTACTCCATAATGTACTTTCGTCAGGACAAATGCATTTAGAACAAGTTTCTTGATGTGCATTAGAAAATCCTCATATCTTCTTAACAATCCTATTTTTGGGGCTAATTGCCTCCTTAAGCTATTTATGTGTGGCGACCAGGTCATACGATAGTCTATGATAAGACCAAGATATTACATTTCTAGCACTCTTTGCAATTTTCCGCCGCTAATATTTAGTTCGACATCTATGTCTCCTTTGTTCTTTTGCTTAAAAACAATATATTTTGTCTTTGCAGTGTTCAATACTAGTTTGTTTTCGATTAACCACCGATGGAATTCTCCTAGATCCTCGTTGATAGTGTTCTCAATGACAGTTTTGTCTCGTCCTGAATAAAGTAGAATTGTGTCATCAGCGTATAATGTGTGATATCCCGTCAGCCCACATGTACGTAGATTATTTGTGTATAGCAGGAATAAAGTTGGGCCAAGTATTGAGCCTTGGGGAACTCCTTTGTTCGTAGGTGCTCGATCGCTCAGGACATTGTTGATTAAAGTTCTCGGCGTTCTTCCCTTCAAGTAACTCTTAAAAAACTGCTTAGGACTGCCCTCAATACCATACGATTCAAGTTTACGAAGCAAGAGGTCATGATCAACTGTATCAAATGCTTTTTTCAAATCCACAAAAATTGCAATGACATAATCACCTCTGTCAAGTCCTAGATTGATGAAATGTGTGACAGGATGAAGGGCATCCAAAGTACTCTTGTTCTTTTGAAAACCAAACTGATGTTGGCCTACGATAGAGTTTTCAACTAAGATTGATGTCAATCGATTGTTTAGTATTTTTTCAAATATCTTACTAAATCCCGTCAGCAGCGCAATCGGGCGATAGTTATTCGGGTCGAGATGATCACCACCCTTAAGTATAGGAACTATTTTTGCAAGTTTTTCTTCTTCCGGAAATGACCCACTCCTAATATGTACGTTTATAAAATTTGCCATAATCTGGGCTATGTCCTCCTTTATTATACTAATCTCATTCATCGTGATGCTATCGATGCCTGGCGCCGTATTCTTTTTCAATCCTTTGATTACATTAAGACTTCCTTTTTAATTGTTTGATGAATGTGAGAATGGAAATCATTGAGATATTTGTAGTATTTAAATTGCTTTCTGAACTGGCAACGATTTCTTTAGTGATTCTTCCACCAATTGTTGAAAAAAGGTTATTTAATGAGTTCGCTGCGTCACGTGGACACGTTGTATTAGAGGGCCCATCAGGATTCAGTTGAAAATTTTGTGATATACCCCGGGGTGAAGAGTTATTCCTTACCTCATTTATTGTTTTCCATATTTCATGGGAGTTGTCAGCCATTTTTTTTCCAACTTTCTTAAGAAATATGAGAAGTTAGCCTCTTTCACCAGTCGTTTATGCCTTCCTTTTTTTAATACTTGCATCAATTACTTTTTTCATTATCCAAGTCCGTTGTCGACACCTGATTTTTTTTTCAATTTAGAGCTTTGCTTAGCAGCTATGATGATATTTTTGAGTTCGATAATATTAATTGGTTTCCGCTTCTTCAATAATTCTCGTATGTTTGATTTAAAGAGCTCCTTGTCTAGATATCTGAGCGTTTTGTAGGTCGTCTTCTGTTTGTTCAGGGTCTTGAGTAGCTATTTTAAACACACCGTGATCCAGCTCCGGCCAGTCCTCAAATGTGTATGTCATGTTTTCAGCCACTTTTAGATTATATTGGTTATATTATAATCCAGACAGGTATTTGAAACTGGGCGAGTGATTTTGTTGTTATTTATGATTGAAATGTTATCTTATTACTCTGTGTTTCGTTACTAGGGTGAGAAATCGGTTATTACATTTGTTAGAATTTTTCACCTTTACCTACGCAAGCGGAGAATTGCTCCGCAGAGAACATGGGGAGGTCATTGTCCACGACGCCGCAATTTCAAGATCCGCAAATAAAGCTTCGCGGAACGAGGATTTGCAATGAAACGGCCAGACGATTCGATTACAATTCTTGATTTTATTCAAACACACTTCAGTATTTATACAATTTTCTTTCGCTTAACCTATGTCTTATGCAGCTAATTTGTTTATCTTTTACTTATTAAAAGTGTAAGAGGAAATTCATCATTTGACATACTTCTACCGCTGCTTTCCATTAAATTGATTTATTGAACAAAATAAAAACTCACGCGTTTCAATACTTCCAAAGTCCAAATATTTCAATCCAATATTCAATATTATGTTCACATGCATTTATTCCGTTCGATGGATAGATGTCCATATTCCATACATTATACATGCACTCATATGTCAATAACCCATGTTCGCATGCATCGCTTGGGTATGGTCGCTAACCCCTTGATGAGTAAGACAATTAGCGTGCATTGAGTGTGGGCAAGGAATACTTGCACACGTGATGCGTTATGAATGAAATGCAACATGATATGGGTACACCCGATATTTAGAATGAGTGTAGAAGAAATTAAAAGAAATTGCATTGTATGATTATGCAACTGGTATGTTTACATGTAGCCATGCGATAGGATTGATATTTCATGGTTGTCTTTTTTTGTTGGTTTTGGTTGGACTTTTGTTGGTAAGCAAATGACTTTTATTAGTAAGCAAATGAATTGAATGATTTACGATTGAACATGTGCATAAATGTTTGCTTATGATATGTACTCTCTTCCCCTCTCCCCTCCCGCTAGGAAAGGGACTCCCCAGCTTGAAGGCGCCCCACGGCGTAACAAAACGAGACCTGGCCCGAAGTAATGTGTCAAACGGTTCCAGGCTAGGTGCTCAGATTGACAGGGGAGGTGTTTAGTGGGTAGTCCAAGGGTATCCTCCATGGGAGTCCCACACTGCCAGACTCGGCGGGCGTAAATGCCTTCACCTCCCTACCACAAAAAAAAAAAAAAAAAATCGCATAATGGGATTATAATTAAGCCTAGAAATCACTCTTCCTTAGAAAAAACACTGATTGATTGTAAGTCGAAGATCAGGCCGTCAAAACGTGAAATTCCTAAACTTTTTTTTTTTTTTTAATTGGATCATTTCACCCTTTTCACATCAACTTAATGTAAATCTATACGACAAATTTGCTCTACATTTGAAGCTTATCTAACGTCGCGCGGATATTGATCACTCTTTCGGATGGATAAAAAGTAATTTAAAAAGCTATCGGAGCCATCCGAAAGAGTGATCGATATCCGCGCGACGTTAGATAAGCTTCAAATATAGAGCAAATTTGTCGTATAGATTTACATTAAGTTGATGTGAAAAGGGTGAAATGATCCAATTAAAAAAAAAAAAAAGTTTAGCTAATACAAGTACTTACAAGAGAAATTTACCTTGAATATAACTTGCAGATACAAAAACTTATTGAGTTTGCATTAGTAGAAAAATTAAAATCAACTCCCTCACCTCTGAGCATGGTGGTCGCCATCACCGGTGTGTATCTAAGAGTGATGGCCTGAGGAGAATTAGTGCACACGTCGAAACCACCTTCTTCTAACATTTTTCTTCTCTAATAATTTTTCAGAAAAATTATTCAAAATATGCAACTCATTTATATGTAGCTGCAAACAATTCCATAAAAAGTGAAATTCCTCTTCATATTCATCATCGGTCCACCTACCTTTTGTATCGCTCACCCAGGACTGTTGCCAATCACTGAGTGAGCGTTCTCGTTCTTCGTGGGCGACAGCATCTCTGTCGCATTCGTTCCTCAGCAGGTAAATTCTGCGGGGCTCCTTGGCAAGGAGGGCAATGGGTATCACTCCTGCGATGACCAGCACTGCCAACTCCGAGACAGTCCGATATGCAGATGCAATCCGCAGCGCTCCCCGTCGCTGCACCTGTGCCAAGCGCTTTCGATACAGCCCCTTGTTGAGAGCCTCACACCATATCTCCGATCCGTACAACATCACAGATTGTACTGCACTCATCAGAAGTCTCCTTCTTGATGAGGTGGGACCCCCTATGTTTGCCATTAGCCGGCTGAGAGCCGAAACACTCGCTGCAGCCTTGTCAGCTATTGCCCTGATTTGCTCGGAGAAACGCATCTTCGAGTCGATCAAAATGCCCAGGTACTTCACTGCTAGTTTAGTCTCAACGAGTGCTTCCCCAATGTTGATCATCCTTACTCTAGGGATTCTCTTCTTTGTCAAGATGACTACTTCGGTTTTCTCCAAAGCTAGGCTGAACCCGCGAGCAGTCATCCAGTCCCTCACTCGGCGCATTAGCATACCCAGTCTGAGTTGCGCTTGTTCAACAGTGCGTCCCGCAACTAGCGCCGCGACATCGTCTGCATAGCCGATCAAGCGCGACTCATCCGGCAGCTCGATTCTCAGTAGCCCGTCGTACGTGATGTTCCACAGGTCTGGGCCAAGGATGGAGCCTTGTGCAACACCCGATGTAACTTCCATCCTCCGCCGACCCTCCTTCGTCTCATAGAGCAGGCTCCGGTCTGTCAGGTAGTTCTTCAAAATCCGCATCAGATATTCTCGAACTTGAAAAGAGTTTTCCAGTGCTTCCAGAATATCCGCCCATCTAGCGGAATTGAAGGCGTTTCTGACGTCAAGCGTCACGAGCAACACAACCCTTTTGTTTGACTGGCGGTGAGCCTCCGCTCTTTGGACCGCGCTCACTACTTCCGCTATCGCGTCAATAGTGGAGCGACCTGCTCTAAAACCATACTGCCGTGGAGATAGGGCCCCGGCAGAACGGACCGCGTCAGTGAGTCTTCCCTTGATGAGTTTCTCGAGCACTTTCCCAGCCGTGTCTAGCATACATAACGGGCGGTATGCAGACGCCAACTCGGAATTTCCCTTCCCCTTGCTGATCAGTACGAGCCTCGCCACTTTCCAGCGTTCCGGAAATACACCTTCGTAAAGGCAAGCGTTGAACATACTGAGCAACAAGTCAGGACAAAGCTTGTAGACAAGCTGCAAAACCTCAGCAGGAACGCCATCTGGTCCCGGTGCCTTCCTTGCTTTCATGGATAGAATTGCCGGCTCTAGTTCTATCATTGTGAAAGGTGAGCATTCTATTGGTGTTTGTGCATGAGCTGAATCGACACGGACAGGGTGCGTGGGGAATAGTGCCCGTACGATCTCGTCCATCTTCTCTGCTTCATGTAAGCAGGGCTTCCGTTGGGCACCAAGTTTTCGCATGACCAGCTTGTAACCTAGGCCCCACGGATCCCTATTTACATCGTCCACGAGATCTTGCCAGCATCGGGCCTTGCTCTTGTTAATAAGCCTGCGAAGAAATTTCCTGCCGGACCTGTATGCGATATTGTATTAGACCGATGCTCTGATGGAGGAGAATTAGAATTTTTAATAATTTCGGCATATGAACGCTTGCTCGCAGATGTAGATTTATCTATTAATAAGCTTACATTTGATGCTCTGTGTATTTTCCCATGTTTAGCGCTTCCAGACTATCCTGTGTTTTCATCTTTTCCATTCAAACGCTATTATTTTGCTTTTTCCGACAAATATATATTTCGGGAGTAATTTCCTCCCTTCTCCAGTGTCAAGAAAATAATTGACACTGAAGAAGGGAGCAACTTACTCCCGGAATATATATATATGTCGGAAAAAACAAAATAATAGCGTTTAAATGGAAAAGATGAAAACACAGGATAGACTTACATTTAAGTTCATCTCTTCAATCTGATTTTGCAAAGCAAACATTTGTTGGAAGAGTTGGTCTTCTTTAGACTTTTGGTGCTGAGTTCTACATCCGTCACACATCCAAATCACATCTTGAGATACATCCATTCTAGTCCAGTATCTCTCTTCCGACATGTTGATGCAACTCAAGTAGAAACACTTGAGGCAGAAGCCATCATATCCCATAGCCGAATGGATATCCTCCACGGGTTTTCTACATTTCCCACACTTATCCTTGGCTGGTTTGGTACCCATTATAATTGTGTACCGTTATTTTTTTCTTCGTCTAAGTAACATTGAATAAACGAAATTACTATCTTAAAAAATCGCTACTTATCTTTAATTTGATTGAGCTTGAAACTTGCAACTTGAATCACTTCACCTGTTCAAATCAGCTGATTCTGAACATATGACTATAGTTATAACTTCACAAAAGACAGAGAATCTTGAGAGCTGACACTTTTCACTTCTCTTTTGAGTTTGAATTTACAACTCTATTCTGGCATCGTGTTGATCGAAGATGCCTCATCAGCGGTTGTCGTTGTTGATGATGACGACGTCGTGATTGGTTCGATGCTTTTCGAAATGGTTGTTGTCCTTAATGGTTCATGATTTTTTCGGAAGTTGTGACAGCAGTAACTCCTGTGATTCTTGTGAAATGTAACAATATTTTGTCACTCAAAACTCACAAGAACCTACAATTAATTTAATTTTTAGATTAATTACTTTTATATCTTCTTAAGGCGTAGATCTATCGCCACGATTGAATATTGATTCTAACTCTAGATAGACAAGAAAAAAAAACAGAGGATGACAAGGGTTGAGAAAACAATGTCAAACGAAATTTTGAGAGTCGAGAGCGATCAGAATTATATGTGATAGTGGATCTCGTAAATCTGATCAGATCTTTTGAAATATTGTTGAGTTTATAACTTATTTAGTATTTGTTGTCCAAAAATATTTAATTTCGTTCCCTTTGATTTTGAAGGGTTCTCAATTTATTTGAAAAAAGCAATTAAACGATTTTTCTTTTGAAAACCTTCATCCACGGAATACAAATTCCAAAAATACTATCAAACTTCACCTACAAATAAATGTAACAATTTTTTTTCCAATTTCATACCCTCCTCCGAAAACATTCACAAAGTCAATCAAAGCCTCTCAATCCACTCCCACTTCACAAGAACAATCAATCAAAATAACATTCATGTGTCTGCGGAAGGTCAATAAAATGAAAATCCCCTCGGAATCTATCAGACCACAACGGGCAGCAGCATTAGTCTCCCCCAGCCCCATTAGGTGGCCTAGGCTTAATTATGTTTACATTATGATAATCCGAGCCCCAACTTTACCACACATGGAATTGCCAGCGGAGCTTACTCGTAGACTCAGTACAGTACGCACCCGACAATCCACAAACAACGACCAACTGCTGATAAGATGAAAGCGAAACAAATAACAATAACAGAATGTTTGTTAGGAATCCATCATTTACGAGTAGTATAGTGGTTTGGAAAACGCACTCGTCGATGCTACATATTATCAATTAGTTACCATACACATATGGACATGATGTTTTGCGGTTTGTGCTGGCTGTTTGCCACAAAATCACCGACACCGGGAAAGTCGGCATATCAGAATAATTGATGTGCACAGAAAGACAAGAAATCGAAAGTTTTTTTCTTTGAAATCTAATTATTTTATTATTGAGTTCGATGAGTTGCTGTGACTGTTACTTTAGCAACGCTCGTTAGAAAATTAGATTCGAGAAGGCGAAAGCGTTATTCTTTGGTGATTTGGTTTGATCGGAACTGTAATTGAAGAAAACATTAGCAAAGAAATACTCCAGAAAGTGAGTAAGAGCAAATAATTGAGTTATGTTTTGTGGATAAATTTTCACTTTCCGATGTTTTTCTCGTGTTGATGTATTCATGTCCTACAGTCCTTGACTTTAGGATAACAACTTAAATTTAACACGAAACACATGTTAATGGGAGATCTTTGAAAGTCTTAAGAAAAATAAAACTGCACAGCCACGAATGAAGGCAGAATAGAATTTACAAGTTCGGTAAGCAACAGTTTTAAAAAAACTTTCAAATGATATTCATCCATAATCTCAATTATGCGACTTCCATTGCATGTAAATGAAGTTTCTCAACTGATTTAAAATATCAAATTGGTGCCCTTCCATCAGTGCAAAAAACCCGCCAATCAATTTCTGTTTAGCTTGTTTATTTATTCACTCTATAATGATACCCAATTACAAAATCGCAAAAAAGAAAACTCACTCAAAGAAGCAAGGTCCGACGGCTTTTCAAGAAAAAAGAGAATTGTCCTGCGGATATCAAATAAACAAAGTAGTTGAGTAGAAAAAAATGAAACAAATCAATAAAAATAAACAATTTTGAAGATTAAATGAAAGAAGAAATACAAATAAGTGACTAATAAAATTAAAATTTGCGATACAAGATAGGCGATCCTACTAAAATGCCAAGAAATAATGGTTAGAACAGCTTTAAGCAATTTTTTGGAAACTAGAAAAGAATTGGGTCAGCCTCCTAGCCGAAGTTCGTCAAGTTTTCGCGGAATCCTGAGCATTGGTGAAAAATAGTAAAAATCGTCGCGCGCCAGTGGTACCTCAAATATATTTGAGGTTCGGGTAAGACGGATAGTACGCCTAAGGGGAACTTCATTAAGCAAACGAGTGCCTATAATTCATGACAAATTCTAAATAGGAAGCATTCGTCAAGAAAAATGCATCGCCATTCATAAAGCTTTAGGCAGCAAACCCTGCTCTGACTTTTCCCCTTCACTTCCAGTAGAATGCATCACTGTCTTAGTATTGCTTTGCGTGTACATCCCTGGCAATGCTTCTTTCCGCGTTTACAATCGTTTTTTTTCTGAATTATCTTATTTCAGCAGCATCAACCAGAGATACACTATTTTAATCTGTGGTGACTTCAACATGCCTTGCCTAAGTTGGGACACAAGCTCTCATACCCTCACATCCTTCAATGATCTCTCTATCCTGTTTTCTTCCTTTTTATCGCTTTGCTCCCTATCGCAATTACAAACGATCCTGAACCCAAAAAAATGAACTTCTCGATCATATTCTTACTACCAATCCCGCCTCAATCTCCTCGATCTCAAAATGCCCCTCCGAATATGTAAAACCTGATCCCCATCATCCTCAGCCGGAGTTTTTTTTATCTTTGCTTGTACCTCAATTCAAACGCACTCCTTTTTCCTCAAGATTTAATTTCCGCAAAGCCAACTATGTAGCCATCCAGAAAGAGCTGGATAATATTGACTGGAATTCATTGCTGCAGAAGCTAGATATCAATTCAGCGCTATCTACTTTCTACCAAATTATCTGTGGCATAATTATAAATCCCGTTCCCTTTAGAAAAAGAGCCCCAGCTGGCTTTCGGCTGAAGTCCTTGACGCTCTTTATTCGAAGGACCAGGCGCGAAGATAATTTCAATATTCCGACTCTGTCACTGAACTCGCTAACTGCTGACTGCTTCGTAAAGAAGCCAAAATAGCGGTTAAAAACGCAATACGATCTTATAGGGCTATCCATTTTGCGCTTGGGAAGAAAAACACAAAATATTCAGATGGGAACAAAATTTTTTATTTAATATAAAGATTGAAGCTTGCCATTATACGAAACACAACATCATTCAAATGTCCTACACGGGACCTCTTACAGGCCTCAATCCTTTTGAGGTAATTTATAATTTTTCGGCACATTTCCGGCAATATCTCGGCCATAACTTCACGAATATTGGTTTTCAATTGCTCAAGATTTTGAGGATTGTTCACGTAAACACGATCTTTCGCATAGCCCCATTAAAAGAAATCCAAAGGTGTTAGGTCGCAGGATCTTGCGGGCCAATTGACATCACTCAATCTCGAAACTACGCGTCCTGAAAATTTCTCTTGCAAAAGTGTTGTGTGGCTTGTGGCTCCGTCCTGTTGAAGCCACATGTCCTCCAGATCATAATCTTCAATTTCTCTCCAAACAACATCCGTCCAAAGCGGTCAGAATTGACTGTAATGGCTCTTCCTTGATCGTTTTCTAAAAAATACGGGCCAATACCACCACCAGACCATAATGCACACCAAACGGTCCCTTTTTCCGAATGCAAAGGCCTTTTTGCGATCACCTCAGGATTTTGAGAGCCCCATATGCGGTAATTCTGTTTATTTACGTAACCACTGAGCGAGAAATGAGCCTCATCACGAAAGAAAATTTTGTTCGAAAAATCGTTATCAATGGCTTGTTGTTCAATCACCCAATTCGCATACATTCTGCGTTGTGTATGGTCTTGAGGCTTAAGTTCTTGAGTGAGTTGGATTTTGTACGGATGGAGATGCAAATCCAAATGCAAAATCCGCCACAATGAGCCGCAAGACAAGCCCAAATGTTGAGCACGTCGAGGAATCGACAAATTCGGGTCTTCCTCCAAACTTTGAGCAACGACAGCGATATTTTCAGCAGAACGAATGTTGCGATGATGCACAGGCCTTGCAATATAAATAACCGATCCAGTCTCTTCAAATTTTCTCACTGTGTTCGAAATTGTTTGCTGTGTAGGTCGATTATGTCGACCGTAATCGGCTCGTAAAGCCCTAAATGTTGATACAGCAGAATCACCATTTTTATAATAAAATTTAATAATTTCAACGCGTTCTTCGACTGTTAAACGATCCATATTTCTAAATGGCAAAACTTCATCTTAAAAAAAAACACGCTTTGAATGACATTTAATTCTGACAGATGTCAAATGGCAGGGTTATACTTCCCTACCACGAAATGGATAACCCTGTATTATTATATGATTGAAACATCACATCCCCCTGTCTCGTTTATGCTGACGACTTCAAGATTTTTTCAATTACTGATTCCCTGTTAGTCGTGGGTATCCTTCGAAACGGTCTTCAGCGTCTTAGTAACTGGTGTAAATCAAACCATCTCTCCTTAAATGTTTCCAAATGCCATCAGATGACATTCTCCTGTAAAAAATTTCCTCTTCTCTCAACGTATAGGCTTGTTGGTATCTCTTTGAGCAATGTAACATCCTTTAAGGATTTTGGTGTGCTTTTCGATTGTAAACTGAAGTTTGATCTCCACATTTCTTTAATTATTAAAAAAGCCTCCCGCTTAACTGGGTTTATTTTGCGATCCGCTTCGTCATTCCAACATATCACATCCTGTATGTGTCTTTACTTCTCACTAGTACTTAGTAGTTTGGAGTACTGCTCCCAAATTTGGAGTCCGTACCACAGGAAGCACATCGATGCTCTTGAGTCAGTTCAACGCAGATTCACACGGTGTCTATTCTTCAAATTCAGCCTTCCTTACTCCCCTTATGATGACCGACTACATACTTTGAACCTTCCTACCATCGAGTTCAGACGATCTTTCCTTGACGAATGTCTTTTGTTCAAGCTTCATCATATCCTTTTACCTCAAAATGTATGCACGCAAATAAATACATTCGAGGCTGCTCGTCCTAATAGATCCTCGCTTCAATTTCAGGTTCTGTATGCACGTACTAACACCTTCTTCCACTCTCCTTTGCTACGCTTACCTCGTATGCACAACTAGCGAAGTGTTGGTCCTCTACCACAGTCTCTTGGCGTATTCAATACTTCGATGAAAAATCAAATTTATAAATACTCCTATAAGTCTTAATTTTTGATATCGTATTGTGATCTTTTTCTTTAATTTCTTTCATGTTTTGAATTCGTATGTTTGTATTTAAATATTGTATTAATTGACTTGTAATTGGACTACTACTCTGTAAGTTTATTTTTTTTTAAATAAATCACTACAATCTAATAGTCCTAAGCCCTCTGAACATACATCCGCTCCCTAAAAACACCATCCCCTAACCCTAATATCTTCTCATGGCATAACTGCCATGCTTTTGATGGGCAAGCTATCGGTGACCTTATTGCTCAATTTTTTATCTCCACACTAAAGCTTTCAAACCGCACTATATAATCATCGTGTCCTCCTTCCCCAATTGTGCATTCTATCGTAACCTCTCCATCCGAAATTGAAAGTGCACTGCTCAATTTTGAAATTAATGGTAGTCCGGGTCCTCATTGAATACCAAATCTATTCGTTAAGTCATTCTCTTCTTCATTATCTATCCCATCATCAATTATTTTCAACATTAGCCTTCCTTCCTCTTGCTTTCCCGACGTCTCGAAGTATGCTAATCTTTCCAATCCAAAGTCCGAAGATCGTAGTAAAATCTCGAATTATCGTCCGATTTCTATGATGTCTTGTTTTGGCAAGCTCCTTGAATGAATTGTACCTAACAGAATATACAATGCCATAAGTATTCTGTTTGCAAATGAACAACGTGGTTTCATTAAAAGTCGTTCGACAATACCTGATTTGTTAGAACTCACGAATACCATCTCTCTTTGACAAGAGCCTACAAGTGGATGTCATATTCATCAATTTTGCTAAAGCGTTTGACAGCGTTGATCATGGCCCTCTGGCTAACAAACTTCGATCTTTACGCGTTTCCGATTAAATCCTCTCTTGGATCTTATCCTTCTTACCCCGTCGCTCCTGCACCGTTGCATGAATTAATTTTTTTTTTTCATCGGCTTCATTTAGTCAGGATTCCAGTGTTTCTCAAGGATTAATTTTAGGCCCTTTGCTATTTAACATTTTCATTAATGATCTCCCCCAATGCCTGTCTTCGAATTGTCTTCTTTATGCTGACGATTTAAAAATTTGTCGTTACATTAACTCCAGCAAAGACTGCACATACCTTCAAAATGATCTTGACAATCTCCAAAATTGGTGTCAAGGAAATTTACTTCCTCTTAATATTTCAAAATTCATCCATTTATATATGAATACCGGATTGATAGATCGTTGCTCGCACTTATGGACAAATTTAAAGATTTAAGAGTAGTATTTGACCTTGAGTATGCCTCCCAAGTATGGTTTCTTCGCTATATCAATCTATCGGATGCTATAGAGTCATTACAGTGTAGATTCACACGTTCTCTATTTTACAAATATAATCTCCTTTACATCTCCTACACAGCGCTTACAGATCCTCAACATCCCATTACTCAAAAAACAAGACAATTAACAGTACAGTACAGTGCTTACGTGAGACACCATCAGAGACCGCCAAATATCTAATCTCAACTTTTCATGAAAAGTGATATATGTAGGTCCATTTAAACTATATAAGTAACATCAGTGCGTATTGTTCTTCTTCATAGCACTACAGCTCCTCTTGCGCCTTCGCTTCCTGCAAATAGCACCCCCAACTGTCTCGGTCCATCGACTGCGTTCTCGAATTTCGAGATCCGAACAGCGATGAACTATCTTTGTCGACCGAGTCAGACCAGCGTTTCCTCGGTTTACCCCATTGGTCTCCTGCCTTCAGTTCTCCCAGTCCTCCTGGCCAAAAGAACGAAATAAAAAATAAACCTGAAAAATACAGGTTTACTGCTTCTTCAACCTCGGCAATTGACCCATATTTTTTCCTATCCAGAATTTTTTTTTTAAGTTGGGGAACAATAAAAGTCACTCGGAGCTAGGTCTGCCGAGTAGGATGAGTTTTGAAGCAATTGAACTTCAGTTCGTCCAATTTTCCCATTGTGACCATGCATGTGTGGACTCGCGCGTTGTCTTGATGAAACAGCAACTTCTTCCTTGCCAAGTGTGGTCGCTTCTTCTTGAGTTCCGTCTTCAATTGGTTCAGCAACCCAGCGTAATAGGTCCCGTTAATAGTTTGACCTTCCTTTTTGATGGTAATCAACCATAATTACTCCACGCCTGTCCGAAGAACTTTCGCCATCACTAATCCGGCAGAAAGAACGACCTTGGTCTTCTTCGGAGCTGGTTCGCCCACCACAATCCACCGCATTGACAGTTGTTTAGTCTCCAGAGTATGGTGATGAATCCAGGTTTGGTCGACAGTAATTAATTTTGGAACATCTGAAGAGTCTAGCGCGACATGTGCATCCGTACGAGCTTTTGCTCAATCGTCAACAAACGCGGCACCCATCGCGCGGATAATTTTCTCATGCATAAATCTTCATGTTAAATGTTCTGCACCCGTTCAGTTGATATCCGACAAGCCTCAGCAATTTCTTTAATGGTTAATCGAAGATCTTCCATCAGGGACGTCCAGAATGTCCATCGTCAAAAATGCTTGTGCGACCGCGTTTGAACTTGGCCACCCAATGTTTCACGGTTGCAAATGAGCTCGACGATTCACCAGAGTCTATCTATTCTTTCACTTCCCGAGTTTTTTTCCCTTTCAAATAGAAGTACTTTATCACCGCTCGATACTCGGTTTTATCAATTGTTCTTAACAAAAGTCACCTGTCAATTTTGGAAGGGTACCATGTGTTTTGTACTAATCGGAATGACTTGAAACTTTGATGGCATTGTTGCATTTACATAAAGCGGAATGTCATTTAAAATGAAGCCATGTGCTATATAACAAAACAATTAATTCACAAACATAAATAAACAGAATTTCAGCGTGAAGGTAAAATGTTGACGCCAAGGACTGCGAACAGAGAGCATAATTTCAGTTACGCATCCTTTCATAACGTCGTATGCGTCACATCCTGATGAAGATTGCACCAGCTGAGTACTGCATAGCTTAGCATACCTCTGGTACATATTGTGTAGTGCGCTGTGTAGCTAATCCCTACAGTACTCCCCATCCAAGTGAGTTTTTATATAGAAGATGAAGGTGAAATCGTCATTGATTATTGTAGTGCCTTCGTCTTTGGTCCTGCGTACGTTTTCAAATTACCTCGAAACTGGCTGCTTGTTGGTTAACGTTGGCATTCGTTCTACTTGCTGGAGTATCTTGCACGTTCGGCTTAAGCATGTAAGCTGGCTTAAGCCTCTCAGTCGAAACGGTGGTGATCCTTGAAAACGAAAGGCGAATCCTTATTCTGGTGCTGCATAGGAACTGGTCGCAGTTGCTGCATATCTCTCCTGAATTTGTACACGAATTCATAAGCGTCGATAATATTTGTGTCATACCGGAGAAACTCCCTGGGTAGCCGAAGTGATGTTCCTTAAAGCATTTCGGCTGGTGAACAATTTAAATCCTTCTTAATTGCCGTCTGCAATCCCAGCAATACGATTGGAAGTGTCTCAGTCCAATGCTTCGAAAAGTGCCGATTCGAATTGAGAGCCGCGATCAGTGGCGATGATATCAGGAGTCCCGAAACGTGAAACCCAGTAAAGTAAAGTTGTCTATGGAAATCGATTGTAGCTTTAGTTTTCCTTCAATGCGAAGTAGATTCCGTAGCTCTAGATCGTCCTTTGAGCGTCCTTCAACCATGTAGCGGAAGTACTTAATGCTTTCGTAAACTGCAAAGAGCTCCTTGTCATAAGTGCAGTAATTAGCCTGACTTTTGCTCAATTTACTCGGGAAAAATCCAAGAGGTTTCCATGCATTTCCTTGGAGTTGTTCGAGAACTGCACCTATAGTGATGTTTGATGCATCCGTGCACAACCTTATAGGTGCATCGTTTTTCGGATCGGAGAGCAAGCCTTGCTTTTATTGAAAGTGCTAATCGACTCATTTGTCTAAGGAACTGGGCGTTTATCGCGTTTGCGAGAATCCTTTCAGTATTTCGTTAAGCGGTGCAGCCTTATTTATGAAGCGTCGATAAAAATTTAAAACACCTAAATACCTTCTCAATTGAAGCAGCGTTTATGCTTTCTCGTAGTTTTTTATTACGTACCCTAGATATTCCACCGTTGAGTCTTCGAATTTGTACTTCGTTTAGTTGATTTTCAACCCGTACTCCGATAAGCGTTTGAAAATGTACTTAGGATGTGATGAAAATATCGTCGACACAGGCGAAGCAAAACGGTAATTCTTTGAGCACTTTATCCAGAAATCGTTGGAATGTTTGGGCCGCGTTGCACAAACCAAACGTCATTCGGCAAAACTCAAATAGCCCAATTGTTGTGATAACTGCGGATTTTTCTATGTCATTTTCATGGGTCGGTACTTGATGGTATGGACCCAGCGTCGTGAAGATCGACTTTCCATGTAGGGAAAGTGTGAAGTTTTGTATGTTGGGCACTGGATATCGGTCTAGAATTGTTACAGCGTTCAAGCATCTGTAGTCGCCACATGGTCTCCACAATCCAGATTTCTTTTGCACTAGATGAAGCGGGCTTACCCATGGGCTACTAAATGGTCGGCAAATGCCCATGTCAACCATGTATTCAAACTCCTTCTTTGCTGCTAGATATTTGTCTGCTTGCAATCTTTGTACACATTCTGGAATTGGCGGTCCGGCTGTATGTATTCGATGGCATATTTGGTGCAAGCGTCCGGATGTGAAATTGGATGAAGATGTTAGTTCTTGAAAATCATTTAGTATGGCCTTGATATCCGTGTTACTGATTAACGAAATGACAACGCTTATTTCATCTTTCAAGAGCTCAGCAATTCTCAAAATATTCGTTCTCCCATCGGCGAGCCGTCGATTTTTGACATCAACAAGCACGAGGGACGTCAGCGATGTGGAGATATCAGGGAAACAGTCTCCGTAGGCCAAGATAAACCTTTATTAGCTTTTCACCGTATGTACTTATAACATTATTATTTGTAGCGAAAAGCTTAAAATCTGTAGATTGGGACCGCTGATTGTGGCCTCAACGAATAACGGATACCGCAGCGCCTGTGTCTATCAGGAGCAATAAGCCACTTCCCCTATCTCGAATGATCAACCGATGCTTTTCACTGCAGCCGTCGGCCATGACACTTGCGGACGACGGCGATCCTAGTTTTCCGTAGGCTTAAAATCACATGGTTGTCGGCACTTGTGCGCTTTTTCTTTCAAGCGGCTGTGGTTGAAGCACAAATTCTTATTTTGGGAATTTGATCCAGATCTACTTCTTTGTGGCTGAATTCGAAGGTTCTTCAGTTGCTGCTCAAACCGTTTAAGTCGATCCTCTAGTGAAATTCTGCACTTTTACTTGTGGTGATTCATTAATTGCATCCACTGTCGGCCAAATGCTGTACTCAGCAAAAATTTTGTCAGCTATTTCGGCTAAGACATTCGCTTTCACCTCAGTCGTGACCGTAAGAATAGCACGAACGCGCGCAGGCAAGCGCCGTAGCCGAAGCGATTTTATAGCATCGTTGGTGAGTTGTTCTGCGGCCAACATTTTCATTTCGCGAAGAAGCTGAGATGGTTTCCGATCGCCGAGTTCCACCGTGAGTACTTTCGAGAGCTGATTTGCCTTTGACTCCGCAAACCGAGCGTTGAGGTGTTGCTTCAATTCTTCATATTTGTCTTCTTCGGGCGGATTTTCAACGACGCCAGCACTGTGTTCCGAAATTGATGAATCCAATGCAAAAACTATGACGCCAAACTTGCTTGTGTCGGAAGTCATTTTGTGAATTTTTAATTGGGCCTCAACTTGTGTAAACTATAGCGTCGGTCTACGGACCCAAAATGGCGGCAATTTCACATTGCTTTTGGCCTCAACACGGGGTTCACTTTCAAATTGTTCGTTTTGCGCGAATGGATTTCTCCATCACTCGCGAGTAGTGCTTTATTGCGACTACTAGCGATATTTCCTACTAAACTCTTTAACGTCAAGAGTATGCACTATTAGCGTGACGAAACATCAGCGTCCTTTAGGCGAGAATGTTTTTATTACTGTCTTGATTCTTTGCTTAACGTTAGAATCATCAATATATAGCGTTCAAATGAAGCGGAATGTCATTTAAAGTAAACGCATGTTCTATATAGCAAAACAATTTATTCACAAACATAAATAAACAGAATTTTAGCGTGAAGGTAAAATGTCGTCGTCAAGGACTGCGAACAGAGAGAGCATAATTTGAGTTACGCATCCTATTATAACGTCGTATGCGTCACTCCTGATGCAAATTGCACCAGCTGAGTATAGCAAAGCTTAACATACCTCTGGTATATTGTGTAGTGCGCTGTGTAGCTAATTCCTACCACATACATATTGCAAGACCATCTATTGGTTGGCAAGAGAACTTGAATGTACCATGACTTTTTGCCGGTAAGGCCGGAACATTTTCAAATGACCAAAACGTATACAATCGCAAGTCGAGGGGAATCTCGTTGGCGTACTCAGCTCCAATGATATGTAAAAGTGAAGGCCGCTTATGTGGGGTCTGGGAAGCATAGTCACTAATCTTTATTAAGTATATTAGTAATCACTGGCTGAATAGTCCTCTGGTCCTCTCCAACTGAGCGCCCTAGGTACCTCGGACCTATGGAGTCCCTCCATAGCTCACGCTTTGACTCACGTCTGGTATGACTCTTACACAGCTCGAACAACAAAGAAGATGGGAGCCCCTTTTTGAATGCCTATTTCCAAAAATTTTTCTCCTTGATTTTGTTTGAGGCAGGCATACCACATTAAATTGCTCTAGCTTTGATGTCTCCCTGGACGAAAATGCGTTCTCCAAATTATCGACTTGGCTTAAAAAGGAGGTATCCACGCGTTCGGAACTAGGTATCCCCTAGTGAATGTTTTGGCTTTTCACTCAAAAATAAGCACCATTCCGAACTGTAGTGAAATATGTAGTTAAATTGTCCGTGCAGGACTGCAGCGATGGTCTGGTGCCTCGGCGAAAGAGGATGGTAGTATCCGTCGAGATTCGGCCTTGTCTAGGGACGCGTAAATGCGCTGGCAGGTTAGCGTTGCGGTATCGTGGGGTGGGTTCTTTTCCCCAGATCCACTACAAAAAAAATTTGCATTCACAAATTTTTGGAATCGGTGCAATAATTATCGACCGGAGTCGAGAACGGAGGCAACCTGCTAAGGGCTATGAATTTGCTGGTTCATAGAACAAAATTTAGCCTGGAGAAACGGACGGACTTCAAGAGACTTCGTCGTTACCGACGATACTTATGGCCCACAAATAAGAGTGGGGCATCCAGATGGAACCGGTGCCCCCTCGCACTCTCCAAACCGGATCAAGATCCAAATGTAGACGTGGCAATATATTTCCCATTAGAGGGAAAAACTCATACAAACATAATTTGCATGAATTTTTCCATCAAATGAGAAATACTACTGTGCCCAAAAAATAAGGTGACATTTGAATTTAAAATGCGCGCGTCGAAGGATTTGGAGAATTATTATTTTTTAGGTTGGAAGTACTGTCAGTGACATCTATGTCAAATTTACATGGCGTTTGCGTAACGCTATCCACCTTAAAAGGCCGGAATTTCGACAAAAACTCAACCCGTATCGTTCCCCAACCACCGTATTCACCTGATCCGGCGCCGTATGACTTCTGGCTGTTCAGCAAGCTCAAAAGACCGCTCCGGGGACACCGTTTTGATACGATGAGGAGATTCAAGCCACAGTGAAGACGGAACTGAAGGCCATCCCGGAAAGTGACTACAATCAGTGTTTCGAAGATTAGAAAATCCGTTGGCATCAGTGCATTGCATCAGGAGGGGATTACTTTGAAGGGGATGAAACTGATTTGGAAGAATAAATAAAGAATTTTCAAAATAAATACAATGTCCCCTTATTTTTTGGGCACGTGACCAATTTATGTCATAGTATTAGGCGATGGAATCACATAACACTATATCATAAAAGGGCACGTGAGCGGAAGGCCACTCAACCCGCGCAAGAGCACCTATAACATAATAAAAGGGAAGAGCGCGCCCGATGGCTAGCTCATTTTAGTAGGGGCCGGACATCGTTGCGGGTCCCGTATCCGGTCAGGTTTTAGGAAAGGAAAGACCGAGTTTATAGTTTTCTAGTAATTCATTATTTTGTTTTTATTTTTCTTTTCCTTCCCGTCGTATTTATTTATTGTAAGTAAAATAACTGGACTACAAAGTCTGCATTTTTTTTGTTACACTTTGTGGTATATATATATATATATATATATATATATATATATATATATATATATATATATATATATAATATATATAATATATATAATATATATATATATATATATATATATATATATATATATATATATATTTATATATGAATATATATATATAATATATATATCTATATATATATATGTGGAAGAGAGATAGATGTACGATATCGTCTCCAGAAGTTAGTTCAAAGGAAGTCTTTAATCGGACAGGACGCGAGTTCGCCCAAAACCTAATTAATCAAATGAACTGTGAAGAGACTTTCGTTTTGTCATAAATTGTCGGTACGCTGACACCATTCTTATTGCCATCAAATAAAATTACAATATACTCTTTACGTCTGATGTAATTATTGTGTTCGGATTTTACATAATTATCTTAGTCGGATTCTACATGGGGGCTCAACCGGGATTTGTGACTGTAAACGCGACCGCAAAAACAAACGAGAAAATATACACAAGTAGTGAAGACGCGAGAAATGTGAAAAGTGATATATGGAATGTGCTACACGACGATAAGAGCACACTACGACGAGAAAATATACATAAGTAGTGAAGACGCGAGAAATGTGAAAAGTGATATATGGAATGTGCTACACGACGATAAGAGCACACTACGACGAGAAAATATACATAAGTAGTGAAGACGCGAGAAATGTGGAAAGTGATATACGACAGTGAGAACATATAACGACGAGGAAAAAAAATACGAAGTGAAGACGGCAGTTGACGTGAAAAAGGCGATATACGACGGTAACAGCACAAAACAACGAGAACTAATATAACGACGATTAAATAATAGAATAACGTGTGTGTTTTGTTTGCTTAAAAAATAATAATAACAGTGAAGTACGCAAAATGAATTGCTTAAACGATAACCTCAAAATAAAAGAGGCATTGAAGACTGGCCCAACGAAGACAATTAAAGTGTTACATCAACTTATTTTTGGTTATGAAGGCGATCGGGGAAATCGGAGCAGGTTGAGAAAATTCTCGGGTTTTGAGTTTCGTCACGGGTCGGCGGAGCAAATAGCAAAACTCGATTTCATAAAGGAAAAATTTTCGAAGTCGCAGCTAGTAATAATATGCAATCTGCTAGGAATGGACTACGACGGTGAAAACGATGAATTGGCGAGCCGCATATGTAGTGCACTTATGGATTTGCGCTTACTAGAATTGCAAGAAGCGGACAGCGAAGAAGGTGATGACAGCACAGAAGAAGATAACGACGCTGACGAAAGGGACGACGTAAGCGAGTGTGTGAGTGCGACGAACGATGCGTCCATCCACACGAAACCGCATAAGTTCGTAGTGACGTTTCGTGATATAGAAGAATCAATGCAACAGTTCAATGGTGAAGGTTGCCAGGTGGTTGAGGAATGGCTATCCGAGTACGAGGATATGGCGAAGATAATGCAATGGGATGAGTTTCAAAAGGTAATATTTGCCAAAGAATCGCTGACAGGAATAGCAAAGATGTTCGTTAAAAGCGAGAAAGGGCTAACTACATGGAAAAAATTGAAACGAGCGTTGGAAAGTGAATTTGGGAAATGCGTAAACAGCGCAGAAATACACGCTCTTCTCAGAGGTAGAAAAAGAATAGACAGTGAGTCATTGCAAGAATACTTCCTCAAAATGAGAGAGATAGCGAATAGGGGCAAAATCGACGATGAATCTCTGATGCATTATACAATAGAAGGAATTCGTGACCACAGTGGAAACAAAATCATACTATATAACGCAAAGAGCATCACCGAATTCAAAGAAAAACTGCGTGCGTATGCGCAACTATCAACAACGAACGCTACAACAAAAATAACAAAGTTATATAAAAATAATACGAGTGAATATAATAGCAAATCAACAAGATCACCAGTCATGAAAGCAATACAACCAAATAAAATACGATGCTTTAATTGTGGTGCAATTGGACACAAATCAGCAGATTGTAGCCAGAAAGAGAAAGGAAGCAAATGCTTTAGATGCAACCAATTCGGGCATGTATCCAAAAATTGCAATAATGCTACGCTTAACAACATCAGTGATAAACATGAAATGATGACCAGAGTACAATTAGACAACATAAGCTTGAACGCATTAGTGGACACTGGAAGTCCTGTAAACTTGCTGAGTTATGGTAAATACGAAGCGATTGGGAAGCCAAAATACACGAAGACCTATCGTACGTTCACTGGATTAGGAGGAAGCACCATACAACCGCTGGGGCAAATCATAGTGCCAATAAACGTTAATGGCGAACATTTCAGCACCATGTTCTACATTGTACCCACCAACAGTATGCAATATGAAATGCTGTTAGGTAGAGAATGGACTAAACAAACGGAAATCGTTCTTAGCCGAAACGAAATTGCAATTAAGAAGTTGCCCAAAGAAGACGAATGCGAAAAGGAGAACACACATACTTTGCAAGAAAGTGTTGGTATGATGAACATTGAATACGATACAGGAAACGACACCGAATTGGATCTACCCGAACCATGGCGTAAGAAAGTCCAGGCCATGATAAATAATTATGAACCAGATAGAAATAAAAGCAAGACGATGATCGAAACCAAGATAGTGTTGGTAGACGAAACGCCAATATATCAGAAGCAAAGACGACTTGCTCCACTGGAACGCGCGATTCTCGACAAACAAATTGAAGAGTGGCTCAAAGAAGGCATAATACAACCCAGCGAGTCAGAGTTCGCAAGTCCTGTTGTGCTGGTGCGAAAGAAAAACGGTGACTATCGCACATGTATCGACTACAGAAAGCTGAACAAAGTGGTAATCAAGGACAGGTATCCAATGCCAATAATCGAGGAACAGATTGAAGCGTTAGCGGGTTACAAAATTTATACACTGTTGGATTTACGCAATGGATTCTACCATGTACCAGTTGCAAAGGAAAGTAGGAAATATACAGCTTTCCTAACCCCTGATAATCAGTATGAATTTTTGAAAACCCCATTTGGCTTATGTAATAGCCCAGCCGCTTTTGGAAGATTCATTAGAGACGTTTTCAAGGAACTGATTAAAAATAAAATTATTATACCATACGTCGATGATTTCATAATTCCATCGCATACAAGAGAAGAAGGTATAGAGAAACTGCGTACCGTGTTGAACGTAGCCGCCGCAAATGGGTTGGATATTAACTGGAGCAAATGTCAGTTTTTGCAAACATCAGTAGAATACTTGGGGTATATAGTTGAAGATTCAACGGTCCGACCCACGAAAAAGAAGACTCAGGCAGTAATCAAGTTTGCAGTCCCTAAGACAGTCAAACAACTTCGAAGCTTCCTGGGATTGACAAGCTATTTTAGAAGATTCATTGAAGGATATGCAAGAATAGCGGCACCATTAACGGCAATGCTTAAGAAGAATGCAACGATTAAATTCGAACAAGAAGAACTATTAGCCTTCAACCACATTAAAGAAATGTTGACGCAAGAACCTGTCCTGTGCATTTTTAAACAAGAAAACGAGACAGAACTACACACCGATGCCTGTAAAAATGGATTGGGTGCAGTATTGATGCAAAAGGAACCACTAGAAAAACATTTTCGACCGGTATACTATATGAGTAAGGCGACCAACGATGCTCAGAAGAATTACCACTCGTATGAATTGGAGACATTGGCGATTGTCGAAGCATTGAAAAAATTTCGCCCATACTTGCTAGGAATCAGATTCAGAATAGTGACAGATTGTGCGGCCTTTCAACGAACAGTAAACAAAAAAGAAATGCCTCGTCGCGTTGTTGGATGGACACTAATGATGGAAGAGTTCGACTATGTCATGGTTCATCGGTCAGCGCAACAAATGAAACATGTCGACTTCCTAAGCAGAAATCCCGTCATGAGCATAAACGACAACATTAGATCCACTATCAAGGAACAACAGGAAAAAGATGAAAAATTGCGTGCCATTAAGGAAGTACTAAAGAATGGCCAATATGAAGATTACCTGACCCGAGACGGTGTTCTGCTAAAGACGGTCAATGGAAAAGACGTGATTGTGTTACCAACAAATTTGCAAAGGGATGTTATACGGCGCACTCATGAGAACGGCCATTTTGGATTTAAGAAGATGGAAGCTATCATCTCCAATGAGTTCTTTATTCCTAATTTAAAGACGAAGATAGAAAATTTCATACAATGCTGCGTTCCATGCATTCTGGTAAAGAATAAAAAGAGGAAACAGGAAGGTGCATTACACCCGATTGCCAAAGGCGATACCCCGCTAAACACATACCACATCGACCACCAAGGACCCATGACGACTACTGGAAAAGGGTATAATTATATTTTAGTCATCATGGACGGATTTTCCAAGTTCTGTTGGATTTACCCCACAAAATCTACAGGTGTGCGCGAAGTTATCGATAAACTGGAACTACAAGCGAAAGTATTTGGAGACCCTCATCGAATTATCACGGACAAAGGTTCGGCTTTTACATCAAAAGACTTTGAAGAATATTGCGTAGATAGAGGAATCGAACATCATGCCATTACCACCGGCGTACCTAGAGGCAACGGTCAGGTCGACCGGGAAAATCAAACTGTCACGAACGTATTGGCCAAACTCACTATTGAGAATCCTTCCAACTGGTATCGACATCTGGATCGTGTACAACGCTGCATCAACTCTGCATATCACCGTAGTATCGACTTATCTCCCTGTGAAGTTCTACTAGGAGTTAAAATGAAGAACAAGGAAGATTTGCGGGTAATGGAACTACTACAAATTGAATGGGCAAACAATTTCGGGCAAACGCGTGAGTACTTGCGAGACCATGCCAGAAGTAAGATCCTGGATATCCAAGAAGAACAAAAGCGTCAGTTCAATCGAAGAAGGAAGCCAGCCAATACTTATAAGGAGGGTGATTTAGTAGCGATCAAACGAACTCAATTCGGAACTGGACTTAAGCTACGAGGAAAGTACTTAGGACCTTATGTAATAACCAAAACCAAACGAAACGAACGTTACGATCTGGAAAGAAGGGGATTCCACGACGGACCAATGCGAACTTCTTCGTCAGCCGACCAGATGAAACCTTGGTTATACGACTCAGAGACTGAGTCTGAGTAGGATGGCCGTGTGGAAGAGAGATAGATGTACGATATCGTCCCCAGAAGTTAGTTCAAAGGAAGTCTTCAATCGGACAGGACGCGAGTTCGCCCAAAACCTAATTAATCAAATGAACTGTGAAGAGACTTTCGTTTTGTCATAAATTGTCGGTACGCTGACACCATTCTTATTGCCATCAAATAAAATTACAATATACTCTTTACGTCTGATGTAATTATTGTGTTCGGATTTTACATAATTATCTTAGTCGGATTCTACATATATATAAAATTTATATATATATATATATATATATATATATATATATATATATATATATATATATATATATATATATATATATATATATATATATATAATATATATATCTATATATAATATATATATATATATATATATAATATATATATATATATATATATATATATATATATATATATATATATATATATATATATATATATATATATATATATATATATATATATATATATATATATATATATGTGGGAAACGAGCTGTGCTGGCAACCCGGAACGAGTGGCCTGCTAGACGACACAGACGAGATAACGGGTGATTGAACAACTGGTTAGCGAACACAAACACATAGCAGACGGATGTTGAAAAAGATTCGTATCGAAGACGTCGTGAGAGGCAGTTTAGCAGAGAGCCGTTCCCATCATTCTTAAATTCATATTGTTTTCATTTACAAGTCCGCATCACTATATTAAATAAATATCTTTTATCGAATCAACATCATCGTTATTATTACAATCCCACAGTTTTGGGGGCTCAGCCGGGATTGGATAATTGAGCGATCGGATACTTGATTAATCGGATTCATCAAACTGGGATTTTTATATAGTGCTTTGATATTCAGTGTAAATTCAGTGACAATAGAAATTGAAAAGTGCAGTGAACATGTCGAGTAGGAAGTTAACACTTGGTGACTTAGTGTGGGATAGTTTGACCCATCAGCGAACGAAAGCGTCTAGTATAGCTGTGCTGCATAAAGTCGTTTTCGAGAGAGATGACGGTAGAAAAAATCGTAGACAATTACGCGAGTTCGGTGGGTTTGAATATAAAGGCGAAGACAGTGAAGAATTTGAAAACAAAAGAAAGTACATTTGTGATAATTTCGACAAAGTACAGTTAGAAACAGTAAGTGAAATTTTATCGATAAATGTGAAACAGAAAACAAAAGAACAGTTAGCCGTCCAGTTGTGTCGATGTTTGAACGATCTCGAGGTCTTGGAAATGGAAATCGATGAAGGGCGCGAGATCGAGGACCGAAATGTGCAAGCAAGTAGTGAAAGCGACGACAACACCAGCAAACGATCGCAAGGAGTAAGGGAGGAGCAGAGGAGTCGAGCTGATGCCGAACATGAGGAACTGTTGTTGCTGCGAAAACTAATGAGCATCAAACAACTGCGCATAAACGACGAATCGGAGTCCGATGACGAATTGAGCGATCCTCGTCATTCGAGAACAAGCGCGAACAAAAAACGTTGCTTGAAAAAGTACAATAAAATGGCGAATGTAAGCGAGAACGACGAGAATGAAAAATCAAATGGCGCGTGGGCTGATGGTGACCGTAGGACGGGCACTATGACAAAGTGCAGTTTTTCGTTTCGAGACGTTGAAGATACAATTCGTACATTTGATGGTAGTGGACACTACCTTATTGAGAATTGGATTGCAGATTTCGAAGAAATCGCTGACATGTTTGTTTGGAACGAGCTTGAAAAATTTGTGTTTGCTAAAAAATCGCTTCGTGGCGATGCCAAAACATTAGTACAAGCTGAAAGAGGAGTGCGGTCCTGGATTGAACTACGAAGATTGCTGCAAAAGGAGTTTTCGATGAAAATTAGTGGTGCCAAACTACATCGGGTGTTGAGAGAACGAAAGAAGGAGAATTCCGAGTCGATGATGGAATATGTGTTAGCAATGCAGGAGATGGCCGCTCGTGGTAATATAGATGAAGCGTCGCTGATCGAGTACATAGTCGAAGGAATACGAGACACCGAAATTAACAAAATGATGCTGTATGGAGCTGAAGACATAAAGCAGTTGAAGAAAAAGCTGAAGATTTACGAGGACATAAAAGAGAAGGCAATAGCCGTAGCCGATAGCCGATCCAGAGTTGTAGCTGAGAGCCGATCAAGAGTTGTAGCTGAGAGCCGATCAAGAGCCGATACCATTGAGCTGAATAGCACAAAGCTGAACAGTGGAGCTGGTTTTGCAGTAAATAAAAAATATTGTTTTAATTGTGGGTCTGCTGATCACATAAGAGCTGCGTGCACTTTCCCTACAAAGTGCTTCAAGTGTCGTGAGTCTGGACACATGTCCAAGGAGTGTCCGTTAAGCCAAACCCCTAAAGTGTTGAACGTTGCTGAAGTTAAGTCCATTGATAATTCGCCGATGTTGAAAAATGTGTCAATTGGAGGAGTTTCAGTAAGAGGACTTATTGACACGGGCAGTGATGTGAATCTAATCAAGGAAACTGTGCTGCATACATTACCGAATATTCAAATTCAATCAGCTGTTCGTTCATTTCTTGGATTCGGAGGAGTTTCCGTTGCTGCGGAAGGAAAGTTTCTGGCCGATGCCGTGGTAGATGAAATTAAAATGTCATTATGGTTTTACGTCGTGCCAGATGGGGCCATGAGTGTTGATTGCGTGCTGGGCCGTGGAATTGCTGCCGTTGCTGATATAATCATTAAGAGGGACAGTGTTGAATTGAAAAACTGTTGTGCTGAAGACGAAGCTGTTATTATGTCCATTGCAACATTAGAAGACGATGGTTTGCCGCTAGAAGTAGTACCGTCTAAATATCAAAACGAGGTGCAAGAATTAATCGAATCATACAAGCCGCAGGTCGTAGTGGAACCACCGTTTAAGATGCATATCGAGTTGAAAGAAAAAATGCCAGTCGTGCATCGGGCTAGTCGACTAGATTTTGTTGAGCAAGAGGCACTCAGGTCGCAGATTTCTCAATGGCTGATGGATGGAGTTATTCGACGATCAACGTCGCCATATGCTAGTAGAGTAGTCATCGTAAGAAAGAAAGATGGTACGCCGCGAGTTTGCGTCGACTACAGAGATCTGAATAAGAAGGTCATTAGAGAAATTTTCCCGACTCCATTGATAGAGGACGTCATCGACAAGCTGCAAGGCGCACGCGTGTTTACAACAATAGACCTAGAAAACGGATTCTTTCATGTAGCAGTCGATGAATCGAGTATTGGATATACGGGATTTATCACCAACGAGGGGCATTTTGAGTTCATGTACGCGCCGTTCGGATTTTGTAACTCGCCAGCTGTGTTTTTGCGTTTCATTAACTTTATTTTCAACCCGCTGATTCACGAGGGGATCGTGTTAACATATATGGATGACGTGATAGTGCTGGCCAAGGATGAAAGAGAGGGCGTACAGCGCTTGAAGTACGTATTGGAAGTGTGCATGAAGCACGGGCTTCGGATTAAATGGAAAAAGTGTCGATTCTTGCAGCGGCAGATTGACTTTTTGGGACACCGTATAGCAGACGGAACCGTCAAGCCAAGCGAGCAGGTTGTCCGCGCTGTAACAAAATTTCCATTGCCACAAAATATTAAAGCTGTACAGTCCTTCCTGGGATTAACCGGGTACCTGAGAAAATTCATATTAAATTATGCAATGATTGCTCGTCCATTGTCAAACCTTTTAAGGAAAGAAGTGCAATTTCGCATGGAGTCATCGCAAATAGATGCAGTAACAAAGTTGAAAGCTGCTATTACTAGTTGCCCAGTGTTACAAATTTATCGACGAGGAGCAGAAACAGAGCTGCATACGGACGCTTCAGCTAGAGGATTTGGAGCTGTGTTGTTCCAGCGAAGCGAAGATCAACAGTTGCACCCTGTTTACTATTATAGCAGCAAAACCACTAGTGCTGACGAGAGTGCTCATAGTTACTATTTGGAAGTTAAGGCCGTCTATTTGGCTTTCAGGAAACTTAGACACTATCTGTTGGGAATCCATTTTAAGCTGGTCACTGATTGCAGTGCTTTTAGACAGACAATAGAAAAGAAGGAGTTGCCACTAGCAGCCTCGAGATGGGTAATGTTTATTCAAGATTTTGACTTTGAAGTGGAGCATCGAGCTGGAAGTCGCCTCCCGCACGCTGATGCATTAAGCCGATTTCCCACGATGATATATTTGATGCGAGATGAATTTATAGTCAGGTTAGAGCGAGCGCAAGCGAAGGATCCGCATATCGAAGCTATTAGAAAAGTGCTGGAATCCAATCCTAATTACGATGGCTATGTGTTAAAAGGATCGTTGCTGTTCAAAGGAGTTGCCGGAAGAGAGCTGTTATGTATACCAAGAGCGATGGAATCAGAAGTCATTCGAACTGTGCACGAACGGAGTCATTTTGGCGTACGAAAGACGATATTCCAAATTGAGAACGAATACTACATCTTGAGTTTGAAGAAGAAGGTGGAGAGTTGCATTCAAAACTGTGTGCGGTGCATCCTAGCAAGTCGCAAAGCCGGAAAGCAAGAGGGGTTGCTGCATTGTCTAGAAAAGGGTGATCAACCATTGGACACTCTTCACGTGGATCACTTGGGGCCGATGGATGCCACCAGTAAGTCATACCGCTATATTTTTGTTGTTGTGGATGCTTTCTCGAAATACACTTGGCTGTTTCCGACGAAAACGTTGTCTACCGATGAAGTCTTGAGGAAGTTCGCCGAGATCCAGAGAAGCTTTGGAAACCCGAGACGGTTAATCAGTGATCATGGAGCTGCCTTTACGTCCGCAGCTTTTAAGGAGTTCTGTGACCGGGAAAACATACATCATGTGATAACAACTACAGGAGTGCCGCGTGGAAATGGGCAGGTTGAACGAGTCAACGCCAATATAGTGCAAGCTTTGAAGAAGCTGGCTATCGAGCATCCTGAGAAATGGTTCAAGTATGTGGACCGTTTGCAATTCGCGCTGAATACGAGTTTCCATAGAGCTACAAAAACTACGCCGTTCGAGCTACTCTTTGGGGTACGAGGCAGGGGTGCAGAGCATACTGAAATTCGACAGATGATAGAGGAACTACACGTGCAACATTTTAATGCCGAGAGAGACCAGAGACGAATCGAAGCCAGAGAACACACCCAGAAAATTCAAGAGGAGAACCGCCAGCAATACAATAAGAGACGTAAGCCGGAAAACATCTATAAGGTGGGAGACCTTGTCGCTATCAAAAGAACGCAGTTTGTTGTTGGAAGAAAGCTAGCCAGTGAGTTTTTGGGTCCGTACGAGGTTACGAAGGTGAAAAGAAATGGGCGATACGATGTTGTCAAAGCCAGTGCCAGTGCCGAGGGTCCGAAGATAACTAGTACAAGTGCTGACTACATGAAACCGTGGCGCCGTTATGCCGACTATGAAGACGAAGGTTCTTCATCCGAGACGGATGAAGTTCAGGATGGCCGAATGTGGGAAACGAGCTGTGCTGGCAACCCGGAACGAGTGGCCTGCTAGACGACACAGACGAGATAACGGGTGATTGAACAACTGGTTAGCGAACACAAACACATAGCAGACGGATGTTGAAAAAGATTCGTATCGAAGACGTCGTGAGAGGCAGTTTAGCAGAGAGCCGTTCCCATCATTCTTAAATTCATATTGTTTTCATTTACAAGTCCGCATCACTATATTAAATAAATATCTTTTATCGAATCAACATCATCGTTATTATTACAATCCCACATATATGTATATATATGTATATATATATATATATATATATATATATATATATATATATATATATATATATATATATATATATATATATATATATATATATATATATTGGAATCAATTTGCTTTTCTCTTCTGCTCTATGAAAGATTCTGTAATAAGTGGTATTGAAAGAAATATTTACTTTGCGATTACTAAAATGCTTTATGTAATTCGTGCTTACTACTGAAACCTAATGATACAAATTGTGCCTAAAACATCATAAATAGTAATATACATTGTGGTGAATCATAAAGTTAAAAGGTTCGCAATTGATTAAAATTTGTAAATTAATATATAACACAATAAATTTAATAAAAATAGGAATAGGAAACAGGTACTCACCGGCATCCTCGACGAACGCCCGTTGACGATGTTGTGATGACTGAAACCGATTTTTGAAGATAAGAAATTAATTCTTTTAGAACACTGTTTCATGCATTCATTTTTATCTTCTTAATCAGTCAAATAGAGTGACGACAGATTCAATGAAAATTCTACTAATTTAACTTTCACCCTCATTTGATCCTCCTTTACAGTACGCATCGGAAAGATTCACTTAAAATTAGCTTTATCCACGGTTGAATCATTCGCATAAATCTTCATCGATTGCATTTAATCCAACTGAATCCTCTTATTTCATTTTATATCCCATAAAACTTTATATGCAGTTCAACATTGGAATCAACGACATTCTAAACATTCTTCTTTTCACGCAGTTCATTCAGAGCAAAATTATCCGTTTCTCTTAATTTGGTTGCTTTTTCTCAGTCCGCACTTACAGCGAAAAGAAAAGATTCTCAAAAGTTGCCCAAAATGGCTAATAAATACAATAGTTTACCGACTTCCCATTAGGATTGCTTAATTTTTTTACCGTTCCACTAAGACTACCTGTTCACTCAAGACTGTTCATATAACACACGACAAGTGATCATTCGCTCTTGCTCGCGACGACGGGGGAACACGGGTAGCTCCCGAATACCAAGAGTAGTTACTAGCACGACACATAACGCACAATTTTAATTATTTAGGTATAACATCATCAGAACACAACCACAATCTTTTTATAAATAATATTATTCAATTTGATATTATTTATCGACGGAACCATCATCACACATTTGTATTTTAAATTTCTCCAAAATGCGGGAAGTCAAATATATTTGGAAGCCATTTCTGTTGTCATTTGAAATTAATTAAATGTCGTTTGATAAATAATATGAGTACATATGATATGGATGTAGAATTATTCTTTCTGGTAATGCACTTATTATTCTCGCGTCAGCGATATTACCACACGCCTTTAAGATCGCGCACACAGTCACTTGGAAAACTCCTAGCCTCTCAATTCAGCTTTCGATCAGTGATGAACAATACCAAAAATGCTTCGTCCCACAATTTCTAACAACGTTAGGACCACGAAAAAACAGCTGTTTCGTTTTTTTCGCGCACAAGAATCTCATTCCGCAACAAATGTTTCTCCACACTTGCAAACTAAATCTGTCAAGCACAAAAAGAACATTCGATCGGAAACCTTTCCGCCTGCACTAGATGACGATATTCATTGTTGTCAGAATTTGCATAATAATTGATATGCAAAGTGTAATACGTGTACTTGTATGTACAGCATCCAATTATTTTGGATGAATGCAACAACACCCCGACACCCTCTGCAAATCGTTCTCCCGCTCGTTTATTCTGGGTTATATGTGGTCAGTCTCGATGCTGGGTGCAAAAATATTTTTCCGCAGGAAAAATAGGCTCGCTATCAATGGTTTTCTCGAGGTTTTTGATGGCAAAAACCATGATTGAAAATTCGCACAAACCACAAATTAAATTGCACGATTCGAATCACACCGTTTTGCATTCGTTCTCAACTCCCTTCGATTTTCCAAAAATTCCGCCCAATCTGAGTTGTTATCGCGCGAGCTCTCGAACTTCTCCCCCGGCGTGCTTGCGGTTTCGCGATCTCAAGCGGACTTCCCTTTTGTTGCTCGTTGTCACCTTGCGGCACCACTTGCAACGGCAGTTGACGAGCCTTCCACTCATTCCGCTGCACACTTGTCTTCGCCCATGCAATACGTGCCTGTGCAGCGGGAAAAGATGTTGCCATATGCGCATTTTAATTGCACATTTGAATTTTTCAAAGCATGAAAAAAATAATATATAAAAATTTAAGTAATAATAGGAACGGGTAAAACTCATAAAGAATATAACTATAACGCTAAGTCCAAATTTAATATAGAAAAAAATAATCTAACATTTATATTTAATAAAAAAAGAAATCAACAATGTTTTATGATTTATAATTATAAATTGAAATAATTAAAAAAAATGTCTTTTTCGAATCTGCAAATAAAATTTCGGATAGGTTTTATGAATGTTTTTGAGCAATTTGCTTAGAGGACTGCTCGATTAGTACAGAACCAAGACGGTGAAAGCGACACATTCATCAGGATACCCTGTCGACGAACTCATTTCATGATGTTGCTTGCTGAGCAGTAGTAAGTCGGCTTTCAAATGCCTCGCATACTTTTTAGCAGATCTTGGGGACATGATACTGCCGTGTAAGTTTATTTGCTAGATATATGTACACTGAAAAAAACTTGCTGCTAATCCCGGCCGCGGTGCGATTTTCACGTTTACAAATTCAAACTTTATTGGTATCATCTTCCACGTTATTTTGGGCACACAAACTTTTTTTTAATGAAAAATCATTTGCCTATTTGTTTGCTAGCCCCCCGTCATCATTAATATTATAATTCCTCCCTTAGTTTTTAGTCCAAAAAAAGTAATCTTGCCTTTTCCTCTCCCATGAATCGATTCCCATTTTTTTTTGTTCCATCATAATTTATTGTCATTCACTTAAAAAAAAAAAACTTCCTACGGACAGAATTTCATTCTTTCCAGAATATTTGTTTTTCTCATGCATTGATTGCAATGCGACAGCAATCATAAAACAATTACAATAACTAATCCCTTCACGACGCGTCTACTCGTTAAGCACGCAAGCAATTTGAATTTGATTGTTGTTTGATGAGTGGGATTATGTCGGTCACCAGCACTGATCCTACAGTGTCTAACGCTAGTGCCGTTACTAGAGTGTCAGATCCTCAATCTGATAGTTCTACTGGGACCGTGGGTTCGATTTCCCCAGGTACAAGGGAATCTTTTTAGTTTCGTCAAATGTAAATATTTCTGAATGGATGATAATTTGCCTAAAGCTAAGCATTATCATGGTTATATCCAAATCACCATAAATGCTATTTAAATTATTGCATTTGGCGAAAGTTTGAAGATCAACAAAGGGTACGGGTTGGACTGTAATGAACCGCAATCACGTTAACACTGAACAGCAGCGGATAATTGGAGTGAAAAAGGGTTGCGTAATTAGTGTAGTCAGTGGGTAGCATGAGGTGGAGCTGCATTGTTATTAAGCTAGCTCGGCTGGTAAATGTTTAAAATCGGAATACAAGAAGACAGTGAATACCAATTGTTGTAAAATTACTGAAAGACTAAGTGAAGAATGAATAGTTGGAAAAAGCGAATGAGCCGGATGCTCGGTACGAAGACACCATCATATATAGTCTAACCCATTAAGCGTCAAAATTTCTATAACATTAAGAGCGGAAAGTCATATGAAAAGACTGTTACCCAAATAAATCACCAAAAATTCTATAATTCGGTGTCATAATATGAATGTAACATAATGAAAAGCTGACGTGGATAATTTGTAAGTCACAGTCTCGGAATCTATTTTACAGAATGTATCAAATTTTAAAAAATGGACTTCAGATGAAATGTGCTTGCATATTCAGAAATAAAGAAACGAAACATGTTGCATGTCAGCAAAACATTAATCACGCGTTTCTCGCATTAAAATTGGAACCATGACCAACAATAGCAATAATGGGTTTGATGAATTCGCCAATACTTATTTTCCTCGTCCGAATCATATCTAAAATGTAACTATCGAATTTTACTGGAAAGTTAGTAAACGTTGGTATCAATCATCAATTGACATGTTATTTTTTTATCATACAGCATATTCTCTAAAAATTCTGATTTCGCCTTATTTTATATCATATCTCAATTTTTCTTCCAGCACTCGAAAGAAAAATATCAGTACGTGCCAACAGAGACGAGCTTGTCCAGAAAGGAATTCTTTTGCCCGAAAGTCCGATTGGTGCAATAACAGAATCGGGTAAGTGTTCAATATTACGTACGCATCACTTTAGTATGCTTCTCAAACATCTACAAAGATTTTCGTTCTTAGTCAATTCACATGGCTATAGTGCAGACACAAACCATATGTTAGCATATCTCCGCTAGACAAATAAGCTTTCCAGTGCATAAGCTTTTGTTACAGTCTAACCGCAAATAATCCACCACGACTTTCTCTGTTTGCAGGTGAAGAATATCATACCACAACCGCTAATGGCACTAGTCCTGCATTAGCGCTTCACAATAATTCCAACAGTATACAACAAAATCACATCAACACATCATCGTCACACACGACATCATCTGTATCGGCGGCGTCGAACGCAACGGCAGGAACAGGATCCATTACTACAAATGTGCCTTCGTCACATTCCGTACAACAGTTGAGCAGCAACTCCTCCATTGGGGGGGTAGTTGTGGGTGGTGGTCCGGGCGGACAGTCAGGTGGCGGCGGCGGTGGTGGGATGATTGGAGTGGGTGGAGGCGTTGGTCATCCAAATCTCACCAACAGTCTGTCCGTGCCACATTCACAGTCGGCCCATCAACTGGGACAGCCAAATGTGACCGGCCCGACTGGCGCCCCGCTCACCCCCTTGGCCCAACATCACCAAGCACTGGCGCAACAGTTGCAACAGCACTTTGCAAGCAACAATATTGGTAAGTTTGTCATGATTATATGATTATTATTCGAGCGTTTGGGTTTCGTATTGAGTTGTCCGGCTGAAGGGGATGAAATTAAATTTCGTATATTACACGGTCGATGGCCAGGACGACAGATAAATTTCAAGTTGTGGTAATTGTTTTATAGAGGCCTACGAGATGATGAGGATGTTGATGGGAAATTATTGCTCTGAATATTTGCTTTGAATTGGTTTATTTTGTTAATGATGATATTTAATGGGCAACACTTTGTTAATGCGTTTGGGGTTGAAATTAATTCGAGAAAGCAGAATTAAAACTTATTTAATATTGTTTGAGTATAACTGCTCCAGCTAGCAATATTTTGAGTCACATTCAAGTACAGCAATGCAATACGTATGTAAGGATACTTCTGTATGCTGGAATAAAACGTTAATATAATTTCATTCTTAAATCATGTCTGATTACAAATAATATATGGAGCTCTTGAAGAAAGTGGTTGATTAATTTAAAATTGTTTTTTTTAGCATAGGACATCAACCAAGCTATTGCGTTAACAAAAGCAGTAGTTACGCGCGATGCATATTTATAAATCACTCATATGCCATTGATTTGGCATTTAAATGCAATAATTTAGATAAGGTATACAATCATCTGCCGTCAATATTTCAATTTTTTTAGTGCGTTCACATTTCCTGACTGAGGTGTGGGTTGAAAGAGCAACGAGTATGAGCTTACTAACTTATTTTTTACTATTTGCGCATTTCGTCGATATACTACAATATATAAATCTCATTGCCAGAATAAAAGATGCGGCATGATTAGCCTCAAAATGATACAGGGAGACATCATCAATGAAAACTATGAAGCAAATAATCTACAAAGAAAAAATAATTTATGAGTAACATAGGGTGACCAGATGACATCACTGAAAATATAGGACATTTTGATCTCTAAAAAAAAAGGTCGAGAAAAATGGAAATGAAGTATTTTCAAAGTGAAGGGTACAAATAATAAGCCTAATAAATTGTTTCGTTATTTTATTGTGATGTTGTACCGATCGCAGGTATCGTCGTAACACACATTCGACATTTAAGGTTTTCTAATTCGAATGTTAGATCGTTAGTTATTCACAAAAATCGAAAAAAGTACTGCACAGTTATAGAAAAAGATGACAGTTTGCGAATATGAAAAAGTCAGTATTTTCGCGAGTCACCAATTTGTCTGAGAAGTTTGGAATTTTCTGGTCGCAACAAATACTTGTAAAACTCGGAACAAGAAAATTGTTTGAAATTGAACTTCACGGACACAATATCTCGCACAGTTTTGACGCTGAGTCTATTCCTTTCTTTTGTCCATTGAGCCTCTATCAAAGAAAAAATTCTTTCACAGTTCGCATTGTGACCTGGTATTGAGAAAAAAAATGATGCGATCCTCAAAATTTCAGTAAAACAGTCAGTGCATGAATTCGACGCGAAAATTCACAGATTTTATCGTTACAATTTTTTCTAAAAAATTCGAGATCGGCAGTAGACTGTTTTTTCTCTATGAACCTGATCAAGTTCATGGTTTGATCGAAAATTTTAGTATCATCAATCTGAACTCCTTTTCCCGCCAGATAGTCAACAGTATCCTCAATGCATTCGTAGGTCAATAGGCATTGCATTTTGAAATCCAGCCATTGGAAAATCTGGAATGATACTTGGATGAGCTATACTATATTATACCTAAATTTCAAAATCATATCTTCCAACATGCATAAGTTCATGAAATCAATAGTGAATTTACCCGAAATTCTGACAGAGATGCAGTCCATTTCAACAAATAATTCTCAGCTTCTTCGTAGACAGTCATCGTATTTTGAATGAAGTCATCGCATTCCCTATCTTTCCCTTCGGCTCTCAGGTCCGACAAAGTTTTTCTGACAGGAATTGGAAGAAATTTGTGTACAATTCTGTCACGCATCGATTGAGCCACATCATCAACAATATTGAGAATCTCAACGACACTGTTATTTTCTTGCTCCAATTTTCTAATTTTGTCGTGGTAAACGGACATCAAGGAATGTACGAAAAACAGATAACATTCCGCGAAATCATGACGAAAAAAGTTCTCAAGCATCTTCGGGGGTTTTTCTTCAGACAAGAAATACGATTTCAGTGACGGGAACATAGACAATAATCGTTCGACAACTGGCAAAAGACTCAGCCACCGAGTTTTGCTGTGATAAAGAAGATCTCTATATGCTATGTTGACGAAATCACAAAAATCTTTGAGTGTCTCAGTCCGAACAGTGTAAATCGAGAAAAATTGATAAATCTTGAAGGCAAGCGAATCGATATCGAACAATCCATATCGACTTAAGCCATGCTGGGCCGAATTGTGAAGGATGTGCGCTGAGCAGCCGATACCCAGGATATTAGGATTGATATACTTCTTTATGATGGCGTGGATGTTGTTGCTGCCTCCACGATTGAGACCACCAAAATTAGAATTCGTGTTGTCAGCAGTGTAGCATGTCAGTTTTGGTTTGATAACATGGCCATCAGCAACATTTTCGAGAGCTTTTGCGACAGTGTCCGCTTTTTCGTTTGTCGTTTCGATGAGGTCCAACATTCGAACTTGGATTCCTTTTTGGGTGTAATCGAAGAATTGGGCAACGATTGGAAACAACTTTATATGGCCGTGGTTGCTTGCGTCCGTAGATATACTGACATATAAAGCTCTCGCCAGTTGATTATCAACGTTTTCAATCACGTGAGGTGCAATCACATTGCACAAAATGGCCTCAGTTTTGGTTCGGGCTTATGTCATTTTTTGCGCGATTTCCGAATCCCCGAAAATTTCACGAAGCAAAACCGATGTGCAGTCTTGGGAACGGAAGGATTGATGATGCACGGTGACATGAAATGCGAGGGCTCCTTCGCATGCATGTATTTTCTCTTCTAAACGGGTGAATCGAGGCATCATGAAATTGGCTGCCGATCTTGTCGTTGAATTCTGTTGGACATTTTCCTTATGCTTTTTGGTATTGAGATGTTGGTCCAACTGAGTCGTCCCTGACAATCGCAAAAAAATTCTGTTGTGGACTACGAACCCATTATATTTCAATATGAAAAGTATCGGATCTGAGAGGCATTAGTTAGAAACTTCTAATTTTTATTTAACAAAGACCAAAGTCCAAAACCGAAAAACAAAGAAAAAGAGAAGCAGTTGGTTCCATACGCATCAGAAAAAAGAAGAAAAAAGAAAATAAGTTACCACTTACCACAGTTAGCAACAGAAACATTCTTTCTACAAACAACACACTCTGCAACTGTATCGTTGTCGGTCTTACGGTAGCAGGAGTATTTTCCTTCTTGTTTTCCTAATAAATCAGGAACGTGACATTTTCGTCGCGACATTCTGAATGTTTTTGCCGGAACGTAAGCAAAACAAACGCCCTTCTCACTGACACAGAGTTGCACGGACAGTACACGCACTTACACCCACACGCGCGCGAGCCATGAAGAGACAAGGCTTGTGAATTGTGATTTGTGATCCGGCATTCGCTGACCAAGTTGCGTACGCTTACGTCGACTGAAACGCGCCAATTTCAAATCGTTTGCATCAGTAAATACGTCCTCCAGAATTGCTGACTTTTCTTAGTTTGTAGATAATGATAAAAAACGTGGAAAAAAATGTTGCATTTCGCAGAAATTTTCGGGAAATTGCGGCATTTCGTACGTGGTTAAAAATATAGTACATTCGTGTTATTTTAAAAATAAAATAGTACACTAGTACATCGAGCTGAAATATAGTACCTGTACTATTAAAATAGTACGTCTGGTCACCCTAAGTAACAGAAGAAATAGAGAAATTGAAAAAAAAAACAATTCAATATTTTTTTTTTGTTGGAAGTACTTGAGCAGCTCAACAAAGTGCACAATAATATACAGTTCAAGATGGAAATGGAAAAGGAAGGTGTGATACCGTTTCTAGATTTGCAGATCATTCGAAACAATAGTCAGCTAGAATTCGATATATATAGGAAGCCAACAAGCACTCAGAGGACGATTCCAGCCACATCCGCTCATACATATCCCCAAAAACTTGCAGCATACAGAAGTATGATTAATCGCCTCGAAAAGTTGCCTCTATCTGATGAGCGGTATAGGAGGGAAAAGCTTTACATCATGGAAACAGCGGAATTGAACGGATTCGATCGCCGAATTATTACGAACGTCATCAACAAAAAGAAGAAACAACTATATAAAAACGAACTATCAACTTTATTCAAGCAGAATGCAACGATCGAAGCCAACGAAAAACGAAGAATTAGCATCCCATATTCAAGAATGTTTAAGACATTGGCACCTGTACTGAAGAAACACCAACTAGAGGCAATAGGTACAAGCAGAATGAATAAACTAGGAGTGCAGCTGACCAACGTAAAGGATATTAAAACTAAGGAAGAAAAATGCGGAGTGTACAAGGTGACGTGTCCAGAATGTGGTATGATTTATATTGGTCAAACGAAACGTTTAGTGGTAGTTCGATGCGAGGAACACTTCAAAGAAGCTGGGGCAACGAAGAATACAATTAGAACAAATTTTAAATCATCAGTGGCAGAGCATATAGTTAAAAATGGCCACGAAATAACAATGAACGACGTCGAAGTAGTCAAAGATATCGATAAATGGCAAAAACTTGATTGCAGCGAAACCATACAGATTAGGAAAGTACCAGCAAATTTAAGAATGAACACTGACCTAGGTAATAATAATTCAAAACTCATTAATCTAATTAGGTAATAAGGATTAAATTATGAATGTAATTAGTGTTCCAAAAACCCTCTAGTATATAAAGGTAGGTTAAGATAGGTAGGAAGTAGTGTACTGAGGATGACCGTATGTTGCGGTCGAAATGCGCATATACAGAAAATAAAAGTAAATATAGTCGAAAAAGGAAGCTTTTGGAATTTTTATTCTTATTTAAAAATTAATCAACGACTATATAGCCCGGAAAAACAAATATTGAATTGTAATTCAATATTACTCACCCTTTGTATGGCTGCGGAGTGCTCTGTAACTGGAAGGGGAACGGGCAACTGCTAGAATTTACAGAAACTCTTAAATTGATCTTCTTTTATTAATTTTTTTTAATCGTTTATACACTTTAAGCACAAGTTGTTACACACAACGAGATTTATTCACAATGAATTACTGATAATACCCAAAATTCTCCTCGTCAGCATCTATGTACACACACTTGATGCACAAGTTTTAATTATTGATGTATTTTTCAAGTATTTTAATGTAGAGGTGCACTATTGTCACTCAATGTAAGGGGCAGGGCCGTCGAGAGAAAATCTGGGCCCGGGGATAAACAATTACGGACCCTAAACCCCCCACATGAAACACAACTATAGAATATGCTAAATGAAATATGTACATGCTGATTCTATGAAGAAAAGGGTTATAAAATCTTCGGAAAATTGTTTTTGAAACAAATTGTTTCCACAACAAGCTATACAAATATAAGTTGGTATATCAAAGTATTGAATAGAAATCTAGAAAGCAAGTAGTCCACTTTTTGGAATTAAGAGTTTTGTTGTAATATTAAGTTAATATATTTAATTATTAATTATAATTGTAAATTAGCTTTTCTCGCTTTCTTGGCTGCAAAATTTTTATCACAACATCAAAATCCAACTCCCTAACTAATGGGGCCTTGATGCAAAGAGTGCCAAGTGCTGAACACGCATTTGTGAATAGTATGATCGATGAAAGTTTTTAATGCGAGCAAGAACACTAAGTAAACGTTCAGCACTGGAGACAGTAACAGTTATAGTGCAAAATACACGGAGGGTAATACACACATTCGGAAAAATCGTCTCCAGATTTCGAACAAAGATCGCATTTAGCATTGTTCGAAGTTGCCTTTGTATATGTGTTTCAGATGGATCATTTCATCTTCTTAATCTTCAGAAACGTCCAATTTGTGTTTTTGGACGGAATTTGTGGCAGCACTTCGAATTTCGGTTTCGTCCATCGCTGTGAATAGCCATAAAAAAGAGAAACCATTACGTAAATTCTTCATTGCATTTGAACCTATTGGATGTTCCCGCAATAACCGAGTCGATGATTACGTAGAAAGCGTTCCTTTTGAAATTGGTCTCTTGATCGTCTGCACTCGTGTCTTTTTCATCGAAACACCTCTTGCGTTTTTTCTTTCGAGTATTAGGGATGGTTGATAAAATCCCCAATTAAATGGCAACCGTTTTGCATTCAATTAAAATGTCATCCTATCGATTTTGAATCAAATTCAAGTCAGACAGCAAACTTTCGAGATTTTGAAATTTGATGTCAATAGTAGCGTCTCTGGCTTGAAGAACCATGCTCCTGTCATTGATAGCTGTCAATATCTTGAACCAAATTGAGGACATCAGGATGCACTTATTTCAGAACGCCTTTGACATCACTATGAGTCTCTGCAGTCAGATTAAGTTTAGTTAAGCCTTCTAGTGCATCATGCAATCCTGAAATATGTTAAGCAAAAGTTTTAACTACCTTAGGTCTAACAGACCACCTTGTATCTGAAAGTCTGTGAAGGGAACCCATTATACTTTTGTGAGAATTTCCCAACGTTGTGGACTGCTGTTGAAACTGGTATAGCTTTTCTGAACAACTCCGAAAAAAAGTGATTGCTGCCTCACAGCATTCTGCAGAGTCAACACCACATAAATTGAGACTATGTGTTGCACAGGGCGAATAAACAGCATTTGGATTTTTCTCCAGAATATGACGTTGTGCCCCATTATATGATCCTTTCATATTAGCACCATTGTCGTATCCTTGTGCTCGACAGTCGTCCAAAAGAATGTTATATTCTTCTAGAGTATCGAAAATTAAACCAGCAACCGCCTGGCCAGTTTTTTGGTTACAATCGATAAAAGCCAGAAATGGTTCTTGAATTGTAAATATCTTTTTCTTCGAGTTAATATCAACGTACCAAAAAATAAACGTAGTTTGATCGAAGTGGCTCGGATCAGGTGTAACATAAACGATGATAGCGAAGTATTTGGCACTTTTAAGTTCTCTCAGAATGGCTTATTTAACGTGTTCTGCACAGATTTGAATAGATTCGTTTTGAATCTCAACCGAAAGATAGTGGACCTGCAAACGTTTGTATTGTTCTTGACTAATCCTAACCTTTTCTAAATGTTCGCGAAGTATCGGGTGGTAATGACTGATCAGTACTAAAATCCCCAAAAAATTTCCATTGTTCCATTCTGCGAGAAGATTGCTAGCACCTCTGAATGAAAGGACCCTTTTGCCAAGAAACAAGATGGTGTCTAGGGTTCGACGTAAAATTTCGGGGCATTTTCGTTTCTAGTTTCACTGATGATCTGTTCATTTGGAAGTTTATCAATTGAAGTTTCCTCTCGAAGCCAAATCTGCAACGAGCGCCATTGAAAGTGGCACTGAATGTGGTCTGGATTATTTTCATGAGCTGATAACTTATCATACAGTTTTTTCCAAGCTTGGTTTTTTGAGTACCCTGTAGGACAGCAACGTTTTGGACGATTGAAAGGGTTAGTACTTAACAAACGACAAGGTAAGTAATACAAAGTGTTCATAAGCCTACTCCACACCAACCAATCCCGCTCCACCCTCTCCCTATTTGGCAAAGTCTTCGATAATAGTGAGGCGGGATGTGGCTCATCGTTACGATCACGTGGAATAGAAGGCGGCATCTTTTGGTGACCTTGACGAATTACATCGTTCACCACGTCGGAGTGGACAAATTCAGTACATACAGAGCCAATATTATAATCATAAAGATACAGCTGTTCTTCTTAGGTCCTTCGCATGGAATGTGTTTCCATTGAAGATGAACCATGATCAATGTCGATTTCAGAGTTTTCAGTTCCCAAGTTTTCAATAACTACGTCATTGTTTGCAGCTTCCGTTGATTCGTCTCTTTCTGAAGAAAACAACGTTTCATAGTTAAGATAATGCGCAAGATCTAAAAGCGATAAATCATAATACTAAATGTAAATCATATAACCAGCATACTGACAACCTTTAACAATTCTAACAATCGAGTTTTTCGGTCCGAAATCATATCCGAAGAGGTTTCTTTGCTGTTTAGAATGTTCCTTTTCTTTTTTGTCTCGCTTCAAGCGTTCTTTGCGCTTTTGAGCTCCAGATGTGTGCTTGAACATAATGCATCTAGTATGAAAAATTTATTTTTAGTTACTCCTAATTTTGCTTAATGATATATAGTTAGAGAATTTATAAAATATTTAACGACATTTGTAATTTCTGTAAATTCGTTAAGTTTGAAAAAATTTCTCACCAATAATCACTTTCATCTCTACAAAATTTAATAACAACTGAGAGATGAAAAACATAAGAAAATTTTTTCTCACAGCTCGCGAATGCAAAATCCAATATTTGACGTACGAGTATTATCAAAGGTGAGTGGAATTCGATCTATTACGAGATTTTATTTTACTCTGTCAACGTCAATTATATCAAAATTCTCGATCTGTCATTTGATATTTCGACATAATGTCAACAAAAAACATTCATGGATGTAAAAAATATAGTGCACAACTATTTGAAGATTGAGAGCGTCGCCAAGACCATATGAATAAGAACTTTGAAAATTGCACGCAGCGATTCGACGTGCATCCTTCAAAAATTCTCAAATCCCACTTTATGTGCCCTTGCGCCATCATCTTTAGAGAGTCGGCGAAATTCTTCCACTCAATGCACAATGATAATCAATGATTGTTACTTATCCATGTGTTATTATGTCCAATCGCCACTGTTTTCTTTTTTGTTTGCACAACGTTGTGAAAATGACAAAAAATTACAAAGTGTTGCAGTCTGGGCCACAACTTCTGTTAGAACGTCAGATGCACTGCGGTCGTAGCCAATAATCATAAGTAGCGAATACATTGAGCAAGCTCATACGCTTCAGCGCGCTGCCAGTGTAAACAGGTTAATCAGGTTTTCTTAGACGAAAGAGGCGCGACGTCGAGAGAAGCCAAATGTACTAAAGAGGTGTGCGCATGTCAAAACAACCAAGCAGTACGATCTACAAAAAATGCATGCCCATCAGCTTCGCCTCAGAAATTTTTAGAGGGCTCAAGGCAGTCATTCATCCGTCGATAGTTCAAGGGAAAGATCATGCGAATCATGCAGGGCCTATGAGAAATGTGTGCTAGGTCCTGGCGAGAAACCCGTGACAATGCTGTGCGGCAGTGCGTAGGTCGTCTGCACTTGACGATGGATGGCAATGGAATGAGGATGATACACATACATAGATAAAAAGTGTATCGTGTAGAAAATGAACATGAGTTGCATGTTGTCCCCGGTAGACCTGAGACAGTATCCAGCTAATTTGTTTGCGGCCACTGGTCGCACACTTGATTGCGGCCACGTCTAAACTCGCCCATTCAACTGCGACACAAGCAGTACGGTAAAATAAACACGCCAAATTCGAAAAAAAAAATTCTAAACAATTTCTCATTTTCAATCCAAAAATTGTCCTCGTCAACATTTTCAACCACTTAAAACTTTTTTCTCCTTGTACCAATTCCCAATCCAAATCTTTTCTTTGAATAAACACTCCCAGATCACTCAGACACACTCTGATCCAATTCTTAATCCCGATCCCGACTTGTCTTTTCTTCCCAGTTGCCATTAAAACTCTTCCTGACACCGCAAAACAACCCCCTTTTCTCTGAAAACCAAATCCAGATTAACTAACTCAAAAAAACCAATCCCGCAATCCTTTCTTTTCCAAATATTCGCTGCCGTATCGAGGTAATGTAATCGAAATTCAATCCACTTCGATTCCGTTACCCACACATCTTTTTCAGCTCCACAAATGCAACAATTTCCATTTTGCTTATATGGCGATTTGCAAAGCGTGAAAATCGTCATGCATACAGAAATAATTGCTTTTGCCAATATCAAAAAGAGTGTTCCTGCAATTGAGGGAATTTGAACCCAGGGTCCCAGCGGACGCCCCGATTGAGAGTCCATGACACTAACACCGGTGCCACCTTCTGATGATCTCCCATACATCCAATTAGCAATTTCAACTGTGTAAGTTCTTAATGAGAATAGAATTAGTTAGTATTAAGGAAGGAATGAGGTTTTGTTAGGAAATGTATGTATGTATAGAATGAAATTTTATTCATGGGAAGTAATGAATGAAATGTTGTTAGTGGGAAAGATAGGATTAGTTTTTTGTTGTTAAAAATAGGGCAAGAAAGGCAGAATTAATATGACGGGGAAATTAAAAATAAAGATATATAGTTAAAAAATACAAAGAAAAAGGTACCTGTGCCCAGAAGAAGGTAGAGATGATACGTAGGCAATTTGAAGTTGTAAATGGGAGAATGTCGTATGGCCGGAACTCGCAACAACCTTGCCATGAATTACCCTGTTGTCAGACTTCTCTGCTGTTTGCAACACGTCCAGATGTACTGATGATCTCTTGATATTAGTTCAACTGGAAGCAAATGCCATATGTGCAGGGTGCAACCGCGTTGGGCTGACTTTCAGTGTTGATTAATCGTAGATAATGCTTCTGAAAGGTGTTGTACGGCTTGGTTGCAGTATGGGACAAGAACTCGCATCATGACACCGCAGATGCTAGCCTGCCAACGCATGCACGCGTCCCTGGACCAAATTTATTTCAGTATGCACCAATGTTTGGCATTTTAAGGTTGCAGTTCATCGCTGCACGTCCTTTTGAGACATTCTATCCATACAATCCACTACAAATTTTTACTCTTCGTCCAGGTTTTCCTACCTTAATATTGTTTATATGCCTCATTATTTTTGTCCAACATACTTTGGCACTCATCATCATGCCAATTAATATTTTTTGCCATGGTCTTAATTACTGCTTTCACGTCCACTCAAATCTCGTTGCTTGTTTCGTGAGGTCGGGTTGGGACGGAGCAATCTAGGTATAAATAAGTGGCCGAATGATAGAAGCTAAATTACTTGTAGTTATTCGTGGTTGGATTTTTTGTTTTTTTGGGGCAATACAAATTTTGCAAAGGCATACAAGTTTCACTTTCTGTCGGTCCATCTGTCCTTGCGTGACAGCAAGTTTTTTCACAAACTAGAAGCTACAGAATTCACACGTAGGAAAGTCATAAGTAGTAATCCCTCGAAATTTAGGTCTTTTCGAAAAATTGGAAAGTTTTCAAGGAGGTCTTCACATTGCAGTAAAAATTAACAATTTATTTTGGAAGTTTAGCTTACTTTAACGAAAAGTGAACGGAAGGAGTGAGCCCAGAAAAAGCGTAAAGTGTACCGAACGTATCAACGATAATCGAGTGTGGTGTCAAATGTAAAGTCTTGATTAGGAATTTTAGAAATTGGAACAAAAAAGTCAGTTCATGCATCAGGGGTCCAAGGGGAAGCAAGAAATTGGTGCCTCCCCTTTCGATTAGAAGCCTTTACGTCTAAAAAAAACTAAATCTTTATAAGTACATTAGAAGTCGATTAAGTTTTTTTTTTACTATAAAATCAAGAGAGGACCCTGAAACTTGCCAAAAGTCCATGTTAAGATTTGTTGGTAACAGGTGTACGAGTATATGTGCTGAAAATTACATAGTAATCGAGCCATAAATATCGAAATCACAAATTTAACAATTGCATCAAAGTCACAACACATGATACTGTAAGGAGTCACGTTTAAAAGAGACATAGACACTACAGCAACCTAGATATTTTGATAAAAATTTTAGAAATGATTTGTAGCATTGATTTTTTCTCATGACCACTCAAACAATGAAGTCAACCGCTAGAAAAAATGGCAGTGAATTCAAATGTATCATAATTTAAATATAAAATAATCAAGTTTCGTATGGAGACGGTCTGGCGGCTGGAATCAACCGAGAAAAAACGACATAAAAAGACGACCAACATAAACAACTATCGAAATAAAAAACCTTTCCACTATTTTCTGAAGAACTATGGAAGGTAGAGTCATCAAACTTTGTGGAAAAGTCGGAGAAGGTGTCCTTTTAAAAGTTTCATGGTCGAAATTTTTTCAAAGGATCTTAAGAGGGTCTCCCGATATAAGTATGTGACCCATTAAATTTTTTTTCTTTGAAATGAACAAAGGTTGAACTGAGTCTTTTATACTGCTTAGGATCTGTTTCATGCATTAGGGTCCAACATGCCTTCGTCCCAACATGCCTTCGTCCCAACATCCTTGGTATCGCCTTTCGATTTTCGCTATTTCTTGGTATAGCCGCTCTCCTTGCTCGTCGCTCGTGTCACCCAAGTTTTGTGGGAAAAAATGAAATTGTGAATGCAGAAAATGTATCTTGCGATATATTTGAGCTCCAATCTCGTAGTAATTTTGAAAAATTATCGATTACTTGCTTGTAATCCGGTGTAATGTGGTTACCGAGAAAGTTTTGAACAACACTTTGGAACGAGGCCCATGCTGCTACTTCATCAGGCGTTAAACATTTTTTAAACTTTGTATCAGCCATTAGTTTTCGAGCATAAAGTCCTAAAAATATTCCCTTTTTGATTTTTGCGTATGACGATTTTGAAAACAATTTGATTAAGTACTAGAAAGCCGGTCCGTCGCGATTAAGCGCTTTTACAACGTCCTGTGGGTTCACAAGTGGTAGAGGATACGTTTTGTTGTCCTGGCTCATAATAAGTACTAATCGGCCACACTTTTCTGACATAGTGATGATCAACTGTACGGCTGTCCCAGAGACACACAATTTTGTAAATCCAGATTGCATCCCAAGCAATAGACCAATAACCTGTAATGATTATGTTTGTACTATTTATTTGCCTGTTATTTTCACCAAATTTTATTAATTTCCGGGCTGTTTGGCCAAATTAAAAATATACATTTTTTCAAAAAGACTTATATTTGACGTGTCGATCACTGGCGTGATCGTCTTCAGAAATACTACACCGCAGAGCCATTGCAATTCATATTTATACAGATAACTTTTTCCTTACCTACATAATTTTCTACTTAAGTGTTTCTTAATATCCCGCAATAAACTTCACTAATCCCTTCGGTGTCCTTTTTCCTATTCAATGTGTTTTAGGTTGTCATTATTTTTGGAGCCTCCAGGATCATCCTCTTTTTGTAGTTGCGCTCCTCCCCTATCAGTTTTGTGTGCTGAAGTTCAGGGGTGTGTCCTGTTTGTGCACAATGCGCCGTTAGTGCCGTTCGGTTGCTGTTGCCCCTCCTCAGGTCGGATTTGTGCGCCGATATCCTACTCTTGAACCATTGCTTCGTTGTACCGATGTATGTCATATTGCATTTGCCGCAGGGGATACTGTAGATAACGTTTGATTTGCAACCCTGGGGTATTTTGTCCTTTTTTGTGGTGCTTAGGGTGCCAAGCGTGTTCTTCACTTTGTATCCAATCCTGAAAACTCCACATTCCTTGATAATTCCGTTGAATTTCTCCGATACGCCCTGGATATATTCCATACTTACGACGACCGGTCGGTTTTCCGTGTGTTCTGCTCGTGCCTGTTCGTTGTTATTTCTGTCGTACTTTTCGATGAGCCCTTTGATTGCATTTCTCGGAAAACCATTTTTTGTGATCATATCCAGTATGGCTTGTTCATTTTTCTCTCTGAAGCAGTCGTCGCCTATGCTCAAAATTCGCTGTATTATATTCTATGCCGTGTTAATGATTTGTTGCTTTGGATGGGCTGATTTGAAATGCAGAATTTTCCCGGACGATGTTTTTCCCGGTACCAGTCCAATAAGATAAATATCTTCTTGTTGGTCATCGTGATTTCACTGCATCTTTTTTGGATAAGGCCAATTGCTAGTTTGGCAGAAATGTTGGTGAAAAGTGAGCTCACATTAAATGATACCATCGCCTCATCATCGCTGATATCTATTCTTATGATTTTCTCCTTAAACTCCATCGTATTTTTGACATTGAATGCAGACCTGGTCGTCAGGCTCTTGAGGGAGTTAGCCAAGTGCTTCGACAGGTTGTACGCTAGACTGTTGACATTTGAGACTTTTGGCCTCATTGGGCAGTTTGGTTTATGTATTTTTGGCACACCATACATCCTTGGTATCCATGAAGAGTACGTTGTGAGCTTCGATTTTGTTGTGTCGTCTATTTCTCCCTGTTGATGCATCCTTTTCACTGTCAGTTGCAATTTGTTGATCGGATTGATTCTTATTGTTTTATATGTTGTTCTATCTTCCACTATATCTTTCATTTTCAATTCGTACTCTGATTTTTATATTGCCACTGTTACGTTCCCCTTATCTGCTGTGGTGATTCTTATTTCTTTGTGCTTTTTTAAAAATTCTTTGGTTGTCCGTTCCATTTCATTAGAGAATTTTGTATATTGATTAATTTTTCGTCGTTTTGCGTTAGACATTAAGTTGCAAAATCTCGCTCTCGCCAGCTTTTGATGTTCTTCATTTTCTATCTTCTATATCGTAGCTTCTCCTTCTGCAGTTTATTATGCTGAGGACTGGAAATCGTGCATTTGAATATGGTATAGCAAACTGTTTTCCCGGTGCTAACATCATTTTTGCATCCTGAGGGAACTGGACATTGGTTTTATTGTGGAACCAAGCGTCATCATATTTGATTTGTAACTTGCTCAGGGTCCTCCTTTTTAATTCGTCCAGCTTCTTGTCGTGTGTTCTCATGTGTTTTATTTTCATTAGCTCGCATTCCTTTTCCGTTTTTGAAATTATATCTATTGCTACTGTTTCCACCATTTCCAAGATTATTGCTTTCGCCTCGAACACCTCATCCTAATTTGGCCAAACAGCCCGAAAATTAATAAATGTTTGTCTATCATTTATTTGATATCCGCAGGCCAAACCTCTATTTTCTTGACAAGCCGTCGGGCCTTGCTTCGTTGTTTGTTGAGTTTGGAAGAATAGAGACAATTTTGGGAAACCTTAACCGGGGGTCGCAAATCATTTAGAAGTTGGGGGTCGGAAAATAGTTTAGAGGTATCAGTTTTTCTCAAGAGTGTACCAAAGGCGAGGTAGCCACAATGGCCTGTGACATTTCGATTGCATGTTTGTTTAAAGCCATGTTGTTCTTATTCTCATTCCCAAATATGTTTTTACCCTAATATTTATTGTATGCATTGTTGAAGCATACGTGTGGCTCCTGTCGATCAGTCCCATGGCTGGACATCTTCGTTTCTTGCTTATTTCAATGTTTTCAAACTTGCTTTGTTTTATAAAATTTATAATGATTGATGAAATCAATCGAATTTGAGTTTGACGGATGTGCAGTCCATATAGCTTCACGAATGTGCTGAACCACTCATCTTCGTGGATCAATGGGTGTAAACATTCTACGTCTGTAGTCGTTGCATATAGACGTGTTTTCAAAAGCCCCTGTCAAGGATTTTCAAAATTTAAATTAATTTTAAAACGTTAATTCGAAACTACTCGTTATTTTCTAAAAAAAATTTTACATCGTCGAATTATTCGAACAATTTATTAAGTATCTGGAATTTGCTTGCGAAGAAGTCACAAACAGTTCAAGAAAAGAAGAAATGCTTTTTTCGTCGGGGCATGGAGTAGCCCGACGGCATCCCACCGCTGGGAGACCCGGGGCCACGCATTTTAAATGCTAATAATGAAAAACTCTTGAAACGAAAAAAAACTACCAAGAAAGCTATGAACACGGCAAGCGTATTACGCTTTCAAGCGAAGAATTAGAAAGAGTAACCAGAGAAAATGGAGAGATATAACTCCAAATTCGAAATTTGAAGGAAATGATCCGGAAATTAACAAACGTCAATGAAACAAAAGTGGTCAAGCCACAAAATACGTCCGGAAAAGAAGAAGTGACAACAAACAAGTCAAACGAAAAAAATTAGCCACGCAAAAGGCTCAACAAACAAATAAAGCAACATTACAAGATACGAAAAAGACAACAATCCATGATGCTGAAAACATACTAAGCGCGGGAAAAACAAACGACAGCGCAAATTACTATGCGGTACTTGCTGCGATGAATGACGATATGGACATCGAGATAGAGTGCCAAGAAAACAAAGATAATATTAATGATTCTAGTGATAATTTTATTGAATACTTAAAATCAAAAAATAAGGAGAAGAAGCCAACCGGTCTGTGTACTGGGTCTCCTATTAAAAATAATAAGATAACTGAAAAAGTTCCTCCGATTAATGTCTTTGGGCAGCGCGAAAGGGATATGATTCGGTTATTGGCAGCCGAACATAAGATCGATAATTACGAAGTTAAAGAGTGACGCTGATAACTCACAATCAAAACAAAAACACTGGTTGATTTCAAGCTAGCGAAAGATGCTCTAAATAGTGTAAAAGCTTCCCACTTCACATACACGCCAAAGGCGGGAAAAAATCAGACCTTCCTGTTGAATGGCTTGGACTGTAGGAAGAATACAGTTGATCTCCTTGAAATATTACAGGAGGCGGCACCAACTGTCAAACTCATTAGTGTGAACAATTTTGTAACCAGGAGATCAACTGTTGAAGGCAAAATATTACCATCTGATTTGGTACAAATTTCTAATGATAGCAGTCCAAGTACCCTTCAAAAGGTAGGGTACTTGAACTTTAGAGTTGTGAAGTGGGAGCGTCTCCAAAAATTGAGGTCAGCCAGTGTTACAGATGCCAATTGTACCATCCACTGTTGCAGCGTTAAATGTAAAGACATTCATGCCCCCGGTGAATGCAATGTGACTCAGATGGAGCCAAAAAAAATATTGTGTGTTAACTGCGGTATATTTGGTTATCCAGCATCGTATGAAGGATGCCCACGGTATCAAGATGCAAAAGTTAAATTTTCCCCAAAAACAAACCCAAGTACATCGCAGTGTGTTACCTTCTAACTTCGTCAAACCTGGAGTATCATTTGCACTTGCTGCTAGAGGACCAGCAGAGGACAATGCAAACAAAATAAATAATGTAAGTGGCAATAATGACCTGCTTCTCAAAATTTACCAACAGCTTGAATCTCTTTCAGAAAGAATAAATAAGCAAGATCAAAATATCAATTTCGTTTTTCAACGTTTAGGCCAACATGCTTCAAAATAGTTTGTCATCCAGTCATCCAGTCATATTTCTATGTTACTATACATCGACGTGACTATCTTCTTGAGTTCATTGTTAAGCAAAAGCCTGGCATCATTTTTCTCACTGAAACCCACCTCAATTCATGGCACTACATGACATAAAAAGATTTAGAACTCATAAGAAATGATAGGGTAAACGGTGATGCGAGAGGTGGCACCGGGGTATTGGTGAGAAGACCCTGTTGTTTGCAAAATATTGAAAAAGTCGAATTCAAAAACTTTGAATCACTTGAAGTGTCCGTTATCAAAATTTCACTGCCAGATGGGGATAACCTCTTCGTTATCTGTGCCTATGCAATTGGTCGAAATGTTCTCAAGTTCAAAGAGGAGCTCAATTCCTTGTTTGAAAAACTCAAATTGAACAGGCTGCATGATTATTATCTTTTTGCCGGTGACCTGAATGCCAAGAATACACCATGGCTAAACGCCAATAATAATCCAAGAGGTGTATTCCTGAAATCGTGGATAACAGAGAACCAAATTGAATACAGGTGCAATCTATATTTTTGGACTATAATCATTCCTCGTTGGCTTTGTTGAAATTACACCTGAAGGATGTCCGGAACTTGATCCGTTCATACTTCAGTAGTGAGGTCAGCAATCAATGGGCGGAAAAACTGAGGAGTATTAGCCCACAGGACCCAAATTTCGTTTTTCTGAAAGTGAATAGCTTATTCCGTCAGAAGTCTTGAGTGAATCGAATCTTGAAGTCGCTAGTGATGAGATAAATCTTCTCGATGGGGCTGGTATCGAAATTGATAGTATGACTCCGGATGGAAATGGAAACAGGATTGTATGGGTTGGTTTGCATACTCTTGCCCTGATTGGAACTCATTTTGAGTTGGTTCATCTACCAAACCCTGAGAGAGGGAAAAAAAACTTTCAGAGGTTTTTGAAGCAAAAGTTTCCGACTTCAAATCAAACCTGAACGGTGAATCAATTTTTCAATTCAATGAAACATTAACATCTGACCTCATGCCGAGCTTGAATCTTATTGATTATTTTGTCAGCGATGAAGACTGGTGAAAATTATGTGGTTTCGACGGTGTTCCAAATATACTTCTCCGACATTTGCCTGAGGTTGCTATTAGGAATTATTGCGTATTGTTCAACCACACGTTAAGCAATTCATTTTTCCTAAATGAGTGGAAAAATGCATTTCCGATTTTGAAGAAAGGAAAAGAATCTTTATGCCCTATAAGCTATCGACCAATCAGTCTGCTGTCCAGCATCAGCAAGGTGTATGAAGTGATACTGAACAAAGCATTAAACGCCCACATTGAGACATATGAGTTGATGCCGAATTGCCAATTTGGTTTTCGTGCTAGGCATTCGACCATACATGCGACCATACATGCGATAACGAAAGTAACCTCAGATATCTGTTGGAAACTAAACAACAGAAAATGTGTTGGAGCGTGTCTCATTCGCATGGAAAAAGCCTTCGATACGGTGTAGTTAAATGCGCTAATTTTTTAACTCCTTCAGGACAGGTTCCCCAGACACCTTGTCGCGTTTACGAGAAATCATTTCTTGTTGCTGATAGAAACTGACGACAATGTGCAAGTTCAAAGTCTTGTACGGTCTACAGCTGGGAACAGTTACCGCGCCCTCTGCTCTTCTCAATATTCATTCGCAAGCTATTGAAAGGCTTTGATTTTAGCGTCTCGCCAACGAGATCATTGGTAACGTTTGCTGATGATCTGATCATCTATAAGGTAGACCGAAAAGCTACAATAGCTCAGAGCAATCTTCAAAATCATGTCAGATATGGTACAACCAGAGTGCTAGTACTATGGAAAGATTAAGAGTTTTCGTATGGAAACGTCTTCTTGCATGCACTGGTTTGTACAGAAAGCCTGAGACGGATTGGAAGCACTATATATCGAATAAAAAAATTTATCAAACTGCTAAAGTAATAAGAGTCGATATCTTCATATTGAGACTTTCTCGGGATCATATCGTAAGATCTGTAATGTGAGCGAAACCCCCTAGATTTCACAGCCGTTCCACCCTACAGACGCGTATATTGAGACTTGTCACTACTGGCTTCATTTTTCCCGAAGCATTCGTGGCGAATATTTGCACGGAAGGTGAAGAATTATTACTTTTCGCAAGAGATAATCATTTGAATCGCATGTTCGCCAAAAAGAAAATGTCTGACTTAGACAGCCACTTTAATTCAATGAAATTCCCTTCCGTCGCGACTGTGAAGTTTTCCATATACGACCCATGAGGTTTTATTTCAGGAAAAATCAAGCGAAGGCAAATCAACAAAGAATCTTTAATATTTTTGGTAGTTTGACTACCTCACCCTGCTTTCTAGTTCGAAATGTACAAATATTTGGGGCTTAAACATCCTCATGAACTACAATGTCAAACAAACTTTGCTACATCAACCTTTAACTTCTCAATCTATCCAAATCTAACCCCAATGCACTGCGATTTGTGTACTACATAAGAAACAAAACCTCTTAAAATTGAATTAAGTGCAATTGAATAAATTGAGTGTTTGGTGTAACAGGACAAACATCATTCCATCTGAAGAACCATTAACATTGCGGTGTCCTACTTCTTCTTCCCTTCATTGATTGCCACTTACTCGTAGAATCTTATGAATTTAGGTGGCAATCCATCCCATCAACAGCATGTTTCAAGTACAGAACGAAAGATTGTGTTTTCTTTTTGTTCTTTGATTCAAAATCAATTCTTGTGTTCTTCATGCAATTTCCATTTGAGAGGAAAAACAAGAAGGAGAGTAAAAAACAAGTACTCGTGCATCATCACTTAACAGAAAGTGCACTTGGTCGTTGGTTGAATATCTATTCTAAAATCTTCTCGAGCGTTATCACTATTCTCATGCTTTCCACTTCCTTGTCTCCTTCATTGTGAAATGTGTGCAAACTTCTCTAGCATTTCTGTGGTGAGTGTAAGATTCAAAATGGGTAGAAGATAAATTTGACCTTGGGAAAGGATTTTTGGGTGGTAGGAAACCAAGTATCATAAACTAAAAGCTGCGGTAGCGTTTGGATGCTTCCGGTGATAATTATCTACCCTTGGGATATTATCAAATATTTTCTATGCAGTATAGTCAAAGGAACTGAGTTAATTTGAATAATTCATGGGATGGAATGTAGAATTAATATCTGAGTATTTTAAGAATTATGAGTGACGATTTGATGAAAAAAGTTTATAGTCAAAGGAATTTACCTAATGTTCCTTCATTCATATTGCTGTTAGCGTTACCCGCCTCAACTTCTGTTTGTCTTTTTCGCAGCTCTATAATTTAAATGCAAATTAAGGACTTGAATAAAACGATTAAAGCAATTGAAAATAATTCTATATACTGATATTTCGTATTTTCGATAAACTCTATGAATAACATTCACTGTGGATACGATTTATCAACTCAATTATGGCATATTTTGAAAAAATCGTTTCACAGATGCATTTATCTATTAGGTTTTCAAAATTCTAATATTTTAATACGGGCAACTCAAATGAACTTCCAATTTTTGTCCAAGACTAGAATTAGATCCCTGCCTGAGTGAAACATATGGCTATGGAGCCATATGCGCTTTTTACCGACCTAGACACTACAGCTTTGCTAGGATTTGCATCAAAATTTCAGGAATGATAGGTATCATGAAGATGAGTACAAACAATTGAAACAAGTCAAAGAGGCAGGAGAGAGCTCCTAGCAAAAGGGTTTTGTAACCATTCTAGGATTCGAAAAAATAGGCCATGAATCGATGATTACAGTACAGAGGAGTGGCCCCTGAAAAAAATTTCATGAAAGGTGGCCGATATGAGTATCAAATGAAAGTTGTCTATGAGAGCATTTCAAAACAGTTCTTAAACTGACAGTTTTTGTTCAAGTGGGGGCACAGGGGGGGAAATACATAAAAATGTATTCAAAAGCTTTGTTGCCCAGGTGCAAGGAGCAATTCTCATTTTCTTTTTAGGCTGCTTGTTTATTTTAATTTGGTGGAATGCGTCACATTTTCGTTTCTGAGGATTGCCTTGAAGAGAGATTTTCGTTTCTGAGGATTGGCCTGTTCAAGAGACTGAGGTCTAATTTGAACAGGCGTAGCTTTAGATTTGGTCCGAACAGGCGTACTTTGAAGTCTAACTTGAACTGGCTTAGTTGGAGGGTCGACTCGTTGCTCATCATGCAATGCTGTGTGCGCTTGGGATTCTTCAGACCTTTGTGTTTGCTTCGAAGCACTATCCTCGGAGATCTCGACAGGAAGGCGACAGAGATTGATGATCGCGACCTTCTTGAATTTGTTTCCGCTATATTTGACCGTAGCTGTTCGTACTTTACCATCTGTTCCTGGTTGCACTTCATGAATTCGGGCAAGGGGCCATTTGGTCGGTGGCATGTCTCTTTCTTTTATAAGGACTAATTCCCCAATTTTGATATTTTCTTCGTGCTTAGTCCTTTTCGTGCGTCGTTGAAGAGTGTGCAAATATTCATTTGTCCATCTGTTCCAGAATGTTTGATGCATTGCAGTGAGCATCTGCCAACGTTCATGTAGAGTTTTCTGTGATCTATCTGGTTCTGGTAGAGCTAGCAATGGGCGTCCAATCAAAAGATGACCAGCTGTCAGAGCTTCCAAGTCATTTGGATCACTGGATAGGGGTGTAATCGGCCTTGAATTGAGACCGGCTTCTATTTGACAAAGTATCGTGGAGAATTCTTCAAAGGTTGGAACTATCTTGGCCTCGTCAAATACTCGTTTATTATGCCCTTTGACGGACTTCACTCCAGCTTCCCATAAGCCTCCAAAATGGGGCGTAGCAATAGGTATAAAATTCCAGGAGACTCCATCTTTGGCTGTTATTCGTGCTAAATCGCTTGTGGATCTTTCAATGGCTTCTTGCAAGTTTTTATCCATTAGATTGCTCGCTCCGACAAAGTTCGTTCCATTGTCGGTAAATATTTCCTGACAGAGCCCTCTTCGACTGATGAAACGCTTAAACGCCGCCAGAAAGGCTTCTGTCGACAGATCACTTACAAGCTCCAGGTGGATAGCTTTTGTCACCATACAGGTAATCAGGGCGATGTATCTTTGAGGATCGTTGACCCTTGTCCTTTAGACGTTCTTGTACTAAAGGGTCCTGCATAGTCTACACCACAGTGTGAGAATGCACTTGATGGAGTGATGCGTACGGCGGGTAGGTTACCCATTAGTTGCTCATTAGCTCTGTTTTGAATTTACAGCAGGTTATGCAACGATGGATCCCATATCGGATAACCTTTTGATCGTTTACTACCCAGTATCTCATCCGAAGATAATTTTGAACGAGCTGAGGCTTCGTGACTAGTTTTCATGTGTGCCTCCCTAACAATCAGGTAAGTTATATGGTTGCGTTGCGGTAGTAGAGTAGGGAACTTCGCGTCCTGCGAAATGTTTGCATTTCGGAGTCTTCCTCCAACTCGAAGGATTCCCATCTCGTCTATGAAAGGATTGAGTGATCGTATTTTGGCGCTGGCTCCTTTATTTGCCTTTAAATCAGCTATGTCTTGAAAGAATTCTTGTCGTTAAATGATGGAGATGATTTTGAGATGTGCGCTTTGGAGCTCAATGGGTTGTAAGATGTCGATCCTCTTCTCATGACTTGGCTTTCTACAATTGTCAGCGAACCTGAGGCAGAGACTAAAGATTCTTGTCAATTTTTGTATACTGTAGTAGCGTTCCAGAAGCTCGAATTCTTGTTTTGTTGTGCATGTTGATGCTATTTTAATAGGGGCTTCGATGTTAGCCGTTTGTAACAACCAACTGGGGCCACTCCACCATAACTTATGGTTGTGTAATTCTTTCGGACTTATTCCTCTAGAAGCACAATCAGCGGGATTTTCGTCTGATCTCAAATGATTCCATTGCCACTTCCAACCATCGAAAGTCGACCTTGGAAACTCTGTTCGCGACATAGGTATCTAACCAAGATGGTTCCTTCTTCAGCCATGCCAGTGTTATCGTCGAATCACTCCAAGCGAAAATGGGTACCTTAGTCAAGCCCTGTTTGATGCAGAAGATTTGAGAGAAGAGCAGCTGCGTTAAGCTCAAGTTTTGAAAGTGATATTTTTGATTTCAGTGGCGTAACTTTAGTTTTTGCGCAAATTAAAGTTGTTCTAATAGCTCCAAAGTTATCGGATGACTTGCTGTATACAACTGCGGCATAGGCAGCTTCCGAAGCATCGCAGAAGCCATGAAGCTCTATGTTGGCTTTAGGAGTGTAGTGAACCCATCGTGGTATCTTTATGTTTTCCAGGTTTGCTAAATCCGTTTCAAAGCTATTCCAGCGCTTCACAATCTCTTTGGAAGGCTGGTTGTCCCAATCCAATCTAGTTTTCCAGACGTCTTGCATAAGTATTTTTGCTCGTATAGTGACTGGAGCCAGCCATTGTAGTGGGTCATAAATACTGGCAATGTTTGACAACAATCGTCGTTTTGTCAGCTTTCGACCTTTTTCAAATTTTGAAATCTTAAATTGAAATTCGTCTTTACTGGGATTCCAATGAACCCCTAATGTTTTAAGCGATGCATCTTCAGTTATTTGAAGTAGTCCCTTCTCTTTTGCATCTTCTGGGACAGCTGCCAATAGCTCTGGATGATTACTAGCCCATTTTCTAAGGTTAAATCCACCCTGTTTCAGTAGGTATGTGATTTCCCTTTGTAGTTTTATCGCCTCCTCTTTGGAATCTGCCCCACTGAGCATGTCATCGACATAAAAATCGTTCAGAAGGGCTTTAGTCCCGTGTGGATACATGTGTCCCTCATCCTTTGCTAGCTGGATAAGACATCTTACAGCCAAAAAGGTGGCACATGCTGTGCCGTATGTAACTGTCTTCAGCTGATACTCGTTAACTGTTTTCGAATTTTCGTCCCTCCAAAGGATTCGTTGGTAGTCTCTATCTTGTTTTGCTACAATGATCTGCCGCAACATCTTCTCAATATCTGCGGTATAAACGTACTTATGTTTTCTCCATCTTAATAAGATTGGGGCTAGGTCTTGCTGTAACTTGGCACCAGTATAAAGCAGATCATTTAAGCTAGGACCCTCTGAGGAATTGGCTGATGCATCAGATACGACTCGGATTTTGGTCGTAGTGCTATCTTCTTTAAATACTGGATGGTGAGGTAAGTAAAAAACGTTTCGTGTATCTCCGCTGTAAGGAACAACTTTTTCCATGTGTCCGAGCTCAGCATATTCCTCAAGAAACTTTTGGTATTCTTTTTTCAATTTTGGAACTCTTTCAAGTCTTTTCTCGATTTGCTTGTATCTTAATAAGGCTTTGATACGAGATTCTCCAAGTGGTTTTATGTTAATATCATCTTTGAATGGGAGCTGAATTGTATACCTTCCGTGATTATCTCTATCAAATGTTGCTAGAAAATGTTCTTCGCATCGAACTTCAGCGATTGAAGGCTCTCTTTCGTGATCTTCATTGTCCATCTCAAAGAACTTTTCCACAGATTTATGGAACTCAGTCATTGAGATGCAAGCTGTTACTTCTTTTGCACTTCTTTTAGCCTTGGACATGGTTTTACCTGATAAAATCCAGCCAAGCTTTGTTTTTTGTGCTAATAATAGATCTGCTTTCCGTAAGCCTTCTTCAATTATTTCTTCTACCACCTCTGCTCTAAGTATGACATCAATTCGTCTCGGGGAGGCAAAATTAGGATCTGCTAGCCTTAGTTCTGGGATCTTACTAGACTTAGGTAAAATCACTCGGTCTTCTGGTAATAACGTTGTAAGTTTTGGCATGATTAATGCTTCGACTAGGAGGATAAATGTCGATTGAAAGTGTGGTGCTATAGACATGTATACTTGATTTCGTACAGTCGATGTTTCTGTATCACCAATATCGGAGATCGCTTTTTTAGTCCTAGCCCCTTCGTTGCCATTGAAGTAATGAAAGATGATTGGGAGCCTTGACCAATGAGGGCTCGTAGCAAGATTTGTTATCCAGTACTCGTTTGTACATTTATTAAAGCTGTTGGGAGCAGAACATTCACATTCACTTCCTTAGTATTCACTGCAGTGGCCGATGGCTGGCAAGGTTCATTTGTGGCAATATTGGAGGTAATAGCTTTAATGTTTGGGAAATGCAGAAGCGTGTGGTGTGGTTTATTGCACTCAAAGTATCTACATACGTGAACTTTTGCATTGGATGCTTTTGGCGTGAGTAAGGCAATTCTTGCATAATTCATTCGACGATATGAATATATGGCGATCTTCAGTGGAGAGTTCCTTAAACTTGCCGCAGCGATATATGAAATGCTGCTCCTTGCAAAATGTACAGGTTGGTTTTGTCATTGTAGTGAAAGCTCGTTTCTTGGTGTGCTGTTCGTGGGGCTGTGGTTTGATTGTTGTTAAGACTTCATGCCTTTTCAGAAGGAAATCGTAGAGCTGTTGAACTGATGGCACTTCCTTGTGGTTGCTTAAAGTGTCTTCGAACATGCGGATGCTTTCAGAGTCAAGCTTTCGCATCGCAGTATGAATTATGATCGGATTCCACTGATCCGTGTTTAAAGACATACTTTTCAGTGCCGCGAGAAGATTCCGCAAAACGTTGAACATGTTGATTATTCCCGCTGCATTCCTATGCTCTACTTTCTTTATGTCGAATATGCTATCAAGATATGCCATAGCCATCCTTTTGTTGTTTGAAAATCGCTGCTGTAATATGATCGCTGTATCGTAGTTTAATGCATCTTGTTGCAGATGCGAAACGGATTCTTTGGCTTCTCCTTCTAGATAACTCAGAAGATATTGCATTTTTTGTATTGGTGCTAAGTTGTAATTATCATGTATGACTGTCTTGAACAAGTCATAAAACCTCCTCCATTCCTTAAAATCACCATTAAACGTTGGAATGGCTATTGCTGACAGTCTTGGCATGTTGCTCGGTGGCCAATTATATTGGTAGGTAGTCGCCGGAATGGGTTCGGCTCGATTGTTCAAGGCAAGCGTCGGGACGTTGTTGTCAGGAGCTTTCATCGAAGGTGCGTTAGCTCAGTAAATGTTGGTACTGGCATTGTAGCTTTAGATAGCACTTCGGTAGGTTTCGAAGGTGGAACATAATGCGTCTGAGCTTCAGTGTAGGCAGATTTGGTTTTTTCGTACTGTTCTCTTGTAGCTTCGTACAAATGTTCAGTAAAGTATTGATGCGAGGGATCAAGTGTAGATTTTAAGTAAGCGTGGTTTAATTCAAATTTGTTCCAAAGATCTTGAATAATTCTCAGTTTTGTGTCGAAGTATTGTGCATCCTTTCGAGAAGCACTGTCGTTTCTCAAATTCCTCTCCAGATTTTCTAGGGAGCCAGCTAAACGCTGTTGGTCTTCTAACAGTGAATTTATATTCATCTTAATGAGTTTGATGGCAGGCGAGTGTAAATTTGTACGGTGGTAATCCCCACAGATGCTCGTGCGCTGCAGTCAGAAACAATAAAATCAGAACCTGAGTGCTGCTAAGTCCTAGGCGTGCATGATGATGATTTCCAAGGATCACAGTCAGGAACAAACCAGAACCTGAGTGTCAAATCCTAGGTGCACTGCGATGACGATGTGAAAGGATCGCAGTCAGGAACAATGAATCTGGAACCTGAGTGACGAGTCCTAGATGACCTCTTGCAAAAAGCGATGTCCAGGATTACACGCAGCAGCCAATAGGGCAAGGATTTTGTTGCAGTTAAGGACAATTGTAGGAACTTAAGTGCAACCAAAATCTGGCTCGACGGACCAATGTTTCGGCGCGGAAACTGAGCTCTGCAGACCGAAATAAGAACAGGATGATTCCTCAAAAAACCAGCCACACCAGCTGTTATTGAGGAATTTGGGATTATTCGATATATTCAATTTTTGTAGAATATAATCGAATTAGGGTAAACTGGGAAACAGGGAAAATAAGCACGTTTTAAATGCTGTGAACAATACTTTGCAAGTGATTCTTTATTCATAAATCAAAGGTATTTATAATAATTTTTTCTACAATCATCATTAAATTATTTCAATTGCATAATTATGCAACGTAGTATTTAAGTTAAAAATGTTGACTTCAAAGAATTGCAAGATGGCATTTACATCAATTAAGAATATTGAACTATGGGCAATACGTTACAAAAATAATAAAATTGAAAATTGTGCTGGCTTGCATCTACAGTTTATAGGAAGAATTTGGACGTATGTAATTTATTTTGCTGTACTTTGTTCAGGAACTGAACAACAAACAACCTTGTAATTCGATGTCGCTTTGCAAGGAGCGAGGAATTTGCCTTTGGTGGCAACGTGAATTTTTACAACAATGTGTCTTCCCAATAATAAAGTAGACTGGTCAAGAGATATTTGTTCTTTCACATGAAGTTCGATAACTTAAAGATGTATAATTGTCGCAATAAATAAACAAAAGAAATCTAAATGGTACTAAATCTGCTATGTGTTGTAGATATTAATAAGCTGGGTAGACAGAACTACGATCATGTCAGAAGGGTTTTGTACTAGGAGGGCTCAAATATGATGGAGACAAACGCTGTAGATGGCGCGCATGTATGTTTTGAAGTTCGTGGCTTGAGTATGTGATAGCTGGATCCCTTACGAATAGTGTGGTATAGTTTTCGTCGGAAGTGCATGTTTCACGCGCGTGCTACGACCATGAGTCAACGTCAAGTGCCGACTGCCGTTGCGCAACGTATTGTCATTCGTTTTTAGTGAGGGAAGGCGTTAAAAACACAAATTTTCCAGTTCGGTAGTGAGTGCCTGAGTAGGGCTGCTGTGTTCAAATGGGCCAAAGCATTCAAAGATGATCGCGAAATCATCGAGAATGAGCCGCATAATCGTCGCCCGCGAACAAGCATCACACCAGACAACGTTTCGGCTGAACTTGGCATAAGTGTTGCTATCATCCACAATCACCTTCAATATCGCAAAATAACGCTCGAAACAGCGGAGTATTCCAGCATGAAGTGCTATTCTTCTCCAGGATAATGCGCGCCCTCATACCGCGCGTCTCACGTTCGATAAAATATCGGAATTAGGGTGGGATTTATTGGAACACCCCCCTACAGTCCGGATTTATCATCCTGCGAATACCACATGTTTCGACCATTGAAAGAACCTCTCGGAGGTCAAAGATTCGACACCGCCGACGAGGTAGAGCAGTTCGTGCGCGCATGGCTGTCCGAGTTGCCCAAGGGATTCTTCGATACCGGCATCAAAAAGCTTCCGGAATGGTGAACAAAATGCGTAACTTGTAAGGAGGAGTACATAGAAAAACTGTAAATTTTTTCGATAGTAACTAAATGTGTCAGAGCATTTGTCTCGATCATTTATGAACCACCATCGTACTTAACCTACGATAACAGACATACATATGTAGAATGATTTAAGAAAGAGAAAAACTTTAATGACCTTCACACCAACTATATTTTTGCTTTAAAAGGAAAACCATTGTTACTGCATTTCAACCAGCCACCATTTTGTTGCAGTATTGCTAAAATCATTGATTAGGCCGAATCTTGAATAACTTTTTTATATTCTATAATTGGAGCAAATACAATCAAAAGTATAGTGCCTGGTTCGATGGAAAGCCCATGCAGCAGAAAAGCTGTGAATGATTGTTGTAATCGAAGAAAATTCAAACGGCAATAAAATCTGTATATTCTATTAAACTTATAGCATATAAGCCCGTTTTAAAGGACTACTTAAGTATGCAATTTAATCATACTAATACAGTTTTACTGGCGAAAATATTAAATTTAAAAATCTAGTATTATTTGCAAAGTTGAACAAATTTTAACCTTCAAGTTATTTATTATCAGATCTTTCTCTATGATTTTTCCACGAATTATTTTTAGCTGCTCGTCTTCAGCTATTCATTATTAAAGGTAGGGAAAAACTACACAATTTTATGCAATATTCTCATTTAAAACGGCCGCCATTTTGTTTTACGATTACGGATGTCATCCGTTGAACAAATTCGCAAAGATATTCATTATGAATATAATTCCTGAAACTTTCATGCAAATCCTAGCAAACCCGTAGTGTCTGTGTTAATTGGAAGTGCATATTGTCTCGTAGCCATATATGGTTGCTGTTGTAATACAGGAAAATTTAAACCACCATAACTTTGCTAAATACTATTCGATCTTTCTGGAATTCTCAGTAATGATAAAACTTGTAAATTGACTTTCATTGAATTCAAAGGTGCACTTACGATTTTATTCAAGAAAGTGTAAAATTAATAAATCATACTACTACTAACAAAGTTAAGTGAATTTCGACTGCTGAGTTTTTGTTGGTGTAGGGCTCATAAACTCATAACTCCCGACCTTTCTCCAAAGTTTCATGGTCGTAGCTTCTATAGTTCCGGAGAAAAACTTCTGTAACATATAGACGGATTTTAGTACAAAACTCTAAAAATGGAATTCAATAAATACCCAAGTACTCGATGTCACTCTGACAAGAAGCACACAGAACCCTAAATGTGGTGGACAAGGTCGGTGACAAGCATGTTAGCTTTAATAGAGTGGTTTCTAATGACTATGGTCAATATCGAAATTTCATACCAAGTGCAAGTGTGGCAACACGACTTACTGGTAAACCATTTGCGACTTCATTTTGCATCAAAAAATTGGGCTAGTCAACTTTGGGCTACAAACCTTAAACGCTGGTTGTAATTAATTGCTGAGAAATTTTTTTGTAGCTCTCTAGTAGCAGATAAGACTTATTATTGAGGGACAAGTTTGAATATTATTCAATAGTTTTCCCACCCACTCTTTTGGTCGGAATTAAAAGCAAGGCCTGAATCTCTGGGCTCCTTCTCAGGTGTTACGATTTGACTTTCCCGCTAGTTATTTTCAGTTTCATGAAAACTTAATGCATGCGTTTGAAGTATCCAGAAGTGCAACAAAATACGAGGTGTGTTCAAACAGTAAAGTGACCATGTATTTTTTAGAAAAAAATATTACATCTGTAATCCATAGAATTAGATCCTTAAAATTGCAATGGGCCGGTCACACAGCAAGACTAACTGACAACAGATGAACGGTTAAGATCACACAATGGTACCCAAAAGGGGTGAAAAGACCACGAAGACGCCCGAAATCACGGTGGAATCATGACATCAGAAAACTAGCAAGGGTCACCTGGACAAGGAAAGTGAAAAATAGAGCAGATTGGAAAGCAATGGGGAATCGATATGTAAGGGAGGCTACACCATAATACACATAAGTATATATTGGTTGAATAAGCTGTAGATGATGATATATATATATATATATATATATATATATATATATATATATATATATATATATATATATATATATATTCTTCGTAGCGCTGCAGCCCCTTTCGGGCCTTCGCTTACTGCGAACGGCGCCTGCAATTGCCTCGGTCGATTGATCGCATCCTCCAATTTCTAAATCCGAGCAGCGATAAACAGTTTTCGTGGACCGAGTCAGACCAGTGTTTCCTCTTTTTTGCCACTGGCCTCCGTCCTTCAGTTCTCCCAACAAATACCATTTTGGGTATCCGTTGTTCAGCGGTCCGACTCACGTGGCCAGCCCATTGCAGCTTCCGCAGTCTTACAATCGTTGAGACCTCCGGCTTGTCAAATATCTTAGAGGTAGTTCGAGTATCTTGTTATCTTGATCGAAAGTATCGAGTCTTGAGGCGATATGGTCAGTACCACGTTTTATTTATTGATTTAAAAAAATCGACTTACTGACTAGCAGTCCAGTTACAAGTCAATTAATAGATAAATACAAATATACGAATTCAAAATATGGAAAAAATTAGAGGAAAAAGATCACAATTCAATGATATCAAAAATTAAGACATAAGAGTATTTATAAATTTGATTTTTCATAAAAGTTTTAAATACGCCAAGAGACTGTGGTAGAGGACCAAGACTTCGCTAGTTGTGCATACGAGGTAAGCGTAGTAAGGGAGAGTGGAAGAAGGTGTTAGTACGTGCATATGGAACCTGAAATTGTAGCGAGGATCTATTGGGGCGAGCAGCCTCGAATGTATTAATTTGCCTGCATACATTTAGAGGTAAAAGACAAAGATGAAGCTTGAACAAAAGACATTAGTCAAGGAAAGCTCTTCTGGAATCGAGGCTAGGAACGTTCAAAATATGTAGTCGGTCAGAAACATATAGAGCTTATCACACAATTTTCAGTGTGGAGATTGCCGAAGAAGGAATACCAATTTACGGCATTAAGGCTAGCTTCCATGCTCAATAAATCGGCTTTTAAAAATTAAAGTGGGAAGTTGCGGAATTCTTCAAAGGACGAGAAGATGTATAAGCAAGCTCAATGGAGAGCGGTGGATGGTGGGGATCAGGTTTGACAAAGGATGAGAGTGCCATCAATGTGGACAGAGAAAAAGGGGGCAAGTTGGAAAGAAGAAGGTCAAGCAATTTATTATTGACATTAGGAATTGGGTGAAAGAACAGAGGGAAATAAAAGAAGAAAGAGCAAAAGACGCGCTACCGTCAGAAACTATGGAGACATACATATCATTCCAAACAATAGAGGTCAAATTGAAGTCACCACAGATCAATATAGGGGTAGAAGGGAAAAGAGCATTAATGTAGCTCGAGAATTCTGTAAAGAAACGTTCGTACAGCCGTATGTCGCTCCACCCAGCTGCGATACGTTCTGATTTTAAACCAGTACATATCATAACTGAACGGGCTTATAATCCGTCCAAACAATGACTCGAAACAAATCTTGCTGTCACCAACGGAGTTCGAACCAGGGACTTGCGACTTATGCAGCAATTACTTTAACCATTCCACTATGCGGAGCACGCATTTGTTTACCGCATGTTCTTCATCTAAAGCACAGTCCGTACTTGCACTTGTCTTCTATGAAGCCGCTCTAGGTATTTTTCTTGAATTTGGGGGATGATTTGCTACTTTTGCAGGCTGTGCTAGGAGTAGCTTTACTTTTGTTTTTCTTAGTAACAATGTTTTCCTTGGAAGTCCATGCACCAGCTGATTATTTTCCTCATTTTGATGATGGTATCGGAATTTTCAGTACAGCAAAAATTTTCTTCAGAAACTTGCTAGGTTTCTCCCTTTCAAGTACTGCACTTGGCTATTGTGCAAGGACCGGTGAAGAAGCCTTTTTATTTTGACCTAGATTTGATGGTGGTTTGATATGGGTTGATGTGGGTTTGACTAAAAGACAGAAAATACGAACTGTATCGACATCTAAATTTGGATAGCTATAATTGCTACATGCGAGGGCTAGTTCTTGTTCTCGTAATCCATCACGTTCTTCACAAGTGTTTTCCTGCTGATTTTGTACTGGATTGCCTGCAGACAAACCAAAGGTTGCAAAAAACCCTTCTGGAATAGCTAGCTCCGAATCCGGATACAGTATAAAAAAGCTTCGATCCAAGGGTTGTGAAGCTTGTGTAGTGTGATCTTATAAGCGAATTGCGATTTTGAAATGCCGTCTACTAACATTTCAAAAATGCACTTCTTTCTCTTTAAAAATAAGGTTCGGTTTTCATATTTAATGAAGTATAATGAAGTAATATTTCCAAAAACTTCCTTTCCCGGGTCAAAAATGAACGACTTCCACCGCCGACAACGGACCCAATCAAACCACCCAGCAACGATTCTCAGCCCGCCAGTTTTTGAGCAACTCACGTATCATGCAAGTTCACCCAAAAGACAGTCGGGCAAGATCTGTGTTGCTTTTAGATTTGGTTTGTTTTTAGCTATACTCGTACATTCAAGCAATCTATCGCAGCGTTTGCTACAAAATTGTTAGTGGGTGTTACTTAATTTGTCAGACTCCACGATTAAGGTTGAAGGTTTTGATGGACTTTTACACAGCCTTTTTGCAATTCACCGGCAGGGATGCTTAATATTAGGCAGTGAGATTTTCAAAGCTTGTCCAAATTTTTAAGTTTTTTCACCAAACCCTTTAACCTTATATCAGTATTTTTAGCAGACGTAACTATATTTAAGAATGAGTAAATCCACGCAAACATTCCGACTAAAAAATGGAGAGCGGAACTCGACTCCCTAAAAATATGATTTCTCTGGTAATATTAATTTCCCCATTCAAATATTTATTTTTTAATTAGAATCGGGTTCATCATGGGAAATTTCCTGATAAATTATTTCCAAGTTTACTATAGTGTTACTTAAATTTTTGATTTTGGGAGTAACATCACCACTATTTTCTCTTGCAGCTCCTCGAGCAGTGCATGTACGACTGCTCGATTACTATAGATTCCCTAATATATTTCTTGTAGGACTTCGCAAATCTCCCCTCAGCATTTTCACCATTGGATGTAAGAAGTATCGAATATTAATTTGTTAATCTTATAATACTCCGCCGGAGGATTGACGTGGTGGGGAAAAGTAGTCTTGAAATTTTTTCCCAAGATTCTGCTTTTAATCATTTTAAATTATAGTGCATTAATCACGTTATATTTAATATTATTTTATCAGTTAAGATTGAATAAAATGTACCGTTTGTCAAAGAAACTTAGGATCCTAATCTGCGAATAAGTTCGCCAATTTGAAATTCCAACTAAGAATTTCGGTTAGCATCGGCAGAGTCTTCCCAGCATTTTCTCAGTTTGCATGCTGCATGTTTCTTCTGTGCTCTATTCTTGAACGTTCGCTTGGATAGTCGGTGCTCTTCCATCCTTTCCATATCCAGGATTTTCCAATAAGAGGTGTTATTTTGATATTAAAAGAAAAATGCCATTTTTTAATATAAATGATCGGATGTTTATTTCATTATAAAGGTATGCCGTTGATAGTGAAAATAACATCAGGCAAATGACCACCACGACCGTATCCTTTTCATTAAATTTTCCATAACCAAATCGCAAAGTGGCGGCCCTATGTCCTCGATAGCCTCACGAATTCTATTTTTGAGGTCTTGAATCTGTTGGCGTAGACCTTTTCTTTCACGTGGCCCCAAAGAAAGAAGTCGCAAGGTGTTAAATCACAAGATCTCGGTAGCCAATTTTGATCACCTCTTCAAGAGATAACACGGTCCGGAAACTTTTCCCGTAAAAGATCAATGGTTTCGTTGCTTGTGTGGCACGTAGTGCCGTCTTGTTGAAAGTAAACGTTGTCCAGATCAATACCATCCAATCCCGGCCATAAAAAATCATTAATATCTCTCGATAATGCAATCCATTCACCGTAACTGCTACTCCAGCCTCATTTTCCAAAAAGTATGGTCCAATGACTCCGCCGGACCATAAACCGCACCAAACAGTCACACGTTGAGGATAGAGAGGCTTTTCAACAATAACTCTTGGGTTTTCCGAGCCCCAGATGCGACAATTATGCTTGTTGACGAAGCCACCGAGGTGGAAATGGGCCTCATCACTCAAGATGATTTTTCGATGGAATGCCGGATCATTTTCATGCATTTCAAGGACCCAATCAGCAAAGACACGACGTTGTTGATGATCGACCGGCTTGAATTTCTATATTAACTGAACTTGATAAGCCTTAAGACCCAAATCTTTATGCAAAATACGGTGTAATGACGTTAGTCGAATGCCTAACTCCAAAGAACGACGAGGAATGGGCAAACCTGGGTTTTCTTCCACACTTTCGGCTACACCAGCAATATTCTCGGCTGTCCTTGAGTGACGTGCACAGGTTTTATTCTTCACATCACTAAGTTGCCCCAACAGGTTGAATTTTTCCAGCAATTTCTGTATTGCGGTCCGACAAGGTGCTTCACGACGACCCAAAAATGTTCGAGTTTTACGAACCGTCTCTGCCAAATTTTCACCACTTTTATAGTGAATTTTAATAATTTCAATGCGTTGTTGAAGCGTGTATCGTTCCATTTTTATAAACGGCCTAGTTTCTACTTGTCAAATATCAAAAAATGACAGCTTCGGAAGTGACATCTACCGAAATAGCTGGCTCTTCAAAATAACACGTCTTATTGGAAAACCCTTTACTTAGGCTCCTTACAGACACGTCGGTCATCGCACAAATTATAAAACTCATAGGAAGCGTCTGATGTACATCATGCGTCAATGGCCCATATATCCTCTGAAGCACTTTGCGTTCGAATAAGTCCGGGGCCTTTTTTGACACATTAGTAAGAGTCCAACAGCACAGATAACGACGGGGACGCTTATCCCGGCGTTATCTGTGCTGTTAGAATCTTACTAATATTTCAAAGAGGTCCTAGAGGCGAAAATAATAGACAAGAAACTATCTGAAATATTCAAGAGATCGTAGTTAACTAGTCAACCATGATTATTGGAAGCATGATAAGTTCAGTCCGCGTGGTGAGTGGTTAGAGCGCTCATACTGTAAGCCGAAGGTCCCTGGTTCGAATCCAGTTGATGACAACGAGGTTTGTTTCGAGCGATTCTTCGGGCGAACTATAAGCCCGTTCAGTTATGATTCATACTAGTTTAAAATCAGAACGTATCGCAGCTGGGTGGACGGACAAACGGCTAAAGCGTGGTTTTGACTATATCACCTTCTCGTGTGCTGATATATATCAAGGTAAGATACCCACATTATCTATAAGCGAAGGCGCGAAAGGGGTTGTAGTTGTCAAAGACAAACAATATGTAAATGTAAACCCAGACCTTCAAAAATATTCTATCTCCTAGCGAAGGCCCGAAAGGGACTGTGGTTGTAAAGCGAAACAACAAAAAAATAATAAGATTCAAAGTGAGACAAACTCTTTATATAAATGATCAAACCTTAAAATAAGGATTAAAGTTCTTTCATATGGATAATGCTCACAACCAATCGTTTATAAATTGAAGCACAGAATATATACATTAAGAAGGTAAGCTTCGCATTTCACGCAAAATAGCCACGAAGCTTGGGGTATTTTGCATTCGCTTGCATTATTTGTTCAATTTTAATTTCCAACAAGTTTTTAACGATTCAAAGGTCATCAGGGCAGTTGAACAAATTTACTCGAAGCTTTTCTTCTTTATCCGCCATGAACGTTCCAGTGATAACTTTTTCATTAAATTCAATACTCAATATCAAATATCTAATACCCATCAATATCATCGTATACTGCTTTAAATTAGACTAATTTCAATCCGGAAATTAACTCCACTTAGATTGAATTACAAATATAATTGGCTGTCAGCTGGTATCCTGTATCTTCTATTCGTTCTCATTCTCTAAGTAGAAAGAGGCAGAGAGCATTGCTTCGTGCACAGAGACTAAGGACATATATCCTGCATGGTTTTCTGTGTGTCTCATCGTTTGCTCGACTGTGATCCCCAAGGATATAAACCGAGAAAATGCCAAGAAGCAGGTCTATGTAATTACACAACGATTTAAGGCACCATACATTCTTATAGGGTGTGAGCTTATGCATGCTTAATGTTGACTAATATCGGCGATATATCAGTGCCAATGTTAGGGCACATACGGAGAGAAAAACAGACTTGTTCGTCTGGGTTTTTTTCGCTCTTTTTGAATGATTCTAAATAGGATTTTCTTCATTTCGCTTTACTCCTACTCGTATGACGATGTAGTTTAGCGTGGCCATATATGTACTGTTAGTATGTTAGCTTGGAGGGAAAGTTTTTGATTTTTCGCATCCCTTACAGTGGTGGCGAAGTTTTTCAATTAAATAAAAGACGTCTTTAAATCTGTATCCAGAAATATCAAAAATTGATGGAAATAAGTTGCATTCTCAATAGAAAAATGAAAATATGCACAGAGGCTTAAAAACATGAAACGATGATATTCATCCTATAAGACATAAATCACACACTACAACTTCAGGCTGTTAGGATTCAACTCCTTTCTTTGATTTCTTTTCTAGTCAGACTAAGAACCTCTCAAATGCATACTTCATACTTCTTCCGTTCAGTTCAAAATCCGATTTAGTCCTTCTCAGAGTTCTATTGATTTTCTTGCAACTTAAACGGTGGCGCCAGATTGTATTATCATGCAATGTCCCGTCACATGTTTCAGACAGGATTACAACCAATTTCCAGTCGCCACCCTTGAAACAGTATTGCTACGAGTATATATATTTTTTGGAGTTCAAATCTATTTTCATATATCCTGTTTTATGCATGGGAAGGTCGTTTCATTTCATCACTTTCATTCCAGAGTGCTAGAAGTCACCACCCTTTAGAGGGTTGAACTAGTACCATCTAAAATATTTTGAATCTTAAGCGTTTTAACTGATCAGTTTATTTTTGAACAGTGAAAGAAATTAATACTAAAAACCTCCACATCCTGTGTATGCATGGCAATTCCCCACACTATGTGTTAAACTCAATATATTCCAACAGTGATTTCCATCTAACAGCATATGGCTCTTTAACATGGCTATCAAGTTGAATGGGGAGAGAACGAAACCCCAATGGACGCTGGAATGACTCTTTGAAAGCGTATTTTCATTTGAATTGCCCACTTTGCTACCATTTTGAGCAAGCAAGTCCCCAACCTTCACTCCGACCCTCTTTTGACCAAAGCAAACATTCCTTGTCGACTCCCGCATCGTCAGCTTCCACTAGAAAGGACATCATGCAACCCCCTTAAATTGGTGCTGTTGAAAGTGACTCGATATGGAAATCGATTTGTCGGTCATGTAAACATTTGTCCAAAGAGAAAAACTGTTGGAGAGTCAGCATCTACCCAAAAAAATCGTAAAAGAGTTTGTGATTTTCATGAGGAAATTAAGCTTAGTACAGGACGAAAAAACGACAGTTACACACAGGAAAGCAATTTCGGTAGATTTACTTACTCTATCAATGGTGGTCTGTCTGTGCTTGGGTTGAATGAATGATGGGTAGAAATAAGCTGGTGGTGACCTCAGTCCAGAATTCGGAACAGGATGTTGATAGGGTGAGTGTTGGATGATTAATTGCTCACGTAGTTGTAGTCATCAATTATTTAGTGTTTCGAAATGTGACCAACACTAAAAATTGTCTGGGGGATGATAAGTGTCATAGACATGACACAGACATATAGCCGGCGAGAAGGATGTGATCTTGAATTGTTTAAGGGACGCGATAATTATATTTACTGAGGAAGAGTTAGAGAAGGGTCACTAGACAGTGGCACAACATTTGCAAATTTATTGCTCTAGCGTGGATGAGGCGTAACAGATGTGTTAATTAAGTATTATTGGTGGACTTCCAGATGATCCATTTTTTGTAGAATATATAAGCAATTAGTGAATGAAACTAGTGATAATACTTGCATGGCCTATTCCCTAAAATATTTTCTTCAAGTAAATAAAAATGCGCTGTGGGCAAGTAAATGTTCATACTCTCCACGCGAGCGCTAGTTGGAAACGGAGATATGTGTGTGGCTGCTGACTATATTCCATTGCTTGTATTGGAATATTTGGTAGTCATATGAAATTCCTAAACTGAGCTGATGTTACCTCAATATTACTTTAGCTGTGACCGGCATGCAAGTTGCCAAACGGTTTTACCTACTCTCTTTCAAACATCCATGCAGATTAACGCCGTGGTCACTCCTGGGCATGATGTTACATTTCATCCTATATTTGCTTTTGTATTGTGTCCGTGTTTTCTACAAAATATTCCTACTGTCAATAATCTTAAGTCCACGCATAGCAATCTAGGAGTTGAGCTGGAAGTATGTTCATCAAAATTACGGGGCTCTACTTATTCCTGGTTATGTTTCAGATATCGGCATGATCCTGCTTTGTGAACTAATGCTACAGCTCGAGGGCTTTTTGCGTTCCTTCATGGACAAAGCGCCTAATTCTCCTCAGGCCTGTCCCATTTAAAACTTCCTCTATAGCTTAGACCGAGCTGAGCCCCACCCTGCGACCGCTAATGCATTACTCTAGGGTGGAGTCCCCATTATATCATCAGCCCCAGTCAACCTGCGTTCAGGCACCGCTGCTTCACAAGCGGTGAGTGCGGCAGACAGGACTTGTCGTCGTCGCATCCCATGCATACTCTGGTTGGAACATACCTTCCACGAAAGAGTTAAAGTTAACCTACCTTAACATGGTGACAGAGGAACTTATCTCTACAAAAAAGCGCTTTAATTGAACAATGTGTGGTACTCGTCGTCAATTTTCAGTGGGCAAAAATGGAAAAAACGGGGTGCTCACTTTTCCCATTCATTGAAGATATTCAGGAAAATATACTCGCACCCCATTAAAAATTAAGAAAGATGTGCTCAGCTCTCCTTGTGCCCGGACATAGTTCAAGAAGTGCAATAAGTCTAGCCGTCCAACGACCAGAAGCACTTGCAGTGCTACGGCCAACTTTGTATTGTTTTGACACGTTTGAGTGGTCGATTGAGAATCACACGTACTGCATCTTCAGAAACAATGTGGAAGCTCCAGGTAATTCTCAATGCTGCCAGTCGTTGGATGTGCGCTATTCTTGTTTTGTACTTCTTGACTTTCATGTCATAAGCGCAAATCTTTGAATCATAAAATAATATGAAGCTAGCTGTAGCCATTCATAGCTGACACCTTGTTTCATGATAGCAGCTGACATTTAATATCAATCTACTCAATGACTGTAAAGCCTTGACATCTTTATCACAAGTCTTTGATATGTGCTTCCAATAAGTCAGCTTTGCTATCTAGAGTTTTGAATCTCGACGAAGCCGGCTGTTTTTGAGCTGCAGACTACGCTCTGTCATTCGCCGCTCTACCCTCTTCGTGACTTTGTTAAGTCTGATTTCGACAAGACACTAAATCTAGAAACGATAATCAATGCTACATCATCATCGATACCTAACAGAAAACAGGCGTAGCGGTTCATCGTAGATGATGTTCCAAAGCTCAAGTTGTAGAATTGATTCCTATGCTGCACCTGAGCGACCTCTTTCTTATTCGATACTTGGTTTTATAGAACTACCAGCGATCGCAAGATAATTTTACGCAACCTCCCGCAAGTAACCAGGGATGCGAAACTTCTGTTCTAGTTCCTGAAAAATGACCGTCTATCTTTCTGAATCGAAGACACTTCTTTTTATGGTTGGGTGGGGAAGGGTATTTACGCCCTGTGTCTGGGACTTCCAAGCGCACCAGGCACTATAGAGTTCCCATTAAATACCTTCCCTGTCAGCTGAGAACCTAGCCCAGAACTTTTTAGCACATTACTTTGCGCTACGCTTCATGTTCCTTCGTCCAGAGGTCTCTTCGAGATCCAGGAGTCTCCTTTATAGAGGGAAGGAAGGGGGGAAAAGGGATTGGTAGAAAAGAAATCCCCTGGCCGCAACGTCTTTTGACACCCAATTATGCCTTTTTTATGCTCCACGACGCCCCTCACATAATTTGCTAAGCAGTCTCATTTGTAAAAAAATGTAATCATCTTTCCGATTATTGTTTCCGGGGAGAGCGCTCTTACTTCGATGAAGAGGTCACCACGCAGCCTGTACTATATTATGCAGCCAAAAAATGTAGCATCATCTACCTCTCCCACGCAAGACACGCACTCGGAAGACCGCGACTTACCAATCTTGTGCAGGCAAGCCAGAAAACATCCACGCCCGCTCAAGAGATGAGCCAAGTAGAAGTCAATCTTACAATGACTTCGATCGAGCCACTGCCTCAATTTAGGGATTAGACGCGCAGCCCATCTACCCTTCATTTCATTCTCCCAGAACCGTCGTCAATCGCAGAGAGTGCGATGCGTATCCTCTATCGCTACTACTTCTCATCCATATAGGTAAATATTTGTACGTTCGCTAGCGCAGAAGATACTTTGCACGTCCAATGTAACGAGAAAGAAGAAAAGTCAGGTCCTTCTGCATAATTTCTCTGCTATTTTAACTGATTCAAACAACCACTGGGATGGTATGAATTGTTAAGTACCGTTTGGGAAAACCGTACTGCTTTTCAGAAAGATCACTAGATACTCCGACTGTATATAACAGACGCAGCTTAATTAGCGTTTACAGAAGCTTCCCCGCAGTGTTTACCATACATAACCGATGGTAGTTGATGTACCGCTGGGACCCCTTTTTGCCTTATCTATGAGTACCAGTCTAGCCACTTTCCACTCGAAACTCAATGAAAATACGCCCAAAACTAATCAAGAAGTACGCTATGTAAATTCAATAAAAGTTACGATTGACTCTCCATCCTGACTTTGAGTGCCTTCTGATTCTTCCTTCTTCTTCTTCTTCTTCTTCTTCTTCTTCTTCTTAGCACTGCAATCCCTCTCGGGCCTTCGCTTCCTGCAAACAGTGCCTCCAACTGTCTTGTTCCATTGACCGCGTCCTCCGATTTCGAAATCCGAGCAGCGATGAATTGCCTTCGTCGGCCGAGTCGGACTAGCGTTTCCTCTGTTTTCCCACTGGTCTCCGGCCTTTAGTTCTCCCAACGGATACATTTTTGAGTATTCGTTGTTCATTCATACGATTCATGTGGCCAGCCCATTGCACCTTCCGCAGTCTGACAATCGTGGAGACCTCAGGCTCGTCCAAAATTTCATACAGCTCATGACTGTATCGAATTCGCCATTGTTCCCCGTCTAGCTTCGCTTCGATTATTCGCCTCAGGACCCGTCGCTCAAAGGCGTTCAATATATTTCCGGATGCTAAGATTCGGGTCCATGTTTCACAACTATAGCATAACACAGGTCTTCTCACAGATTTGTATACTTGGAGCTTTGTTCTCCTGTGTATGCAGCTGGTCTTCAAGATCGCCAGAACTTGATAAAATATTTTATTTGCGAGCTGTATTCTTCGGTGTATTTCGTCTCTTTCATTGCCCGTTTTCGTTATTTTGGCGCCTAAATACACAAATCCGCTCACATTTTCGATACTGTATTTGTCAGGTGTGATATTTTGTGTATTTCAGGTATTTTTCCTTGCCTGCGTCATGAACTTTGTTTTATTTTCATTGATTTGTAGCCCTACTAGTTTTGCTTCGCTGTCTAGTTGCAAGAAAAGTTCTTTGGCAGTTGTAAATGACCGTGACAAAATGTTGATGTTGTCCGCATAGACTACTACTTGGCTCGACTTGTGTAGTAATGTACCTCGCGTATCGATGGGTAGCTTCCTTATGGCTTACTCCAGAGCCAAATTCAATAGCAAATGGGCCAGCCCATCTCCCTGCTTTAGTCTGATATTTGTGTCAAAGACATCGGTGAGTTGGTTGTTAATGGGGACTTGGGAGGTCGTCGACGTTATTGTCATTTTGGTAAGACGGATTAATTTGGCTGCGATGCCACAGCAAAGCATTATTTGGTACAGTACGTTATGATCAATACCGTCGTATGCTTGCTTAAAGTCAACGAAAATTTGTTGTACGTCTATGTTGTACTCCCGATATTTTTCTAGTACGAGTACCTGCTTGACATTGGAAAATTGGTCTATTGTCGATCTATCTGCTCTAAAACCACCTTGATACTCCCCAATAACACTGTTGGCGTATAATCCGATTTTATTTTCTAAGATTTTAGAAAATATTTTGTACGCCGTACAAGGTAATGATATGCCTCTATAATTTTCTCACTGTAGCTTGTCACCTTTTTTGTGGATAGTGAATATAATTGATTGGCTCCACTCTTTCGGCATATGTTCTTGTTGCCAAATGTGCTGGATGACTTTGTGAATAGCTTGATGAACACTACTGCCACCATATTTGATGAGCTCCAGTGGAATCGCATCGATGCCTGGCGTTTGATTATTCTTTTGGGCTTTGATGATGGAGCAAATTTTATCCAGAGTTGGTGGGGCCAATGGAAGCTCTCCGGAAACATCTATAGGCTCCAATGTTCTAGAGCTGTGCAGAGGATTAAGGAGATTCTTAAAATATGATGCTCATCGTTCCTTAATCTTGGTTTCATCAGCGATGATATTGCCGATGTCATCACGAAAGAGCGTAGTTTTGGGTTGGTAACCCCGTTCCAGGCTTTCCATTACTTTGTATGCTTGTCTATTAATGTTGCTCGCTAAACTTTCATCTATACTTCTCAATTGGCCGTTATAGTATTTTCTTTTCTTATTCCTAATTATCTTATTCGCTACTCTTCTCAGATTTTCAAAGTGTTCTATCTTCATCCAGGTTTTCCTTACTACGTATTCTTTGTACGCCTGATTCTTTTTATCTAACGCATTATGGCACTCATCACCAAACCAATCATTCCTCTTGCACCGGGCTTGATGTCCGATCGTCTGTTCTGCCACGATCCTAATAGCCACTTTCACTTCCATCCAGAGCTCGTTACTCGTCTTTAACCATGCGACTGATAAGATGGGAGCCAGCTGGTTGTCGAGGGTCTCCGTGAAATGTTTGGCCCCACAGACGCCGTTTGGAGCCTTTCGATGTCAAATTTTTGTAGCGGGCTGGTCTTCGCCGAACATTCCTTTGACATTAGACATCGAAAGGTTAATTTGGTAAAGTAGTGATCTGAGTAACGATTGGCTCCTCGGTATGTACGGACGTCAAGTATGCTCGAGACCCAACGTTGTTAGATCAGAACATGATTGATCTGGTTTTGTGTGTTGCCATCCGGTGATACCCTGGTCATTTTATGAATGCGTCGATGTGGGAAGCAAGTCGAACATATGACTAGATTTCTGCTACATGCAAACTCAATCAGGCGCTGGCCGTTGTCATTTGTTTCATCGTGGAGGCTATATCCTCCAGTCGTTCCCCGATGAGATAGCTCATTCCCAACCTTAGCGTTGAAATCACCCAGAATTATTTTTGTGTCGTTTCTGGGCAATGAGTCGACTAGTCTTTCCAGGTGATTGTAAGACGATTCCTTCATTTCTTCGTCCTTCTCTTCGGTCGGGGCGTGAACATTAATCAGCCAGATTTTGAAGAATTTCGCTTTTATACGGATCGCACACAACCGTTCATTGACTGCCTTAAAATCAATAACGTGCGATTTGAACTACCCATCCACAATGAAGGCCACTCCAAATTCTCGCTTTCCAGTAGGCTTCCCACTTTTGAATATTGTGTGCAATTTCATGTCTTGAATGTCGTTTCCAGTCCAATTTGTTTCCTGGATTGCCAGTATTTTTAATTGATATTGACTAGCCTGTTGTTAAAGGTCCTGAACAGTGCCAGGGTAACTGAGTGATCTGATATTCCAGGATCCAATGCCATAGCCCTTTTTCCGTCTGCAAGGTCGTTGTCGTAAGTCCAATCCATTCCGAGGCCCATCTGCATGTTTCGAAATATTTTAGGGTTTTCCAGGGACGAGGAGCTAGCCCGTCACCCAATGTCGATTCCGTCATCAGGTGCGGAAGATTCGCCTTCACCCTCTTACGCCCCCATAAAGGAGGTGGAAGTAGGATATAGTAGTAGAGCTGTAGATGTACGAATATTTTCGGTTATTAGGGTTTCTCGGCATTTAATGTCCCATTATTGGGGAACCAGTAACCATTTAATTGGGGGGTTTGGGATGAGGAATCATGGAAGCTATGGGTTGGGGAAACAAGGGGTTTCCTCCTCCCTCCTCAATCGGGCTTGGGACCGTCTACGCCAGAGTTGGTTCTTCCTTCTAGACACTGGAATATTCTGCTTCTTGACCATAACGATTGGGGCTTCCCAAAGGTTGAGAGCGATGATATCCACTGTCCCAGGTGAATGTGCAGTGAACGGCAAATTTAAAGTTCGTGGATATCGCGTCCAATAGAGAAGCCGGCCGAATTCTACCAGGTCTACGAGTGACCACCTTGTACCCGTGGCCCAATAGCTCGATTTGCTAAATTACCCCAATTTAATGTGGAACAGCATATTCCGAGGGTTATATGACTAAAAGAGAGCATGCTACTATAAATGCGGACTCCAGACACCTTGGTTTCAAATAAGACTATTACCTCGGTATATCCGGTCTCCCGGATTGCAAGTTTAATTCCGAACACATTTCTGGGACCAAGAATAGAACTCGAAAAATTAAAAATGATTAAAATCTTCACAGGGCAAGGAGAGGATGGCCCTAGGACGTCACCAGATGAGATATGTGTCCTCAATAAGGAGACCACGATAGTTAATATAAAATAGTATGATAGTATAAGAGGAGTGGTATTTTAGTGAAAGTAACCAGAGAGTCACTTCAGTGTGTAGATGCTCTAGCGGCGTGAAAGGCGGGGGGATTTCAATTTATATGGAAGAGAAAGGTATGTATGTAGTACAAATGAATGAGTATGAATGATAATAAGTATGTTTCGCGTCCATTGCTTTGTATAAGAAACTGTATGGAGGTGGATAACATCCTTGCTTCACGACACGCTAGTCCATATAAACGAATTAAAATCGAGAGCGCGGCTTTGCCAACAAGGGATCCAAAATCGAAGTTTCAGTCTAGTCTACGGTATAACAAAATTATAGGTAATGAGTGTTGGAGGACATCTGAAGGAATGCTGTGATATTGCTGAATATACAGATGAATCTATACCTGAATCAGTTGCCAACTTTCCAGCTACACCTGCATTGGCGCCGGGAATCATAACGCAAGCTGATCATGCTATAGTGCCGCATAGTTCCGTTGTTTCGTCGGTATCCTTGATTTACCGGAACTTTGTATTATGTCTCCGCTTGTTCAAGTGTTTGTCTCTCGATTCGAATATCATACTACAGCTGAAACAATCAGGAATGTCGTCGTTGGTAAACTGGGTTATAAGCCTCCATTACTTAACTGCAAAAAACTTACACCTGAAAATCTGAGTACCCAGACTATTTCGTCATTTTGGATCACGATCAGTTCAGGTATTACGAGACTACTGTGCAATGACTTCTGGCAGCAAGGTGTGTTCTTTAGGGAGTTCATCAGCAGACTAAGAAGTTTCTATCGCAAGTCATCCTAAATCCTCTAGAATAAAGAATTCTATAATTGTGTACCATCAGAATGTTCGGGATCTTAGGACAAAGACCAATGAACTTCTTCTGGCTTCTTTTATCGCCTCTGATGACATTGTATGTCTCACTGAAACTTGGCTTACTGAAGATATTCTTGATAACGAGATAATTTTTTCAGACGGGACCGTGATCGCATACTCTCTGAAAAGTCGGACGGGAGTAGCGTACTTGTTGGAGTGAGAAAGTCTATTATTTCCAGTTGCTGCACCGATTTCATTCCTTCTCTTCCAGTTGAAAGTATCGCTGTTTTTGTTTCCTTATCATCTGCCATAAAATTATTTATATTGTCGGTGTATGTTCCGTGTAATAGTGCCGTTTATATCCATGAACAATTTTTTACTCAGTCTTCATATGTTAACAAGCTCAATTCCAAAACTTTCATTTTGATTTGTGGCGATTTCAACCTTCCTAACATCTCCTGGAATCACTTATACACTGTTATCCTCTCTAATGACAATTTCTCGATTTCTTTTTCATCTTGCTAGTCACTTTGCTCCCTTACACAACTTAACTTCTCACTGGATGTAAACAATAAAATCTTGTATCTTATTTTCACAAATCTTCCTGAATCCTCCATCTACTTTAACACTGCCCTCTCGTCTAATGTTGATCCCGACCCCCATCACCCTCCCCATCATTTTGCGGTATCTGTTGAGCTGGCATCCGATAGAGGGAGCCCAACTCCTATTCGATACTACTTCAACAAAACTAACTATTTAGCTATGCATAACAAAATTTGCTCAATCAATTGGTTCTCTCTCTTGCGTAATCTGAATATTGAGGACGCGGTATGCAAATTTTATCACTTTCTTAACTCTTCAATAGCAGTTTGCACTCCTACAGTCCATCTGAAAAGAAGCAAAGATGCGCCGTGTTTCAATACGCAAATTGCAGCAGCTTGCAAAGCCAAAGATAGGGCTCCCAAAACATTCCATATCAGTGGGCTCAGTTCAGATTTCCAAACTTCGGATGTCTTAGAGCCGAGGTAAGAAAACTCTTTGCTGTAGCCCAATTAGAGTATCTTAATTATATTGAAGGTTCAATCCATCGGAACCAGACGAAACCATTTTGGGCGTACATTAAGTCGCTAAGTAATGTCAATACGTTGCCAGGCTCTATGTACCATGAAACATCAAATAATGAAGAGATTTGCGAACCGTTCGCTCAATATTTTTCTACCTTTTATGCTTAGCCGACTTCTCTCTGCTAAGTCGAGTATGAACAACAACTTTCGCAAGCCACTTCCTATTCTTATATTAATCCAACTGAAGTGGAGCTGCTTCTTAATCAGAAAGATGTAAATTGCGGCAACGGTCCTGATGGTATCCTAAATATCTTTGCTAAAGCTCTCTCCTCGTCTTTATGTGTCCCGTTATCTTTTTTTTTTAACAACAGTCTAGTCTCTGGTACTTTTCCTTCTCTCTGAAAGTAATCGGATGTTTTTCCTATCCATAAATTTGGTAATAAAGCTAGTTTCGTAGCGAGGCGTGGGCGAGCATAAAAAAAATAATTAATTCCACAGAAGTTGAATGAAACACACTTTTAACAGGAAAACAATTATTACTTTATTATTTCACTCGCGTTACACGTCGTTTACGTAAATTACATAGATTGACTGGGGCGACGTCATGTATGCGAGAAGTTTAAATAGATGATTTTTGCTGACGCTATGTCTGCGGTCAGACATGTGGCGTTTCCGAAATCTTCACGTTGCATTTTCCTGAAGGAGGTAAATGCAACGTTTGCAGTAAGTCTTAGACAGAAATGTTATTTTTTATAGGGTTTTCAGTTACCGGATACATGACTAGCTTCCATCTCGAACTATCGCCCAGTAACCCTTCTTTCTGCTTTTCGCAAGATTTTCGAACGAATAGTTCATAACAAGTTATATTTCCTTCTACCTCCTCATCTAGCCTTTGAACAACATGGTTTTATCAAAGGTAGATCCACTCTTACTAATTCTTCTTTTCTTCCCCCACACTGTGTCCTCTGCTTTAGATAACAAGTACCAAGTAGATGTTATTTACAGTGCCTTCTCAAAAGCTTTCGACTTAGTCAACCACGGCCTCCTTATGAAAAAGCTTAAGGCCTTAAATGTTAACTCGTTTCTTCTCCACTGGTTATTCTCCTACCTTTGTGGTCGTGAGTGTGTGGTTACGTATAGGTCTTGGAAGTTTTCCTCATACTGTATTTATTCTGGTGTTCCCCAAGGTTGAATCTTGGGTCCCTTATTATTTTTAAGCGTTTAGAAATGATCTTCCTTCTTTGACTCTTTGTCGCTTGTCTATGTTGATGATTGAAAAACCTTTAGGGTTATACATTCCATCAACGACTGCTTGGGCCTCCAGTCAGATCTAGAGTTGCTTGTTTCCTGGAGCATTACTAATTCCCTTCCCTTGAATAATGACGTGTTTCCTTGTGTCTGTTTCCAATAGAAAATCCTCCATTTCATTTGCTTATTCAATCAGCGGTACTCCTCTTGAGGTTTTTTCTACTCACAAAGATATTGGCGTTATTTTTTATGATAAATTTTGCTTTGATCACCATATCTCCTTTATTGTCTCGAAGGCATCTAGAATGGCTGGTTTTATTTTAAGAACTTCTAAAGGCTTCACCAACATTTCCTCTTGTATCTATATATTTCTTTCACTGGTTCGCAGTCAATTAGAGCACAGTGCTCAAGTGTGGTGTTCTTATCAGCGTTACTTAATTGATGCTCTTGAGTCAGTACAGCGTAGATTTACAAGATCTCTTCTCTTCAAATTTCATATACCACGTGTTTCCTATAGTGAACGTCTATCACTTCTGCACTTGCCCTCCTTAAGATCACGCAGGTCCTTCCTGAATGAATGGCTGCTCTACAATCTTTATCACAATCTGTTGTCGCCTACTTTGTGTAATAAAATCGCAATCTATACTTCTGAAATTTTCTTTCGTTTCGTTTAGTTTGCATAGCTTTGTGTAATTGCATGCCTATATTATAATTGGAGTTTTTTCTGTATATATAGATATATCAGTAAATAAATAAATAAGATAGGGTGAATGCTGCAATCGGCCTTAAAGCCTCCCACATTCTATTGCGTTAGCACCTTCTTCATACATTATGGATTTTGTGTGATGACGTAACATGCAGACAACGCATTGGAATGGGGGAAGCCGCCTTCTACGCAGTCATTATCCCTTGGAAGCATTCTTCTCTCAACATAGTTTGCAACCAGACCTGGTAGATTCTTTACTAGGTATCGCTGAGAAAATGGAACTTCTTTCATAAAAACTGTTTAGGATGATAATAATAAGCTTCACTGGTTACAGTATTTGGATGAATCTTACTTGACTTCCTCTAAAGCATCCGTTGTTACGACTAGTACATGCATTATGTTTCGAAACGTAATACGTCATATCGTCTTCAGGAAGTAATGACAGTATAGTAACAAGTAATGCTAAATTTCATGAATCGAATATTGCGAATACGATATTACTTCCATTAACACCTGTAATCGATATTTCTGTCAATCTTCTGCCCTTTGCTCAAAAGACTATTTTTCATATATACAAGTATTGATCGGCTTTGATTCTAGATGTCGCCAGAAAGAGGAGCTCTTAGCATTCTTTAAAAATATTCTGCATCAAGTAATATAAGTATAACAATGGGCCCTGGGATGGTGTAGTGAGACTTCATCGGTAACGTTCAGGAGAGGTTTGTGTACCACTTATTCAGACTTTACTAGCAAACTAAACAAAAAACTAGAAATAAACTAAGCCACCCCTTCCACAACATTTATTCTAACCAACAAAAAGGGCTCAATTATAATTCTCTCATCCAATTTCACTGTGAATTAACTTTTCACGTTTTTATCGTCATAATTCAATTATCAACTTTAGGCGTAAAAAAATATCACGTGCATTCTAAAATGATCCTTTTCAAATATTTCTCATTAATCGGCCTTTCTCGGAATATTTTTTTTCACCTTACGAGTATAAAGATATATAAAGTTTTTCCAGGAAAATGATTTTTCTTCAATGCCTTACGTAGTAGATTTATTCACTAGAATTATCCTATTCTGCATGACGTTGAAAACCTTTGGAGAAGTCTGCCTAGTTGCTGGCATCCAAACGATAATAAAATATGAAGATGGGAAAGGAATTAAGGTGAGATGTTTTTTTTGGAATATGTATACATAGTTTACCCTGTTAGGGATAATACGTTCACATGTCGGCGATGATAGAATTGTGTGGCGAAAAGGTTTCAACCTTAAGCATTTAGGGAATATAAGCTGGTCGTCCTAAGAAATCACAAATTTCGTATCCTACTCAATTTTGTACCTTGTCAAGGTCGCTTGTTGTATCCTAGCTAATTCAGTAATCCTAGGTCAAATTAAGTCCCATCTTCCAGCTCACACAACTATTTCTTATCCCATGTACGGTAAAGGAAAAAACAGAAATTACTGGAAAATGCTATGAATACAGGGATGTGTGTAAGTTGGGATGCTTTTCGAAGGGATTCAGATTATACTTTTGGGAAGAATATTGAGATGATGGTAAAGTTAAGCGAATCAGTAGAAAACATGTTTCGGGGGGTCAGCTAAGAATAAACTACATTCTACTTTGTCTACAAAAACCCAGAATATATCTCATTTAGAGAACTCTTTTCAGCAAGGTTAGATCTGTAAATTGAAAAATATTTCTCCTGTCCTGAAAAATACTACATCTTAAAAAATAAAGCATATCCTAGAGGGAAATTAAAAATCTACCTTGATTTTGGAGTTCCGCTAAATGTCAAGAACATCGGTAATGACTACCGATAGTTTGGAAGACAACTGGAAATAAGGACTGAAAAACTGAGCCACTGGTTCCAATCCAGTTGGAGGTGACAAGATTTGTTCTGAATAATTCTTCAGACGCACTATAAACCCTTTCAGTTGTGATACGTACTGGCTTCAAACCAGAACGCATCGCTGCTAGGGGTACGCAACCCGGCCAAAGCATGGTACTGATCAGATTACCTTCTCGAGTGCCGATAATGAGATACTCTAACTATCTTTAAGCGAGAAAAATAATGCAAAATATCACGGAGTGCAGGGGAAGGCAAAAGGTATGAAAAATTGACTTTCTGGCTCTTCTATGTAGCCAAGTCCAAAACCCAAAGATCGTTACTTAAACCGGGAAACACGGTGAATTCCATAAACATTTTTTTTTAATTTCCAGATCCTTATCACAGGTTTGTATACTTGGTGCTTTTTTTTGCTGTGTATGCAGCTGGTCTTCAAGATCGTCAAAACTGAAAAATTATTTTATTTACAAACTGTACTCTTCGGAGGATGTCGTCTTTTTCATTACTGGTTTTCGTTATTTTGGCGCCTAAATATATAAATTAGCTCAAATTTTTGATACTGTATTCGCCAAGTGTGATATTTTGTGTACTTGAGGTATTTTTCCTCGACTGCGTCATGAGCTTTGTTTTATTTTCATTGATTTGTAGCCCTACTACGAGGGCGGTTCAAATATGATCGAGACAAATGCTCTGAAACGTGTATTTACTATCGAATAAATTTAAAAAAATTTACAGTTTTTCAATGGCATAAAACAGGCTTACCCTCCTAAAAACTTCAAAGTGTCTCAATCGGCTGGAAAGATCATGGCGATCATAATTTGGGATACGGAACGTATACTCGTACCTTTGATTGATTATGAGAAACGTGGTCTCTGTAACAGGAATGTACGTCTCTGTAACAGAAATGTAAGTTTCTTTGCTAGATCAACTAAAAGAAATAATCAAGGATAAAAGTCACTCACTCCACCGTCCAGACCTGGCTCCATGTGACTCATATTTATCTCCAAAGATGTAATGAGTTGCGTAGACAGACCTACGCTCATGTCAAAAGGGTTTTGCACCCAACCTCTCCGAAATACGGTCACCAACAATAAATAAAGTCTAGAAACATGTCAAAGAGGTATGCACGTTTAAAGGAAAATCCATTTTTTCTCCATTTTCAACGGTCGCCATTTTGTTCCAAACTTACAATAATCACTAAAATCATGAATTATAAAAAGTATGTATTGTTATAAATCTTATCTGAAAAATTTATAAAGATCAAATCAAAATTGCAGTCTCTGAACCGATGGGAAATCCATAAAATACCAAAACCATGTGTTATGGTTGTTGTAATTGCAGAAATTTCAAATGGCTATAACTTCCGCGCATATGATTCGATTTTCATCAAACTTGCAGAGTATTCGCCCCTATGTATAACTACTTAAATATCGAATTTCATTGCGTTTAAGGGTACCTATACGATTTTATTGGGGAAAATGTGAAATTCGAATATCATACTATTATTATTGTAAAAAAGTTGAGCGAGTTTCGACTTCTAAGGTATTTGTTGTTGTTGTTCTCATAAACATCTACCTTTATGATTTTTTTCAGATTTTTCGGATCACAGGTGTCCAATCGCGAGGGGGGGGGGTCAGTCAATGTCAGTTGTTTTGAAAAGTTCTCATTAAGACCTTTCATATGATACCCATATTGACTACCTTTGATGAATTTTTTTTCTCGGGGGCCAGTCCCCTATATGGGGAGACCCCCTTAAATACCTCATAAAATTTTTTTTGTTATTGAAATTTCAAGAGAGCACCACTTTACACCTACACGTAAAATTTGGTGTTTCTAGCTTTAGTACTTTGCGAGAAAAACTGCTGTGACACACGGACGGACAGACAGGTTGCAATTTTAGAAGGGGTCTTGTAAAATTATTTTACAAAACCATAAAAAGAGTTGCGCGAAAAAATTCAGCGATGATGATGAAATCAAGTCGGTAATTTTGGCCTATTTTGACAACCAAGTCGAATCGTTTTAGCTTTTTTTAAAGGTATTAGCAAATTATTTGATAGTTATGAAAAATGTATTAGAGTTGAGGGAGAGTTGATTGAAAAGGAAAAATAGTTTATTGTTTCATTTCAACCTCCTTCCATGTCTATTCAGGAACTTTTTGATCTCGCCTTGCAGGTCGAGTGTATCACAAAAGCGAAGCACTCCCTTAGATCATGAAACATATTATCTAGCCCTAAAATAAATCACATATATGAAGCCAATTCAAAAGTATAATAGGCATAGCGTTTATTAAGCGTAGACCTAATTGTCTTGCTGTCAGAGTAAAATTTATACAATATTGTACATTTGGCCTGGATTGACCCCACGTGACTATCTAAAGCACTTTAAACTTTGCCTAAGGTTATCTATGATTCCCAACGTTCTAATGAAAGGGCTCACTTAAGCAGCCGGATATTTCGAGCTTAGGGGATCATTTTCTAGCAATTCCTTTCTCTCGTTCCCCTCCCACTAAAGACCAGATCCACCAACTTAAAGACGCCTCACGGCGTAGCGAAATAATTTTAGACTAGGTTTTCAGGTTGACAGAGGAGGTATTTAATGAGTAATCCAAACGTCTTGCGTACCTCGAAGCCCCACGCTTATAGCGTAAATATCCTTCACCTTTCAACCGCAGAAAAAGTTCCAATGAAATAAAATTTCCCAAATAAACTTGAATGATTTTGAAGAGTGTCCAAGGGATCGAAAGAAAAAGAAACGTATTTACTTAATAAATGATTTTGGTTTATTTGGTGGAATACGTGTGCGTCTTACTCACTTTACTCACTTTGCGCTACTAAGCATAGGTGGTGTGATCTTTGAATTTTATTTAATTTACCAAATTAAATTAGCTTTAATGCGTATCTTAACAAATTTAATGCAATAATTACTTAAATTATACAATTTACAAAAAGTGAAAAAGACATTGATTTAATATTAAAATAAGATATTAAATTATAATAAGAATATTAAATTAAGAAAAGCAAAAATTTCAAATGTTTTTATTTAAGAAAAAGACAACAGTCATCATAAACAATTAATTAACTTAAAGTCTCTTGAGTCACAATTCACCATCATCGCACGCCTCTGTATCTAGAAAGAGGTCTGCAATTGCGTTTAGGCCTACTTTTATTAACCGACTTCCAAAAGAAAGAAGGTTATTTTCTTCCGTTTGTGAAGTTCTTGGGAAATCTTCTTGTTCAGCTTCTGTTGTCATTGTATCTACCTCCCTTTCTACGTTATCGCATTTTCACCATCACATGTTTAGTAGGCTGTTAATCTCTAGGTTCCGATTTTTGCTCTTGTTCGTGATGTTGAGTCTTGAGTGACGGATCACAGGGAATCACGGTGGTCTCTGGCAAAAAGTTGTCTTCCTGAGTGGGGCAGATAAATGTCCTGGCTGCTTTTCTGACTCGTAACCAGTTGACCGATGCTCCTCGTATGTTGTACGCCTATCTCGTCTTCTACTATGTACAGACGTGCACCTAGTTTTGACTTGACTCCGCGTGACCATTGGGTTGATCCCTACAGTAGTCCCGGAAACGGACGGTTTTATTAATCTCGTAGTTGCTGTCTGTTTTATACGACTCAGTGGCTTTTCAACTTGTTCTTTGGGACGAATCGTGTCGATAGGCATTTGAATTTTCAAGTTTTTGTAAAAAACCTCTGCTAGAGAGGGGCTTGAGCTTGCAAGTTTAGCTGTTCTCATAACGACCGATTTTAGTGCTGTGAATTGTGGATTCTGCCACGACGTTTTATGGTGAATGGAGTGGTGGCAAAAATTTAATTCATGCTTTATTTTCCGATAAAAACTCCGAAAATTCCGCGCATCTCAACTGGTGACCATTATCCGACACGATGAGTGAAGGCACCCCATAGTCTGCAAACATTTATCGCACATTTCTTATGAGCTCTGCGGCCGTCATCGAAGCAACTTTTTTAGCGATCAGAAATCTAGAGAAAGTATCAACAGCAATTAGGAATATGTCATCCTGGATCGGTCCTGCATAATCCAAATGAACTCTTGGAGGAGCTGAAGGCGGGTTATCCCGATATTCTTGACATCTCTGGCAAGCGTTCATACAGCTTCAACGTCTTTGTCTACCACTGGCCACCAAACGCAATCCCTTCCCGTCGCTTTAGTTCGCACGATATCATGATGAGATGCATGTATTGCTTCGAGTACTTTCTCACGGAGAGATTTTGGTAACTAGATCGCCTCGCTGTAAACGACCTCTTTGTAATGAGATTTCCATGCGAACGTTCCTAATTGCTTTAATTCGGATGACCCATTGTCTGGCCATCCGTCTCGAATAATTTGACGAATCTTGTTCAGACTAGGGTCGAGGTCAGTCGCTGTGGCGATGTCCATCCAATTTACAGGTCAGGATTTGACTTCCAGCGAGTGTATACCATTGGCTCCGGAAACTGATCACTTGAGCCGTCTTGCGGTGGTAATCGCGAAAGTGTATCTGCCTTACCATGTCGATCGCCTTTCCGATACATGAATTGGTAGTCGTATGCCCCAAGTATCAGCGACCAACAAAGCACACGTGGCGAAAAATGCGCCGGAGTAAAGGTTCCTTTCATGAAAACTCTTAAGAATGGCTTTTGATCTGTAACAAAGAGAACATTAGGGCGGCCAAAAATGTATTCATCTAATTTCAATGCTCCAAAACTGAATGACAAGGCCTCTTGATCAATTTGGGCGTAAGTTCGTTCAGTTTGCGATCGCGTACGTGACGCGAATGCAACTGGCCTTTCCGAGTCGTCATCCATGAGATGAGTACGAATCGCTGGTACTCCGTACTGTGTTGCATCGCAGGAGAGTAGCAGATGATGATACGCAACGCAATGAGTGAAAATTTGACTTGTAACGAGCCTCCTCTTGACTACGTTCAATGGGTCGGAGTGAGCTTCAGTCCTCATCCACGCTCCATTTTCGTTCAGAAGTTTATACAAGGGCTCAAATACTGTAGCTCGGTCTTGCAGGAATCTGTCGTAGAAATTGATTATTCCTTGTTTCGAGGCGCAGAGGCAACTTGAATAGTCAGAATTTTCTCTTTCAACGCATCTATTCTGTAGCCCGAAAATTCAACGCGTTTTGTGAAAAGTTCGCACTTTTTCTTCTTAATGTTTAAGCCGTATTCATATAAGACGTCAAGAACATTGTTCAAGCGTTGCTCACGTTCCTCTTTTGTTCGGCCTGTCACAATAATAACGTCGATCAGCGCAGCCACTCCGTCGATGCCTGGCAGCAAATTTTCGATTAACCTTTGAAGTTTCCACGTGCAGCGGAGATGCCGAAGGGTAACCGTTTCACAGCAAAGAGTGTGATCAAAATCTAGTTTAATCGTAAGTCCTTTAAATTCCCCTAAACCTCGGTCGTCATTTGCATGCGCTGGGTATGTAAACTCGCTTAAATCTGGAATAACCGACTTTGCAGAAATTCTTCTACTTCTATCATTCTACCGACAGCCTCAATGCTTTGAACCAGTTACGCCCTAAAAGCGAGTGATCTTTGCAGTTTTCTACTGTGGCTAATGGTAGGAAGGCTACTCTGCTGTTGAAATTCATTTTGACAGTTCTCGTGCCGAGAATACGAAGTTCTTGTTCTTAGTAACTGTCGAGTCTCAATCCAGCAACCGGATTCAGCTTATACTGAAAACCCTATAATTTAAAAAAAGTATCCCTATGCACGACGGTGACGGCAGCGCCTGAATCCACCTCCATCCACAACTGCTTTTCATAAATGATCGCTGAAATTATTATTGCAGGAGAAAATGTTACCATTTGCCTGTCGGTTCCTGCTTGCGCGTGGAATACGCAAAAATGAGAGAAGAGGAGCGATGCCGAAGTGTCGAAGTTATTCGTGGAGTACGCATTTTCGTTGTGATACGCCGTAATTTAATGGCTCGCCGCTTCGGATTGATACTCACCTGATCGTTTCGTTTCAGATCTTGAAGCATCACCTTTGTTTTGATTAAATTTCTTTTTGAATTTATCGACTCGTGAACGTTGACCAGATTGACACCCTTTAGCAACGTGACCATATTTTTTATATTCAGTACCATATAAAGAGTCAGAACTCATCGTGCATTGTGGTATTTTGTAATTACCTGCGCACCTGAAACATTGGTCGATGGCGCTTTTGCTCTGTGAATTTGGGTTGCGGCCTTAAATTTGAGCTATGTGGCTCATTTGGTCTGCAGATGCACCCTTGCTCAATAGTCCCACTGAATTGCCAGTGGTGTTCATTTCTTGTACGTGCGAAATTGCAATGTCTGCTCGAGAAGCCATCTCGATTGCGTTTGCTAAGGTTAGCTTTTCGATTTGTATTAAACAGGTGCGCACGCCGTTGTCTTGTAGTCCACACACTAGCTAATTTTCTGAGTGCAGTATGAAAACGGTAGTAAGCTGTCACTTCCTTCACCTGAGGGTTAAAATGAGCAGTTAGCTTTGCTATTATACCATCATAGACAACTTCGTCAGGCGTTGAAGGGTGTAACAGGTTACAAGTGATTTTATACATGTCCTCTCCACAGCAAGTGAAAAATACGCACACTTCATAACTGCGTCTGCGCATGGCAGTAAATTTGAAATTGAATAATGTTACCCATCGAGGCCACTCTGTTGGGCTGCTTATCGACGTAGCAAGCACAGATGGCGTGCTTGGCGCAGTCTCCGTGTCTGAATTGCCCATTTTAAGTTAGGTTGAACTAAAACCTATTTTAGCTAAAATGAAGTTTCGGTCAATGATGTTGTCAAGCCGCCACTAATTAACTTAAATAAGCTGTACGCTTCCTGTCTTGAACGATGTGCACTTGATTTTCTCTAGACTCTCTTCTCGGGTTTTCCCTTGCTTACGTATCTCAACGTCGAAGGAAAATGGCGTCGGCAACCGATGCAAAAAAGCGCACTTCGTAGACTTACGTATATCGCAAGAATGACTCGCAATCTTTGGAGGGGTTATGCACATCAACTTATGACACAGAGTATGAGTTTAACTGCCCGTTTGCTGCGAGAATGACGCATAATTCGGGAAAAGGTTTAACCTTAATTATGCGAACTGTACGTTATAACAATAGCAGTCCTAAACTCCGAACACTGACAGTTAACCACTGCACACACACGACTGATCGTATCAGGGGATTTGAATTGAATCCCGCTATTCCGTTACAACACTCATGGATCCCGTCCTCGTCATCAAATGAAGTCTCCAAGGGATCGTTAGAAAGATAAGACGTAGTTACTTAATAAATGATTTTGGTTTATTCGGCGGAATACGTGTGCGTCTTCGCCTGGCTCAGAAGGTACTGGCGTCGCCGCGTTCATACTAACACTGCACGACTAAGCATATATGGTGCGATCTCTGAATTATTCGTACATTTGATTTAACAAATTAGCTTCGAGAAAATAACAAATTAAATTTGAGTGTACAATAGTTTTACTGCAGATTTTCGCTGCGGTATAATACCCACATTTTTCATGGGTAAGTTAATAAAGTTTGAGATTTTCACCAATGCTCTGACATGGCATGCAATAATCAAAAAGATATCTAAATTTAATCTAGATTTTGTTGTATAGCTTGATAAGGTTGAAGTAAGATAATTTCATCATAAATTTGGCCGTATTATACCCATTTTTGGCCAAATCTTCTGCAAATAGGCACTGTTTGGGCCATTTTCGGGCCTTGTAAAAGAACCCACGTCTCAGTCTTTTGACCCTAAAGGTTTTTAAATGTATTTCTTACTCAACTGCTTCAACTACCAATTATATCAGACCACACATTTACCTCGCTTTCAACCCTTAAACGCACATAGTCATGTCCACTGTTTATATTCTCAGTTTTCAACTTGAATTAAGTTAAAATGACCTAGAAATTTTTCCGCAGAGAACATAATCCCACACTTGATAGAAAATTCAAATGAACTCTTCTTTGTAAACTTAAATGAACCATAAAGTGAATTAAATTGAATTGAATTTAAAAGGTTAACAACTCCACAATGAATATTTTCTTTGAAATTCTTCGCCTACCGGAAGAACTTTGAATATGCATATTGTGGTAGTTACGAGTATGTGTCGTACGAGTATGTGCACTTACATAAATACGAGAAGCATATTGGACGAAAATGTCACATCCTTTAAATTCTTCACCCAATTTGTGAGTTGCGTAATTTCACAAAAAAAACTGAATCGATCAATTTACCAGTAACTCCACTCAGCATTTAATTATTTTTAATTATTTTCGCACTATCTGCTGTTACGAGCTTTTTAAATATGCACACATGAGTAGATTGTTTCCTTTGGAGATTGAAACAAACCCAAGTGAATAACAGTTTGTACTCAGAATGTAGTCGAAGAATGTTTCTTCTGAGTATTTCTTGCTTTGAAGCGCCCAATGTACGGGGTGTTTTATTTTTTTGCAATGCTCAGACGAATTCCTTGTAAATTCTAGAGCAATGTTAAAAAAGTATTTTTCCGCTTAAAGCGCCTTAATATTTATTTTTCTTCATCTTAATCCTTATTTTTCAAGTATTCAGCTTCAGATTTTTTTGTAATATCGGCAAGAATACAATGAGGAAAAACCAGGTTTTTCATTTTCTGTAGCCTTAAATCCGAATTCTAAAATGTTTTTGTATTTCTGAAGAAAAAACATCTTTTTTGCAATACATTGTTTTCTATCTTCGTACCTTCATGCTTTTAACCACATCCTGCAGACAGGAACATCCCCATATATAGAAAACATCAATTTTACGGTATTCTTCCTGAAAGCTTTTTTGCATTCTTCATTCCGTCGCTATCATCATCATCCACTCACGTATGAATAACTGGAAGATATGCTCTTCCATATATTCATCTGTCCTACCCCACTCGCATAACTTCTCACTTCTCCTACCCCCGAAAATTACACGCGGAATCCTGTTTGCCTTCATACATATATTTGAATAAATTGTTGGAAAAAGAGATACTTGGAAAAATATGTCACATTCTATAAATTAAAAATGATTGCAAACAAAGATAGTTGGATTAGATTTATTTTATGTTTGCTTGTGTAGTGTTGGCAGAGAGTGAGTGAGAGAGAGAGAGAGGGACCAAACAAACAAACCAAAACATATCATGCAAAAATCAGTTAGTCAGTGAACTGAGATGTTGTGGAGCTTTGATATGTTTGAAGAAGAGGAAAAATCATATAACATTTGTCTTGTCACATTTTTCTCTATGTATCCAGGGGAGTGTATAATTTTATTTATGAAGATGCTTAGAATTTGTTTAGAAATTAAATGATAATTGCGTATTTATTTGTTTGGATACTAGATATCATGCTTTTCGTTATTTTACTTGAAATCGAATAGCTTTAGTTCTGGTATTACAGTGCTCAACTAGTTTATGTTCTATGAATCTAATGGTTTTTCATTCAATAATCAGGTGCACAATTTGAGTAGATGCAAGGTACTCGTATGTGTTTGAAACGAAACGAAAGAACCAATTTGTACAAAAATAACTTATCATAGATTTCAAAATGATTTGTAATGCCTCTAATACAAAGTCTCAATTTGCCATAAGATTTTTTTTGATTTTTTATGAAATGTAAAATTTATGATATTTGACAGTTTATTAAAAACAACTGATTTGATTTTTTCATGAGTGAAAAAAGTGTCTGGACTTTCATTGGAATTTAACATTTGGCCCGTCGCGCCGGATTGTTGAGTTCTAGCCTAGTCATATTAGGTAAAATAAGGGGTCAACCTCGGAATGAAAGATAATAAGCTGCAAATTGGTATGAACCTTTGTTTTGTCATTCTAAATGTTGTCTCAAAAGTCACAATCGTTATCGTGTTCGCGTCTCAAGATATTCAAGGTCAAAGGTCACAAAAATCGGTTTTTCGCGAATATCTGGCTTCCTATCGGTTAAATGAGATTTGCATTTATTATAAAAGTTGTAGGCTATAAAATTCCCTACAACTTTTGTTTAAACTTTTTTTTCATACGACCAACCGTTTTGAAGGTAGAGCGCGAAGAGTGCACATCGTACAGTCATATACGGCCTAATGCAAGGTCAAGCGTGAGTTATGGTTATCAGTACGTTATAAAGTCAATTATTTACTTGGAAATTATAATTATTAAACAATGCCTATTATTTATGTACTAACTATTAATTATTTATATTTAATTAAAGTAGAACCTAAAGAATGGGGCTGGATGCTTGAAAATGAAATCCTGGAGCCCATACGAACGTTATTACCTCCAGCACCAGCCGAACTACTAAACGTAATATTTTGCAATTGCAAAAATGGTTGTGGTTCCCGCTGTGGATGCAGAAAATCAGGGCTACAATGTTCTTTAGCTTGCGGCCAGTGCAACGGACAAGCTTGCCTCAACGCTTCACTGTATCCAAGTAATCCCGATGAAGAAAATACATATGATCCCGATATTCTGGAAGGTTTGGAGATGAACATGACAGATAATGAGGATGATGACAATGAATCGAACATTTTTGAGCGACAAGAAGAAGAATTCATTGTCATCATCCTCATTATCTGTCATGTTCATCTCCAAACCTTCCAGAATATCGGGATCATATGTATTTTCTTCATCGGGATTACTTGGATACAGTGAAGCGTTGAGGCAAGCTTGTCCGTTGCACTGGCCGCAAGCTAAAGAACATTGTAGCCCTGATTTTCTGCATCCACAGCGGGAACCACAACCATTTTTGCAATTGCAAAATATTACGTTTAGTAGTTCGGCTGGTGCTGGAGGTAATAACGTTCGTATGGGCTCCAGGATTTCATTTTCAAGCATCCAGCCCCATTCTTTAGGTTCTACTTTAATTAAATATAAATAATTAATAGCTAGTACATAAATAATAGGCATTGTTTAATAATTATAATTTCCAAGTAAATAATTGACTTTATAACGTACTGATAACCATAACTCACGCTTGACCTTGCATTAGGCCGTATATGACTGTACGATGTGCACTCTTCGCGCTCTACCTTCAAAACGGTTGGTCGTATGAAAAAAAAGTTTAAACAAAAGTTGTAGGGAATTTTATAGCCTACAACTTTTATAATAAATGCAAATCTCATTTAACCGATAGGAAGCCAGATATTCGCGAAAAACCGATTTTTGTGACCTTTGACCTTGAATATCTTGAGACGCGAACACGATAACGATTGTGACTTTTGAGACAACATTTAGAATGACAAAACAAAGGTTCATACCAATTTGCAGCTTATTATCTTTCATTCCGAGGTGAAAGCCCTAATATGACTGGGCTATTCGTAGATTGTTCTTTGAGCAAAGTTCTTAAATTTCATGAATATCCAGTTTTTGTGTATACTGTTCGAGTACAATTATAGTGGTGTAAATCTTTGTAAATTGACTTTTAAAGTACGTCGGTACTTTATGTTGTAAAATAGTTATTACGGTCTGTGACTTTGTGAATTTACTTTGAAAGTACGTCGGTTCTTAGCCATACAGTCACTTTGGTTTGTAACTTCGTAAATTCGCTCCTGAAGGTGCGTCGGTACTTTATCATACAGTTTCTCTGATCTATAACTTTATAAATACACCCCTGAAAGTACGACAATACATACATATTAATAATTTCCATAAAGACACGATAAAGCATAGTGAACATGGACGGGCACATATGCAATCATTTGCTGTTGCTTGGGCACAGCTTGTTAAAATGTAAGTGAATTTCCGCAAGGATGCAAAGGATAGGAGGACCGAGTTGATGGTTAAAAATTGGTTGGATAGGCTCAAGAGGAGCTATGACGCCTTCAAGTCAGAACATAGCGCAATCATTCCATTGATGGATCGAAGCTCAGAGCAACTTAAACAACCATACTTTGCTGAAAGCATTGATCGGGCGGAGGATGTTTTCTTGGAGGCTCAGGTGAGGAACGCATCAACATGCAGTCGACTACAGCATGGAATCGTGGCGTTCGAGCCTACCATATAGAAGCATCACAGGCATGCACGATATGCAAAGGGTTTCATCCACTTTGCCAGTGTTCGCAATTTAACCAGATGAAACGCCAAAGCAAATTGGACATCGTTAGAAAGGGAGGCCTGTGTATCAATTGTTAACGATATATGCATTTTGCGACCAGCTGCCCAAGTAAACACCGGGCTTCACTGGGAACTTAATGTAAATTCAGTAGGGTTCCGTTCGACACAGTTTCCAGCCTCTACAGCGCACGAAGGTAGCGATGTGCACTGTCACAGTACATCAGGCGACGTCTGGCAACCGCCATGGTCAACTTAGAAGCACCCAACGGGCGTCTGTATGTATGTGCTTTGTTAGATCAATGATCCCAAGGATCTTTTGTGACTCAATCCTTGGTCCAACGATTGGGTTTGAAACAACGAAAATACCACACCAACGTCAAAGGCATTGAAGGTCCACAAGCGGATGCAAAAGGCGTCGTCACTATCGAAATGGTTACACGACAAAGAGATGACATCACATTTAATGCTTTTGTGTTGAAGAATATCACAAGCATGATTCCAACAAGCAGCGTTTCATCGACAATACGCGCCCAACTGAAAGGATTGTCATAAGCTGACCCAAACTTTGTCCGGCCGGGGAAGATTGAGTTGTTGCTCGAAGCGAGCGTATACGGGAAAATCATTCTTGATGACAGAAATTTAGCTCATTCCTGAAAATAATTAGCTACCAGAAGCTGACGAAGGACAACTTGATCAATAGAGTTAATGATTCTTTCAAACTGACTGTTCCGGCATCGTGTGACTACATCTTGAACCCTGATTGCTTCCCGCCTGGAGTGCTAGTTAAACCTTTCATAACATCAAGGAAGAAAAAGTTTCGTTCTCCACCGAGCTCCCTACCAAAGCTGTAACATCCGTTCTTCCTAAAAGCTTTCAGAATAGCACTCTTAATAGTCAATTTTCTAACATTAAATTTTCTATTTATTATCAAAATGTTCGGGGTTTAAGATCCAAGCTGAAGGATCTAGCTTCATCCTACTCTCTCTCTAACGATAATATAATCTGTATTTCTGAATCCTGGTTGACTGATAATATATTTGACTCTGAAATTTTTCCTAGTCACACAATTGTTGGGCTTGATCGTGATAGGTCAATCTCCAACAAGTTAGACGGAGGAGGTGTCCTAGTCGCCTACAAGAACATCTCTACTGGCTTCCCTCTAACAAATTTACTTCTCACTGTTCCTGTAGAATGTGTGGGGGCAAAAATAGTCATTTTGTCTTCCCTTCCTCTTCTTGTCTTTTGCACTTATATACCTTGTCAGTCTCCTTTTTCGGTCTACAATACTTTCTTCACCGAAATATCTAGTATTTACTTATCGCGTTTTTCAAATTGTGTTCTTATTTTATGTGGAGATTTTAACCTTCCTAAGCTCTCATGGAATGACAATCAGGTTGATTCTGACTCATTTCAAATTTGGTCTTTAATTTGCGCTTTTATGTCCATGTGTTCCCTGGCTCAATTTAATAATTTTCTTAACGTTAATAATCATATTCTTGACTTATTCTTTTGTAGTATGAAGCAATCGTTGTTATGCTCACCTCCAGTTCTTTTTTCTTATCTCTCTCCTGATCCCCATCATCCCCCCTTACGCTTTGAAATTTCCTATACTGCTTCTGTTCGTTATCGTCGGAAAGAGCGTCAGCGCTATAACTTTTATAAAACTAATTATTAGAAACTTTCCGAAACAATTCGCTCTGTTGATTGGTCCTCCTTCTTTCACGGTCTTGGCTCGGATACTTGTAGTAACAATTTCTATGATTTCTTAAACGCTGCTATTTCTATAATGAGTCCACTTGTCAGTATAAGAAACTCTTCTGAGTGTCCCTGGTTAACTCTCGATATGAGGCGAGCCTTGCAAGCTAAAGATCGAGCTCGTCAACGTTTTTCACGTGACAGATCTTCTGAGTCACGTACAGCTTTTTGTCATCTGAGGTCGGTAGCTAAGAAAAAGATGCAGATCGCTAAAACTTCTTATTTTCATAGTATTGAGGGCTCTTTAAACTCAAATCATTCAAAACCTTTTTGGAAATGTATACGCTCTCTTAAATCCTTTTCCAGTTTCCCATCCTCGCTTCATTTGAACGGCTGCTTAGCAACTTCACCTCTCGAGACTTGTTAACTTTTTAGAACTCATTTTTCTTCTATTTTTAATGCTACTCCCAGCAATAGCCCTTCGTTCCCAATCGCACACACGCCACCTTAATTCCTTTTTATTTGCCATCAAGAAGATGTAATGAAGCTTGTTTAAGAACTTGATGACTCTGTTAGTTCAGGTCCCGATGGTATTCCTAATCATTTTTTGAAATCATTAGCTACTTCTATTTGTATCCCCCTTTCCTTTCTCTTCAATTCTAGCTTATCTTCAGGCTCGTTTCCATCGTGTTGGAAAATATCCCATGATACTCCTATTTTTAAAAAAGGTAGCACCTCAGACGTTGCCAATTATCGGCCTTATTCCCCATTACCCTGTTTCTCCAAACTACTGGAGAAAATCGTGTACTTGCACCTTTCTTCAGTTATTCATGAGCTGTTCGTTCCTGAACAACATGGTTTTATCAAAGGGCTATTGACCTTAACGAATTTGTGAGAATTCATGACCGTTACTTCAGAAGCCATGGAGGACCGTTTACAAGTCGAAACCTTGTATTTGGATATCTCTAAAGCCTTTGACTCACTAAATCACAATATTTTGTTTAGCAAACTTAAATTTCTCAACGTTCTTGATTATTTGCTTCACTGGTTATCCTCTTACTTGTCCAATCGTGTCAGTCAGGTATCTTTTCAAGGCTGTCTTTCTACTCCATTCATCCGGCTTCTGGTGTTCCTCAAGGATCCATTCTGGGCCCACTATTGTTCACTCTGTTTGTAAATGACTTACAATTCGTTGTCATCAACTCCTCCTGCCTTCTTTATGTAGATGACGTCAATGTTTTCAAAGTAGTGTCGTCAAGCGATGACTGTGCTTTGCTTCAAGATGATTTGAATGCCATTTTATCTTGGAGTTCTTATAACCAACTTACACTTATTGTTTCTAAGTGCATCCATCTTTCATTTTCTAATAACCCTTGCTCTATTAGCTTTCAATTTACGTTAAATAATTCGTACCTATGTACGGTGACACACTTCAGGGACTTGGGTGTCACTTTCGACTCTAAATTTAAGTTCGATGCTCATATTTCTGAAATTACTTCTTAAGCCTCTCGCATTTCTGGCTTGATCTTAAGAAATTCCTATATTTTTTCCGATCTTTAATCGTGTGTTAATTTATATTCTAGTTTGGTTCGTCCCATCCTTGAGTACTGTTCGCCAGTTTGGTCGCCTCATTTGAAGTGTTTGAAGTTAACACTAGAAGCTGTACAAAAGAGATTTACCAGGATCGTCTTCTTGAAGTTCCAGATTCCCTACATTTTTCATGAATCACGCTTAGCTATCCTCAATGTTCCTTCGCTGGAAATGCGTCGACTCTACCTTGATGAATGTTTCCATTACAGGTTTTGACGTGGTTTGCTCGATAGTCGCCTTGTCAATCAGGTTCCTGTGAGGCGCGTTATGTGTTCTACAAGATCGTCGAATATCTTTGATGTTCCATTTGCACGTAGTTTGGTGTATTTTCAGTCACCCATGCTCAGATCACCTCGTAACCATGATGACCTTCAGCTTCGGCCCTTCGCCCTTTCGTATTTAGTTTATAAAAGATTTGTCAACTGTCTTCTTCTCAGCTCTCAGTATTTTTTTTCTCCTATTTTTTGCATCTTTTATTATTTTTATCTTTCTTTTTGCATGCTATGCTATTATTTAATTCATTTTGTTGTACTACTTTTTATCTATTTTGTTATTGGAATTTTTTTCTGTTAAATAGAAATTAATAAATAAATAAATCCGAACATTACCTAATGGACCGACAGCTCAGGATTCCAAATTTTGCTGGATATTAGCAAGAGACGTTTGTACAACAGTATGATGACGCATTACGAGCGTTTTGGGTGTTGGAGGAGGTGGAAGTTCAAAAAATGAAGCCAGAAGAGAAGGAAGCTTGCGAGCTCTTATTTAAGAGTTCAACGCATCGAGACTCGAATCAAATCGAGTTCAACTGCCTTTTAAAATGGAATCAATTAGAACCACTGCGATTGCAAGTTTTAGCCAATTAGGGAAGCGTTTTGAAAAGAACCCAGCTCTGGTAGAAGAGTGAAAAAATGCCTGCAAGATTATTGAGAACAAGGCCACATGCAGGCGGTTGAGGAGGTGAAGGAAAGTTATCATGACAAAGTAAACTGTCAGATGCATTCAAAGACAGTTCTACACTAAACTCTGGGCGGTCTTCGACGCGTCTCGAAAGACTAGTTTCCTAAATTGGCGCCTTCATAAATTTGCGTTTGTGGTCGACATCGCTCAGATGTATCGGCAAATAAACATGCATTCATTCATATTCAAACTTCCAGAAGATAGTCTGGAGAAAGTGCCTGAATGATGCTGTGAAGGATTATCAACTAACTACGGTCACATTTGGTGTAAATTGTGCTCCATACTTGGCAATCCGTACACTACGACAGCTGGCAGAGGACGAACAAAACCCGATTTCCTGTTGCGGCGCATTGTGTTCAGAGCGATTTCTACGTCGACAACGTCCTCTCTGGAGCTTTCAATGTGGATGAGGCGATCAAGAAACAAGATGATCTTCGCAATATGCTCAAGTCAGTCGGCTTCCACCTGCGCAAATGGGGGTGGTAAATAACACTCGTTTGCTACATAACATTCCACTAGAAGATGTTAAAGTAAAACCCACTGTAGAATTACCTCTAGAACAAGGGTAGAAGTCTCCAGGAGTTGTGTGGTGTCTAAAGACCGATTATTTTACATTACGTTTGAAACCACGAGAGCAGTTGACACAGAGTGCTATCAGAGACAGCGCGCTTACTCGTATATGACCCTTTGGGTTGGCTGTCTTCTAAAATTAATTGAGCAAATTTTTGATGCAACGACTATGATTGCATGGAAAAGACTGGATCAACCACTACCAAAGGAAATTGAAACGCTAGCTATATCCTGCATGGATTTTGTGACGCTTCTCATGAAGCTTACGCTGCTGTAATATATATCGTATCCCAGGACAACGATAGTACTCATGTAAACTTGTTAACTGCGAAAACTAAAGTGACGCCCACACGTCTCGTTAGCATCCCTCGTTTGGAGTTATGTGGAGCAGTGCTACTAGCCAAACTCATAGAAAGAACGCTAAGTGCTTTGAACGTCAAAATCTCAGGATTGCATTTGTGGACGGACTCCGAAATCGTCTTACCTTGGCTCAAAGGGCATTAATCCAAATGGGCAGTTTTCGTTGCCAATCGGACAGCCTAGGTTATGAAAGCAGTTGGTGACGCCACGTGGAACTACGTCCGGTCACAGGAAAACCCTGCAGAATCTTGTGGGGTTGGAGCCACAGAAATTGCAGAATTCTCGTTGTGGTGGTCAGAACCAACCTGGCTCAAGAAAGACAAGACTTGTTGGCCGACAATGCGAGAAATTCTACCTAACCAGCTCGAAGTCCGTAAGATCATACTCTGTCATGTCCATTCAAATGAAACTGGATTCGAACTTTTATATAAAGTCTATACACTTTCCAGTCTGCTGTGCATCACTGCCTACTGTTATCGTTTCTTCCAGGTATGTGCAAAGCTAACGTCTTCGAAGGGACATCTTACCAGCAAGGAGTTGTCAAATACGCTGAAATTCTGGATCAGCATGTCTCAACGCTCGAAATTCAAAGAAAATATTTGCGCTCTTCGAAATGAAAGGCGATTGCCAAAAACCAGTTCTTTGAAGAGTCTGAATTCGTTTATTGACGACGACGGTTTATTGCATCTCGGAGGAAGATTGCCACACGCAAGCCTATCGTACAATGAAAAACACTCGACTCCCAAAGGATGGCATGTTGACTCAGTTGATCCTCGATCAATTTCACAAGGCTACTCTTCATGGGGAGATGCAGATCATGCTTGCAACGTTAAGAAGACGTTTTTGGCTTATAATTGGAAGGCGTGTAATACACCAATTCGTTCACAGATGCTTTAAGTGCTCTCAATCCAATGCAACGGCCTCTTCACAACTCATGCGCGAATTTCCCTCACCCGGAGTAACTCAAGCGCGCCCATTTACACACACAGGGGTCGATTATGCTAGACCTATCATTATTAAGAACGGCTACAGAAGGAGATCGGAAAAAGGTATATATTGAAATTTTTATTTGTTCAGCTGTGAAAGCAGTATACCTGGAGTGTGTCAATGGACTTCCAACTCAAGCTTTTCTGGCTGCTTTGAAGCGTTTTACGAGCAGGAGAGGCCTATGCTTGCATATCTACAGCGATCAAGGAAGAAACTTTGTTGGTGCCAGTACTGAGTTATCCCGCCCGAATCGTCCGCAAAAGCGCTGAGTTAGATGCTTGTAATGGAGTTAAATGACATTTCAACCCGCCAGCCGCTCCACATTGTGGAGGGCTGTGGGAAGCGGGTGTGAAGTCCGTGAGGCAGTACTTGAGAAAGATACTTGGCAGTGCAATTTTAGCATATGAAAAATTGAGTACTGCACTGGCAAAAATCGAGGCATGCTGAATGATGATCCTACTGACACAACAGCTCTCACGCCGGCCCATTTTCTAATTGGAGATGCCTTAGGGGCACTTCCGGAAGACGACGTCATGGAATGCAACATTTCTCGACTCGATCGATAGATGGCAAATATCTCAGCTTTTGGCACAACAGTTTTGGAATCGGTGGAAGAGCGAATATATAGCGCGGCTAATACAGCCACCCGAATGGACTCATCAAGAACATTATCCACAAATCGGAGATTTGTGTCTGTTGAAGAGTGACAACTTTCCTCCATATAATTGCCCGTTCGCTTGCATGACAGCAGCTCATCCTGGAACAGACGACTTAGTAAGAGTTGTGTCTATTTTTTGCAAAGGAAAGACCTTTGAACGTCCAATCGCAAAAATTACGCTACTATCACTTGAAAGAGCATCAGAAGCAGAACAATAAAAAACAACATCTGTTAACCCTAAGAACTAGCAGCATCTGGACTACACAGAGTCCAGGGGAGGAGTATGTTTGAAACGAAAGAGCCACTTTTGTGCAAAAATAACTTTCATAGATTTCAAAATGATTTGTAATGCCTCTAACACAAAGTCTCAATTTGCCATGAGATTTTTTCGATTTTTCATGAAATGTAAAATTTGTAATATTTGGCAGTTTACAAAAAACAATTGATTTGATTTTATCATGTCTGAAAAAAGTGTCTGGGTTTTCATTGGAATTTAACAGTATGTTTTAATTAAAAAAGTAGTTATATACTAAATGGAGCAAGCTAAAATTCACAAATTAAAAAAAATTATTTGTCGAAGTTAGAGAAGCTGACGTTGGACACGATTGAGAAAGTAGTTCCCAAGATTAAACATCGAAACCATATGGAAGGATATGAAACACCAATCATTGCAAGGTTGGAAATATTGAAAAGCCTTCTTCTTGCACGCATCAACAATATTTCTCGGCGATTTTTGGACTACAACCACCCCTCGTTGGCTTTGTCGAAATTAAACCTAAAGAATAACCGGATCTTAATCCGTTCATACTTCAGGAGTGAGGTAAGCAATCAATGGGCGGAAAAACTGAGGGGTGGTAGCCCACAGAACGTAGATGGCGTTTTCACAAAAGTGAAAAGCTTATTCCTTAAGAAGTCTCGAGTGAAGGTATAGAATCTTTGAGTCGCTAGTGATGAGATAAATCTTCTCGATAGGGCTGGCGTCGAAATTGATAGTATGACACCGGGTAGAAATGGAAACAGGATTCTATATGATGGATTGCAGAAACTTGACCTGCCTAGAACACATTTTGAACTGGTTCATCTACCAAACCCTGAGAAAGGAAATCATATATTTTAAGAGCTCGTTGAAGCAAAAGTTTCCGACTTCAAATCTAGCCTCAACGGCCAATCAATTCTTCATTTCAATGAAACATCAACATTTGACATCATACCGAGCTTCAATCTTATTGATTATTTTGTCAGCTATGAAGACTTGTGTTTCATATTTGGCAGGATAAACAACAAGAAATCATGTGATACTGACGGCATTCCAAATATAGTTCTCCGACATTTGCCTGTAGTTGCTATTAGGAATTATTGCATATTGTTCAACAATATGTTAAGCAATTCATATTTCCCAAATGAGTGGAAAAAGGCTAAGGTATTTTCGATCTTGAAGAAGGGGAATCTTCATGCCCTGAAAGCTATCGCCCAATCAGCTTGCTGCCTAACATCAGCAAGGTGTTTGAAGTGATACCAAACAATGCATTAAACGCCCACATTGAAGAATATGAGTTGATACCGAATTGCCAATTTGGTTTTCGTGCCAGACATTCCATCATACATGCGATAACGAAAGTAACCTCAGACATCTGTTGGAAATTAAACAACAGAGAATGTGTCGGAGTGTATCTCACTGATATGGAGAAAGCCTTCGATACGGTGTGGTTCGATGAACTAGTTTTTTAACTCCTTCAGGACAGGTTCCCCAGACACCTTGTCGCGGTAATGTGCAATATGTTACACGGGAAATCATTTGTTGTAACTGTTGGAAATCGAACAACAATGCGCGTCTTCAAGGTCTTGAATGATCTACAGCAGAGAACAGTTACTGCGCCTCTGCTCTTCTCAATATTCATTCGCAAGCTATTGAACGGCTTTGATTTTAACATCTCGCCAACGTGATCATTGGTAGCGTTTGCTGATGATCTGATCATCTATACGGCAGATTGAAAAGCTACAATAATTCAGAGCAATCTCCAAAAAATGTTCAATGATGTGCAGTTGTTCACTAACAATTGGCGAATGAAAATCAATACGCAGAAGTGCGAAACAGGGGGTCAGTCAATACCTGAAACGTAATTGAAAGGATTTCCACATCATGGCTGGTGAGGGTGATTCAGAACGGGTTCCACATAAATCCTGTGTTCGATATCTCGGCGTTCATCTCGATCAGTATCTGGACCATACTGAACATGTGTAAATCATGCTCAGTAAGGCACAAAAAGTAGTCATGGCCATACGGAAACACTTTTATTCCAGATACATTGATCAAAAGGTCAAAATTATCTGTTACAAGACCCTGGTTGGACCAGTTTTGACATATCGATGTCAGATCTGGTACAACCAGAGTGCTAGTACTATAGAAAAATTAAGAGTTTTTGAAAGGAAATGTCTTAGTGTACTCGTATGTACTGTTTTGTACAGAAAGCCTTAGACGGATTGGAAGCATTATATAGTATATCGAATAGAAGAATTTATTTAACTGCTAAAGTGACAAGAGTCGATATCTGCATATTGAAACTTCTTCAATTTCATATCGCAAAATCTGTAACTGTGAGTGAAATCCCTTGGATGTCACAGCCGTTCCACCCTACAGACGGGTATATTTCGACTTGCCTCGCTACCGGCTTCGTTCCTCCAGAAGCATTCGTGTATTTGGACGTGGATGATATGTTTTTGATTCTGATGGCGTCCCAGTCATATTTCACATATATAAAAACGGGTCACCGATAAGAAGATAAAATATCCTCCGAATTTGACTTCACGAGACCAAAAATTCTGGAGATACTCATTTGCTAGATTCGTTGAAGCTGGCCGAGCTGAGGCGGAGCGATCTAGGTTTTGGTGGCTGAATGACAATGTCTAAATTATTCGCGTTTATTTTCTGTTTTTTTTTGTGTTTTTTCGTTACTTAGTTTTTAGTTTCATTTCATTATTACTACATCTATTGTTGTTTATTTGTATTATAAATTAGGGATAGATGTCAGTATAAATAACGTTTTTTTTGTATTGAATTTGTTTAGAATTAGGGTGTAATATATTAGGTATACGATAAAAGTTCACTGTTCGAATTGACTCAAAAAGTATGTAATAATCTTAATTAATTTGAAGTTGCTATTGTTATTTTTTTAACCGACTTCCAAAGGAAAGAAGGTTATCAATTCATCACGTCTATTTTATTTTTGTTGCTTTTTTTATGTATGTTCACGCATAACTTTTAAACAAAGATAGATAGAAGTGTCCTGTTTTCAGCAAATGATACGTCTTCCTTCCTGTTAGGTCCCATTTAAAGGATAAGAAATACAAGTAACCATAAAGGACTTTTACCGTTAAAACTAAAAAATTTTCGGCTTTAACCCCAATTTTTCAGCATAACTGATCGACGCGTGTAAGGATTTTGATTTTAGGGATTTCAAATGAAGGACAACATAGTGATCTAAAATGTATCGGTACAGAATTGTAATCCTTTCAAGGACTCTGTAGATATTGACTGTTCAATATGATACATTGATGTCGAGAAATTGAATTTAAATGATCTTCCGTACGAAAAGTGCCAATTATTTTGCACTCTTCAAGGATTTGATGAAGATATCGAATCCTTTGGTGACGGATAATAAAAATGATCAGTATCTTCAATTTCTGCACAAACGGTACATTTCAGTCAATCATTTCTACTGGAAATAACCAATAAATTAATTCTATGCAGCATAAATACAATTCAATAATATATTAAAAGGAAATTTCAGTATGCTTTCCTCTTACGCATTCATTCTTTGCGTACTGATGAACTTAGTAAAGGATCCTTTTTACATCCTTAGACGCAAACGTAACACATAGGATTTATAAAATTCCCCGAAAAATAATAAGGATTGCGTGATTGCAAATTATAGAGTTGAATCGTTACTTTCCAGTTAATATTATACATTATACTTGTATGTCCAGAAATCTTAAATTAGTGATGTCCATACTAAAGACCGGCGAGAATCGCAACTTAAAAAGAAGATACTTTTCCTTCTATAATCGATCATAACTTTAAAGATTAACATGAAAATGCATAGTCGAGTTTTCATTAAACTATTGGGTATATTGTTCATGAAACTTTCATGAAAATTACCGCCATACGTTAGTTAACTGAAAACGAAGGCGATGGGTATCGAATAAACTCAAAGGTCGAAAAAAGTTGAAGAGTTCGAAATTCGAAAATTTCTTAAAGCTACAATTTGTATTGGATTTTTATGAAACCTAAAATCAAGGTAGACGATGATGAGATCATGTATTAAATGTTTCAGTACTAAATTCGATTCCTATGAAGGCTGCAGATTTTAGTCGTAGTGGTTTTCGAATTGCAGAAAAAAATTATATTTTAATGTACATGATACATTGTATTCAAGAAACTGAGTTTAGAAAGGTTTGAAATGAAAAAATTTGCCAGTAAAAAAGGTGAAATAAAAAACTTTCAGAAAAATAAAGAAAACCGACTTCAAAATGCCCTAAAAAGGATGAAATAAATTTTATGGAAGCTGTGTCAAATCAATTTCCCCATTTCAACATAAATACTTCCAACATCTGCACCATCACAAAAGAATTGGGGGGAAAAAATGGTATTTATTTATTTATTTCTATTTAACAGAAGAAAATTCCAATAACAAAATAGATAAAATAATAGTACAACAAAATGAATTAAATAATAGCACAGCATGCAAAAAGAAAGATAACAAGTTGGGTAGACAGACCTATGCTCATGTCAGAAGGGTTTTGTACTCAACTTACAAAATGCAGTAACCAGCAACGAATAAAATCAAGAAACATGTCAAAGACGATTTTATTGGAGAAAATTTGAAATTCGAGGATCATACTATTATTAACAAAGTTGAAAGAATTATGAATTCTGAGGTATTTGTTATAGTTATACCCATAGATATCTCCCTTGATAATTTTTCCAGATTTTTTAGAAACACATTTTTCATGTAAGCCCCCCCCCTGTGCCCCCCCCCGAAGCAAAAACTGTCAGTTTAAGAACTGTTTTGAAAAGCTCTCATAGAGAACTTTCAGTTGATATTCATATCGGCTACCTTTCATGAAATTTTTTTCAGGGCCCACTCCTCTGTACTGTAATCATCGATTCATGGCCTATTTTTTCGAATCCTAGAATGGTTACAAAGCCCTTTTGCTAGGAGCTCTCTCCGGCCTCTTCGACTTGTTTCAATTGTATGTACTCATCTTCATGATACATTTCATTCCTGAAATGTTCATGCAAATCCTAGCAAAGCTGTAGTGTCTAAATCGGGTAAAATTGCATATGGCTCCATAGCCATATGTTTCCATAGTAATACAGGGCATATTGTTCCATAGTAATACGGGAAAATTCAAACCGCTATAACTTCGTTAAATACTATTCGATCTTTATGAAACTTTCAGTAAAGATCAATCCTATAAATAGTCATCTCTTTGCTAAATTTTATTGAATTTAAGGGTACCGTTAAGATTTTATTCAAGAAAACTTAAAATCGATAAATCATACTATTACTAACAAAGTTGAGCGAATTTCGACTTCTCATGTATTTGTTGTTGTTGTGCTCATAAAGGCCTACATTCATGATTTTTTTTCAGATTTTTCGGATGGAAGGTTTCCAATCGCGAGGGGGGGGTACGCGAAAAGTTCGTACATTTCCCCTTCCCCTGCCCCCCTCGGTACCGATAAGGCAATTTTAAGACTTGTTTTGAAAAGATCTCATTGAGACCTTTCCAATGACACCCTACTCGACTACCAATGGTGAAATTTTTTTTTTTGACGGGTCACCTCCCTATACGGGGAGACCCCCCTTAAACGCCTTTGAAAAATTTTTCCACCCTTGAACTTTCAAGAGCTCACCACTTCTGACCTTTACACAAAGTTTCATGGCTGTAGCCTCTATAGTTTCGGAGAAAAAGTGCTGTGACATACAGACGGACGGACGGACGGACGGACGGACAGACGGACACAGGTCGTGATTGCAATAGGGTTTTGTATTTTAGTACAAAACCCTAAAAATAATAAAAGATGCAAAAAAAAGAGAAAAAAAAATACTGAGAGCAGAGAAGAAGACAGTTGACAAATCTTTTATAAACTAAATACGAAAGGGCGAAGGGCCCAAGCTGAAAGTCATCATGGTTACGAGGTCATCTGAGCATGGGTAAGTGAAAATACACCAAACTACGTGCAAATGGAACATCAAAGATATTCGACGATCTTGTATAACACATAACGCGCCTCATAGGAACCTGGTTGGCAAGGCGAGTATCAAGCAAATCACGGCAAAGCCTGTAAAAGAAACATTCATCAAGGTAGGGTCGACGCATTTCCAGCGAAGGAACATTAAGGATAGCTAAGCGTGATTCATAAAAAATGTAGGGAATCTGGAACTTCAAGAAGACGATCCTGGCAAATCTTTTTTGTACAGCTTCTAGCGTGAACTTCAAACACTTCAAATGAGGCGACCAAACTGGCGAACAGTACTCAAGGATGGGACGAACCAAACTAGAATATAATTTAACACACGATAAAAGATCGGAAAAAATATAGGAATTTCTTAATATCAAGCCAGAAATACGAGAGGCTTTAGAAGTAATTTCGGAAATATGAACATCGAACTTTAATTTAGAGTCGAAAGTGACACCCAAGTCCCTGAAGTGTGTCATCGTACATAGGTACGAATTATTGAACGTAAATTGAAAGCTAATAGAGCATGGGTTATTAGAAAATGAAAGATGGATGCACTTGGAAACATTTAGTGTAAGCTGGTTATAACAACTCCAAGATAAAATGGCATTCAAATCATCTTGAAGCAAAGCACAGTCATCGATTGACGACACTACTTTGAAAACTTTGACGTCATCTGCATAAAGAAGGCAGGAGGAGTTGATGACAAGTTATTTATAAACAGAGTGAACAATAGTGGGCCCAGATTGGATCCTTGAGCAACACCAGAAGACGGATGGAAGGAGTAGAAAGACAGCCTTGAAAAGATACCTGACTGACACGATTGGATAAGTAAGAGGATAACCTGTGGAGCAAATAATCAAGAACGTTGAGAAATTTAAGTTTGCTAAACAAAAAAATGTGATTTACCGAGTTGAAGGCTTTAGAGAAATCCAAATACAAGGTTTCGACTTGTAAACGGTCCTCCATGGCTTTTGAAGTAACGGTCATGAATTCTAACAAATTCGTTAAGGTCAATCGCCCTTTGATAAAACCATGTTGTTCAGGAACGAACAGCTCATGAGTAACTGAATAAAGGTGCAAGTACACGATTTTCTCCAGTAGTTTGGAGAAACAGGGTAATAAGGAAATAGGCCGATAATTGGCAACGTCTGAGGTGCCACCTTTTTTAAAAATAGGAGTAACATAGGATATTTTCCACCACGATGGAAAAGAGCCTGAAGATAAGCTAGAATTGAAGAGAAAGGAAAGGGGGATACAAATAGAAGTGGCTAATGATTTCACAAAATATGGCACCGCTTCCATAAAATTGATTTCGTCTTTTTAGGGAATTTTGGAGTCGGTTTTCTTGTTTTTCTTAAAGGTTTTTTATCATTAAATGTGTTTCATTGATAACGTATAAATCAGAGTGCCATTTGGGCCATTAAGTTTTCGTAGTTTTATTGTTTGGAGTTTGCTTTATATTCTTTTAAAATTTATAACGATTGGTATTGAATAAAGCGGCTTTGACTTGACTTTGACTTTATGGGTGTTCGATGACAATCATTGACATATGTTTCGAACTTCGAGAATTGAATAAATGGTGAGGCTATGCCCATAGATATTAGGAGGGAATGATACAACTGAGTCCACAGATTTTGAATGTCATCTCGTTTCTAATTCTTTTCGATTTGGCAACCAAACCGAGGTGCAGAATTCTATCAAAGCCGCGAGAAGCAAAGAAAAATATATATTTTTTCCTTATTCTCTCAATAGCTTTTATTACACACTTAACAAAATACCTGATAATGTTTGGAATAATCGATCTTTCTCGTGTTTCCCTAATTGTGCCAGCCTGTGTATTTTTTAAACTAAAATTGTTTAAAAATCTAAAATTTGGTTGTGTATGTAGACTTTTTTGAATCGTAATACATCAATGTAAAGATACTGAGTGTGGTTAATAATTAAAATGAATTTCTTGTATTGTACAAATTCTCATTATATAATAGATCATTTGACATGTTTTAAAATAACGGCATTTGAATATTAAAGTAATTGAACTTAATTTATTTTTCCTTGCAGGTAAGTGCTGCTTTGATGAATCACTTAAAAAATAATTCCACAATCCAAGATATAAGTAAGTAAGAAGATAAAAAAGGATTAGACAAGATTTTATTATTCATTTCATTTAAAAAGATTTATCAGAATATTCAATGGTATTCACTCGAAGAAGCAAGGCCGACGGATTTTCAAGAAAAAAGAGCATTGGCCTGCGGATACCAAATAAAAAAAATAATTGACTATATTAGTAAATATTATGTTTCTCTGAATATCAAATCAATTTCTTCAGTTAATTTTATATATATTTTTTCTAATTGCAAAGTTAATTCAAAACGGTAACTCATCACCGATTTCTTTATGTTCAATTTCAAAAATGCAACATTGAAATTCAAAGTCTCCGCTGTTAGTAAATGCGTGCCAGAGGCCCCCAATGCGCAAGTGCTCCAATTCGAAGCTCAACGACACATCGATAAGATTTGTTGCTCTGGTCGCAGGCAGTTTTCCCTCCAAACTTTTTCTCTTACACTTTGCACACATTCTAGTACAATTTTCGTATGTTTCCCGATAGCGGGCGGCTTTTCTTATCACATCGCTACTGTGCATGTGGGCCAGCTTGATGTGTGCGATATATCGGCGGCCCGCCATGTGTCTATTTGAATTGAGAAAATTCTGCGAGGGTGAGTTGGGCGCGCGAGTGGTTGTATTTGCATTTTCCGCACATTGCACGAAAAGCGGAGAATTTCCCCCCAAGTGGCGAAGTAAACATTGCTGTGAGAGCTTTTATTGCTGCTGTTACTTCATCCTGTTGTGAATGGGAGGAAATTATGTTTTCTTGTTTTCCCGAACGACTTGGACGAAGTGAAATGATAATGAAATTCGGTGCTTGATAGTGAATTTATCAGAAGCGCGAATTGAGCGATTTTTAGAGAGCAGAAGATATGAATCGCGTATGAAAATTTCTGTTACTTGTTCATGCTCCCGAGCCACCACCGCTTCGCATTATTGATGGGAGAATTGGGGCTGGGAGCCAGCTACCGGTCAGCCCCAGAAATGCGAGTCGCGGCGCGGAGGAGATTAGTATGCTCCTGTCGTTCGGTCAGCGGCTGTTTCAACGGGTGTGTGGCTCTACCGAAAACTGTGCTTTCCTGTGACTTTCTCTCATTTTCCGCAGCAAGATTAAACATTTAAATGCCCGTTCAAAAGTGTTCTTGGGATTTGAAAACGATTAAATGCAAGTTCTAGTGTTTAAAACGATTTACTGCTGGATTCGAACCCAGCCCAAACCTCGTTCCTAGCTAAAACTGATCTGTCAGGACCTAATTGTCCACCCGCCCAATAGAAACATGACTTTTGCATTATGCGATTGCAAAGTCCTTCTCATTTCATCTAGTACAGCCGAAATCAGTTTCTTTGTGAAGTTTTCTCCAGTTGAGTAGTTGTTGTGAAAACGTGCGAGTACTCTTTCGGATTCGTGAAACGAAAATAAAAACAGGACAATAGGGTAGGGAAGGACAGGATGTCGAACAGCATCTATTACTGAATGTACGCAATCTAGTACGACATCCAGAAAATCGCGCGCGGGTACTTGCATCCGTTTTGCCTATTTCGCTCGACAGGAGCTAGTGTCGTTTGCGGTAGTTTTGCGGGTAGCGAGTTTGCCAAAGGGTGTGCGCGGGGGTGTTAAAGGTCGTGAACCCTCGTGAATATTTCTTTCCATCACATTCCTGATATTATGATTTTTCAGTCCTGTCGTCTCCGGTCTGACAAGTTTTCTCATTTTAGATGAAATTTTTCCGAAAACAAAAAACAACACGGAAAATGTGAAGTGTTTGGGTGTGTAATTGTTGTTTTCGCGACGATAATCAACAGGAAAAGAGTCAAAATAAATTCCAGGAAATTCCTGGGACTGTGGAAAGAAAAAGGGAAATTCATGGAAATTACCAATGCAGCAGCAGCGATTAAAAAGTGTTTATAAAAGTTTTATCCTTCTGCAGCAAAAGCAAAATATTTATTTTCCATACCCGAAAATTGTTAGTGTGAAGTGCTTCAAGAGTCAGAGGTGTACATTGATGAGGAAAATTGTCATCAAGTGATGAAAAAGACTGCAGAAAAGCTGTGTGAATTTTAATTAATGTTTAATTAAGAGCTTCGATTCCAGTGAAAGGATTAAGTGTTTATTGTCATTCATTTCGTCGGCCAGGATGTGAAAAGTGCGTTTAATGGAGAAAATTGTGCAAATGATATTAATTACACCCTGGTTGAAATTCAATTTGGATTACTTGTTAGCCAATTCAGGTTTTTTTTTTGTATTTTCACAGGCTAATTTGCGAAATGTATTTGTGGTTTGTTGTTTGCATATCTGATTATGGTGAATAATATCAGTCTTCACTCAGCCGTATATTACGCTAACATATTCATTGGATTTTAAATTTATGACACGGATTCTCAAAAGGTTGAGGATTAAGAATTATTAGTTTTGAATTGAGGTAACACATCTCATAATATTCATTTCTTGTTTCAAATAGCACTGGGGGATTAAGAGAACACAATAGTCAAACTGACAAAACCTTCAATTCTTTGTGGGAAAATATTCTTTAAAATATGTATAATCTATACCGATCAGGACCGTTTTTCATTTTTTTCAAATGTGATTACTGGTTGAGATTAACCACTTAAAAAAATTAATATTTTGCTAAATTTTTAGAGTATATGGAAACCATTGCGTAACTTTCGTTTCATATCCTTTTGGATCATAAATAAATATTGAAAAACACGATGGAAACATTGTCAAGATAACAATACACCAGATGTTTATTCATTGTCACGCAAAGCCGTTATTTTTAAGAAACATGATATTTAGTGAGTAGGTCAAAATTAGTGCCATCTTCAAAGTGTCACTTTTAAAAATACTATAAAGTGTCTAAGGAGGGTTTGCGACCCTTAAAAACTTTCTCACCAAAGGTGGTTAATATGGGTAACTAATGAAAGTGCTTGATGTTAACTTTCCAAAACAGGTAAACTGCCATTTTTTGCTTCAAGGGATGAAGGGGGAGGGGAAGTGAACCAAAAATGTATATCCTTATACGTGATGGGACACCTTTATTAAAAAAAAATCCGGAAAAAAATTTGGAATCTCTATGAGTACAAGGCCAACAAATATCTCAAAAATCAAAACTCAGTTCGTTTTGTGAATAATGGCCGATTTTATGAATTTTTCGTTTTTGCCTATTTGATCAACCTGGCCAGGAACCCTTATCTAGATTCTTAATAATTGATGTACGTGTCCTGAAGATTATACAAAAATCGAGCCATAAGTAGTTACGTCGGAGCGATTGTATATTTAACAATTACAACATGTGATATTATATAGCGATGCAACAGACCTAGACACTACAGATACAAGTATGTAGGAGTTTTGATTGTTTGTAATATTGTTATATTATCATGACTGCTCAAGCAGTGAGGTCAACACACAGAAAACAAAATATTTTGCGGATTTAAGTACATAAGAATCACGTTTTACTTTTTCGAACACAATATATGGAATCTGTTTTTCTTTCGTAATCAGAAGATGTTGTTTGAGTTACTAATTCGCTTACAAAACCCTTCTGGCAGAAATATTCTCCTTCAACTTCAATTTGTTTGACAGTGCAATGTGTCTAATTCTCCTTATTTTCGCGTTAACAGAACCAACATTTGATAGACTGAACTTATCTACCCTCAAGTATTTGTTTTTAAGGAATTCAACAGGAGTATAATCTTGAGTTTTTTCTTCTTTTTTATTTAGAAATCCTAATCACTTCAACTTCACCTATTTCTAGCACCCTTATTCTGGTTCTTCTATGGAACCTACTCAATTAATGGGGAAAAACTGAAGCTTCCTATGAATGATTATGAACCGGCCACTATATCTTTTCCTGAAACCAAATGAAGATAGTATCATTGACTACGCCTCAACTTCAAAAATATTCATCACCATCATCTCTGGCAGAATAGCTCAAGCCGGGCGTTGGCATCCGGAGTTCATCTCCTCCAATCATCACGCCTCCACGACCTTCTCCGCCAGTTGTTCACAAAGATCTTCTATCAGCCTCTATCGTGTATTCCCATCGAGTCCTTGGTCTTCCCGCTGGACGTCTACCTTGTCCTCTACACGTCAATGTTCTATTGGATAGCTGGTTATCTTTCATTCTTTCTACATGGCCCACCCATTGCAATTTACGCCATTTTACGCAAGACGAAACAGGTGGGTCGTCCAAAAGTTCATACAATTCAAAGTAGTCTCCACTCTGTTCCTTGTTTCACTGGGTCGTAGATTTTCCGGAGCATTTTGCATTCAAAAACGTCCAATGCCTGTTCAGGTTCGCTCCTCAGGGTCCATGTTTCACTTCCATATAACAGTACAGATTTGACTGGTTTTTTAAATGCTGAGCTTATTTTTCTGTGCACAATTCTGGACCTTTGAATGGGAAGTACGGAGTAGTGGTCTTTATTTGGGGTGCTTATCCGGCGTCGAATCTCGTGCTTTTCGGCGCCTCTTCTCTTCAATTTGACTCCAAGATAGATAAAATTATTCATACTTTCAAGGTTATAGTTGCCTACGGTCAAGTTTTGTCGAACTGGAGTTTCCTTCCTCGATTGAGTCATGAATTTTGTTTTCGGTCCATTAACTCGTAGGCCAATTCTGTTTGCTTCAGATTCTATGCTCACAAATGCTCCTTTGGCATCTAAAATTGAACGTGTCATAATATTGACTTCATCAGCATTTGCTACCAATTGTGTGAACTTGAACATTAGTATACCCGAGTTTTCAGCTGATGTCTTCCTGATGACGTGTCCCAGAGCAACCTTAAAGAGCATTGGGGTAAGACCATCCCCCTAATTTAAGCCTGATCCCTTTCTAAAGCTGTCCATTAGTTCACCGTTTAATTTAACTTGTGACTCTGTGTTTAGCATCGTGACCTTGACCATGCCGACTAGTTTTATTGAGACGCCAAATTCAAGCATTGTCTTGTACAGCGCATTGTCGCACTGTCGTATGCTTGCTTGAAGTCTACAAAAAGTTGGCGCACATCGATATTTTACTCCCAGTAGAGCGCCTCCTGAACTGAGAATATTTGGTCAATTGTAGACCGTCCACTTCAAAAATCTCCCTGATACTCTTCTATAATACTTTCATAGTACAGCTCTAATTTTCTTTCTATGATTTGGAGACCATTTTCTAAGACGTGCACAGTAGAGCCATGCCACTATAATTTTCACACCTTAATTTGTCCCCGTTTTTGTTTACAAGACATTTTACACTTTTTTGCCAGTCCTCTGGTAACTGCTCCGCTGACCAAATTCGGCATGTCAGTCAATGCAGAAGGTTGTTTAGATAGGGATCCCCGCTCAGGAGCAGTTCTACTGGTATTCCATCTATTCCAGGAGCCTTATTTTTGCTGAGGTCCCGTAATGCTGCCTGTTCTGCGTCTCTAGTTGGTGGTGTGACTGGGAACTCTTCCTCTGCTTCTGGAATGTGCTATCTGTTTTTAATTTCGACTGAGTTACCTTTGATTGCTCCCTGTGCACTTTTGCAAAGACTAATTTGTGGATTGAAGCCGTCTCTTAGTTGTTTAATAGAGGCATGTAGGGTCATGCCTTCTGCCTTCATGTAGGGTCATGTTTTCATTTACCTGTTAGATTTTGGCGTTGAAAGTCAGTCGTTTCTTTCTTCGGCACAGTTTTTAGCTTGTCGCCGAAGGGTTTTTTATTTTTCTTCTTTGGCCCGAGTTGGTTGCTGGATGTATTCTTTGTGCGATTGGTTCCTTTATTTTAATCGCTTTTTTGTATTCTCCGTCTTACCTGTCGTTCCTAATTTTCTTTGGCTGGTGTAACAACATGTACGAGTATGTGGACCTCACTGAGATATCATTTAGCTTGTGTATCTGGTACCTCGGTTTGACTGATGTTCTTTGTTTGCAGCTCTTGAAGATGCGGCACCGGGACTTGATCCTAATAAGGTAGTGATATGAATCACAAACAGCCCCGCAGAACGAGCACGTGTCGAAAATACTGGTGGCCGCTCGTTTTTGTTTGAGAACATGGTTTATCTGGTTGAATGTGCGACCGTCTGAGGATCTCCACGTTCTCTTGTGGATGTCTCGATGTGGAAAGAGTGTGGAGCTTACTGTGAATCCTCTACTGCTAGCGAAGTCTATCAGCCGTTGTCCATTGTTGCTGGTCTCTGCATGGAGGCTGTGTCCTCCAGTTGTTCATCTATGCGCCATTTCTCAGCTGATTTTTGCATTGAAGTCAACCCGAGCAATTTGAATGTCATTTGACGGCAGTGCATGGACAGTGCGTGCTAGGGTGCCGTGAAATTCGTCCTGGATTGCCTGTTCTTTAGCTTCCGTGGGCGCGTGACAGTTGACCAGCCATATATTAAAGCATTTAGCATTGATACGGGTCGCACAGAGCCTTTTGTTAACGGGCTTAAAGTTGGTGATAATTTGTTTAAATGTGTTGTCAACAATGAAAGCCACTTTAAACTCATGGCTTCCTTGCAGTTTTCTGATTTTAGACACGGTGTGCGTTCCTTTGTCAAAAATGTCTTCACCGCATTGTCGTTTCTTCAATTTGCGAGGACGTTGATTTTGTATTCCTTTATTTCATCCAGAAGTTGTCACAGTGCACCTGGTCTTTTCAACGATCTAACATTCCAAGTTCCAAAAGAATCGTCCTTTGTACGCTGCAATAGTCGGTGCCGTTTATCCAATCCAATCCGAAGCTGTTCTCTTGGTTCCACGACAAGTAAATACTAAGTGGAGCGTTGTCAGCGCTTCGATTTAGCCAGTTTTGGTCCACGAGTGGTATATTATTTCCCACATATTCGCCGGCAGCCGGTCGGGACACCCTCTTTCTGCCACCTGAGGACGCGTCCGATGGGGGACCGAAAGCAACACACATCCCTAGAAAAGGTTGTTTTACCCCTGGCAGGCAATTTATGAAGGATTCTCATGTGGCAAAGTCTCCACGGTCGAAATTACATTTTTTGTCAACTATAAATGCTGTCCTTTCAAGGGCTTGAAAATCGGAGATTGAAATAACTGGCACTCTAGCCCATTGACCTAGATTTTGAGTAAAGGTATATGGAGAAAAATCGTATTGAAAATGACACAAAAATTGCGTTAAAACTATAAAATGTTCAAGGCTGAACATGTTTAAATTTGTTTTATTTAAATTATTTTTGAAAAAACAGCCTTAAGTTTATTAATAAGGAATTCTAGTAAAATTCCTTTCCCCGCTGTACATTTCAATGCAGAACTACAATTTTCCATTGTTTTTAATATTGGATTGATATGCACTGAAATTTATCGCAACATTTATTCATTTGAGTTTGCACCTACTCAAAATCTGGAATTGAACCTGAATATAACGCACCAAAAAGCCGATGCGCTCGCATTGAGCTTCGAGATATTTTATCTAATCGTAAACTACAATAAATCATATACTCTACATAAAACACATTCGAAGGCTTAGCTGTCGTAGCGGCTATTATACCTAAATTCCATTTTTTTGATTGCCTAGTATAATTTACACAAGTTTCTTGTACATTTGGTCTAGTGTAGTCTTATGAAGTATGTATGATTTAACCCAAAGTTATATATTGCCCTTTTACAGCAGCTATTTTTGCTCGGTATATATTCCGTTTTAGGGCTTTATGCTACTTACCAATCCCTATTGAAATCAGTTTTTTCTGTCCATCCGCCTGTCCTTTTGTTTGTGTGTCACTCCGGTTCCCTCCAAAACAATAGCAGTTTCAAACAACAAGCTCGGTTTGTCGATCAGTAGCGATATCCTCTTGAACGTTTGAATACCAAAAATTTTAAGAGGTCCCCCCATACCGAAAACGGTCGCTCAAACTTTTTTAACAAAGTTAGTCGCATAGGGTGTCAACTGAAAGCTCTTGATAAGATCTTTAAAAAAAAGTACTTCCAACAGGATGGCCAAATTCGTGGAGTGCAGGGACAGAGGAAACGTGCGAAAAGTTTGTGTTTTTAAGGGGGTCCCCCCATATGCTGAACTGACTGTTAAACAGTTTTTTTATTGGATTTGGTTGATAGGGGCATCAAATGTAAGTTATTGACGAGGACTTCAAGAATTCGAAATAAAAAGCCTCAAGGGGGAGAGAAAATTTACGATATGTGATATTTTAATAGCGAACGCTTCAAGAAATTCAGTTTTTAAATGTGACGTTATCAATTTTTCAGAAACAATAGGGTCTCAACCGATCTCCCGGTGCCATCTCCGCACCATCGTTTCCTTGTCGTTTCTTACGAATTCAAAATCATTGAACGTCATTGAATGTCATGACTTAAGGTGGGTTTCAGTGAGAAGCTTGATGTCAGACTTTCACTTAATGGATTCCAGGAGATAATCACGTCGATGTAGAGTTACAATGGATTTGCCTTTGATCGAGATAAAACAGAGCCCAGCTATGGGAATGGGACTAGATGACATATTATTTTGAAGCATCTTGACCTAAAAATTGAAATGCGTAGTTAATCTCTTCATCCGCTTATTAATCATTTCCGATAGAGATTCAAGTTGTTCATAAACTTTGGGAAGCAGCTCATTATTGCTACTTACATTATTTACTCTGTTCACGTTATTTGCATTATTGTATGCTCGTCCTCTAGCGAGCATGATGGAGCTGATAGGTATCACATTGCAGTGTATGTGTGTTTTTGCATGAATTTAGTTTCTGTATCCTGATGTCGGGGTATCCTCTATATAATGCTGAATGACCAAATACGCCCCAGTTGACGCGGTACAATTTATCTTTTGTCTCCATCTGAGCTAGTTTGTGCTCGCCGGGAGCATAAATTTCTTTGCTTTTGACGAGCTCGTAGTGCATGGTGCAGTTGGCAGCCAAATGGCCAAATCGTTGAAACTGGTAATACTACTTGATTTCTTTTTTTCTGGAAGCGTTACACTCACTCACTACTCTGAAGTTTAAGTACCTGATCTGTTGAAGGGCACTTGGACTGCTTTTATTAGAAATTTGATTTAAGTAAAACGGAAATTTCTTTTCGACGGTCGATCTCCTTGTTGCGAAAACGGAAATAAAATCAACCGCTAAAGCTGCTTCCATAACCATCTAAAGAAGATCGATCGTATCGTTCTTGTAATTATTTTGTCTGTGATTATTGTCGTAGTTTCGAAATCGCTTAGTTCTTTTTCAGCTGTCGATAGCCGATCCGTATCGCCACCACATTGCCCGAATATATTTATATGCGGAACTTTTTCTGTCTTGTTACTGGCGTTACCTGAGGAACCAGTAGACTCGCGAATTTGTTTCCTCTCCTTATTTTTACCTTTTGAATAATTGATGAAACTTATTTCATTATCAAAATATTCATCATTATTACATTGATTGTCTTGTTCTATTTCAATATCGTCTGTCATCCTTCCAGCACCGCAAAATAGTTTCTACTCTTATTAGTGCCGCCAGTTTGCTTCACTTATCTTTTTGGTTTCTGCAGTTTTTTCCACATTAGTTTCTTGTTTTAGATGTTTTAGTTTTTTAAAATTTTCATCCTTTTTTTGATACTTTTTTCGAGGGACAAAAGACACAACATAAGCTCCTCATTTTCTTTCTTGATTTGTTGATGATTGTCCTCAGTTTTCCTCCCCCGTCTATAGAGCTCTTATGATTGAGTTTTCTCTTTAGTATCGTAACTGAGTGATAACTATTGATCATTCTTTCGGGTTGCCCCAACGATGGGAGGACGTCAGGCTCCTCCACACCAAGGGCCCAAAAATTTCCTTGAGGAATTTTTTTTGTCTGTTATCGCAGCAATATATATATATATATATATATATATATATATATATATATATATATATATATATATATATATATATATATATATATATATATATATATGTACATATATATATATATATATGTACATATATATATATATATATATCTACATATATATATATATATATATATATATATATATATATATATCTATATATATGTACATATATATATATATATATATATATATATATATATATATATATATATATATATATATATATATATATAATATAAATTGTTTGAAGGAATAGCTTCGAAATTGTGATTATAACTTTTTGCCAAATAAAAAATAATCGGTCCCAATTGACGTTTAACAAATCATTTGATTTTTGAAAACTCAATTACACCTCTACCCCAGTGAAATATACAGGACTCAATCCTTTTGAGGTAATTTTCAATGACTTTTCGGCACATTTCCAGCAATATATCGGCCATATCTTCACGAATATTGGTTTTCAATTGCTCAAGATTTTGAGGATTGTTTGCGTAACCACGATCTTTCACATAGTCCCATAAAAAGAAATCCAAAGGTGTTAGATCGCAGGATCTTGCGGGCCAATTGACATCACTCAATCTCGAAATTACGCGTCCTGGAAATTTCTCTTGCAAAAGTGCTCGATTAGCCTGTGTTGTGTGACTAGTGGCTCCGTCCTGTTGGAATTACATGTTCTCCAGATCATAATATTCAATTTCTCTCCAAAAATAATAGGTTAACATCCGTCCATAGCGGTCAGAATTGACTGTAATGGCTCTTCCTTGATCGTTTTCAAAAAAATTGGGCCAATAACACCACCAGACCATAGTGCACACCAAACGGTCACTTATTCCGGATGCAAAGGCCTTTCTGCGATCACCTGAGGATTTGGAGAGCCCCATATGCGGCAATTCTGTTTATTTACGTAACCACTGAGCGCAAAATGAGCCTCATCACGAAAGAAAGTTTTGTTCGAAAAATCGTTATCAATGGCTTGTTGTTCAATCTGCGTTGTGTATGGTCTTGAGGCTTAAGTTATTGAGTGAGTTGGATTTTGTACGGATGGAGATGCAAATCCAAATGCGAAATCCGCCACAATGAACCGTAAGACAAGTCCATATGTTGAGCACGTCGAGGAATCGACGAATTCGGGTCTTCCTCCACACTTTGAGCAACGACAGCGATATTTTCAGCAGAACGAATGTTGCGCTGATGCACAGGCCTTGCAATATCAAAAACCGATGCAGTCTCTTTAAATTTTCTCACTGTGTTCGAAATTGTTTGCTGTGTAGGTCGATTATGTCGACCGTAATCGGCTCGTAAGGCCCTTAATGTTGATACAGCAGAATCATCATTTTCATAATAAAATTTTACAATTTTAACGCGCTCTTCGACTGTTAAACGATCCATATTTCCAAATGGCAAACCTTCAACTTAAAAAAACACGGTCTGGATGACATTTATTTCTGACAGATGTCAAATGGCAGGGTTATACTTTCTCTACCACGAAATGGATAACCCTGTACAATAGCAACATGAACTTCGGGGATAAATTTGACCAATTGAAAACTGCCTACGCCATTGACCGAAAGTTCAACAAACAATGGCATACGAGGGCGAAAACGAAAATTTTGGAAAAGTGGCGATCTATTTCTCAACATAATCTTCTCTTAGCTCGATACACTTGACCCAGCGATGCTCTCACTTATTTAAGCTGTTTGAAAAATACGTTTTCTTGAGGTCTGCAAAGTAGGCCTCCGTGGTAGCCATGACCTCCTCATTCGACTCAAATTTCTGCTCGGCGAGTGACTTTTTCAAGTTTAGATACAAAAAGAAGTCACACGAGGCCAAATCTGGAGAATACGGTGGATAGGGTAGCAGTTTGTAGCCCAATTCAATCAATTCCGCCGTGGCGACGGCGGAGGTGTGAGCCGGTGCATTGTCATAGTGGAACAGCACTTTTTGTTTGACAGAAGGGGCCTTTAATCCAGCATAGTAGAGCCCTGCAACCGTTTTGCTCTTCTCTAGGTAGTCGTTGCAAATCACACCTTGTGAGTACCAAAAAACGATGGTCATCACCTTTTCGGCCGAGTCTTCGCCTTCGTCGGTAGTGTGGTCTCGGATACGGGAGAGTGCTCGTTTAGTGGCGGAGCTTTACTCCGCACACTGACGACACCTGGTGGTGAGACGTAGCAGATATCTGAAATGATTTAGAGATGACCGATATCTGCTGGGTATCGCTACACGTGTTATGCAACAAGTTTGTGGAATAATATCGCCGCCAAAACAGTACAGCGTTGCGGATGAAATTAGTGGGTGCATTGGCCGATTTATCGAGTAATTCGCTCGATTAATACAATATCCAATATTAGTATTGCACTGGAAAACTTTCAGTCGGATGACTTTAAGGAAAACTTTTACTGCAGCAAACAAGCTGTAAGATACAATTACGCCTTTAATTTTGCGTTTGCTATTTAGTTGAATAAATGTTTGAAATAAATGAAACTGTTGCTTTGAACATAGAGGTTTTGTTTAATTGATTACAGTTTCATTTTTTTCGATATCGTTCTTCGTACTGAGATTATAGCGCCTTCAGTTTTGAAAAATGTAATGCATTAAATAAGCTGTGAGCCACTGTATGCAACACATTAATATAGACTGTTATTTTCATTTCTAATTTTAAATATTGTTAAGTGTTATATAATGTTAAATGTTAAATTAATATTTATAACGTCAAATATTGCATGTATATATTGCTAGAAATAAATTTAAGCCTTTCTTTATATTCAAATTAGAAGATAATATATATTTCACTGGGGTAGAGGTGTAATTGAGTTTTCAAAAATCAAATGATTTGTTAAACGTCAATTGGGACCGATTATTTTTTATTTGGCAAAAAGTTATAATCACAATTTCGAAGCTATTCCTTCAAACAATTTATATTATATATATATATATATATATATATATATATATATATATATATATGTACATATATATAGATATATATATATATATATATATATATATAGATATATATATATATATATATATATATATATATATATATATATATATATATATATATATATATAATATAAATTGTTTGAAGGAATAGCTTCGAAATTGTGATTATAACTTTTTGCCAAATAAAAAATAATCGGTCCCAATTGACGTTTAACAAATCATTTGATTTTTGAAAACTCAATTACACCTCTACCCCAGTGAAATATATATTATCTTCTAATTTGAATATAAAGAAAGGCTTAAATTTATTTCTAGCAATATATACATGCAATATTTGACGTTATAAATATTAATTTAACATTTAACATTATATAACACTTAACAATATTTAAAATTAGAAATGAAAATAACAGTCTATATTAATGTGTTGCATACAGTGGCTCACAGCTTATTTAATGCATTACATTTTTCAAAACTGAAGGCGCTATAATCTCAGTACGAAGAACGATATCGAAAAAAATGAAACTGTAATCAATTAAACAAAACCTCTATGTTCAAAGCAACAGTTTCATTTATTTCAAACATTTATTCAACTAAATAGCAAACGCAAAATTAAAGGCGTAATTGTATCTTACAGCTTGTTTGCTGCAGTAAAAGTTTTCCTTAAAGTCATCCGACTGAAAGTTTTCCAGTGCAATACTAATATTGGATATTGTATTAATCGAGCGAATTACTCGATAAATCGGCCAATGCACCCACTAATTTCATCCGCAACGCTGTACTGTTTTGGCGGCGATATTATTCCACAAACTTGTTGCATAACACGTGTAGCGATACCCAGCAGATATCGGTCATCTCTAAATCATTTCAGATATCTGCTACGTCTCACCACCAGGTGTCGTCAGTGTGCGGAGTAAAGCTCCGCCACTAAACGAGCACTCTCCCGTATCCGAGACCACACTACCGACGAAGGCGAAGACTCGGCCGAAAAGGTGATGACCATCGTTTTTTGGTACTCACAAGGTGCGATTTGCAACGACTACCTAGAGAAGAGCAAAACGGTTGCAGGGCTCTACTATGCTGGATTAAAGGCCCCTTCTGTCAAACAAAAAGTGCTGTTCCACTATGACAATGCACCGGCTCACACCTCCGCCGTCGCCACGGCGGAATTGATTGAATTGGGCTACAAACTGCTACCCTATCCACCGTATTCTCCAGATTTGGCCTCGTGTGACTTCTTTTTGTATCTAAACTTGAAAAAGTCACTCGCCGAGCAGAAATTTGAGTCGAATGAGGAGGTCATGGCTACCACGGAGGCCTACTTTGCAGACCTCAAGAAAACTTATTTTTCAGACAGCTTAAATAAGTGAGAGCATCGCTGGGTCAAGTGTATCGAGCTAAGAGAAGATTATGTTGAGAAATAGATCGCCACTTTTCCAAAATTTTCGTTTTTCTTTTGTAGGCTAAGTATTCATCGGATCGCCCTCGTATGCCATTGTTTGTTGAACTTTCGGTCAATGGCGTAGGCAGTTTTCAATTGGTCAAATTTATCCCCGAAGTTCATGTTGCTATTGTACAGGGTTATCCATTTCGTGGTAGAGAAAGTATAACCCTGCCATTTGACATCTGTCAGAAATAAATGTCATCCAGACCGTGTTTTTTTAAGTTGAAGGTTTGCCATTTGGAAATATGGATCGTTTAACAGTCGAAGAGCGCGTTAAAATTGTAAAATTTTATTATAAAAATGATGATTCTGCTGTATCAACATTAAGGGCTTTACGAGCCGATTACGGTCGACATAATCGACCTACACAGCAAACAATTTCGAACACAGTGAGAAAATTTGAAGAGACTGCATCGGTTTTTGATATTGCAAGGCCTGTGCATCAGCGCAACATTCGTTCTGCTGAAAATATCGCTGTCGTTGCTCAAAGTGTGGAGGAAGACCCGAATTCGTCGATTCCTCGACGTGCTCAACATTTGGACTTGTCTTACGGTTCATTGTGGCGGATTTCGCATTTGGATTTGCATCTCCATCCGTTCAAAATCCAACTCACTCAATAACTTAAGCCTCAATACCATACACAACGCAGATTGAACAACAAGCCATTGATAACGATTTTTCGAACAAAACTTTCTTTCGTGATGAGGCTCATTTTGCGCTCAGTGGTTACGTAAATAAACAGAATTGCCGCATATGGGGCTCTCCAAATCCTCAGGTGATCGCAGAAAGGCCTTTGCATCCGGAAAAAGTGACCGTTTGGTGTGCACTATGGTCTGGTGGTGTTATTGTCCCAATTTTTTTTGAAAACGATCAAGGAAGAGCCATTACAGTCAATTCAGACCGCTATGGACGGATGTTAATCGATTATTTTTGGAGAGAAATTGAAGATTATGATCTGGAGAACATGTGGTTCCAACAGGACGGAGCCACAAGCCACACAACGCAGGCTAATCGACCACTTTTGCAAGAGAAATTTCCAGGACGCGTAATTTCGAGATTGAGTGATATCAATTGGCCCGCAAGATCCTGCGACCTAACACCTTTGGATTTCTTTTTATGAGGCTATGTGAAAGATCGTGTTTACGCGAACAATCCTCAAAATCTTGAGCAATTGAAAACCAATATTCGTGAAGATATGGCCGATATATTGCTGGAAATGTGCCGAAAAGTCATTGAAAATTACCTCGAAAGGATTGAGTCCTGTAAGGGGTCCCGTGGAGGACATTTGAATGATATTACCGCCTCAGAACAGGATATTTCTTTTTATCCACGTTCAATTCTCTACTTGCCACTTTGCTCAAACTTTTTGGATTAATATAATTGGTTAAAACAAAAATTGACCTATTGTGCTTCCATTTTAAAAATGCGACGTTTGTATCGTTGATTCGATAATCGAATTCTCCACGGCTCAGATTTTTATCGTCTTTAAACTGTGGTAAAAACTTCCCTTTTGAGTCGACAGTGCCACAGGCTAATATTTTATTTTTACGCGAATCTACTTGCAAGGGTAAGCTATTGAAATAATCGAAAGACACTTTGTGATTCTTTGATTGTAAATTTTCACAATACTGCCTTACGATTCCCTCACCTAAATCAACTTCTTCGATATCAACTCAGACAGACATCAATTCAGACAGCATCCCGACTCAGCACATATCATCCAAACTTTGTAGCCCCGTTTCACTGCTTTTTTGGGCATATACTTGAATTGCTGTAAGGAGCTGATGCCTTTGAATTTTACCATGTTTTCGTCAATAGCCACATATTCTGTCGATTGATAGTCTTCCTGGAAGTTTTTTTTTGAATTGTATCCAGTAAAGGACGAATTATTAAGCAAATAATCCGAGGTCTTGGTGCAAAATTCTTCTCAGGCTCGTGCGACTAATGTTGGTTGCTGTGGTCGATGGCGAGTTGATGTTCTCGGATTGAGTCGCACACTCGCGGCTACAGCACCGTACGAGTACGGGAATCGTGAGTATTGTCCACTAGCATGCCTGTCTCGCGTACGTTCTTCTCAAATTTGCGTGCAGTGGTTGCCTCATTTCAACCAGAACTTCTTTTCAAAAAACGCACTGTTTGAGCAACGCAGCACTCACTTTGGAAATAAGATTTCTATATTTCCCAACTTTGTTCAAGCGTAAATCGATTCATTTTGTTCTGCGGAAGATTAATACCGACTCACTAACATAATTTTGAGCAGGAACAGCTGTCAGTGTCAAAATAACATGTAATTTAAAAAGAACTATATATATGTTACCCTACATTAATATCTGCGGAATTTTTCATCGGATTAAAATTCGGTTCCATTGTTTGGGTTTTTGTTTTGACGGTAAATGCCCTATACCGTTATTCGATCTCCATGTTAAAGCAGCTAATGGAAAGTAAATCCAATGCTTCAGTGAATACAAGACTTTGGTGCCTGACTCCTTCCAAAAATTATGCCCGTACATCTAAAAAAAAAAAGCTGGAACAGTAAAAAAGGAAGAAACTGGTAACCTTATTTCCTTTGAAATTCGATTAATAAATAAATTCGGATGCTCAAAAAGAAATAAATCCATGGAAATTACATAAAAAAAACCTTTCTGATACTAATTTGCGTAAATGATGAACTATAATCACAATTGTATAGATTGTTATAATTGCATACGTAGCTTTTGCCTTTATTATCCACAAACACGAAATAATTCACAAAAGCAACTCACCCTAATTAAAGTGTCATTTGAAATTGCATTCAATTTCGCCCGTATCAATTATAAAGTTATGATTAACAGAAAAACAAATAAATGTGTATCGTCGTTCATTTCACAAATTATTATCGAACTTTAATTGTTCATAAGTAGCTCCAATAGTAACGAATAGTCTCCGTCAAAGTCGATTAATATCAATTTAACGCAACATTTCACATTATTTTAATTTTTTTGACGTTGCCTACACTTTACAGTTAGTATTCATACAATACATGAATGTGTAGCGAGCCAGTGTATTTACATACTCGTACATACTTCCATGCATGTTCATTTATATGAAATAGTAATAGACATAACGTTAACGGCATGACCTGCCATAAAAGCGGCAACGGCAAGGCAAAAGCAACGGCAATATAGCAACAAATAATGGTAGTTTAATTAGCCACTATAAAATATAGAACAAACGCCAATCATTATCGTTCAAGTAAACATTCTATGGCCAAACACAAGGCTCACACCACCCCCGCCATTTGGGGGATGGATGAGGGATGGAATGTAATGCGTGCATAAAAATATTAATAGCGAGAAAACGGAATAGAATGACGTTCAGCCGAGTGGCATTATCTTCAAAGATGTCCGTCAAAAATGATTTTTTTTATTTGAGCTGTTCTTTTAATGCATTGTGTGTCAGAAGAGGGTCGTTCTGAGGAGTACTTTCCGCTTGAAATTTTTCAAGAGTTTATTGCACGTTTTGTGTTAATTTTAGATGCAAAATGTTAAATGGTTTTGCGAAATTTGTTTAAACAATTTAAAACAACATTTTAATTTAATATCTTAAGTTTTATTAAATTCTTTCAATCAAGCATGATCGTTTTGAAATCGCAAAAAAGTTATTCTCTTGTCCATGATGAGAGTAAATTTCTTATTTAAATTTCTTTTGCAAGGTAAAACTCAATAGTTTCTCTATCAATCCACTTTAACGAAACAGAAATTAATTCCATGCAGGAGTATCTAAAATTAACATTCAGATACATTAATTAAACACTCCAAGCATGAATCAGTAATTAAAAATATTCTATCTGATCCCACTCCGTCGATTTTTCTCCATTAATTTACTTTTCAGCAATCATGCATTTTCCTTGCTTAGAGGTAAGTGGTTGAGAGGATAGCGAGAATAAATCCTCAGGAAGAAACGTGCAGAACAGAAATAAAGCAAGTACAAATAACATATGGCTGTATGCTTATTTAATAGATGACTTTGACTTTCCCTCCTTTAGATTTTCAGCAAGTCCAGCTGCTAAACTTGAATTTAATCCGGAATTGTTTGGTTGAACTGGAATAGAGGCTAAGGTTGATTTGATGTGAGGTGAAATAATCCAGATTTTTAGGAAGTTAATGAACTTGAGCTTTAGGGGCAGGAAATTGAAATCAAAACGGAATGAACATTCAACTCAGGGATATTTTAATAAATTTGCCCAGGAGTTGAGTAAAATTCGTCTTAATACAGCATGTTCACATTCGAAAGAATATGTCGATTGTAATGAGGCTGCCAAATGCAAATGCTTGTTTTTATGGGGTAAAATAAAGCCTATGGCATCTCAGTTATGTTGACAAAGAGCTGGTATATGAGAATTGAATTTAGTGAAAATTTCTCTCGTGTAACTTCTTTTGAGACTGAGCTCCAATATGTAACTGCTCACATTACTTCCTAAAGGGAATCACAAATATGCTATTCAATCAACTTTAATCTATCTACATCCAGGTTCTAGTATGTGACTCATTTCGGTCATTAGATGGCTCCACTTCCTTTGAGTTGTAGCGCCACCATCGCTAGCGACCCAGACATGGTTTGCGCTAGTGGAGGCGCAATTTTGGTCAAGTAATATCTCAGGCGATCAATCTCGTTTTGTCAGAGTAATGGCAGAATTGGACGTGGCGATCAGGTGGCTGATGTAATTCAAGCGCCACCCAATGTAGGTAAATATGCGACGCTAAAGTCAAGGTTGTTGTCCGTGTTTAGGCTAAAGGAGAACGAAAGGCTGCACCAGCTTTTATATTGCCTGGAATTGGATGATCAGCGTCCATCGCAATTCCTTCGAAGGATGCAGTCAGTGGCAGGGGTTAATGTGCCGGAGTCAGTGATTAAAACGTTGTGGTTGCAGCGCCTTCCCGTGAACATTCGCGTCATCCTGGCGGCGTCAAAATCCAATAACTTCGAAAAATTCGCATGCGCCGCTGATCGCATTGCGAGCTACGACACATCGGATATCATCGGCAACGTGCAACGTTGGACCGACACACATACGATAAAAAAACCCTTGCAACGAGTGCGTTGAAGAACAGATTCCGGAGCTCCGGTCCGAAGTTATCGCATTCAGTTCAGCTCCTTCAAGAGAATTGGCGTGAAGTGCAACACATGGTATTGCTCTTCACGACAGAAGCTATCAGCCCCACAGAAACCAACTAAGGAGTGATGTTATTTTCACAAGAATTTTGGTCCCGCAGCTAGACGCTGTCGACCTCCGTGCGCATTTGGCGTACCATCGTCGGAAAACTAATTGAGCCATTAGCACCGCAAGCAATAGCTAGTGGTTCCTCCATAAATTGCCTGCTAATTCATGATCCGAAAACTAAATTAACGTTTCTAGTCGACACCGCAGCAGACGTGTCCGTCATTCCCACCTCGGCATTACAGCGTACCCATAGATTATCCACATATAAGCTGTTCACGGCACACCTATTGACACTTTCGGGAGGAGTCCTTTGGGCTTTGCTGCAGTTTTCGATGGAGTTTTTATGTTGAGAGACAGCGTGGCCTGCTTGTAGATATTCGAAATCGACGTCTTATCGACCCCAGCACAAGAAATTCAATGCCAGACCAAATTGGTCGATTGGTTCCATCGCGACAGTAAGTGTTAAAACGCGTTCTCTCGCACTTCTCAAAGAGTTCCCAAACATTACAAATCCCGCCATCAAAATGAATTCTGCACCCCATACCGTCCGCCAGCATATAATAACCACTGGCCCGCCGGTAGCCGAACACTCTCGACGGCTCGATCAAGTAAAATACAAAGCTGCGAAAGCAGAACTCCAATTCGTATTGGATAAGGGATGTTGTCGTCCATCCAGCGGCCCATGGGCAAATCCCCTTCATCTCGTCCGCAAAGAGGATGGCTCGTGGCGACTACAGACGACTGAACGCTGTCACCATTCCAGACACCTATCGGATGCGCCATATTCAAGACATCACACTTGATCTTGCCCGCAAACGAATTTTTTCAAAGATTGATCTCTTCAGGGCCTTCCATCAAATAACAATTAAGGAAGAGGACATGACGAAGACGGCAGTAACAACTCCATTCGCTCTGTACGAATTCACCGATATGACATTTGATCTCCGAAACGCAGCACAATCCTTCCAACCCTTCATGGACCAAGTGCTTCCGAAGGAGGAATAACACGAGAAGCATCTTCGACTGGTTTTTGAACGCCTTGCCAAGTACGCCATAGTAATCAAAGTCGCGAAATGTACGTTTGGAGCAAAAGAAGTTGTGTATGTTGCCCACTGTATTAACGCAAACGGCATTTCAGCACCATCATCACGAGTCCAAACATTCAAAATTACAAAAAAGCTTCGACAGTTAGTGAGCTGCGTCGGTTTCTGAGAACAATCAACTTCTACCGACGCTTCATTCGAAATGCAACCAATCTCCGCGCCATTAAATAATTACTGTACCGCCTCAAAGAAGAATGACAAGACGCCAATCATCTGGACCCCCGAGGCAAAGAAAGCTTTCCAACTGTGCAAAAAAAGTTTAATTGACGCCATACATTACATGCACATACATTTCCAAACAAATAAACCGCTCAGGCTAGCTACAGACGCTTCACCACCTCAGGTTCATATCACAATTTAGCACGGGTATTCGGCAGATTCCAGGAGCCAGCAACGAGGTCGCGGATGCCCTGTCCCGACAAGTATGAAAAGAGAAATTATCATATGGGCTCGTAATTGTGTGCAGTGCCAGCGTTTGGAGGTCGGCCGCCACCAAAGAAGTACTCTGCAAACCTTCCAGATGCCTGACGAGCGATTCCAGCACGTCCGCCTTGACATCGTTGGGCTCGCTAATCCCCTCGCAAGGATATAAATATTGCCTCACGATCATCGACCGCTTTTCTCGATGGCCTGAAGCTGTCCCATTGACTGACCAGACCGCGGATATGGTTGCTCGAGCTTTTTTCAACAACTGGATGGCACGATTTGGTGTAACCCGTACCATCACTACCGACCAAGCTACCCAGTTTGAATCGTCGTTATTTAAAGTGCTAACTGTCTTCGAGGTTGTCAAACAGAATGATCGAGCGTTGCCATCGCACGCTCGTGTCCGCCATAATGTGCCACGAAAAAAACACACTATGGCCCAGCGTACTCCCCACCGTTTTGTTGACATTGCGAGGATCCGTGAAGGAGGAGGTATGCAAAATGTTATACGGAACAACGATTCCATTCACGGTAGAACTAGTAGTCCCTGGTCAAATCAGGGTCACCCCTCACGAATTCCTCATTGGCCTGCGCAACTTAATGAGCCAACTACGCCCTATACTCCCACTACATCGTAACTCGCGAACAGCTTTCGCCAACAGTCACCTGGGTGCCTGCACTCATGTTTTCTTAAGAGTGGATGCCGTCAAGTTGCCGGTCAATTAGACTTACTCCGGCCCGTATAAAGTGCTACAACGAGTTTCAAACGTGGTTTACGCAATCGATGTAAGCGGCCGAAAAGTAAATGTTTCGGCGGAGAGACTCAAGCCCGCGTTCATCGAAGTAAACCCAGTTTCTTCACCCCAAAAATCGCAGCAATGACTCAGCAAAATCAACGTCCAGAACGCAACCATTGTCAGCCATATCGCCCGAGGCGACCTCCCCAGTTTTCAACGCAACACCACCAGCGACTGAAATACGCATAACACAACTATCGCCAACTTTATCACCCGAAGTTAATCCTCCAAATTTCAACACAGCACCAACGCCATTAACAAAATTCCGAGTCAGCAGTCTACATTCATCAGTGCGACGTTGCATCAATGCTCCGCCAACTAAGAAGAGGACATACCTGCTAAGTAGGAAGCTGTCGCGACGGTTCTAAGCCTAGACGCCTTGCATCGACCAACACATCGTGACATGTCAACGTTGCCAATGTCACTCGGGAGGGAGTAATGTAGCGCCATCATCGCTAGCAACTTTCTACGTGAACTTACCTGAGATGTTAACAGCTGAGAGAAAACGAAATTCACTTCTTCTTCCACGACAACTCGACGCGAACACATCTAAAGTAATTATTTGCACTTCATATTGGAAATTAATGTTTGTTAAGCTTAGACATTCGTCTTTTAATTGAAATAATCGAAGTGTGCGATAAAATCCGCACATCCATCGATTTCCAGATGGAAGCCTTACTTCAACTATTACGCCAATCGTGGGAGCAAGTGCTGATATCTCTGTTTTTGCGAAAAAGACCGATAATCAGGTATGCTTGTTTTTCCTTTCTGTAAAGTTAGCCACTAAAATGTACCGATGCAGTTAGACATTACAAGCACTGCATATCTAAAAACTGTATGGTAGCTGCGGACGATTCGCATTGCTCCAAACCGCTGTATACTGGCGATTCTTGTTCTGTACCAAGTAAATCGTTGTCACCAAAAGCTTTCGTTATGTTTCTCTGGCGCCATAGATGTTTGCTATCAGTCTACCCAATGACCTTACTGAGAAAGCCGCTCTGTTGTAACGCTGAATTTATTTTAGTTGTCGTTGAGGGGGCCTTCTACTCCGATCCGAGAGTATTCGGCTAGTCAATAGTTGCTGTAAACACCAGAAAAGTGGAAATACCAAACCAGAAGAGAGGAAAGACTTGTGCAGTACTTTTAAAAAAACCTTATAATTCGTACCAACAGTTCTTAAAGCTAACAGAGTTTGATAAATAGTTTCTTTGACATAACATAAGTTAGTGACGGCGGCGTGGTGGTCTCTGGAGTCGATCCAATCCGTTGGTCCTGGTACGCGGGCGCACCTGGTGGAAAAGCGGCGGCGGATGGCTCGTTTTTTCTCTCGCTTTAGGACCCTCGCCCGGTCCAGGAATTTGGCCTTCTCGCCTTCGCTAACGCTGACCTTGGTAAGTCGAATCAGCATGCCCAGTTCCCGACGTAACTGCACCTGACGTTCACTCCTGATATGATTATCTGTCTCCGGCTTAGGTTCTGGTGTTGGACGTCTAGCTAGGGGTGACCCTACAAGCCCAATCCACGCCCGGTATTCTTCGATAGTAATAGGCCGGGGTGCTGCTCGCGGGTTAGCTACTAACGCCTCCTCCAGAGGAGGATTCTCCTGATGTATTGGTTGAACCGAATGGCGATCGTCAGGCGGTAGTACAGCGGCGTAAGGAGCCTCTGAGTGCTCCTCTTGATGACGGGGTCGGGGGCCGTCCAGAGGATGCAATTATTGGAGCCTGTGGAAGAAACGGTTAGTATATACGAGACTAGGGCTCCCAGAACCGTAATTCAAAAGAGGATGTGGCAACGCTTACCACTAACCAAGCTGCGGTGCCAAAGAATAGAATGGTAGGGGTAATTCGCTCGACGAACGCCCAGGCTAAGGTCGAAGAAGCGTTTGGTTGGAGATTGGTAGAACGCCCAGGCTAAGCCGAAGAAGCGGTTGGTCTATTATTTGCAGAGCGCCCATTCTGAATGTCGAGGAAGTATTTTGGCAGGATACTTGTAGAACGCCCAGGCTAAGGCCGAAGAAGCGTTTTGGCAGGGTACTTGTAAAACGTCCAGGCTAAGGCCGAAGAAACGTTTTGGTTGGATACTGGTGGGACGCCCAGGCTAAGGCCCAAGAAGCGTTTCGGCTGGATACTGGTGGAACGCCCAGGCTAAGACCGAAAAGACGTTTTGTTGATCACTTGCAGAACACTTAGGTTAAGGCCGAAGAATCATTTTTTGCAAGCATACGCGTTGAACAGCCGCACGAAAAGGCGCCTATCCTAAAATTCTCTTTGGCTTTTATTCTTAGTTTTTCATCCAGGCAATTGCTGGTGTGCAATTTCCCAATCAGCGGAACTCCATGGTGAGCAATGTCTCTTTAGCCAATTCCATTCAGATATTTTTGCATGGCATTCTTTATATGGGTTCAATTGGTTCCACCCGAAGCTTAATATTTTGTTGCTGCAATTTTGTATGTTGCCCAGGTAAATTCTACTCAGCAGAAAATTGTTAATTCCGTAAAATTCGTTTGCATTGGACAATTTTCGCAAGCTATGCTCGACAGTTCAATGATTCCCACCTGTGATGCTAACGTCTTGTTGTTGCTTTCGTTTTTTAATGCAAATACATTCAGTGGTTTCCCTCCTCTCGGGTTCACAATGTAAGTTTTGGCTATTGTTTGTTGTTGTTTTTTTTACGCGCGGAGTCGTTTGCCGGGTGTGTTACTCATTGTTTGTTTTCAAGTTCGGGCAGTAGTAAACAGATGATGGAACGTTTTAACGCTTGTAGTTTGCGGAAATGTTTTTCAAGGTTGCTTCGTTTCGTCATGACGATGTTTTCCTTTTTTGCTGGTTTTCTGTTTTATTAATTTAATGACCTAATTGTCAGATAGACCTAAGAGCGATGATAATGTTAATTGTGTTTTAGGTAATATTTGGTGTTAAACCAATGAGGGGTTCATTACATTTTAAATCGCACAAGATATCCTTGATGCGGGGACTACACCTGTGAGTAATCTACGAGGATACTCGTACAGCGGACCAGTGTGGCAAACAAGTGAACTGCTACTTGAATATTATGAAAGACTTTTACGTGGCGCAATATGAAACCAGACATTTTGAAAGCTTTGTGTGACATTTGCTGGATATGGACATCAAGCCTAAGGCTAGAGTCAAAGAAAACTACAAGATCCTTTATTTGAGTAGCACGAGCTAGTACCTCAGAATCAACTGAATGTGTGAAAAAGAAGGTACATTTTTTAATTGTGAATGACATTATGTGGCACTTCGGAATGTTTAAATTAAGGTGGTTTAAACGGCATCAATCACTTATAATATTAAGGTCGTTTGACAAAAAAAGGCAGTCTTGCGAGTTATCAACTCTTCTGTATAGTTTCAGATCGTCTGCATTTAGTAATGATGATGAACTTAAACATGAAGGCAGCTCTTTGATAAATATATTAAATAACAAAGGGCCAAGTATAGATCCTTGTGGTACTCCTGATGATGGTGAGAAGTTTTTGGATCTTCTGTCATTTATACGAACACAACATGAACGGGAAGTGATGTAGGAATGAAACCATGTAAGCATGCCTTCAGATAATCCATAGTTTTTCAGCTTCGTTAGCAAAATTTTAAGTGGTACGGAGTCAAATGCTTTTCGAAAATCCGTATATATGGCATCAACCTGGGAGTTGGTATCTAAAGCATGCGAAACATAATCCGAAAATTCCAGCAGATTGCTCAAAGTGGATCTATGTGTAATAAAGCCATGTTGTTGATTAGATAGCATAGGGGCTAGCACAACAAATAGCTTAGAATGCATTTGCCGTTCGAAAATTTTGGGAAATGTTGACAGAATAGAAATAGGACGGTAATTAGAAATATAGACGGATTGCCAGATTTGAAAACGGGAAAAATATATACCATTTTCCAAATATCAGGAAATGTCCCATTAAAAATGCTAAGGTTAAACAAATAAGACAATGGGGAGGAAAGAGCTGACGAAAGCAAATTTACAAAAAAGCAAGGGATTCCATCTGGATCAGGGCCAACAGAGTCATTCAAATTGTTAAGTATATTTTCAATATCGGAGGGCAATATGTTGAAATCACCCAAAATGGTCTGATACGAAAAGTTAGGACTGAAACTACGGTTAGCAGGAGGATTAAGGTAGAAGAGAAAAAACATGCAAAGAGATTAAGAGTCGAGTCAGGATTATCTGCACTTGAATCGCACCAAAACATCTTATTCGGTATACCCGGCGATTTCTTAAGTGCACGAATATAAGTCCAAAATGGTTTAGGTAGATTATTACAGAATGATTCTTCAATATGACCGAAATAATTATTGGTGGCGCACTTTATCACTGATTTTGCTGATGATCATAATCTTGTAATTCATCTGATGCTTCCGAGGACTTTAGGAGTTTATATTTATTTCTAGCCTTCTCTTTACTTTTGAGCGCCTAACATACTTCTCTATTATACCATGGAGCATCAATATCATTTTTTGGACACGAGATACCAGCGAAAAAGTTATCCTGCATTATGTTAGACGGTGCATTAGATATCGCAGGGAAATATGTCTTTTTGAAATTATAAATAGCTGGTTGAAATGCACGGTCACAACTTAACACCGGTATGGCCAGATCAACACATAATGGAGGGTGATGTGGATCAGCTCTAACATAAGGACGGCCAGAAGTGAGTACTGCATTATTTGAGAGTGTTGAGCTTAAGAGTACAAGATCCAATAACTTTCCATTAATGTTCTGAATGAAATTTGTTTGTACTAATGAATTGAAGGCGATACATGATGACAAGCAATTGGATAAGATTTTCCTTCTACTGGAGTCGAATTCCTTTACCAGAGCACCTTACTGCCAAAATTCCTGCGATAAGATAACTCGGCACTCAGCATTCACGTCTATTTTGAAAGAAGCCAAGAAACGGCTCTTGCTTCTTCCAGGGTAAATATGATGGAGCCATACCTAATTTTCGTGTAACGTAGTCTTCGATTTGCGAAGCGAGACACAAAGATTCGAATGGGCTGAGTGACGATTTGAAGCGGCTGGGCTCATTAGCTTGGATAGTCGGTACATTGGCTGGTTGCTGCTGTGGCAATGAGGAAAGAAGAACCATTGTTTGGTGACTTTGATGCAGCCAAGGTTTTTGGAATCGCTCCCTGGCAGGCAGTTGAAGATCCAGATGATGATGAAGACATCGATCGGATTCTGGGCAAACCGTACGCTTCGCATTGTTGAGTGTTGGAAACTTAGACTGAGACTTGCTACGAGGTGGGATGAACTTCGATGGGTCCAGGTTGGTAGTCAACAGATCACCTAACTCATATGGATCAGGTGACATAGGCAGCAGTAAACGCTTAGAAGTCAGATTGCTTTCAGTTTTGGACGGATCAGGTAACGTATCCGTGAATTTCAACAACGAGTCCACCTCATCGTATGCTGATTGACATTTTGTTTGCAGAGTGTTTAGTTCATCGGATAAGGATTTAACTGTTTGGCTAGCTAGTCGGAGACAAGAGATATTGACCGACAAAGAATAGCGCCTGCACGATTCACAGTACCAATGCACACCCCTTTCAGATTTGTTGATTACATCCGCCACTGTCCCTTTATTGCTCACCCAAGCAGCATGACGTGACCGATTGCAAATGCCGAAACACAATAATAATGGCGTTTTATCGGCAGTGTCGAAATGTTTTTTTGCACAGAGGGACATTTTAGTGGGACGGGAGGGCGGAAGAGGAATTGTTCGAAAAGTAATCCCCAATTCCGACGCCCCAAGCTACTGTGACCCCTTTTTATCTTTCACGACCGTCCGATATTCGACTATGTGAAGTGAACGCCCACGTCTCCCTGTAGAAGTCCCGCAACAGCCTGTCCATGTGGCAGACATCTTCTTCCTGTTCTGCGCAAAGCCTGTAGTCGAGGATCTGCTCAAAAGCTAAGCCAGGTAGAAGTCAGTCTCGCCGTACGATACATCTTCGCTTCGTGCTATTCACCCACGACTGCTGCCAATAATTGAGTGAGCATTGTCTCTCGTTGCGGGCATCTGTATCGCTTGTGCTTTCGCTTCGACGTAGGATGACAGTGCGGCTCTCTCTAGAAAGGATGGTGATATGTATCACGCCAGCGATGATTAGCACCACCGAATCAGAGACATTCGCATATGAAGGTGCAATCCTCAATGCTCCTCTTCTCCGTACGTATGCCAAGCATTTTCGGTACAGCTCCTTGCTAAGAGCGTTGCCCCATATTTCTGCTCCGTTACAGTAGCACTGACTCCACGGACCTCATTATAGGTACCTGCTTGATGTATTGAGAACCCCCTACGTTGGCTATAAGTCGTCTCAGAGCCAATACGCCCGAAGCAGCTTTGTCAATCGTTGTTCTGATTTTCTCAGAGAAACTTATCTTTGAGTCGATCATGAACCACAGGTGCTTTACGGATGGTCTCGATTCTATCAACACTTCCTCAATACTGATCGTCCTTACTGTAGAGATTTTCTTCTTTGTCAGGACACCACTTCGGTTTTTTTTCAGTGCTAGGCTGAACCCTCGAGCCGTGATCGAGTCTCCCACCCGACGCATTAGCATACCTAGTCTACATAAGTTGCGCCTGTTCGACGGTACGTCCAACAACTAGCGACGCAATATCATCCAAATAGCCGATCAGGCGTGACTCATCCGACAGCTCCTGTCTCAGTTGTCCGCCGTACGATATACGAGTATTCCGCAAATCTGGACCACGGATAGGTCCTTGAGCAACACCTGATATAACTTTCATTCTTCGTGGGCACTACACTGTATCGTAGAGCAGGCTTCGGTCCTCCAGGTAATCCCTCAAAAGCAGCCAAAGATTTGAGAGGGATTTGAAGACTTGTCGTGGCTTACGTAGGGTTTTCAATTTTAAACCCATTAAAACACACATTGTTACCTTAATATTTTGATAAGATTTTCACTTGTCTTAACAACGGCTTAGATTTTCTTCTATGAAAATCACCCCTTGATTGATTTGTAATGATAAGATTATTTTGATTGAAATCTACGATACAGTCTGTATGCATATCCATACGGATAAACATCACATTATTATTCGAAACACAAGTGCAGTGTTAATTATATATATATATATATATATATATATATATATATATATATATATATATATATATATATATATATATATATATATATATATATATATATATATATTATATATTCATTTCATCTCTTCCATTTAAATTTAGTTTTTTATGAAAAAAAAATAAACGGACAGCTTTAGTTAGTTTAGTAAGTTTCCTTACTCAGTGATAACTTTTAACAATATTTCAAATCTATGTCATTTAACACGTATTTACCTCTCTTTTAGAGCTTTTTAATCCGTTTACACTTCTTTTAACATTATTGGTTTATTTTATGGAGCATAATTTAAACATTAAAAATTTCATAAATATTTTCCTATCGTTTGTTAATATCTCCTTGTATCCTTCATATGAGCATAAAAAATTCAATAAAAGCTCCTAGCTAAGTAAAAAAAATAAACAGCCATGAAAGAACTTATTAAATATGTACTCGCGCATACCCAACCAGAAATATCAACAAGCACTTGTAGTGTGCAATCTTATCTATTCAGGATTTTAGAGTGTCGTTATGTGAAAGAAAACATTCCATGGCGTCTAATAATAATAAATATAATGATGAAGAAAAAAACCGAGTGATAATGATAACAATGTATCCTACTACATACACACGTTCATGCGCGAATATGCGGACGAGTATAATGAGATTGGTGATGAAGCAAATAATAGACTGCTGTCGACTTAGTGTGTACAAGACAGATAATGAGGAATTATATGATGGGGCATGGCATAAATTCTTAGATATGTTCATATTCTGTTTTTATGGGGGTGATAGCATTGCTAAGACAATAGTTTTATTGTCTTATCAAAGGCTGTGTTGGGACAGAAAAGATAAAGGAATAGATATTGGTACAGTTTTCCTTATCGATAAGATATGGGTAAAAAAAATGAGTATTGTTGAAATGTGGAATAAATTAACCAGGTACTTTCATGTGTGATACAATTGTGTTTTTCAAATGGACTTGAATGAATGGATTTTTTATTGGAGTCGAACGTAGATTAGGTTGAAGATGGATATGGTTATTACTTATCTTCTCAGGCAATGACGCAACAAAATAAAGCGCAGTGAAGATCGAATATTTTCTTATCAATATCGAAGCAGGTCCAATAGATAAAATTACGCTCCCAAAGAGGTCGCATATAACCTCTTAAGCCATTCAAGAATAATCTGGCAAAATACTGAGATTCTAAAATTTACTTGTATTCTGTTTAAAACAGATGCCATTGCAATGTATGTTGGTTACATAGACTGATAAGTTCCTTAAAAACGTTAAAGCATTAAAAGAATAAAGGTAGGTTGCACTGAGCATTGATCTTGTGATGTATGAAGCGTTGAAAGTAGTTCGCGAAGTGAACAAACGTTCCAATAGATGCTCGTTGCAAACGGAGTCATTCAAAAGACTGTTAGCTTGCGTACTACTCATAGATGTCAGAGAGAATGAATGCGAAATACATCGCGAGAGTTGAAGTACTTCATGATGTGGCGTGAAGTTGGCTGTTAATTCGAATTTCAAATAAATTTGACGTGACGTCTCACACCAATTTTCGCGTCTTGAACCAAATCAATTTTCTGTGCGTTTGTTCTAATTTAAACGAAATAAAAAATTAAAAATGACACCCTACGAAGGATGCGTCCCTGACATGCTTCCGGTAGCTGTTTTTACTATCCCATACACATCACTACATTGCTCTTTTCCCAACGCAACAACCCTCGCAATCCTTGTCAAACTTTTCAGTTTAATTCATTATCACATTTGCAAAACTTCTGCACTATATTCAACACGATTTATCTTAAAAATTGTTCTGTGTACGATTTTAAAATTAACATGACAAGATGTTTCCGGTTTTCAATCATATGGTTGAGTTTTCGTTGACAATTCGGGGGTTAAAGTATAAGCGGAGTGGAACTTTCGTGACGGCAACTAGAGAGCCACTTGAATGTGTGGATGCTCTAGCGGCGTGAAAGATGGGGGGATTTCAATTCGTATGGGAGATGAAGGCATTTATGTAGTAAAAAAAACTTCACTCACATATGGATGAAAATAAGTATATTTCGCGCCCACTAGTTTATATGTCTTTGGTACTGCTTCATGCAATGCCGGCAGTCTAGAAGGTGATATGATGGCGATCATGTATATTTGTAAAACTAACTAAATTCGAATTAGCGTCAATCAAAACATGCATTGGCTCATAGTCTGAAAACAAAACTAATAAAACGAATTCGTTGCCACCAGATTTGAACTAGAGAGCCATTACATAGGAGGTTAGAACTTCAACACATAGATAATGATGTTATATTTAATGGAGGCATAAACATCTGACCTCCAAGATTTTAAAATTTCGCTATTAGTGTCCTTGTTAGGACTATTACGAAGGCCTAACCAACCTGGGGCGAGTTCCGCTGGACGTAGCACCAATATACACACTTGTACTTATTCGCTGCGTACGCGTATCCACTCGTTTGCTCTGGAATACCTGAAAATTCCACTCAACTTCACTTCAAAGCTTCCCCAACGAAACACACGTTTTGTCCGTCAAATACATTTATTTTATTTTTCAATTACAATTTCTACTCTGATCGTCTGTTGCGGGTGCCTCCCGTTTACGGCGCTGTTCTGCCTTGAATTCCAACTCCAACGCTTTGATTTTTGTTCTGAATGCCTCCCGCTCCGCTTTGGTAACCGCAAGACGTGCCAATCGGCGCATGTCACTGTTCTTGCAGCGGAACTCGACAATGCGCCCACCTCTTGGCCGCTTTTCTTCCGGCGCGACCACCGTCGTATCGAGTGGCTTGGTCAAGCGTGTCCGGTACTCCTCGGTCGTGATTTGCCTCGGACCTGCTCCGGGCGTCGCAGCAATTGCTTCCTCGAGCGATACATGGGGTTGCGATGTCATCACAGGCTGCTGGTGGTGGTTGTCCAGTCGCCGCCCTCGTATGTCGGTTGTGGTGGTTGCTGGCGGTGCGAGCTGGTCAATTGGTTGGCGATGGCGATTTGGCCCAAATCGTTATCTCCGCACGATGCTGGCGTGGTGCCGGTGAGTTTGCTGGCAATGCGTGTTGATCGTGGTGGCTGCTGGTGGGGCGAGCTGGTCAATTGGTTGCCGATGGCGATTTGGCCCAAATTGTTATGCCCGGACGATGCTGAATGCGTGGTGCCTGTGAGTTTGCTGGCGATGCGTGTTGGTCGTGGTAGCTCCTGGAGGTGCGAGCTGGTCAAATGGTTGCCGATGGCGATTTGGCGCGAATTGTGTTGTCCGCACGATCGCTGGATCGAAATCACGTTAGCTTGCTCGTCCCTGGGCAAAATGCCTTAGGGAAACTTCTGCTCGGGCAAGAGCCTCGAGCAGGGCAAGTAACGCTCTTTGACTGGTGAACGTACGGGCTGGCAAAATAGCTGGCTGATGCGCGTAGGGCTGCTTTCCGTTCGGCTACCTGGATCCTGGCTGGAACTCTTTTGAAAATTGTCAGTCTTGGGCTAAATGCCTTGAGACGATTCTACTCGGGCAAAGACCTTGCGTAGGACAAGCGTAGTATCAAGAGTGTTTGGTTTGTTGATGGACATGAAAATTTATACAAAAATAATAGTTACCTCAAGTAACCTTTGTTCTCATTCATTTGCATTTCATATTGGGTGCATTTACCTCTTTGTTTAGTCAACTAAAATAACGATTAATATTAATAGTAAATTAGGTTAGTGGACTGTTTTGGGAAATTTTCACGTGGCCATCTATCGGTGACTGGCAACAATGCTTCAGTTTTTCGAGAAGTGATTTTATATGTGTATTATTTCCATTCACCCCAAATTTGTGGGTTTGGTCAATGCCAAGCTAAGTGGATGAGCACGAAGTATATGGCATACTCACGCATACACTTACTTCTCAAGCTTTTGCGAATGATGCAGTATATCTACGAGAACCAATGTGTGAAGCGTTAGTAATGCTCGAGACATTTGTCGAGCCTAATGTCTCGAGGTTGGCTCGGTTAACCACAATATCCTGCTTCTCTCAAGCCTTGGAAGATTTATTGTGGCTCTGGTGTTGTCGCAATGACTAAGCATCCTCGAGCTTCTAGAAAAAAGTGCATGATGTTTTTTTGCCTCGGGTATCTCAGTTGCTCCTGAACCAAACAATAGGTCCCCAAGATTGTCTTTCCTGTTTCGGAGAAAAACTCTACAGCACACTATACAAGTAGAATACTCCAGTGTTTTATATACAAATCTACAAGACTTGTACTTTCCGTGTTTCTGAAGGCCTTATTTCTTAAAGTGCGCTCCTAGTTTACAATGCCCTGTGAGATATTATACGGTTTTTTTTTGCCTAGTTTGATGTAGTTTCTTATCTAAGGCTCCAGGGAACCATTTCAGTGTTTTTTTACTGGACGACTTTTCCAATGGTCTCTATTTTCTTTTCTCCATTTTTTTTCAAGTTGCCCCATAAAACGCATTTCAATTACACTGAAAAATTTAGACTAACGAACATTGTCACGAACATTCTCGATAATTTGTCTGCTCCAGCTTGGATATTAGAAACGAAGATTGTTGATCCTTTGTCTATACAACATTCTGCAGGTCCTATGATAGCATAGCCCTTCGCCAGTAAGATACTTGGCATCATTCCCACTTGTTTTTAATCGAATGCTCCCTTCGTGCATTTTTGCACCTTATCCATCAATACAAATGTATGTGTTGGTTGGTCTTACCATAATAGCGCATATCGATCGCACTATTGTTAGAATTCGCACACTGAATGTTTGAACATTTGATCCCACTCGCGGTTGTCTTGATTATCATCATCGTATTGATTTTCGTCACTCTCGCATCCGTTCTCGGCTGGCAACCAGAGAAATCGCTGACTTAATTGAAAATCAAGAAAAAATATAATCCACGGGTATAGTTGGTAACACGTCAACAGAAAACCCTGTTTCACGCTCTATTTACTGATACGCGACGTTTGCAATGACGGCCATGAATCCGATTCAAGTTAAATATCCGTATTGCTTGTTCTGCGTTGTTTCATAAAAACTGAATTTACTACAAGATTGTTGACAATAAAATAGTGAAGATTTACTTAAAAACTTGTAAATTTGTATGCAAATTGGAATATATAGTAAAATGCAATTGTTAGAAAAGGTTGAGACACTCATTCTCTTATCGGTTTTCCTTGTTTGTTTTTTTTCCCCGATTCATCAATTATTACCACAATAGCACAATTTTATTCTCATTACGAAAATACTAATCAATCTAACTTCTTTTGGACAAAAGTGTTGCACAATGAACAGTATTCACTTTGACAGTATTTTCTAAGTATATATTTTGGGGTATTTAGTAGGGAAATGCACAAAATAACACGCACAGCGATCCACCAAACTTCCAATGCAAAAATGCAAGATCCCGCATATATCGGCGATGGCGTGCATGAGATAACTCAAGCATGCAATGACCGAACAATGCAATCAAAGCATATCACTTCACCTTATGATTTTGCGGGTGGGAACCGTATTCCATTCACTGCCATTTTTCCCTAAGAAGGACATTTCTCACGAATAAAACAAGACACATTTATTTTAGCACTTCTAGTTACATCTGATTATTTTTTTTTTCTTTAATATCCACTATCCGCGAAATGAATTGAATCACGTGATTCAATTTTTCTCAAAATACATTCGCTTTGGGCTCCTGCTAAACTCCACTACATTCGCGACGGCTATCCCGCTTGTCCTACGATCCGCGAGTCCCACATTTTCAATCAAGAAATGAAGAAACTGCATCTGTTTCTACATTTGAAATCGGATTCATTGATCGCGGCTTACACTCCAAAATATCGTCAGTAACCACCATAACGCAAAAGAAATCTTTTATCGCAAAGCACCACCCAGAATGTTTCGCTGCCGGCGTATGCGAGATCACCCAAATCTTAACAGTTCCCTTGCATGATGACTGGACGTAATCTTTTAACGCCACAGTTAGGCAATCGTTTATTCTTGCTTTACGATTTCAAGTCCCGCACAAAAATACAAGTAAGCAAAATAGCTTCATGTGATTCCATCCCCCCAGACAGCGCGAAAACCATCCTGCCATCAAAAATGTGTTGTTAGTAAAGCAACACTCAATGTAATTCCATCCCCCCAGACAGCGCGAAAACCATCCTGCCATCAAAAATGTGTTGTTAGTAAAGCAACACTCAATGTTATCCCCGTATGCCTTTACCACCTCTCTCGACGAGCCTCTGCATGGCGGTAACGGCAGATTCTCGTCGATACAATCTAGCAATTGCTTCGCTAGCAACGGGGGTTACCATTATAGATTTTTTTATTCATTGTTTTATTTACTCCTTTATTTATTCTTTGAAAAAACTTTATTTATTGCGGGTTACTAATAATAATGTCAACAAATTGCATACCAAATTTTTCCACACTTACTGCGTTGTTATTATTATGCAATGGTCTTATTTTTCATAAAGGTTTCTCGAGCAGTTTGCCTAGGTGGGCTGCTCGATTACTACACTGCTTATACACTTAACAACTGATTCTAACATTATTACACAGAAAATTTTTAATTTCATTTTCTTATTTTTGCTTCTACGTTACTCTAAGGTGATCATCATTAGTTTAGAGTGTATGTTAATACCTTGGCTCACGAGTCCATGTATATATAATATAATTATCTAAATTACGACGGCAAACAAGTGCACGACCCCAGTTACGTACAAAGTCATTGTAATAATATGCATCCATTATATTTACTTTCTCTCTGGAATACTATTTCAAGTCTATATACAAATATTCTTTTGATTTTGTTTTACACCAGACTTGGCTTCTCTGTAAATGGAACCTCCGTTGAAACGCCAACGATAGAGTACCAACTAATGTGTGGTACCAATTCTGGAAAATACGAAGCATGTCATCATCCATACCAACACCCTAATCCAAGGAAAATGGTTAAGGTAGAAATATACGTGCTTTATTATGTGTCATTCAGATAATCCTTTCAGAGTATCATCAGCCACAATTGTCTGCAGTAAAAATAAAAGGAAGCCTCTCCATGTACTTCATAGGTTGCTTCATTGAGAGCAACTTCAATAATCAAGAAATAAGACTAGAGGATTGTCTTCTTTATGCTCCAAGGACTCCTGTCTTCCTGTTCAGTGCATCATGTGCATGTCATTGACTGCTTCGATACATGTGTTTCCGTTTTGAGTAAAATGTGAACAGGCCCTGTTATTTATTTATTTTTCGGACTAATGTTGAATAGACCGAACCTTTCTCTAGTGATTTGAAGGGTTGAAATAAGTTTAAAGCCCATCACGTACTCCTTTCTGTGAAGATCATAAACGCTTCTTTCCTGCTGAGCAATATAGCTCCACTAGTAAATCTCGTTTTAAATACTATCCTTTTTTTTAGTGCTTTAATACATTTTCTAAGGTTGCAGCACTTTCTTTGACAGTGTTCTTAGCCAAAGTTTGTAAAATATCTTTCATATAATACCAGTTGTTGACAGTTGGTACATTCGGCTGCGTTGTACAGTGAAGTTACTCCTAACAGTTTCATTTATTTTTCGTTCCGCCCGTTAAGTTTAGACAATTTTGGCGGTAGGTGTTAATAGTGAGTCGGTGGTCGCAACTGTAGAGCGCTTACTCTAATTTTCGGCAGTAATATTCGTCCCACCCGACGGGCTCTGCGTGCTATAGCGTATAGGTTCAAGTCCAAATTTTCACTATTCAACGTTCCGGTGCGAAAATGGTATGGCTCGAAGCGAAGGAAATATTGCAGCCTTAAGTCCATCGATTCAAAATGAGCCAAGTCTGTCGATTCTAGTCGTTCTCAAGAATTGGGCATCGCTCAAACGACACTGTGGCGTATTTTGCAGAAAGATCTTGGCCTACATGGTTGCAGGATCAAATTGACTCAAGAACTGAAGCCACTTGATCATTCGAAACGCCAAAACTTCTCCAATTGGGCTCTGGCAAAGCTAGAAGAAAATGAAGAATTTCATCGAAAAATCATCTTCAGCGATGAAGCTCATTTCTGGCTCAATAGCTTTGTTAATAAGCAAAATATGCATTATAGGTCAGCAACAAACCCACATGTGCTTCTTGAGACACCGTTGCATCCACAAAAATTTACTGTTTGGTGCGGTTTTCATGCCGGAGGTATGATTGGGCCGTATTTTTTCGTGAATGAATATGACTGTCATTGGAGAGCGCTATCGTGTTATGTTGGAACATTATTTGTGGCCAGAATGACATCAATGATATATGGTTTCAACAAGACGGTGCCATTAGCCACACGGCACGCCTCACAAGCAATTTATTGAAAGGAAAATTTGGTGAACGTACTATCTCGAGAAATGGTCCGGTCGAATGGCCGCCTCGTTCATGCGATCTAACGCCATTGGATTTTTTTTTATGGTGCCATATCAAGTCATTGGTCTATGCCAACAAGTTAGTAACTTTAGGTGAGTTCAAAGACAACATCCAACGCGAAATTACCTACGTTCCGGTCGAAATGTGTGCCAAAGTGCCGGAAAGTTGGGTCCAAAGAATCGACCGCTGTAAACGGGTGGTCATTTGACCGAAATCGAATTACGTTCATAAAACGTAATGCACATTAAATTTGAACCCAATATTTAGAATATTTCTGTGTTTTATCGATAGATAAAATTGTTATGTCTTTAATGAGAAACCCTTTATGTACTTCATACAATATATGGATCCTGTGTAAAGTGAGCTCCGATTTTTGAAGCTTCAAGCTTGATAATATTCAGGTTTCTTGGACCTTATTGACATAATAAAATCAGAAGTATGTAAACAGTGCAAATGTAGTGAAGATTTTCCTCAGTTCTACTCTTATTCTTTGAAAGTTTAGCACTATTATTGCAGCTTCCTGCATTATTGGAACTAGTTCCAAAGATATATATTGTAAGCCTTCTCAAAATTCAGATAGCCAGTCATTTGGATACGAATTGTCGTACTTTGTGTCTGGCATGTAAGCCGTCTTGTTACCATCGTCTGCATTGAGTTCTAAAGTTGGCTTCTGTGGTGATGATTCAAAAGCTTAAAAGAACATTAACTCCTACCCACCATCCTGCCATAAACCTTCCTACGAGTAATCCTAGATTCCAGCTTTGAGTTTGGAGAATACTCGTCAAATTGCTGCTCACTGACCCTAAACAAAATCTACTGATATCGTACTTACAAACAAATTCATTCCTGCAAAGGCTTTTATTTGCGGCTGCCTGTATCTAGCGATTTTGTAAATGGTAAAGTACGTAAAGAACAATAGCCTAGGGCCCCGATGGAACGGGTTCCCATGCAAGAACTCTCCATCTCGGGAAAAGCCCCTTCAACGTGAAAAAAACTACAACCTGATGGCTGAGTTAGATTCAATTTAATCAATTCTGTAAGCCGAAATACATTTTCTCACTCAAGCAAGTTGAGTAAGTAGGAAAGTGTTCCTACCGGAAGGTCTTTGTAACCACCCTAGGGTTCGAAACAAGTTTTCTAACAGCGTGAATCGAACTTTGGTGAGAATTGCTTCGCGTTCTCTTTACACATACTGAAATCGAAGCATTTCCTTGATTTTAAACTCAACACAGCGTTTTCGTCCCTGGATTCCATCACAATCGGAGACAATTGACCGAGAGTAATAGGTTTCCATCATCATCTATGGCACGACAGCCCAATCCAGGCCATGGTCTCCAGGATTAATCTTAGTGGGGCCAATGGAAGCTCTCCGGAAACATATAGAGGCTCCGATGTTCTCCCTTCGCCCTAGTTTTCCTACCTACATATTTCTTGTACGCCTGATTCTTTTTGTCTAAAGCATGCTGGCACGCACCATCGAACCAATCACTTCTTTTGCACCAGGCTTGATGTCCGATTGTGTGTTCTGCCACGGTCTCAATAGCCGTGTTCACTTCCATCTAGAGCTCGTTCTTTGTTTTCAGCGATGAGTCTGATAAGATGGCAGCCAGCTGTTTGTCGAGGGTCCCCGTGCAACTTTTTGCTATGGATTCCGTTTGGAGCCTTTCGATGTCAAATTTTTGAAGCGAGCTGATCTTCGATGAATACGCTTTTGACATACGACATCGTTAAGTTAATTTGATCAAGTAATAATCTGAGTTACAATTGGCTCCTCGGTATATACGGACATCAAGTATGCTCGAAGCCGAGCGTTGTTGGATCAGAACATGGTCGATCTGGTTTTTAGTGCTGCGTTGAAAACACCCAGAATTGTTTTTGTGTCGTTTGTAGGCAATGAGTCGACAAGTCTTTCTGGGTAACTGAAGAAAGTTGCCTTCGTTTCTTCTACCTTATCTTCGGTCGGGGCATGTACGTTGATCAGCCTGATTGTGAAGAATTTCGCTTTTAAACGGATCGCACAAAACCGTTCATTAATTGCCTTAAAATCAGTAGCGTGCGATTTGAACTCCCTTTTTCTTATTAATTTTTCTTTGTGTGACGTTTAACCCCCCTGGGCATTACGCAAGGTAAGCACATGGTGTACGAAAATTATTCCCGAGGCCGAAAATTGGAAAAGTGGTAGAAAACAGTGCAGGGATTTCTTTCCCTGGGACCGCGTGGTGGGTAAACGAAGATTGTGTTTCTTACGTGGCGGATAAGTGACGATTGTTTGCGAATAATTGAAGGGTCCGGTAGATTTTTTCATGGTTGTCTACGTTTTAAAAAAGTGAAGGAGCAGGCTGATTAGGGAATTAAAGCGAGGAAATATATTCGGTTAGTCGTGATCGCGCTCGATGACTCTAGGGGCGCATGGAGATCGAGGCGCCCCAACCCCAGCACCCTTTCCGTGAGGTGGTGATACATTGACGTGAGAGTGTTCATTCCTATGTGCTTTCTCTTTTATTTTTTCCCGCAAAGTTGTCGATTTTTTTTGTGGTAGGGAGGTGAATGCCATTTATGCACAGAGTGTGGGACTCTCATGCGCGACTGGACTACCCACTAAACACCTCCCCTGTCAACCTGAGAACCCAGCCTGGAACCGTTTGACACATTACTTCGGGCCAGGCCTCGATTTGTTACGCCGTGGGGCGCCTTCAAGCTAAGGAGTCCCTTTTCTAGTGGGAGGGGAGAGGGGAAGAGGAAATGCCAGAAGAGCGATCCCCCAGCCCCAGTGCCCCCGGCTGCTGTGAGTCCCTTTTATATTTTAGGACTACCCGAACATAATGTGCCACCTGGTTCCATTTGTCAACCGATTCGAGTATCACCGCAACTATATTATCCGGGGTGAGCTCTCCCGTCTCCCTGTAGAGTTCCCTTCGCAGCCTGACCCATTTTGTACTCGCAAAAAATGTGTGACAGGCATTGTCCTCCTCTCCTGGGCAAAACCGACAATCGGGAGACCGTGACTTACCGATCTTGTGCAGGTAAGACTGAAAACGCCCGTGCACGCTCAAAAGCTGGGTCAGATAGAAGTCAGTCTCACCATGCCTTCGATTTAGCCACGGTCTCACATCCGGGATGAGGTGTGCAGTCCACCTTCCCTTCGTGCAATTCGGATTGATGATCCGATTGATGGTTGGATTCAAGTTGCCAGATTGATATCATGTCACTTTCAAAACCTCTACAGTAGATCAAAAGGGTAATTCAAAATCGAATGCAAAAAAGAGCTTATAAAGCTTTTAAGGGGGATTCCCTGATATTTGAAGGTGACACATGATGAGATCTTTTCAAAATAGGTCCTAAACTGGCAATATTTTCATTGGGGAAGAGAAGAGAATAGATGAACAAACAATTTGTCTTACTCTCCCTCGCGATTAGACAATTTTCCTCCGAAAAAAATCATGAAAGTAGGTCTTCATGGATACAGCGCTTACAAATACCTCAAGAGTTAAAATTCGATCAACTTTGCTATTAATAGTATATTTTATGAATCTGACCTTGGACAACAATGTCCTCAAATATGTAAAAAACGCTCGACTAGAGTTATACAAGTATACCACGTGATACTGTGAAAATACACGTTTTCAACGAATCTAGATACTACAGATGAGTAGGAATTTCGATGAAAATTTTAGAAACGGTTTGTAACATTGATATGTTATCATGACTATTCAAATACTGCAGTCAATCTACTGAGATGAAACTGACGGCAAATTGAAATACATAATAGCCAGTTTCAAACTCATGTTATGGAATATATATATATATATATATATATATATATATATATATATATATATATATATATATATATATATATATATATATATATATATACGAGGTGTGCTCAAAAAGTATCGCGAATTTTGAATTTTATGGAAGAAACTGACATTCGGCAATCTATTATCAACAGGATTGTCAACTGATGAGTGAGATAGGACAAAAAAGTGCTAGAATAATTAATAGTAACGACTTAAAAAGCGATATTTGCCTTAGTATCGACTAAACAGCGTGATAAAAAGCATGTACTTTATTATGTGCAGCAGTACTCAAAGGGTTAACGCTCCTAAGTGTTTCCATGTTAGCTTCTCAAATAAATTTTATTCCATTAACTTTAACCCGTTAACGCCTAAATAGTTTTGTTGGTTGACCGCATTAACGATCTATGTAGAATCTTTTATTGAATCTTGCATAACACTATTTCTATCAAGTTTTACAGATGACCAGCGAAGAATGCTTATATTTAGCCAATCTAATATAAATAAAAAAAATCATAAATTCTTAAGTATTAAAAAACTCTTTTAGAAATTCTTTTCAAAAATTTAATTTACGACCGCCATAATTAAAATTAAATAACAGTGTTTCGAAAATTCAAGGTCGAAAATGTTTTTACGCGAAAATTTTATTTTCTGTCTCCTGGAACATCAAACAGGGATGTTGCAAAGATTAAAAATATAACAAATTGTTCAATTGGTGTTTTTTGAGAATTCCGATTGTACTCCAAACAAGCAGATGGCAAACAATGAAAAATTCAAAAATATTCTTTCAAGCATCATTTGTATCCTTAATTCACTAAGCTCGTCTAATTTTCACAATTACATTTCTAATTTGCCACATTGTTTTTTCTTTTTTCAGCCATAAGATCGCAAACATTTTATTAAGTTTCCCAATAAAATCTTTTATGTGTGTGTACACAAACTCTTTTCAAAATTTAGAATAAAACAACACGCTAAGCTTTGAGGCTCCTTACAATTTCTAAAATTAAAGCTCATAATGTTATCTAAAGTTTCGCGGAGATGTATCTTCAGCCTCTTTAATGGTTCATTTAAATAATTTGATTAAGGCCCACATGCATTGTGAGCCCAGCCGTCCCGGGAAAATCTTAAAAATCGTTTTATCGCCCCACACACAATTCCTCGTAATCTTCCTATCATCATTCCCATCTTCATCATCTTCTGGATCAACATCATCGTCTGCAATTGCGTTTTTCGTGAAGAAATTTTTATTAAGTTTGATTGGACACAATTGAAGCTCGTCATCGTCATCATCATGTGTGTTTGCATGATGATTGTATGGAAGGACGTTTGATGGAATCGTCTTGACTATGGTGGAGGTCGCGCCGAGCATGATGAGTACACATACATATGAGTATGGAAATTAAGTGAATCAACTGAGAATGAGTTTCATTTATTTTTGTTCTTGTTTTCACGTTCGATTCAGCTGAGGAATTTTCATGTACTCGTACATTGCGAAATTTTCCACGAAGACATCCGTTTTTTCTCAAAAACATTCTACTTTTACTCAATATTTCCCACGAGTCATAGAACAATAAAATATGCAGCACTACCTTCGCTTGCGCTGCCACCACGCGGTTTCGTCGCGAGCAAAGCATGAATGAAAACTTATTTTTAGTCCATCCACAACACATGGTTGATTCCCCTGAACACATGGAAAACATGTTCAAGACCGATTCTTCACATTTCCCGATGTGCTGCTGTTGATTTCTCTTGAAATGTTCTCATTTTCAACTTGAATTGCTATTCAACTTGGCGCTCTATTAGAATCAAAAACAGCTTCCACCCGCTGTGTCGTTTGGGGGGTAGTGAAAGATTTTGGTAAGTTCCGTTTCGATGACGTCGCGGGCAACCAAGTTTAGGCTTCTGAACTTCCCAGTTTCAGCTGGTCAGCAAAAGCAAGTACGAATTAATTCACTTATTACACCCATGAGCTAACAATTGCAAGCATACGCGTACCACATACGCATGCTAGGACTTGGGTATATGGCTAAACAATGCGATTTCGATGTTCGTTAATTAAATCATGTTCTACGTTCGATATTGGCGAGTCTTTATTGATGGCGTTCGATTTTTGCATGGTTGTTTGAATCCGTGATTTTGGCTCTTCGTCATGAGCGCGAGGCACGAGAACGCGGTTCTGATTTGGACGTGGACAATCCGAATCCGCTGCCTGTTAAGTTCGTTATAGAGATGTTTAAATTTGGTGGCGTGGAATTTGACCCAGAAAGATTCGATGCCAGCATGTTTATGTGGCAGCCTCATGTGAATGTCCCCCAATCACATTCAACAAATATTCGATTGAGTCAGTCGCGATTTGAAGAAAGTATTCAAGGAAGAAAGTGAACAACATTAACGTGGAATTTATTAGTGGATGAATCATTTTCTTTTGCTAGGTTCTTACGAGGAAAAAAATTTCATTGATGCGTTGTTTACAATTACATTTTTAGATGAAACTCCCACATTTTCTTAGGAAAGCTGGGTAGTTTTTAACTACGCCAAATCTAATTGATGTCGAGGTATGTATACAAAGGAATGTAAAGAATAAGAAAAAATATGCCCCCGCTATTACATTTCTATGATGAAAAGATAAACGGGCTCGAATGCTAATGAGCGACTGGCTATTGAGAGATCATAATATTGTTTAACTTCAAAAGTAGTGAAATTCCGCAGTCTATATGAATATGTGCGTATGTGGAACCCGTAATAAATCACCACACCTCACGTAATGGTATATGTTATCTTTATTAATTCAATTAAGGCGATACAGATAATTCTCTTCACAACTCTTAAAAAATAAGTCTGCACAATTCATTTTAATTAATTACCTCTCCTCATTCGTCGTATACCTGTCTCTCTTCCACACAGCCATCCTACTCAGACTCTGAATCGCATTCCCAAGGTTTCTTCTGGCCAGCTGACAACAATTTCGCATTGGCCCTTCTTTCTAGATTGTAACGTTAGTTTTGTTTGTTTTTGGCTATCACATAAGATCCTAAGTACGTTATCAAACATTACAATCAGCATGAAGAGCTCGAGAAATCATCGTTATTTCCAGCGAGAGCGTTGAAACTGTTGGAAAATCATGGTGCAATTCTGAATAATATAGCGTTGTCATTTATAAGCTTGAAGAAAGAAGAGGAATCATCGGAGATACTGTCGAAAGTGGGAAAGATTGAAGATAGACGAAACACAATAGTAGAAAGGATGCAGCGATATCACCAAGATAGTACGATTCGCGGAATGTCGCATAAAAACACATCTAGTGAACCGATTCAAGGAAAGTTGCCAAGAAAAACAACTAGTGAGCCGAAGAAATTTCAAAATAAATCTGAATATGCTCCAAAATCCAATTTTGTGTATAAATTGGGAACATTCTGGTCCGAAGAAGATTGGAAGCAAAGAATGCAGCGGCTAAAACGAGTACTCAAAAAATGTCCTATATTCTACAAACAAGCAGTCGGATTAACGAATCTTTTTCATGCAGAAAGCTCCGAATAACTTGTAATGAATCAGCCCTAAAACGATCGGCAGGTCGTTATTGACGTCGATGGTTCCGGAGCGACCCTTACCACTCGCTGACAATGAACCGCGTTCTGGGATAGCTGGGAGGAAGTTGAAAGTTTGTGGTTGTATAGGAAATAGGAAGACTCCGGACGAAATGGCCACCAATCGGAGTGTCGCGTAGGACGTGTTATTTTTAAACGTAAATCATCACAAATGGCGTCCAACGTGGGGCCTAAACATCCTAAAGGGGTAAAAAATTTGCTTTTTCTGACGATTTGTCCCTTTACGGAGGATGTAAAGTACCTCGGTACTTGAGCCCTACGAACAGAAGTAGTGGAGTTTCAAGGATTCCGCAACACGCCCCGATTGAAATTCTTTCCGTGCAGCTTTTCGCAACCACCTTGACGACGGCTCATGGAAAGAGAATTGCGTGAAACGAAGCCGACACACGTCCTGAGGAGCGGAACACCCCAGGATTGCGAGTGCGAACTAGCAGTTGACCGACCTTTCGTCGAGGTAGTTGCAAGCCCTACGGTCTGTTGGAATTGTCGACAACCGGGACACCGGTTCTCTGCATTTCAAGCGGAACCGGCGGTCTTCTGTTACCGTTGCAGAAAAGCGGACACGTATGCCCCAGATTGCGCAAACTGCAAGTTACGAAAAAACTTGCCAGCGAGTGCCGCAACCACCCGTCGGGACTCCTTAAGCCTGAACAAACAGATACTGAACCCATTGCTAGGTGCAACCAACGCCCAGATACGACCCCCATTTTTCTGATTCGCACCGCCAAACATAGTTCTCCTGAAGCTTTGCACAGCCAACGTCACGCGTTGCCGAGCCGGACGTTCAGGGGAATGGTAATGAGGCGAAAGTCACCTGGCATGTTAAACCCTTTCATGTTAGACTGTGGGATTATCTAGCTACTCGTCAGCGTATCTTCAATGAGGAGATGGTTATAACTGCTCTTCCGCGAAGAAAGCGAGCTCCGCGTCGGATGCGGAGCTTCCGGAGAAAGGTCAGGCAGTCGAGGAAGGCGTTGTGAACGATACATTTAGACGAATTATTGAAGGACGTTCGCCCGTATGCGTCCCGCAAAAGCGACTGGTAGGCTTGATTGACACTGGGGCCAGTGTGAACTGCATATCAGCCGATTTCGCAGGAGAGGTCCTGACGACTCACGCAGACCAAATCCAGCATTTTACTAACTGGTTAATCACGGCGAACAGAACTCGTCACTCCGTAGTGGGGAAACTTAAATCGGAAGTGATCTTTATAGGGGTCTCCAAGTCTTTGGAGTTCTGCATTATACCCAACTCACAGAATCTTTACCTAGGGGTGGACTTCATTCGAAAATTTAATTTGGCCCCGCCATTATTTTCCGGCACGATACTTGATTTGGTCGCCACTGTCCATGACGCGATCCCAACTTCTCACTTACTTCGACATGCACTGGATGCGAATCAACAACTGCGATTTGACTCGGCCATATCGGCTTTTCCATCGCATGAGAAGGAAGGTCTCGGCAGGACAACTTTGGTGTTTCAAACAATAGATGTGGGGGATGCTAAACCCCTAAAGCAGAGACATTTTGCCAAATCTCCGGCGAAGGAAAAGTCGTTATATGCCGAAGTTGATCGGATGTTAGCACTAGGCGTGATCGAAGAATCGCAGAACGCATGGGCTTCACTGGTCACTTTAGTTGTTAAGCCGAACAAGGTCCGGCTATGCTTAGACGCCCGACATTTGAATGCCGTCACTGTCAAGGAAGCATATCCTCTACCGTTCATTGAGGGTATCTTGAGTCGATTACCTAAAGCCCATTTCATTACGAGCATAGACCTCAAAGGCGCTCTGGCAGATCCCGTTAGATCCTGGCTCAAAGGAAAAGACAGCCTTCACGGTCCTAGATCACCCACTATACCAATTTTTGACCAAACCATTCGGACTGTGTAATGCCCCGCAAACAATGACGCACCTTATGGACAAAGGGATACCGCCGCATTTACGGCATCAAGTTTTCGTATACCTGGACGACCTTTGACGAACACATCGGCCTACTTCAGGAAGTGGCTTTGCATATCTAGAAAGCAGGGTTAGCCATCAACATACAGAAGATTCAGTTCACAATGACGGAGGTTAAGTATTTGGGTTACATCATTGGTCATGGCAACATCAAAACCGACCCGGACAAGACACAAGTGATTGGTGCTTTTCCACAGCCCAAGACCACCAAGCAGTTACGCCGATTCCTAGGTTTATGCGGATGGTACCAACGATTCTTACGTGACTACGCAACCATCACCGTTGACCGACATGCTGCGTAAGGGACGAAAGTTCGTCTGGGAAGGGCCCAGCTTGCGAGCCATTGAAGAGCTAAAGAAGAGTCTAACAACAGCCCCCGTACTACATAGCCCGGACTTTGGTGAGCCGTTCTCATTCCAATGCGACGCTGGTCAACATGGGGTGGGAGCAGTCTTAGTCCAGATTACGCAAGATGGTGACGAGATACCTATAGCCTTCATGTCACAAAAGTTGAACCCGGACCAGCAGAATTACACGGTCTCGGAGGAGGAATGCTTGGCGGCGGTGTTGACGGTGAAACGCTTTCGAGCATATGTGGAGGGACACCCCTTCGGAATCGTTATGGATCATGCGTCCCTGAAATGGCTGATGAGCCCAACTGATCTCCACGGCCGTTTGGCTAGATGGGCCTTGAAATTACAGGCGTTTGACTTTACGACTCGACGCCCGAAAGGAAGCCAACATGTGGTACCGGCCACCTTGTCCAGGATATTTGCCCCGGAAGGAGCCGAGTTGGCCCAGGAGGACGACAGCCCCCGATTGACCGACCTGGACCATCCCGGCTGTAGGTGACGGAGGGATTTATATACAACCGGATGGGACACGCATCCGGAGACCCCATACAAGAAGAGGAACAGTGTTAGTCATGGGTGCCCGAAGAATTGACCATTGATCTTATTAGACGTGTTCATGACCACCCATTGAGTGGGCATGGCGGATACGGTCGTACGCTTCGGCGGCTGAAAACCTATTTCTTTTGGCCTAAAGTGGTACAGCAAATAAAAGCGTATGTAGCCGCCTGTGAGTTTTGCAAGTGAACCAAAGTGCTCAATACTGTCCTTCGGCCTCCGATGGGTAAGTTTGAACTATCTCAACGAGTGTTCCAGCGCTTGTTTATCGATGTTATCGGTCCTTACCCTCGTTCGCCTTTTGGTCACACGGGAGCTGTCGTGATCCTGGACCAATTGTCCAAATTCCCAATCGTTGAGCCGATTCGTAACATGCACACCGACCCGATAGTCAGTTTCTTGGAGAAACGCGTCTTCCATGTATTTGGAGTACTGGAAAATGTTGTCTCCAACAACGGAGTCAGTTCACCTCGGGTAGCTTTCGGGACCTGATGGATAAGTATGGTATTACTCAGCAACGGACCGCAGTCGACTCTCCTCAAGCGAATGCGTCCGAGGGGCTGAATCGTACCCTCAAAGCCACCATTCGTGCCTATGTCCATCCGGATCAGAAGGATTGGGACCGCAGGATTTCCGCCATTTTCTGTGCCCTGCGTTCATCATACCACACCGCCACGGGTATCTCACCTTACTTTGCCGTGTTCGGCCAGTACATAATCTGCTACGGTAACTTGTACCGATTATTGCGGCAGTTAAAATGTTTGAAAGACCCAATAGTGTTTCTAGAGCCGCACGAGAAACTTCGAATCCTGCGAGACCAACTGCGGGAGAAGTTTGAAGATAACAGACGGGCGGGGGAGGGCCGTTACAACCTGCGATCTCATCTTTCTGGTTTCAAGGCAGGCGACGAGATCTTCCGACGGAACTTCGGGTAGAGTGAAGCGGTCCGGCACTACAATGCTAAATTGGACAAGAAATCCGAGAAATGTCGGGTCCTGCAAGTTTTAAGTCCCACGCGACATCTTATTGCGGACATTTCCGGCAAAGAACTGGGAGTCTACCCTGCCAAGGAGTTACGACGGTGAAGCGCGCCTTCCCAAAAAAGTTTTAGTTTTTTTTTTCTCGGTGTTATCCTATGATTAGCATCGCTCACCTCCACCTGGCTCGAAATCGCACACAGAGACCTTTCCTTCTAGAACGCACCTTTGGAAGGTTAGCCATCCATCCGACACACGACACACACACAACTTGATGAGTACTTTTTATGGCTTTTATAGCTCCGACGCCTAACCCAAATGGAAATTGATTAGACTTAATATTTACTAACGCATATGACGATATAGTGGTCAATCCAACCAATGACAAAAAGCATCTTTTTTCGAACAGTCTTCATCACTCTGCACTTACTATTGAGATTTCCACTCCAGTTGTGTACGACTTTCGCAATGCTGATTATGAAAGCATTAAAAACATCTTTGTGCTGTTGATTGGACTTGTACTCTTTCGGCGCTAGATCTAGAAGCAGCTTTATCGTGTTTTTACCGGATAACTCTTGACGCCGTTTAAAAGAATGTACCAAAAATTAAGAAAAAAATTTAAACTTTCGGAACTTTGGCTAAATAGCGATCTTAGATATTTCCGAAATCAAAGGAATAAATACTATAAATTGATTAAAATTTAAAAAAATGTCAGCAATGCTATTCAATCAAAATATAATGAGCTTGCTAGTGAATTCAAATCAAAATCTCGAGAAGCATATGAATTATATGTTAATTTGATTGGCGAAAATATCTTTAAAGAGCCAAAGAAATTCCATCATTTTGTAAACGTCAAGCGCAAGACTCAAGGTTACCCGTCATATATGTTTTTTTAAGGATTCTGTTTCTGACTTCCATGAGGAAATTTGCGACTTCTTTGCAAATTATTTTAAGAGGTTTATTGTAACCCTGGGAAACCAAAAAATCCCGTTTCTGAAATGCCGTGTTCAACAACTTTGATTAAAGAAGTTTAAATTTCTGAGCAAGAAATTGCTCATGCAATTGCGGGCTGGGATTCAAATAAGGGACCTGGTCCTGATCTTATTCCTCCCAGCTTCCTGATTCAGTGCAAAGGACAATTAATCGTGCCTTTCTCCATCATTTTCTAGCGGCATCTTTCCTTCTTACTAGCGGCATCTTCCCTTCTTACTGGAAATCTTCGTACCTAATACCAATCCATAAGAAGAATGATAAACGGTGTATTCAAAATTACAGAGGCATTGCTATATTATCAGTCATTCTAATGCTTTTGGAACAGATTCTTTGCAACAAGATCTCTCCTTTTATGAACCACGGCCATTGAAGAGCAGCACGGGTTCCGAAGAAATATATCTTCTACCATCAATCTTCTCATTATGACATCAAGTAGTCTATGTGATTTGGAGAAGGGTCACCAGATTGATGCAATACAAACAGATTTTAGCAAAGCATTTGATCGTGTAAATCATGATGTTCTGATAAATAAACTTCGTAATTTTGGTATTACAGGCCGTTTACTCAGCTGGATCCACTCATACCATAAAGACCACACTCAAGTTGTCAAATTTCAAGTACGATTATCCAAACAAATTTATGTTCTTTCTAGGGTTCCTCAAGGAAGTCATCTTGGATCTCTTTTAAATTTAATATTTTCATATCGCACCTCTCATCAGTATTACATGATGTACTCATCTTTTGTATGCAGATGACCTTAAAGTTTACCACGTCATTTCTTCTTTGTCGGATATGATGTTCCTTCAGCTCAAGCTAACACTCGCTCTGATTGTTGCAACAATAATCAACTTCCCTAAACTTGTAAAAATGCCAAGTGATAAGTTTTCCAAGAAAAAAGAGTTTTCTTTTATTTGACTATTACATAAACAATACAACATTTAGTAGAGTCGATAGCATTGTGGACCTTGCTTTAAACTACAATACGATGGAGTTATATCTATGGCTAATAAAATGCTAGGTTTCATCAAGAGAAGAGCTAAGGAATTCAAGAATATTTGGGTTACTAAATCACTATACATCTCATTAGTGCACCCTATTCTTGAATATGCCATCCTGATTTAGAACTCTGTTTTTGATATCTACGCTAACAGATTAGAATCAGTCCAGAAACAGTTTCTTCTTTTTGCACTAAGATCGCTTTACGACCCTAGGAATTTCCACAGCCTACCATAATATAGCTATCGGCAACAAGTACTTAATATGACAGCACTAGATTCTAGGAGAATGATAATATCTGCATGTCCAGCATTTGATATTCTGAGAGACAATATTAAGGTTCAGTGCATAGCAAACCCTTTAGAATCACAAGACAATCACCAATACTTATCGTAGATCGCCAGCGCACTACCTATGCAGACAATGAGCCATTAAACAGATGTTGTAAGTCATTCAATAAGTTTAGTAAATACTACTCCCCATCCATTACCAAAGCCTTATATAAAACTAATATCCTGAAACCCCTTCATTCCTCATCATAATTGGACGTTAATTTATTGTACCTAAATTTCAAAAAAATGTCTTGCTTCCAATTTTTATTTTTTTGTATTTTTTTTTATTGTAAGGATATGTCTTGCTTGGCAAATAAATAAATAAATAAAAAAAAAAATTCTTTAATCCGGTGAGCGTCTCCAAATACTTTCATTTGTAGTTCCAGTTTTTCGGTTGTTTAGATTTCTTGGGGTAAATCCAAAAATGTTGATTGTAATAAAATTATACCCTCTTCTGGTAGTTGTCATGTGCCCTTGAATCGGGTGTAACGCACCTGCCTGTTTGCCGTTTTTATTCTTCAGAAAAATGCATAGAACGCAGTATTGTATGAAATTTTCGATTTTCGTCTTTACTCTTTAGAGATTCCATCTTCTTAAATCCAAAATGGCCGTCCTCGTGCGTATGCCGTGTAATGCCCTTTCGCAAATTTGGTTGGTAATGCAATCACACCTTTTCTATTGACCGTCTTTGGCAGAGCACCGTCTCGTAGCAGGTAATCTTCATATTGACAACTTATTCTTTTTTATCTATTCTTGTTGTTACTTGATGGTGGATATGGTTTTCTCGCTTATACTTATGACTTTACTTCTACTTAGGAAGTTTACATGTTTTATATGTTGCGCTGACCGACAAACCGTGACATAGTCGAACTTTTCCATCGTTAGGTTCCATCCAACAATGGGACAGGGAATTTCCTATTTAGAGCTTTGTAAAACAAAAAACTACTAGTTTCGCGTCCTGCTTGTTCGTTTGTCTATCCGTCAGATCGTTCGTCACAGCAAGTTTCCTCAGAAGTTATAGCAGATAGGAAGCTCAGAGTTTGTGAAAAGATCAGAAGTGGTCTCTCAAAAGTTTAGGTCTCATCAAACAATTCATAATTTTTTAAGGGGGTACCCGCTTAAACTTAGTATTTCTCAAAAAAAATTTTATCAAAGGTAATCAAGTGGGGTATTAAAAGAAATTTTTTGATTAGAGTTTTTAGAACTGAAACAAATCAGTCATTTTATGCATCGAGTGTGAGGCCAAATGTACCAAAAATTTGTGTTCCTCCTCGCGATTATGATGCGCGTGGATTTTGCGTATGAAGTTATTTAAAATAGGGTCTCAAAATAACTTGTTTATTGTACGGATAGAAGTAGACTGAGAGAGAGAGAGTGAATGACTCGTTTATGTAGTTATATTCTCTAAAAAGATACGACCATTCTAAGTTTTAGTCCCAACATTTTTCAGTACAGAACCTAACTTCTGGTATCAAATACTGCTTGCCTGCTTTAGTCCGTAAAGCAATTTTTAAAACGGCCGACTCGTCTAGATCCATCTTCAAAACATTCGGGCTGGTTCATGTATAATTCTTCACACAGATCACCGTGTAGAAATGCCATGGCTACGTCCATTTGGTCAATCGTCAAATCGAAGCCACCGCAAAAAAAAAACCAATCGAGCTGCACCTCATAACTGGCGAAAATATTTCCTCGCAGTCAATGCCCGCTTTCTGAGAGCATCCCTTTACAAAAAGCCTTGCCTTAAACTGTACGGCATCCAATGCTCCGATGCGTTTGGTCTTGAAAATCCATCGATTGTTAATCACTTTTCGGTTCTTTGGCAATTCTACAAGCGTCGGAGTTCCGTTTTCTACCAAAGATCTGTACTCTTCATTCACGGCATTCTTCCAATTGTTTCCTTCTGCGCTCTCTAGTACCTCTTTGACTGCAACAAAATCATCAAAGCTCACCATGGCCCAGAACGTCACAGAATCCATAAATCTCGGAGATTTTCGCCTGTTATCCGAAGATCTTTTCATTATCCTCCGCTTGAGTTGTTTTTTAAATCTTTTCTTGCACCTCAATTCAAATGCGCTCCTCAGTAGAACTACCTGCCGTTCCCCTCGAAAAAAAGAGCCCCATTTGGTTTTCGGCTGAAGTCTCAGAAGCTCGTAGAAAATACCAGTCACGTAGAAAATACCAGTATTCCAACTCTGACCTCGCCAACTACCGACAACTTTGCAAAGAAGCCGAAAAGCGGTGTAGAACGCTGTTCGATCTTATTATTATATGATGAAATCATCACTGCAATCTAGTGGTCCTAAGCCCTTCTGGCTATAAACCCGTTCCCTGAAAACAACATCCCAAACCCCTAATATCTTTTCATAGCAGAACTGCTAAGCCTCTGATGAGCAAGCAGCTGTGACCTTTTTGCTCAATGTTTTCCTACACATTTAAGGTTTCAAACTCCATTAAACTTCACTCATCGAGTCCCTCTTCTTTTTCTATTCTACACTCTTATCATGAGCTCTCCATCGGAAATTGAAAGTGTACTGCTCACTTCTGACATTAATGGTGGTCCGGGTCCTGAAGGAATCCTAAATCTGTTCGTAAAGTCATTATGTTCTTTATTATCTACCCACTCAGCATTAGCCTTTCTTCCTCCTGCTTGTCCGACGTCTGGAAGCATGCTAACATCTTTCTGATCCATAAGTTTGGATATCGTAGTGAAATCTCGATCTCGTCCTATTTCTTTACTGTCTTGTTTTGGCAGGCTCCTTGAGCGAATTGTGCATAACAAATCATATGATGCTATAAGTATCGTATTTGCAAATGAACAACATGGCTTTAACAAAGGTCGTTCGACAAGAACTAATTTATTAGAACTTATGAATAAGTGGATGACATATACACCAATTTTGCTAAAGCTTTTGGTAGTGTTGAAAATTCTGGCTAACAAACTCCGTTCGTCCTGCGTTTTCGACTCAATCCTCTCTTGGATCTTATCCTTCTTATCCCATCGCTGTTGCAGCTTCACATGAAATAATTTTTCTTCGGCCTCATTTAAGAATCAAGAATCAATTTTAGGCCCTTGGCTGTTTAAAATTTACATAAATGATCTTCCCCAACGCCTGTCCTCTAAAGCTTTCTTTAAGATGATGATTTAAAAATTTGTTGTTCCATTAACTCCAGCAAAGACGGCTCATACCTTCAAGATGATCATGACAATCTCCAAAATTAGTGTCAAGGTAATTTACTTCCTCTTTCAAAATGCCGTCACATGAGAAACACCAAAAAGATTCATCCAGGAATATATGAATACCGCATTGATTGATCTTTACTCGCACTTTTGACCCAGGCTTGCAATTTGACATCCATATTTTGTGCATAACCACTAGAGCTTGACGTGTCTGTAGTTTATCTAACGAGTTGTTCATTATTCGCTTAGGACTGCAGCGATGGTCTGCTGCTTCAGCGTGCGAAGGTATTAGTGTCTGATGACGCACGAATGCCCTGGCAGGCTAGCATTGCGGTGTCGTGAGGCGGGTTTTTCCCCAGCACAATGTCCCACTAGAAAAAAGCTTCGCATTCACAAATTAGAGGATAAAATGTCTCGGTTCGACGGTGTCGACTCGTTTTTTGTAATTTCCGCATTTATGACTTCTACTTGCATTTTCTTGCAAACCAGACATGCAATTTTAATTGAAATGCAATTACAATTACAAACAAAAAAGGTGTTCCACTTATTATCCAATTCGGTTCTCTTTTCTAAATGTAGACTAAAAAATTCGGTTTTTTTTTGTTTTTCCCCAACGCAAATTTTATCATTTTTTAATTAATTTCTCCAACAACCCACAACGCATTAAATACTCTCACAAAGTGTATCCCTTATAGCACCAAAGGCGGTAAACGCGTAATCGACGTTCGACAAAACTACCAACGGCAACACTGCACTTTGCATTCAAATTCTTTGCAGCAATAACCATCGAAATGACGATTTGCTTCTTAAATTCTTCGTTTATTTTTACCTTAATATTCATAAGAGCTGTCAGATTACCGATGACCGCGTTAGTTGTTTTTTCACAATTCAGAAACCTCCCGATGCCAGAATAAGTGAATTTAAAGGTGCGGTAATGGCGAGAAATACTGACGAGTTCAATTGGGGCCCCGAATGTGCGATCACCTGTTTGTAGTCCGTTTCCGCTAATTTGCATAAGTTACCTTGAATTGTCTCGCATACATTTTAGATTCCTATTTGACAACAAATTACATTTAAGAGTTTATGTAAGTAGGTACAATTGCAAGTAAATCATCATTTGATTTGCCACGTATCAAAATGAGTAAAATCTGATTGTTATACGTCGATAATTTGCACATTTCCGTATTTAATGGAACTTTACGAGCTCGAATAATCACTTTGAGCATGAATGCTTCATATTTTCACAAACTAATGGAGTATTCGACACTGCAACACAAAATATGAGCATATTTTGCCCGCACAGGCAAAATTATCACAACGCAGACGAACCGAATAAACGAAATCCCCAAGAAACTCTCCAACTTTATGGTCTAGGGTCTATCTCACAGCCTTCCTCCAGTTGTTCAACAATGCAACGAGGCAGAAAATTCCCTCTCGTTCACTTTCGACGACGTCTATCAATTCATTGAGATTTTTGTCTTTTCCGTTAATTTACAATACCGTATTGTATTACGTAATGCACTCGTTAAGAATGTATCGAATGCGGTATAGTTTTAACGCTTGGGAAATTACAATGTACACAAAGTAAGGAATTCGACAAGCATGCACAAGTCACACAACAAAGATCGGGAAAATCGTTTTTGGCATTCAAAACAAAACCCACAACACTACTGACTATCCCTTTCGTCGTTTAAAATGCGAGCCCTGATTAATTTTAATCCCATTCACCGCCTCCCTCGATAATGGTAGCGGTGATAGGTACGGGGTTTATTTCGGGCTGATAATAATAATATTGATAAGTTGCGTATCAAATTGTTCCGCACTTTTTGCGTTATTATATTATGAAATTGATCTTTTCGTGAAGGTCCCTCGAGCAGTTTGCCTAGGCGGGCTGGTTTTATTTTATGGTCCTCCTGCAATTTCTTCAACATCTTAACCAGTGTCCATCTATTTGCACTCCTATCCCGGCCAATCCTTGAGTATGCCTCCCAAGTATGCTCTCCTGACCATACCAATCCATCGGATGCTGTAGAGTATTTTACAAATATAATCTCCCTTACATCTCGTACGATGAGCGCTTATAGATCATCAACATGCCAGCACTCAAAAAAGGGGGAGAATTCTTAGACCCGAGTTGCTTATTTAAAATATATCACGGTAATCTTTCATCCAACCTTCGGGGAAGGCTTTATATACGTTCCATCTGAAGAACGCGTTCGACTGACAGATTTATTGTGCCATTTGCTCGAACCGACATTTATTTTTATTCATTTTCAACACACGTATCACGTTGCTACAATGAGCTATACCTGGGTCCCCTAGTACATACCTTAAACGCTTTTAAATTCTCCTTAGCTCCTAATATTTTATTAGTATTTTATGTTTTTGTTTTTTTTTTCTATTCAAGTAGCTTAGCTTGTTTTTGTTGCATTCATTATATTGCATATTACCTATTTTGTAATTGAATTGATAAGGACTTGTGAAATAGCGTAAATAAATAAACAGATATTTGCACAAAACCCACCGTGACGATTGGGAAAACGTTAATCCCGGTTTCCTCTCCATTCTTCATATTGAAGGAATTCCACTGTCAATTTTTACGATTGCCGCATTCCATCACTGTAAACGTCAAGGCGTGGGCTCCGGTCAGTTATGATTTCTTCAGAATTTTGTGGGAGCTGAGGCGTCAATTCCTTTATTGCTTTTGATTTCATGCGCTCTTCTTATCTAAACCCGGGAACTTTTTAACAGTGTGCTTTCGACTTCTACTTTTCACATATGTCGACGGTTCGTAATTTTTTTCGAACTCACAAAAGAACTGAATACTCGGGCCAAAGCGTTCCGGGGTTCGGGAATCGTATATATTCTTTTATTGCATCAAAAACGAAATCAATGCTCATCATTCCAAAATGTTTCTTAATGCATTATAACGAAATTTCGGTGATTTTTGCTTGAACTATCTTACTATCTGGCTTGCTTATAGCGATCAGAAGTAAGGACAAATTTCTGAAAATTGACGTTGGATGAGTCTGCAAAATAAACTGATTCAAGTCTGAGTCTGGATTATCTACAGGCATTGTTCCATTTTTCAGAATGTAAGAAGTAACTGAAAAGCTTCAAAACTGGTTGTTTTCAGACAAACCATCATGATTTCGCCGTCAAAACAAATTTTGCTGGGCGTTGCTGTATTTACAATTGACCCTCTAAACATCTTAAAATGCACCAGGAATAAACTTTGTCTGCTAGGTCAATGGTCATTCACTTTCTAAAGTCAACACTTCTTTCTACTTTCTTCAACTCTTCCAACAAATTTCATTGCCAACCATCTCTGAAATTGTTATCAATTTCGACTCTAGCCCAAAATAACAAACGAACAACCAAAATGAACTTGAAATGAACATATGAACTGTCTCGACGAATTTTTTCAATCTCTGCCAAACTTTCCCTCTCCATCCTTGTTATCACTTCATGACAATATGAACAAAACGTTTGTGCGCGACAAACAATTTTGGCACACGTCTCCTTCCAAAATAATCTTTCAGTTAGTCTGCCAGTTAGTTAACGTCTAGGCCCTTCGTTCCTTCGCCTCCCCCTCGCCCCTCACACAACGGAAAAGTTGCCAAGGCATTTGGCCAACTCTTTTCCTACTTTTTTTCATTTATTCAATTGAGTGTGCAATAACAAGACATTGAACCAAATGAATCTCTTAATATCCCACATTTGCTGTCACAGTGGCGGTGGCTTTTCGAATTCAAGACTTGTGCAGAACGTAAACAAAAGTTAGGGAGCGCTAGATATGAGTTGGCGGCGGAGGACATATGACAATTATTGCTGAGGAGGTGTTGATGAATGATGACATGGGAGGATTTATGGTTGATGGGATGTGCTGGATGTGATTATTATGAATGCTTAGGAACATTGATTAAGTTTGAAGACTGTGTTGATAGAAAGCTTTTGCGCTGACATGTTGGTCAGGTCAAAACAATTGATGGCTGGAGGTCCACATTGGACACTTAACTTGTGTTTCGTTGTATTTGATTAAGGTTTGGGTGAAACTTTCAATCTATTTTATTAGTAGACTTATCAGAATCAAGGCTCATATCTCAACTGAAATTAGTTCTTTTGTTTGTTTCAGCAATACAGCCCCTTTCAGACCTTCGCTTAGAAATAGGGTATCTCCAGAAGGTGATATAGTCAGTACCACGCTTTGGTCGTGTGTCCATCCATTCAGCTTTGATTCGTTCATATTTTAAAGCAGTGCGTATCATAATTGAACGGGCTTATAGCCTGTCGGAAGAATCACTCGAAACCAATCTCGTTGTCACCAACGTGATTGAACCAGAGACATTTGGCTTACGAGGTGAGCACTCTAACTACTACACAACGCAGACTACTCTTCTTCAATTTATTGATTGATAAAATTAAAGTAGTTCCAATTTAACAAAAAACTTCTCACTTTTATCAGACTCCCTAAGCAAATTCTATATCAAATAAAATTATTGTAAAATAAACTACATATGTATACCAACAGCAATACTTATATTCCATAGCGTCATTTCCCTGGTATCATGCTGAACCTGTAATTCATCATTCAAAATGAATATTTGTCAAATATATTTATCTGCTTGTGCACTTAATTTCCTTCTTCAATAATTTAATCCCGAAACGTTCTTCTCTGAAGCACATCTATAAATCTATCCTTTCAAATAAATCCTTGCAATTCAATCCCACTGTCACTTGCCCCTTCTACAGTTGACAAATTATGAAGATGTACCCAAGTGACCGTAATTCTCACGTAAAATTCAAATTTGCCATTCATTTCTTCCCGCAGCCGTTGGCCATTTCTCTTTAATTCTTGAATCTTGGTATAATTGAATTTCAGAAATCTTGAAGCACTTGCCGCATTCCCTAGTTCCTCCGCGCTGTCCCCACATTTCCAAGAGACTGCCTTATTGGATATTTCTCTCCTCCTCCTCCTCATTCCGGACATTCCAATAGACAAACTAATTCAGAAAACCTGCAAGCTTTCCAACTTGCCAATGTGCCTCTGAGTGAAAATTGGCGCTGCTGTCAGGCTGTCAGGAAAAACCACTAGGACTAGTGAACTCTGACAGATACTATTTCGTTTCCCTTCAGGAAATATAATTTATTATTGAGACTTCATGAGACACTCATTGGCACCTGTAGTACCGCGCACACGCTCTTTGTCGCAAATACGCTACTGACAACTCCTGCAAAAGCTTCGCCGGTCACCAGCAAAACTCCTTGTTTTATTCTATTAGAGAATACGTCCTTAGCTATTGTTTTCTTTGGAATGTCTGTTTCGGCTTTCATCACTTTTCTAATGAGATGTCCTAATTAGAGTGCCTTTGTTCAGCTCCTAGAGCACCGCAGGTAGAGAATAAGTCATAACCATCATCATTTTCATCCTGAATATATTAATGAGTAGCTTTCAGCTGAAGCATGCCATAAAATCGTGAAAACTCGTGAAGCAAAACGTACTAGATTCGAGTTGAAAATGTAAAACAATCCCAGGATACATTCACCAATACCAGCAAACGCAAACTTTTGCCCCAATGACAGCTCAAGCGGTTGCCATTGGTAAAGGGAATGGCAAAGAGGAGAAGGGTTAAAGAAATGCAGAGCATGAAAACGTTTTCCTTTGTTGTTGATTCAAACCGGAACAAAATCGATCCGGCTACTTTGTTTTTGTATTCTGTTTGATTCGATACCTTCTGTCATGTTCATAGGAGTACTACGCGATGTCTCGTCTCGCCGCTCTTGCTGGCCTTGTTCTCTCAATTCAAATTTTGTGTTTATAGCCTTTGAGGCAGACCATGCGGATATTACTGACATACGGTTTGGTCGCAGGTGATAAATCAGGCAAAATCCATTTTAAACGTCACTTCCTCATTAAAATACTTTTGGTATCCTTTTGTTCTCTCTCCCCCTCTCTCTCGCGGTCTCCTCAATGGCTTATTCGCCACCCGATAACGTCCGGCTTAACGTGCTTATATGAATAGTAATTAGTTTGAAGTTTTGTTTTTGTTTCCTTTCTATTGTATTTTTGGGCTTGGTTGTACTAAATCCTCTGTGAAGTGGGCGGAGAGGGGAAGAGGTCGAATCAATGGAAATTTCTGAATCAAGTTGCTTTCTTTTGTTTTAATGTTTCGTAAGAATTTGTTTCAGTTTCGGGGAAACTGGGGACTGATGTTATTGTTTGGTGTAGACGATAACGTTGCTGAGGATGGAGGGAGGAAAAGAACTACAAGCCTGAAGTCTCGTTGTGTTATTGTTTGGATTATCAGACAAACTGTTGGTTGATATGCTTCAGATTTTCCAGGAATCGATTAACGGTAAAATATTTACCAGGGAATATCACGTGTCTTCCCGGAAATTTTGTGCAAGGTTGTGATTTTTGCTGGATATTGTAGGAAAATGTAGAAAATGGTTTTTATTAAGAGAGGCCAATTTGCTGCTATCAGCGGAATATGGAGGTGTCGGGTGCGGAGTCCGAGGAGGGACTTATTTTGAATAATTTAACAGTACTTTCTAATAATAAATCGGTTGATGACATGGCCAGGACAAGCATTGTGCAATACAATCATTGCATTAATATAATGTTGAACGGAAACAAATTAAGAAAGTTGTCGTGATTTCAGTAAAGAAAACTTGATATTTACAGACTATGCTTTTTTTAATAGAAAGTCGAGATACTTTTGACTTTTCCGGTATGCGGTCTCCTAATGTAAGTACATAAAGACCTAAATGTAATTTTCAGAGCTCCATCAAATGAATTTGACAAAAATTTACTAAGTGTGATCATCTATAATTGAGTTTAGTTTACCCCTCGTGATTGAAGAGAGTAGATCCTTATGAGTACAAAGCCAAAAACTACCTTTGAAGTCAAAATCCACTCAGATTTGTTAGTAATATTATAATTTATCAATTTTTACAACTTAAGGGTGGAACTTCCTGATATTGTGCATTTAACATAAAATTCTCATGTTCAGAAAATATAAGACTCTGGAATAATAAATTGAGCTGCAGCCATTTTAATTATATAGTACAGTAATCCCTTGACATTCACGGTCTTAACATTTGCAGTTTTCGTTATTCGCGGATGAAAAAATGAGGATCCGCCCGGCCGGATTTCATTATTCGCGGGAAAGAAACAAAAAACTTGTGTAAACAATTCGATTTCGGCATTGCATGGATTGGACCTAAATTCAAAATTCATTTTATCTTCTTTTCAGTTTGTTCGAATCTCTCGTGAAAATTGTGTCGCGAAATGCCTCTAACAAAACGTAAAAAAACTGTCCTAACCCTGGGTGAAAAAATACAATTTTTAGACGAGTTACGCGCGCGAGAAAGTTTTGCCGCCGTTGGCCGCTTGTTTAAAATAAATGAATCCACAGTTCGTTCGATCAAGATAAAAGAGAATTCAATCAAGGACAGTGTGGGTGCTACTTCAGTAACGTAATCAAAAAGAGTGTCACAAATCAGAAATAAAGTACTTGACGAGACCGATTAAGCTTTAGGAATATGGGTGGAAGACATGCCACAAAAGAAAATGCCCTTAAGTTCAGCTTTGATCAGAGAAAAGGCCAAAAAACTGTACAATAGCATTAGTGAAAATTCTCGCTCTGGATTTATCTTCCAAGCAAGCAAAGTGTGGTTCGAGAATTTCAAGAAGCGACTTAACTTGCACTACATCAAATTAGTTTGGGAATCTGCTTCTGCCGATCACGAAGCAGCAGGAAATTTTCCAGCAAGTTTTCAGGAAATTATCAAGAGAGGAGAGTATTTTCCACGACAAGCCTTTAACGCTGATGAAACTGGCATCTTTTGGAAGAAGATGCCAAATCGAACATATGTTTCTAAAGCTGAAAGAACTGCTCTAGGATTCAAGGCTGCCAAAGGCCGTGTTACTTTACTGCTTTGTGCAAATGCTTCAAGGGATTGTAAGATAAAACCTATGATAATTTACCGGTCCCAAAATCCAAGAGCACTAAAGGGAAAAAACAAAGTGCAGCTACCTGTTTTTTGGAGGGCTAATAGCAAAGCATGGGTCACTGGTGCCTTATTCCAGGAATGGTTTCAGTCTTGTTTTATTGTAGAGATAAAAAAATAGCTTGCTTCGCAAAACCTGGCTTTCAAAGTGCTTCTTCTTATCGACAACGGTCCGAGTAATCCTTCCAGTTTAATTGGGACTAATCCGAATGTAGAGGTGGTTTTTTTGCCCCCAAATACGACATCGTGATTACGCCCACTTGATCAAGGGGTGATCGGAGCTTTTAAGGCTTATTTCATCAAACACAGTTCTTAAATTTGATTGAATGTTGTTCAGATGAAACAGTGAAGAGTAGCTGGAAAAAATTTAACATTGCCGATTGCATTCGTGAAATCGATTCATCTAGGCAGGAAATGAAATCTAGCTCAATCAACGTTTGCTGGAGACAGGTATACCCATATGTGGTTAAAAAGGAAAGCACTGTCCCACCAGTCCAAAATGAGGAAGATGAAATAGTCCGACTAGCACATCAGATTGCTGGTGAAGGATTTGACGATATGAGACAAGATGAAATTAACGAATTACTGAATTCTCATGAAGAGGAGTTACCGGATGAAGACCTATTGCAACAAAAAGGAGAGGAAACTAAAGAATCTGATGATGCTGAGTGTGAGGAAGGGAGCCGGGAAAATGTGGGAAGTATTTTGGCTAGTTTTTATCAATTTGTTTTTTCATTTAATATTTTGTATGCAGCCCAAAGTTTTTCTTCAAACCAGCTCAGGGAAATTTGAACTTCAAACCAGCTCAAGAAAATTCGGACCCATGTCTTAATCGAAGTTTGCAGTTTAAAAGGGATATCGAGGCCGCTTCAAATCCTTATTGCGGATCCTTAAAGAAGTTGATTTATCAACACAGCAACGTTCAATTACGAGTTATTTCTTTTCATCTACGTCGAAAACTAGCAATGGAAAAACCTAACATACATATACCTACACATTTTTTTATTTTATTTTTTATTTACACGCTATAATTTTGAATAAATGCTTTATAAATCTTGAATTTTATCTCAATTGTTGCCGTTGTGGAACATAACCCCCCTTATTATATAGGAAAGTAGACTCAACATTCGCGGATTTATAGGAAAGTAGACTCAACATTCGCGGATTTAATAGCCACGGCAGTTTTCAGGAACCTAACCCCCGCAAATGTTAAGGGATTGCTGTATTACAACAACAATTCATATGGATGTTCTCAAACGCTCTTAATACTAGCTACCCTTAGAGCTATATATTTGATGCCCTCAAAACCATTTATTCGAAAGCCTTTATCTTAAGGTCTTAAGGATCTTTTAATATGGGTATGACACCAGTACGTTCCAAAGATTATCACTTCATCTATCAAGCATTTCTCCGAAACAAAAGCAGCCGCATCATCTAAAAGCTACGATTGTTTCGGAAAAACATAAACAGTTAGCTCACGATTTCGGTAGGGTACACAACCAAAATAACTTGAGTGAAATCAACAAGCCAACTCATTATTTTCTCCAACATTATTACGTTAAAAATAATTAAAATATTAAAAATATAACTCCTGCGATAATTTACAGTCTCTTGAATCCTCCGTATTGTACTGAAATTGAAAATAGCAATTATTTGGTTCTATTATGATTTAAAACGTGATGTTGATCATGTCACCTTCTAGAGTGCCGTTACGAAATGAGGTTCTCTACTTTAGGCCAAGGCTAAAAGTTGGTCGATGATAGGTTTTAAAATATGGATAAAGTATCAGCAACGCCCTATCTGCAAGAACCAGTTGAACACACACATAGTTTATGTAATTACAGTCCATACTCAACATTGTAAGGCTGAAAATTGAACAGCAAGACATTCCGAAATAATAAATTCAATTGGACAATCAAATTTTCAGTGCTTTTCTGAGGCAATTATTCCGAAAGTCCAAGATTTGAACACAAGAAACAACTAGTTTTGTCCTTTATTTACTTTTCACGATTTTACGTCCCCGTCACTGAAAACGCGATATTGAGTTTTAATCACCGAATTCACAATGGATTGAAACCTTTTTAATTACTGACAGATACATTGTTTCTGGTAGTTTCAACTTTCTTGACATGTATTATTTTGTTCCTGGTCAGACCCATATCCAACAAGTGAGTGACAGATCGTAGAGACCACACGCCTCGCATTGAGATGGACGAGGAGAATTGTATTTGACTTCTGTCAATGTTTAAGTGCTTGCATGAAGTAAAAGTGGATTATTTTATGATTTTTTTTATTCTTGGAAAATTTGAATTTCGATCTATAATAAGTAACCGGACTGAGCCTGCCCCGCACCGTCAAAGCGTCTGCTAACCGGTATCTGGTGCTGTAGTGGTGGTGGGGGTCTAAAAGGGAACCGGGCTGCAGCAGTTGCCTCCAAGTGATTGGAGAGACAGCATCGAGCGAGAGCGGAGTGCGTGTTCAGTTACGTCGTCTGAGTGAAAATGGAGCGTACGATCGAGCAATCGAACCAAAGTTTTTTAACCACGTTTTTACAGGAGACGAGACGTGGGTTTTCGAAAACGATCCTGAGACGAAGCGGCATAGTTCGGAGTGGCACACACCGGCGTCACCACGACCGAAAAAAGCGCGCATGAGCAAATCGAAGGTGAAGTCGATGCTCATTGCTTCCTTTGACGTGAAAGGCATTGTTCACAAAGAGTTTGTGCCACCCGGCCAAACTGTAAACGGCCAGTACTACAGAGAGGTGCTCCGTCGACTAACCGCCCGGGTTCGCCGAGTCCGTCCGGAGATTGCCGATTCGTGGATACTCCATCACGACAATGCTCCGTCGCACACCTGCCTGCCCGTCACCGAGCAGTTGGCCAAACAGTCGAGGGCAACGTTGCCACAGCCTCCTTACAGCCCGGATATGGCACCAGCGGACTTCTTTCTGTTCCCCAAGATCAAGAGACACCTTAAGGGGACGCGGTTCGGGACTCTGGAAAACGTTCAACGTGCTACGACGAGGGCTCTAGACAGGATCGAGGTTGCCGACTTCCAGGGAGCGTTCGAGGATTGGAAAATCCGGTATCAGCGTGTTATTGACTCCAATGGGGACTACTTTGAAGCTTTCTAATTGTACATATTTTGCCAATAAAAAATTTCCTGAGGTCAGTCCGGTTACTTATTATTCAGACCCTGTAGTTTGTTTACTTTTTACGTTCATTATAGTTAATGATTAAATTGCCATCTACCGTGATTTAGATTGTACATTTCTGTACTTTACGTAGTTCGCTGAGACATACACCCATTTTCCTTTTTTTTCTCATTTTCTGCCAATTGACTAGTGCCATTTTGGATGGGATGCACTCTCGGTCTTTTATTATAGTGTGGAATTCTTTCTACAAAAGAGCTAAGCTAATCTCCCAACCTTGAAGTTAATTCTTGTTTGATAAAACTTACTATTGGGAATGGCATATTGTGCAGCTAAAGTATGCAATGATAAGGCCAATAAAAAGCCATCAATAACTTGTTTTGGCTACTGTGGGCTGCCTTTTCATGCCAAATGTGGAAGCCTGTCTGTACCAGTGGCAGATTTTGTAACCAAAGTCGATTTTGATCTTCATTGGTTCTGCGAGAATTGCCGAAATCACTCTATTTCTACATACGTTATTAGGCTTCCGGCAGCTGAATCGACCATAGACTCACTACTGGACGCATTTAAAAATCTTCATGGAAAGCTAGAGGTTACTAAGCTTGATACTTCCAAAATACTTAAAGTTGCTGAACTTTTAGTCTCTTTTAACTCTCATCCGTCGATGGAGTCGTTCACTGTTCATTTGTTTGCCATTAACGATCGCAACATTTTGTCGCATGCCAGCTTGAACTATCCAGTCCATCCGTTTTCGAATAAACTCAGCCGAAAAATTAGCATAAGCCGCAGGTAAAGCCGACACTTCCAAGCCACATATACGAGAGTAAACGAGTATGAGACATGGAATTCTCGTTTCAAACGACGATATTCCAATACCATCATCACGGATGGCAGCATGGATGTAGGGATTGGGGACATCGTGTGGGAATCGAAGCTAATTTCGAATACCTTCACGGACTTGCCGGCCGAGGGCTCTAAATTTCCCCAGAGTCACCCCTGCCAGGATAAGGCCATGATAAAAACGTGGAATTAAGAAACTGCGTAGGATCGTTAAACTCTGTTGGAGTTTTAGAGGTGTCTTTGTGATATTACTCAGCTCCTTATGGAGCGAGCCTCCTGTTTTCTTAGGACCCACTGGCCTGAAATCGACACCGAGATATCTCCGCTCCGTCGCGGTAAATAATTGTGTGATGGGTAGCCCGCCAGATAGATGCAATTTCTGACAAGCGTCTATTTGGTAGATTTTTTTGTTTTCCCGTAGGAATCGCTGAAAGGGCAATACGTTTATTCGCGTTTGATTCCAGCCCAACGTTCTTCGCTTCCAGTTCTGTTATTCGAAGTAATCTATTCATACCAGCCTCAGTAGACGAGATAAGGAGCACATCATCAATATACACAATCGAATTCACTAAGACACACAACAGAGAAACGAAGACAAAGGGTCACCCTGATGAACTCCCCTTTTAAGTCTTATCGGTTTTAACCTGTAGCCCTCAACTTCCAGCAACATTTGACCTCTGTTATAGGCAGTCGAGATGTAAACGAACAGCGCTTTGGGCAATCTCAATTCTCCAAGAACAGACGCGACAGCTATGTGACTTACAATGTCGGATGCTTGGGCGTAATCCAGAGAAACCAATGAATTTCTCTCAATTTCGGCCTGGTATGCTCCAACAAATTATACATAGAAGGTAAGGGCTTACATTTTGACAGTTATTATTTAGATTTTCCGTGTACGTCTTGATTGAAGTATGGAGTATGAGTAGGCGAGTTGAGACATTGCTAAACCTCCGAATTTAACTGCTTTTCATCTTCAGCTGAAGAGGTGAATGTTGTAGATTGATATGCTTATTTTTGCTAGCATTTGTACAGAAAGGAAAGGTAGTATTTAGTTTTCCGAATTATTTTTACGAGAATAGGAGTACGGGTTATGACACTTTTGCGCCTTTTCGCCGAATCGCACATGAAATTAACACTGACTGTCTTTTTGCGATTCAACGATGAGCGTGATTTCAACCTATTCCTACTCCGATTTAAATTGTTGTCAAATTTAGCAATCGCTTTTTCTATATTAATTGACTTAGTCTTGTTTCCATTGAATTTGCCGGTTCCATATTTTCGAAAGCTGCAATTTGTGGCCAAGAATTAAATCCTGCAATTATTCTGTCCGCCATTACCGTTAGGCAACCAGTGTCTATTTGTGGAGAAACAGTCAAAATGGCGCGCACTCGAGCTGGTAATCGCCGAGGCCATAAGGTCCGCAGAGGGTCCTCTGTTGATCGATTTGTAGCAAGGGTTTTCATTTCTTTATAAAGTTGGGACGGCTTTTTGTCACCTAGCTCAATTTCTGTCAGAACGCGTGATAATTTATTGCTCTTTCATTCCGAGAAGCGGGAAATCAATCGCCGTTTTAATCCGTCGTAATTACATCTGTCGGACGATGGATTTGCTATAACATCCGCTACGTAATCTAATATTTGGCATTCTAATGATGCTATAAGTAGCTTGGATGTCGTTTCATCGGATGTTATGCGGTTGATTTAGAACTGCGCCTCTATTTGCTTAAACCAAAGCGTCGGTTGATGCGTCCAAAATGGTGGTAGTTTCACATTTATTATGGCGTCGATCATTTGAGAACCAGCCTTTAAGTTTGGAACAAATGGGTTCTGCGAAACGTTAAGTGATTCTTCGCTGTTCGTTTTTTGTATATTTGTCGAGTTGTTTGCCGTCGCCATTATTAAGGGACAAAGGAAAGTGATTGAAGAAAAACACCACACAAATACTTAACGAGTCTATTCCTAATAACATCTTAACAACGACTGACTAAAACTAATGTTAAATGGATCCTTGGCGATAACAACGCTCTGTTGTCCATGTGGTGAAGTGGCGAACTTAATCCTTGCTTAAAATTGCTGTTGCTACAGCATACATATATAAAGGCCATCTATTGGTTGGAAAGAGAGAACTTGAACATACCATGACTTTTCAGTGGTAAGGCCGGAAACTTTTCAAATGACCCGTATCAGCCTATAGGAGCCTGAGTCTAGGGAACAAAACTTTAGTGTTAGGGGTGTATATTACTGTATGATAGGTGTTCTAATAAATAAATTCATGTTGAAAATGAGGAAAAAATGTTTAGTGATTTCATGAACAGAATGAAATGCACGCAGGATGTGAGAGAGTAACCATCAGTTTAAGGCTTTCGTGTGAAGGTTTCCCGCTAATTGTATTCTAGTCGGCCGCATAATCGCTTGGGAGGCTCAACCGAGTGCTGCCCACGTCTCCGGGTGAGTTGGTCGGAACGGGAGGGTTTCATCCAGAATAGTCTCAATTAAAACAGAGAGTGATACCAAAGTCGGTGACAATCGGTGCGAAAATAGATGACAAAATGTCGAAGTTGCTTCAGCAATAAAACGTTGCCTTATGGGATGTAATTTAAGTTACACGTAACAAATTTGCTTGACCAAGGATAATACTCGTATTCTGCTGAAATTACGATGCCAAATTTTACTATAATACCTACTTGTCACCTCTAGCAAAAAAGCTTAGCATGAAAGTGAACTAATGGTTATTGATCATGATTCGTTTGCTTGATGCATTTTTGTTTTTGTTTATTGCCGGGGATTTTTTGTCGTTGGGTATACTATAATTGTTATTTATTGTTAATCAATTGTTGTTGTTGTTGTTGTTGTTGATAGTGATATTCCTGTTAACATGAACAATGACGAAAATAACTCGTACGATTTTTTAAACATGTAACAATATGTTACTCCGGTACTCTCCTAGGTCAACTTTAAAAAATATTTCTCAGCGGAATTGACCCGGATGATATGCGAATTTGAAGCAAGTAAACCAGTAGCCCACTTCGTTTTCGACCGTTTAATATATCGTCAATGAGTAAGTAAGAGTCATTAATCAAATGATCCATGCTGTTGCAATGGAACCCAACAAACTTTTAACCAAACCAACCAGCTGAACTAACAGATTTGCAAATTGATAAGGACATCACTGGAAATATCCTATTCAGAAAAGGACGAATACGATATAACTGAAAATTGTCACCATGATTAGCATTACCATCGTCCTTCTTTTATGTTCTTATAATAATAAAAAGAAGAGCACGCAAATTGATTCAAGGAAAGTGAAAAATGTTATGTAATGTGATGCGATGGCGAAATGGTTGACTCTGCCGAAACATAAAATTCTAAAAAAACTCCGCACTATCGTCCTGCTTCCTTTCATTGCTTGGTGGATCCTTGTTTCATTCTTTTCTATTTATTCAAGCGAAAAATTCCACCGAAATGTGATGCGAATGTGTCGAATGATAAAAAGATGAATAACGCGAAAAAAATTGTTCTTTTTTACTGTTCACCACCTCACTCGTCCTATTCACGCCTTGAGTAGAATGCTTTTGAGTACCTAAAATGCTGGAAAATCCCTTAAATAACATTTACAATTTAAATTGCTTTTCGTGGGCTTATTTACAGCAATCTTATCTTTTCGCATAAGTAGCAAATCAAGTAGTGAGGCTTGGAAATATGCCACCGCCGCGCCGCCTTAAGGACTTTTAAATACCTCAATGAACAAAAGAAGCTTCCGCGGATAGGCAACAGGCAGTTCATTGTAAGGAGGAAAAAAAATTTGGATAAGTAACCTCAAGAGATGGATGATGAGAAGTTGAAAGGTATTTATGGATTTTTTCCTTACGTTCGTGAAAGTCATCATGCTGAGAGATGAGCCACGTTTTGAACATTGAAATGCGATATGAATTGATTGGTGAAATTCTAGCAACGCAAATATTCTTGGATAAGGGCACGGGAATCATGGAAGAGGTATTGATGGGATAATGTCAGCAATGTAACCTTCCAATCATAATTTGTCCTGTCATTCATATCTTATTTGGGGATGCTCGAATGCCATCATGGAGCTTTCGTGGAATTTATGTGGATGCAATGAAGCTGAAGATATTTCGTGAATTTTTAATGGGTTGATTGGGAACGAAAAGACTTACGCAATGGTTGGATGACTTAGTTAATGGCTGGCTAACAATTCGATATGGAATAAATTTAGATAGGTGGCAATAATCTAACAAAAACTTTATTTAATGAGCACTGGTAGTAGAAGTCTTTAACCTGTTTTTTTTTTTCATAGTATAAGTAAACAAATTAACTAGGCAAAAAATTGCTCCTACCAGAAGTGCCTTAAACAACCTTTCTGATGACATGACCCAATAACTTGGATTATAGCCTATTCAAAATACAAGAAATCTTTTAAGCTATACAAACAAATTTCCCGTACATTTGGACTTTTTGATTTCCGGTTCTAAAAGGTATCATCGAGACCTTATAATTTAAGCCCAATTTGATACAAAAAAAAGATTATCTCGGTATGATGGGGATCCCTCCTTGAAAACCTATAAAAAATTTTATAAGACCATAAAGACAATAAACGAACGGTTGTGTGCAATCCGTATAAAAGCAATGTTCACGCCCCGGCCGAAGAAAAGGATGAAGAAACGAAGGAAACCTTCTACAATCACCTGGAAAAAGTAGTCAAATCATTGCCTACAAACGACACAAAACTAATTCTGGGTGATTTCACCGCTCAGGTTGGAAATGAAATATCTCATCGAGGAACGATTGCAGGATATAGCCTCCACGATGAAACAAATGACAACGGCCAGCGCCTGATTGACTTTGCATGTAGCAGAAATCTAGTCATATGTTCGACTTGCTTCCCATATCGACGTATTCATAAAATGGCCTGGGTATTACCGGGTGACAACACACTAAACCAGATAGATCATGTTCTGATCAACAACGTTGGGCCTCAAGCATCTTGACATCCGTACATACCGAAGAGCCAATTTTAACTCGGATCATTACTTGATCAAATCAACCTATCGATGTCGTATGTCAAAGGCATATTCAGCGAAGACCAGCCCGCTACAAAAATTTGACATTAAAAGGCTCCAAACGGCGTCTGTGACCAAATATTTCACGGAGACCCTCGACAACAAGCTTGCTCCCATCTTATCGGACGCATTGTTAAAGACGAGCAACGACTCTGAATGGAAGTGAAAGAGGCTATTAAGACCGTAGCAGAACAGACGATCGGACATCAAGCCCGGTGCAGGAGAAATGGTTGGTTCGATGATGAGTGCCAGAATGCGTTAGACAAAAGGAATCAGGCGTACAAAGAATACTTAGGGAGGAAAACAAGGACAAAGAGAGAACACTATGAAAATAACAGAAGAGTAGCGTCACTAGAATTAAGAAAAGAAAATGCTCTGACGACCAATTGAGAAGTATATATGTAAGTTTAACGAGCAACAAAACAAGCGTACAATTTGGTGAAAAGCCTGAAACGTGGTTATCAGCCATAAACCACGATCTGTCGTGATGACATCGGCAATATCGCTAATGGAACCAAGATTAAGGAAAAATGGGCATCATATTTCAAGAACCTCCTTAATCCTCCGCACAGCTCCAGAACATTGGAGCCTATAGATGTTTGCGGAGAGCTTCCATTGGCCCCACCAAGTCTGGATGAAGTTTGTTCCATCATCAAAGCCCGAAAGAATAATAAAGCGCCGGGCATTGGTGAGACTCTAGTGGAGCTCATCAAATATGGTGGTAGCAGTGTTCAGAAAGCCATCCATTAAGTCATTTAATACATTTGATTGATTCAAACCATGTACAATAACATATTGGCCAAAGTTCAAGATGAATTAACTGGACCTGCGGATAGCAACAGACGTTTGGACAGCCTGTTGTCCGTTTAGCTGTCACTGGCCATTATATAACAGGATGCAAAATGAAAAGCATGTTGTTGGAAATCAAGTAACTAAGTGATTGACATTCAGGGAAAATATTGCCACGGCACTACGTAAAATTTTGGAAAGTGGGGCAGGGCATATTCGACAGAGTAGTCACTGTCGTCACCGATATTGCTTCCAATATGAAACAAGTTGGGTAAACAGACCTACGCTCATGTCAGAAGGGTTTTGTATTCAATTTACAAAATGCAGTCACCAGATCCAATCAAATCAAGAAACATGTCAAATACGATTTTATTGGAGAAAATATGAAATAAGAAGATCATACTAATATTAACAAACTTAACTTCTGAGGTTTTGTTATTGTTATACTCATAAATATATCCCTTGATAATTATTTCAGATTTCCATCCGCGACGGAAGAAACACATTTTTCATGTATTTCCCCCCTGTGCCCCCACTGAAGCAAAAACTGACAGTTTAACAACTGTTTTGAAAAGCTCCCATGAAAACTTTTATTTCATGCTCATATCGGCTACGTTTGATGAATTTTTTTTTTTCAGGAGGCACTCTCCTGTACTGTTATCTTCGATTAATGGCCAATTTTTTCGAAATCTAGAATGGTTACAAAACCTTTTTGCTAGGAGCTTTCTCCCACCTCCTTGACTTGTTTCACATTAATTGTAGGTACTCATCTTCAGTCATTCATTAAATTGAATCAAGTAAGGCATGCACCTTAAACGTTGAAGTTGGGAAAAAATAACTCAAAATTATTCAATCTTCGCATTTAAAACAGCCACTATTTTGTTTTACGATTACTGATACCACTAGCTGAACCGATTCTCAAAGATATACATGACACCTATCATTCCTGAAATTTTCATGCAAATCCTAGCAAGACCGTAGTGTCTGAGTCGGTAAAAAGCGCATCTTGTTCCATAGCCATATGCTGCCATAGTAATAAATGCAGCGCATATTGTTCCATAGTAATACAGGAAAATTCAAACCGCTATAACTTCGCTAAATATGATTCAATCTTTATGAAACTTTCAGGATCGATCAATCTTATAAATAGACATCTACGTACTATTTCATTGAATTTAAGGGTACCGTTAAGATTTTATTCAAAAATACATAAAATCGATAAATCATACTATTACTAACAAAGTTGAGCGAATTGCGACTTCTCACGTATTTGTTGTTGTTGTACTCACCAAGGCCTACATTCCTGATGTTTTTCAAATTTTTCGGATCACAGGTGTCGAATCGCGAGGGGGGGACACAAATTTTCCGTGTATTTCCCCTGCCCGTGCGCCCCTCGAAGCAAATTTTGCCAAACTAAGACCTGTTTTGAAAAGTTTTCATCAAGACATTTCATTTGATACCCATATCGGCTACCTTCAATGAAATTTTTTTTTCGGGGGGTCACTCTCCTATGTGGGGAGACCCCCCCTAAATACCTTATAAAATTTTTTTGTAGTTGAACTTTGAAGAGATCATCACTTTACATCTACACACAAAATTTGATGTTTCTAGCTTAAGTAGTTTCCGAAAAAACCTGCTGTGACACACGGACGGACGGACGGACAGACAGACGGACAGACTGGTCGCGAAACTAGTAGGGTTTTGTAAAATTATTTTACAAAACCCTAAAAAGAGAACAACCACCTTAAAAAGCATAATCAACCATGTGCGGTACATACGCTCAATCGGAGTGTCGCGAACTTACTGAAGGGCAATAAGGCGATGGACGGCAAAGAAAGTAACCAAACTAGCACCCAGAAATTGTTCGAAAAATGTAAAAGTTTTGTGGCCCGCTTTAAATGCAACACAATAGCCTCGAATAAATTGCCGAAAATATAGCAGCAAATGAACCTTCCGTTGCTGAAAGTTAAGCAAGAACTTTCGACCAGATGGAATTCTTGCCTTTTAATCATAGAAAGATTACAAGAGATTAAGCTTCCTTGATCGGCAGCTTTGTCTAACCTACCAGGTACACTTCTTCTTTTGTTGTTTAATGACTGGGCCGTGCCTCAAGAATGTATAACCATGTTCAAACCTATGGATAACCCTTCTCGGGCCTTCGCTTCCTGCAAATAGCGCCTCCAACTGTCTCGGTACGTTAATCGCGTTCTCCAATTTTGAAATCCGAGCAGTGATGAACTGTCTTCGTCGACTGAGTCAGACCAGCGTTTACTCTGTTTTCTCGGTTTCAGTTCTCCCAACGAATACCTTTTGATTGATATGATTCATGTGGCCAGCCCGTTGCTGCTTCCGCAGTCTTACAATTGTTGAGATCTCCGGCTCATCAAAAACTACATACAGCTCATGGTTGTATCGAATTCACCACTGACCTTTGTCTAGCTTTGCTCCATTCATTCGCCTCAGGACGCTTTTGTTAGAGTCCATGTATCACACCCACAGCATCACACATGTCTTATCACAGATTTGTATGCTTGGAGCTTTATTTACCTGTGTATGCAGCTAGTCTTCAAGATGGACAGAAGTGAAAAAATTATTTTAGTTGCGAGCTGTATTCTTCGCCTTATTTCGTCTCTTTCATTACCGGTTCTCGTTATTTTAGCGCGTAAACACACAAACTCGCCCACATTTTCCATATTTTATTCGCCTAGTGTAATATTTTGGGTATTTGGGATGTTTTTCCTCCACTATGTCATGAGTTTTATTTTATTCTCGTTGATTTGTAGCCCTACTGTTTTCCTTCGCTGTCGAGGTTCAGGAAAAATTATTTGGCAGTTGTTAGCGACCGTAACATAATGTTGATGTAGTCCGCATAGGCGACCACTTGGCTTGTATAGTAATGTACCTCATGTATCGACAGGTAGCTTCCTTATGAAGTACTCCAGATCTAAATTGAATAGCAATGAGGCCAGCCTATCTTCCTGCTTTAGTCCGATATTTGTGTCAAAGACACTGAGATGCCAAAGCAAAGCATTATTTGGTACACAGTATGTTACGATCAATATCGTGGTATGCTTGCTTAAAGTCAATAAAAATTTGGTGTCCATCTTTGTTGAGCTCCCAACATTTTTCAAGTACCTGCATCATTTTTTGGAATTCCTAAATAGTCAGTATGATAATAGATAAAAAATAAATCTATAAAGTTATCCCCGTCGCTACTTTAAGTATATTAATACGGTAGTTTTAAGCAGGCTGTTATTAGGGTTTTGTAAAATACTCGTAAGTTTACAAAACTCTACTAAAATCGTGTCCTGTCTGTCCATCCCATCTGTCCGTCCATCCGTGTGTTACACCGCTTTTTCTCGCAAACTACATAAGCTAAAAACATAAGATTTTTTAAGTCGGTGTAAAGCGCCGCTCTCTTCAAAGTTTCACTATAAAAGTTGCTTAAGCGGGTGTTCTCATAAAGAGGAGTGGCCCCTAAAAAAAGTTTCATCAAATGTAGGGAATATGGATATCAGTTGGAAAGTATTAATGAGAACTTTTCAAAACAGATCTTTAAATGACAAGTTTTTCTTTGATGGGTGCAGGGGAAAGGGAAATATACGGAAATTTTCGAACTCAATTTATGGAGTCGGTATATGTCAAGTTGTGATATGCAGCACATATTGTTTGATTTACTAATTGGCAGGAGCACTCTTCTGCTACTTCTACTACTAACAGCTACTTCCCCAAAACATACAGCCGATATTTTGCTATTTATAAACACAAATGATTTTTAAAAAATCTCCGTTGGCACGACCAGTCGGAAGAAAGGTAAATTTCTCGTGGGTGAGACAAACAAAATTTTTGGGAGGACTCATTCGGTTATTTTCAGGTTCTACTTTTACGTGGATTCAATCATTTTGAGTCGAAGTGATCATTAATCACCACAAGAGTAATAATCGATCACACGAATAATTGAGTATACGAGTGTCATGGCAACACCAATTGAAGAGCACCGGCCACGGAAGAAATCGAGAAGAGTCAGTCGCATCTGAACCATCAATCGAGTTATTGTATTTTGAACATAACAAATTGATTATTAACAAACGGTGCGCGTTAGTTTATTGCTTTCCCTCTACAATTATCCTGTTCCCAAGGTCCACCCCTGACAAAATCAGTAGTGGGATTCAAGGATGGCTTAGTGTGGATTACAAGTAAAAATTCGAATCGTACACATAGAACGAACAGACGTCGTCGAACGATATTTTTCCCCACCTCGCGATCTCGTGTTTAATTCTCTTACGGTTCGTCTGCAAAAAGAGACGAAAGGAGTAACGTGCGATGTACATACGCGAGTGGCTATTGTAATAGTGGTTCGATTTCCCATTTGGTCCGTGTATGAGGGAAACGGAACGCAACACGATGCCGGTCGAAAAGGTTGATACGCTAAACAAGGAACGACTAAATCTTGAACTAAGACTACGGAACGCCTCTACGCAGGGGAACAAAACTGAGCTAGCACAAAGACTCTGTGAAATTCTGGCTAATGACGAAATCGAAACGGACGGGAAAATGTCAGAATGTTCGGGTAAAGATGATGAGTGCGAGTTACGTGATGAAGTGAAGTGATTGAGCGAGTTAATATCAGCTGTCGTCGCCGCGTAACCAAACGGGGGGAAGTTGACGACGTCGTCAACAACTGAAAGATTAAAACTCAACCGATCATATTACGGGAGCCGACACCATTACTCACGAACGCCATGAAATCGGGTGAGACGCCGCCGGCAGCGACTTTCGAAGTTGACGCATGCGAAAATTTGGCTGATTTAGTCCGAGTATGTAGTGGACCGCATTTTCATCCGAGATGTGACGGATATTTTACCAGACTTCGACCTGTCGTCCGAATCCGGCATTCGACAGCGCAATTCGTTGATCGCGTTACGAAGCTTGTCGAGGCATATCAGTGGAACGATAGAGTTTTGTTGTTCGCCGTGCAAGCCCCCTTAAACGGGCCTGCTAAAATTTGGAGCGATGGTTCAGCGCGGGCTCCTGGAAGCTGGCTTGAGCTGGCCGAATCATTGAGGCGAGATTTCCCTAGCCATAGAAGCGAGGCCGATGTTCACCTAAAAATGATGAGTCGTACCAGGGAGCCGAGCGAGACAATACAAAGTTACTTCCATACTATGCCAGCATTGGGAAGATGAGGTAACTTGAGCGAACGGGCTACGGCATCCATCATTGCGAAATGCGATCGCGAGCTCAATTTTCGACACCGTCAACGATCTTTTAGCCGAGTTAAAGAATTTCGGAGCCACGAACGGAGTCAAGACGAAATTTTGGACCACGACTAACGATACAGGGAGGTACTATGTCATCAAATGCGCGAGCGCAGCCGACTTCGAGCAATTTGGAACCCCGTCGAATCCGATGTTATAATTGTCTTGAGGTGGGGCATATTTCGCTGAACTGTCCAAAACCGCAACGGAAACAAAGATGCGAGAAGTGTCAACGAACATTACGTACGACCAACCGAGGTCCGGAAAATAAAACTGCAACCGCCGTCAGTAATTTTCGTCGCATAAATTCAACAGAAAGAATTAATCCGCTTGTTAAGGAGGTTCTTCTCAGCGGAAACAAGATTAAGTCCTTCGTCGATCCCGGCAGCGCAAGAACACTCATTCAACGAACGATCGCAATGTCGATGAGAGGCGTGAAGCAGTGTTCACTGATCATCCCACGAAGTTTTGGAGGAGCTTCAGTAACGTGCAACCAGATACTCGAGGCCGAAATTCAGTTGGATGGTAAGAATCTAAATGCGAAGATTTTTCCGGTGGATGACAATTTGATCTCGGGGCCACTTTTATTGGGGTCAGATCTACTCTGTACATCGGGCAATCGACTGATCATTGAACCGGGAGCTTGTCGATTGGAAAACGCTTTCCAAAACGCTCCAAATTTTGAGCCAACGCTATCCGTCAAAGAAAAGTACCAACTGTATCAGCTCAAAACCGGTCGGTTATATTGTAAGATCGATCAAGATCTCAAATTCGCCGTTTCGTCTGCAGTCAGGTGGAAAATCATCCGCACGTACCACGTGGACATGGGCCATTTTGGTCTTAAAAAGACCATAAATCGAGTTCGGCAGGATTTTTGGTTTAACAATCTCCGAAAATACATCAAGTTGTACATCGCAGCATGCTTAGAGTGCTGCTATAATAAAGGAATCGCAGGCAAAGCGGAGAGTCAACTCTATTCGGATGAGGTGACACCTATTCCGTTCTGGACGTTACACGTTGATCACCTGGGACCTTTTCCACGCGATCGTTGAGGTTATTTGCACATCATTGGAATATCTGATTCGTTCAGTAAGTGTTTAATTTTGAGAGCTGTCATAACTACGAAATCGAAGCCCGTTATCGACGCATTCAGGGATCTGACGTTGAACTTCGGTCTACCAAAGCGTATAGTTAGTTACATCGTGAAAATTTGCTGAATTCTGCGCATCTAATGAGATTCAACATATTAAGGTTGCCGTCAGAACACCTCGAGCGAATGGCCAAATCGAACGTGCAAATCAGTCTATCTTATCATTTCTAAGGACTGCACCAACTGATCATAACGATTGGGATTTACAATTGCGCAAGGTTCAGTGGTCTCTGAATTCGCAATGTCACTCTGTGACTCTGTTTAGTCCGGTCGAGTTGATATTCGATTATCGCCTTCGAGATGTTATCACGAATCGGCTAGTTATGGCTCTGACATCAGACGAAGCGACTACTGATCCAACGGAATGCGATATGGTTAACTGAACACAAATGGCTGCAGAGCGAATCAGCACCGAACGAAAGAAATGGAGATTGAGGTTCAACGCAAAACACAAGAAACCTTTTATCTACAAGGAAGGAGATCTCATCGTTCTAGAGAATGTTCCTGCTGCTACGGAAGAATCTCGAAAGATAGAGCCCAAATATCGTGGGCCCTACATCATTTCGAGAGTTTTACGAAACAACAGATATCGCGTCGAAGACGTGGGAATCGCACGTCCCAACCAACGGAAACTCTGTTCGGTGTATACGAGCGAAAATTTAAAACCGTGGATCGTCGCGAGTCCCGAACTCGATTTTTACGATGATTCTGCGGATTCGGACGCGGAGTAATGAATCGAGACGATTCAATGTCAGGATGGTCGAGTGTTATGGCAACACTAATTGAAGAGCACCAAGAAGAAGAAGAAGAACCATCAACCGAGTCATTGTATTTTGAACACAATAAATTGATTATTAACAAACGGTGCGCGTTGGTTTATTGTTTTCCCTGTACAATTATCCTGCTCTCAAGGTCCACCCCTGATACGAGTAATCGAACGACTTGACTTACTGCCACTCGATTATGCTCTTTTCTGCTGTAAAATTATTAACTTACCTCTGCCGTTGGTGACCAATTTTTTTCCCTATGATCAGAACTTGACAATCTTCTCCAATTTGAACCAAGGGTTATGAAATCTTTTATGCACATACGTCATACTCCTCTTTCATCCGAGGCAGTTGATTTTTCACCTTTGACCGATGTAAAACCTTCAACCATTGTGCTAATATATACGAGTACAAGTTGACTTGCACGAGCTTATGATCGTGACAATTACCACGCTTGTGTATATCATCGTATTCTAGTAACGCTGAGAAATGCTCCCACTTAAGAAAGACTGAAAAGATCTATCCCATAATTCGATTCAAACTCACGATAAAAAAAAACACCAGTTCCGCAGACTCTAATGCAATATCCTACACTACGTCGCTATTCAGAATAGAGAGTAGAAGATCGTAAACGTAACTTGCATCCCTCTCCGTATAAGACAAAAGATCTAATTGATTGCACTGCAACGTAATGAGTTGCAATAGACATTGGAGTGAAGAAATTTTTATATGCCTTTTTTTGTGGAGGTGCCATTGTAATGCAACAATCACACCTGATTAAGGTTTAAATGTTAAGTGAGAGGGAAAAAATGGATTTATACGATTAATGGGAGGAATTATATTAATTATTAATGAAACAGGATAGAAGTAATTCAGAAGAAACAGAATTTAAAACTCAAGCTACTTATGCTGGCTAAAACTTAGAATCTAATTGTTGATGCCGAGCAATAATTATATTAGTTTAATCAATCTTTTCATTCAAAGTAAATTTTTTAATTTGTAAATTTTATCTTTTTGATGGCCTCTCACTTTTAGAGACCACTGTAAGATTCATTAGCCTGCGCGGTTTCGCTGACGCTTGTGGATGCGATGTGCAAACAACATAGTCCATGTGCCAGCCCATATTTGCTTATCGCATTCCTGGCGATCGAGCGAAAACTGGAGAAGAATCCTATTTTAAGACAGCAGTATGTCGAGTTCATGGACGAGTACGAGCGACTAGGTTACATGGAGCAGATCACATGGTCAGCGAGTACGGAAGTTCATTATTTCCTGCCGCACCACTGCTTCCTGAGGCCAGATAGCAGCACCACCAAATTGAGTGTGGTTTTCGATGCGTCCAGCAAGACATCAACCAAAGTTTCCTTGAACGACATCCTACATACAGGACCCACGATTCAAGACGAGCTGTTTGCGATCTTGGCCCGTTTTCGCCTACCACGCTTTATATTCACGGCCGATATCGCCAAGATGTATCGGCAAATACTGCTTGAGCATGACGACCGCAAATTTAATTTGGTGATTTGGAGAACGAGTTCAGCCCAGCCTTTACGATATTACCAACTCAAGACCGTAACGTATGGCACAACGTGTGCCCCGGATATGGCGACCAAATGCCTCCAGGTTCTGGTACAGGCCGAACAAGATCGAGCGCCCTTGGGCAGCAGCGCATTACAGCATGATTGTTACATAGACGCCATCATGACAGGGGCAGACAGCTTGATGGAGGCCATTCAAACACAGGAGGAGTTGCGCCAGATTCTTGCCAGTGCAGGAATGCATTTCCACAAGTGGTGAGCCAATCATCCGCAGCTTCTGCAGCAAATCAACATCGAGGACCAAGAAGTCCAATTGGATTTCAACAGTCTGTCCGAAGATTACATCAAGACGTTGGGGGTAATCTGGCTCCCGAAGGCAGACCACTTTCAGGTCAGCATCAACTTGGACCTCGCTGAGGTCAAAGTCACGAAACGGACGATCGCATCAGACATCGCCCGAATGTTCGATCCATTGGGCATCCTTGTCCCAGTTACCCTAACCGCCAAACCGCTTGGAGTTGGACTGGGACGCAGCATTGCCATTCGAAACACACTCACGATGGGCCCAGTTTCGCAGCGAGCTCCTATCCTTCCAGATGGTTCGCTTTCCTCGACATGTCATCGGCTGCGAGAGGTCGGTCCAACTGCAATTACATACCTTTTGTGACGCCTCGGAGAAGGCGTATGGTGCTGTCGTCTACGTCCGCTCAACATCATCGAGCGGGCAAGCAAACGTTCGGCTGCTCTGTGCCAAGTCCAGGGTGGCACCCATCAAGATGTTGACAGTGCCACGTTCGGAGCTGTGTGCCGCCAAGCTGGGTGCGGAATTAACAAGTCGAGTCAAGAGGGCGGTCAGGCTGCCGGACGTTTTTCACGGTCATATTGGCGTGGATCAATTCAACCGCGTCATCTTACAGCACATTCGTGGCAAACCGTGTTTCGACCATTCAATTGCTGTCAAGATCAACTCAGTGGCGACATGTGGCGTCCCACAACAATCCAGCAGACATCCTGTCCCGTGGCCTGGCGCCGCCCGAGCTCACGGACTGCAAGCTCTGGACACTTGACCGGATCTGAGGCGGACCGGGCGCCTCCGTACAGGGGTACTGAACCCTGTGAAGTTGAGGTTCAACACGGCAATTCCTTCCGAAGACTACAACGAATCATCGTCTACATGCGGCGTTTTGTGGATCGGTGCCTGCCAAGCTCCCAGCCCCCTCCAACATGCAGCCAAGCAGTCACAATTCAAGAGCGGACGAATCTAGCCACCAGCGGCTCAAGCGTCATCCGGGAGGAAGGAAGACTTCAGCTGTGTCACTGCTGTTGCTTTGCCTGCTGAGTCCTATGGTGATGACCAACCCTATCAAGGTGACACCAACTGGCGAACAACCTGGCCTGTATTTCCAGTCACTGGACCGTGCCCTCTTATCTTCGAGCGAGTGTCGGATTTTGGTATACTACCGTATTGGGGGGAGTTGGATGTGCTCCGAAATGGTACAGACTCACTGAAGCAGCTGTGCGACCGCGCGCCAAGGCAGTCAGAGTGCTCAACCTTGATACAGCATTTCCAGCAGTGGAGTGGTCAACTTTCGCTTGTAAACCAAATGTTGGGAAGTCGAGCTAACCGAGGAGCCATAAATGTGGCGGGTGGTTTGGCCAGATCCTTGTTTGGCATTCTCGATGAAGACTACGCCAACCAGATGTCCCAAACGATCAAGGCCGTACAGATGGATCGGAACAAGCTACACTACTTGCTGAGGAATCAAACCTCCATCATTGACTCTACACTCAACATCCTCGGAAAAACCGAACAAGCATCCCATAAAAGATTCGCAGTCATAGAGCAAGAGCTAGCCAAACTCCACAATGAGATCAAAGCTCCTCAGCCAGCGGGAAGTGAGGGACGAATCGCAGGCCTGATCACGACGCTGTTGGTTCATATGACGTTAACAATTCTCAATCTGCAACGAATGCAAACCGCCATTATGAGTGTCATCACGGGTATTCAGCACGGGAAGCTCAATCCGTTGCTGCTATCACAGGAGCAGCTAGCTACCATAATCGCTCATGTCAGGGACTATCTGCCAGAAGATCAACGTCTACCGGTGTCCCAGGAGAACTTCTTGAAACTTTTCCAATTAACGTCCATCAAGACTAAGGTAAATAACGAGTTCATCCTATTTGAGCTCAGGATTCCACTGGTCAGTGCCTCAACTTACGAAATATACAGAGTGATACCGATGCCATCTTTTCGCCTCATCTCAATACTGCCCATCTCGTCGTACCTTATCATTAGCCCCCTTCGGGACGTATATTACATGTTGAGCGAGGCCGAGTACGCTTCTTGCAGCTGGATGGAGCCAAATATGCACATCTGCAGACAGTCTCATCCGCTGTACCACAGGGAGGCTAACGTAAGCACATGCGAAGTGAATCTGCTAAAGGGATTGCCTTCGCCTCCTGACTGCCACCTGATCGAATTGCCTGGCTTATTTTCCTGGACGAACATCCCGTCCTCCAATGATTGGATCTTTGCCTTTACAAGTGAGACCGTGGCTCACGTGGTATGCAGCGGCAACACCACAACGGTGATACTTCATGACTCCGGAGTACTACACTTGGCGCCGGACTGCACTCTCAAATCTGACGCAGTCACAATTCAACACACGCTAAAGCTAATTATCCAGGGAAGGATGTGCAGCCCGTTTCTCAATCGGTCGGCGGCCACCCAGCCCGGTTTCAAACGTATTCTACCGAGATCGAGACCTTGCGAAGCCAACTCAAGGCCCAGGATCTTTCCTGGAATGACCAACTGGACGTACACGATGTTCATCAGTACGCACTAGGATACACAAGTGTCATCGCAGGCATCGCCCATATCGTTTTCCTGTGGTGCAGGGTCAAGAATGGAGGAGGCAGGTTACAATCGCAACAGCCAGGGCCCATCCCGTTGCCTAGACGTCACAGCCTACCACACACACTGGAAGAAGTTGAACGGATCGTACAAGGGGGGGGGGGGGGGGGGGGGGGGGGGGGTGAATGTTGATGCCGAGCAATAGTTATATTAGTTTAATCAATCTTTTCACTCAATGTAAATATTTAAATTTTTTAATTTGTAAATTTTAACTTTTTGATGGCCTCTCACTTTTAGAGACCACTGTAAGATTCATTAGCGTGCGCGGATTCGCTGACGCTTGTGGGTGCGATGAGAAAATCACATGGTTCATGTACCAGCGCAAATTTGCTTATCGCATTCGTAGGCGTCAGCAGATTTGCGTATCACATGCATCCGAGATGGTTTCATATACGCATTCGCGAGCGTCAGCAGATTTGCGTATCAAATGCATGTGAGATGGTTTTCATATCCATTTGCAAGCGCAAATCTGCTGAATGAGCATGAGTATGGTGTTGGGCGAGTTCTTTCAAGTCAGTAGTCAACAGATGGTCGCAACAGCGAGAACGAAAATATTAACTAACCGTCATCGAGAATTGCAAAAGCTAAAAGTCCAAAGATCCATACTGAGATATATTTTTTATTATGGTCATTAAAGGATTTAGTGTTGCAAAGAGTGTGTAGTTTACGGGTATTCATCTGGAAATATACTTATAAAAGTGAATAAAGATAAAAGATTTTAATCCTTGGGAAAAATAAGTGATAGGACGAGGCCAGAACAAAACAGTTCTGACGCAAACACTCATATCAAAGTCTAAATAAGGTATGCAGACAACAACGAGCATAAAAAGTAAAGGAAAGATGTTTTTTTCGATTTTTGAGAGAGAATCTTCATCCATAGTAGCTTATAACCTAGGCATTTAATTTACTTTTTATACCTGAATCTAAAAAGACAAGACAGACGATTCGATGTAGTATGAAGCTCAAGAAAAAAAGGAAAATGTTGATTGTGCAGAAGGAACAGCAAAAAGGTTTAAAAACATTTAAAACTTCCGTGCGCTTCTAAATTCGACCAAATATTCAATCACGTTAAGCTCCTTTTCTAGACTTATCCTCAATTGTTCAAAGCTCAAATCGTCATTCCATTTAACGTTCATTAACCGTAGAAATCCAATCCACTGAATAGAACCTTTTATAGTCGCCTTAAAATTATTCGTGTCTCCTGCCAACCTGCCTGTACAGGATTGATTTATGCGCCACTCGTTCTGCACTTTAAATTCCATTGGAAAAAATGAAAGGATATCAGAAATAATCTGCAGAATCAATCATTATACGGCAACGAATTGATATAGCAAATTGTATGGTTTCCCTAGTGTGCTCTGAACCCTGGCACCTCCTATCGCTTCTATAAAACTCTTTCACCCCTCTTACTATTTCCTTTCAAATTGCCTCGGTTTCACCTGTTTTCATCCATCCTGCCGACTTCATCCCTCGTGAAAAGCCACACCGGACCATACACTTTAATTTCTTCCCCGTCGCACCCTCCCAAAGCATTAAGCAGAGAAATGAAATCACGAAAAAGAGAAGGCGAACAAATTGTAGAAAGAGGACAACAGGGAAGTTGGTGAGCAAGTGAATGGCATGGAAGAAAACTCTAGCATGAAGCTGAGCTTGTTGAATTGAGATGTTGACCCAGTTTAAATCCGAGCAGTTTCATTTCAAAAATAAAAAAAGGAAAACCGTTTCAATTCCTTCTCTCTAACTACATTGCTACAAGTGCTTGCTACTGGTGGTCCAAATCTCGCTATTGCTCATCAGACTTATGAGTATGGTTTTCCATTTTCCGAATGGCAGCCGCTGAATAGAATTTCCGTGTCCGTAGGATTTATGAAGGAAAGTCGTTTGAACGAAAAGTCGGCGAAAAGCATATCAAGGATTTGTGTGGACTGGATACTGAAAAAGAGCCTAAAAGCGTTCAAATGAAAGATGGCGGTAGCGTTAGAGGCCTCCAGTGGGATTTTTGTAGATTGGGCACTACATTGATGACCGAAAATTCCAGTTGAACTGAATAATTCTTGAAGATAAATCGTGGTCATTGCCGTAGAAGATTTGATGTGGAGGTGCAGTTGTAACTAAAATAATAAGAAAATCATTTCAGGACCCCAAACTAATTTTTCATTTTTCCAGGATCTGGTCAGCAATATAAGCTCACTTTTCCTAGTGGTAAAAATCCACTGACTCGAAAAGCTTAAGTTTATGCCAGCCCAATATTCGTCCTTAGAACTTCCCCCGATTATGAAAATTCATCACACTAGAAAAAGTGCTCCTAGTGCGACTATGCAAAGAAGTCGTCTTAGGGAATAATTGAAATGAGAAGGAAGGATGAACGGGGGGTGACACGGAAACCGACGATAAGTCGACTGTGTGCAATCAGAGATGGTGTTGTGTGTTGTCGGCAGAAATTACATTTGACTTCATCGTAGGTGTCTTGTTGAGTGGAATGCAAATAACTTGCACAACATGCCAAGAGCAATGCCAAAGTTTGCGTCCTAACTTTAGTTTATGGGGCAACAACTATGATGAGTGTGGGCGGGCGGAAGTTGAAGGACAGACATGCTCCACATACCAACATTTTATTTTCATTACGACCGAGCAGAAACAATTCCTTCCGTTGAAGCTCAATTTTAGCCTGCTCGCTCGTTATTGGCCTTCGTTTGCTTTGCACATTAGAAGAAATTAGTTCGTGTCCTTTGGGCAAGTGCAAGTTAGTCAGGAGCAGCGGAGAAAAGGATTTGTTGCTACCGTAACCGTCAATGGGTTCCAGATCGTTTGACTTGGATTGTTTCCGTTTTTCATTTAATTTAAAAGTTAATGGCGAAGGTAACGTTAAATAGTCGTAAATTTCATTTAATCTGAAAGCAGCACATTTCGCAAACGGAGAAAATTAAAAAGGAAAACCACAAGCTTTGCGGTTGATTGCATTGTTTTCGTGTTAGAACTTCATACTTTTGCCTGTAATGTATTCCACGTTTTCCGGTCTGTCGTTGTTCCGATGACGACTAATCGGTACTTTGTGGAACACAATGAATTTTTGGTCTTTTAAATTGATCCTGAGGTTGTTATTCACACGTTCTGTATAATGTAACCATTAGATTCCATCCTGAAGATGTAAACACTGAATGAATTTGACGTACACACGCAAACCACTTTTCCAGGGCTTTAGTGCTGCCATAAAAGTAAATTTCAAGTGAGTATGTTATGGCGCTAGTAAACGAGGCTCTCATGACGGAAGACGAAGTCCTGGGTTTATTTCGGAGAAGGGTTTCACATTGTTGGCAGCAATCAATTTATTTTTATGGCTTTTAGCTTTACGGCTTGTTGGATGCTTTATTGGCCAGACAGAGGGACGTGTGTATGTGAAATTTCGTGTGTTACAAGCGGGAGAAGAAGCGGTTTGCCAAATCGCCAGTCTTACTCCAATAGTTAGACGAATACTTTGAAGTTTCTCCTACTTTATGCTTGAATTTGGTTTGGATTTTTATTATGCTGTAAAGGACCTAGTAACATAAACAACAAAACAGAATCCTGCAGTATAAAAACTGCAACCGTTCTACTGTTTATGATGCCTAAAAAATTATCCTGTCGAGCTTTCCTGAAAGAAAATTGAATTTTCTGCTCCAAAAAGACAATCATTGCTCCAAGATGGTCGTATTTACTAAACTCAGCGGCACATGTTGCTTTAATTGCTAATATCAGCAGAATGAGATAAAGTCTCCTCAACTTCAAGAGAAAATTCGAGTGAATATCTTATCGTTAAGCAACTTATGAATAATGAATTCCATATTACGTAATGAACCATAAAATCGGGTAAACTTTTAATCAGTATTTGAGTCAAAATGAATCCATTAATAAAGTTTCTTGCAGAAATTAGCTTTCCTTATCCAAATTTCACATATTACGTAATTCAGCTAATTGGAATGCGGCAAAGTTTTGGGGTCGTAAACTTATATTTGCTGTAAAATTATCTTAAAAGTACATGTGACCTAATTGGTCTACATTAATTATTATCGATGTAGCAGTTCTTATCTGATCTATCGAGAGCAGCCTGCTTAGTTTATACTTATACTGCTGCAACCACGTAACTGACCTCAGATCCATGTACACAATTATCACGGGAATTTTCTGACTGATTAAGATAATATTTCAGAAAAGTCTTTTTGAAATCAACGATTACGCAGTACTAATAAAAGCTTCAAAATCGATTGTAATCTGCTGATTTTTCCAGCGTCTTTTTTTCCTCTCGACTTCGACTAAAATAAAAAAATAGCTAATAAGCTGAATTTGAAAAATAACTTCCTTATAATCGTAACCTTAACTTACCGAAGCATTGTTACATTTCATGAAAAATTTTTGAATAATAATGAACCTGCTTTGAGTTATGAGAAGACAAAAATTAAGGGAAAACAGGACTTTCAATGAACAGACGATAATTATCATGCAGCAAATGATCGTAGACATCAACATCGAGTAATTGACGACCGTCATACTCTTAAAAACCATAAGGAAAAATCGTCTACCCCGTGAATGGCTTAACCCTAAGCTATTAACTGCCTACGGGTCACTGAATAAACGGACATTCATCAAGGACAACCAAACCATATTCAAAATAAAAAACAAAAACTCTACATCGAAGCAATATCATCGTACGAGTATATCGTGGAAAGACCACTGTAATCCTTGAATTGCTTCTCTCTCAAGTTCGATATTCAAGTTCAGTGGTTGAACCGTTTGAGTTTGTGCACGTTAAATTGTCTTACATCACCCAGAGTTACAATGCGATCATTTTCAATATCTTGTCTTCCTCCTGAACTGAAGGAAGATTCGATATGCACCTGAGCGATATTCGGAGTGTGATGACTTTTGTAGTGCAACCAATTTGCGCAAAGAAGGTGTCACAATTTTAGCCGTATAAGGACAGCTTTGTGTAAATAAAAACTTTTTAACCAACCAGCGGGTTAACCTTGGTGGTGAGTCATACGTATTGACACACACATATGCCCACACACAATTTGGACATTCAATTTAAGATAAAACGTTAATATTCATTTTGACTGTTCATTCATTTATCCAATCAAAGTTTTATACTAAAATGAAATACTAGTTCCGATAATGTAGCGGCTTTCTCTACGATATTTTTGTTTCCGCTCCAAAACCATAAACGTTTTTTTTCGCCCTTATCTGCTCTAGACCTTTTATCCTTCTTTTGATTCGCTATATCTAACTGGGAACGACTTATTATTTGCGACTGTCCAATTCACTCCGCTGCGACTGACTGCCTTAGTTCCTCAAACTTATATTGTGCTCACTTGAATCCATGCTGAGTGCCCTTTTCTGTTACTTTTGCTTCATTTCAACAATTCATCCATAGAGGGCAAATATTTTTAAACTCATCGAATGTAGTAACGGATTGACTCACTAATTCAGTGTAATGCATTAATCACAAAAATTGATCCGTCACATCCTGCTACCTTTCTTCTGGGTTTGAACTTTAGCGTAAACCCCATAAACGTCTGCTGCTCACGCTATCGTACCACCTTCAGTCTCTTGTTTTGTATTGTCAGAATTAGTGGAACCGGAACCAGACGGATCAGGGTTGGCAGTTCGTTCAATTGTGCTGATGATGTCTGTAACAGAGGATGGAGTAAAATCACCTTCCGGAAAAAGTTCGTCGCTAAATAAATACATTACAGTAGTCTTGAATACTGAGGCCATATTACAAATTTTTTTGAAGGCTCTGTCAAAAATCAGATCTACTTGGTATTGATCAATTGATCTTCCAGGAGGGTGTGCCATCCATCTGTCAGATTCAGTTGCTTATTAGTTCTTTAAAAGACTGTCGATAGTCTTATCCAAAGGTTGCATATGTGGCTGCTCTGTTTCGGCAATATTCTTCTTCGTAGCACTACAGCCCCTCTTGGGCCTTCGCTTCTTGTAACAAGCGCCTTCGATTGTGTCGGTCCATCGACCGCGTGCTCCAATTTCGAAATCCAAGCAGCGATGAACAGTCCTCGTCGGCCGATTCAGACTAGCGTTTCCTCGGCTCATCATTGGTCTTCCGGATACAGTTCTCCCAACGAATACCTTTTTAGGTATCCGTTGTTCGTCCGTAAGGTTAATGTGGCCAGCCCATTGTACGTTCCGCAGTCTTACAATCCTTGAGACCTCCTGCTTGTCAAAAATTTCCTACAGCTAATAGCTGTATCAAAGTCGCCATAGATCCCCGTGTAGCTTCCCTCCGGTTATTCGCCGCCGGAACCGTCTTTTGATGCTGTGGTTAGGTCCATGTTTCGCACCCATAGCATAGGTCTTATAGATTTGTATACTTGGAGCTTTGTTTTCGTTTGTATGCAGCTGGTCTTCAAGATTGGCAAAAGTGAATAAAATATTTTATTTGCGAGCTGTATTCTTTTTTCGTCTCTTTCGTTATATGTTCTTGTTGCCAAATGTGCTGGATGACTTTGTGAATAGTTTTATGAACACTACAGCCACCATATTTGCTGAGCTCCACTGTAATTTCATCGATGCCTGGCGCTTGATTATTCTTTTGGGCTTTGATGGTGAAATAAACTTAATCAAAAGTTGGTGGGGCCAAGGGAAGTTCTCCGGAAATACGAGGTATTGCAATTAAGTAATGAGACTGATGCTATTGCCGCGCTTAGGGTTAACCTGCGACCTTGAAATTCCCTTCCCTTTCCTCGGCATTATACCCCTCCCCATTGATATATTTACTATCGCTTTAGCTTGTTTAGTTCGCCTGCTGCTGTGTGTTGAGTAGACGTGTGTTCGTGGTGCCTGTCACGAAAATGGAGAAAGAGAAAGCAACGCGTCGCGATAAAATTTTGCGCCTGATTGGGCAAAACAGCTTCGGAAACGTACGCTAAAGTTGTACAAGTGCATGGTGGTGGTGTTCTTAGTCGTACCCAAAGCTCACAATAGTTGTCTCCGCATGTCCCCGCCCGAAAAAAGCTCGCATTAGCAAGTCGAAGGTGAAAACGATGATTTTTGCCTTTTTTGATACGGCCATAAAGAATTTGATCCATCGGGACAAACCGTAAATCAAGTCTACTTTCGACAGGTACTTCAAAGATTGGAAAAATGAGTCAACAGGGTACGCCCAGACATCGCTCGTAACTGGATCCTTCATCATGACAACACGCCGTGCCACATCGCCTTCAGCGTGTCCCAGTAGGCCTTTCAAGGAATGGCCGTGTTGCAACAGCCGCCTTATTCGCCCGTTATGTCACAATGTGACATTTTTTGTTCCCTAGAACAAAATCAGTGGTCAAAGGAACCCATTTTGAGTCGATTACGGGCATCCAGGCGGCCGTGACGAGAGTACTCGCGGACATCCCAGTCAAAGCGTTCCAGAAATTCACGAAGCATGGAAGACGCGCTAGAATCGTTGTATAGCTGCCCAAGGGGGCTAATTTGAAGAGGATGGTAGAGCTGTAGAATAATTTTTAAATATACGGTTTTCATGAAATCAGTATCATTACTTAATTGTCACACCTCCTATATATAGGCGCCGATGCTCTGGAGCTGTGCGGAGGTTTTTGAAATATGATGCCCATCTTTCCTTAACCTTGGTTCCATCAGTGATAATATTGCCGACGTCATCACGACATAATGTGCTTTTCGGCCGATAACTACGTTTCAGGCTTTTCACTACTTTGCCTGCTTATCATCGCTAGAGTTACATCGATCCTTCTCAATTGGTCGTCAGAGTATTTCCTTTTCTTTAATCGAATTATCTTATTAGCTACTCTTCTGAGATTTTAATGATTTTCTCTTTTTGTCCTGGTATTCCTTCCAACATATTCTTTGTGCGCCTGATTTTTTTTTTTGTCTAACGCATTCTGGCATTCATCATCGAACCAATCATTTCTTTTGCGACGGGTTCGATGACCGATCGTCTGTTCCGCTATGGTCTTAGTTGTCGCTTTCACTGCCACCCATATCTCGTTGCTTATTTTCGGCGATGTATTTGATAGGATGTGAGCTAGCTGGTTGTCGAAGGTCTCCGTGAAATTTTTTGGCCGCAGATACCGTTTGGAGCCTTTCGATATCGAATTTCTGTAGATCGCTGGTCTTCGCTGAATACGCCTTTGACATACGACATCGGTAAGATAATTTGATCAAGTAATGATCCGAGTTACAATTGACTCCGGTTTGTACGGATATCAGGTATGCTCGAGGCCCATTGTTGTTTGATCAGAAGATGATCGATCTGGTTTTGTGTGTTGCCATCCGGTAATACTTAGACCATTTTATGTATGCGTCGATGCGGGAAGCAAGTCGAACGTATGACTAGATTTCTGCTACATGCAAAGTCAATCAGGCGCTGGCCGTTGTCATTTATTTATTTGTTTACAGAATTCTATATCCAGATAAGAAAAATCCAATTATAATATAGAACAAGTTGGGTAGACAGACCTACGCTCTTGTCAGAAGGGTTTTGTATTCAACTTACAAAATGCAGTAACCAGCAACGAATAAAATCAAGAAACATGCCAACGACGATTTTATTGGAGAAAATATGAAATTCGAGGATCATACTGTTACTTGTACAAAGAATGCTGCGAGCTACTGTTGCAATTGTTTTCAAAACCATTAAGAACATCAACAAAATGAACTTACTCGAAACCACGAGAACCCGCCAAGCATGATCAACATTTGGAAGTGAGTCACTGCTCCATTCATTAATCTGCTCGAATATACCAGATACCTCTCCGCAGAACATTCGCCAACGTACGAGAAATGCATTGAACGGATGGGGACCCTATATAAAGGCGAGCTGAATGAATGGGGAGATCATTCATTCAACCGCGATAGTAAAAAAACTGCGATAGTGTGTGGAGTGTGAATTGAAAAGCGATCAAGTAATAGTGAAGTGATTTTCGAAGACAATTGCGAAAGAAATTTATGGACAAGTGGAAGGTAGAATTTTAATAGTGAAAATTAAAATTGTGAAATAGTTAGTAAAGTGATTGTGCATTTTTAAGTAATTGAATAACCTCTTTTAACTTAAATTAAAAGACATTGCGTTTTCATTTTCCCGGAACATTAAAATTATTGGCCGCGAACCATAACACGCGACAATACTATTTTTAGCAAAGTTGAATGAATTTTGACTTCTGAGGTATTTGTTATTGTTATACTCATAAATATCCCCTTGATAATTTTTTTCAGATATGTTAGATCACAGGTGTCCATTCGCGAGGGGAGAAACACATTTTTCATGTATTTACTCCCCCCTGTGTCCCCACTGAAGCAAAAACTGTCAGTTTAAGAACTGTTTTGAAATGCTCCCATAAAGAACTTTCATTTGATACCCATATTGGCCACGTTTGATGAAATTTTTTTTCAGGGGCCACTCCCCTGCACTGTAATCATCGGTTCATGGCCAATTTTTTTGAATTCTAGAATGGTTACAAAGCCCTTTTTCTAGGAGCTCTCTCCTGCCGCTTCGACCTGTTTCACCGATGAGTATTTAATGTAGGTATTCATCTTCAGTCATTCATTAAACTGAATCAAGTGTTCAAAGCATGCACCTTAAACGTTGAAGTTGGGGAAAAATAACTCAAAATTATTCAATCTTCGAATTTAAAACAGCCACTTTTTTTGTTTTACGATTACTGATACCACTAACTGAACCAAATCCTAAAAAATTTTCATGACACCTATCATTCCTGAAATTTTCATGCCAATCCTAGTAAAACTGTAGTGTCTAAGTCGGTAAAAAGGGAATATTGTTCCGTAGCCATATGTTTCCATAGTAATATAACGCATATTGTTCCATAGTAATACAGGAAAATTCAAATCGCTATAACCTCGTTAAATACCATTCGATCTTTATGAAACTTTCAGAAAAGATCAATCTTATAAATAGTCTTCTGTGTGCTTATTGACTTCAAGGGTACTGTTAAGATTTTATTCATGAAAACATAAAATCGATATTACAAACAAAGTTGAGTGAATTTTGACTTCTCACGTATTTGTTGTTGTTGTACTCATAAAGGCCTTCATTCATGATTTTTTTTAGATTTTTCGGACGGAAGGTGTCCAATCGCGAGGGGGGGGGGTATGCGAAAAGCTCGTGCATTTCGCCTTCACCTGCCCCCCTCGGTACCGATAAGGCAAATTTAAGATTTGTTTTGAAAAGATCTCATTAAGACCTTTCCAATGACACCCTACTCGACTACCAATGGTGAAAATTTTTTTTTTTAGGGGTCACCTCCCTATATGGGGAGGCCCCCCTAAAACCCCTTTGAAATATTTTTCCACCCTTGAACTTTCAAGAAGTCACCATTTCTGACCTTTCTACAAAGTCTCAGGGCTGTAGCCGCTATAGTTTCGGAGAAAAAGTGCTGTGACATACAGACGGACGGACGGACGGACGGACAGACGGACACAGGTCGTGATTGCAATAGGGTTTTGTATTTCAATACAAAACCCTAAAAAGTAGAAGTTATAAAAGAAATAATCAATCAATACATATCCAAATAAAACTAGAAAAATTAGGTTACAAAGCAAGAAAGTTAAAAGTAGAATCTACAAAACTATAAAGAAGAACCAATTGTCTGCGTTTATTTTTATATTCCGCAAAAGAATGAGGTATCGGATCAAGACCAAGAGAGTAGTGATGACGTGGCACACGTACCAATGGTGAAAAATAAAACACATTGGCTCTGGCAAAGGGAACGTTAAAAATCGTTGTCGATCTACTTGATCTCATTACAGAGATTCATTGGCAAGAGTTTAGTGGTTCATTTTAAAGACCAAGCAATCATCAAGAAATATACAACGCGGGACTAAAGAAGGCATGTGCAAGAGGGATAGACGATCATTATAAGGGGAATAGGGGATGCGAAATTTAAAGAGAAGAGAGCGGGTAAACCTACGTTGAACAGTCTCCACAGTACTACATAGACTGTTTTGATGAGGACTCCAAATTTGCGAGCAATATTCCAATAAACTTCTTACCAGTGAGAAAAATAAACAAATACAGGAAGAAATATTTTTGAAGTCTTTGATGGATTTTAATACAAAGACATTCGAGAAGCTTTGCAAACTACTTGGGCTATATGTTGCCCATAATGCAGCTTAGTGTCAAAGAATACTCCAAGATCTTTATGGAGAACAACTGATTCCAGGGAAGTAGCAGATAAGGAAAAATCTAAAGGAATGGGAAACTTTCTCAGTGAGTAAGTCATACTATGACACACAGTCTTCCGAAAAGGATATGAATGACGATGGAAGTTCACTGATAAAAACAAGGTATAGTAATAGGCCGAGAATGGACCCTTGAGGCACTCCAGAATCCGGCGAGAATGGAGAAGAACTCTGGGAATTCACAGTGGCTACGTAATTACGCTTGACAATGTACGAATGGAACCATCGAAAAATAGATGAGCCCACACCAAGATCATCTTATTTACTAATAAGTATACGATGATCCACTGAATCGAAAGACTTAGAAAAATCTGTATAAATGACATCTACTTACTTCGCTCTGTCGAAAGCTGACGCAATAGTATTTGAAAATGAAAGCAAGTTCGTGAGAGTGGAGCGACCTTTGATAAAGCCATGCTGTTCACTAGCAAAGGATGGAAATCAGAAGGGGTAAATCTGATCATACACAATTCTTTCAGAAAGCTTACTAAAACACGGAAGTAGGGAGATAGGACGATAATTAGATATATTAGACTTATCACCCGATTTGTAAACCGGAAATACATTAGCATTTTTCCAAAGAGCAGGAAATTCATTGCCAGAGAGACTACGATTGAAAAGAATGGACAGGGGAACGCACAAAGAAGATGACAAAGATTTGGCAAAAATATTAGGAATTCCATCCGAATCACAGCCAATATTATTGTCTTGACCTTTTAGTAATGGCTTTACGTCAAGAGGACTTACATAGGCAAAGGACAAATCGAAGGACAAGCCGAAAGTATGATCAGAATTTCCAGCAGTTGAATTACCATAAAATGAAGAAAAATGTTGAGCAAAGAGTTCACAAATTTCGTAATCATTGGATGAAGAGAATCCATTGTAGTTCACCGAATTCGGCACACCACCTGATTTTTTAAGCCCACTGATGTATGGCCAGAAAGGTTTGCTCAAATTCGTTGTAATAGAATCTTCAACATAATCAATATACTTTTTTTAGGCAATATTGACCAATTTCTTACCTTCTCTGTGTAAACTTTTATAGCTAAGAAGATGAATTTTAGAGCCAGTAAGACGATACTTGGTACGGGAAGCATTTGTTTCATCGTGGAAGCTATATCCTCCAGTTGTTCCCCAATGAGATAGCTCATTGCCAACCTTAGCGCTAAATGACCCAGATTTATTTTGGTGCCGTTTATAGGCAATGAGTCGACTAGTCTTTCCAGGTGATTGTAGAACGTTTTCTTCGTTTTTTTGTCCTTTTCTTAGGTTGGAGCATGTACATTTATTAGCCAAATTTTGAAGAATATCGCTTTTATACGTATCACACACAACCATTCACTGATTACCTTAAAACCAATAATGTCCACAGGCTCCGAATTTGTGCTTTCCAGAAGACTCCCCACTTTTGAATTTTTTGTGCGATATTGGAAAGTCAGAAGCCTGCTGGAGGGCGGAAATATCACGATAATCGAATGGTTATCAGTTATCAATAACACTGGGCTATCGGCAGTCGGTGACCCATAATCCTTGAAATGTTGCACCCAGTTCAAGTATAAATCTGTATATATGAACTATGAATCAGATGTCATGCGAATACTACCAGCTGCTATTCCATCCATGAGTTCACCCTTTATTCGTTTGCGTGGAAAAATGAACCTGGGTGGTACATATTTTCCAGTTGCACTGAAATAGAGAACAACTGTGATTGCTTGACCATGTTCTCTTGCAACAATTCTATTGACCTTTCTTTTGCATTTGAAAGAAATTACCTTAGGTATCCATGTTTGCATGATGCCAGTTTCATCCATGTTATAAAGGCGATCAGATGGAAAGTTTTATCCCTCTTGATACTCTTTTAAATTGGTGTAAAACTGGTTCAGTTGTATTCGATTGAAGTCAATCGCACTAGCAATGCTAGTGAATGGGGTTTCGCTTAAGACTGGATAGGGGTGACGTTTCGTGAATTCATATACCCAATCCTTTCCAGTAATTTTGGTAGTTTTGTCGAATCTATTTTCGATTTCATTCACATTTCGAAATTCATACACTATTCTTCTTAATGAATCCAAAGTTACGTCATAAAAAACATCACTCGATTTGCAGTAGTTATAGATAAGTACTTAGCTACAAAAGAATAACGAAAATTTTGGAAAAGTAGCAATTTATTTCACAACATAATCTCGTCTTAGCTCGGTACACTTGATCCAGCGATGCTCCAACTTCTTTTACCCGTCTGAAAAATACGTTTTCTTGAGGTCTGCAAAGTAGGCCTCCGTAGCAGCGATGACCTCCCCACTCGACTCAAATTTCAGTCCAGCAAGTGACTTTTTCAAGTTTGGAAACAAAAAGAAATCGTAAGGGACCAAATCTGGAGAACACAGTAGATGGAGTAGCAGTTCGTAGCCCGATACAATTCAAACAAATTGCCCATGGCGACGGGTGAGGTGTGAGCCGGTGCGTTGTCATGGTGGAAGAGAACTTTTTTCTTCCCCAGATGGGGCCTATTTTTCTGCGATTTTGCGTCGAATCGGCCCACTGATTTCGTATAGTAGTGCCCTGTGACTGTTACGCCTTTCTCCAGGTAGTCGATGCAGATCACACCTTGTGAATCCTGGAAAACGATAACCTTTCCGGCAGGTAGGACACTCTTTGCCTTCTTCGGAGCACGTTCGCCAGGTGAAGTACACTGTTTCGACTGCTCCTTCGTCTTTGGTGTGTACCAATAGAGCCATGTTTCGTCGACGGTCACGAAACGAAGCCGATACTCCTTTGGATTGCGCTTAAACCGCGTCAAACACTGCTGTGAAGTGGTCCCACTGTTGCTTTTGTTGTCCGGCGTTTATGCCCAACATTTCATACAGGATATAACCTACACGATCTTCTGAGATGCCTACTGTCTCAGCTTTATCGCGCACCTTCAATCGGCGGTTTGCCAATACGAGCTCGTGGATTTTTGTCACGTTATCCTCTGTGGTAGCCAATTTCGGGGCACCTGGGCGTGGGTCATCAAAAACTAACGTGCGGCCACATAGAAACTCGGTAAACCAACTTTTAACGGTCAATATCGCAGAAGCAGAGTCACCGTACACAGCATTCAAGTGCTCTTTGATTTTCCTTCCAAAAACAAGAATCGAATCACCGATCGCTATTGCTCTTTTTCCATTTTTCTAAAATCCGCGAACATGCCTGCTTCCACACGCTGTCAAAACAAAGCTACGTGTCCGATTCAGCTGAAATTTTGACCGCAGCCGCCTACAAGAATGTACTACACGATAGTTTTGCGGAATTGGCGCCATCGGAAAGTGACGCTAAGTACTTATCGGACTGTCTTCGTACCTCAAGAGCGCGAACATTTTTGGGGTTGGGTGTACATAGCCTAGTTTTTTTTTAAATTTGTTCTTTTATATGTAAACTTTCCTAGCGAATCGAATAAATTAAATAAAAAGAATGGGAAAAGAAAATCAGAATATAAATTTCATTGAAAATTAAAAAACCAATTTTCAAAAACAAAACAATGGAGAAGCTTTTTTCATATGAGTATTTTGAAGGTTTTTCCTAGACTGCCCAACATGTTAACTAATCTACATTTCCCCGTTCTACGGTTCCTAGCTACACATTCTCTTGTGCGTTACATGCCGAACAAATACAATTTTTTATTCTGTACAAAATGAAATACTAGATTTTCATTTATGTTCAGCATAAATTTTGGAAGTTTTTAAACAGTGTGGGTTGAGCCAAGTTTATTGTAAAAATTTGGTATGCCTCTCACCTCTTTCTCAAGTTTAACCCATTTGTTCCAGTGTTGCGTTCACGCAACGCAAAAAGGGTGTTTACAAGTTTGAACAGCCTTGTTCTGTTATGTTTCGTAGACGTGCAGATTCATTCTCGGCTCGAATTTAGCCGTTCAAAGGTTTAGATAGTGAACTTCAAAGGGGTTTTTCATTAAAAATTCTATTTTGGTTCGCAATTTGGAAAATCAGTACTTTTCGTTCTGCTCTGAGCTCAAGCCAAGAGAGTTAAGATACAAATAATATTATTGTTACGTTGATATTTTACAATGAATTTGTGAAATTAGATGCATAGTTCCTACTAAAAGTTGTGCCAGTCTTCTTTGAATTTGCTACAAAATTCTTTGTTGAATTCTAGGAACATGAAAATGTTGCGCTAACGCGACACTGAGCCCCCTATTGTAAAACCAATATTGCGCAAATAACAAGGTTTTTCGTACTAGTTTTCAAATATAAATGTATTGACACGGTAATACATTTGATTTCAGACCACTTACGCTCGAAGAAATTTTGGAGGAGCTTGAAAAGCCTCTGTCTGAAGATGAAATGGATAACGAAAACCTAGATCCAGGTTCAATTATCATTGAATCTGAAAAAACACATAACTGTGTACATATCACCTCCAGATAACGAAGGTATAACTGATAAAGATTCGGGAACAGAAGATGTCCAACTTCATAATTTACCTGGAAGACAAATGACTTCTTCAGCAATAGTTAACACAACAAAACCTATTCAAGATGGTAAAAAAGGAAAGAAGAAGATATATAGGAATTGGAAGTGCAACGATTTATTGAAGAATGAAGAAAGTTAGCCAACTACAGCTGCCGATATTCCTAGAAGTCCATTTGAAATCTTCCAATTGTTTCTTGATGAAGATTTGATTCAACTTTTATCAAATGAATCTATCAAATATGCACTGCAAAGAGGAAACCACCAGTTTTCAATTGAAACAGACGAAATGAAAGTATTCATAGGAATTCTTCTTCTATCTGGGTATAACAGCGTTTCACGCCGCAGATTGTATTGGTCTAATGAATCAGACTCAAGAAATGAGCTCATTATAAACTCAATGCGCCGCAATCGCTTTGATGAGGTACTGAAGTATATCCATCCTGCAGATAACACTGCAATATCTAAAAGAGACAAGTTTTCCAAAATACGACCGCTCTTAGACAGCTTTAAATAAAAAACGTTTAACATTTGGAAAAGCTTTTGGACCTAGCAGCATTTCAACTGACGAATCAATGGTACCATATTATAGTAAAAATCGGACAAAGCAATTTATACGTGGCAAACCGTTACGTTGGGGCTATAAAGCTTGGATTGCTGCATCTTCGTTGGGCTACATGTTCACTGCGGATTTTCATTAAGGTAAAACAGAGGATGAAATAGCTGCTAAGTATAAAGCTGAAGTTGGTTTTGGAGGAGAAGTTGTGCTAACATTTTTAGATAAGACGGAAAGCGAATATACTGTACAGAAATTATCACGCTACTTTGACAACTTCTCCACTTCACTGAGGCTGATAGAGGAAATAGCAAAAAGGGGGCATTCAGCAACAGGAACCATTAGAGCCAACAGGCTAGAAAACTGCCCAATATCTGATATTAAAGTTTTTAAGAAAAACCAAGAGGTTTACAGGAGCATTTTCTGGATGACGAGAATAACATAATTCTTGTAAGGTGGATTGAAAATGGAGTTGTTTCAACTGTTTCAAATCAATTTGGCATTTTTCCTCAAAAGGAGGTGGAAAGATATTCAGCAGCGGAAAAGAAAAAGGGTTTAGTTCCCATTCCTGAAGTTTTCACCATGTACAATAAGTACATGGGTGGAGTAGATCGGCTCGACGAAAATGTATCTTTGTACCGTATTCACATTCGTGGTAAAAATGGTATTTTTCAATATTCAGCTAACTGTTAAATACCTGCATGAATAAATCCTGGCTTTTTGCCAGGCAAGGTGGATACACGGACGATTTACTGACGTTTACAAGATCAGTCGTCCAGCACATGCTAAAAAAATATGGAAGTATGTCGAAAAAAACAGGAAGGACTAGGTTCCTAACTAATATGGATCCCGATGCTCGGTATGACAATATCGGACACGTTATTGATGAAAGTGCAGGCAACCAACGAAGATGTGGTCAGTGCAAGCATCAGACAACTTTTATTTGTAATAAGTGTGGAGTTCATTTACACCAAGATGCAAAATAAATTTCCGTAAAATAAGTTCAAATTCGATTTTTTTTACTCATAAATTCGTTTTTGTTTGTGTTAGGTTCACGCTTTTTGTACAATGAGCACAATATATTGATTATTTCTTACATGGGATGCAATTTCTTAACAAAATACATTTTCAGGAGTATAAAAAATTATTTTTATTATTAATGTATATGACCCGGATTTTGCTTCTAATGTGCGTAAAATTTGAAAAAAAAAACATTTCTTTTACAAAAAATGTTTCGGAGATAAACAAAATAATGTTGCATTCAAAAATGATAGAATTTGCAAAAAATAAATTTTTTTCTGGAAACAAATGGGTTAGTAAAATTTTTTTCGGGCTCCTCCGATATTGATATGAATAGGGAAATTCATTTTATTTATAAATGAAAAACATATCATTGCAATTATTTTTTAAAAGTACTCGCAAGACCACACTCACTTTTCCCAGGTGATAAAATGAAAAACGGTTTAGCACCAAATCCGAATCAAAGAGCTTTTCCACAGGACATCCGCTTCTGGTCATCCTTTCTTCGCTGAAATACTTTGAAATCCATTAAATCAAATGAGCAATTACTCTTCCCACTCATAAATCCACTTAGAAAACTTCGCGCACTTTGCGGGACGTACCAACATCGTTCCCACTCCTGTTCCCACTTTCTCTTCACCGCGCCACGTACTATATCAATCCTTCGTCTGAAACATTAATTTTTCACACTGGCTGCATAATCCAATCCGGTAGCGTTTACAGTTCACTTGGACTATCTTTTAAATCTGATCTTAATTTTCGCTGTAAGAAAATCCTTTTAATGTCTTTTCGGTTATTATCTTGTTAAGGGTAAAATGTGGAAACTATAAACGTTTCATGTTTGATGATACTAACAAACTATTCTCGTTTTATGAGTATGCACATGTTTATTGGGCAGCAGGATGCAGGATAGTGGAGCGGATTTGGGTTTGGTCAACAAAGAATGAATGGGTAGTGGTAATTGGGTTTGAAAATTTGGTTTTTTGGTGTGCGGTCAATGGCGTTCCATGGTGGTACGTTTTATCTGATAACCAAGTTTGCAGGTTATTTATGTTGAACTTTCTATTGAAGCATGAAGTCTCTGCTATGTTTAAAGAGTACTTGCTGGAGTATATAAAACGCAACGATTAAATAAAATCCATTCTAGCGACACCCTTCAGACTCCAGCAAAGTATCAATTCTTTCGATTCGCGATTGAAAATATTTAGAGCATGAACGTTTTCATAGCGCACACAATCTTTGCGGGAATCTTGATGCCTGATTTTTCCACATCACCATCATCAGGAAGTTCTGGCTTTTTGCGTTCCTCTCTTCCTCACGCCTTGCAACTGAACGCCAACTCTTTCTCTTCAGCTCGTTTCGTTTTCACCGTTTCATGTCCTGATGAGGCTAAACCAATTTCTCAGAATGTTTGCTCTGGTTCTCAGTTGACTTTGCTGTTGTCGATGCTATCGTATGTATGTTTGAATCTCATTAAAATTTCATTTTCAATTCGTTTTAAGGCTTTAATTGGTTTGGATTAGAAGAGCGAACATGGGATCAGGTTAATCAAAACGCTTATCCAACGTATTAAGAGCTTTCACTTGCCACCACAGCTAACCTACTCGCCGCCTTGTTTGTCGGCGAAATTAGCCTCGTCATGCAGCAACAACCCGCTGAAAGTTTTACGGTAGAGAATCGTGAAGAACGAACCAGTTGCAGGAACAATCGTTAGAAATATAGGGCAATATTTAAATTGAATTTCAACCAGGTGCTGTTTATAAAGTACTCGGAAGGCAATTTCTAAATGCGATTTAATTGTAATTTATTTAGGTGGCGATATTCATCAGATGTAGTGAAACAATTGTAATGAAGAAATTATCCCCTATGATTGATGTGCATATCAAAAAGCATAAAATTTAAAAACGATGACGCTAACAACATAGTAAAAGTGTTCAAATCCTGACTAAAAGTCATAATAATTAGTAACAAACTACCCCAAACTACCACGTTCACCCTAAGAGCAATCCACGGTTGTATAGCAAATAACACTTAGTACTCATACTACCTTCATTAGTAACCGGAACAAATGCTTTTAGAAAAGACAATAAACAATAATAATTACAGTGAAAATCCAGTGCGGTAGTAGTAGTGCTTGGTTTCATGTATCCTGACTAGTGCAATAAAATTTAATGGAGTTATCGATTTTTTGCTGATTTTCGAAAATTTCATGCGATTTGGTCGTATTGATCGATTCGTTTAAAGTGTTTTCGAGCCAACGACAAAATTTCAATTCGAAAACGACCGGGATCGTGTACGTTTTCGAAAACAGCACAATCACGATAACAATACGAATCACAATTGTTTGGCACCAACGTTCTATACAAGTTTCTCTGATGATGGGATACATCATGGGGTGTGCTTGTTTTAAAGGTAAGTACGATTAAAATTAACATTCAGTCAGACATTTTGTTTCATAGAATTATTTCAGATAAAACAATTTTCTTTCCTGAACAGAACACCCTACTCTTTTATGATTCATAAGTAGCAGTAAAATTACGTATTAGCACACATTTTTCCTAGGTTTTCTGGAAGTTTATCGACTGAATACATTAATCAGGACATTTTGAAACTTTCATTCACATTTGAAGAGGATTTGAAGCTAACGCACAGATATCTATGTAAAGGCGGCTATGTATTACCATTTGTTTATAGGATGAGCTCAACTCTGCAGTCCTTGATTTACGATCATAGTCGACAGATCAAATTAAACACAACACCTTAAACCGAAATACTCGTAAGTAAAACTACAGAATGTTGAAAATGTACAATATACATATGTAGAACCACACATTTTGACGTACCTCCCGTCGATAAATCATCCGCTACTATTATTAAGTCTGTTTGTAACCAACCATCGCACAATAAACTTAGCTTCCATTTAATCTAACGCATTTTAATAGTTACACGTGGAATAAATAATAACAACTCGCAACAGGTATGGGCCCAGGTGTAAAACTATCGTAGTAAATTATTTGGATTGATCGGAAAATCGGTTGATTTGTACGGATTGAGATATTTGTGATTTGTGTCGTCGCCCAGCACAATGCTGAGAGAAATGCAATTCGAAAAACTGAAAGGCCGAGAAAATTATAGTAAATGGCGGCGTTCTATTCTTGCGAACGTGAAAATTAGCAAAATGTATCGCGGAAGAGAACACCGAGACAGACAGGACAGCAGCAAACTCGGAGAAGCCATGGGATGGCTGGTTTTAGCAACAGTAACCAACGTGGAAAATCATTTCAGTGATACAAGTAGCCCACTGGCCATCTGGAAATTGCTTCAAAAAACATTCAGCAAGTCCGGGGTGGACAGAGAAGTCTCTGCACTAATGGACCTAACAGGAGCTTAGCTGATTGGGAGATGGACGATTATATTGGGCGATCGGTGGAAGCATGGAAGAGGTGCACTGCTGCGAAAGATTGAATCATTGATCGAGTAGTTGCATTATTGTAGCTCGGAAAACTCGGCCCAGAGTATCAGCCGTTCATTATGGGTCTGAGGGCAAGTGGCGTAGATATCACGACGGAGAAAGTGAAATCATTGCTGCTCAACCTTGTGCCGACAAGCGCCTGAATCAGCATTCGTGAGTAGACATGAAGGCAAAAAAGGTTTGAATAAAATAAGCCAAGATGCTTTATCTGCAACAAAATTGGGCATACAAGCGAAAGTATCCCAACAAGGAAAAGCAACACAACTCGCCACCAACAGTAAAGTTTGCTAATGCATTTAGTGCAACGATGAGTGTGACAAAGACAGCTGATTAGCACATCGTGTTACGAAATATAAAATCAAACAAAAAAAGCCCCAGAGTCACTCCTGAAAAGGAAAGATTCCTTGCACTCCAACATTTTAATCGGAATATTGTCAAGGAACCAGTCCACGCACTGAAAGATTAGTAAGAAGGATTAATTGATCAAGTAGAGGAGATTTTTGTATAAACCATGCAATTATTCGCGATAAGTAAGGTTAGGGATTAAGTTAAAAGGAAGCAGCTGTTCTTCGCCACTGACTGACTCCGCACCCACGACGAGGATTGGCAGGAAAATTCGGAGCTAGGGAAGCACGAACTCACAAGGAACGATTCCGCGGTGCACAAAGATATCCAACGTCAAGGTATTATATCGTCAACCATCATTCCGACGGTATCGAATACGATGCAAACGTTCTTACATATTTGCCTGGTTACAATTTAAATGAGAAATGTGTCCCGAATTTCAGCTTCACCGGCATTTTAAAAGCAATCCCAGTACGCTTTGATCAAATCAAAAATGTTTCGCGGTGAAACCTTATGTGTCGTCTCTTTTCTTAAATGGATTCACTGTTCTCAAAAAAACACTAAAACAACATCAAATTCAAGCAATATCGCCGTACCACCATTAAATTTGAAAAATAGCGTCTATCGCAGTCCATCGTCTTGCCGAAGTCCTTCACAAATTCCAATCGCCCGGTGTTGCCGATTGACTCTATACAGTCTGTTAAGTAAGAGCATGTCCAGCAAAGCTTGCGATCGGTGAGTGATATCGACTTCAAATTTTTTTTTATCAGTAGAGAGAACTTCTGTCTTTGGTCGAAGTCAATCTTCCGTCGGGAAAACACTAAAATTGCGATGAGTGCCATTTACGCAAAGCGTTTCAGGGCATCCTAAAGGAACAAAAATGAACTATTTAGTGGCGGCTTAATACGTTAAAAAGTCTGTATCGTTTATCAAGAAGTGGGTTCAACGATTTAAAGAGTCAAAAACCGTGGATGACCTTCCAAATCGTGGTTCGGTAGGAAAAGTGACCAAAAAGGATGGAAAGCGCATCGTGACTTTGTTTTCGTGCAAGCCTGGCTTGTCTTTATGTCAAGGACAAGCAAAATTGAAGCAAAAAGGTCTCAAGTTATCACACGTCACCATTCGGAAACATCTGTGTGCAAACAATGTAAAATGGCGGATTACCGGTAAAAAGCCACTCTTGTCTGAACGTCACGTGGCCAAACGGCTCGCCACGTGAATGGCTTTCGCAATCACCTGATGTAAATCCTGTCAAAAACGTCTGGGCCTACATCAAGCAGAAGCTCCGTAGAAGACGTGTTTACACTTTGAAACAGCTCTCCCGACAAATTTGACTCATTTGGAAGGCGCTTCCCCTCGTATATGCCGAAAATTTAGTGGAAAGTATGCCTCGGAGATGCCAAGCAATAATTGATGCTGGTGGTGATTAAACTCACTATTAAACTGAAAGCGCGTTACCTCAGAATGTATTTAATGTATGTATAAGTCAAAAACTGTTGTTAAATAAACTATTTCAAAATTATGCTGGACACGCTCTTACTTAACAGACTGTAATTTTATTAATGAAAGAATGGAGTTGTCAAAATCTAAACCCTGCAGCCCGACAAAAGTATTTTGTTTCGGCAAACTATCCAAACCAATAACTACACCTAACGGATGTAGTGTGTGCAATTGCTAAACGATTGCGAAAAACCGCAAAGGTGAAAAAGTGCCGGTAGCTTGAGCTTGTTCTCTCTCATTCTCTATATTGTGATTTGATTAGAGGCAAAAAGAAGTTTACTTTTAACATGAATGTATGTAATAATAGCAGCGATGAAGTGTTTGAATGTTCATACACATGTGGCTATCAGATTTGCCGGTTCTGCTGGCATAGAATTCGTACCGATGAAAATTAATTTTTCCCGCGTGCCGTAAGGCGTATCCAGAAAATCCAGCTGATTTTACACCTCTATCACAAGAACAGATAGCAATCTTAAAAGCAGAAAAAAAGGCACCATGATCTACAATGAAAGCAAAAAATCACGGAAAATCGAAAGTATTTGCCAAATGTTCGTATTGTCCAAAAGAACCTTGTGTTTGTAGTTGTTTTTTCGCCAAGACTGGCTAGATGCATTAAAACTTGGTTCAAAAATTGCATAAATTGTTTTGTGACTGCAAAAAGTAGCAATGAATCACAACAAAATGTACTTACGAAATCCTTGGACTTACCCTCCGACACACGGTCTATCGCCTTGGCGAAATATACCTTCGCGGACACAATGATGACACCGGCAACGAAGAGGACCACTGAAACCTGACAGGATAAACCAAATAGTACCTTCCTTATCTTACAATATTTCCCGATAGGCTTAAATATTTGCATCAATTTTTGAGCAAGGACAAAACAAATGAAGAACCGTGCACGTAAACACAAGTATCAAAATAATAAATTACACTACAACCAAAACAAGTCGATATTGCTGTTATCGATAATGCATATGATTGTGCGCGAAAGAAAGATGGCCACCAAGAAAATCTGGGTTTGCGTCTGAGGAAAACGCTGTAAAGTTGGCCTTGAACTTGGGTTCTAAAACTCAAGTCAAAGAGTTGTTGCGACAAGTTTATAAAAGAGCCAGCAACGGTCGAAGCGGTCTCTTTTACGGAACATTTCGACAACAAGAAATACGAACGTGCTGCAATTGGAGAATTTCAAGTGGAGTATAGCCATCACGACGAGTAACAAGCGCGAATACGAGGAGGAAGCAACGAGGGGAAAATTGATTCAGACAGCGAACAACGTTGGAGTTCCGTCGCAAGCGCGCTAATCAGGCAGAAGCGGAAGAAGTGGAGGAACCGGAGGGCGTTAGGATTTTAGCCATCAACAGGGCCCCCAACGTAAGAAATTTAAGGAAAAACTGTAAGTTTTCGAATTTTGAATATCTTAAAAATAATTTTGAATTATAACTTGTATTATCAGTTTGGATTTTAATTTGAATTGTAAACGGAATTTTTTGCACTTGATAGTGCTTTCAGCTAGTGTATTCGCGCGTGGAGGTGTAGTGCTGGTGGAAGGCGTCAATTACGCCTGAAGTGGCCAGAATCCTTCCTGTCGCGGATTCCAATTTGCATAGGTGGTGGCTGTGATGTGTTGATAGGCGTCTCCACGAGCCGAGAAAAGACCATAAGCGGCTAAGGAATATTAGCCAGTCAAAGCAATGTATAGACCCTGTGTGTGTGACACTACTCGGTGTCTTTTAATGTCCGAACCATTCCGGGGAGACTCAAGCTCGCCTTTTGGCAGTTTAAGGATTGCCGAGTGGCGCCTTCCTACCCCGTCTTCACGGGTTAGCCGGGACCCCAACCGGAATTGCTTGGTGTAACGTAAAATGTCAAGATATTTAAGTTGGATTTCAGAAAATATCGCATCCCAACATATTAGTTGCAAATAATGAACTCCTAAAAGTCATCGGCAGTAGTAGCGAGTACATTAGCACTGACGGAATTGACATTTAGGTGCACAATGTTTAATGTGTTCAGTAATTGAAATCATTAAAAACAAAAACTTTGTCAAATTCGACGCTAGTGTTTGTTCGGTGTACAACCAAAATAACGAATTGCTTGCTAAAGCAAATACGCGCGGTGTTGTTTACAAGGTCCAAGCAGATCATATACGTTGTGTATTGGCGACAAAAGTAGATATTGTGGATTGGCATCGACGACAAGAACATCTTGGATATGGCGGTATGTGCAAGCTGAAATCCGCAAATGTTAGATCTGAATTTTGCGGATCGAAGGCAGCGTTAGACGGCTAATACAGCCGCAAGTAATACACTTGCGGCAAAGGGAAATCTTCCCGGAAGCCATTCAATACAGCGAATGCTGACATAAAATCAATTGGTTTAATTGATTTGATTCATATCAATGTATCCGGACCTATAGAAACCATATCAATAGGTGAGCGAAATATTGCCTGATCATGATCGACGACTTTTCACGAAAAGTGTTTGTCTCATTCCTTTTGGAAAAAGGAGCTGTTGCTGATCATTGAAGATAACAGCTGAGAACCAGATCACAAAGAAAATAAAACGCATACGAACCGACAATGAAAGAGAGCTCATAAATGCGGCTATGACGAATATCTGCGAATCGTCCGAAATTATACACGAGGCCACCGTCCCATATACGCCCGAGCAAAATGGCATTGCCGAGCGTATGAATCGAACGCTAATAGAACGCTCAAAATATATACTTGTGGATGCAGAAGTCAGCCACGCTGCGTATCTTGTCAATCGATCGGTCAATCGAACTGTAGGAAAAACACCGGAGGAAGTATGGTCCGGAAAATGGCCAGACTTGAGCAACTTAAAAACTTTGGAAAGTCATGTGATGGTTCACATTCCTAAGCCATTACACAGGAAGTGGGATGCAAAAATATCCGAAATGCTATTCGTTGATTACACCGACACGCAAAAGGGGTTACGATGTTATGACCCGAAAAAGAAAAGAGTAATAATTAGCCGTGATATCAATTTTATAGAAACAAGGAAGGTGAATCCTCGAATGGTGACACCTCATCGGACGAAATTCCCCACGAATTTAGATATTGATCTTCCTAGCGATCCTGAGAAAGATGAAGCTCCAGTTGGGGCTAGCGATTTGAACAATAATGACAAATCTGTCGAAGACAGGTCGGAGGATATAAAAATGGATGATGTCATTCGCGATCCTGGCTTCGTAGCGCAGATTCTAAAAGCAGAGTTATCTCCTGTCGGCTACCAACCAAGGGCAGAACGGATTCGGCGTCCTGTAGGCCGATTTGTTCCGTCGACCTATTTTGCTTGTGACCATAAACCGGGAGCTTCACAAACTTGGGAGGCAGCTTTGAAAAGCCACAATGCGATCTAATGGAAGGTCACGATGACAAATGAACTGTAATCCTTACACGACAATGAAACGTGGGATCTCGTTGAGTTATCAGCCTGAAGATAGGCCATCAAAACGAAATTAGTGTTCAAAACCAAAAGGGCGGACATCGCACGGTAGTTGCCAAAGGTTGCACTCAAAAGTACGGACGGGACTATATAGAGACGTACTCGCCAGTCGTCCGGTAAACGTCCATTCGACTGCTCATTGCATACGCAGCGCAACGTCGTCTAAACATTGACCAAATGGATGTTATAATCGCATATCCGCAAGGCACACTGGATGAGGACATTTACATTCATCAACCCGACGGATTTCAGGATGGTATTTGCCGTGTATGTGAGTTAAAGAAGGCGATGTGTGGCCTGAAGCAGAGTGACAGTCAGTGGAATAGACGTCTGGATGATGCTTTAAAATCGTTTGGGCATATCAAGTCAAAGTTGGATCCATGTGTCTACTGCATGAAGGACGTTAATTTGATAATCGCCATTTATGTAGAAGATTTTCATATATTTTGGAAGTGCGTTCAGACCCGGGATAATTTAATAAAGAAACTCACGGATAAATTTCACATGCAATAAATACGAAGTGCGAAGACACGTATTGGTTTGACAATTGAATACGAAGACGATGGAATATCTACCTAGCAGTCAATATATGCAAAAGAAATACTGGTTCATTTTAGGATGAGCGAATGCAAGGCGGTATCAACGCCAACCGATACAAATGAAGAAGATGTGTTAAACGACGTACCTTATCAGGAGGCAGTTGGATGTCTACTACGAGACTGGTGCAGGTATGATCGAGACAAATGCTCCGACACGTTGATTTACTATCGACAAAAAATTACAAAAATTTACAGTTTCTCTAGGTGCTCCTCCTTACAAGTTACGCATTTTGTCCACCTTTCAGGAAGCTTTTTCATGCCGGTATAGAAGAATTGCCTAAGAACTCGGACAGCCATGTGCTCACGAACTCTTCTATCTCGTCGTCGGTATCGAATATTTTATCTCCGAGGGCTTCTTTCAGTGGGTCCAAACATGTGGTAGTCGGAGGGTGATAAATCCGGACTGTAGGGGGCATGTTCCAGTACATCCCACCCAAATTGCGATCTTGTATCGGGCGTGAGATGCGCGGTTTGAGGATGCGCGTTATCCTGGAGAAGAACCGCACTTCGTGCTGGAATGCTCCTCTGTTCCGAGCGTTATTTTGCGATATCGAAGGCGTTCGTGGATGATAGACTCTACACTACCAATACTGATGCCGAGTTCAGCCGAAATATCTCGAACATTCATCCTATGGTCCTCCAAAATGAGCCGTTCTACGCAGCAAATGTTGTCTGGAGTGATGTTTGTTCGCGGTCGACTATCATGCGGCTCATTTTCGACGGTTTTGCGACCATCCTTGAATGCTTTGACCCATTTAAACTCAGCAGCCCTAGTCAGGCACTCACTACTGAACCGATTTCGCAAACACAGAAAAATTTCCATGTTTTTAACGCCTTCCCTCACTAAAAACGAATGACAATCCGTTGCACAACGGCGGTCGTCACTCGACGTTCACTCATGGTCATAGTACGCGCGTAAAATATTCACTCCCGACGAAAACTATGCCAAACTGTTCGTAAGGGACCCAGCCATCTCATACTCAAGCCACGACCTTCAAAACATACATGCGCGCCATCTACAGCGTTTGTCTTCATCATATTTGAACCACTCTCGTATATTCATAATATTTTTAACATTGTATTGTATAAAGTTTTTCTTTTGTTGTTTACATGTTATATACTTTGTACATGCGGGCCACCTATACTCTCGATTCCTCTCCAGTAGAATCCAAGGAGGATGGGTGCTCCGTCCATTTTGACCGTGTTGGCTCTAGATTTGTAACGTGCTTATCGCTAGGCTTGGTAACTATTGATTATTCCTTTTTTTTTGAATTATATTTTGTGTTCACGTCAGCCCCGTATGCATTGGGTTGCAATGCCGCATAAAATTGAGGTTTTTTTGGGAGCATTAAGATTGTAGGAGCTTAAATTTTATTTGTCAAAAATTTTAAAAGGGCATAGATAATAGGAATCATTTTAATTTGGAAGTTCAAAAAGTTCGCGAATACCTCGAAGATGATGGTCTCGCCACTTTTCCAGACGTTTTTTTACTTGTTGTGAGCATGTAATGTAGTATCAAGACGATCCCCGTTTCTCTGTATAGTACAATATTTTTATAGTATTTTTTATTGGGTCGTGAGTGCTTAGACAGGCATTTTCCAAGCATTTTCCTCAAAGATTAAAATTTCTTCGGCTGCTGTTGGCGAGATTGTTAGCCAAGCGGGGAATGAGTAGGCAATGATTGGTCTAACAAGTGTTTTGTAGATTAGTACTTTCACTTTAAGGCAGACTACTTTCGAGGAAACGAGGAAGGAGATAAGTGCGGCTGCCGTTTTAGCTTTGTTTAGTGCTCCCGGCCTGTGTATTTATTTTAAGCCGTTTATTGAAGAGATTCCCAAGTATTTGATTGTATCTTTGAGAGGAATGACTTCGCCTTCAATTTGTACTTGAATGTACCTTCTCTGTGAATACTGCACACCGATGCCCCTAGCCGCTAGCATTTTGAAAGCAGATCAATTCGGGTTTGATACCATTAATTTCAAGTCCCCAATATTTTAGATAATGAGCTATGTCGTTCACTGCACGCTGTAGTCTTATTTGAGCCAGGACAGGAAGTGTGGGTGACAGTTAGAAGGATATCGTCTGGATACATAATTATATCAGGGCTCATGCAGTTTGGCCGTGGGATGTCATGAAGGAAAAAATTGAATAGGACAGGGCAAAGAATTGAGCCCTGGGGGATTCCAGAGTGGATTGGGGTAGGATAGGAAATGAGATTCCCTAATTTGGTTTGAAAGGTTCAGTCTGAAAGGAAACTGTAAGGGATTCTAAGGACTGCAACCGGGCAGGATGACATTATTAGTTTGAGCTTGAGCCCGTTGGTCCATACTGAGCCAAATGCTTTTTTTTAGATCTAGAGCACAGGTCGCTGTAGACTCTTTTCGCTTTAGATTGCTGGTAACTTTGTTATGCAAAAGCATTATAGCTTGTTCTGTACATCGTTCGCGTTCGAAGTCAAACTGAAAATGAGGAATCAGTGGAGAGGTGAAGTCGTTGAAGCTACGCAGGATATGCTTTTAAGGATTTTGCCCATATTCGCTAGTAGAGAGATTGACCGGAAGTTGTTAATACTCTCTTCGCAGTTTGGTTCTCGTATTGGAATGATTCTGCTGGCTTTCGATGATTGGGGAAAGTAGCCGTTGTTTATACAATTACTATATAATATGGTCAAAAAGGAGGAGACGGTTTTCCTACGCTTTTTAAGTACTCTGTTTGGGATTCCTTCAGAACCCTAAGACTGCTTGCTGTTTAGAGTAGGATATCTTCAACTTCCTTTTTTTGGTTGAGCGTAGAAGGGGGTTAGGATACCAAGGTTACACGGGAAGTAAAGGGAGTCTATGAGGATTTTGGCCGGAGTTCCATTGGGGCGTTTGGTGCAGAGGATTGCTAGTGTGCATAAGGAGTTACTTTGCTCGAAAGGGATTTAAAGGACGTCTAGATCGTCCCGAAATAATATCGCAGTGCCTCTACTATCATCGTTATGCAGAACATTATAAATATCTACACGGATTTTGTGATGAGCTTTAAGAACTGTCTCCTTCAAGAGGAGGATGTCGTCCGAAAGTCCGAAATGAAGAGCCTCTTGTCATGCGAAACTAGGGAGTTTATATTTAGGGATAGAATAATGAGCCTTTTTGCTGCCAACATAAAGGTTAAAGTAGAAGTTCAGGAGAGCCGTGGCTGTTCCTGGTTGGGTGTCGAGTCAAAGGATGGAGGGAAAGATTGATTCTTCGAAAAGAGTTTACTGGGAGATATCCAAAGCCCGTCGTTTGTAATTTGATTTAGATGCCCGACGGGATTAAGTGTCGGTGTAATCAAAGCAGGGTTTGGTGTTTTTTTCCTAGACATATCCGAGTAAAAAATTGGAGGTGTATGTAGAAGAAAGTGATACTGCGAGATCATTGGAATTGGGGCGCTACGTTGATGGCTGGGAGTGCTGAGTATACAGGTGGGGCTGCTCATTTGGCTTTTGCCTCCATTGCTCTTGCTAAACGACGTTTACGTTCCGGGCATCCGAAAACGTAGGCGGGGTGTTCATGTACCTTACACATTGTACAGAATGGAGCCGTTTCTGATTTTATTACGTTCTTATCTTCTTCGGTGGCTACTGTAATTCTGAAACGGTCGAATTTGATCTTATTTGCTTTCGATCACGCTGTGGTGAGTGGATTAACCAACCCAACGCTCAACTCTGATAGTTGGCTTTTGATGTCCTCGCGGATCGCATCTGCTCCGAAGTCTGAACCTACACACCTCAAGTTGACCGCGCACTTTTTGCTTTCTTTAAGAGTGAACGAGTATCTTATTGCTGAGGTGGTTTTAATGAGGCTCATGATGTAATAATGAGCTATCAACTGTGACTTTGAGTTCGGAGTTGGATATTCGGTTTATTTTATCTAGTCGACCCCATCTACGGGGGTGTATCGGTCTAGTATATACCTTAACACGGTCGCTTTCCCTTTCTCTACAGTTTCCCTCACACCTCCATGCAAATCCTTATCGCTTACGACCTGTTTTGAAAAGCTCTCTTTCATTTGGTACCCATATTGGCTACTTTGGTAAACAAAATTTGTTCAAGGGTCATCCTCCCATCTCCCTTAAACACCTTAAAATATTTTTATTGCACTGTAACTTTTGAGAGGACATCACTTTTGACCTGCGTACAAAATTTCATTACTCTAGCTTATGTGATTTTCGAGAAAACTTGCTTTGACGCACGGACGGACAGACGTTATTTAAGTGCATGGAAAATTTTCACATATTTTTACTTTTCTATTTTAGAAAAAAAATTATTGGATAACCAACTTTTGGGTACATACTTAAAACTCAAAATGCTTGACTCGGCCGTTGTGTTTATTTTTCTTTCGGTGTTAATTCTAAACAAAAATCAGCACCTGCTACCTAAGAAAAGACTTCCTGTACTGGCCATAACAATTTCTCTTTTTTAGGGTTTTGTAAAATAATTTTACAAAACCCTTCTAAAATCGCGTCCTGTCTGTCCGTCTGTCCGTCTGTCTGTCTGTCCGTCCGTCCGTCCGTCCGTCCGTGTGTCACAGCAGTTTTTCTCGGAAACTACTTAAGCTAGAAGCATCAAATTTTGTATGCAGGTGTAAAGTGGTGATCTCTTCAAAGTTCAACTACTAAAAAATTTTATAAGGTATTTAAGGGGGGTCTCCCCATGTAGGGGAGTGACCCCCCGAAAAAAAAATTTCATTGAAGGTAGCCGATATGGGTATCAAATGAAAGGTCTTGATGAGAACTTTTAAAAACAGGTCTTATTTTGGCAAAGTTTGCTTCGAGGGGCGCACAGGGAGGGGAAATACACGAAAAATTTGTGTCCCCCCCCCTCGCGATTGGACACCTTCCATCCGAAAAATCTGAAAAAAATCACGAATGTAGGCCTTGATGAGTACAACAACAACAAATACGTGAGAAGTCGCAATTCACTCAACTTTGTTAGTAATAGTATGATTTATTGATTTTATGTTTTCTTGAATAAAATCTTAATGGTGCCCTTAAATTCAATGAAACTCAGTACACAGATGTCTATTTATAAGATTGATCAACCCTGCAAGTTTCATGAAGATTGCATCATATTTAGCGAAGTTATAGCAGTTTGAATTTTCCTGTATTACTATGGAACAATATGCGCTGCATGTATTACTATGGCAACATATGGCTATGGAACAACATGCGCTTTTTACCGACTTAGACACTACAGTTTTGCTAGGATTTGCATGAAAATTTCAGGAATGATAGGTGTCATGAATAACTTTGAGAATCGGTTCAGCTAGTGGTATCAGTAATCGTAAAACAAAATAGTGGCTGTTTTAAATGCGAAGATTGAATAACTTCGAGTTATTTTTTCCCAACTTCAACGTTTAAGGTGCATGCTTTGATCACTTGATTCAATTTAATGAATGACTGAAGCTGAATACCTACAATTAATACTCATAAGTGAAACAAGTCAAGGAGACGGGAGGGAGCTTCTAACAAAAGGGCTTTGTAACAACTCTAGGATTCGAAAAAATTGGCTATTAATCGATGATAACAGTACAGGAGAGTGGCCCCTGAAAAAAATTCATCAAACGTAACCGATATGAGTATGAAATGATAGCTTTCATGGGAGCTTTTCAAAACAGTTCTTAAACTGTTAGTTTTTGCTTCAGTGGGGGCACAGGGGGGAAATACATGAAAAATGTTTTTCCTCCCTCGCGAATGGACATCTGAAATAAGTATCAAAGGAGATATTTATGAGTATAACAATAACAAAAACCTCAGAAGTCTAAATTCTTTCAACTTTGCTAATAATAGTATGGTCTTCGAATTTCATATTTTCTCCAATAAAATCGTCATTGACATGCTTCTTGACTTTATTCAATCTGGTGACTGCATTTTGAAAATTGAATACAAAACCCTTCTGACATGAGCGTAGGTCTGTTTACCCAACTTGTTGAATACTATTTACTATCCGCACTCGATGCAAGTCAAACAACATGGAATAAACTTATCAATTGCAATAAAAAAGTCAACAATAATTGTATTTACCATCACCCAACAGCAAAAAGGGGGAAAAACAACTTTAAACTCATATTTGTGGAAAATAAAATCCATCCTCTAGTCAAATTCGACATATTTTCAAATAACTGAGCCGTTATCCTGCTTTCAATTTCCATTGTTGTGCCCAAAAACATAAAATTTCAAATAAAAATGTACATCACAAACATGCGAAAATCCCCAATCTAACAGACTTACCGAATTTGCCATTCTTTGTGGTTATACCATCTATGCTTCCGGTCCTTCTCTCACCCTTAAAAATTCCTATTTGCAGTGTTGGGTTTCTAGAGTATCTTCCTTCGCACACTTACACGACCGGAAACAAATTTGGGCCAGGACAAAAGAAAATTTTCTTGGAAAAATATTTTTATTCCTCCGTGGATCCTTTTTTAGTTCCACCGTCGTTTCTCCTAGGGCTACACGTTCCGCGGAACTGTAGTGCTAGGAATGTCAACAGCAAATATGAAGCTCCATATGTGCCTTCATACGATGTGCAATGTAGCAAAGAATAATGGAAAATCTGGAAAAGCCTGCATAGGGTACAAAAGTCGTTGATAACGGTGGCAAGCGGCTTTTTGAGTTTTTCTTCTTTTCTCCGAGCTATATAATTCAATATGTCACTCATTTTTGAACTTATGTTGTGGAAAAATGAAAATGTTGAAGGGAAAATAGACTGAGAGAAGAATTTCCTATTGTGTTTCTGGTGTTTCGAGTCGTGCAAGTATTTTGTTTCGGTCTGTTGCTGAAAAGTAAATAAGTATATATTGTATTATTTTATAGAAACGAAGGAAGCTTTGCAGTCCGGATGTCACGACAAAATGAAATTTTTATAAGATATTGTTTTAAAAACGAATTATTGTATTTGATGTTCTCGTCAAGAGGATTTGAGTTTATTATGGGACTTACAGATCAGAAGTAGCTGATTTTAAGCTGGCGACACGCTCTCATTTAAATCCATCGAAACTCGTTGCTCTCCTCGTGATCTTTTTGGGCTTTTCTTCCTTAAAACTTCTTTTAAACTTCGTACTTAATGGCACAAAGTGATTTTTTCCGTAATTTACTTCAATCTCGCATCTGATGCTCTGTCGCTTACGACACAGTGTCCATGGCAGTGTAATGACTTTCAATAAATTTAATGTTTGAAAAGGATCTGGTCTCGTGTACGAGTAGCTGAGCTTGGTGCTAAAGAAAAATGGTTCTGGCTACTAGGAATATTCCATAAAGCTTCTTGCTAATGAAGGTTCTTGTGTGGGTTATTGAATTTATTCAATGGAAGAGCGAAATGTTTTGTTAATAAACACAAAGCCTTTGAATTTTTGTGCTTTATTATCTGGAGTAGAAGTAAATTAATAAGAAAGAATTTTATTTATGTCAGGATAATTTGTTGAAAGTAATTAGATTCCGTGAATTTCTGCTATAATCACATTTCCAAAATACAAAACCTAAAACTTCGGGCATGTTTTTTACTACTTGTATACTGTAAATTTGTGATAAAATGAACAGAATGTGAATCTAGTAAAGGATTTGTGGTTATTTTTTCCAAGAGTTAGTTTGGTTACTAGGATGTAATGAATTTCAAGCGAGCGTTCTATAGAAAATTAACGAATTTCAAATTTTATCACAAGGAATTAGCCTATTTCAATGTTAGAATGCGAAAAGTCTTTTCAATGAGCTCGTTAAATTCTGATACTTAAATTGTTCTTCTTTTTGTTTTCAGGTAAGCTAGTGCCAACGTCAGAGGATGACAATAACGGTAAGAGAACTTCAATATTTTTCTGGAATATTTATTATTTCTTACCTTTTCGTTCACCGATAACGAGATACGCTGAGAGAATAAACTGGGATAAAACCATCTTATGTACTTGGGTAAATTCTTTTCATACGTTGACTAAGATCAGAGGAAAAGTCATTCATGACTTTAGGCAAATTACACTAGACCACACTAGGTATATTGCACATGAACTTTTTTTGAATAAATGCTTAGCTACTTAGCAATCAGCACTAAACATAATAACCGCCACGCATAAGCGTGCCTTATGTAGATAATTTCATGTAGGGTACAATCAGATGTCCCTAGGCTCAAAACGAGCGCTTTCGGCTCCAAGTAATGCAGAGCTATCTGACTTTAAACAAATGAAAGAATATAAATTAATATTTATTCAATATATAGAAGAAACAATTTTGGTTTCATTACCCACTAAGATATCAAAATGGTAAGGGGAAAATCATGTTTAGGGAAATGCCTGTATATTACAGGGGTTTCCATTAGGGACATATCATTTTCGTATCTTTATATGAACGCATCCTCAAACTGTTAATGTCAAAACGTTAGTCGAAGTAAACATTTTTATCATAGTAAAGTTCACAAACTAGCAACGTTTGGATATTATTGAAAATTACTACCGAAATTCTGTGTCCGTGGTCACAACTTCAACTCTAATTTTCGGCCGTAATAATCGTCCCACCCGGCAGGCTGTGTATTTACAGTGGATAAATTCGAGTCCAAATTTTCACTATTGGACATTCCGGTGCCAAAAAAGACGCTCGAAGACAAGGAAATATCAAAGCTGTAAGTGCATCGATTCAAAATGAGCCAAATCAGTCGGTTCGATGTTGTTTTCAAAAATTGGGCATCGTTCAAACGACACTGTGGCGTATTTTGCGAAAAGATCTTGGCCTACATGGTTACAAGATCAAATTGACTTAAGAACTAAAGCAACTTGATTATTCGACATGCCGAAACTTCTCCAATTGGGCTCTGGCAAAGCTGAACAAAGTGAAGAATTTCATCGAAAAATCATCCTCAGCGATGAAGCTAATTTTTGGCTCAATGGCTTTGTTAATAAGCAAAATATGCAGTATTGGTCAGCAGCAAACCCACATTTTTCTTAAGACACTGTTGCATCCACAAAAAGTTACTGTTTGGTGCGGTTATCATGCCGGAGGTGTGGTTGGGTCGTATTTTTTCGTGGATCAAAACAAACGTCATATAACTTTCAATGAAGAGCGCTGTCGTGTTGTGTTGGAATATTATTTGTGGCCAGAATTGGATGAACTTGACATCAACGATATCTGGTTTCAACAAGACGGTGCCACTAGCCCCACAGCATACCTCACAATCGATTTATTGAAAGGCAAATTTATTGAATGTGTTATCTCGAGAAATGGTCCGGTCGAATTCTGCCTTGTTCATGCGATCTAACGCCATTAGATTTCTTTTTATGGGGCTATATCAAGTTACAAGCCTATGCCAACAAGCCAGCAACTTTAGACGAGCTCAAAGACAACATCCAATGCGAAATTGCCAACCTTCTGGTCAAAATGTGTGCCAGAGTGGTGGAAAATTAGGTCCAAAGAATCGATCGCTGTAAACGGACTCGTGTCTAGTTCATAAAATGTAATGCTTGCACCACACCCACAATAAATTTGAACTCATTATCTCAAATACTTCTGTGTTTATTAAAACATAAAATTGTTATGTCCTTAATGGAAAACCCTTTATATTTAAGATTGTTTTTTGAATGGGTAACAAGGCATAAATTTGGGTAATTTGCCTAAGTCGTAAGTTAATCGTTTTAGCATGCCTGGAAATCCCTAAAAACTTGTAAAGCATCTACACGATTTTCGTACAGTTTGAAACAAGTTTTCTCTTCCTCCCTGTATACTGAAAAGGCTTTTCCAGATTCTTCCAGATTGTCTGGTCATATGTTATCGATAAAGTCGAATCAGTTTTTGATTGTCTTTTCGACTGCTTCAGTCACCCATTTTTCTCATGAATGATGATCCAAAGCCAAGTAACATATACAGCTATGGCCAAAAAAATACCAACACCTGGTATTGATAAAACTTTTCATAACGTTTTGGTTGCACTGCAAACTTGATCACTCCATGAAAAATAATTTATTATCTAACATCAAAAATCAATTTCAAATATTTTTTATTTAATTTTGGAATAATAGTCTGGCCAATAAAATAGGAACACCTATAAATACCGGAAACAATTATGGGATTGTTTTGAAATTCATAAATTTTTATTTTTAATTTCACTTCTTGTATTTAGTATTTTGTAGCGAATCCATTGTTTTTTCAACGTCAAAGTCGCTTTATTCAATATTGACAGTTATAAATTTTCAAAGGTTGCTCCATCCCAGCCGACCAGCCTCCACGAATCTAGCAACTGATTATCTCTTTTGGAATTGTTGGTCTCGTGAACTCAGATAGGGAGGATATTTTATCTTCTTATCAGTGGTCCGTCTATATATATGATATATAATTGGAACACCATCAGAATCAAATACACAAGCGCTCCTGGAAGAACAAAGCCAGTAGCGAGGCAAATCTCAATACACCCGTCCGTTTGAACGTGGTGTAACTGTTGAAGCAGAAAATAATACCAATCAATGATATCTATAAACGCGTCAAATCGAAAATTGGGCAACAGGGCTTCAATCGGAAAATTGGCTTGGAAATATAAAGCAAATGGAGTCAAATAAAGTCTGTCTACATTTGTATCAAGCGCAATCATAAAGCGGTTTATTACAAAATGAAAGGCCTTGAATTCCGTGAGAAATGAATGAGTGGAAGCAAATTTGACAATAGGAGTTTCATTGCCTCCATTACTTGAAGGTGTATCGTTGAGCCCTACTCAAAGTAAAAGTTGTCATGACGATATTATCTCGAGTCCATCCGACGAAGCATTGAAGACTAAAAATGATACTACTCCAGACTTGCAGGAAATGCAGGGCATCCCTTTCGACGTTGACGAGTATATCGAGAGACCACCTGCTATCGTTAGGAAACCTCAGAATTCTATCTTTTTACGCGCTCTCTGTTTTATTCCCGCACTAGCAGTGGAGGAAGCAATAGACACACAATACCGCCAAGTAAACTATAAAAAAATCGTTTTGGAGATTCATGCAGTAAATGAAAGCCGTTGTGCTTGACTTATCAGACGAATTCAACGTTGAGCAATATCTCCAGTAAACGACTATTTCTATAGGGTGGTTCATAAAGAGGTTTGGTTTTTAATCTCAAATAAAAGGCATGAAGTTCAATTCTATAGTTAAAAATTTTATTGTGAGTCGAAAGAACAATCTCTGACATTTACTTTTTGAAGATTATCCCGTTTAAATGTTGACCGCGACTACGCCATAATTGGTCCATCCTGAGCCTCCAATTTTAGACGACACGTTCCAGCATAATCAAAATGACAATGAAGTCGAACACCTCCCAAGTCCACATCAATCACCAACTCACCGATCCCTTTGACACATATATCGGACTAAAGCAGGGAGATGGGCTCGCCCATTCCTTTTCAATTTGGCTCTGCGGAACGTCATAAGGAAGCTACCTGTCGATACACGAGGTACACTACTATACAAATCGAGCCAGATACTTGTAGTAGCCTATGCGGACGACATCAACATTTTGTCACGGCTATTAAAAACCGCCAAAGAACTCTTCCTGAAACTCGACAGCGAAGCAAAACTAGTAGGGCTACAATTCAATGAGAATAAATCAAAGCTCTAATACACAACATGTGATACGTATTTAGCCCATAAAATAACGAGAACCGGTAATGAAAAAGACGAAATACGCCGAAGTATATGGCTCCAAATAAAATATTTTGTTCTGTTTTGACGATCTTGAAGACCAGCTGTGCATACAGAGGAAAACAAAGCTCCGAGTATATAAATCTGTGATAACACCTGTGTTATGCTGGTGGTGTTAAACATGAACTCTAACCCAAACATCCACAAACGTATTAAACGCCTTTGGGCGACGTATCCTAAGGCGAATAATCGGAGCAAAGCTAGACGGAGACCAATCGCGAATCTGATACAACCATGAGCTTTATGTAATTTTTAGCCAAACCGGAGGTCTCAACGATTGTAAGACTGCGGAAGCTGCAGTGAGCTGGACACATGAATCATATGGACGAACAACGGATACACAAAAAGGTATTCGTTGGGAGAATCTTCGTAGTAACTAGTGCAACAAAAACTTCGCATGGATTAAGATCAATGAAAGAGACGAAATACGCCGAAAAATACAGCACGCAAAAAAATATTTTATTCATCTTGAAGACCAGCTGCATACACAGGAAAACAAAGCTCCAAGTATACAAATCTGTGATAAGACCTGTGTTATGCTATGGGTGTGAAACATGGACCCTAACCCAAGCATCCGCAAATATAGTATATTGAACGCCTTTGAGCGACGGGTCCTGAGGCGAATAATCGGAGCGAAGCTTGACGGGGACCAATGGCGAATTCGATACAACCATGAGCTGTATGAAATTTTTGATGAACCGGAGATCTCAACGATTGTAAGACTGCGAATGCTGCAATGGGCTGCCCACATGACTCGTATGGAACGGATACCCAAGAAAGTATTCGTTGGGAGAATTGAAGGCCGGAGACCAGTGGGGAAACCGAGGAAACGGTAGTCTGACTCGATCGACGAAGGCAATTCATCGCTGCTCGTATTTCGAAATTTTAGGACGCGGTCAATGGACCGAGACAGTTGGAGGCGCTATTTGCAGGAAGCGAAGGCCCGAGGGAAGCTGTAGTGCTACGTAGAAGAACACAAAAAACATTTTAGAAACAGCATACTTCTATTGTTCATGATCGAGCAGAGTATGAAGCGCTTAGCCTCTTGGTGTTCTCATTCTACCCAGTTGTTAGGGAATTAATTGATGGAACCGTACCTCTAGAGCATGTTTATCGTCATATCTTACCTATCAAAACACTTTGTGTAGATAATTCCTCGTTAATCACTCCCTCCCCATGAGATCCACATAAGCCATTATTTTACTCATCGAGTTTTAACTATTATGCATTTGATCGTGCTCAATAATTTAGTTTTTATACTTCATTTATTTCTCCCTCCTGATTGTTTTACTATAAATACCATTTCTTAACCCTATAGCGCGCAAGAAACCGAGAAACTTCAAATCCTTACAAAAATTGGTCGTTAGCTTCCTTAAAGGACTCTTTCTCCCAGAAAAATAATAAAAACTATGTATCTACCGGAGAAATAGGTTTCAGGACGCGGAAAAATAGTATCCTATTACCCGTTTAGGGAAACGATCTTCTGGCTGTGGGCACTGGGTGATTATCTTCCCACCTCCAATTTAGCGTTAAACGCCTTGATAAATAAGAAACACACAACTTAGAAACAAAATATAAATAAATAAGAAGTAAAATTTTGAATACACTGAACTCAACAGTGCGTTTGCTGAGGGACGTAAAAAGAAAATCAATCATTTTGGTGCAATTAATATCCGTCAAAGCAATTCGTCTTGCTTTGACGGGTTGCAATATACCAAAAACCATGCGCACCAGTTTCTTTGTGTAAAAAAATAGTAGATCAAGCGGGCTTTGGCTATTTTTCTTGGCATAGCATCCAAACACATTTACCAAACAAATGCTGCAAGCTCGGTATGAACTTCCGTATGAGGTGATAAACGCGTACATTTACTGCGATAAATGAAAGGGTTGGAAACACTCCTTACACAAGACAGCATTCCAGGCACCGCAAACCATGTTGCTCCTCGTTTCGTTCGCTTTGGTACTACAGTGCGCACATCTACGATACTGCTCTTGCTTCTGAGGCATATGATCTCCGACGTTTGAAAAATGGATTGCGTTTTGAATAGTAGGGAAAACGACGGGTTGATGTTTCTTCCTACCTAGTCTTGTCCCGGGACTATAACCCTTGCGTTTCTTGCTACAAAAATTACCAATCATTTCGTAGACTAATTGAGAGCGGAAATCGAGGTGGGAGAAATGCCGGGAACGCGTTTCGTCGTTAAGTCCTTGTAGATTATGCAACTATTAACTATTCCCATGTCGATGAAATAATAAATTGGTTCATCCTCCATCGACGGGATATTTGGCGATCAAATAGACCGACATAGCTGATTAAATTTATCGACTCCCCCCATAAAAATATTGTAATCCGCTATAGACTCGGGGCAGTTTACTGATAACCTCTCGCCGCCCTTGATATCTGCTTGCTTGGGTTGTGCATTGAACTGAGGACGACAACCGACTTTTTGCCGCAATCTCGCCACTTTGCGGCACTAACGTCCCCTGACTGGGCATAATCACTCTCGCCAATCGTCATGTAGGCTTCGAATTTTAATTGTTCTTTCGGGTAGAATTTTCGTTTCGTCCTAAAGGTACCGCACACAAAAAGACGCCCGTTTAATAAAAGTTTCAACAGTGGTTAGCTCGAAAAAAAAGTGTCAATAAATAGAAAGTAACCTGACTCACGGAGCATCCTAAATAAATCCAAAACAACCCTTTCCCCGAGATCATGATCGCTTTTTTCGAAGCATACAAGTTCGATTGCGTCACAATAAAATTCAAAATTTCAAGGGTCAAAAAAGTTTGAAGAACTTTCAACGGGGAATTCAAATCAACGTCATTTTTGGCCCCGGGTCAAGGTTCCGAACAGTAAGAGGGGTTGGAAAATCAGGGTCCGTGCCAGATTTTATCCAGCTGAAGGAAGACTGACCAGCAGCTGTGCAATTACCTCGCCTTCAACTTCTCCATCTCCATGACCCCTGCCACCTCCGTCATCGCTGGAATCGTCACCAGAATCTTTATTAGACGAAAAAGTGTCGATTTATTGGGAAGGCTTCGGAGAAGCTGAGTAATCGGGATCGTCGACAAAATCATCGGTATTTTCTCCAAAATCGTGATCAGAGTTATGTTAGTTCTCTGCCAGATTTTGCTGATCTGCGCTATGCAGCCGCGTAGACCGCCGTCGAGATGACCCAACCGTAAAAACACTCAATAAAATTTCATCTATCTATCTTTAGACGTTTTCCAAATATTCCAACCAAACGCAATTCTTCTCCTTATATTGCATATTCTAAAAAGTATAAAGCCTTTTTCGTCACTAGATGGTGTTCGTTGTCATATGTGTATATCAAGCAATACAAATCAGATTGAGTCAAACAAACATGCGTTTGAAAGGTAACATTCTAGTCTATAATTTTCATATGGCCAGTTTTGTATTTCGTCATTCGTGTCAAAAGTTGTATTCATTTAAAAATGAGTGAAATTTCTGAAGAAATTCGTTAAATTTTACAATATCACTACGATCAAGGTGAGAATGCATCGCAAGCTCGTGAAAAAATTTGTGGTGTATACGGTCAAGATACTTTGTCAAAAGCCTTATCCAAGAGATGGTTCGCTCGTTTTCGTTCTTGAAATTTTCATGTCAAAGATGCACCTCGCTCAGGTCGACCAATCACTGAAAAAGTCAATGAAATCTTACATAAAATTTAAGAAGACCAACACATAAGCAGCCATGACATTGCTAAGGAACTGAATATCCATCACCAAACAGTTTTGAATCATTTGCGTAAGGCTGGATACACAAAGATGCTCGACGTTTGGGTGCCGCATGAATTAACACAAAACAAAATTTGATCGACCGAATTTCCATTTCCATGCTAATAAAACGCATCGAAAACGAGCCATTTTTGAAGCAAATCATTACGGGCGATGAAAGATGGGTAAGATACGAGAATGTCGTTCGAAAAAGATCATGGTAAAAAAAGGTGAATCATCACAAACCACTTCAAAGCCAGGATTGACACCAAATAAGGTGATGCTGTATGTATAGTGGGATTGGAAGGGAATTGTTTATCATGAGGTGCTAGAACCTGGCCACATACTCAATTCGGCTCTGTACTGTCAGCAATTAACCAGATTGCAACAAGCAATTCAAAGAAACCGGCCAGAATTGATCAACAGAAAGGGCTTTGTATTCCATCATGACAATGTTAGATCACACACATCTTTGATGACCCGGCAAAAATTGACAGAGCTTGGCTGGGAAGTTTTGATGCATCCACCGTATAGTCCAGACCTTGCCATATCAGACTACCATTTGTTTCGGTCTCTGGAAAACTTCCTTAATGAAAAGAAATTCATTTCAAGATGGGACTGTGAAATCACTTGGCCAAATTTTTCGCCAATAGACCACAAAAGTTCTACAAAGATGGAATAATGGCCCAAATTTTTCGTGTATTTCCACTCCCTGGGCGCCCCTGGCAACAAAAAGTGTCAATTTAAGACCTGTTTTAGAAAGTTCTCATCAATACCCATATAGGCTAGCTTCGATGAAATTTTTTTCCGGGGCCACTCCCCTATATGAGGAGACCCACCTTAAATACCTTATAAAATTTTTTTTGTAGTTGGACTTTGAAGAAAGCACCACTTTACACCTGCTTACAAAATTGATGTTTCTAGTTTAAGTAGTTTGCGAGAAAAAGTCTTGTGACACATGGACGGACAGACAGACGGACAGACGCAATTTTAGTAGGGTTTTGTAAAATAATTAATTATAATTACGTCAAAACAGTGATGTACAATAAATTGTCTGTAGGTTTAGTGACGCTGCACATAGAAAAAGCCTTCGATACAGTCTGGCATGATGCTCTTGTCTATAAACTTCAGAAACATAACACACCCCCATTCTTGTTGAAGCTTTTACAAGCATTTTTAACTGACAGGAAGTTCCAGGTCAAAGTAGGGGAAAGCACTTCCCAGTGAAAAGTTTTACTGCCGGTGTTCCGCACGGCTCCTGCCTAAGCTCATCACTATATAACATCTATATGTCGGACTTCCCTTCCTTTCCAACCTGCCAAGTTGCAGCTTTCGCTGACGACATTTGCATAAACAACATAGGCGCAGATTCAAATTCTATTATTGCTAGCCTTGAAACGGCGTTAGAACTTACAGATCAGTACTACAATAGATGGAAAATAAAAATTAATGTAGCAAAAACGAAGTCAATATTCTCCACCAGGAAGCGTATATTAGCTTCAAAGCGTTTAAGGCCGTGCTCTCGTTATACCCCTTTCTTTAACCTGATTTGCATCTGAACACCAGAAATAAAGTCCTCATTGTCAAAATGGCAATCCAACCGATCATCCTATACGGCTCTCTTACCTGGATCTAATGTGCTAAATATCTAGTAACAAAGCTTCAGATCACGCAAAATAGATACCTGAAAACGGTACATAATAAATCATTTTACTTTTCTTCTGGAAAAATACACAGCCTTGCTGGCGTTAGTCCAATTCATAGCATACTCACATAGTATCCACACTCATACCCTCCAGAAAAATCCGAACACAAGTAGTAGGTAGGTACATGCTGACGCGTGGATTGGCGCGAATATAAACATGTGCTTCGATGCGAGATTTCAGGACTACCAGATCTTAAAAACAAAGAACTTTGCAGAAAAACAAATTCGTTCCATGTAATCTTTTAGTTTTTTATTAGGATCTGGCAGTAGTCCCGTGGGACTACAGAACTGGACTTACAGAACGTGTTCTGTAATGCGTAAAAAAGCATGAGCGTCGGAAATTTTATTTGCTTTTTGTTTTTTGAATACGACAGGCGTCGGCTCAGCTGACGTGCCCCGGCTCAGCTGACCGGCCCCTGGGAAAATTCAGAAAGTGTGCAACACAGGGTAAATTGCAGGTTTGGATACTATGTGCATGTACTAAGGCCCAATTTATAAACTTGCTGCATCGTGCCGTGATAAATTAATCGCGAAAGCAAATGACTTGCCCAATCCGCTAATCCGTGCCCTGGCAAACTGAAAACCAGCAGTTACCACCACCTATCTCTTTGACCGTAACCTAGCCTCATAGATTTTAACTAGTTATAAGTAGATAGTTAAGTTATTAACCGACTTCCAAAAGAAAGAAGGTTATCAATTCATCGCGTATATATTTTTTTTGTATGTTCACGCATAGATTTTAAACGGAGATAGATAGAAGGGTCCTGTTTTTGGCAAATGATACCTCTCTCTTCCAGTTAGGTCCCGTTTAAAGGATAAGAAATTCAAGTAACGGTAAAGGGCTCTTACCGTTAAAACTAAAAAATTTCCGACTTTCACTCCGATTTTTCTGTATAACTGATCGATTGATGCAAACATTTTGATTGTAGAGGTTTCAAATGAAGGAAAACATATTAATCTAAAATGGGTCGTAACAGAATTGAAATCCTTTGAAGGAATCTGTAGATATTAAAAGTTCAATATGATACGTTGATGTCGAGAAATTGAATTTAAATAATCTTTCGCAAGAAAAGTGCCAATTAGTTGGCACTCTTCAAGGATTTGATGGAGATACCGAGTCTTTTGGTGATGGATGGTAAAAATGATCAGTATCCTTAATTTTCTGCATAAACGGTACATTTTTAACCGACTTCCAAAGGAAAGAAGTTATTTTTTGTATGTTCACGCATAACTTTTAAACGAAGATAGCTAGGAGAGTCCTGTTTTTGGCAAATGATACGTCTTTCTTCCTGTTAGGTCCCATTCAAAGGATACGAAATTCAGGTAACGGTAAAGGACTTTTAACGTTAAAACTAAAAAAATTCCGACTTTCACCCCGATTTTTCAGCATAACTGATCGACGCGTGTAAGGATTTTGATTGTAGACGTTTCAAATGAAGGACAACATATTGATCTAAAATGCTTCGGAACAGAATTGAAATCCTTCCAAGGACTCTGTAGATATAAATAGTTTAATATGATACATTGATATCGAGAAATTAAATTTAAATGATATTTCGTACGAAAAATGCCAGTTAGTTGGCACTCTGCTAGGATTTGTTCGAGATACCGAGTCCTTTGGTGACGAATGAAAAAAATGATCAGTATACTTAATTTTCTGCATAAACGGTACATTTTAGTCCATCATTTCTACCGGGAATATACAATAAATTAATTCTAAATGTGGCATAAATACAATTCAACAATAGTTAAAGGAAACATTTCAGGATACATTCATTCTTTGCATGCCAATGAGCTTGGTATAGGATCGTTCTTACATCCTTAGACGTAAACGTTATAGCATTATAAAATTCCCCGAAGAAATAATAAGGATTGAGTAATTTCAAATTATAGAGTTGACTCGTTACTTTCCAGCTAATATTATAGGTACATTACAACATATGTCCAGAAATCTAAAATTAGTGATTTCCATACTAGAAACCGGTGAGAATCGCAATCTAAAACTAAAAAGAGATACGTTTCCTGCTACAATTGATCTTAACTGTACAGATCCTTGTCCTTGGTCTCTGGCGTGTACCAGTGAATCCATGTTTCGTCGATGGTCACGAAACGACACAAGAACTCCACCGGATTGCGCTGAAACAGCGCCGAAAACGTCGCCAATGTGGTCTCATGGTTGCGTTTGTTTTCTGGTGTGAGCAAACGCGGCACCCATCCCGCCGACAGCTTTCTCATGCCCAGTTCTTCGTGTAGAATATGATGCACCATTCCTTCTGCAATGCCCACAGTCTCAGCTATCTTACGAACCTTCAATCGACGGTCTGCCGACACGAGATCGTGGATTTTTTTAACGTTTTCCTCCGTAGCAGCCGTTTTTGTGGCACCTGGGCGTGGCTCATCAAAAACAGACGTGCGGCCACAAATAAACTCGTTGAACCAATTCTTGACGGTCGCCATCGAAGGAATAGAGTCACTGTACTATCTATCTAATCTAATCACTGAACGCTATTGTTCTTTTTCCATTTTTGTGCAGCCGACCGAAACGTATAATATACATATTTAGATATATATATAAATATATATATATATATATATATATATATATATATATATATATATATATATATTATATATATATAAATATATATATATATATATATATATATATATATATATATATATATATATATATATATATATATATATGGCTATGTGTTTGGTTGGCTGTATGTGTGAGTCTACATAGGATACACCAAAATTTGTATCTGGGGGTCGCAGCTTTGCTTCGATTTTCGCCAAATTTTCCGCAATATTTCTGTTCTGGCCAAAGTATTGCTCCAGTTTGTACCAAAACTAGTACAAAGATTTATTCAATTGTGTGATAAAGCTCACAATAAGAAATCCAAAGTCGAACAATTTGAAACGAAATGGCGGCCGCTCAAAGGTCGAAAAAAGTTGAACGGTAAAAGAAGCACTTCAGAGTCAGGTCAGAATATAAAAATGGCGGCTAGGCAGAGCTCAAAATTCGAACATTTCTCAAAGCTACAATTCATATTGGATTATTATGAAATCTAAAATCAAGGTAGACGTTGATGAGACCATGAATTAAATGTACCAGAGTTAAATTCGATTCCTATGAACGCTGCAGATTTTAGCCGTAGTTTTAAAAAATTATATTTTAATATACGAGAACATGATGCAATGTATTCAAGAAATTGAGTTTTGAATGGTTTGATATGAAAAAATTTGCCACTAAAAAGGCGAAATAAAAAAACTTTTAGAAAAAAAAGAAAACCGACATCGAAATGCCCTAAAAAGGATGAAATAATTTTGATGGAAGTGGTGCCAAATGAATTTCCCCATTTCAACAAAAATACTCCCAACATCTGCACCATCACAAACAAATCGGGGAAAAAATTATATGGCACCGCTTCCATAAAATTTATTTCATCCTTTTTAGGGCATTTTGAAGTTGGTTTTCTTTTTTTTTCTAATAGTTTTTTGTTAAGCTTATAATAAAGTCAGTAGCTAACGAGAATATTGACATTGGAAATATGATACTACATATGGTTCTAAGCAATGTTTTAACGATGGTGAAAGTTTGGAATAGACAAACGTGGGTTTTCTTCAACACTTTCGGCTACAGCAGCAATATTCTCGGCTGTTCTTGAATGACGTGCACGGGTTTTATTCTTCAAATCACTACGTTGTCCCAACAGCTCGAATTTTTCCACCAATTTCTGTGTATCGTTCCATTTTTATTAATAGCGTAGGTTCTACTTGTCAAATGTCAAAAAATGACAGCTTCAAAAGTGACATCTACTGAAAAAGCGGGCTATTCAAAATAACACCTCTTATTGGAAAACCCTTTATCAGAAAGCTTCAATGCGCTTGACATTATATGTTAAAAGTCCTAATAAAATCGATAAAATCTATTGCATATACGCTTCCAATGCTACTGTTCCGTTTAAATGCATATTTAACCCTTTCTAATTGACTTTATAATTTATAAACATTAGCATTGAAGGTTGCGGACCACAGTAAAGCTCAGATACATCTTTCTCATCATTTAACGAAAAGCTTAGCATACTTCCTCAGGCACTTAGCTCATGTGAAAAGTTTAATCCAATAACAAGAAAAAGCTCTTTCGTAGATATTAGTGCTGCCACATCGAATAAACTTTTGAAAGCTCCCAAGTGCTTTTTCGTTAAGTTTTCCCACCGTATCATTCTCTTAATCCACCACCGAATATTCTCGAGTTCATTCAGAACAACCACAAGGCTATCACTTTGCAATTTACTACACATTGCTATCCACGAAAATAAAGTGTGAGAACTACTGAATCGCGTAGGCGAATTTATTCGATTTTCTTGCGAAAATCCTCACACTAATTTGGTATGATTTGGAACAACTTTCACTTGGCTTACGTTCGAATTTGTTCGAAGCTAAATTGGCAGTGACTCAAGAATTCAATATTAATTTGTTATTGAATTCAATTCGATGTTAAAGAGATCCGTTTTGAATTAATTATTTCCGCGTTATTCATCGGCTACCAGAAGGTGGTTAAAGGTGATCAATGTTTATTTTTGTTTATAGCAGAAATCATTCTTCGTTTTGTTTAACTTTCTAGAGAAATATAATCGGAAATGTATTTTTTCTCTCGAGATTCCTGCGTTCGAGAAAGTCATAATATCCTGAAAAGATTGTTAAATTCTTTTAAATTTTTTATTTCGGTTGCATGCCTGGCTAATGTTCTTTTATAGTCGTCTTTCTAAATCAGTTTTCTTTCTTGTTGAGTTGTTAGCTGAGTGGATTTGACTTAAGTTGACGTCGTACAAAATATGAAATTCTTTGGCAAATTTTCAAAATAACTACTCAATTAGTCAAGCCCCGAATTCAATGTGTTGGTGGAGACCTACACGCACAAGCCACAGCCGACCAAAGACAAAAAATTACGTTGAATTTATTTCGTTGTTATTTCATTTAAGAAATTAATCCTCTACCGTGTAAAAGTAATGAAATTCTTGGAAAATTATTCGGCGTTCCAAGGAAAGCACGAAATAATGACAAGAACATGCTCGTGAAATTACTGAAAGCCTACTACGAATTAGGAATGAAGAAACATAATTTAATTGTTGCTTATTTCTCGGTTGCAAAAATGATTAAACGTGTGGTTTTTAAAATTTCTCATGGTAGTGGTTCGCGGGGTTGAACATTTTGTTGATATTTAAACGAATTTAAATTGTGTAGGCATGCAGAATATAAATTTGGCGATGTATATATCAAATAATAAAATTCGGCGTGTCAAGATCGTTCGATTTGCTAACAGGAATGCAACAAGGTGTCCGATTTGATCTGATTCGATTTTAAAGTCATGTTTGCAGTTTATTTTGGTCGATGGGGTCAAGTTTATAATTAGGAAAGTATGTTTATGGTGCAATTACGTTTGCATTGGAAATAAATTTGAAACGTGAGATATCAATGTTTGAAATCCTTGCATTTATTTTTATTATTTCTTAATTTTTTAAAATATTTCTTGAAAAGTTAGTTGTAGCAAAAGAATGCACGTTCTTTACGGCTTTATAATAAAACAGACCAGATTTATAAAATGTTACATTGAGTATTTTGATAAATATGTAAGAGCTGATTACAGCATATTTATTGTCGTATCGAATTTAATAAATCCTACTTTCCATCGAAAAACAGTTTAACTTTCCAGAGACTTAAGAACTCAATCAACTTAGAACAACAAGATGTTGAAAGAAGACTATTTATAAGCGACTTCCATAGGAAAGGAGGTTATTATTTTCATGCTTATGTATTTTTTTTGGTCTTTTCATATGTAATTTCACACAAAACTCCTAAACGAAGATAGATAATTGAATTAACTTGTCGTTAGGTCCCATCTAAAGGACATGCACGTACATTGCATAACGGTAAAAGACAAATCCCATTACAAAAGTTTCCATTTTATAACTTTCGCATCGATTTGCCTTCACCAGAAATCGATTTGCTTGTGGATTTTAATTATTGAGAATGCATATGAAAGACAACATACAATATTGCCTCATAATCGTTTGCTTTGCGATTGTAATTTAATAAAACGCTTTACAGACAACACCACTAACATTGCTACACAACCACGAAAGTGATCGTAGTTGCTGACATTAATATTTGGCAAAGGGTTACCTACCCTGGGATGGCATACTGAGGCCGGCTAGTGCTCAGTCGTGTCGTGGATCGTTCGAGGGTATCCTTTGCCCGTGCGTGGCCACCTTACATATACAGCGTGTTTTTTAGAGGTATAGAAGCTTGAAATGAAATAAAATACGGTGATATTGTTTTGACTGCCATTAACTTGATTTTATTGGAAAGGTAATTCTCTGCCATTTTTATTTGAATATGATTTTGGGCATGTAGGCGCCTGCGACTGGTTTCCCCACTGGTCTACGCCCTTCAGTTCTCCCAACGAATACCTTTTTGGATAGCCGTTGTTCGCCTATACGATGCATGTGCGCAGCCCATTGCAGCTTCCGCAGTCTTACAATCGTTGAGACCTCAGGCTCGTCAAAAATTTCATACAGCACATGGTTGTATTGAATTCGCCATTGGTCCCCGTCTAGCTTCGCTCCGATTATTCGCCTCAGGACCCGTCGCTCAAAGGCGTTCAATATATTTGCGCATGCTTGCGTTAGGGTCCATGTTTCACACCCATAGCATAACACAGGTCTTATCGTAGATATGTATACTTGGAGCTTTGTTTTCCTGTGTATGCTGCTGGTCTTTAAGATCGTCAACACTGAATAAAATATTTTATTTGCGAGCTGTGTTCTTCGGCGTATTTCGTCTCTTTCATCACTGGTTCTCGTTTTTTTGGCGCCTTAATACAAAAATTCGCTCACATTTTCTATACTGCATTCACCAAGTGTAATGTTTTGTGTATGGGAAGTATTTTTCCTCGATTGCATCATGAGCTTTGTTGTTTTGTTATTTTGTTGCAGTACGTTACGATCAGTACTGTCGTATGCTTGCGTAAAGTCAACGAAAATTGGGTGTACGTCTATGTTGAACTCCCAGCATTTTTCAAGTACCTGCATGACAGCGAACAATTGATCTATTGTCGATCTACCTGCTCTAAAACTACCTTGACACTCCCCAATAATACTGTTGGCCTATGATCCGATTTTATGTCCTAAGATCTTTGAAATATTTTGAACGCCGTACAAAATACTGATATGCCTCTATAATGCTCGCACTGTAGCTTGTTACCTTTTTTGTGGATAGGGATTATAATTGATTGGCTCCATTATTTTGGTATATGCTCTGCTTTCCAAATGTGCTTGATGATTTTGTGAATAGCTTTATGAACACCGCTGCCACCATATTGAATAAGCTCCACTGAAATCCCATCGATCTCTGGCGCTTCATTATTCGTTTGGCCTTTGATGATGGAACACACTTCATCCACAGTTTGTGTGGCCCATGGAAGGTCTCCACCGACATCTATAGGCTCCGATGTTGTGGAGCTGTGCGGAGGAGGTTCTTGAAATATGATGCCATTTCATCCTATTCATGGTAAAAAGCCAGGCCAAACGAACCATAAAAAGAATGACAACTGTTGCACTATATGTAACATTAAAAAGTGTTGCAAACTTGAAATTCTATACCTCGACAAGAACACCCTGTTTTTTGTGTTTGGGAGGTGAATGCCATTTATGGCCAAAGTGTGGGACTCCCATGTTCGCAAGAAGGTGACTGGACTACTCACTAAACACCTCCCCTGTTCTGAACCGTTTGAAACATTACTTCGGGCCAAGTCTCGTTTTGTTACGCCGTTAGGCGCCTTCAAGCTGGGGATATCCCTCTTCTAGCGGGAGGGGAGAGTGGAAACGATTCCCCAAGCTCGACGTCGCTGGCTGCTGTGAGTCCCTTTTATCTTTTAGGACTGCTCGAAAATAATGTGCCACCTGGTTCCATTTTTTAACTGATTCGAGCATCACCGTGACTATCTTATCCGGGATGAGCTCTCCCTCTCCCTGTAGAGGGCTCTTCGCAGCCTGTCCCATTTTATGCACGCAAAAAATGTGTGGCAGGTATTGTCTTCCTCTCCTGGGCTATACCGACAATCGGGGGACCGTGACTTACCAATTTTGTGCAGGTAAGACTGAAAACACCCATGCCCGCTCAAAAGCTGGATCAGATGGAAGTCAGTCTCACCATGCCTTCGATTTAGCCACGGTCTCATATCCGGAAAGAAGCGCGCAGTCCACCTTCTCTTTGTGCAATTCACCCAAGACTGCTGCCAATCGTTGAGTGAGCGCTGTCTCTCTTCACAGACAACTATCTCCCTCGCATCCTCGTTCCGACGCAGATAAATAGAGCGGCGCTCTCCAGCAAGGAGGGCAACAGGTATCACGCCTGCAATAACTTCATAAGAGGTCTCCTTACTGAGAGTGTCGCCCCATACTTCAGCTCCATACAGCAACACTGAATCTACAGCACTCATCAAGAAGCGTCCTCTTGGTAGGCTGGGTCCCCCTCCGTTGGCCATAAGTCGATTTAGTGCCGATATTCCCGGAGCAGCCTTCTCCGCCGTTGCCCTGATTTGCTCAGGGAAACTCATCTTCGAGTCGATCAGTAGCTCCAGGTACTTCACCGATGGCTTCGATTTGTATATCTCCAATACTGCTCATCCTTACTTTAGGGATTCTCGTTTTTGTCAAGATGGCCACTTCGGTTTTTTCAAGTGCTGCTAAACTGAACCCGTCATCAGTCATCCAGTCCCTCACTCGGCGCATTAGCATATCTAGCCTAAGTTGCGCTTGTTCAACGATGTCTTCAGGGACCAGAGCTGCAACATCATCCGCATAGTCTATCAAGCGCGACTCATCTGGCATCTCCAGTCTCAGTAGCCGTGATAAGGCACGTTCCACAGGTCCGGACCAAGGAAAGATCCCTGGGCAACACCCGATGTAATTTCCATTCTTCGTTGGCCCTGTGTCGTGTCGTAGAGCAGGCTTTGGTCCTTTAGGCAGTTCATCAAAACCCGCATTAGATATTCTGGAACTTGAAAAGGGGTTTCCAGTGTATCCAGAGTATCCATACATCTACCGGAGTTGAAGGCGTTCCTGACGTTGAGTGTCAGCAGTAGGGCGATCCGTTGCTTGGTGCGATTATATATCTTTGCCTTTTGGACTGCGCTGACCACCTCCGGAATCGCATCAATGTTAGAACGTCCTGCTCTAAAGCCGTACTGCCAAGAAGATAGGTCCCCAGCATCACGAATCGCGTCAGTGAGTCTTCCTTTGATGAGTTTATTTAGCACTTGCCCAGCCGAGATGGGCGGGGAAGAGTGCCCTTACTATCTCCTCCATCCTTTCCGCATAACGTATACAAGGTTTCCGTAGGGCGCCAAGCTTCCGCATAACCAGCTTGTAGGCAAGGACCCACGGATCCTTGTTCACATTGTCCACTAGGTCTTGCCAGCAGCGAGCCTTGCTGCTGTTGATCAATTTGCGAAGGCATTTCCTGGCCGACTTATATGCTGCTACGTGGCTGCTTGCCTCGTCACTGTTTCGTGTCCGTTGAACTTCACTTCGAAGCTTGTGGCACTTCCCTAGCTTTTCAGCGATTGTAGTTGACCGTTAGTACACTAGAGGCTTGCCGTGCCAGGATTTTCGACCGGGCATATAAGCTTGGGAAGCAGTCGTGATGATGCTCATAGTAGAGTTCACCACGCCTTGAGCTGCCAGCTCTTCCGTCCCCTCCGTATCTCCCTGCAGTGGCGCACATGCTGTGAGCACCTCGACGAACCTCTCGACGTTCATCCTTCCGATGTTCCATCCAATTGTAGAAAGCCGAGAGCACGGGCGTCGGGAGACAATATCGCTTATCTCAAGCAGAATGCACTGATGATCACTGGCTGATTAGTCCTCTAATACTCTCCAGTTGTGTATCCTCCGTACTAAGGACTCCGAGGCGTATGTCACGTCCGGTATGGTTCCTTCACAGCCAATACGGCGGAAAGTCGGTGTATTGCCGGTGTTTAGTACGACGAGCGCCGTCCTGGCCGCCATTTCCAGGATTCGTTTTCTCCGCAGGTCTGTTAGAGGCATGCTTCATTCGATTGCTTTCGCGTTGAAGTCTCCCCCATCGAGCACGTTCCCATCTGCATTCGAGGCAGCGCCCTCCAAAGCCTGTAGCTTGGCTTGGAAAGATGATATCGAATCTTTCAGCGTTAGGTACGAGTACACACTAAATAAGGTAGTCCCTGAACACAGAACTCACATGAAACCATTCCCCTCGTCCACAACCCTTTGCCTGGAAATAACTGTTCCAAACATAGATGGCGGCAGTACCAGTTTCATCAGGACATCATGATGCTGAACCTTTATCATGGTGTTGCTCACTCAGCAGCAGAAAGTCGGCTTTCACGTCCCTCGCAAACTGCTCAAGCAAATTTTCGGCGGTTAAACTGCGTTGTGGGTTTAGTTGCAGAATGCGGGTCATTTAAGTTTTTATTTTGCCTTGGGGAGGGCTTCCCGGAAAACTCGGCATTTTCCTGATCTCAAGACGTGTCCAAAATCAGGTCTTGGATCAGCATCCTTACAAAGAATACAGTGTGCCTCCTTCGTAGACTCTTTTCATCTATGTCCCATTTCACCACATTTGTAGCATGGGGAACTCCTATCGGCTCCTTTGCATACTTGTTCGGTATGACCATAGCCTGCATTTAAAACATTGGAGAGGCGTTGCTCTTCGCCGTATCCTACAAACAACCCACCCTATTCCTACTTTGGCCTTATTCAGAGAAATTGTTCGGTGTCCTTTTCGATCAAGTCAATTATGGCCCTGCATTGTCCCCTATGGTTTTCTGTTATCAGCCTCGCTTTGATCCTGCCCACGCTAGGGAACTCCCTTTTGATGGCCTCTTCCACCACGGCCAGATATGTGACGCAGTCAATGTCTAATACTTGTATTTCGATCGTTTCCATCGGCTCGTGCGAGGCTATAGCTGCGCTTTTACTGAGAACTTTCTTTACTGCGTTGTAGAATGCTTCCATATTCTCGGTCTCTGCTCCGAATTCGACCAGTTTGGGGCCGAATCCAGCACCCCCGCGTAGGATTGACCATTTTGGGGTTTTACAACCAGTGCCTGCTGCCAGTTTTTCTCTTCTTGTTCGCATCGGGTCTTTTAAGGGTTTGGTACTAAAATACAAAACGCTATTGCAATCACGATCTGTGTCCGTCCGTCTGTATGTCACACCACTTTTTCTCCGAAACTATAAAAGCTACATCCACGAAACTTAGTGAAAAGGTCAGAAGTGTTGACTTCTTGAAATTTTTGGGGTGAAAAATTTTTCAAAGGGGTCAAAGGGGGGTCTCTCCATACAGGGACCTGACCCTTCAAAAAAAATTTTCACCATTGGTAGTCGAGTAGGGTGTCATTGGAAAGGTCTCACTGAGATCTTTTGAAAACAAATCTTAAAGTTGCCTTATTAGTACCCCGGGGGTGCAGGGGAAAGGGAAATGTACGAACTTTTCGCGTACTACCCCCCTCGCGATTGGACACCTTTCACCCGAAAAATATGAAAAAAATCACGTTTCTAGCCCTTTATGAGAACAACAACAAAAAATACGTGAGAAGTCGAAATTCACTCAACTTTGTTAGTCATAGTATGATTTAACCTTTAAATTCAATAAAATTGAATTTTTGTAAGATTGATCTGTCCTGCAAGTTTCACAAAGATCAAGTAGTATTTAATGATGTTATAGAGGTTTGAATTTTCCTGTTTTACTATGAAACAATATGCGCTGTCTTATTATGGAAACATATGGCTATAGAACAACATGTGCTTTTTACCGACTCAGACATACACTACAGGTTTGCTAGGATTTGCTCGACAATTTCAGGAATGATAGGTATAATGAATATCTTTGAGAATTGGTTCAGCTAATGGTATCAGTAATCGTAAAACAAAATGGCAGCTGTTTTAAATGCGAAAATTGAATAATTTTAGGTTATTTCTATTTTTAACACTTGATTCAATTTTATGCATGACTGATGATGAGTACCTACAATTAATGCTCATAGGTGAAACAAGTCGAGAAGGCAGAAGAGAGCTCCTAACAGAAGGGCTTTGTAACCGTTCTAGGGTTCGAAAAAATTTTCTGATGCCATGAATCGATGATTACAGTATAGGGGAACCAACCTCTGGAGTTTTGATTTGATCTTCTTTCAATTTTCAGATAAGATCGATGACATAAATGCTTTTGGGATTTTATGATTTGAGTGATTTTTGTTGGTTGAAAATGGTGAAACAATGGATTTTCTTTTAAACGAGCAAATCTCTTTGACATGTTTCTTGATATTATTCGTTGCTGGTGATTGCATTTTGTGACTTGAGTACAAAACCTTCTGACATGAACGTAAGTCTGTCTACCCAACTTATTTCTTGTTGGACATCCGTGCGAACTGTATTTTCTGGCACTTTTTGAAGAAGTTTCTCAGCGGCTTTCTTCGCTCCTTTTGTAGCACTGTCTGGAAGCCCTGATCTGGGGTCCCGCGCCCATCAAGTGCCTCTTCCTTCCTTCTTTTATCCCGATCTCCTCCGATTGAGCTAGACGCCAATGTTTTATTGATTTTTGATTGTAGAGCGATCTGCGCGTGCCCTCTACATTTCACCCCAGAGCTTCTTTAGCCTTTTACTCTTCTTCGGCCTTCTGGTCCTCTTCGGCCTTTAACTAGCTCGTCTGCTAATGCGCTATGGGGTCTAGGAGCTCCTCTAGTTCAAGGAGCCCAATCTTTTCTGGTTTGGTAATTTTTGGCGAGTCACATGCAGTTTGTATTCTTTTTGGAACAACTCCCGCTTTTTGGAATAGCCTTTCTTCTTCATGTCACTGGGCGGTAATTGTACTTTGCTACCATCGTCCTTGGGAGAGGTTATCGGCTTCTAGTTTCAAATGCAATACTTCCGCCACCTTTTCGAGGTTGGCGATGAAAGCACACATCGTCGCTTTATTTGCTGGTCACTCGTTTCTTTTCCTGTCGTAATCTCCTCGTTGACTTCAGGATGGTGCTTTATTAATTCGGGATTTCAGACCTTTGCTTCAATTGCTTCGGTAACGTCGCTGCAGTGACTATCGAATTGTAGAATTTCTTTATATTTTCCTCCACCGCTCGAACATCTGGCACGTCCTGCAGAGTTTCCCGTTTTTCCTTTATAGTCGCTCTAGCGTTCGCATCATTTTCTTGCTGCGCCCGAACGCCGCAGGAATCTCGGTCTGGACCAGACGGTCTGTTAATTTCCGTTTTTCGTCCGGCTTCACTGTCATTGTATTATTCGTCGTTTTTGTCGTCGTTAGTACCGCTCCCGATGTGCTGTCAACATGATGGCTGCAGCCGGTGGTTGCGTCGTCATTTTTGTTATTTTTGAATTCTTTTTTGAGTTTTTTTTTATCCTTTTTAATTGTTTTTGGTTGCTCCAGTTATATTGGCTCCCCCCTCGGAGCCGCTATCTCCGTTCGTGTGTGTAGTCGCCTTTTTGGTCCCATGGTTATCTTTGCAGAGCAGGGAGGCCATGCGAGAGTTGGCACAAGCCCTTATTGGGTTAGATGCTCAGAGCCAGACCAGCGCTAATCGGGAATCCGTCTCAATTAAACCTACTCCACCAACCCAGTGGTGCGAACTTCGAACGTACTCCGAGGCCTGCCAAGGTTTTACCGGGACGGAGACGGTATGATAGTTGAATTGGAGCCGTTCACAAACGAGTGTCACCTCGGCGCTACCATGCAAAGCAACGGGGTCCAAACCATCATATCCGCCAGCCCAAAGCTTGAATTCCAGTTCGTTGTCCAAGGCGTAGTCCAGATCCAGTCAGGGTCATTACCTATCATCCCAGGAGGGAGCCTCGCGGCACCCCCATATCCTCGGGCCCGTGGTGGCGGGCCAAAAGAACGCTAGCCTCCAAGATTGCTCATGTCAACCAGCATTCCCCCTGCGGGAATTTCCTCGGGTACATGGGGACGGAACTCCCCAAACAATGCTAGCCTCCAAGAGTATTCCTGTCAGCCAGCATTCCCAATAAGCATTTTGCTAGTTGATTTTAATTCTTACTTTAAATCGGGTTTCACCAAGTGAATGGCGCTGCGCTACAATATAATCAAAACGCCATTATCCTTGAGTCATTAAGTTCAGAAACATATAAAGTCAGAATATCTTATTTTATATTCCCCTAAAACAGCTATAAATCACATGAACGTGCTTCCCACTAGCAGCATTTAAAAGTCATCCAATCAACACAACCCCAAAATAGGAGCCTTTTATTACATCTCAATTTCATTCAAACCATCTAATTAAAAAAGTTCCCTAGAAAGCATATTTCATCTTTATTATCATTGCTAATAATTTACCCAACACGGCCATATTATCATCGCTCCCAAATGGCACCTACACTTTAAATTGTCCTTAAGGATCCCGAAAAGTCCAAGTGGTCGCATTTCAACGCTATCATAAAAACCAACCACAACGCACATTGCCTTACAAGCACGCCTCTAACCAAATCCAACCCCTCCACCGTCGCACCTAAATCGTATTAGTAGCATAGAAAAGAAAACAAAAACATAGATAACTCACTTGATAGAAAAAACAACCCTCAAGATAGCAACCCTCCACCCCCAATGCCAATCGTGTTAACCTCAAGCAGCTTTTGCCGCGTCGCAGCACCCTTTCCGTGAAAGCCAAAGTAGCACGTGGAGACAAGTGCCACATGGAAACATGTGCGGCTGCTGAAAGTGGTCCATAAAGAGGAAATTAACTGCTGATGACCCAAAGCGATTAATCGCAAGTGTTGTCTCCGCTGTTTTAATGCTCTGCAAACATGCCTAAAAATTATGTGTATGCTTGCCATTTCCTGTTCCTCCCAACCGCAATCCCTTCGAACATTTCATTGGCCCGTGGAGCACTTTCAGCAGCGCTAGACTATGGCGGAGAGGGGATGACTCCTAAATGGAAAACAGAATGATTACAGCAAAAGGCCTTCAATTAATCTGTTGTCAAGATTTTTCGTTTGTGATATGACAATGTCTGGATAACGCGGTGGTGTGTCCTGAATATGAAAGCGAGATGATCCCGCAAAGCTGTCTAAGAGAATCAGTGAAACACAAATTGGTAGGGTTGGGAGGGGATGTTGGAACAAATGTATGATATAGAAAAATTGGACAGCGGAGTATGTGGAATATGAAACAAGAGTTCTGCTCGCAAGTACCATCATTTGTGACTGCCAAGAAAATGCTTGCAAATGTGCAGCTATTCATTGTGACAAGGACATTTTTAAATCTGGCTACATCTTATCATGTAAGCTTCATTTTGTTCGCAAAAACAAGAGAAATGATTGAGAATGTTTGCCACAATCTTTCATACGTGGTAGTAACGTTGACTCACGTTCAATGTCGCGCCCACGCTGGGCGCCAGATCAAGTGACAATTTAACCTTTTCATCCAGGTCTGTCAAAACATATAAGCTCTGTTCCGCTCGCTTAACCAAACGGAAACCTCATCAACCCAGTGCGGTCGATTCTTTCTTTGATGCCAACCAACAAACGGTCATTGGCTTTAATGTCGGGTCCTTGAGCTTGTTCCGGGAATTTAATCACAATCGTAAAATTAAAATAAGAGGGTACAAAGGATTATTTGTGTACGTATTTATGTGCACAATGGGAAAGGACATTTGATGATTGTAAATCTTATTGTGTTCACTCGTAAAGTGCTGCGAGTTAGCCATGCAGACTAACTCGGATGATTTCTCGGTAGGTCCTTCTTCTTGAATTCATCTCAAGGGAAGTAGAACTTCATCTTCGAGGATTTGATTGCGAAAAGAGGTTTAATGATTCACAGTTCCAAGGAAAGTTGGTTGTTTGTGCTTCCATCAAATCATAAAGTTTTCGGACCAAACTTTCTTTCTTTTTGTTTTGAGGAACGATTGACTTTGCTATTTAGTTTCAAAGGCCAGGGTACCTTTTGATATATTTACTTGTATATGCTTTTATTTCGACAGTATAGTGGTAGATGATTATAACTCTACCATTTCAACTTTGAGGTAATTTAATGAATAGTTTGACAAAGACGAAAACTTGCCCGAAGGACGAATGACTTTAATAAAGGACAAATGAATATTGCATTGTTCAATTCAACATGTGGTGTCCTTGGACTTAGTTCTCTTGTCACATGTTCCACTAATTTCCTCCCTGTCGAAATGAGTCAAGCACAATCCAACCACAGTCAATAATCCTGCGTCATAACATCATACCGCACTCAAGCCTGTTCCGCTCATCATTCACCAATTGATTGTATTTCAAAATAGTGGTTCTTGCGTGAATTCAAGGCCGTCACGAAGCTACTGGTGGTATTCGAAATAACTCAGCCGCCCACTTCCTTTTTGTTGGAGCATGTCATCAGCAACCAGCACCACTGCAGATGCACACTGTTGAGCTTCTGCTCCCCTTCCCACCAGCCGCCCACTCCTCCTCGCCTACAGTGCGCGCAATAACGTGTGGTGAAAAGTTTCAAGGCAAGGAAGATCCCTCGCCCACACCCCACATTAATCATCGACATTACGTATTACTACAATGCGACCTGATAACACCAACCGTCATCAATAAAAGTTCAGGCGGAGAATTGCAGCAATAGCCGAACAAGCAAACATTGAAAGGCTCGGGTATTGCGCAAATGTAAACTTTTCAGGGCCGCCTAGTGCTTAGTGTCCTTGAAAGGAAAGCTGCCCCGAGAGCAAACCTCCAGTTCCGATGACGGTCATTTAACCACCTTGCCCGGGAAAACTATCTGTGGGAAACTAACAATATGACAACAAGGCGCTGATGGACCATTACAGTCGGCAAGTGCCGTCTCTAATCCGCTTAGCAAAACTGATGTTAAAGTTTTCACGAGCATCCTTCAGCGAACAATGGTTGCCGAGTTCAATAAGTGGCGAAATGGGCTGAGACAAAATGGCGAAGAAATTCTTCTTGCACGTTTTGACGAGAGTTCAGTACCACATGAATCATCTCACACTTGCAGCCACCGCGCCATCGTGGCAAGGGGTTGGGGATAATTTTAGCCACGACGACCTGTTCGTCACTGCGCCCAACGTGGGGTACATGCGAGTCAATTTGTTGTCGGGAAAATCTCTCTCCGGAGGTATTTTCATCTCGCTCAGAGCTATGTACAAATTGGTCCTGTTTCCTTGTATGCGTTTTATGTACGGCTTTCGGCGAATAAACGATTCCGAGCTTTTACCCACACTTTCTTGATGGAGAAGTCGAAATAAGCACATCGTCATTCTGAGATGAAATTCAAGTTCAGTTTCATGGATAGAATTTTCTCATTTCCGTGTCATTTCCACGCTGTCTTTTTATTTAACGTGGTATTGTGTGTTGATGCGCGGACTATACGTTATGGAAGATTTCAGGAACACAATATGTTAATGAGAATGTTTGTAAGGTGTGTAGAACGCAATGGTTAGATAAGAAGCAGAAGAACGTTGTAGGTGGCATTGAAAATTCAAACAGATAATTAGACAGAAATTTCTTAGCATTTTGGCGAAAAACAATTTTGAATTTTGAGCCATCTTCTGAAATGTACCGATCAATATCAATTTCACAAATGCGAATGAAAGAGGCATTCAACCTAAACATTCCATTTAAAAAAGTTTAAATCTGACAGAACATGCTCTGTGCTACTTCCTTTCATTTTAAGCTTCCTTTAATAGGATACCAAGTACAACTTAAAATTTACCCAGGAAAAATATGTTTTGATTTTATCGCAAGAAATTCTAAAAGGATTTTCATAAGATTTGTAGTAATCGAGCAGTCTGCATAGGCAAACGGTTCGACGGACCTTGACGAAAAGGACAAAAAAGTAGTGTAGCTAACTCAAATACTAGTAATAGTAGCGGAAGCAGAAAGGCTGTCAACAACGCTCGTCACCAACCGAAAGTAACGTTCCTCATTAACCAGGGACGAGACTTTAACCAAATACACTCCGACTGATTTCTTATTTCTTTATAATGCTCTCACGACTGTGCCTGGCTGCCTTATCTCGTTTTTATTCAATCGCATTCATATCTCTTCTCCATTTTTGAATTGTTTTGCCGTAGGTAATTTCCTTTCATTCGTTTCAGTCTCAGTCCATTCAACAAGAGACTTTGGCTGTTGTAATGAATCCCTTGGCTTGGTATTCAAAATCATTTCAGCTAGTGCCTTTTCTGGTGCAGTACTAGGTGTGCTCCGACACTTGAATAGAAACTGATCTATTAATTTCTGCAATTGAAACGAACCCGCCCTGGGGGAATTTGTGCTTTTCCAAGCATTGTCTTAGCTGCCTGAACTGCTCGCTCTACATGGCCGGTGCTTTGAGGATGCTATGGATGAATTTCATTGGCCGAACTTTTAAAAATCCCATTAATTCTGCTGAATTGTAAGGAGAGTTCCACTATCCGTGACGAATTCTACAGGTAGGCCCCAAACTGAAAGAATCTTTCTCAGTTCTCCGATTACTGCTACAGCCGACGCCCGATGCATATGTATTATTTCCATCAATTTGGTATGACTATTAATTAACAAAAAAACACTTTGTCCTCGGCAATGAAAAAAGTCTGCATGTACACGATACCAATTCCGGTTCGATTTCGGTCAAGTCGACGCATTTGACGGCTCCACTTTACCTAGTTGTTAGCATGTAACACTTTCTGCAGAACTTCGATATCTGAATCGAGCCCAGGCCACCAATAAATACTCCTTGCGAGCATTTTCATTCGTACCATCCCGATATTTTGGTCATGCCACAGTTTCAAAATCTCGTATTATAAAAATCTGGAGACTATTGTGCGCATGTTCCATAACACACTAACAATGGACAGTTCCTTCTTTCGTAGAAAATACAGGCGTAGTGCCTCCTTTGCGTATTTTTGTGGCCAAGCGCTCTTTGTGATTTGCCGCACCTTTGACAAGACAAGATCTTCATCTGTAGCCTTCGATATTCGATGAAAATCGATTGCGTAGTGTAAGATGAAAAAGCAACTATGGATGCTTCTAGACGCTGTCCTTGATTAGGCGTTAATTCGTGCCTGTCGGGTATAGAAGCGAGTTCGTGGACATTAAAGGTGAGTCGGTGAATAAGTCTGTGGCCAAACCAAATTGAAGGACGAAATCGACGTCCAGGTAAACGTTCTGAGTCAGTGACGGAATAATGTAGAACGTAATATACTTAGTTTGACCTCTGAATGTCACGAGCGCTATCAATATATCCTGGATAGGATATTTGGTGCCATCAGCTGTACTGATTTCAGAACGCCAGAATTTTATCACCGTAGGGTTTCGTTGAAGTACCTTTGAGCCGAGGTTCGAGGCAAGGCAGCTAATACCTGCACCCGTGTCAATCAGTGCAACAGCGATTTCGCCCAACACTTTAATTAGTGCGTAAGGTCGAGCGTCATTCTCAGAAACCTCTGAGATGTTACATTTGTTAAAGTGTGGCAACAAATGCGCACTCTCCTGCGGAAGCTCCCCCAACGACGAGTTGACCACTTAGTTTTGTGCTGGCGTGGGATGACCTCATCTGCAGCAAAAATCCTCTCTCGTGCAGCAATATACTGCTGCAACCTAATAATGGTATGGCTTCAATATACGAATCTGTGGCTACCGGGGTTCTTCAGGCAGTACCTGAGGTGGTCGCTTCAACAATGTCGTTAGAGAGGCCTCCGGAGAAGATTTGGCGCCTGCTGCATCGTGAACCAGCAAAGGTATCGTGGTGTTTGACTCTAGTGGGTTTGCTGGCAAGTAACTTGTCGTGGTGGAACTGTCAGTAGACGGAACGGAGTGCCGTTCCGTTACTTGGTCTGTCGCGAGTGCTGCTGGCTGTTGTGAGCACTCACTAGCAAGTTTTTCGACTTGTTGCAATTTGTAAAATCTGGCGTATGGGTATCTGGTTTCCTACAACGAAGACAAAAGACGTTAGCCTCTGCCCGGCATGCGGTAAAGTGATATCATCCCCCTCGACTGGTGCGAATTCCCGCAGTGCTGCGCGCCTCAACGTCTCCCAGTCAAACGTTGGAGAAGTATCCACAAACCGCCAAAACCAACGGAGCGCGCTCCCCGTAAATAGAATCTAGGCGCAGCGTGTGACAGCTCTCACGTTCCCTCCTAAGTTTGACCAAGCCATATCCTCGACCCTCTTCAGGAAGGCAACGATGGTGGTAAGGTCATTCTGGCCTGTAAACACCAACTTCCAGTTAGCCACTATCTGAGATACTTTCGATGGAGATCTCCTGGCTGGGTCGGTGGTTGAAGATCCCAGGTGTCCCCAGGCTTGGGTCGAGATGGTGAATCCGGAGGTGGTGGATCCGACAAATACTTTAATTGCTGGCGCATTTGCTACATGCTAGCAGCCATTGCCTGCATGGCGTCTAGAAGCTGTGCCATTTTGGGTCTGAAAAAAACTTGTTCAGATTGAAAAGTGGCCGTTAGTGGCGAACTATAAGCGAATCCACAAACAAAAAACAAAAAAATGTAAAAGTAAATAAATAGATTTAAATAAATATTGTGGATTTAAAAAAAGATAATAAATTTTTAATAGAAATTTTAAAAAACACGATTTGCAATATCAATAGTTAGCAGGTTACCTCCTTTTTGACTTCGGTCGACATTTATTTGACCCTAGAAATTTGTAGATGCGAAATTATTGTGTAGTGGGTGCTTGTGCTGGGAGAAAAACCCGCCTCACGACACCGCAAGCCTAGCCTGCCAGTGCATTCACGCGTCCTCAGACAAGGCCAATCTCGGCGAATCTTAACATCCTCTTCCGCTGAGGAAGCAGACCATCGCTCCAGTCCTGAACGGACATTTACATTTAACCATACCTACTTCACTACATGTAGTCCGCGTCATAAAACGCAGCGACCTCCGAGTCATCGTCTTCTTCAATCGCTAACACATTACAATCTTTCTCCAAATTTACATTCATTGACAGTCGCGATGTTTCATTAGCTACAGCTAACAAGGGACCTTTTTTGTCTACCAATTTGTACCGGTATGCAGATAAAACTAGTGATCACCTATGAATGCGACTTGCTGCTAACGTTGGAATAGCCTTATTCGGTGACAAAATCATTTGAATTGGCCGGTTATCAGTGACCAGTGTTAACACACACCCATAAAGGTATTTGTGAAATCTTCGTACTGCAAATACTATCGCCAGCGTTTCTTTTTCTAAGTGACTATTTTCGTTGTGTCTCTGACAAAATACTTGAAGCAAATAACACAGGTCTATAGGTTCCGTTGCATAAAAACTCCTCCAACTCCATATGAACTTGCATCCGCTATCACAATAACTTCTTTAAACGGGTTGTAAGGCACTATTACTTGATTATCAGAGAACATTTGTTTGCCTTTCTGAAAAGCCTTACTGTATCCGCTGAACGATTCGAATTGATTTCCCTTGTGAAGTTGATTGTAGAGTGGCTTTAATTTCGTTGACAGCATTGATAAAAATCGATTATTAAAAATTTAGCAATCCCAAAAATGAACGCAGTTGCTGCACATTTTCTGGACTATGTGCCTCCATGATAACCTTTGTTTTCTCGTTCGTTGTATGTTATTCCGTTTTCATCTGTTCGATGTCCCAAATACTTAACGCTCTTTTCCAGGAAAATGCATTTATCGGGATTTACTTTCACGTTGAATTTCGCCATTCTTTCGAAAACAGCATTCACGATATCACGGCAGTGTTGTTCACCTCGTGCAGCCAATAATATGTCGTCAAATAACAAGCGATTTGTTCCAATCCTTTTAAGTATATTGTCCATTATCTTCAGGAAGAGGGCTGATGCAGCTGATATTCCGAATGTCAAAACGTTGTACCGGAAAAGTCCAATATGGGTATTTATTGTAAAAACACCTCTAAATGTTAGCCGTTAGCATTGATTTTGAAAAACAAATTCTAAAATCATTGCTATGACAAGATTTAAATTCCTACTACCACGATAAAAGATATACCACTATTTTTTCTTAAATCTTACATAATTAATGATAATCTCCCAGCAGTTTCCTGTTTACAACCACATTGCTTTAAACTTATTTCTCTGCTATCCAAGGACATACATAAAAGCCATGAACCTACAACAAATTCCATAGATTTAACATTTTCCGAAGAAAACTTTCCCTTGAGAAAAATGCAGAGGCGAGTATATCCTATCTATTCTAGACAGTCGGCGTTTTTTCACTCCGCCTCTGTTCTCTTTTTGTCATCACTCTCATCCTTGCTTGTGCAATCCTCCGTCCTTTGTTGAATGCGCTCTAATCACAGAGAACGGAGATTACAAACGGTCTAGAGAATGTCATTGCCAGCTCCTCTATCATCATCTCCTTCAACATCATCTCCGTTTTCAACCCACGACCTTAACCACCCCACCAGAGATAACCTCTCCCACTTTGAACCCTTTCCTCCCAGTTTTAAGGAACCATCAAAACTAACTACCAGAACGCATTCTGTAAATTTCTGAACTGGGAAAAGTTTTTGCTCATAATATCTCCGTAGTATAGTATAAAGTGGTAAAGATAGTAGACAACAGTAGGATTGATGATCGTCCTGAGTGCGCGGAGAGGCAGTCCTGCAGGCAATAGTGTTCGGCAATAACGAATAAAGAAAAAGAATTTTGCAATCCAAGCTCGTCTCTCTGCTGAAGAATGACCTCGTCCCTTTGCCGATGCGCTGGTCCTGCTGTTGTATGTGCTGGATGTGCTGGTTGCATTTAACGAGAATTGCAAACACAAATGTCCTTGCCGTGGGAAATTTCACGAGAAGAGAAAAGAATTTTATGTTGAATTTCGAAGGTCAGGTCATCAGTTTAAGGTTGTCCCGATTCAGGTTCGTATGGAAGGGAGACGAGCGAGGAAAATGATGAAAAGCTGGAATGTGGGAGAGTTTGAGAAAGTCCCCATGAAAGAATGATGAATAGCGGAATGCAATGTCAACGTTGTATTCAATTTAAAGCATCGAAATTCGAAATTGATTGCATACACCATTCCACGCTGTGAAGGATTTCGTGTAATTGCGTTGTGGGATTTCAGGGTCATTGAAACATGCAGAGTAGAAGAGAGCAGATGAAATTGGGGATTTACATTTCATTTAGCGATTATGGTAAGATGCTATGCTTTGGTTGAAGGAAGATGTATTGCGTCATAATGGAAATTTTACTTTAGCGGTATTGGTTTTCTGCTGAATTTAGTTAAATTCAAAGAAATATTAAGCTTGTTTATTGTCATATTTGTAGAGAATTGTTTTTCGTTTCAATTTGTCATCAAATAAAATCATACACATATGCATAATCAAGCAAAACGTACTGAGCCTTCCAGCCTATTCCACAAGGTGCGTTCCAAAACAAAGGAGACTTTTGTCTTAGAAATTTTTTTGATGGCGCCATCTGTTAATGAGGTAGTGCGTTGGAAAGTTACATCCCTCCCTGACTCCCAGTGAAAGTTTGGTGACATTCGGTTCAGTGGAAGCGAAGTTATTGCGTCAAAAGTGACAGTATGTTTGTGTCATCGGTACAAAAATGAGTTTCGAACCAAGAGTTAAAATGAAATTTTTTTTTAAAATCGGTAAAACGTTTACCGAAACATTTTAATTGCTGAAAAAAGTTTATGGCGATGATTGTGTATCTCGTGCCAGAGTTCATGAGTGTGGTTTACACGTTCCAGAGATGGTCGTGAGGACATAAATGACGATGAACGTACGGGCCGCCCAAAATCTGTGATCACCGAAAACTCCATTGAAATTGTGCGTGAATTAATCAAAAATGAGCCGAAACTATCGTTGAAATTCATGGAATCGGAGTTGAATACCTCCAAAACATCGGTTTATCGCATTTTAAGCGATCGTTTGGGCTTACGAAAGGTCTGTGCACGTTTTGTTCCGCACAAGTTAACTGATGACCGTAAATTGCTCCACTCTTGTGACTGATTTTTTGACTAGAATTCGCATTTTAACCATCAATCACTCACCGTATTCGCCTGAGATGGCTCCTTGTGCCTTCTAGCTATTCGGGAAATTCAATTTGGCCATGAAAGGAAAACGCTTTGCGTATGTAGAGGGCATCCAAAAGGCTTGTACTGACACCCTGAAGGACATTCCGGTCAATGACCTGAAACACTCTTTCGAAAAGTTTTTGGACCGCGCAAAATAGTAAATCGAGGCCGGAGGATACTATTTTGAATAAATAAACTCGAATTTATCAGAACAAAGTTCCTCTCGTTTCTATTTTAGCTCAGTCTTGTATATTTTGGAACGCACCTCTTATGTGTACATATATAGGCTTTAAAAAATACATAGGAAATCTTTTCGGTTTGCGTGATCCTTAATTCTAGCTGCCAGAATGAAATTCTAGTTTTCGACTCTCAAAGTTCTTATCAAAATTTTCATTTGATAGACATTTGAACATATTCTATCAACCAAATTTTCTTAGGTTCACCTCAGCACTTGGCGAGACTCTCTTAACTCCAAATGCACTTTATTGATTCAGTCATTACAAATTTTATAATAATATAAAGTAAGTTTTAAAAATTTAAAATACTCAAAAACTTAATGGCCCACATGCCACCCTAAATTCAAACACTATTAAATAAAAAAGTAAAACGGTCGAAAAAAATCGAATGTTATCGAATGAACATTACTAAATATTATCAATTAGTTGAAAAAAGGGAGGAAAAACCAGTCAACTCTATTAATAAATAATATATATTGTACATGAAGAACACAGCGAAACACTGCACTTTGAGCCTATGTATCGACTTAATTTTAATAAATATTGCCGAAAATATTTTCACTGATCTAATAAACCAATATTACAATAATCCTAACCTACATGTTAAACTTATCTCTAGGTATTTAAATTATTGAACAAAAACAAACCCAATAGCAATCAACGTAGCAAAAATAAAAACCCACGAATAGCCACCAACGACCACGAATAATTTAATAATTACTATTTAGCCACCAAAACCTAGACTGCTTCGTCTCTGTCCGACCAACCTCAGCATACCTCGCAAATGAGTATTTCCATTGAAACTGTTCTTCTTATTGGTGGCGCGCCTGTCTATGATTTATAATCGAGGCACCATCAGCATCAAAAATATACTGATTCATGTCCAAATACACGAATGCTTCTAGAAGTATGAAGCCAGTGGTGAGATAAATCTCAAAGGTGGAACGGCTGCAAAATCCAGGTGTTTTCGCTCAAAGTTACAGACTTTGCAGTATGATTTCGAACAAACTTCAAAATGAATGTATCGACTTTCATAATCTTAGCAGTTTGATAAATTCTTCGAGAGACCATTCTAAAACCCTTAAGGAATTCACTTGCATGAAATAATTACTTCAATAAAGTTTAATGGTTTTAGCATCTACAATTTCGAAAATACCTGCTCTAACGGATTTGGTAAGTAAAAAAGCGTAGGGGTGAAACGCTTGCGACCTGAGAAAAGAAACACAAGCGTTAGACGCCTTCCAGATTGTTTACTCCTACGAGGATTTTTATAAATTATAAGTTTAATAATTTAAAGAATTCAGACACAAGCGTGAAATGCCTTCCAGTCTGCATCTACTCTAACAATAAGACAATCCCTTGCAAGCGTTTAGACGCCCTCAGCAAAGGGATATACCTACGCAATGAATCAGTACAAAAGCCAGCGTATCGTGATTGAGAGTAGTAGTAGTAGTAGTAGTACTTTATTGAGACTTTTCTTTGGACATATATTCCTTAACCTACTTTTAATGTTACGATTCATTTGACAGTGACACTTTTGTCAAATGTCCTTAGCTTCTTTATACGACCTGAGTCTATACTTTACAGTTTTTGAAGTGCTAATGAAATTTTTCTAGACCGTTTGCTCTTTCGGTTATTGACTTTTAGTTGTTTATTTACAGATTAAAACCTAAACTAACCTAACTTATTCTATTCTTAGCCTAATTACATTGTCTTTATAGTTTTGGTTGGTCGTGTGTTCTCTTCAGTCGTTACATCCAAAATCGCGTTTCAGAAGAGGCACAGTTGCTACCGACCTGGTCTTCAGGATATGCGGAAGCTATTTTTTATTTCTTTAGTCAGTTACTTAATTATTGTTTGTTCGGTTATGATTTTTTCCCCGATGGAAATTCAAGTTGGTTTAGCCCCTGTAGGTATTGGGGGACGGTATGTAGTAGAAGATGGGTTTTAGGGGGTTTGGTTGGGGTTCGATGTTAATCTGGAAGTCTTAGAGGATTCTTATGGGAGAGAGATAATATGGGATTTCAGAGGTGGGGGTACTATTGAAGAGGTCCCGGATTAGGTTTGATTCGTGTGTCTGCCATTTAGCTATTCGCTTTTTGCTTGTTTAAAGCATGTCTTGCAGGATGGGGGTTACTTTAGTTTCTTGATAACGCTGTTTTTATAGTATTTTATATTGGGGCGTCGGCATTTCGATATACATTTTCGGAGTATACTCCTCTCAAGTATTTGCAATTCTTCGGCTACTGTTGGTGAAATTGTCAGCCAGGCTGAGAAGGAGTATGTAATGATGGGGCGGATTAGGGGTTTTTATACATGAGGAGTTTCACGTTTGGGAAGACGGATTTGGAGGATAGGAGAGGTGAGATTAATGCAGCAGCTCCTTTGGCTCTGTTTATTGCTTTTCTTGCATGTGGGCTAATTTTGAACCTGCTGTTGAGGTTCACTCCCAAATACCTTATGCTATCTTTTGGGTTCACCGTGTCCCCTTCGATAACCGCCCTTATCAGTTTGCTTTGCTGAACAGCTAGTTTGTGCCCCTTACCACTCGCGTTACGGAAGCAAATTATTTCCGATTTAGCAGCGTTGATTTGAAGCCCCCAATCCTTTATATAGCGTGCTATAATGTCAACTTCTCTTTGCACCATTTCCATGGCGGAAGTGGGAAGAGTGTGACTGGCTAGGATTAGGATATCGTCCGCGTACATGATCATGATCGGGTTACTGGAGATGTTTTGGAACCTGTTAATGGCGGTGGTATGTGGGATGTCGTGTAGGAAGAAGTTGAAAAGGTTTGGTCCCAATATGGATCCTTGTGGGACTCCAGACAGGATAGGTATAGGTGTTGAAGTTCGGTGGGATATTTCAGTTGTTAAATATCTATTTTCTAGGAAGCTATCAAGGATACGCGTGAGGGCCTGGGGACAGTTGGAATACATGAGTTTGAATTTTAGCCCATCAGTCCTAACGGAGTCAAACGCTTTTTGTAAGTCTAGCGCGCATGCAAGTTTGCATTGTTTTTTGCGCTGGTTTTTTACGACCGCGTAGTGTACAAGCATAATGGCATGTTCTGTGGATTTTTTGGGTTAGAATCCGAACTGAAACTCGGGAATTAGCTTCATTGAGAATGCTCTAAAGCTTTGTAGTATGATTCTTTCCAGCATCTTGCCAATATTGGAAAGTAAGGAGATTAGCCTTAAGTTTTTTACGTCTCCGTCGCAGTTTGGTTTAGGGATAAGGATCAGGTTGCCTCGATTCCATCTTTCTGGAAAGTAACCATTGTTGATGCAATTGTCGAAGATGACAGTTAAGCTTTTGGCAACAATTGCGCCGGACTTCCTTAGTACTTTATTGGGAATACCGTCTAGGCCTGAAGAGGTTTTATTATGAAGACCAGCTAGTGTATCTTCTACTTCTGACACGTAGGTGAATAATTCCCCGAATGTTTCATGTTGCGAAGATACAACCTTGTTGGTATCAGAAAATATTATAAGGTATGACCCTTGGTAACCGATGTTTCTAGTTCTTACAGCCGATGTCATTTCCTGTGCGCCTTCGTTCTCTGGGGCTCGTTCTCGGTACAGGTTTCCGTAGAATGAGGAGATAACTTGCGGCTTTTCTTCAGGTGTGGAGAAGGGTAGCTCTCTGTGCTTAATAGGGTCCCTGTCGATGTTAAAATTATGTGACCGTCGGCCCGTTAGTTTATTTAACACACGAAAGACGTCTGAAGATGGTTTGAGTAAACTCAATCTCTTTTAATACTCTTCATTGATCTCACGTCTTATTTGCCACCTTATGCGGTTGGTTAGTTCAGTGATTTCCGCTTTAAGAGTGAGGTACTCCTGGTTTGTACGATTGTTGTGCCGATGGAAGATCCGTTTAAGCCTTTGACTTTTCCGTTTTTGGTCCCTTATCTGTGCTTTGGTGTCTTGCGTAAGGCATCTGTATAGCCATTGTTTCGGTTTTTCTTGCGGTGCATGTGCATCGATTCGTTTTAGTATAGCCTCAGTTAGGTTCTGGATGTGGATATCAATTTCCTGGTTAGATAGGATTCGGTTTATAGGGGAGGGAGGGTAAATCGACTTCGAGGTCTTTTCTGAGCTCTGTCCAATCCACAGAGGCATAGGAGCGAAATTTTTTCGGTATATCTTCAATAGTGGTTTGGTTGTTTAGGTGAAGAGATAGTTTCAAACAATTGTGATCGGACACATTGGTTGGGAGTTGTGTTGCTAGTTATTATGTCTTGTGACACTAGAAAGTTGTCTAAGAAGGAGCTGCTTCTCGGGCATGAGGGGACACCTGCGTTGACGATGGTGCATGTTAGAAATGCGCTCGAAAGGAACCATTGATATATTCTTTGGCCGTCGGGGTTCCGTGTGGAATCACCCCAGTGATCATGGCTCGCGTTGAGGTCTCCGCCGAGGAGGATAGAGTCGTGGTTAGCAGCTATTGCTAGTATTCTATTAAGGGTCGGTTCTATTGAAGGTCGCAGGTTTCCTGGGATGTAGATAGACCCAATTAGTATTTTCCCCTGGCCACCATTGTGTCTTCGCATGTTTAAAGTTGCTAGTGTGCAGGAAATGTCAGGATGGTTAAAGTTTATTTGGTCGACTGATAGATGGTCTCGATGTAAAATTGCGGTGCCTCTATCTACGTCGTTTCTAAGTACTTAGTAGTCTTCTATCCGGACCTTGTGTATCGGTTTTAAGACTGTTTCATTAAGGAAAACTATGTCTGGTTGAATGGATTTTGTAAGGCTAGACACGAATATTCTTTTGTCATGGGAAACTAGAAAGTTTATATTGGTCAGGTTATTTACCCCCATACAGGTTGAGGTATAGCTCGATGAGCACAACTGTCTTGTCCTGTGTTGGCGTGCCATCGTATTTTGGCCAGAATTGGGCTACCTTTTTTAGGAGTTCACCTGGTGACACACCTAAAACTTGGACTGTTTCGTAGTGGAGTCTTTGAAGGGGGTTCCCTTGTGATTCTACGTTCCGGGGCATGGTTGAATTTCTTCCACTCGTGACTTCCGAGTATAGTGTTATTGATTGTGCTGGTGTGGCTGTTGCTAGTGGGGTTTGGATATATTCGAACGATGGGGTTGAAATGGGGGTTGTTCTTTTGTTTTTAAAAACGCTATCCTGTCTATCAATCTTCTCCTTTCCGGGCATCCGGAGAAGTATGATGGGTGGCCTTTCTCTTAGCAGAGGACAAAGAAAGATGGAGTGCTTGTTTTGTCAATGCCCTTTCTTGGGCATTCTTGGGGGTTGTGGTCCTCTCCGCAAGCCGCATATCTTGCCTGGTAAGCACAATTCGCCGAAACATGGCCGAAGTGCTGGCATCTATAGCACTGGAGTGGGTCACTCCATCTTGGCTTTTCCCATTTCGCTTTCTGATGAAGGATGAAACGGAGCTTAAGGAGGCGGTCTTGATCTTCTTTTTGGTTGACGATTATTTTGTATAGGTCTAAGTTCACGCCGTTCGCTTTAGACCATCCGGTAGTTAACGGTAATACATTGTCGATTTTGATGTCCGGACATTGTATTTCGATGTCTTCTCTGACCTGTGTGGCTCCGAATGCCGAGTCTACCCCTCTTAGTATGACTGTGTATTTTTTGTGCTCGTACGTGTGAAAGTGTAACCTTCCGCTTTAGATCTGCAGATCAAATCCAGTAGTTCATCAGGGATGGCGACTTCGTCAACTGCAATTTTTAATTTGCTCGCGCTCAGGCGAGTAATTCTATACTTCGTTGTGGGGCTCCTTTCCATGATATTTTTAACCGTCATTAATGTGATACCTTCTACGAATATGGGACACCATGACTTTTTCTTTTCGGGGGCACACGTGCTTTTATTGAATGTTAGTTTTTCTTTTCCCGAAAGAGGCCCGTGTGGATTTGGATTATGGGGAGGTTGGTGTTTGGATAAGAGTGGGTGACTTTCGTTTCGTATTTACCTTGAGCCATTCTAAATCCTTTCGATTCCATGTTGATCCGGTCGATAATTACGCTGTTTAGGGCGTTTGTTGCAGCTTGCTCTATTTTCCATTGTTGCTACCGGTAGTACTTCTTTCCTGGCCGTTTTCGTTCTTGGTAGGTGCGCCTTCTCATCATTGTCCGCATCGGTCCATCTTTGGATGTTTGCGGACTCGCTTTGCACATCTGTTGTTGCCAGTATTCCGGGCGTTAATTCCTTTTTTCCGCTATACTTGCATTTCGTTTTCTTTATAACCTTGATTTTTAACACCTTATTGTTTTCGCTTGCGATGTGTTCGGTTTGACGTCTCCTCGTGAATGAAAGTTTTATTAAAATTTTGTTGTTTTTTTTATACTAACTTAACTTAATAGTACTTCATTTTGGGTGGATGGATTGCAGCATTACAGCCCCTCTCAGGACTTCGCTTAGAGATAGAGTATCTCATTATCATGATCAAATGTGTCGGCGAGATATGGTCAGTATCACGCTTTGGCCATGTGTCCGTCCACCCAGCTGCGATACGTTCTGATTATTTAAACTAGCACGTGTCACGGGAACGATTTGCACCTTGTTCTTTATTTCTTTCTCAGCGGTTGTTAAAATACCACCCGAGCCAAGGTTAATATTAAAAAATAGAAATGTTAAAATAATAAAATAAAAATGTCAAAAAGATTAAAATAAAAATGTAAAGTAAAAGAAAAATAGGCAAAAGAAACGAAATGTGAAAAGATTAAAGTAAAAATGTAACGTATAAATAGGGAAAAACGAAATGTTAAAATGATAGAATAAAAATATTAAAAGCTTAGAATATAAATGTAAAGTAAAAGAAAAATAGGCAAAAAAACGAAATGTGAAAAGATCAAAGTAAAGTAAAAATGTAACGTGAAAATAGGAAAAAAAACGAAATGTTAAAATGATAGAATAAAAATATTAAAAGCTTAGAATATAAATGTAAAGTAAAAGAAAAATAGGCAAAAAAAAAGAACAGAAAAGAAAATCCGGTCACCATCACGCACAACTGATCGCAAACATTACCATGGAACGAATCAGTCGCTGAGCGATAGGACAGGAATGGCGCAACTTTTACAATTTTATCGCGACAAGCGGAAGTATGTAATGAACTCTTTTACTAGGCATCAGAGATTGGGCTGAGTCAACTGAACCACAGCAGGCGACAGGATCAAATGCACGGTGATCTTCTATCAGCTCCACATTGAAGGCGATACATACTGTGTCGTCATCAAAAGCCGATGTGGGACTTTGTACGGTCTTGAATAACACTGGACAATTGCCTCAATGAAAGTATTCGCAAAAAAAAAAATCGTTTGGTAATACTTACTGTAAGGAAGAGATGTTACGAGCGTTGGAGTCAAGCGCCAAGTGCCACTCCGTGTGGCCGGTGCCGGGAGTCGAGGAAACTCGATCACTCCTTGTTCCCCAACGGGTTGAGTTGGTTGCTGGTACACTTTCCGGAAAAGCCTAGAAAACAGGAAAAGAACGTTTACATAAACGAGTAGCATCTAAGAGTCTTTTATACCTATCGGAAGTACAACCGCTAGAAACCTCCAATCGTTGTGGCGTTCTGCTCTTTGTTGCCGCGTCACGAAATTCACTTTCACACTACCGCGTTGTGGTTCCGACGACACATCACCGACGAATTCAAACACATAGGGAAGATGACGCGACCACGATTCTTAATGTTTTTCCCAAATTCAAACATTTGGCACAATGTAAATAAACATGAAATTGACAGAATGTCAGTCACTTTGACATTCTACACCTGTTGGATGAGTGTACTTAAAAAGGGAAATTTAGATTTCAATTGCCCGATGCACCCCAGTTGGGGGATCTGAATTGAACATCGAATCGCCCAAGGATGAAGTTAACGGCTCGCCGGTTGAAACCGAGCCGATGAAAAACCCAAGAAAGAAGAACGGCTCTTTCTCTTTTCTGGCGGGTTCGAGACGACAACGTGGCTAAGCGAGGATAGCGTGGTGGAACTGAGGGAATTCAATCGAAAAAAAAGGAATTGCGACGAGGGAAAATTCCACAGTGGAGAGGAATATTATTATCAGCGAGACAAACAAGGAAGATTGGCGACTTCATGCGATAATAAGCGCGCCGGCGGAATATTGCAGGCAGAGTACGGGGGGCCCCCCGCTAGGTAGAGTAAGTGGAATTTGTACTTTTAACTACATTGTACTTTTAGCACTTTATTTGCATTTAGCAGTGAAATATATGTCAGTGGAAGAGTGGAAGATATATTTTGTTTGAGCTTCATTCGCATTTCGCATTCAAGTAGTGAAATAGTGAAAGTTTTGTGTGCGTGTTGCAGAAAGAGCGAGTTTGCCGCGCATTTTAATTGTACACCTGGCTCGGGTGTGTCCAAAGGTAAATTTCCTTGCTGGGTTTTTCAGGGATCTCTGTAGCGGAAGTGTTCCTTTTTCTTTTTAGTTTCTTTTGCTCGGTGTGAATTACGTCGGAAAATCTGTGCCCGGCAAGGGCGCAACTGATCGCCCGGGGAGAATAATCTGCCCCCGTTAGGGAAGCGCTTAAAGAGCGTTAGTCTGGGTTGTGTGAGGGGTGTTCGGCGGCCGCGTTCTCGCTTGGCGGCTTTTCTAGGACCAGGGGATAAGCGAGTGGCGCCACCTACGACCGTCTTCGACGGCAAGCCGGGTCCGAGGTCCTTAGCCGAAGGAACTCCCACGCGGAGGGTAACTGGAGGTAACACACGTTTCATAACTGAACAGGCTTATATTTTGTCCCGGGAATCACTCGAACTAAATTTCGTTGCCGCCAACGAGAGTCAAACCAGGGACCTTCGGCCTACAATGAGTGCTCTAACCACTACATCACGCGCATTACATTACTTCATTTTGCTTACGAGTAATAGCTTACATATTTTACATTTAGATTGCTGAATTAATAAGTATGGCACTGCTAAAATTTGCTCAATATTTAGCATGAGCGTCCGTGATATTGAAATATGAGCTGACGTTCATTGATTTTATGATGTTTATTTACTATTATATTGTGATTAGAGTACATTAAATTTGTTTCCACTTAGTTCTAAACAACGAATGAATGATTCAATCAGCTACAGGAAGTTTAACTTAATATAAGAAACAAGTAAAAATACTGCCTTAACAACGGGTAGGGCCAATATAAGGGCGAAATAAACCGACGTTACTGGTTTTTCAGGCTCACAAATCAATGATTTGACTAAAAAGCGTATTGATTGCAATAACTTTTATCTGATGGTGTAATAATTATTTTTTTCAAAATCTAGCATAAATCTACATGGTATTAATATAAAAGTAAAATTGCTTTGCATTCATGTGGCCATTTTTGGTGTTTTTAATTAAAGATAAAATAAGATAGCTTTCTTAAGAATAATAATCAAGTTATTCTAAAATAGAAAGAAAATAGAAAAGGTGCAAAAAGAAGAATGACTCAAAAGCAAAAAGTAAATATCTCTAAATTTTTAATTGTTAATTGATATGTTTACAAGCATCTCCTAACCTTTTTGTTTTCTTTTTTTCAGGTAAGTTGAAGATCGCATTACTTGGCGTAAGTAAATCTATTTTAAATTTAAAAATACTCAAAATTCGAAACTACTTTCCTCTAATACTTCTCGCATTCTGATTTCATTTATTTAAAAAAAATATTATGCTGTTTTGCAGGCCCATAAAAGTATTGCAATGTAAATAGTCGTTCCCCTGAAATATATGAATTTTAATGCGAACATCAGCGCGTGCGTGATGGGTTTTTGCAAATTTGATTCTTAACGCGATTTTACGACATATGTGAAGCAGCTTAACAAATTTAATTTTGAGGAAGTTAAAATTTTCAACAATATATTGCTACTTTGACAGAACTGGTCCGAGGGTGAACTAATAATCTGTAGAATGACAGCTCTGTTTGTTAAGTATGTCCATCTACATTATATAATGCAGATCTTGTAAATGAAGTAACTCCTCTCAGCAAAAAGCTGTATCTGACTTCGTTGTCTTATAGTCTTTTTGAAACGCATTTGGTTTCTAGGTAACTATTTTACCTCCTCTTGTCAAATTTGGAAAGTCTAAAAAGCATTGAGCTTTTTTGATCATTTCTCGATTGAATATTTCTTTTATTTAAAATGGACATATTGTCGATTATTATCTATGACCTTTTGCCATTTTTTTGGGTAGAACCATTATTCCATCTGTGTAGAACTTCTGTGGTGTATCGTCGAAAAACTTGGCCAAGTGATTTTCACACTCCCTTTTTGAAGTGAATTTCTTTTCATTAAGGATGTTTTACAAAGACCGAAACAAATGGTAGTCTGATGGTGCAAGGTCTGGACTATACGGTGGATGCATCAAAACTTCCCAGTCAAGCTCGTTCAATTTTTGCCAGGTCATCAAAGATGTATGTGGTCTGGCATTGTCATGATGGAAGACAACGCCCTTTCTATTGGTCAATTCTGGCCGGTTTTTTTGAATTGCTTGTTGCAATCTGGTTAATTGCTGACAGTACAGAGCCGAATTGAGTGTTTGGCCAGGTTGTAGCACGTCATGATAAACAATTTCCCTCCAATCCCACCATACACACAGACACAGCATAACCTTATTTGGTGTGAATCCTGGCTTTGAAGTCGTTAGTAATGATTCACCTTATTTTGACCATGATCTTTTTCGAACGGAATTTTCGTGTCTGACCCATTTTGCATCGCCCGTAATGATTTGCTTCAAAAATAGCTCGATTTCGTTGCGTTTTATTAGCATATCGCGAATGGAAATTCGGTCGATCAAATTTTTTTGTGTTGATTCATGCGGCACCCAAACGTCGAGCATCTTTCTGTATCCAGCCTTACGCAAATGGTTCAAAACTGTTTGGTGATAGATATTCAGTTCCTTAGCAATATCATGGCTGCTTATGTGTCGGTCTTCTTCATTTTTTTGTAAGATTTCATTGACTTTTGCAGTGATTGGTAGAGCTGATCGAGGTGCATCTTTGACATCAAAATTTTCAGAACGAAAGCGAGCGAAGCATCTCTTGGCTCTGGCTTTTGATAAAGTATCTTAAACGTAGACACCACAAGTTTTTTCACGAGGCTGCGATGCATTGCAATATTGTAAAATGCGTAGTAGTATTGTAAAATTTAATGAATTTTTTCAGAAATTTCATTCATTTCTAAACGAATACAACTTTTGGCACGAATGACGAAATACAAAACTGTCCATATGGAACGTCACCTTTCAAACGCATGTCAATTTGACTAAATCTGGTTAGTATTGCCTGATATATAACAACGAACACCATCTAGTGACAAAAAGGCTCAATACTTTTTAGACTAGCCGATATATCAATGGCATCTATTCTTACGGCAAATCATTTTAAAACCTTATCGAACGCCTTATTCAAGTTTCTCAAGCCATTTTAATTTCTCTGAGTATATATGCATTAATTGCGGCCAGTATATCGATTCGCATACCAAATATAAGGTTAATACATATATACAAGGTATGTTCCTAAAAAACGAGACTTTTGTCGTAAAATGTTTTTTGGTGGCGCCATATATTGTGGTTACATCCCTCCCTGACTTCCAGTAAAAATTTGGTGACATGCGGTTCAGTGGAAGCGAAGTTATTGCGTCTAAAGTGTCAGTATATTTGTGTCATTGGTACAAAAATGAGTTTCGAACAAAGAACTAATATCAAATTTTGTTTTGAAATCGGTAAAACGCTTACTGAAACATTTGAATTGAAAAAAAAGTTGATCGCCATAAACTCGTGCCAGAGCTCAAAGTGGTTTACACGTTACAGAGATGGTCGTGAGGACATAAAATCTGTGATCACCGAAACTCCATCGAAATTGTGCTTGAATTTATCAAAAATCAGCCGAAATCATCGTTGAAATTCATGGAATCGGAGCTGAGTATCTCCAAAACACCGATTTATCGCATTTCAATCGATCATTGGGCCTACGAAAGATTTGTGCACGTTTTGTTCCGCACAAGTTAACTGATGACCAAAAATTGCTCAGAGTTCAACATTCGAAAGACATCATTAAAGAGGCGTGAAAAGACGAGAACTTCCTTTACAACATTGTAATTGGTGATGAAACGTGGTGTTTCCAATATGAACCCGAAACCAAGCGTGGAGAAGTCAAAAATCAAGTAGATGCTCATTTATTTTTACGATTCCAAGGGAATTGTCCACTGGGAGTTCATGCTAACGGGCCAAACCGTCAATGCAATTTTCTATCGTAGCGTTTTGAAGCATTTGTTGCATCGCATTCGTCGAATTCGGTCTGAATACCGCGAAGGAGCAAGCTGGCGCTTATTATATGATAATAAACCATCTCATCGATCCACTCTTGTGACTGATTTTTTGAGTAGAAATCGAATGTTAACCATCAATCACTCACAGTGTTCGCCTGATATGGCTTCCTCTATTCGGAAAATTGCTTTTGGCCATGAAAGGAAAACGCTTTGCGTCCATAGAGGGCATCCAAAAGGCTCGTACCGATATCCTGAAGGACATTCCGATCAATGACCTGAAACACTCTTTCGCAAAGGTTTTGGATCGCGCAAAACAGTGTATCGAGGCTGGAGGAGACTATTTTGAATAAATAAACTCGAATTTATCAGAACAAACCTCCTGTCGTTTCTATTTTAGCTCAGTCTTGTATATTTTGGAAAGCACCTTGTAAGCTTACTACGCAGCTTCTATTCTTGGATTTCATTTTGTAGATAAGTTATGCATATTGAAGGTACATGATGAAGCAATTCAACTGTAGCGTATAAAAAACATCAGATACAAATTCGCCATCAATGCATACGTACACGGAAACACCTAGTCTACAGCACTTGGGGGCACGGCTCACATATACAGGGTTTTCCAATAAGAGGTGTTATTTTGATATTAAAAGAAAAATCCCATTTTTTAATATAAATGATCGGATGTTTATTTAATTATAAAGAGGAAGGTGGATAGTGGAAAATAAAATCAGGCAAGTGACCACCACGACCACGCTTACAGGACCATATGCTTTTCATGCAATTTTCCATAACCAAATCGCAAAGTGGCTGCCGTATGTCCTCGTTAGCCTCACGAATACCATCTTTGAGGTCTTGAATAGACGCTGGGCTGTTGGCGTGGACCTTCTCTTTCACATGGCCCCAAAGGAAGAAGTCGCAAGGTGTTAAATCACAAGATCACCTCTTCGAGAGATAACGCGGTTCGGAAACTTTTTCCATAAAAGATCAATGGTTTCGCCATAAAAAATCATTAATCATCTCTCGATAGCGCAATCCATTCGGCGTAACTATTGCTCCAGGCTCATTTTCGAAAAAGTAAGGTCCAATGACTCCGCCGGACCATAAACCGCACCAACAATCACACGCTGAAAATAGAGAGGCTATTCAACAATAACTCTTGGGTTTTCTGAACCCCAGATGCGACAATTTTGCTTGTTGATGAAGCCACCGAAGTGGAAATGGGCCTCATCACTCAAGATGATTTTTCGATAGAATGCGGGATCATTTTCATGCATTCCAAGGATCCAATCAGCAAAGATACGACGTTGTTGATGATCGACCGGCTTGAGTTCTTGTGTTAACTGAACTTTATAAGCCTTAGGATCCAAATATTTATGCAAAATACGGTGTAATGACGTTTGTGGAATGCCTTATTCCAAAGGACGGCGAGGAATGGACAAACCTGGCTACAGCAGCAATATTCTCGGCTGTTCTTGAGTGACGTGCACGGGTTTTATTCTTCACATTACTAAGTTGTCCCAATAGCTCGAATTTTTCCACCAATTTCTGTATTGCGGTCTGACAAGGTGCTTCACGACGACGAATGTACGAGTTTTACGAACCGTCTCTGCCAAATTTTCACCATTTTTATAGTGAATTTTAATAATTTCAATGCATTGTTGAAGCATGTATCATTCTATTATTATTAATGACGTAGTTTTTACTTGTCAAATGTCAAAAAATGACAGCTTCAAAAGTGACATCTACCGAAATAGCGGGCTATTCAAAATAACACCTCTTTTTGGAAAACCCTTTACTTAGATACACGCTTCCAGTATCTGACGACTGATCAACCACGCATTACCAAAATCCCAATGGATTGTAATATAATAAAATTGGAGGCTAGTTATCGTAAGGAACTCCAGCAAATGCTTCGCTCTAATGCATGTAGTTGCTTAGGTTATACACGTATGATTGACTACTCCCTTCTCACTAATTGCGTTGGCGTGTTGCACTGTTTTCAGTTCCTACTTCATATTTGATTTCAACCTTAGTTTTACGCAATTTCCTTTGCGGTTTAGTTGATGCCTTGCCTTTGCTAGTCGAAGCTGTTGTCTTAGCACTTGCACTCAAGTATTTTGCACTTTTATCCTTCGGAAGCTTTTTTCACAGTTGCACCAGTATCCGTTCTTGAAGTGCCAGCCGTATTCAATGTCCTCTTTGTACCTGCAGCTCTGAAAGTCGCTCGAAATTGTCAATTGGGTGATTATTTTTCTATCTTGCAACATTTCTTCCGCTAGTTTACGCTCATCTAAATGCTCAGTGGCCGATTGGAATTCCTTGGAATTGGTAAATAGGTCTCCATAAACTTAACAACGCCGACCACTTCCGCATATTCCGCTCGACATTCGTCACACCCAGCTCACGGTTAGCTACCCGCAATCACGACCATTGTACACAAAAATAATTTCTAACCTCGTTCAATTCCACTCGCAGCTGTTAAACGTGCTGTCGAGAATACGTGATATTTGATAAACTTCGATTTGTTTTGTTAATTCACTGCCAGCTTCACAGAACAAATTCAACAATTCCAATAAATACTGACGGCACGACAGCCAACCTTTACACACACTCGTATCGAAGGTGGTCGAGAAACGTTTCGTCATTGGACGTGTCTTGAAACTGTACGATTCACTGCACTGCAGTTGCGTTTATTAAAACTCAACCTTCCATCAATCCGCAAAAACTTGCCAACAAGTACCAACTAGAACGCGATGTTAATATTGCACACAGCTTGATCCCTACAACGCCATCTTAGCATCTTCTTTCCTTTTCTTCTTATTCGTTTAAGCGAACCACGTTCAGAATTCGAGACTGACCTTAAGTAATCTCCCTTCCAACTCGTTACATCCAAATACAAATCCCCGGGAACTTTTTCTGGGCAACGGCAATGACCACCACCGCACCACGTTCTGTTTCCGCTCCGCCAACTTTTCGATTTCAGCATATCCATTCGAATTCGCAATCACTAACGCGTATTTGATCAACTTCGATATTAAACCGATGGGGTTGTAGAATGGGATAGTGAAATAGCAACATAAACTCGTACAAAATCGAAGATTAAACAATGAAAGATTTATATTCACGTTAGCACCCTCCAATATGATAAAGCCGACACAAGATCTCCCGTAGATTCCAAAACTCGCGTTGAGAATTCGATATTCTTCAATTTTTCTTCGCGATTCCTTCTTGATTTCGCCCCGTGGTAGAACACGATTTTCTTCAAAAGTTTGCTGGAGCCGATTTATTGACTGCCTAAATTCGAACCGCGACAAGCGGAGTTTTTAAATGTCTTCGCGATCAAGCGGGAGCACATTTCCAACTCGCCGTTCTTCTTTGCTTGATGGGTGAAGGTCGTAAGTAGACTCCCCCGCTCCGTCCCAAAAATTCCCGACCTTTTCTCTTTATATTACCGTGTACACGGTAAAATCGTATCAGCTCAGCCTAGTTATCTTGCCATCGGTAAGGTAATACACCGTTGGGGTGCGCTAAGTCAGTGTTCCCATGTTCCAAATTTTAATTGACATATATAAAAGTTTTCAAAGAAAATTAACTGAAGTAAAAAAAAATGAAAAAAAATTCTAAATAGTAATAAAAGTTAAATTTCATGAAGAACATATATAAAGGGAAACGCTTAAATTTAATATTAAGGAAAATTGATATAAAATTACATCTTATATTGTAATAATAAGAAAGAAAACTATTTTACAAATCACGATTATTAATGGAAGTAATTAAATATTTTTTCCTAAATCTGCCATAAAATTACATCTAATAATAATAAGAAAGAAAACTATTCTACAAATTACGATTATGAATGGAAATAATTAAATATTTTTTCCTAAATCTGCCATTAAAATTTTGGATAGGAGATAGGAAGGTTTCGAGCAGTTTGCTTGTGGGACTGCTCGATTACTACATATCGTGCAACAGACTGCTTGCTTTCGCCTCGATTGATACGTTCAGCTGCCCTTTTTAGCATTGCTGGTGTGAATTTCAACTTCCGGTCACTTTTTCTTATGTATTTACCTATATCTTACTTGAAAAAACGAAAAGATAACTGCATATAGGTCTAAGAGTACGCGTGCCTACTTTTTGGGTGCGTACTATTAGAATAACATGTAACAAGTAAAGAAGCAGATTGATGGATCATCTACAGTCCAATAGCGATGATCCTTATAATAGTGTTGTCCTCAAAAATAGTAACGTACCTAAAGCAGAAGAAAGTTTAAATTCAAACCAATACAGAAAATCCAAATTCCGATCCGAATCTTTTAGCCAGCTCACTCTTAAAAGAACACGAGCCAGTAGTTTCTACATCCTTACCAAGCCTTTCAGGAAACACCACAACGAAATTGAAAAGTTCACACCGTTTGTATAGAACCCCGCTATTTTAAGGTTGAATGGCGACATTCAACTTAAGAGGGAAAGAGTTAAAGAACAGAACTCATAAAAACATATATGAAAGCTATTCCCACGAAATGCTAACAACGAACACATGAAAACATCTTTGAAAGCCAACAGCTACAATTCCCACGAAATTCCAGGCAACAGACGCGATCTAATTACAATTGCAACACAACTCAGATCTTTGCATGGCAACGTCTAAGCGGTGTTACATAACCAGTATACTATGTAGACTGGTATGAACTGGGGGCTCATTTGATGTTTATCCTATATACATCACCAAGGCTCCCGGGGAGAGACCTCGCTGTACCACAGTTACCTGCTACCATAACCATCCAAACTAAATCAACCAAGGCAAGAGTTAACTTTAAAGAATTGCTTTTATTTTATTGTTCATCTTATTAAAACATTTATATTACAACTGAATTTATTATAATTTAGATTACAACTGAATTTATCTAACTATTGGCCAGCCTGAAGAGGGTAACAACTGGACGAGCTAATGGATCGGGGTGGCCACACGGCGTGAAACGCCAAAAGGCCGATTGAGGACCGCGGCACAAGCCATCGCCTCACTTCTCACCATTCCTTCGGACACTGGACAGCACTTCCAACTCGAATTTAAACCGCAGATGTCGCTTCACTACTTGAGTGATGACAATAATAAGTGGGTAGCAGCACGCTCCCTACTGGATGGTACAAGACTCGAACAAGACTCCTTCTCAAAGTTCCTCTACGACTATAAATACTAATTCAACTCGAGCTTTTGATCTACTTCGCCATTAAAATCGCTGAAGCGATGAGAACTTGAGTTCTCATTTACTAGGAACTTCTACCCGCTTCACCTTATTAATTTGTAGACGATGAGAGCCATTCTACAATATTTACGATATTATCGTAGCCAGCCTGGGGGGAAATATTTTGCATATGAGCGAGGAGCTGCGGCGAATATGGCCGCAGCTCTCAGTCGGCTGGCGAAAGCTTTTAACTTTGATCACTATAAGCTCCCTTAACTTGCTCATACATAGAGGCTCTCGCTTGTGATTAATCGCCAAAATGTATGCGCCATCCATATGCTGAAGCTTAACAGGGGCATATCGGCCGCAACGTACTTCGTTATAATTTACTAGCGCTAATCCGTGGTAACTCCTAAGTTGAACGGTGTTGTTTATCTGCCGTAATGTATGTACATTGCCGTCATTTGCTGACAGTTAGCGCCAGACGGTAGGTGGGAGTTCCACTCGCTCGTTCATAACATGAAGCCTTCATTCACAGGCGCTAAACGGTAGGCGGGGAGTTTCCATCGCTCGTTCATAACAGCGGTACCCGGCAAGTCATGTTGCAACGATTCAGCACTTTTCTAGTTTAGTTAATTGTAGACGCATTTCACAATAGTTGTAATTGTACGTCAAAACGGAATAAACGTTCTTTTGAGTAATCAAATTGCGCGAATCTTTTAATTAATTTATACTACGATCGACTCAAGTGTCGGCCATCTGCGAAACATTAAACGCTACCTAGGCATGCCGAACTGCACCAGCAAGAGAACACATGTCTTGTATTCTTTTGATTATTGCGTTGTCTTCACATTTCAGAGTCAGGATTATGTTTATATAATAAGCTCATACATAATATGATCTCCCAAGATGAGAAGACAGAGGAAAACATGGATCCAAATACCACTTACCATTCGTTTTATTAGTCGGAATCATCTCAATTTTTCTAACATTACCGATTAAATCAAAAAATGAACGCCTCAAATGTGAAACCGTTCGTAGCCCATTTCCTAAAGATGCTCAAAATAGTTTTGTAGGATTGTGACTTACTCAAAAAAAAAAAATTACCGCATAAATCTCTCAAACCATTTATCCACGAGTTTCCTACCACAAACTCAAAGTTCACATCAAGTTCAAGGGTGCTGCGTGAAAAATGAAGACGATCATCGCGTGATATCACTTATCATTTTCCAACATGACGATAGCATCGTAAATTCTCAATTTGTCTCCATCCAATGACCTTCAGTCAAAACAATGTAGTTCACGTCCTTCTTCCTATTATTGCGAGTAAGAACCCTCGTTTTATGTCTTCTTCGCGCTCTTTCAAGGATTTCTACTCTATGAAAAATCAGCTTTGCCCTCCCTTTCATCAATTCGCTATTAATTATTGCCAATGATCTCTTGACATCACGGAAAATGAAAGATAAATATCTTGTGCTTACAAAACATCCAAAACTCTTGCCAAACCGAATTCTTATCTATGCTTTGCTGGAGCAACTTAACGATACCCTTCGATTCTGTTGTATTTCTCGTCATCAAAAACAAATCTCTATTTAGACTCTTTCTAAGCTCTTACTTTGTAGTTGTTTCCATTTGCACTCCTTATCGTTTCCTCCGTCGCGAATCCGCACATTTGCCATTGAAATCCATTCACGCCGTCGCTGGTACATCCTTCGCCCCCACAAAAGCTCCCGAGCAGCAACCCTTATTTATTGCTTATTTGTTACCAGCAGGAGCTCCTCGCCAAGTCTTGGTACCGAAGCAATTGCACATCGAGCAGCGGAAACTTTCCCACGAGTCGAGCGATGGGAAAAAGCTCTCGCACATCTGCACATGTCTCAAAGTATGTAATATACTCGTACCTGACCCCAACCCATCCAATCCACCCTATCCCACTTGGGAACGTCCTTGCCTGAGATCACTTGGCACAAACTCACCACTCACCAACCACCCAAACGGTCCCAGCGCCTTCAGCACCGTCTCGGCACCACTATCAGCAGCAACAGCATCGCCAGCATCCGTCGTTGTGCTTACAAGTGTGCACGAGTACATTATGTACCACCCCAACATCCACCCTTGGCGCTCGCGCGCGATTTTGCTGTCGCGCCCCCTGTCCCGAACTTATGTACGAGTATGTACAGTGTAATCTGAAAATATTTTTCCTCGTGACGTTTTGCCAACCGTTTCGCAATTCAGTTTAGTTGACTTTTTCATTGGCTTCAGTCATCATCGTACTCAGATCCACCAAACAAACGTTGTTGTGTCGCTTTATTTTCTTTTTCCCACATCTCTTCTCTGCTCTTCAAAATAACCACAAGAAACATTTTCATCATTTCCCGACCGTTCAGTTGTTTGTTTACTACCTCCTTTTGCGTTGATGGATCAACACATCAAGAACGACAACAAAAGGAAAATCAAGAAAAGCAAATGCAAAAATTAAGTAATAATAAAAAAGTAAAAGTGAAAATTTTGTGAGACGCCTGGGAAAAGTGTGATCAATCCTCGTCGAGAATTCAAAATACTCGAAACGGTTTTATGTGTTTCAAACCCACCTGCGTTGTTGATTGAAAATTATCGGTCTCCGTTTTGATTAAAAGTGGAAAAGAGAAAATTTATAAAGTCTTAATTTTACTTTTTGGAAAAGTGAAAACAAACAAATTTCTCTACATTGTGGGAAAATCCAAGCAAGTAAGCTTCGAGCTTAGTAGAATACCAAAATTAAATTGTGAAGAAAAACAAATAAAAATTTTAAAACTTAATAAATTTGTTAGTAACAAAATAAACAGTTAACTCCTCTTTTCGACTGTTTGCGAAAGTAAATATTCAACGCCTAATCAAATGAAATTTATAGAAACGTTAGAGCCTAAAATCGTGTAAAATTAAAAGTTTTACTGTTAAATAATTAAAATTAATAGTAATAAGGGAACTGTCTACGCCAACTGAGTGAAACAACAAATAATCGCTTCCACACTGATGTTTCTTATTGTTAATTGAAAGTTAGTGAACAAATGAATAAACACACTTTAAAAGTAATTAGAAAACGCTAAGCAGTGAGGGTGGTCATTTGTTAACTTTAATGGTTTGTGTTGACTCCGTGCTTTACTTCCAAAGATTTTAAGATAAAATGTGGTACGCTGTGTATGTTTGATTTCCACCGCTATAAATTAAATATATTTTTTCTTTACCACCTACTGAGAATTGAAGCTTTTACGGTGAACGTTTTATTGATTCGAAAATAAAATATGCAACATATGGACACTTAAAAAGTCTATCAAACTGTCCTTAGTTCGAAAAGTCAATCCTGTTTCAAATAAGACCAACCATCTTGTCATCCAATTTCCTAAGTCCTACGGGCCAATAGTCGAATTTCCGTCGTAATTCATCAGTGATTTCATAGATAATTTTGACGGAGGTCATGATTGAAATCTGCCGATTTCATTGACTGCATCGAAATTGCGCTATAAAAATTTTAAAGCCTATTAAATTCGATTCAATTTAGTCCTTGCCGATAATTCACAGGCGACTTTCGTCGATTTCGACTTTTAAACTGTGATTTCAGCTGTCAAATTATTCTGAAAATAGAAACACGATCAAGTAGATTCATTTTAGGACCAAGATTTTTACAATTGTTTGCGTTTATAGTAAAGCTTAAGCTTCACGGTGAGTTGGTATTTTATTGTCCTGCTTTCAGTTAAATAATCCCTTGGTCAGTAGTTTCTGTCTAAGCTATGAAAATATTTAGCAAAGAACTAGTCGAGTAGACAGGAGTATGCTCATATCAGAAGAGTTTTATACTCAAACTTTAAAATGCAGACATTTACAGTATGTAACTAATGAGAAAAATAAAAAAAAAACACTTCGATTATATGTAAGTTAAATAATACGTTCAGTAGTCCGCATGGTGTAGTGGTGAAAGTGCTCGCTGCGTAAACTGAAGGTCCCTGGCGTGAACCCCGTTAATACCAACGAGATTTGTTTCAAGAGATTCGTCGGACGGACTGTATGGCCGCTCCGTTATGATAAGTATTGGTTTAAAATCAGGACGTATCGCAACTCCGTGGGTGGGCACATGGCCGAAACGTGGTACTGACCATATCCAATGCCGATACATTCGATTATGATAATGATCTGCTCTATCTCTAAGCGAAGGCCCGAATAGGGCTGTAGTGCTAAAGGAAAAGAAGAAGGTCCAGAATTTTTGTATCATTGGTGTTCAAACGCAATGAGGAGGAAAGGTCACCATTTTTCATAGATGTCCCCAGTTTCTCAACCGCTCTATGCAAATACTGCTGTTTTGAAAAGTTTTCATGATGACCTTTCTTTTGATACCCCGCACGACTAATTTTGGTAAAAAAAAAATGTCAAGCGCCACCTCCATATATGGAAAAACGCTTGTTAAGAACCTTTGGAATTTTTTTTGGCAGCCAAACTTTCAAGAGGCAATTACTTCTGATATACCTACCTTGTTTGGTGTCTATAGTGACTGTTTTTTTTTCGGAGAAAACTACTTCAACCCATAGGCAGACGAACGAACGTACAGATTTCATGACTTCAATAGGGTTTTGTTACATGGTATAAAACCCCAAAGTGTGTAGTTCGATTAATTTCGGGATGATTTTTCAATTCCTAAATCAGCTCTTGTGATACTTTAGCTTTCAGCTCAAATTATTCATTTTGGTTTATACCACTAACTGTTGGTTTTGATAATAAAATAGCTATTTTGTTTTGAAAAGCCGTCGGGCCTTGCTTTTTAGGGCTTTCTAAAACAAATTTTACAAGGATCTACTAGTTTCACGTCCTGTCTGTCCGTGGGTGACGCCAAGTTTCCTCAGGAACTTTGGACGCTAGAACACTTAAACTTTGTGAAAAGATAAGAAGTGGTGATCTTTCAATAGTTTAAGTCTTATCAAATATAGGTTTTTCCAATAAGAGGTGTTATTTTGAATAGATCTTGTGATTTAACACCTTGCGACTTCTTCCTTTGGGGCCACGTGTAAGAGAAGGTCTACGCCAACAGCCCATCGTCGATTCAAGACCTCAAAGATAGAATTCGTGAGACTATCGAGGGCATAGAGCAGCCACTTTGCGATATGTTTATGGGAAATTTCATGAAAAAAATATGGTCCTGTAAGCGTGGACGGGTGGTCATTTGCCTGATGTTATTTTCCACCATTAACGGCATACCTTCCTCTTTATAATGAAATAAACATTCGATCATTTATATTAAAAAATGGCATTTTTCTTTTAATATCAAAATAACGCCACTTATTGGAGATAGTTATGGAAAATTTCATGAAAAGGATATAGTCCTGTGAGCGTGGTCGTGGTAGTGATTTGCCTGATGTTATTTTTCATTATTAACTGCATACCTTCCTCTTTATAATGGAATAAACATCTGATCATTTATGTTAAAAAATGAAATTTTTCTTTTAATATCAAAATAACAGCTCTTATTGGAAAACCCTGTATTTCAAAATCTCCCTAATGACGCGTTTCGAGATCCTTAGGTCCTCTTCAGTATATGGCACTAAAGAAGAAGTCAAAACCCGTCTGCATATTAAAAAAAGCAAGGCTCGATGGCTTTTAAAGAAAAAAAAATCGTCCCACTGATATCAAATAAACAAAATAATTGAATAACTCATCTGTTAGTCGATTTTCTTTGCGGTCTTGCAGTCGATGTTAACTTTATTTTGAAAAACTTACTTACTAGAACTCCAAACGAACAAGGTGACTTTGCACCTAAAAATGTCGGTCCCATTATCCTTAAATTAGAGCTGCACCTACCATTTTTTATAGTATTAGTCCGCGTGGCGTAGTGGTTAGAGCACTCAATCCTTAAACCGAAGGTCTTTGGTTCGAGTCTTGTTGATTCCAACGAGATTCAGTTCGAGTTATTCTTCGGACGGACTACAATCCCGCTTAGCTATGATAAGTGCTGGTTTAAAATCAGAACGTATCGCAGCTGGGTGGACAAACACATGGCCATAGCATGGTACTGACCATATCACCTTGTGGGGTGCCGATACATTCAATCAAGATAATGAGATACTCTAACTATATCAAAATCAATGCCCGAAAGGAGCTGTAGTGCTAAAGCAAAAAATAAATAAAAAAATTGTTTTGTGGTTTTGAATAAATTTACAAAACTCTATTGAAATTGTAGCCTGTCTATCAATTTGTCACTACAGTTTTTCTCTGACAATGTAGACATCATAATTTATGGTCTAGCTCTAATTCGGGCCTTCGCCTCCAGTAATAGTTATCTCAGATCACCGCGGCTCTGTGACCTCTTTCGCCTGTTGGAAATCGGCTGTCAACATCGATTGAATCTTCCCATTATTTCCGTGGTTTCCCAACCAGATTTTTTCCCTTGTGCTTAACCTTCCCACGTTCGTGTGGGGAGACTGTGCTCTTCCATTCTCTCCACAACTCTTGCATATTGGAGTTTGTTTAGTTTTATGCATGCGGATATAGTTGAGTCATTATAAAGATTATAGAACTGTCGTTGTAACGATATCTTCTTCTCCTCCTTGCTTTACTGGGCCATATATATTATCCTTCCGAGCACTTTGCGTTTGAATATGTCCAGGCCTCTTTCGGAAACCAGGTTTCACATCCATATAGCTGGGCAAGTCTTATTAGTTCACGAATCTTATTTTCTCTATGACGAATCTTATTTACACGAATCTTACTTTCTCTGTGAACATATCTGGATCTTAACATAGGGAGTATTGAGAAATAGGCTTTGTTTATTGCGTTTATCCTTTAACATATTTCATTCTTCTCTATGTCGACAATATAGTAGCTATTTGTATTATCGCCAGGCTTTGTGGGCAGTGATGGCCGTCTAAAAACGTTGGTGTCATAGCCAAAGTGTGGGGGTTGTCAAAATAAAAGTGTTTATTCCCAACAAATGGTAATTAAAGTTCTTGATATGAGTTTTTCAAAGCAGGTCTGCCAAAACTGTGTTATCAGTACCCAATGATGCAAAAGAAGGAAAAGGCTTCGAAAGTTTTGTATTTCGTCCTCCCACAGTAAGAAATTTCTGATCCGAAAATCTCAAAAAATCATAGAGGTAATTGTCTATACGAGGACGGCCCGATAAGAACTTAGCCTACAAAAGAAAAACGAAAATTTTGGAAAAGTGGTGATTTATTTCTCAACATTATCTCTTCTTAGCTCGATATACTTGACCCAGCGGTGCTCCACCTTTTTTAACCAGTTTGAAACGTACGTTTTGTCGAGGTCTGCAAAGTCAGCCTTCGTGGAGGCGATGACCTCCTCATTCGAATCAAATTTCTACCCGGTGAGTGACTTTTTCAAGTTTGGAAACAAAAAGAAATATGGTGCATGGGGTAGCAGTTCGCACCCCAATTCGACCAAGTTGGCCGTGACGATAGCGGAGGTGTGAGCCGGTGCGTTGTCATTGTGGAAGAGCACTTTTTTCTTCACTAAATGGGACCTTTTTTCTGCAATTCGGCAACAAATCAGCCCAATTGTTTGGCGTAGTAGAGCCCTATGACCTTTTTGCTCTTTCCCAGGTCATTGATGCAGATTACATCTTGTGAACCCCAAAAAATGGCGGTCATCACATTTCCGACCGATAGGACTGTCTTTGCCTTCTTCGAAGCACGTTCGCCGGGTGAAATCCACTGCTCCTTGGTCTCGTAGTGTGTACTAGTGGAGCCATGTTTCGTCGACGGTCACGAAATAATGCAGAAACTCCTTCGGATTGTGCTTAAACAGCTTCAAACACTGCTCTGGTCTCACATTTGCGTTTGTTGTCCGGAGTGAGCCAACCCGGCACCAATTGCGCTAACAGTTTTCTTATGCCAAATATCTCATGTAGAATATGATCCGCGCGGTCTTTTGAAATGCCTACTGCCTCAGCTATCTCGCGTACATTCAACCTGCTGTGTGCCAATAAGAGCTCGTGAATTTTTGTCATGTTACCCTTCTTGGGCACCTGGATATCGTTCAATAAAGAACTTACGTGTGAGCACATTGAAACTCAAACCAATTTTTTACTGTCGCCATCTCAGACGCAGAGTCACCAAAAATTTCCAAAAACAAGAGTCGAATCACCGTGATATTGCTCTTTCTCCATTTTTCTAAAATCCGCGGACACGCCCGCTTTCACACGCGGTCAAAACAAAACTACGAATCCAATTCGGCTGAAATTTTGACAATAGCCGTCTACGCGAATGTACTACATGATAATATAGTCTTACGATAGTGGCAACATTGGGCGGTGTGACTAAGTTCTTATCGGACCGCCCACATAAGTTAAACAACAAAACTGCCACAGAAATGGAAATTCGCTTAGCTTTATTACTAACACAAAGAAAGGTTTTTCTATTTTCAACTTTTACATGCAATCAAAAAATTTTTACTTGTCTCAGATTACAATTGCCTTACGTAAATAAAAATTGAAAGTGGATTTATTCTCAAAATTCACAAGTACGCTCGATTTCTGCAACGAAATAGTTCTATACTAGCCGGTCTATTGGATTTGAATTTTTGGGTAAAGAACTCGTCCGCAACCAATTTTCTTATATATTGATCCCTATTTTATGTGTAAGGAAAGTAAGATTTGGGAATCATTTAGAGGTGAATACATGGCGTTTTTGCTTTATTGTTGATACGCTATTCTTGCTTGCCTGTCCTTCTTAATAAATTAATCTTTTGTTACTCTACCGCTCCTCAAACAATAAAACCAATATTGTATTATAAAGCTACCCTGCACTTCAAAAAGATTACAACGGTTCTGGGGTTAACACAAATTGTGCTATTGCCAGTTTTTAATTGATCAACTTCAAAATAATGTCCAAAAGTTTAGCATAGTTTCTTCATAACGACAAAAAGAGCTAGTGGAATAGTGGACATTTTGTTACAGGTATGCAAAAAGTTGCCATGAATATGAGTCGTGGCGTATGTCAAGCTTTGTAGAGACGACGCTCAACATATGAAGAACCTTCCATTTTAAAATGGGGTTTAAAAGGTTGATTACGGTTTCTAAATGCAGACACCATTACAAGTAAAAACCCTATTAGTTTCGCGACCTGTCTGCCCATCCACGGATCCATGCGTCACAACAACTTTTCTCGGAAACTAAAATAGTTGCAGTTATAAAACTTTGTACGTAGACCCTAAGTGGTGACCTGTCCAAAGTTTCGGTATAAAAAAATATTTATACATGTTTCAATGAGGTCCCTAACGCATGGAAGTGACTCCTCAATTTTGTTTCTTCCAAAGAATACCAAAGGTAGCTGGCATTGGTATCAAAAGAAAGGTCTTGACAATAACTTTCAGTAATTTATCAAAAAAGGCGCTAAGATGTTGACAGGAGTATGGAAAAAATTAACATACCTTTTTGCGATTGGACATTTTTGAACCGACAAATCTAAAAAAATTATAGATGTTGGTGTATAAAAGTACGAAGGGAATAAATACTTCCGAGGTCAAAACTTGGTAAACTCTCTTAGCAATAGTATATTATATCAAAGGGGACGCTTAAATTTGCCAGAAAATCATATTCTGTTGCTTTAGCAGTAGTTGAATATACGCTGCAAATTTCATAATAACTGAGTTGAGCTTAATAAAGTTTCGCCTGATTAAAAATTTTACAATTACTGCGGAAATAAGCCGTTCTTGGCAGCCTGGACACTACGGGGTTTTTTTTTTTTTGTTCGTTCTAGGACTAAAGGCTTTTTCAGGCCTTCGCTTAGAGATAGTTAGAGTATCTCATATTAATCGAATGAGTCGGAACTGGAGAAATTGATATGGTCAGTATCATGCTTTGGGCGTGTCTCCGCCCGCCCATCTACGATAGTTTCTGATTTTAAGCCAGTACGTATTAGAACTAAATGGGCTTATAGTCCGTCCAAAGAATTGCTCGAAATAAATCTCATTGCCACCAACAGGATTTGAACCAGGGACCTTCGAATTACAGGGTGAGCAATCTAATGAAATTATTACTTCTGCAAGCCTTCTAACCAGACGCCATTTTGTGAATCGGGATTTTATATCAATTCGTCTCTCGTATAAATACTTCTGCCAAACATTTTATGAACTCCCATAGAAATCTAGCTGGCAATTTAAGTGCTCTCAAAATAAAAATGTTTTCCTATTTTAGAAAATTGACGGCCTGCCGTTTTGAGTTTGAGCTTTTGATTTTCAGTTATTATTTCTTATTTACTTTTCGATTCGCACCATTTTTCAATGCTGGGAGAACTTGACCAAATGACCAATAAGACCATGTTTCATTATAATCTTTTTTTTCAGAAAAATTGAAGCAAATGTATTTTTTGAACAGCTGTTTTTTTGAAACATACTCTCATCTGAAGGCTAAAATACATCATCGCTAGATTTTTAAAGCATCTCCCTTAATTTTGAACTTCGTATCAATAAAAGAAAAATCGTGACTTTACCAGGCTTTCAAAGGTCTTAATTTTGACCAGACGCCATTTTGAAATTAGCAAACAAGCCTCTAAAACTCTGGTTTTTTTTTATTTCTGGGTCTACAACGAGGTATTTACTATAACAATGCATTTTTCACGTTTTTGACCTAAGAAAGGCCGTCATTTTGTTTCAAATGGATTAACTTTGAATCTTTTATTGTGACCTTCATTACACAATACATTTCAATAAACTCATGTGTGCCGAATTTCGTCAAAATCGGAGGTTAACTTAACTCAACGGAGAAATCAAGTATAGTTGCCCTATGTTTTTGGTTGGCCTATTTAGCTGCATAATTAACTTACTCGTAGCTGAAGTGTTGGCCTGATATAACTTTCCTGAAAATTTGAAGCAAACCGAAACGAAATTGAGACCTCCAGTATATTTTGCAATTTTCACTTGGAAAAAAAGGGAAGGAACTGACTCGCTGGCTGTGACAATAAGTTGCACGCTATACTAAAACTGATCCTCGACTATTGAAGCTGCTAGAAGACTAGTAGATATTCGACCGGTTAAAACTTGCCCTACAAGCTTGGTGAAAATTTCACGAGTTTTTCATCTCATAAATTTTACTAATCTGATAGCCCAATATTGGCCAATAAACTATTCTTTTAGTGAAACTATGACCCACTGAAAAAAAATAAGAAGAACTTTTACTAAAACCATATACTTGGCTCTCATCTTTTTATCAATGAGCAGAAAAGCCAAAGCATCGTTTTGTAGATTTCAGTTTAATAACAACTTTTGAATACAGTATTCTTCGCCTAGTTCGAGGCATGTTGCTAGAAGGACTTTAATTAAACTGTACACCACCTTTAAACCTTCCACCATTATCTTTAGGTTCGCTTTCTCTCTCTGCTCTTTCGGTTAATACTTCACGATGCTACCATCACACCAGTGTATGATTTTCCCGACAATCACTTTTCCAAACCAACAAATTAAATCTTTCCAGCTGGTCGGGGCCCATATAATTGCCACTTTCAATTGGATGTCATGTCGTTTTCCCATAATTTCCTCAAGTTATACTTTATCTCAATTATATTCCTGGTAAAGTCATCCTGCCCCTTTGGCGGTTACTGAAGCTTAACGTCCTTCAATCTCCTGCCTCCTGGTCCACTTTGTCTCAATATTCTTGTCCACAAATGCCTCAAGCACCTCCTCTCCATGTCCTTGTCTCGAAATCTTTGGTTTCTCGTTATTTCGAAATCCCATTTAATATTACCCAAAAATTTATTCGAGCTCATTATAAATTTGCCACCATCAAGCCAAGCAATTGATCGTTCTGTGAGATGCTCCCATGTCCCTCATTGCTCTGTCATCAAAGGCTCCTCCATCCCGAACTGCTCCCTTCAAAGCCGATCCCATCAGAGTGGCAGACAAATTTGAATGACGCAACGTTGGAAAGTTCCTCTCCATAAATTTTACATTCTAATCAGGATTTTCTCTGAGCGAGCTTTAGTCGTGCTTGGATAGGAAATCAGTGGATTCCGAGGGATGTTTTTGATTTATGTTCTTCAAATCGAATTTACGGATAAGGGATTAAAGAGAAGCATCCCAATTCGAGAGATGACAAAAAGAAAGCAGAAGCTGTGTCGAAAAAATTAGAGTCTCCAAACAAATTCGAGGATATATCTAATTTCTGTCGAGCATACGAAATGCGCAATAAAAATGCAAACAAGGAAATTTCATAGCTCTTTAAAAAATCATCAATTCGCGCTTTAAAGTCCTTTTTCGCTTCTGTTCGTTTTGCGGATACCCCAACCCACGTGTCGTTACTTCTACCAATCCGCACTTGCAATTTCCACGTTACGCACAAGTTCGTCGAGGTCTCCCGAGTGTACTTTCGCAAGTGGAGTTCCATTTTCTTAATTCATTTAGTGATTACTAACACACTGTGGCGTTGCTTCGGAATAAATTCTTTTCCGTTCACTTCAACTAAACAGACGCTCTGAACAAGAACAGGGCAACAGGGAGAAAGCTGTGAAAACTGATGGAAAGGAAAAACCTTGAAAGTTAGATTTCCCCCAATGTAGATTGAAGCTGTGAAATACAGTGCCCGATGAATTTATGAGGCTCTGGAAATTAAGTTGTAGCACGGTTGCGAGATGACGAGAGTTTGGAGTATGTGGAAAGTTTTTGGGATCATCTACTTCGAAATTATATCCTGTGATAGGTGGAATTTTAGATTTCACTTTGTAGCTAAAGTTAAGATTCTTTGTGCAAGAATTTCTTCATTTAAAGTTGAAATTAAGGGAAAATCACTCGTGCGTAAATTATCCTTGAAGTGAAGGATGTTTTACTGGCAAGAACCTTAATGGGGAATCGTGCGGTTAGAGGTATGAAGAACACGAAAATTTCTTATACTGGTGCAGGACAAACAGCAGAGCAATTTATACCAAAAAGTTAAGACAGTCCATAAACAAAGACCTAAATCAAATTTCAAGCATAATCCTCTAGCTACTGACCACTCTTTATATTCAACGCCTAAACGAAATTCGTCAAACAATTCTTGCAGACATTCTTATGAATATCACAAATATATGATATTGCATACAGTGATGATGACGATTATTTCATGGACGGCATTATTAAATTTTTTAATCCTTCATTCTCCGGGAGCTCACACAATATGGCGCCCCTATCGAAAAACCAGATGAAAACAGTTTTAAATAATACTTATGATTAGATAGAAGCCAAAACTGCAGGTGCTGTACGCTGAAAGTGGTGCATGATGGCAGTAGACGCCTACTTCCTGTTGAAGAAACTCTGGGACGTGAAATTTATAACTTTTGCATCGTGTTGACTCCAAAACACAATCTTATCGCAAAATGCTCGAGTTAACATTATCCTGTGTAGAAATAATAAAAAATTCTACACCGAAACCCCCTGCCGAAGCCCACTTTGCTAAGGTCGCAAGGAGACGAAACGAAGGACTTTGCATGTTCAAAACCTTGATACCAAAAAACTGCGAAATAAATACTGCTATAATTTGATAAATGTTGAAAGCCTGTAAACGCAGATCTTAGGTCGAAGGTCCCATCTTTGGCAGAACAGCAGCAATCATTGCCTTTTTTAGTTTTTCCCAGAGATTGCATTTCCATGACAGTTTACTATTTAGAAAGATGTCCAGATGCTTTTCATGGTTTGTTAATATCAATTTTACACTGGCTATCTCAGGCAGATCAAATCCGGAAGATGATTTTTCCTAACAAACAGGACTATTTAAATCTTTTTTGAGTTGCGCTAAGTTGCTTTGTCATTGACTCTCCCTCAGGGTGGGACTGATCTGGTAATTCAAGGGGGTGCAACTGCTATTGTTGGGTTGTCGTCTCCGATTCCAGTGAAGCCGACGGGGACTGGCGTTTCCGAGGTACCCGAATGGTTTAGTAAAAATACTAGGACAGAAACTTAATCCGAAACATAGTGGCTTTGTGATTGTTTGATAACAAGATCAACTCATTGCTGCGAACCTCAACCCTGGAAGTATATTCAGGTACCACGGGTAGCTGATGAGCACCCATCTTCGGATGGTCAGCTGATTTGTTGCGGTCGTTCGGGGAGTATCGTGGTGGCTTTTAGTTAAAAACAAAGGTTGGCGTTGACCTTATAGCGCCAGATAAGGCTGGGTCTCGTATCTACCAGTAGGAAAGTTGAGAGTTCCCTCAATGTAAACTGGAATCGAACTTGGGGGGCGATGATTGGGTCTTAAACCAATCGCAGTCTAATGGTGACCGTGAGGTTAGGCCTTTAAAGGCAGGTACTCAATCATATCCGACTATGTAATTGACTCTCTCCGAGTTTTGCTAAATCATTAGTAGTAAGCTCAGGGAGTGTTGTAGGGCATTTGCCATAAGGTAATAACACTACGTCATCGGTATAGGCCAGCACCTCTACTCCTTTCAACCTTATGGCTTTCAAGATGTCGTTTAGGACAAGCACCTTACATATTTTCTAGCCAGTATATTAACCTACTATGAGGCTATTTACTTGCTTATAAAAGTCTTCTCTGATGGTTTTGTTTATTTTACGATCCGAAGACATCATCTATAGACTCGATTAGCACATAGTTAAGAGCTCCCACCATGCGTACGAATGCTGCTAAAGTATCCGTGTATTTAAGAGATGTTCCAATGCTTCTAATAACCACGTTGGCTGGTTTTTCCTTCAAATTTCTTTAACCATAAGTTTGTTGCGCATTGGATTGGTATCTTTAGTCTATGTTCTCTCTTATGTGGATCTCCAATATTCTAAAAAAGACATTATGTTAATTATACAATAGTCATTAGAACTTGTGTGACTACTCTTTCCCGCCTTTAGTGTGAATATAACTCTCTTTAGGTCCATAGTATGTACATAGTTGAGTTTGAGGAAGCTCTTGTTTAAACGTAGCTGGTATAGTTTTATTTGGCCTTTTTTCTTCATTCATTACAGCCCCTTTCGGCCTTCGCTTCCATCCATCTCTCTCAATCCTTTTACAGCATCCTCTAATTTCGAAATCCGAGCAGCGATGAACTGTCTTCGTCGACCGAGTCTCCACCCTTCAGCTCGCCGAACGAATACCGTTTGGGTATCCGTTGTTTGTCCATACGATTCACTTGGCCAGCCCATTGCAGCTTCCGCAGTCTTACAATCATTGAGACTTCAGGGCCGTCAAAAATGTCATACAGCTCATGATTGTATCGAATTATCCATTAGTCCGTCTATTTTTGCTTCAATTACCTGCCTCAGGACCCGTCTTTCGAAGGCGTTCAATATGTTTTGGATACTTGGGTTAGGGTACATGTTTTGGGTTAGGGTACATGTTTTGGGTTAGGGTCCATGTTTCATGCGGCCTTGATGTCATAAAATTCAAAAAGGCCAGTAACCAACCTCCCTCTGTTTTCCGTCATCAGCCCCGCAACATTTCTACTTTACAACCTCCCTTCTTCTAGAAAAATATCGGGCATTGGTATTTTGCAGTCGGAGTATTAAATGCTAAATAGCACTTCCAATGTCTCTTTTTAAATCTTTTAAGGGTTTCTCTGTGCGTCTCGACCACGCCTTTTTGATAACCGATGCGCTTTGCTATATTGAAAAGCTTTTGAACCTTTTTTGCGAGAAGCTTCTAGATCCCTACTACATCATGTCAGTTGCTGCCTTTTTCTATGTCCCTAGGATCGAATGTGCTTCTAACTAGACCATTTTGAGTCTGTAGGCGTGTTGGTTTGGAATTTTTCTTCCCATACATTGTTGAGTCGTCTTATTCTACAATAAAAACACATGGGTTTAAGTTAATCATTGTTAGGTTGCTAAAATTTGACTTGATTCGTTCGTTTCCAGCACTGTATCATACGTTATGTAACTAGCGTCTGAAGCTGATGGTTTTTCGAGGACTCTCCCATTACTAAGGTAGGTAGGTAGTAGGCACATCCGCTGTTTTCCATCAATAGATGCGTATAGAATATGAAAAGTAGTAAGGACTGTAATTGATGTTCTTGCTGCTCCAGGTTGTATATGACAGTTAGCATTACTTCCAATTTTTAAGTCGTATATTTCTTTCTGAGCGCTTTGAACGAGTGCCATCAGCTCTCACATCAGTACTTCTTTATCCTACACAATGTAGATAAAAGCAATCAAATCTCTCCCTTCTTACACTCAATAGTCGCTACAGTAAGGTCTTTGGTGCTATGATTAAATTGATGAAATATGTTAAGGCTTTTTTCGTGGAAATGGCAGAACTTTACTTGCCTCTTAATTGAAAGACCCTTGGTTTCTCAACCAGACAATCAAGATTCTTGTTTCAGCGCCACGTCGTAGTTACATTTTTCAGCGGTTGAGTAGTTGTGTAGCCGAAGCTGCCCTATTATGTTGTAGATTATAGTCCGCGTGGTGTAGTGGTTTGAGCACTAAGCCCGTAAGCCGAAGGTCTCTGGTTCGAGTTTCGTTGGCGTCAACGAGATTCAGTTCGAGTGATTTTTTGGACGAACTATAAGCCTATTCAGTTATGATACGTGCTGGTTTAAAATCAGAACGTATCGCAGCTGGGTGGACGGACACACGGCCAAAGCATGATAATAATCATATCACCTTATAGAGTGCCGCGATACATTCGATCATACAATAAGATACTCTATCTCTAAGCGAAGGCCCGAAAGGGGCTGTAGTACTACGGAAAAAAAATGTTGTAGATTGATTTGTATCATCTTCTCTTGCGTTTCAAAGGATAAATAATGTGCTCTGTGTCGCGCATAGAAGAATAGTGGTTGCTTCGGTCATTCCCCGTTTCCATACCCACGGACAGAGATTCTGCAGTTTCCAAGAGCTCTTTTATTCCCAGATTTCGTCAAAATTCGATTTTGCCCAGAGTATTCATATTCCCATCCTGCTCACATCACTTTGCAAGACGGGAAAGACAAGTTGACAACTTTAAAACATTTTGGCGAATCTACAATGGAGTCGGTCTTCTTTCGTTTTTTAAATGTAAAGAATGAGCTTACGTACACCACCAGTATTCGCTATTTTGCTAACCTTGAACCCCTTCTATAAGTTAGTTTGGATGTCTGGTTTGGAGGCTGCAGCAGACTCAGACAACGATATCCCGATCTCTCCAAAAGAGAGTTCCTTTGTCTTTGGGATGGCTGGGATATTGTTTCTGTCGACCAGCTCTAGCTTGATGCCTTCTCAAGCACTGCCCAGCGTTCCAAAATTCTTTTACTAAATCTAGCAGCACCCAGTTTTGGCAGCTAAAAGGTTTGACGCCTCTGACCACCAAAAGCGGACATAAGTTTTTCCAGGCTGGCACTCATACACTTAATCATTTTTCGCAAGATCATTGTGTACACAGTATTCCATTTTTCTACCATCATTCTTTTACAAGAGTTGCTATGCTTTTTGCAACACATCTGCTATTGGTCTCTCTTAATTGCCCACAGCAGTCACCTCTTGTAGAGGCACAGAGGCATATTCTGCCTTTTTTGTATAGGCAAGTTGCTCCTCTATCTATGCCGTTTTTCCAACAGTTTCTGAAACATAATTTTCCCAATTCTATTGTTAAATTTTAGACCCTTGCATGCGAAACCGATTAGATTTTCCAGTTGAGCTCTGTTGCTCGCAAATGTTTCTCTGGATCAGGTTAGATCCTGTGTCTCCTTCGAAGTTAGGCCCATCCTGTTGCCGAGATTTGTTGCTCATGGTTATATCAAATTCGCCATTAGTCCCCGTCTAGCTTCGCTCCGATTATTTGCCCCAACATCCGCCTTTCAAAGGCGTTTAATATGTTTGCGGATGCTTGGGTTAGGGACCATGTTTCATCTCTTATCACAGATTTGTATACTTGGAAGTTTATTTTCTTGTGTATGCAACTGGTCTTCAAGATCTTCAAAACTGAATAAAATATTTAATAATACTATATTCGGCAGTACCTTCTTTATATACCTGGAGGAATCTCCAAGAAAAAGATTGGAGAGTCATTACTCTTTCACCAAGCCACCCAAGCCTATTTCTTGGCTGTCTTTGTAAGTTTGCCAGTCGATTTTGAAGGTTTTCCTGGTTAGCGATCGCAAGATCTTTATTCGTCCATGGAGGAGTAGACTTCTTGCTGTATATTACTATAAATGCATCTTTATAGGCAGCTCTATAAGTTTTTGCATTTCTCTATCCTGTTATCCATTTCTTTGATTGTTTGATGTTGATATATTTCGGTCTAGAAATCTAAATAGCTCTAATTTGCTCTAGAAACCTGAATATGTGACTGAAAGAAATTCACTCCATTTTCGCAGAGTTCCTGAAGGTATCTGATAATTCTTTCATCAAGTTAAGATTGAACAGTCTTAAGTTGTAGCCTGAAAGATCAGAAATTGGTCCCTTCCCACTTCTCAGTCGTTATACCTTCGCTATCTAATATCTAATATCGGGCGCCTCTTCCCGCGCTCTGCAGTTACACAGAGATAAGTCATTAGTTTCATTAGTTGTTGCGCTTCCTCAAAGCGAATGGCCTTCATTGGCATTCCATCGTACTGACACGGTGGCCTTCTTTTGTGGTTCATTAGAAATTATTCGCCGTATCTCGTCAGATGGCGCCGATCGATGATGGGCAAAATTGACAGAGGAGCCATAAAGACTCTTCATCAGTGCAAACTACAGTTTATTCTTTGCTAAATCTATAGAGCTGAAATCAGTACACAAAAAAAGTTTTTATATTCCCCTTTCTCAGGATACAAGCTCTAGGTCTACAGATGATGTGCGCCCGAGCTATAAAATAATTTGATTTTTGTCAAGTAGTCTCACCTGGCACGACAGTATTAAAGCGGGGCCAATGTCTTCCTTCTGAGAAATACTTCGAAATTATTCGAAACAAGTTAATATGCACGACTGATTTTGATTTGTTAGTACTAGAGCCCCTTTCGGGCCTTCACTTAGAGATAGTTAGAGTATCTCATTATCTTTATTCAATTTCAATTTTGAAGACCAGCATCATACACAGGAAAACAAAGCCCCAAGTATACTATTCTGTTAAGACCTGTGCTATGCTATGAGTGTGAAATATGGACCCTAATCCAAGCATACGCGAACATATTGGACACCTTCAAAATATGGATCCTGAGGCGAATAATCGGAGCGAAGCCAGATGAGAACCAATGACGAATTCGATACAATGATGAACAGTATGAAATTTTTTTACGAGCAGAGAACTGAAGTGCGGAGACTAGTGGGGAAACCGAGGAAACGCTGGTCTGACTCAGTCAACGAAGACAGTTCATTGGTGCTCAGATTTCAAAATTGGAAGGCGCAGAGGACCAAGACAATTGGATGCGCTATTTGCAGGAAACAAAGGCCGCAGATGGGCTGTGGTGTTACGACGAAGAGAGTATCTTGATCGTATGTATCGGCACTCGAGAAGGTGATATGGTCAGTACCACGTTTTGGCCGTGACCATACACCCAGCTGTGATACGTTCTGATTTCAAACCAGTACGTACCATAACTCAACAGGCTTTTTTATTGTCCATCTGGAGAATCACTTGAAAAAAAATCTCGTTATCACCAGCTTTCAACATTATTCTGCTGATTTTGTCAATCCTCATATCCTCCAGCATCCCGCCTATTGCTTTAATCAGATCCCGACTTTCCGGGGGGATGATTAGATTGTATTTTTGGTATGCGTTACCTCATATCAGATGCTTAGTTCTGCTCTCTCAAAAGCCTCTCGGCTTCATATGAGGAGGAAGAACTCAAGGCTTTTTCCTTGGGATTTCTTAGCGTTGAGAACCATTTGGGTTATTGATACTTAGACCCTGGAACAGCTGTTCAGTTTCTACACTTTTAATTGTTAAACAAATGCGGGCCCTTAGTTCGAAAGCAATTTCCCAGCCAAAATTAGGTTGAATCTCAAGCCATCCCATACATCCCTAACCTTAATGACGTAATTGCTGAGGAAGACCTGGTCAATGCGATTGATGATCCGAAAACCTTTGGAAATTTCATGGGGGTCATAGTAAAATAGTGAGCCCGCAGTGTTCTACAGTAGCTACTCTATGACCATCCCTAATAGCCTGCCTTCGACGCTTGTAGATGATCTGCTTTCCAATTCTTCCTGGCCCCTCTCATGAATACCATCAGCCGCCTCATTCTTAGCAATCTAGCTAAGAATGAAAGCAGCGTTTTGGTACTGATTTGTCATAAAAATGTATCTTCTTTTCGATGTTGAGCACTTTAGCTAGACACTCCTCACCTATGAAAATGTTATCTTTTTGAACTTGATGGTTTTGGCGCTTGTGTATTATAGCTGGTATTCGCTGTGCCTATGTGGAAGATTGTGGTCTCGTCTTCCAATTCAAGCACGTTCTGCAACTCCTCTCTTCCTCCACTACGCCGAATTTAAAGCTTGTTCATTCTTTGTCCCACAAGTGTATCCAGAGTGAAACTTCCACCCTAATAGAGGCGATAGTTCTTATTTGAAACCAAAAAAGCCCACTGTATCCGAAGTCCGCATATAAGGAATGAAGTACCCTCTTGGACATGCAGCCCTTTGCGTAGCTAAGCTTGCGATCATTTAGCTCCTTCTATAGAGCAACGAACACAGTCCCCAAACTGTTGCTTCAGTTCACCATAGACCAGCAGTTAGCAAAGTCCAGTGAGGTGAATCTGCTCCCGGGCTTCCATATTCGTGTACGGGAAGGCTGAAAAGCCTTCAATTTGCTTTTTAGTAGGATCTTTTTACCGTTGATAAGAATACAAACAAGAAAGGATTGATGATAAAGTGTAATATTATGCTCAATGGTAAGGATAGAGTTATTTTACATGAATGTGTGCTGGGGCGGAAAGATGTTGGGCATCTTGCATATTTATAGCAGTTCAAGTCACATTCAGTAACATAAGCATCAGAGTAAGAATGGCATGTACCCATGTCAAATGCTTGAACTGCGAGCAATGAATTTACCAGTAGCCACTCACGTAACATTGACGCACCTGGCGTAGAGGGTATACAAACCTGGAAGTAATTGATTCTTTTTGTAATTGATTGTCCCTCAATTCTGATTACAAGTAATTATAATTGAAGAATTGAAAATTTCGATTTCTGTATAATTGGAATTGAAATTTTACTCATTTCAATAGTTGTGCTGGGTAATGGATTTCCTCCTACTACTCTGAGGAATTGAAAAGATTAAAGAGGTAAACGTTATGAGAAATTTCAATGAATCAAATTTTACTTTTGATGATCAGTTCTTCCCTTGTTATACACAAATTATATATACGGTATGCCGAATAAGCAAAATAATGCAAAGACCTATTCGGCGTGGGAAGATTTGATCTGTTTCGGAAACACTCGAATAGTGTCTCTTGTTCGAAATACTAAATTAAATTAGAAATTTGCATGGCAAATCTGACTTGAAAAATTGTATTTTTGGGAAGGAGGTTTCGAGATACACCTATGTGCTCATCAGGCATCAGTGCATAGATACGTCGACTGATACGACCGCTGAAAAAGTGGGAGAATGTATTTTTGGTTTCTAGTTTATCAATATTCAAATTATGTATCCACGAGCTATATCCATAGCAAACTCAATGTAATCTCAATGAATGCAATTTCATTTAGGTGAAAATGGGTAATTTAATATTTATTCCTTTGCTTTCAAATTAACAGCAAAGGAAATTGAGACTTGCTACCAATGGATGTGATGCTACCGTTGAACGAATAGAGATTTTCCCCAAAACCAATGACTAATATTAAGTTTTAATTTCTAGATTCATAACTTTCTTATGAGTGAAAATTCACCTTATCCTACAAATGACCATGATGCACACACATATGAATACAATGAGTATAATCCCTCACAGAATGTATCACGAACTATCCGAAAAACAAACAGTTCATGTTACGAAAACCATTCAACGGGACTATAAAACTCTCATCATTCACTGTAATTTGAAAGGAATTGTGTACATACATAATAAATTACTCACTGCTCTCATCCCATGACTTTTTTTTTATTCCACAGAGTAATGGGAGTAAGTCAACTAACAAGTACAACTAATGGAATCTTAGTGGGTAAAATTTCAATTTCCATTACTCAGCAATCGAAATTTTTAATTCTTCAATTACAATTACAAACTTTTAATAGGAATTGAAAAATTATTGTAATAGATTTTTCCAAGCTCTGAGAGCGTATGTATTGCCTTTTGTGGTAATATTTTGCCTCATTGCGTTTTCCGCGAATATCGTCAAATACATTCGTTGAAAGTCTAAGTATCGCTGACTAAATGTTTCTCTTTGGAAGTGTTAAGTTTTTGTATATTATTACGTGAGGAACCCTTTAAAGGAAATTCATGTTAAGTTATATGTACTCGTACATAAACCAATGTGAAGAACACACGAATGATATCGAAAGTAAAAATCGTCCATAAAAAAGAACCGAAATCAAATTTGGACATAACCTATCAGCTTCCGTTTGCTATTTTAAATCATCTAACATTTTTCGGACAGCTTTTAACGTATATGGAAAACAAATGCTGATCAAAGAATGTCGGTGTGTCCGATGATGATGATGACCATGATTTCATGAAGAGCAGTATTCATTAAAGCTATTGAAATTTTAAATCCGTAGTCGCTTAGTGAGAATTTGTCAATCAGATTTTCACACGTGCGTTACATTGTTTTGTTCTCTTCCAGATTTTATTATCTCCCGCTAAGCTTACCCAAAAAATCGTTTGACATGTTCATTTGAATTGGATAAATCGTACTCTTGTTCCGATTTCATCTGCATTATTCAGTGACCGCCAGCTAATTAGCATCGGCGTCCCCATTGTCCTTCAACGCTTCATCCTGCGCTCAGATAAAAATGTTGATACTGACAATGCAAATTTAATGAGTTTTCTTCAGTTTCTTGTCTCTTCCAGTCCTCTTTGTTTCCAGTGGTTATATACTGATGCTGCTCCTTAGCCAACTTGACTCGGTCCCACGTCCTTAGCCTCCTCTGTGCAGGAGTTTTCATGACGATTTCACTTTCATCCCACGTACCCTATAAAAAGTTGTTTTAGAGTCGTCTTCGTCAGTGAATGGTTGTTTTACTTGCACCCCCAGCTCAAGGACTGTATAAGGCGCAAGGAGCAAAACCGACCAAGCAAACAAACCGTATCATAGCTGTAAGGTGTAAGGTTGTTGGCTTTCCTGAACATGTTCAATTTAATTTCCAAAATGGAAGACGATTTGACCAAAACAGTAGCTGCCTTCCGTTTCTGTGAGTTTTATGGCACTGGCATGGATATGCGATGGTGAATTTTTTTCCGTTGCTGTTCTTTTTATGTTCGTATCCTTGACTGTGAAATGGCGCAAACTAAAGTGATTTGCCTTTCTCCACTCAGGACTCGATACAATGCCGCTCGAAGATTAGCCATTATTTTTATAGCCCACTCAAGAGACAATTGGGTGAAAGATCAGGAATGGAAGTTATTTCCATAAACTTTAATTGTCGTCCGGAATGGACAAGTTGGAATGTTCTCTTTTTCAGAATCCAAACAGAAATTGCTTCTTAAAGTCTATTAATGTCGATTAAGAGCAAACTTGCCGTAACAGCTTCAGTGGAAAGGCCAGAAGTTAGTCATTCTGAATAGGCGCCCAACGTGGGCTAGTTCTTATATAGAAATGAAAAAAGTTTTCCCTCAAATTGAATGTCCTGAAGAAAAGAAAACAAACATACACAGCTACTCAAAATAACCTTGATGTATCCGAGAATATGTGTGCATTCGACTCTAACGGAGTATACTCATGTCTATGCTCACATATTCATAGAAAAAAATCATTCTCTTCGTTCTAGCAATGCAGTATATTTCCACGCAATAATACTCGTATACACTGAAATGCTTATTTGTTATCACTACTCTACTAAAACTAAAGTTGTGAACGCCAAAGACTATTGTATTATTTGAATGTTGTTGTTGTTATCAAATTGTTCGAAATATATATTAAAAATATACAGACATATAAGAAAATTGCCTAATCTTAAACTTAACTTTAAAGTGTAAAATAAAACCAATTGTTAAAGCATCATATTCTGAAAAAAGTGTGAAAAGTTTAAAAACTTAAAGTATATACATGCATACTCATATATAAATAATTTTACGCAATATCTCTAACAAATACTTAAAATTAAAAGTGAACATTGAAATAAGTGATAAAACAACAGGAACTTAAAAATAAATATTTATATTTTTAATATTAAAGTGTCAAGAAATTGCTGTTTTTGGGGAAAAAGAACGCACGCAATAATTAAAAGTAGTGAAGAAAACTATTAAGCTATATCCATCAGTGTTTTCAAAATTAAAATTACCGCACAAATTTTTAAAATTAAAACGCTTTTGATTGTAACTAAAAGGTAACATAATAAAGAAAAAGCAAAAGCCTAACGCAATTCAATTCTTCCAATAATCAAATCTTAAAGGTTGTCGTAAATCTTTTGAGCTAATTACTACCAACACAAGAAAGGTAACTTTTTAGTGGAAATACTTTAAAATAAAAAAGCCCATAATTTAAAATAATATTCAAGAAAATTTCCGTTAGTAATAATTCGTCAAACTGAAATCGACACTTGTAGTTTATCGTGTCAAATTAAAAGATCCCGACGGCGGTCAAAACCATAATCACAACGATCCGCCGAAAATTCATATTGAAACTTTATTATCTGACACGAAAAAGGACGAAAAGTGTAAAAGTAGAAACGGAACAATGACTACCACGGCAATGAAGGCAATAGCGCCGAGTATACGACGTCGGCGTCGTTGTGAAAAACATCATCTCGAATTATATCGCGAACAGCCCGATGTTGTTCCTTGTTGGGATCAGATCCCTGCACCACCTATCACTCCTCCACCAGCATTTTTGGCGCCCGGTTTTAAGCGATCATCATCCGCACGTAAAGGTGAGAATATTGTTTTTAAATTTAGAAATCTGGTATTTTTATTTTTCATTTCATTTTTTCGGGAAGACAATAAGGAAGACCGATTAATTGAATAAAATATTGCATTTAAGAGAAAAATTAACTATACGTTATTTTATTTCGTTTATTCGTTTTACCCTTGCCAAAGTAGCTCTGGGCACTAATATTGCGAAAATATTCATCTTAAAAAATGTCCATTAATCTTTTCGTTTTTTTATGAATAATTGAAAGGTTTGCATTTACCATTACTTTTAAACGTATAATGGGAAATGTTACATTAGCCACTAGTTTTGTATGTAGTAAGTAGCATAAAAATTTTACTCAAATCATAATGTTTATAATAATTTATGTAAAAACTTTCCGTTGACTGTTTTATATTCTTTGAAAAAATCTTTACCTAACAGTTATAAAATTGCAAGCTTATTGTGATAAACCTTTTTCGCCCAAAGAAGTTCCTCTTTACCTAGGAAACACCTGTAACTTTTATTCCAGAGAAAGGGAACACTTGATGGTAGTTTTTCTTCTTAAAACGTTATAATTATTCAAAACAGACTATGATAGTACAACTCAAAATACAAATATCATGACAATGTATCAAACTATGTTACCAGGTCGCCCCAACATAGGCGGGTGGATGTTGGGGTCGTTTGCTGGACTGGGCTACCTCTGTCCGTGGTTGTAGCTGGTACTTTTGGCTGGGGTGCGTGGCGTCGGCGGCGATGTTGTGCACGCTTCTTCCGTTGGTTTCGGCGGTAGTCTCGCTGAAGGGCGGTGGCCTGGTCTTTGAAACGGGCCCGCTCCTTTGGAGTGACGGCGAGCAAGGCTAGTCGGAGGAGCTCCGCCACCTGTTGTCGATTTTGATCCGCAGGACGGCCCTGTGGCGTTTACCTGGTATCGCGGGAGATGCCTCTGGTGTCAGGTTTGCGCTAGATATTACTTGGTGGCGTGCTCTATATTCTTCCCGTGTCAAGGGCCGAGTTGCAGCACGGGGATTTTGGCGATTGGGGTGAAGAGTCCTCATTTCCGCTGGTTTAGTCGGTCCGATGGGGCTGAACCGCGTATGGAGCCTTCGAGCACTCCCAGGGGTTCTTGCTGGTAGATGTGGCCTGTAAATAGTTCAAGAGATAGTCAGGAAGATTTCAGGGTGTTAAAACCTAGAGCAGGACTTTTTCTCAAAGGTTCCTTACCATCGGCGGGCTTGTTAAAAGCCTAACCGCCACTTTGGCAAGCATCGTCGAGGTCTTTCTGGAGGGCTGGGACAGCCTGAGTTCCACTCGGAAAGACCGCTGTTCATCTGCTCTGGAGGACGTTGAGCGACCGAAGTTTCACTTAAGCAGGGTTTTCTGTCGAGGGATTTTGTAACCTTGGAAGATGCGCAAGCAGCCTGTGCTCCACCTAGTTTGTACGAGTCCTTTTAATCAAACTTGGAAGACGTTCAGACGTTCCTGGAAAGCCTGCTAAAGCCTGAGTTCCACTCTGGACGCGTCTAGCGACGAAATGAGCTTCTTCAGGCGTCTCATGGATTTTTATCCAAATTAATTGCTGATTAGGCAGCTTTTGTCATAGTCAATACCTGGTACGGTGAATAGGACAAAATGCTGACGGACCAATTTCCGTGCACTCACCCCAATTCCATCGAACAGTTAGTTAATCAAAAGAAACGCTATTCCTACGAAGTGCTGTCATTGCATTATTTTTTTTTTGATTTACTTTCCATATCAACATTCATGGAATGCTAGTTGTACATCAAAAACGCATAATGCTGTTAGTGCATTTTTTTCATTTGTCTTTTCATATCTACGTACATGAAATGCTATTTGTACATCAGAGTTCCACAATGCTGTTGGTGCATTTTTCCATACGAGGTGTGACAATTTAGTAATGAGACTGATTTTATTGCCGCGCTTGTGGTAAACCTGCGTTCATCTCTATAATATTCGAACTGCCCTCGTATTTACGGTTTGTATTATATACTACCGAACGATACATGCTTTCATTTCACATTGTCGGATAATTATTTATACAAAAAAAAAAAAACGTTGGAATGCGTAGTTATTTTTTTAAATAATAAAATTAAATGTCATCAGTGTTTCTTTCTGTCTAACATGAAACTATTCAAAAACCATTACTCTCATTTTAAATTATAATTGTAAAAGCGAAATTACTCAAATAAAAATTAATATTCGTTAAAATTAAAACAAGAAAAAATTATAACCTGCTGACTAAGTCTTCTCTTCTTATCACGGTTGAGGTCCGTGTTCATAGTCATTAATAATCAATATGTAATAATAAAAGGCATGCAAGCAAAAATTCGCTTGTCAGGGTCCTTGTTTCTTAGAATGGGAAGTCCATGGACCTAAGAATGGTAAGTACGGAGTAATAGGCTTTATTTGCGGCGGTTATTTGGCGTCCGACCTCGTCTTTTTTGGGGCTGCTTCTATTCAGGTTGGCACTAAAATACACAAAGTTATCTACACTTTCAAATTGTAGTCGCCTACAGTCACGAACTGGAGTTTTCTTTCTCGTTTTTGTCCTGAATTTAGTTTCAGTTTCATTAACTCGTAGGCCAATTCGGTTTGCTTCAGATTCTAGGCTCAGAAATGCTTCTTTAGCATCTAAGATAGAACGTGCCATAATATTGACGTTATCAGCATATGCTACCAATTGTGTGGATTTGAGCATTAGTGTACCGGAAGTTTCAGCTGATGTTTTCCTGATGACGTATTTTAGCGCAATATTGAAGATCACTGGGGCAAGTCCAGCCCCTTGTTTTAAGCCTGATTCCGTTATATAGCTGTCCGTTAGCTCACCGTTTGCATTGACCTGGGACTCTGTGCTTAGCATCGTGACCTTGACCACGCGATCTAGTTTTGTTTTGATGCCAAGGTCAAGCATTATTTTGTACAGCGCATTTCTGTCGACACTGTCATATTCTCGCTTGAAGTCTGCAAAAAGTTGGTGCACATCAATGCTTTATTCCGAGCACTTTTCGAGCACCTGTTTTACTGAGATTATTTGGTCGATTTTAGACCGTCTACTTCGAAAGCCTCCCTAATACTCTCCTATAATATTTTCATAGTACGGCTTTAATTTTCTATCTATGACTTTGGAAAGCACTTTATAAGACGTGCACAGTAGAGCAAAGCCTCTATAATTTTCAAACCTTAATTTGTCCCCCTTTTGCGTACAGGGCATCTTATGCTTTTTCGCCAGTCCTCTGTTAAATATTCCTTTGACTATATTGTGCATATTAGCCCATGCAGAAGGTTATTTAGATAGGGAGCCCTGCTCTGGAGCAGTTCTGCTAGTGTTCCATCTATTCCAGGAGCTTTATTTTTCTGAGGTGCCGTACTGCTGCCTGTACTTCGTCTCTGGTTCGTTAAGACTAGGGTCTCTTACCCTGTTTCTGGAATGTGCACAGCTTCAGCCGTTGTTGGGGACGCTGTGAATAGCTTCAGGAAATATTGCAGCCATTTGGAGAAGCTCACGTTATCTTATGGATGTCTCGATGTGAAAAGCGTGTGGAGCTGTCTATGAAGCCTCTACTAGTAGCAAAGTCTTTCAGCCGCTGTCCATTGTCGCTGGTCTCTGTATGGAGGCTGTATCCTTCGGTTGTTCCACTATGTGCCGTTTCTCGGCCGATTTTTGCATTGAAGTCACCCAGAACAATTTTAATGTGCATTTCAGAGTGCTGTAAAATTTGTCCTTGATGACCTCTACGCTTGATAGTTGACCAGCCAGACAACAAAAAATTGGGTCTAGATACGAATCGCACAGAGCCTTTCGTTTATGAGCTTGACGTCAGTAATTATTTGTTTAAATATGCTGTCAACAATTAAAGCCCCTCCAAATTTATGGCTTGACACTTTTAAACACGACTATTAAGTAATGAGACTGATTCCATGAAAACCGTATATTTAAAAATTACTCTACAGCTCTGCTATCCCTTTCAAAGTAGTCTCCTCTCAGATTGACAGGGGAGGTGTTTCTGGGTAGTCCAAGGGCGGGCGTAAATGCCTTCACCTCCCTACCACAAAAAAAAAGTAGTCTCCTTGGGCAGCTATACAACAATTTCAGCGCGTTTTCCATGCTTCGTAACATTTCTCGAACGCTTCGACTGGGATGTCCGCGAATACCCTCGTCACGGCCGCCTGGATGTCCGTAATCGACTCAAAATGGGTTCCTTTGACCATCGATATTTTCTAGGAAACAACAAAAGTCACATATCGGGCGAGTAAGGCGGCTGTTGCAACACGGCGATCCCTTTAGAGGCCAAATACTGGGACACGCTGAGGGCGGTGTCGCGCACAACTTTTTCATCCCAAAATCGTCGGTTAAAATTTGTCTGACTGTTTCACGGTTCAAACCCAGTTCCGAGGCCAACATTCGAACTGTTAAACGCCGAACTTCACGGATAAAGGCGCGCACACGCTGCGCATTCGCGTCAGTCCGCACCTCGACTAATCTCCCGCTCCGCGCCTCGTTTTCCACGCTTTCACGTCCCTCCTGAAACTCTTTATGCCGTCAAAACACCTGGGACCGACTAAGGGCACTATCACAATGCACTTTTACAATTTTAACGTACGTTTCCGAAGCTGTTTCGCCTAATCTAGCGCAAAATTTTATCGCGACGCGTCGCTCTTGATTTCGTTTCTCCATTTTTGTGACGAAGACCACCAACACACGTCTACTCAACACGACACAGCAGGCGAACAAAATATGCTAGAGTGATGGCAAATACATCAATGGGGAGAGAAAGTTGCAGGTATCGAATTTGCTATTGGTACCCGTCATGTGGCCTGCCCATTGCAGCGTCCTCAGTCTTATAATTGTTGAAAGCTCCGGGTCGTCGAAAATTTCATACAGCTCATGGTTGTATCGAATTCGCCATAGGTCCCCATTTAGCTTCGCTCCGCTTATTCGCCTCAGGACCCGTCTCTCAAAGGCGTTCAATATATTTGCGGATGCTTGGGTTAGGGTCCATGTTTCACACCCATAGCATAACACAGGTCTTATCACTGATTTGTATACTTGGAGCTTTGTTTTCCTGTGTATGCAGCTGGTCTTCAAGATCATCAAAACTGAATAAAATATTTTATTTGCGAGCTGTATTCTTCGGCGTATTTCGTCTCTTTCATTGCCCATTTACGTTATTTTGGCGCTTAAATACACAAATTTGCTAACATTCTCGATACTGTATTCGCCAAGTGTGATATTTTGTGTAATTGAGGTATTTTTCCTCGACTGCGTCATGAGCTTTGTTTTATTTTCATTGATTTGTAGCCCTACTAGTTTTGCTTCGCTGTTGAGTTTCAGGAAAAGTTCTTTGGCAGTTGTTAATGACCGTGACAGAATGTTGATGTCGTCCGCATAGGCTACTTCTATAGTAATATACCTCTCGTATCGACAGGTTGCTTCCGTATGACGTACTCCAGAGCCAAATTGAATAGCATTGGGGCCAGCCCATCTCCCTGCTTTACTCCGATATTTGTGTCAAAGGCATCGGTGAGTTGGTTATTGATGCGGACTTGGGAGGTTGTCGACGTCATTGTCATTTTGGTAAGACGGGCTAATTTGGCTGCGATGCCAAAGCAAAGCATTATTTGATACAGTACGTTACGATCAATACTGTCGTATGCTTGCTTGAAGTCAACGAAAATTTGGTGTACGTCTATGTTGAACTCCCAGCACTTTTCAAGTACCTGCTTGACTGTGAACCACCTTGATACTCCGCAATAATACTGTTGGCGTATGAGCCGATTTTATTTTCTTAGATTTTAGAAAATGTTTTATACGCCGTACAAAGTAGTGATATGCCTCTATAATTTTCGCACTGTAGCTTGTTACCTTTTTTGTGGATAGGGAATATAATTGATTGGCTCCACTCTGGGGCCTCCGTGAAATGTTTGGCCATAGATTCAGTTTGGAGCCTTTCGATGTCAAATTTTTGTAGCTGGCTGGTCTTCGCTGAATATGCCTTTGACATACGACATCGATAGGTTAATTTGGTAAAGTAATGATCTGAGTTACAATTGGCTCCGTGGTATGTACGGACGTCAAGTATGCTCGAAAACCAACGTTGTTGGATCAGAACATGATCGATCTGGTTTTGTGTGTTGCCATCCGGTGATACCCAGGTCATTTTATGAATGCGTCGATGTGAGAAGCAAGTCGAACGTATGACTAGATTTCTGCTACCTGCTAAATCAATCAGGCGCAGGCCGTTGTCATTTGTTTCATCCTGGAGGCTATATCCTCTAGTCGTTCCCCGATGAGATAGCTCATTGCCAACCTTAGCGTTGAAATCCCCCAGAATTATTTTTGTGTCGTTTGTGGGCAATGAGTCGACCAGTCTTTCCAGGTGATTTTAAAACGATTCCTTCGTTTCTTTGTCCTTTTCTTCGGTCGGGGCGTGAACATTAATCTGCCAGATTTTGAAGAATTTCGCTTTTAAACGGATCGCACACAACTGTTCATTGACAGCCTTATAATCAATAACGTGCGATTTGAACTCCCTATCCACAATGAAGGCCACTCCGAATTCTCGTTTTCCAGTAGTGTTAAGATATAAGGAGATAAATCACGAAGGAACCTTTTAAATTATAATTAAAGCTTAAACCAATTTAATTTTCAGGCGAACTGTTTTCCTTTCTTTTATTTCTTCCAATTACAAATTATTTAATTATTTCAATAACATGCGTTTACAAGTAGGAATGAAAAGGTAGATGATCACTGAATAAGTGAGTGATCAGACTAATTGAAATGAAAATGATAACCTGCTGGTCTAGATTGATTTGAATTTGTACCAATTTGGTCCCAGCAGGCCTAGTAAAAACTAATATGATAACTTACTGGTAGAGATTGATCGGATTGGTTCCAGCAAGCCTGATGACAAGTGAGTTGATTACTTGCTGGTCTAGGTGATCGTACTAGCTTGATCGTTGCTCCCAGTAAGCCTGATGATCACTTGCTGGTCTCGATTGATCGCAATCACCTTTTCTTGATTCCCAGCAAGCCTCATGCAATTGACTTTCGTTAGTGAAGGTTAAGAGCAACTTTAATAGGGTTCCGAGCAGACTCAAACTAAATTACTGTATAAAGGCGTTTAACCAAAATAACGTTCACTTTGATAGTTAAAACCAGATGTGTATCAGTTCCAAATGGAAAGGGATGGTTATGCGGCACAGATCTTCTCTTCACGAGACTTCAAGAAAGAAAATAGATATGTTCGCGGCACAGATCTTCTATTCGCGAGACTTCAAGAAAGACTTGAATTAAAAACACAAATAGATATGTTCGCGGCACAGCTCTTCTCGGTCTTGAATATGATCAAAAGATGCACCGCACTTTATGAGGGTGCAAAGAAGATTCGAACTAATTATGATAAGAGGACCTTTCGTGGAAATTATCCTCACTTTATGAGGGTTAAGAGAAGATTTATTAGACAGACGAGACGCCAGGACGATGGTTGGAAAAAACGTATATTTTGTGTTTATCACTATGATAAAGGAAGAGCAATAAACAAGGAAGGTCCACAACAGCCCAAGAGGATATGTCATGTGCGCGCCTCATGTTTTAACAAGTTCCTAACATTTGGCAATCAGGATGCGCGGAAGATTTTGAGACTTTAGTTATAAATTTTGCATATGTATGCTTATGGTCTATTTTGTTATGGGTTTTTTTTTGTTTTTTTTTTCCATGGACAAAGTACTTTGATTTTCGAGTACTTTGATTTTCTAACAAGTAGGCTTCCCACTTTTGAATGTTGTCTGCGATCTCATGTCTTGAATGTCGTTTCCAGTCCAATTAGTTTCCTGGACTGCCAGTATATTTAATTGATATTGACTGGCCTGTTGTAAAAGGTCCTTAACAGCGCCAGGGTAATTGGCCTTCCTTCATCCAATCGCATTTTTAATGTACAGTTTTATATCCTATTGTGCATCAAAGAACCAAAGGAGCGAATCAATTAGCATTTAATGTCTTTTAATTGGCCATTCCTTGTGTGTTTTTAATACTCATATGACCGAATTAACTACGTTTATTGTCTGATAAAAATTTGAAAAAATGTAACAAATTTATTAGTAATGTGCAAATTACCGAAACTGCCATAGCAAAGATCTTAGATCACTCCCACTAAAAAAACCCGTCGAAGTGTCAACTCAATTTTGGCTTTTAGTTAACAGGTTCAGGATTGGCCGTCATTACCACTATCCAAATTAGTCAAAATCCTGTTGCTAGAATTCCCGCAACCTTCCTTAGGCAACAGCCTGTTATGACAATTCTTACAGAAATATTGAGCTGTATCACGCATTTATTTTTAATTTTATTGTTGTAGGGATTGATTCAGCTGAAATATATCGTACCTTGCAAAGTATCGTGACCTTGATTAAAACCTCTGCTAAGCCATTTGGACAGTAAAATACAAGTTCGGAAGAGTATCACTCGAGTTCCGTATCACAAGAGACGTTTACTTCGACGGTCAGACTGAAATCATAGCTTAAATTCAGCTCATCGTAAGCTATGCTGTAAATCACAGCCTATTTTTGCTTCCTTGGACGCCGAACTACCTGCCATGGAAATGATATGGACACCCAACATAACTTGTGCTAATCCTCAAATCTGTTCACCGGTACGTGTAAGACTTTAAAAATCAACTTCATCTCGCCTCGAAATTTGCAGGAATATTGGCCGGAAGATCTCTTGAAGCTAACTTATTGCAATAAATAATTCCAATAGACTTAGGCAAACGGGTACGACAGACAATTCCGACTGAGTACTTGACGTTCTGTAGCCTCGCCACATTAAACCCACTTCCAGACATCATACAACTTGTCGTTTGGTATATCGTATATGAATATATAAACTTAACAGACACGTTAAGCTCAAAACTTTTCAAATAAACCCAACTTTTCTCCGTTACCTATTAAAATGTTCGCTCCTAGCTCAGTCTGGCAATCTGCAATCACTCAACAAAACTTTTATAGCCCATATGACACGTGCTACGAAAACTTTCAGGCGAACACTAACATCAAATTATTTTGCCATTCCTGCCCAAACATTTTCAATAAACGAATCAAGAAACTGTCAATCATTCGCCGACGTCGACATCGTTGCCGCCATCATTGAAATCCAGCAAGAGGGAAACGAATGAAAACCGACACCATCATCGATCATCATTTCTATTACCATTCTTCAAGATGAAATGCTGAGTTATTTTTTTCTAAATTCCTCCACGGAAGTTCTTTTTTCAGCCAGCTCATTGGTTTTCTTCAATCCTGCTACTTCAGCATGCTCTCCTTCCCTCTCTCCCTTTCGGAACACCCTTCCCCACCTACTTTTCCCATCATGTTCAAAAAAACGTTCTTTCTCAGATTCCTACTTCATTTTTATTAATCAGCCAGACGAACCGAACAAGGTCCTTCGCGTTCGAAAGCTTTCTTTTCCTCGGCATTTCCTTGATACCATTTCCCCTGCGGTGGAAACTTGTTGAAAGAGCGGCATGATGCATATGATTCAATTTATTTCGAAGGAAATGATGCATGGCTGAATCGTCAAGGATTTTTCTCGTCTATTGTTGCCGGCTCAGCAACTAAAGGACACTTACGGACTGCTTTATGTACTCAAGTACTGCGCTACCACTCTCCTCGATACTCCCGTTCGAAACTACGCTAATCCAGCTGATGTAGTCCCATTAGTGCGAAAAGCAGATGTAGAATTTTCACTCTTGTATCCTTGCGCACTGGATCGTCGAATGTCAACAAACGTCTATAAAATATTTTATGGACGACATTATGAAAAGTTGCTGGAGTTTAATGTTGTTTTGGTTAAAGCAATGGATTTGAGCTCGAGCGCGATTAATGGAGCTTTGTTGGTTAGGTTTGCAGTTGCCAGTCTGAATGGACTTTCATTGGGGGATGAAAAATGAGCGTGAGCGGCACTTGCAAAGGAGTGCGACACGGAGGCAATCTAACGAACAAAGTAGTTAAGTTCCTTCGCAAAAGAACGGCCATGAACGTTGCCTATTGTGGGAAAAAAGTTTCTGCAGGGAAATGGGGCACGGTCGAAAGCCGCGAGCAAATAATGGAATAAACATTCAAAAAATTATCTCTCTTATACAAGACATGATTTTTGTTTTTCTATTTAAATTCTGAACTGATCGTCGGTTTGACGATAGACTGGCTACTGTTTAGCAGACATGCAAAATGAAATGGAGCAACTTTCTTTTTTCATATCTTCGCTCGATACCATCTGATTCTGTGCAACTGTTGTAGCGTTAGATGTATGAGTCCTTTGTGTTTATTATGTTTTTATGTGAAATACTCTCAGGAAGCTACAGAAGTACTCCGAGCCCCATTTAAATGTTTGCAACTGAAAAACAATCCCTAAAAGAATGATAAATGTTGCCTCCACCTCACCAAAAGCGACACTAATAAGTTGTACATTAATCTTCAGACTTAAGCCTAAAAGCCTCCGACGGGACTACCGCAATACCACTTCGAATTTCTTCATCCTGAAATCTTTGGCTACTTTTACCTTCTCGCCTATTAAGGCATAATCCAAACAGCCATTTAGCTTGTCCAGTAGAGAAGGAGTGAAAAACAAGGAAACGCTTGAGCATAAAAACATATTTCAGCACTATTACTCCATAAACCGCCATTACTCACATCTTCACTCACTGGTTAGCAGCTGTATTTCAATAACAAAATTATTACGCAGTTTCGCCGTTATTTTTCCTGCTTTTACAACTCGCCACATCTTTATGCACTTGCAGTAGCGCGGCTTCCGCAGCGCGCGTACGTGTGTGTGCCACATATTAACTCCATAAAATACCGTTTCTACTACTATCGCCTTTATAGGTGCCATTGCTATTTTTATTTTTACTGCTGCTCATTATCTCGAGGAATTTTATGGCAGAAGGATTTCGATACGTGCCTTTCGGAGTAATGGGCTTATCTTGTCACACATGCAATCGCCCTTGCGCCCCACCCAAATCCTGAAAGAGTGATACCAAAGGATATAGAACTTCTATATTCTTTGGTCATACACAGCACACAAAACGAGGATGGTTTGTTCTACTGATCTGCAAAAGACTACACATTTTTCTTCCGCCTCCCCTGCCACTTAGCAGTATTCTGCTCTCACCCCTAGGCTAATCCAATGTCAAATTTCCTCCCAGTTTTTTACGAGTCTCAACATTTTGCCAACATATAGACAGTTGAGATTTTTTCTGTTTTTCATGGCAGCAGGATAAAGGCATAGCAGAAATTCATATCCCAAGTCTTGCTATGACACGGAAAGTTGAAAAGAGGAGTAGAAGCGGAAAAGGAATAAAGTGAAGACATGCTAACGAACGATGGAACGTAATTCCTTAGAGTATGTAAAATGTTCTAGAAAGCTTTAACTAAAGGCGCAAATGACAAGGGGTGAACAATTTCTCGACTTATATGTGCACCTTGCCGCAGGCGACAAAATGCTTTTCGAAGGATTCTTTTGCTGAGGATACACATCCGAAAGTTTCAAGGCTACAAGTTTCATTTTCAGCTAACTATAAATCTTTCAACAAGCCCCCAAGCGCTTGTTGAGAGTGGTTTGAAAAAGGTTGTTCTCCTCACAGTACTCATGAGGCGACATTCCTGATAAAAATCAGCCTACGAATTTGCTGTTCCTGTTCAGAATAACATATGGAAGTGGGACGTTGGAAAAGTCGAAATGTTAGTTTCCCGAGGATGTAACTTGTGTTGTTTTAGGATTTTTCAATTAAAGATTTCCACTCGCAAGCACACATAAATCATTTGTCTTTCTGGACGGGTAAGCCTTAAATTCTCCGTCCAACATGTAGGTAATGCAGTACCCAAATTTAAACTCACTCAGAAGAGCTTTTACATGGAAGTGGATAAAAAGCTAAGGAAACACCTTGCAGGCGAACCTTTTTGTTAAGTATATATTTAAATGCAATATATTCATGAAGAATTTGAATAGGATTTGAATAAATTTGGATCAAGTAAATTGGAAGCAGAAGAAAATATAAATATTTGCTGTGTTTTATTGGCTTAAATAATGGAATTTTTGACTGTGTATACAGTATCAAAACGATTGTTCAATACTTTCCTTCAGTCTAGGTTAACTCCTTCTCCCCGAACAGTTATGGAAAGTAAAACTCACTCAAAATATTGCAGTTTTTCTGCTATCACGGCGGAGAAAAAATGGAGAGATTGCTTCTCTAAATACATCAGTTCAATTTGGAGCCTAGAATAAAGAAATACAGAAAGAAATGTACGAATAATATTAGTCAACTAGCATAAGGACCTTGAAAGACGCACGAGTACGTCGAAAACCTTGTTTTAAACAAAAAAAAAAAAATAAAGTGAAAGATGTGAATTGATGATACTTCATGCCACGTGAATTGGAAAAAGATCGGACGTTAATCTTCTGTGTTTACTTATTCTGTGATTTGAAATTGCAAATTCAAAAAATGGTATCATAATTTTTTTTTTGTGGTAGGGAGGTGAATGCTATTTATACACAGAGTGTGGGGCTTCCATGCTTGCAAGAAGGCGACTGGACTGCCCACTAAACACATCCCCTGTCAACCTGAGAACCCAGCCTGGAACCGTTTGACATATTACTTCGGGCCAGGTCTCGTTTTGTTACGCCGTGAGGCGTCTTAAAGCTGGGGGATCCCTTTCCTAGCGGGAGGGGAGAGGGGAAGAGGAAGTGCCAGAAAAGCGATCCCCCAGCCCCAGCGCCCTCGGCTGCTGTGAGTCCCTTTTATATTTTAGGACTGCCCGAGCATAATGTGTCACCTGGTTCCATTTGTCAACCGATTCCAGCATCCCCGCGACTATATTATCCGGGGTGAGCTCTCCGGTCTCCCTTCCCTTCGCAGCGTGTGCCATTTTATGCTTGCAAAAATGTGTGGCAGGCATTGTCCTCCTCTCCTGGGCAAAACCGACAATCGGGGGACCGTGACATACCAATCTTGTGCAGGTAAGACTGAAAACACCCATGCCCGCTCAAAAGCTGGGTCAGATAGAAGTCAGTCTCACCATGCCTTCGATTTAGCCACGGTCTCACATCCAGGGTGAGTCGCGCAGTCGACCTTCCCTTCGTGCAATTGACCCAAGACTGCTGCCAATCGCTGAGCGTGCGCTGTCTCTCCTCGCGGACAACGATCTCCCTCGCATCCTCGTTTCGGCGCAGGTAAATAGCGCGGCGCTCTCTAGCAAGGAGGGCGACAGGTATCACGCCTGCAATAACTCTCACCGCTGGATCGGAGACTGTCGGATACGAAGATGCAATTCTCAGTGCTCTTCTTCTCTGTACCTGTGCCAAACGTTTTCGGTATACCTCCTTGCTGAGAGCGTCGCCTCATACTTCTGCTCCGTACAGTAGCACTGACCCTACAGCACTCATCAAGAGCCGTCTTTTTGAAGGGCTGGGTTCCCGTACGTTGGCCATAAGTCGACTCAGGGCCGATATTCCCGAAGCAGCCTTCTCAGCCGTTGCCCTGATTTGCTCAGAGAAACTAATCTTCGAGTCGATCAGTAGCCCCAGGTACTTCACCGCTGGCTTCGATTCGATTTTTATATCTCCAATACTGATCATCCTTACTCTAGGGACTCTCTTTTTTGTCAAGATGACCACTTCGGTTTTCTCCAGTGCTAAACTGAGCCCGGGAGCAGTCACCCAGTCCCTCACTCGGCGCATTAGCATACCAAGCCTAAGTTGTGCCTGTTCAACGGTTCCTCCAGTGATCAGAGCCGCAACATCATCCGCATAGCCGACCAAGCGCGACTCATCTGGCATCTCAAGTCTCAGTAGCCCGTCGTAAGACACGTTCCACAAGTCCGGACCAAGGATAGATCCCTGGGCAACACCCGATGTAATTTCCATCCTTCGTTGGTCCTGTGTCGTGTCGGTCCTTTAGGTAGTTCCTCAAAAGCCGCATTAGATATTATGGAACTTGAAAAGAGTTTTCCAGCGTATCCAGCATATCCACCCATCTTGCGGAGTTGAAGGCGTTCCTAACGTTGAGTGTCACCAACAGGACGATCCGTCGCTTGGTGCGACTATATGCCTCTGCGTTTTGTACCGCGTTCACCACCTCTGCAATCACATCAATGGTAGAACGTCCTGCTCTGAAGCCGTACTGCCAAGAAGATAGGTCCCCAGCAGCACGAATTGCGTCAGTGAGTCTTCCTTTGATGAGTTCCTCTAGCACTTTCCCAGCCGTGTGTAGCATGCATAACGGGCGGTATGCAGACGGCGTTTCGGGATTTCCCTTCCCCTTTGCTGATCAGCACGAGCCTTGCCACCTCCATCGTATCGGGGAAACCCCGTCCCGTAGGCAAGCGTTGAATGTGCTGAGCAGCAAGTCAGGACAATGGTGATAGACGAGCCGCAACACCTCAGCCGGAACACCATCTGGACCTGGAGCCTCTGCCTCCTCCAGTTCCGGCTGTGTGAAGAGTGGGTATTCGACTGCTGTTTCACCATGGACAGCGTCAACACAGACGGGACGGGCGGGGAAGAGTCCCCGCGCAATCGTGTCCATCTTTTCCGCGTCATGTATACAAGGCTTCCGTAGGGCACCAAGCATCCGCATGACCAGCTTGTAGCCAAGGCCCCACGGATCCTTGTTCACATTGTCCACTAGGTCTTGCCAGCAGCGAGCCTTGCTGGTGTTGATCAATTTGCGAAGGCATTTCCTGGCCGACTTATATGCTGCCACCCAGTTGCATGGCTCGTCACGGTTCCGCTCCCGTTGAGCCTCACGTCGAAGCTTGTGACACTCCCTTCGTTTTTCAGTGATTTCAGTTGACCATCAGTACACTAGGGGCTTGCAGTTTCGGGGCGTTCGACGGGGCATAGAAGCGTAGCAAGCAGTCGTAATGATGCTCATAGTAGAGTTCACCACGTCTTGAGCTGCCAGTTCTTCCGTCCCCTCCGAAGCTCTCCGCAGCGGCTCACCTGCTGTAAGCACCTCGACGAATCTCTCGACGTCCACCCTTCCGGTGTTCCATCCAGTTGTAGAAAGCCGAGAGCACGAACATCGGGAGACAACATCACTTATCTCAAGCAGAATGTACTGATGGTCACTGGCTGAGTAGTCCTCCAATACTTTCCAATTGTGCATCCTCCGGACTAAGGACTCCGAGGCGAATGTCACGTCCGGTATGGTTCCCTCACAGCCAATACGGCGGAAAGTCGGCGTATTGCCGGAGCTTAGTTCAGCGAGCGCTGTGCTTTCTGCCATTTTCAGGATTCGTTTTCCCCGCGGATCTGTTTGAGGCATACCCCATTCGATTGCTTTCGCATTTTAATAGCCCCCAACGAGCACTTTGCCCTCTGCGTTCGAGACAGCGCCCTCCAGAGCATTAAGCTTGGCTTGGAAAGATGATATCGATTCATTCGGCGTTAGGTACACACCAAAGAAGGTGGTCCCCGAGCGCCGAACCCACACGAAACCATCCCCCCGTCCACAACTCTCCGCTTGAAAACTACTGTTCCGAATCCAGATGGCGGCAGTACCAGATTCGTCAGAATACCATAATGCTGGTATTAGCTAAATTTTAAATGGACCATTTCACCCTTTTCACATCAATCATCAATTTGCTCTACATTGAAGCTTTTCATTACGTCGCGCGGATATGGGTCACTCTTTTGGATGGCGTCGATAGCTTTTTAATTACTCATGGAATATTTTGCAGCTACATGAATGAGCTGAAAATTAAAAAAAATTAATTAAAATTAACAATTAACTCTCTCACCTCTAAGCATGATGGTCGCCATCACCGATGTGTATCTAAGAGTGATGGCCTGAGGAGAATTAGTACACACGTCGAAACCACCTTCTTGTAACATTTTCTTCTCTAATAATTTTTCAGAAAAATTATTATTCAACTCATTCATGTAGCTGCAAACAATTCCATGATTAACCATAATGCAGGACTTTTATTATGGTGTTGCTCACTCAGCAGCAAGATCTCGGCTTTCATGTCCCTCGCAAACTGCTCAAGCAGATTTTGGGCGGTTGAATTGCGGTGTAGGCTTAGCTGCAGGATGCGAGTCATTGAAGTTCTGATTTGGCCTGGGCTAGGGCTTCCTGTAACACCCCGCATTTTCCTGATCCCAAGACGTGTCCAAAATCAGGTCTTGGATCAGCATCCTTGCAGAGAATACAGTGTGCCTCCTTCGTACACTCTTTTCTTTTATGTCCGATTTCACTGCATTTGTAACATAGGGAACTCCTATCGGGTCCTTTGCATACTTGTGAGGTGTGCCCATAGTCAAGGGTTTTGAAACATTGAAAAGGCGTTGCTCTTCGCCGTATCCTACTTTACCTTTGTTCAGAAAGTGTTCGGCGTCCTTTTCGGTCAAGTCAACTATGGCCATGCGTTGTTCCCTGCTGTTTTCTGGTGTCAGTCTCGCTTTGATCCTGCCCACGCTAGGGAACTCCCTTTTGATGGCCTCTTCTACCCCGGCGAGATCCGTCACGCAGTCGATGTCTCTTATTTCGATCGTTGCCATCGGTTCGAGCGAGGCTATAGTTGCGCTTTTGCTGAGGACTTTCTTCACTGCGTCGCAGAATGTTTCCTTATTGCCAGCCTCTGCTCCGAATTCGACCAGTATGTGGCCCAACCGCGTTGGTCGTACTGCTTTAATAGCAGGGTTGGTGTCTTCGGGCCTTACGTTTCCCCTTATGTCCTGCTGCCGGGGTCTTCGTCGGGGCTTCTGCCTCTCCTGTTTTGCATCAGGTCCTTTTTCTGCTTGGGCGTCCGTGCGATCTGTACTTTCTGGCACTTTTTGAAGGAGTTTCTTTGCGGCTTTCTTCGCTCATTTTGTTAGCAATATCTGAAACCCGTGATCTGGTGCTCTACGCCCATCAAGTGCCTCTTGCTTCCTTCTTTTATCCCGATCTCCTTCGATTGGGCTAGACGCCATTCTTCTATTGATTTTTAATGATGGAGCTTTCTGCATGTGGCCGTTAGATTTCTCCCCAAGCGCCTCTTTAGCCTTCTGCTCGTCTTCTGCCCTTAACCAGCTCCTCCGATAGTGCCCTACGCGATCTAGGAGCTCCTCTAGTTCAAGGCGCCCAACCTTTACTGCTTTGCTGGTTTTTGGGGAGTCGCATGCAGATTGTATTCTTTTCAGAACATCTCCCGCTTTTCGGAATAGCCTTTCTTCTTCATATCGCTGGACGGCAATAGTGCTTTTCAGCCATCCTTGGGAGAGGTTATCGCTGTCCGTTTTCAAATGCGGTATCTCTGCCACATGTTCGACGTTGGCGGTGCAATCACACAACGTCGCTTCATTTGTCTGGTCACTCGTTGCATTTTGTGCCGTAATCTCCTCGTTAGCGTCAGGATGTTTCTTTACTTTGTCGGGATTTACGACCCTTGCATTGGTCGCTTCGGTAACGATCGCAGCAGTGACCATCGAATTTTCGATGGTCTTTTTATCATCTTCCACCGCTCGAACACCTGAAGCCTCCTGCAGAGTTTCCCGCTTTTCCTTAATAGGACGCTCTGGCGTTCGCATAATTTTTTTGCTGCGTCCGAAGGCCGCAAGAATCTCAGTCTGAACCAAACTGTCTGCCAATCTCCGTTTTTCGTCCGTCTTCACTGTCATTGTATTATTCGTCGTTTTTGTCATGGTCAGTACCGCTCTCGATGTACTGTTAACCGCTGGTTGCGTCGTCGTTGTTATTATTTTTTATTTCTTTTTTTGTTTTTTTTTATCATTTTTATATGTTTTTGGTTGCTCCAGTTTTATTGGGTCCCCCCTCGGAGCCGCTATCTCCGTTCGTGTGTGTAGTCGCCTTTTTGGTCCCAACGTTATCTTTGCAGAGCAGGGTGGCCATGCGAGGGTTGGCACAAGCCCTTATGGTGACAAGTGCTCAGAGCCAGACCAGCGCTAATCGGGAGTCCGTCTCAACTGAATCAACACCACCAACCCAATGGTGCGAACTTCGAACGTACTCCGAGGCCTGCCAAGGTTTTACCGGGACAGAGTCGGTATGATAGTTGAATTGGAGCCGTCCACACATGAGTGTCACCTCGGCGCTACCATGCAAAGCAACGGGGTCCAAACCATCACATCCGCCAGCCCAAAGCATCAATTCCAGTTCGTTGTCCAAAGCGTAGTCCAGATCATCAGAGTCGTTACCTGTCATCCCAGGAGGGAACCTCACGGCGCCGCCCATATCCTCGGGTCCGTGGGGGCGGTGCTCCCCAAAGAATGCTAGCGTCCAAGAGTGCTCTTGTCGACCGGCATTCCCCCTGCGGGAATTTCCTCGGTAATGTGGGGGCGGAACTCCCCTAAGAATGCTAGCCTCCAAAAGTACTCCTGTCAACCAACTTCCCCCTGCGGGGGTCATAATACAGGGAGTTCTAAATCAAAAAGCAGAGGCCATTTGACAACTATTTATCTTCCTAACTTCTATCTTTGGCACTAATCCAATCCAAATTTAGCTCCCTAATCCCAACAAAAAGACGTGATATGAAGAAGGTGTGACAAATATTGAACCCTGCGTTGTTTGGACCAAATGTTCTTTGCCCACTTGATTTTGAGACAAATTTTGTTTTTCTTCAGTGACACACGCTCAAATCGGATCTTAGTCCCCCGGATGCATCGTGTCCACTGTTTTCAGTCTTGTAATGCGTCTTTCAGTTCGACAAACGAGTATTTAGAAGTCTTCTACTATCTGCAATTATGCTGTCTACCCATACTTTTCGATTGCGGAAAATTGCTTTCAATCCCCTTTTATCACCTTTGCGGATGATATGTGCTTGTGGCTAATTAAGAGACTATCTAACTTATCTTTGTGCTTGATTAGGCCAAATATCTTTCGGAGCACGCGCCGTTCGAAAGCGTTTATTTTCTTCTCGGCCTTCCTAAGTGTGGTTATCTCTTCAAAGATTTGGTACGATACAAATTACAAAGACTTTAATGAGGTTGTTACCGTGTATGGAAGTGGCCCAAAAAAAAAATTTATTTGCCAAAGGTAGTCGCCATTGATATCAAACATAATATCTTGACGATAACTTTTAGGATCGAGTATCAAAAAGCAATAACGGTATTGAGAAGAGCAGGTGAGCCAATATATGTGCAAAATTGGTGTCTCCCATCGCGATTTGACATCTTTGGGCCGCAAAATCTGAAAAAAACATTAATTTTGGTCATTACGTATACAAGCAGGCCCGGCAGGAGTAGTGGGTTGAGTAGGTAGGTAGACCCATTCGAGAAATCCCGAGTAGGAAAAATCGAACACCATATATCGAACACCATATATCATCAACTTTGAGATTTATACATTTTAAATTTTACGCGGGAAAAAAGATCGCTCGGAGCATGCGCATGGTGTACTTGCACATATAACACACATGTATGCCAACGAGGGCTGTACCCATATAGCCATGTAGGTGTACTATATCTGAAAAGGAAAAAAAGAGGATTGCGTAGATGATGACCAGCAGCGGATCGAGAAAAAAGCCTCAAGATCCTCGAAAACCGAGTCTTCTCGAGCTTCAGATAATGATAGTCAAAATAAAGACAGCAACAACAACAGCAATTTTACACGGTGTAAAAAACTTTCTGTGGCTCGAACTTAACAAAAGCAATTGCGAAATTTGCAACATTTGTACTTAAGGCAATTGATCGCTAATTTCGACTCGTATACTATGAAATTAAAACAAGCCTGAGTCGAAGATGGATTTTCAAATTGGAAGCATTGATCAGAGCGGATGAAAAACCATTTGTTAAGTGTTCTACACTTCAATTGCACCGAAGCACTGGCAAACCTGGGGAAAATGAACGTAGTACAAACGTTATCGTCTGCTCATGTGAAACAGATGATGGAAAATAGAACGGCGTTACTGAAAATTTTCAGCATCCTGAAAGCATTGGCAAAACAGGATTTGCCTTTAAGAGGAGACAATTTCATGGCGTTATTGAAGGCTCACTCGGAAGACGTTCTACAACTGAATTCCTGGTTGCAGAGAGATGGATACAGATGGCTCCATCATGAAAGTCAAAATGAAATACTCGATGTGATGGCGACTACAATCTTGTCAAAAATCATGGACGAGATATTAAAAGCGGCTAATTTTTCAATTCTACTAGGTGAAACCGCAGATGCGTCACGAATAAAGCAAGTCTCAGTTTGCCTTAGAACGGTTTCCGAAGATTTAGTTGCAAATTGGATTCTTTTCAACGCCAAACACTCAAGCAGAATCTTTATTCGATCTTGTTGACAACAATTTCGTCGTGAACTCATTGATTCTCTCAAAACTAAGAGGCCAATGCTACGCTGGCGCATCAAATGTTTCTGGGAAAATCTCAGGATTGCAGGCGCGTATACGGGAGAAAGAACCTCGAGCTTTGTTTGTACACTGTAATTCCCATAACCTAAATCTTGCTATCCAAGATTCATTTGAGAAGGTATTACCAGCCAGAAAATTCATTGGATCAATAAAAGATTTGATCAACTTTGTCTGAGATTCGCCAAAACGCGTTGAACAGTTCAAGGAGTTGCAGACAGAAGCGATGGAAAAGAATAACGAAGATTTACCTTTTATCGCAGCTTCAACCCGACAAGGTAAAAACTGCAATCGAAAATTTCTTCAAATATTGCATCAGATTGAAACCTTATTAATATTTTTCAGATGGGCGATGCAAATACGGCCTCTTAAGATAATCAAGGCGAATTGCCCTGAATTGCTGAAATTCCTCGATCACCGATCAGCGGACACCCGAGTCGATAGTGCGATCTCCGCAGGAGCTTCGGGGTTTTACGATTACATGGAGTCTTTTGAATGTGTATTCTATTTAACAATGATGATTGAAAATTTTCGATCGCATTGAAATATTGAATAAGAACTGCAAAAGTCGAGCCTATGTGCTATGAACCGCATGAAAAAGTGAAAGCAGTTGCTGATGTGGTGAATGCGTTTCGTGGTTCTAAATTTGAAGAAATTTGGGAAAAAAGTGTTAAAGTTGTTATTGATTTTGAACTCAGAGAACCTTAAATTCGCCGTCAGCGTAAAATTCCCAAACGTATTGATTCGGGTCAACAGAAAATTTCAAGCTTCTGACACCCAAGGATTATATTGTATTAGACAATCTTATTGTGAAGTTTTTGATCAGTTGATTGCATTGTTAAAAAGTCGATTCGAAACAACAGCAATATTTTTCGAGTTTCTGGATCGATTCACTATCGGTCAGACCGCTCATGTTGACAAGATTGTCAACTTTTATAAAGAAGATTTTGACAGAGCGAGGTTGTTGAGCGACCGTGACATGTTTTTGCAACTTTTGCGCTAGCAAAATGAGCAAGCAAGCAATTTGGAGGGAGTTGTGAATTTCTTAAAAAGATACGAATGGGCTAGAGGGTTCATTCCAAAGTTTGTTCGTTTTGTTCGTCAGTGAATGACAATTCTAGGGTCATCCTGTCCGAATCAACGAAGTTTTTCGGTCCTTCACGACTGAAAACATATCCAAGGTCAACAGTGTTACAAAATCGGGTCAACAACGTCGCTCTTTTACATATTTATTCGAATATGACCAACGAGCTCGATCTCGAAAAACCTCTAAATGAGTCTATTTCGCGTAATTCGAAGCGTACTAGTGTTTTTGCTTTGCAGAAATTAGTTTGCTTTAGAAAAACGACACGATTTTCATGTTTTTTTATGTATATGAATAAGATCTCAACAAAAACAATTGGATCAATTTGATTTATTAATATGATCAACCATGAAAATTATCTCATCAAAATTTTCTTGATCAACATACGTTTTGAAGACCACCTGCATACATAGGAAAACAAAGCTCCGAATATACAAATCTGTGATAAGACCTGTGCTATGCTGTGGGTGTGAAACTTGGACCCTAACACAAGCATCTGCAAACATGCTGAACACCTTCAAAAGACGGTTCCTGAGACGGATTGCTGAAGTGGAGTTAGGCGAGTTCGATATAACCACGAGTTGTATGAATTTTTTGACGACCCAGAAATCTCAACGATTGTAAGACTGCGGAAGCTGCAATGGGCTGGCCATGTGAATTGTATACGAACAACGGATACCCGAAAAGGTATTCGTTGGGAGAACTCAAGGGCGGATACAAGTGGGGAAACCGAGGAAACGCTGGCCTGACTCGGTCGACGGAGACTGTTCATTGCTGCTCGGATTTCGAAATTGTAGGACCCGGTGAATGGATCGTGTAATTTGGAGGCGTTGGTTGCAGAAAGCAAAGGCCCGAGAGGGCATATAGTGCTACGAAAAAGAAGAGAAAGATATCAAGTATGTAGTGCAATAAAATCATTGGACGAATTTCGAAAAACAAGCTCTTCATAACAGTTGCAAACTACATGCATTTTTAAGTTTTGTTACGTAAAGGTATGTCGATCTGGTCTTAGTATAGACTTGTATCTCGAAGTCCGCTGAAGTAACTGTGGGGTTTCATAAGGATTCCATTTGGATGACAGTTTCGTTGCCATCACCTTTCCACGTATGACGTCGGCAACCAACAGTATGACATTCCAGGCTGAATTACCTTAAAAACATCTTGCGATTTCGTCCAGATTCTGTTTCTTAGTTTTCCTGGCGCATCTTCCTTTTTATGAATTGCTTCATTAATAAATTCTATGTTCTTTATAAAGCCACGGTTTACCATTCAAACTGCGTGATAGTAGGTGCTATGATAGCGCAATTGCTGTGATAAAAGGCAGATTATTTTTCAAAATGTGATTTTCCAACAATCTCTGACCTTCAGATATGACTACGATTGACTCAGACTTGAAACAATGACCTTTATTTGTCGAAGCTCTTAGAGTAGCCTCCATTTTTACTCGTACGTACATATCATTTGCTCACAACAAAGCAGAAACGCCCTCGCTAGATAGTTACTCTGGATAACTTGAAAATGGTCTCCTTCGGTTGCTCTCATGATTGAAATATCGCTCAAAGAAACCGATTGTGAGACACCAAGATAGGAGCAGCGTTCATAGCTATAGTAAATAAAAAATACGATAAGGTCTGAGTGTGAGGGCATTGGCCTTAAAGGGCTTTATAAATTTAATGATACTTGTGCTTTCATCATGGTACAATACCTTATTATAATAAAAACTTTTTGACACACTAATGATTGAATTGACAAGTTACTGCTTAATCTGTGTTTTAAAGTAAATAGATATTATATACCAACTAATTAAAATTTTTTCTTTTTCTTTTCAGGTAAGTTTCTCATTAAATCAATGTTAAATCAATGTAAGTAAAGTATAAAACTAGACTTAAGTCATCAATTTTTAAATACCAAATAAATATAGGTGGCCATGTTTGATGATTAATAATAATAACACTTAATAGTAATGATAATCCATCACAAAACAATCCAAACCTTGGCGTTGTCATTTAACCGTCAGAGTATCTCATTCCGTGACCGTAAAGGAATTCAAGGTGATATGGTCAATATCACGCTCAACCATGTGATTATTACCTGATTTTTCAATTGATAACCATCACAGCTGGGTGAGCTGACAGTCCGACAGCAGCGTCAGAAGCTCAAACACGATGCCGTGACCGAGATTTGAACTTGGGAGCTACTGCGCAAGCCGAGTGTAACCTAACCAACAGCTCCACACGAACTCCTCCTATTTGGTCTATAAAAAATATTTCAGATCTCTTGTTCTTAAAATATTGAAGCACTACAGCCCCTTTCGGGCCTTCGCTTATAGATAGTTAGATTATCTCATAATCGTGATCGAATGTGTTGGCAATACGCAAGGTGGTATGGTCACTATCACGCGTTGGCAATATGTCCGTCCACCCAACTGCGACACGCTCTGCTTTTTAGACCAACACGTATTATAACTGGGCTTATAGTATAGAATCACTCGAACTTAATCTCGTTGCCGCCAACGAGGGTTGAACCAGGGGCCTTCGGCTTACGGGATGAGTGCTCTAACCACTACACCACGCGGACTATTCTTCCTAACTCTTAGTAACTTTTCTTCTTTTTTGCCGTTTTCATTGCATCTGTCTTTCTATTTCATGTATTTTTACTCCTTTATTTGATGATTAGAGTCAGTATAATTATCGTAACTGTAGAGGCAAAATCGTTTTTTTTTTCAAAGTAATTGTTGTTGTAGAAATAAAGCAACCTTAGAATATATCAAATAGAGTACAGAATTGTTAGCTATGGCTGCTACTCGATTCTAGTTGTGTTGCGGGTTTCCCGAATGAGGCTGAACTTGGGCCTCAACCCTTGGCTTCTGGGTGATCGACGCACTGTATAGCTCCTTGTCATAAGCCTCGCATTAAACCACATCCTTTCTCTCTCTCTGATCGACGACAAAACTGCCTATGTATTCTATTCGAAAAAGTGAATTTTTCTTTTCGTCAACAATGTACAGAAATGCCAACGAGTAATATTTCTAGTTCGATATCTTCTTCAAACTGAACTGATATACGTATTCACTAATATACCTCGTGTCTCTGACTCTACATTTACTGCTTCTTCGGAAAAAATAAATTCATGTGACGGCTCATCACTTCCTTCTTCAGTTGCTGGTCTGAAAACATTTGAATCAAACGACATTAATAGCCTTTTCTGAATTGACAATTTTGCGCCAAGCTGTTTTGAAAAGAGGAATTTATTTATTTATTTCAAAAATCGACTTACAGACTAGTAGTCCAACTACAAGTCACTTAATAGATAAATACAAGATATACAAATTCAAAATATGGAAGAAAAAAGACCAGAATTCAATGATATCAAAAATTAAGAATTAAATTTGATTTTTCATAAAACTTTTAAATATGCCAAGAGACTGTGGTAGAATACCAAGACATCGCTGGTTGTGCATACGGGGTAAGCGTAGTAAGGGAGAGTGGAAGAAGGTGTTAGTACGCGCATATAGAATGTGAAATTGAAGCGAGGATCTATTACGAGTAGGATGAGCAGGGTCAAATGTGTTAATTTGCCTGCTTACATTTTGAAGTAAAAGGTTATAATGAAGCTTGAACAAAAGACATTCGTCAACGAAGGATCGTCTGGACTCAAGGGTAAGAAGATACAAAATATGTACATAGACGGTCATCATAAGGGGAGTAAGGAAGGTGGAATTTGAAGAATAGAGAACGTATGAATCGGCGTTGAAATGACTCAAGGGCATTGATGTGCTTCCTGTGATACGATCTCCAAATTTGGAAGCAGTACTCAAAATTACTACGTATTAGTAAGAAGTAAATACATATAAAGGAGGTGATAAGTTGGAAGAAGTAAGTCCAGTTAAGCGGGAGGCTTTCTTAATAATAAGAGCAATGTGGAGATCAAACTTTAGTTTACCATCGAAAAGCACACTAAGATCCTTAAAGGTTACATTGTTCAAAGGGATATTAACAAGCCTATACGTGAAGAGACGGGGAAAATTTTTAACAGGAGAATGTCGTCTGATGGCATTTGAAAACATTTAAGGACAGATGGTTTAATTCACACCAGTCACCAGCTGAATATCGGTTTGAAGGGTATCAACGTTTAAGAGGGATTCAATAACTCGAAAAATCTCACCGGCATAAAGGAGACAGGGGGATGCGTTAATAGAAGATAGATAATTGACAAAAAGTAAAAATAGTATGGGGCCAAGTTTTGAACCATGCGGAACTTCCGAGCTGGGGTGAAAGGAAGAAGAACAGCAAGAGTTAAAAGTGACTAGACATTGACGATTCAGGATATAGGAGAAAAGCCAGGAATAGAGACAAACATGACCATTGAACCCTAAAAGTTCCTAAAAAAGGAGAGAGTCATCCATTAAATCAAAGGCTTTAGAGAAATCCGTAAAAATAACGTCCACTTGTTGTTGCTGATCAAGGGCAGCTGCATTATGATGGGTTAAAGAAAGTAAATTTGTAAGGGTAGATGTTTCTCTGACTAAACCATGCTGTTGATCAGCTAAAGATAGAAGGACAAATGGGTACAGCACATCAAAAACGATATTTTCAAGAATTTTACCAAAACAAGGAAGAAAGGAAATAAGACGATAGTTTGGGACGATATTACGACCACACGATTTGAAGATAGGAAAAATGTGGGCAATTTTCCATTGGGAGGGGAAAACTCCACAGGATAAACTCAAATTAAAAATAATTAAAAGGGGAACACAAAGAAGAGCGATAAAGATTTTGCTAGAAAATTTGGAATGCCCTTAGGGCCCACACAGGTACTGTTGTCAAGATTATTTAAGAGCAGTTCAACCTGCAAGGGATTTGTACGAAAAGTAGTCGAGAAAAAAGAGCAAGAAGGTTGGTTGAAGGAAGGGAAACGCTTAGCTTTGCCGAAAAAGCAAGAAAAATAAGAAGCGAAGAGTTCAAAAGATTCTTGAGGGGTAGACGATGTCACGCCATCTAGACTGAAATTATCAGGGAAATGATGAGAGCTCCTTAAAGGCTTTACGTATGATCAGAACGCACGAGGTTGATTCGACATTAACGAATTTTCAATATGGTTAACGTATGCATAAAGTGCAAGGGTGGCAATTTTTTAAACCGCTCTTTGAATTTAGCGAGGTCAACTGGAAGACCACTGGATAAAAATTTTCTGCGGGAAGCATCTTTTGCTTTAATTGCAATGGCAACATCTGAATTAAACCATGAAGCATCTTTAGGTCTTCTTGCTGGAAATACAGGAGTAAACTGCGAGATTAAGGACAAAAGAAACAGATATAGCTTATCAACACTATTTTCGTTGTGGAGGTTACTGAAGAAGGAATACCAATTCACAGCATAAAGCTTTTAAAAAATTAAAGCGGGAAGGTGAGGAATACCTCAAAGAACGTGAAGATGCGATAGCGGTGGGGATCAGGTTTGACAATGTAAGATGCGGACAGAGAAGAAGTTGGCAAGTTGGAAAGAGCAAGATCAAGCACTTTGTTATTAACATTAGGAATAGTGTTGAATTGGGTGAAGGAACAGAGGGCAATAAAAGAAGCAAGAGCAAAAGACACATTACCGCCAGAAACTATGGCGACATACATATCATTCCAAGCAATAGAGGTCAAATTGAAGTTACCACAGACTAATATAGGGGTAAAAGGGAAACGAGCATTAATGTAGCTCGAGAATTCTGCAAAGAAACGTTCGTTAACAATAGCGGGACTGTTACAAGGGATACACACAGATGGTACGAGCAGGGAAAGAGAGTCAGATAGAGAGACTTAATTTTTGTATCCTGTCTATTGATTTTCTCGAATAAAGAATTTAGTTGCTAGTACTTTTTGAGTAGCAAATCATTATTGCCACTTATATTATTTACATAATTTACAGCATTTTCAGCTGCTCCTTAAGCGGCGAGTGCAAATGATACTCCGGGCTTGACGAAGTTCGGAGCTAAGACACTGATGTGTAGTTGTGTTTGTTTTGGGACAAATTTTACTTTCACATCTTCATATCGGGAGCATTCACGATATGATACCGGATGATCAAAACACCGCAGTTAACACAGTATAATTACCCTTTTGGCTCCGTTTGAGCCAATTCGCACTCACCGAGGATCATGAACGTCCTTGTATTTGTCGCACCGATAATTCAAGGCGCAGTTGGCAGCCGAATGTCCAAATCTTTGACACTGATAACACTGGCTCACTTCCCTTTTCTGGAGACGTTCCCACTTCACCAATCGGAAGTTCAAGTACCATACCTATTGAGGGGCACTTGGACTGCTCTTATTTTAAATCTGTACCAAGTAAAGTGGTAAATTCTTCCTCTCTGCCGTCGATCTTCTTGTCGCGAAGGTGTTATTGGAAATAAATTCAATTTCAAGTGCGACTTCCCTGAGCACCTGAAGAAGATCGACGGTACCCTCTCCGCAGTCCAAGCCCTTCGACAAAAAGGTCTGATTCTTCTCACTTTTTGGGATATAGATGTCCAAGCCCTTCAACAAAAAGGTCTGATTCTTCTCACTTTTTGGGATATAGAGCAAGTACGGAACCTCCCCAGAATTTAGTGCACTTTTAGCTTATTTGAAATCGACCAGTGATTTCATTCTAATTGTTAATTTTTCAGCATTAACACTTTTTATCTCAAAATTGATTAATTTATTTCGGCTGTCAATAGCCGAACTATATCCTTCCCGCTTTAACCAAACACGTTAATTGGCGAAACTTTCTCTGTATTTTTGGAAACTTCTTGAAAAGGACCAGCAGAACTGCAAGCTAGTTTCTTCTCCTTATTTTTATTTTTTAAGTACCGCATAAAATTAAAATCGTCATCTTGATAAGTATTACCTTCAATACATTCTACAACGTTCATTTCTTGTTGGAGTTCGTTCAACGCTGCATAATAGTTTTGGCTGTCGTTAGCGCCTCCAGCACTCAGTATTTGTTCTGGGATAGCTTGTTTGACAGCTTTCTTCACCTTAGTTTCGGTATTTATTTGCTTTACCGACTCTGTACCTTGAGTTTTCATGCCCCTCTTAAAAATATCTTCGAAGGTTTTAGTCGTAGTCTCAATTCTTGATTTTCCAGCCGAAGTCGAATCACTTCTTGTTGGTTTTCAACTATTTGAGTTTTACGTCCGCCATCTGCGGAGCTTTCCTGGTTACTCGTATGTCTCCTTTTATTGAACATTGCCGCCAATTTTAGATTGCTACTCTCCCTGGGGTCTCCCAACGGTGGGAAGCCGTCGGGCTCCTCTATACCTGCATTCCCGAGTTAGGCTTTGGATTATTTACTTTTTTTGATTTATCGAAGTAAAATAATATTCGATATGATTCCGTGGGTCGATTCCTTCGACGATAAAAGCTTTTTCCAATAAAAACCAAAATTTGCTTCGGACTGACTTAAAATAAAACTAATTTTTATTAATCTTTTGAAAAATTGACAGGAGCGAATTCAAAACACGTCTATACACAACGAAGCCTAGACGTAGAAGATAAAAACACGTCTACACGCAACAAGTGCCAGTTTATCCATCGTAAAATTGCGTGCTATGTATCCCTGCTCTTTCGACAGAAATTAATTCCGACCAGTACGACACCCATGTCCAAATTTAATACGTCCGCAAAGGGCTAGTAGACTGATCACGCTGACATACATTTAAAGTAGAATTATTTTCATTTGAAATCTGTTTTACTTTTGCCCCTGACTGTGCAACCGTCTTTATAAGTTGAATTGTGAGGTGCTTTCTTTCCAAATGCTTTTTTAAGTTTGTAAAAGAATGCTTATAACTAAGCTTACACTTACATAAGTTACAAATCGCGAATTAACTGTCCACATCGACACTAAAAAGATTCCAAACTTCAGACGTTTTCTTTTCATCCATTTCAAGTTTTTAATCACTTCACTTAGACACTTTGTATTCTCCCTGAAACGGCAATTAAACTGATGTTATCGGGTGTACAAAAAAGTTTTAAAGGATTTCTAAGAGATGGCGTCACTGACATTAAATCGAATCGGACAATATCGCAACCAACTTCAGTTTAAAGCCTCATAATCAGGCTTTCTTTTTAAGTATGTGTCATTTCTCTTAAGTGTAAACAACATAGTTTTTCTGTGCTCCGAATATTTCAACTTGTGTGCCAACAGAACACAATTTGCGGGAAGGATTACTTCTTTGTTTCCATTCGAAGAAATCTGCAGCTGAAAGTCGTCGTGTGCTGCAGAAAGCCTATGGAGATAATGCTCCATCGAATTTCACTTTTGAGTACTGGTTTCGACGTTTTAGAAGTGGTGATTTTAATACCGATGATAAAGAGCGCGAAGGACTACCAGAAAAGTTTGAGGATGCCGAATTGGAGACTCTATTGGATGAAGATTTGTGCCAAACGCAAAAACAACTCGCAGAAGCATTGTAAGTGACTCAGCAAGCCATATCTGTTCGCTGTTAAGCTATGGGAATGATCCAGAAGGTAGGATATTGAGTGTCGTATGAATTGCAGTTGAGAGACGTGGAACGACGTTTTTTCACTTGTGAACAGTTGCTTCAACCGTAAAAAAGAAAGGAATTTTTGCATCGTATTGTGACTGGTGATGAAAAATGGGTTTATTACGATAACCTCAAGCGCAAAAATCATACGGGCCGCCTGGTTCGACGCTAAAATCGACGCCAAAGCCAAATATTGACAGTGGCAAGGTCATGCTCTGCATTCGTTAGGACCAATTGGACGTGTTGTACTATGAGCTGTTATAACTAGGTGATACCATCACAGGGCAACTCTCCCGACTACAATTGATGCGTTTGAGCGGAGCATTGAAACAAAAACGGCCGCAATACGAGCACAGACACGATAAAGTTATTTTTCAGCATGGCAATCCTCGACCACATGTTGTTGCAAGTCATGTATACGCTTACTCCGAATTCCTATAAAAATAATTCTCACATAAATCAATTACTGCAAACGTTGCATTTACCCAAATGCAACGAATCTGCAACGGAAATGACATGTGCCGAACCTAGACAATAGGTAAGCAATTTACGCGGCGGCACATGTCCCATCGTAATCAAAATTACTTTCGCATAATTAATTCACGTGTCGCGAACTCATCATTTTTCGCATAATAAATAGAAGCGTATCCATGAACACCTTCAGTTTTTGCTAATTAGATGTAGAACGTTACGCTGTCCGAGTGAATACTCAAACGAAATTATAATCAATAAAGTTCTTAAAGTTAAATGTAAAGTTCGTGTTTGGATTTCTTGATGTGCGCGGAGCACTTTCTTATTTTTTTATAGTTCGGTCAAACTAGACACAAAACTGGCGCAGTCGGTAAACGCCACAGTTCGAAAATCCGCGAAGGAACTAACGAAAAAGTGTGGTGACTATTTAAAAATAAAATCGGTTAAGTGCCGCGAAGGTGCCGATAAACTAAAAACACATAAATATTAAACAAAATAATAATCGGGAAAGCCGCGAAGGTTAATACGGTTATTATTAACCTATATAATAAGATCAGAGCAGACACACGAAGCATAAAGGTCCGCTTAAAACTCGCAGTGAGGCTGCTGTAGAGATCTGATCGCCCATAAATTAATTTAAAAAGTGTGTAAAACAAACAAAGTTCCTAATAAGAAGTGAAAAGCAACATTTCAAACCGAACAAATTAAACCGGACAAATTGAACAAAGTTTCACAAAACTTGGAAACAGGTAACATAGCCTAAGATTTTTAAAAAACTCCATATAAAACGTGGATCCTGCTGGACGAAGAACAAGAAGAAGGAATATCTTCAACCAAGGGCGGAACGACGCATACAGAATGGAAGAACTGGTTCAACAATTCCAACAACTTCAACTACAACTTGCTCAAAGGGAGGAGCAGGTCCAACAGTTGGCAACAGCTCTTCAACAAATTTCAAACAGACAATCATCAAACGATCATAACGATAAAATATTAAAGGAAATCAAATATATGAACAACTTTACCGGCGTCGGAGATATTACCATCAACGGCTTCCTGAGCAGTGTTGAATACTATTTGAGCAAAATTGACAATGAAGATTCAAAGAAAACAGCAGTAAGGACCATCTATTATGAGAAAATCCAAGGCGAGGCTAAGAACGCAATCATCAACATCCCAGAAACAGATAATTGGCAACTCATCAAGGATCAGCTAAAGCTACGTTTCAGACCAGACGTTCAACCGTGGGAAATCTACAAAAAAATCAACGAACTGAAGGTGCACAATGTAAGCGAATTGGCTGAGGAAGTACAAAAAATTAAGTATAAGGCAGATGAACTAATAATCTATTATCAGGATAAAATGTTTATTGACCTTAGTAATGTTAATTCAATCTTAACAAATGTAGTGAAAGAAATGAGTCAGGGTGTTCTATTAGAAAAGATATACAGTGAGACAAATATTGATAAAATAATAGAAATTATGAGATCAAGAAGATTTGAAGATGAATGTATCAGACCAGAATTTAGAAAGGTCAAAATTTTCAAACCTAAATTCCACAAAAATAATTTCAAGGATTCTAATCCTAATTCCTCACAAAACAGACAGACTGACAAAAATTCTGACGGAGAGGATAATACAAAACAAAACAGACAATTTAATAAGTACAGACAAAAAGACAATGACAGTGGACAACAAAATAGTGGTCAAAATCAATTTTTCAGATCTCAGAACTCAAACAAATCGGGGCAAAATAAAGCCAATAATTTTTCAGGTCGTTCAAAACAAACATGGAAGTCTAAACTCCAACCGGGTATTGAGCCCATGGAAGTTGAGAATGCGCAATTCCATAGATCAAATATTGAAAAGGTTAAAAACCAAAACCAATCAAATAATTTATCTGATGAAGAAACCTTCTCTGACTCATCCCCTGAAATTAACCTAAATGAATATTTTTTTCGCAACTAGCCTCGGAACAATTGCCTTTGATTCAAATTACTATAAATAATGTTAAATATGTAGCTTTAATTGATACAGGGGCATCATTCAGTGTAATTGATGACCGAATTAATACATTTAATAAGGTGAAAATCAAGCCAATCATATTTTCAACTATTACAGGAAAAGATAAGATCGAGTATGAAGTTCATACTCCATCGCCAGAAGAAATTGATCCTCCACCCTCACGAGCCTTGGTTCGGTGGAAGGTTAATAGGTTACAAAACCGAAAATATCAGTTCATAATCGGAACTGATTTACTAAATAATCTCGATACATTAATAGATTTCGAGAGAAAATTAATTATTTTAAATGGACATGCCATTAAATTTATTAATAGCCCTTATCCTTTTGATGAAGTAAATTCTTTAGAAGAAGTGCATGGTGATTATCTAAAAAGATTACAGTTAGATCACCTGAACAAAGAAGAATATGCCGAAATAATAAAACTGATAAAACGGTATGAGGGAATATTTTTTAAGGAGGGTGACAAACTCACGAGTACCCCCACAATAAAACATGAGATAAAGACTACAACCGAAAATCAAGTCAACTCAAAACTGTACAGGTATCCTCCTAAGCACGAAGCGGAGGTCCGAAAACAAATTGCGGAACTTGAAAAGCAAGGAATTATTCGAAAGAGTAATTCAATGTATTCAAGTCCTCTTATTATAGTACCGAAAAAATCGGACAACTCGGGGGAAAAGAAATTTCGTTTAGTGGTAGATTACAGAAAACTAAACGAAATAACATTGGATGATAAATTCCCATTGCCAAATATTGACTCTATCCTCGATAAACTAGGTAGAGCCCAATATTTTTCAACAATCGATTTAGCAAAAGGTTATCATCAAATTCTAGTCAAAGAGGAAGACAGGCATAAAACAGCCTTCGTAACACCTCACGGACTTTATGAATTTGTAAGAATGCCGTTTGGTCTAAAGAATGCACCAGCGACATTTCAGCGCCTAATGAATGACGTGTTAAGAGATTTCGTAAATAAATCATGTGTCGTTTATTTAGACGATATTCTGATTTTTAGCACCTCTTTAAAGGAACACATTAAATCGTTAACAGACATTTTTCAAACTTTGAAAGCACATCAACTTAAAATCCTGATAGATAAGTGCAATTTTATGAAGAAGGAGACCACATTCTTAGGTCATATTATCTCAAAAGATGGACTGAAACCAAATCCCGAAAAGGTTGAAATAATACAAAAATTAGAATTGCCAAAAACGCACAAACAGATAAAGAGCTTTCTAGGATTAACGGGTTACTACAGAAAGTTTATTAAGGACTACGCAAAAGTAGCTCAACCTATAACAAAGTATCTGAAAAAGGACCAAAAAGTTAATTGTAAAGATCCAAATTATATTAGCGCTTTTGAGAAACTAAAAGCCCTTATAATATCACATCCTGTTTTAAGATTTCCTGATTTTCAGAAACCCTTCCAATTAACAACGGACGCGTCTCAGTACGCAATTGGTGCCGTTTTGTCACAAAACGGGCATCCAGTGTGCTTTGCCTCGAGGACATTAAACTGTCATGAGCGGAATTACGCCACTACTGATAAGGAATTTCTTGCCATTATGTGGTCGGTCAATTATTTCAGACCGTATCTCTATGGTAACAAGTTTACTATTTATACGGACCATCAACATATCAAATACCTTCATGCTAAATATAAAGGGAAGGACCTTTCACCCAGGCATCAAAGATGGCTCTTAAAACTAGGAGAATATCATTTTGATATTGAGTACGTAAAAGGAAAAGAAAATAAGGTAGCGGATTTTCTCAGCCGTACTAATCAATCTAAGGAGTGTGATGAAAAGTCGACAAGCTCATTTAAACATACAAACTCTTTTTCAGATTTAGGAATAATATTTAACTTGGAAAGTCACGATAGTACAATAGCTACAAAACATTCTGCGGAAGAAGATCTACAAGATCATATACCTATTAAGGAGGAAATTGTAAATAAATATAGGACACAGTTAATATTGACAAATAATAAGATCCAAGAGTTAGAAGTTATTCATAAAAAGCGAATAATTTATATAGCGGAATACGATTTCGACAATTTACGCGAAATCCTTAGAAAGTACATAAAGAAGGGGATAACCGGCATTTATACGGAACTTGAAGACAGCAAATATAACATCTTGCAACAAACAATAAGGGAAATGTACTCAAATGACAGCCAAGTCAAGTTTATTCGATGCTCTTTTAGAGCTCAGGATATAAAAACGGAAACCGAAGCAGTAAAGCAAATATCTCTGTATCACATAAAGGAAAGTATGCACTCCGGCATACAAGAAACTTTCAATTCTATAAAAAACAAGATCTATTATCCAAAATTACAGGAACTAATACAAATTGTACTCAACCAATGCGATGTCTGTCAAATGGTGAAATATGACAGAAAACCGATCAAACCTAAATTTAATTACACAGAAACACCCGACAGTAAAAACGAAATTATCAATATAGATATTCATACCTTCATGAAATATGATTTCTTAACAATAATAGATCGATTTTCGAAATTTGGCTCTGCTTACTTCCTACCTGACAAAAATCATATAACAATCATTGAAACTTTAGAAGAACATTTTGCAAAAATAGGAAAACCCAAGAAAATTACTGCAGGAAATGAATTAAATACTATTAACGTAAAGGAATTCTTAAAAGAAGAGGAAATAGAACTACACATAACAAAAGCGCATAGCCATACAGGTAATGCTGACGTAGAACGTTTTCACAACACATTACTTTCGATATGCAGAACTTTAATATTAAATAAAACAAATTTTTCACCAAAACAAATAGTACAACAGGCTGTTAGAAACTACAACAATCGCTATCATTCAACTATCAAGTGTACCCCTATCGATGCTCAGGAACAACGAATAGACGCTTTCAAAATTAAAAATAACATCAACGAAGCAAAACAAAAATATTTGGAAAAAATAAATAAAAAACGTGAAAACTACGAGGAAACTAGGACGACTGGATTCATAAAGGACTATAAAGCTGTAAGACACAAAGAAAAACCAAGATATAAAAGGGCAAAATTACATAATGTCCATCCCACAAATATCAAAAGAGAATTAAAACATACAAATCTAAACGATTATTCAGAAGACGATATCGTTAAAACAGAGGATAAAAGAATTCTAGAAGCAGAAATAAAAGCTAAAGAAGGTCCTAACTCCGAGGTTTTGGTAAAGAAATTTAATTTATCAATAAAGAGGAGCGATGCAGCCACCTTACTAGGAAAAGAATGGTTAAACGACCAAATAATTAACTTTTACCTAAATTTGCTAGTAGAAAGAAGCTCACTAGACAATGCAAATAATCTTCCGAAAGTGTATGCAATGAATACATTTTTCACGCTGTGCCTAAACAAAACAGGATATAGTGCAGTTCGAAGATGGACACGGAAAGTGGATATATTCTCCTATGATTTAATAATAATTCCAGTTCACATAAACCAAACACATTGGTGCTTAGCCATAATAAGCCCAAAAGAAAAATACATTAAATATTATGATCCAATGAGGACTCCAAATACCGAAGTTCTAGATTTACTAGAAAATTATGTCAAGGAAGAATCGATGGACAAGAAAGATGAGGTTTTAGATTTTTCTTTTTGGAAAAAGGAGCAAATTCTAAACGGTCCACTTCAAACAAATGCATATGACTGTGGTGTATTTAGCTGCACATTTGCTGAACATATAACTCGCAATTGTGAACCAAATTTTTCCCAAGAGGACATGGTTTATTTAAGGAAGAAAATGCTCGCAGATATTTTGCAAAGCAAAATTCAATAGTTTCAATAATTTAACCTTAACTTAAGTCGTTTAAATCGTTTACCCTTAACAAATCAATTACTTTTTATTATGACATATCCAAGATTAAATACTTATTTTAGGTCATAATCATCATATGGTTGCTTCTAATCTCTATGGTAAAACCAACAACTGGGACATTAAATATACAACCAATATCGACTGAAAATGGCTTTACAATAATAAATATGGGAACAACGGAGGTTATTCAAGATGCTAGGACAATAATTCACGTACTCAATTTAACAGAATTTAGGCAGGCAATCGATTTAGCAGAGGAAAACATCAAACGGTTGAACCTTGGGAATGACTTGACTATTAGACAAGAACTAGAAACTATTCGTGCAAAGTTTAAAACTATTCAACCTAGTCCTAGAAAGAAAAGAGGTTTACTCAATATCGTTGGTACAGTAGAAAAATGGCTTTTTGGTACCATGAATGACGACGATAGAAAGGAAATCACTGAACACATGAAAACAGTAGAAATTAACGAAGACAAAACTATCGATAACCTAAATAAGCAAATAGAAATCAATTCGCATATCAGTGACTCGATAAAAATTCTTAAAAACACCATTGAATCAGATAGAAATCAAATTACAAAAACTTACGAAGAAGTCACTGCTAACGAAAGAAAAATTATAGTAAAACAACTGCAGTTAGATCAAATGATAAGATTGCAGATGCTTAAAGAAAAACTAGACCAAATTATGGACAGCATAGCATTTACCCGACATGGTATTGTTCACCCAAGTTTATTGACAACTACTGAAATCTTGACAACAGGACTAGACTTTTACAGACTTAAAAACGCTAAAACAGGACTTTTGCAACTAGACAAGGACGAACTAACCCTTGCCATCAAAATTCCCAATAAATACAAAATAGTCGACCTTAAATTGATAACCCCAATCCCAAATAAAAACTTTTTAGAACTTAATATAGAAGATCAATTTGTTATTGAAATAAATCAAACAAAATATCAATATAGTGGAGAAATTCAATATGAAAAAGATCTCAAAATTGTAAACAATTGCATTGAAAAAAATAATTGCTTTACACAAATAAATAAACTTCAAGAAATTAAAAAATTGGATGATCAAACTATACTTTGTAAAAATATGAAAAATCAACAAATTATAAATTCTTGTGATGACAGATATATAAAACTAAACGGTAATTACTTAATAACATTCAATAATTGTACTATTCAAATCCTAAATGAAACCTTTAGTAGCAATGATATCAAATTTGTTGACAGATTTTATTATGAAGCAGACTATAATTTTAATTTTACCAAAAGAATTAATTTTGAAAATATTACCATACAACATATTGAAAATTTGGAACCTTTAGAAATTCTTAAATTCTACAAAACTATAAGTCCAATATTAGGAATAACAACAATTTCAATACTTATATGTATCATTTTTGCAATACTTACCATTTTTTATAAAATACATAAAACAAAAGAAATTATGAATGTAAACAAAAACATTAAAACAAATTGTAATGAAAAGGTTAGAATTCAGGAGAATTCTTATTGTAAGGGGGGAGAAGTCATGTATACGCTTACTCCGAATTCCTATAAAAATAATTCTCACATAAATCAATTACTGCAAACGTTGCATTTACCCAAATGCAACGAATCTGCAACGGAAATGACATGTGCCGAACCTAGACAATAGGTAAGCAATTTACGCGGCGGCACATGTCCCATCGTAATCAAAATTACTTTCGCATAATTAATTCACGTGTCGCGAACTCATCATTTTTCGCATAATAAATAGAAGCGTATCCATGAACACCTTCAGTTTTTGCTAATTAGATGTAGAACGTTACGCTGTCCGAGTGAATACTCAAACGAAATTATAATCAATAAAGTTCTTAAAGTTAAATGTAAAGTTCGTGTTTGGATTTCTTGATGTGTGCGGAGCACTTTCTTATTTTTTTATAGTTCGGTCAAACTAGACACAAAACTTGCAAGGCCAATCAAAACATACCTTGAAACACTTAAATGGGAAGTCCTACCCCACCCGCCGTATACCTCGGACATTGTGCCTTCCGACTACTATTTGTTTTCGTCGATGACGCATGCCTTTGAGGAACAGCGCTTCCGCTTTTTTGAAGAACTCCAAAATTGGATCGATTCGTGGATAGCCTCAAAAGAGGAGTCGTTCTTCCGATGCAAAATCTGTATGTTACCAGAATTTGTAAGAAATTTCAACACAATAAAGCGCCAAACTTGAAAAAAAAAATCCTTTAAAACTTTTTGTACACCAAATATAACTCTAATTATGTGCGGGGATGACAATTTTCTGAAAACCAAATCCATCATACACATTATCGCTAGTATAAACATAAACCAAACTCCTATGCTGTTGATATTGGGTTGATTCACACTGCAGTGTAGACCAAAACACGAGTAATATATCAGATTTGAAAAGTATCAGGTACAATAATGTATAAGTATCAATTTGTATCTGATACAGAAATTTGATGCAACATCGCATCTCTATACTGCATCAAATAAGCTATGAGCCACTGTACGTCGAAGTGTTTCTTGAGTTTATTCATTAGCCGCGTATCATATGTATTCGCGTTTCATAGCTTGGGTCTCAGATGACCCATATAAAATGCATGGGAGAGCATGCGACCGGTTTCTGCTCTCTTCCAAGGGATCAGTCTGTCATTGCCTCTCTGACTGCCTCTTGCCGCTCACTCTCTTGTTCCAGAAGCTCACTGGATTGGATCTGTCTGTCAAGTTGACTGATGCAAATTGGACGCCAAATTACAAGTTTCGTCGCGAATTTTATCCGATAGTAAAGCTGTAGAAAGTGTTCGCGATCTGAATTTGTTCCAAGTGTTTTAAACATTCTATTGTGCTTTGTGATTCGAATAACTTTAACGTATGATACTGTGAAATTGATTAACAATTTCAAAATTAAATGTGTAGTACCTTCGTGTAAAAATTATAGGCGAAAAGGATCTGAAGGTGTTTCCTTTCACAGATAATTAGTTAATACGTTAATGTTTTGCATGTTTTCCTCATAATGCTGAAGGTTTTTCAAATAGAAAACAAATTTTTAGTATTGCATGAAATTTTTTTTTACATTGAGCAGCAGCCATATTTGCTTGTTCAATTTGGCGCTGTTAGGTTGTAAACAAAAGCATAGCAGTAGAAAAGTGGTCGCAGGGGTTGTTGCGACCACATGGTAGTCCACTCCAGTATTATGTACTTAATTATTCAATGGCTTAAGTACTCAACCTGTGCCTGATGAAGCACAATTTTCAGAATGAATCCGTGCTCAAAATCTGCATGCAAATTAAAACAAAAAAATGAACTGCTAAAATTTTAGCAAAATGAACCGCTAAAATGATATTAAATTAATGGCCAATAAATATAACTGAAATAATTAAACAAATGAAAATACCTAGCATCCTAACATTTTTCCATGAAAATCCACTCAACTTGGTTATGGACTAATGAAATCCACTTGAAATCATCAAATACCCTTGTCAAGCACTTAAGTGGAATTTCCACAGTGAATAAATCAAGTATTCCCCAAAGAACCTTCCTAGTCATCCCAAAATCCCTACAACTGACAAAAACCATCGCTCCGTCCTACACCCACAATCTGGCCAATCATTTCCCTTATTCCTCTCCGTTACGGCAAAAATCAAAATGTCACTGCGTATATTATTATCCTTCCAACAATGTTTAAGACATTTTCAGCCTTCATCGCATTATGCGCGCCAAATTGAACCAATGACTCAATAAATATTTTTAGTAACTCAAATTCTATGCGACAAAACGACAATCCATAGAAATCTCCACGATTTGTGGGCAATGAGTGATTCGATATTTTCCACATCAGATTTTCATCGTTCTTTTCATTCTAAACTTTCAAATCCAATCATAACAGAAACCCAGTCGAGATTATCGCATTTTCCCATATGGTTTCATCTTCTTGGCGTTTTTCTTTCTTTTTCAATAAATATTTTCGAGTTTGGTTTTCCACTTTGCTGCAAATATGCTACCAATGCGGCGTTCCGTGTTTACGTTTCGATAGTAATATTTTGACAGTAATAATTTCTCGCATTTTTACGTGCGATTAATTAACAAGTTTAAATTTACACGTTTGAAATAATGAGGCAAACAGATGAAGAGGAAATTGAGGAGGCACTTTGGCGTGTTTGGAATTGCGTGAAGGGAAAATTAATTGGATGGGAATTAAGTTGTTGAAAAAACGTGAGAAATTAAAAGATTTGGTCCATGGAGTGACTTTGGGTAATTGTAATTGATGGGTGAAATGAGAAGGCGAAAATGGCGACAGGAACAAAGAAAATTTTTCAAGGCCGTGGACCGTGGCATTCTTTTCAGATTGTTTACACAATAGAATGCTATTGTTCCCGATCATTGTCCGCTGGCTCTGGCTAATTACTGGTGGCCAATTTCAAAGCAAATAAAACTTGAAAAATGAGTCCGCCATCGCCTGCGGGGAGAAGCCGAGCCAAAATGTTTCATTTCATGACTGGAAAATCGTTTTTGAAATTCATCTTGTTTGGCCTCTGCAACGGCTTGAAAAAATTCTCTTTGAATGTACAGTGAGCCGAAAAAAATCATTTTGAATGGAACTATTGTTGGCCATTTACGCAACAGAAGAAAGGATAGACCCAAGTTCACAAAAGGACTGGACGTTCCCACATAAGCACGTACTCGATGAACTGCAGCCTCCATGCCAGTACCAGTGCCCGCACCAGAACCAAACGCTCAGCTTGACACAGACACGAGGGGGTGGAATTTGCTTTTAACCCTGACCACTCATGCTATCACTTCGCACTAGATACGAACGGGATGTGTTTGACTCAAAATATTTATCTTGGCACCCGCCTTGGCACTGCTGGCTATTATTGATGGTCCTCGCCACGCTGTAGCACATTCATATGGGTTCGAACGTGGCCCGAAAAGGATTTGATATTTTCATGGGCATCGGAAAGCTTTTACCCTTGTACCTTGACACAAGGTTATAGCGCATGCCAACCGGTGCAGCCTGGCGTTACATAACGGGCTGGCATTTTATATAACACGACCAATCCCACCCATTCACATCCCCCACTTACTAGTTCCCGTAAGTACGTAGTCTGTACCAACGGACACATGAAGGATCTCAGCACTCTTTCTCTATCCGACGCATCTGGATGCGAAACAAAGCCGGAATCCTGCAGGAATACTGGGAATGGGTGATGGTGAAAAGCTGTGCATGTTGTGGGTGGCCTCGTACACGCGCCAGCAAAGTAGATGACAATGAAAAGGACGACAATGACGACAGCGGTAGCAGAGTAAAGTGCACACATTCCAGTGTCGTAAATAAATAAGGACAAGTGGTATACAAACAAAAGGATAACAAACCATGCCGCACTGAATCCTTCGCTCCTGTGTTTATGACTCGAAATCTCTTCGTACACAACGGAGTAGAAACTCTTAATTCTTCCTTCTTCTTCAAACTTGCTCTAGTCACCGAGCAATTTGCAACGGAAACTGTTCTTTGTCCTTTGCTCGAGAGATTGCTAATTAAAAATGTAAACCCATTGCACGCTCGTGCGACTCTGAAAGAATTACTAAAGGCAGGAGAAACAGAAAAATGGGTAGTACGTTGGTTCGCTATCATAGAAGAATCCCATTCGTTTTGGAGCGTTCAGTTTTCCAGGAAGTCATTTCGAGAAGCAAAAACAACTCTTGAAGCATCGATCCACGGACGGTCAGCCGCTCAATTAACCTTTTTAATTACATCGGAAAGCCCGATAAAAACCAATTCCTGCTAATTCTCTCGTGCATAATTGGTACCTACAACTTCATTTCGTCTCGGACATGCTACGGTCTTCAGTTAGGCCACAGTCTCACAAAATATTTCTTTTTATTGCCCCATCTATCTTCCCAAATCAGAATCTTTCATGCTAATCAACAATCTTGAACCGCAAATAACAAGACAAGTTAAAGAATTCACGTCGAAATCGTAGAACGCCAACAATGCCTGCCGTCAGCTGAAAATGGCTCGTTTATGTTACGTAGGTCACTGAGAATTCTGGTCTCCTTGTCCCAACAGCATATCCATCCAAAACAAGGGCTCCTTCACTCACGGACTCGTCTTTGGCTCAGGCATCTGATTGTGATGTTCTCGAGGCCGTACAGAATGTCTTCACCTCTTCAATGTAACGGGTATATGTTGGATAACTGGCAAACTGGCATGGCATCATCTCCAGGAAGATAGAACACATACCATCTATTTGCACTCTCTTAACATGGAACCTCCTCCAGATCGTTCCGAGGATATAATCAGCGGCGGCTGGTAGTCAGCTCAGTATACTCGTAGTTCACTTAAGTTCACTTCAGAATAGAAACGAGTCCCCACTCATCCTTGTCCGAAGTCTTTTCCCGTCATCGCATGTCTTCTTGCCATATCCCATCACCATCCCTCGCGTTCTCTAGCAAGCAAGTCGCCCTGTCCCCTCCTTTATCTTTTCGCTCCACGGCATTGTTATCCTGCTGGTCGCCTCTACACGTCCTTGTTCTCATTTCAGAGATTGCAAGGGAAACTGTCTAACCTTCATGTGAGAAGATATTTTGGCGGTATGCCTAGCAAAATTCCCTTTGGCTATATTGGATTTTTATAGGATGCTGAGTGGTAGAGAAAGTGGAGGCTTGCGTCCTTGTTACTGTGTTGCATGGTAGTAATTGTTGTAGAGTAGGTTTGCCAGAGGATTTTTATTCCTTAAAATGTGAATTGTATTTCGTTTTTTTTCTTCCTTTCTGTGTTCAGATTTCAATCGTGGCAATATCAGATTGTTGCTCACTCTTGAACTAGTTGTATCGGCTTATTTGGCCGAAATAATTTCTCATTTTGCTCGGTGTCAGTATCTGGCTCAAGGCTGAATTATGTTTTCGCAGTTCACTTGAAAATTATATTGACCTTATCTATTTCATAAGCATGGTGGATTTGAAAGCAATTTGGTGTAGGACTTGGAAAAGATATATTGGTTGCAAGTGATTGGATATTACGAAAAACTTTTTTATATTTTGATTTCGGAGGACTTTGGAAAAAAGTTTGAAACAGTCAGAAAATTATTATGAAATTAGCAATCACTTTTGATGTGAAAAAATTTTGAGCTGAAATCAATTTTTGATTATCAATGATTACAGAAAATGCAATCTTTCAGGTTCAGGCAACTAGTCGGACCAAGTAGGATAATGATTGTTCTCTTTAGTTTGATTCTTTCTCCATCACTATGCTCCATCTGATGTAGAGCCCTATTTGGACTTTGTGGGACTTGTTGTGTTGAATTTTGATTAAAAACTGCCGACTAATCGAAAAATCCGTGAGTGCAAACAATTGCGACCTTTATTTTTGACGGCTGATACAAAATGGATCTGAAACATCCAGTGACATTACTAACTCTTCTTAAATGCTGTCCAGAATGTCCCAGACATTCTCCTGGACACATCCCCTCTATTAACTATATAATTGTGCACTTGAATTTAAGTGTTTAGTTGGTTACTTAATTCCGCCATTTTGGGCAGATAGTTTGATTAAAGTTTTTTAAGAATAATCTCTATTTAACAATGTTTTTTTCGCTTTGTTCACAGTGTTTTATACTTTTGCATTATGATATCGTTGTGACGAAACGTATTTTTTTTAAGAACTTTCATTATTAAAAATAAAAGTGAAATTTTTGCGAAAACAAAAAATTAAAAAAATAACCTAAATTATAGGATTTATTGGCTGGCCCCGGTGAGTACCTTTTGTTTTTCTATATACATAGTTATTGGCGTGACTTTGTGATCTTATATAACAATAACAAGTTGGGTAAACAGACCTACGCTCATGTCAGAAGGGTTTTGTATTCAATTTACAAAATGCAGTCACCAGATCGAATCAAATCAAGAAACATGTCAAAGACGATTTTATTGGAGAAAATATGAAGTACGAAGATCATACTATTATTAACAAAGTTGAACGAATTTCGACTTCTGAGGTTTTTGGTATTGTTATACTCATAAACATCTCACTTGATAATTATTTCAGATGTCCAACCGCGACGGAGGACACATTTTTCATGTATTTCCCCCCTGTGCCCCCATTGAAGCTAAAACTGACAGTTTAACAACTGTTTTGAAAAGCTCCAATGAAAACTTTCATTTCATACTCATATCGGCTACGTTTGATGAATTTTTTTGTTCAGGGGCCACCCTCCTGTACTGTTATCATCGATTAATGGCCAATTTTTTCGAATCCTAGAATAGTTACAAAACCCTTTTGCTAGGAGCTCTCTCCCACTTCCTTGACTTGTTTCACTTATGAGCATTAATTGTAGGTACTCATCTTCAGTCATTCATTAAATTGAATCAAGTGTTCAAAGCATGCACCTTAAACGTTGAATTGGGAAAAAATTACTCAAAATTATTCAATCTTCGCATTTAAAACAGCCACTATTTTGTTTTACGATTACTGATACCACTAGCTGAACCGATTCTCAAAGACATTCATGACACCTATCATTCCTGAAATTTTCATACAAATCCTAGCAAAACTGTAGTGTCTGAGTCGGTAAAAAGCGCATGTTGTTCCATAGCCATATGTTGCCATAGAAATAAATGCAGCGCATATTGTTCCATAGTAATACAGGAAAATTCAAACCGCTATAACTTCGCTAAATATGATTCAATCTTTATGAAACTTTCAGGATAGATCTATCTTATAAGTAGATATCCACGTACTGAATTTCATTTAATTTAAGGGTACCGTTACGATTTTATTCAAGAAAACATAAAATCGATAAATCATACTATTACTAACAAAGTTGAGTGAATTGCGACTTCTCACGTATTTGTTGTTGTTGTACTCACCAAGGCCTACATTCCTGATTTTTTTCAGATTTTTCTGGTTACAGGGGACACACATTTTTCGTGTATTTCCCCTCCCTGTGCACCTCTCGAAGCAAATTTTGTCAAATTAAGACCTGTTTTTAAAAATTCTCATCAAGACCTTTCATTTGATACCCATATCGACTATCTTCAATGAAATTTTTTTTTCGGGGGGTCACTCTCCTATATGGGGACACCCCCTTAAATTCCTTATAAAATTTTTTTTGTAGTTGAACTTTGAAGAGATCACCACTTTACACCTACACACAAAATTTGATGTTTCTAGCTTAAGTAGTTTCCGAGAAAAACTGCTGTGCCGCAATGCGGACGGACGGACGGACAGACGGACAGACTGGTCGCGAAACTAGAAGGGTTTTGTAAAATTATTTTACAAAACCCTAAAAAAAGGAATAAACATAAATCAAGGAAAAAATAAAAAGAATTTGGTGTTTGGGATAGCTTTAAGTCCATATGTAGCCATGCGAGAGGGCTACGCGTTGTTTATTTATCTACAAAAATAACGAGAACTGCTACTGAAAGAGACTATATACACCAAAGAATATAGCTCACAAATAACATATTTCGTTCAGTTTATACGATCTTGAAGACCATCTGCATACGAGTGCGGTCCGATAAGTACTCAGCCTCACCGCCCGATGGTGCCAATAGTGCAAAAGAGTTTCATTATAGTGTAGTACATTCTCGTAGACGGCTACTGTCAAAATTTTAGCCAAATCAGACTCGTAGATGTGTTTTAATCGCGTTTGGAAGAGAAATCGCGCAGCAAAATCAAAGAGCGCTTGGATCCTGTGTACGGTGACTTTGCTCCTGCGATGGCGATCGTGAAAAATTGGTTTAACGAGTTTTAACTTACTCGCACGTCGGTTTTTAATGATTCACGCGAAGGTGCCCCGAAAATGGCCACCACGAAGGATAACGTGATAAAAACCCATGAGTTCGTATTCGCAGACCGCCAATTGATGATACGCGAGATAGCTGAGACAATGGGCATCTCAAAAGACCGCGTGGGTTATGTCCTACATGAAATTTCAGGCATCAGATAGCTGTCCGCGCGAAGGGTGTCGCTTTTTCTCACTCCGGACACCAAACGTAACCGTGAGACAACTTGAGAGCAGTGTTTGACGCTGTTTAAGCTCACTTTGAAGGAGTTTCTGCGTCGTTTCATGACCGTTGACAAAGCATGTCTCCACTCGTACACACCAGAGAACAAGAAGTAGTCAAAACAGCGGAGTTTACCCGGGGAACGTGTTCCGAAGAAGGTGAAGACTGTCCTATTGGCCGGAAAGGTGATGGCCACCGTTTTCTGGGACTGACAAAGTGCGACCGGGATCCAATATTTGGAGAAGGGCAAAACGGTCACAGGCCTCTACTATGCTGAATTATTGAGCCGCAGAAAAAAGACCCCGCTTGGCGAAGAAAAAAAGTGCTCTTCCACCATGACAACGCCGTCGCCATGGCCAAATTGTTTGAATCGGGCTACGAACTCCTATCCTATCCACTGTATTCTCCAGGTTTGATCCCGTGTACCGACTTTTTGCTTCCAAACTTGAAAAAGTCATTCGCCGGGTAGAAATTTGAGTGGAATGAGGAGTTCATCGCCGCCAAGGAGGCCTACTTTGCAGACCTCGAGAAAACGTATTTTTCAGGCAGGTGAAACTAGTTGGAGCATTGCTGGGTAAAGAGTATCGAGCTAAGAAGAGATTATCTTGAGAAATAAATGGCCACTTTTCCAGAATGTTCGTTTTTCTTTTGTAGGCTTAGTACTTACCGAACCGCGCTCGTACAAAGGAAAATAAGATTATAAGTATGCTATGAGTGTGAAACATTAACCCAACATCCGCAAACATATTGGATGCCTTCGAGCGATGGGTCCGGAGGCGAATAATTGAAGCGAAGCTAGATGGAGACCAATGGTGAATTCGATGGAACCATAAGCTGTATGAAATTTTTGACAAGCCGGGGATCTCAACGATTGTAAGACTACGGAAATTGGAATGGGCTGGCCGCATGAATCGTATGAACGGATCCCCAAAAAGGCATTCGTTGGGAGAACTGAAGGAAAGGACCAGTGAGGAAACCTAGGAAAGGCTGGTCTGACTCGGTCGATGAAGACAGTTCATCGCATCTCGGATTTCGAAATTGGAGGATGCAGTCGATGGACTGATACAACTGGAGGCTCTTGTTGCAAGAAGCGGTGGCAGTGCCCCGAAAAAGAAGATGAAAAAGATTCGCAAAATGTTTATGTCATTCGTCTTATCGGAAACTTTGGCTAAGATCCGATGCAAATTATATCGTTTGGTTCAAAAGATAGCCCATTAAGAAGCCAAAACTATAAGCTTAAAATTTGTGCCTGCAAAAAATTAAATGCCTTTAAATTGAATTTTCTATAAATATGAGGGTGGTTCAAATATGATGGAGGCAAACGCTGTAGATGGCGCGCATGTATGTTTTGAAGATCGTGACTTGAGTATGTGATAGCTGGATCCCTTACGAACAGTGTGGGATAGTTTTCATCGGGAGTGCATGCAAGTGCCGACCGCTATTGCGTAACGTGAAGGAAGGCGTTCAAAATGCGGAAATTTTTCTACGTTTTCGAAATCAGTTCGGTAGTGGTAGTCGCAGGGTGATAAATCCGGACTATAAGGGGGGTACTCCAGGACCTCCCGCCCCAATCCCGATATTGTATCGAGTGTGAAACGCGCGCTATGGGGGCACGCGATATCCTGGAGAAGAATCGCACTTCGGGCTGGAATGGTCCTCCGTTTCGAGCGATCAACGGGTTTCACGTGTGTTTTCAGAATATTAGAGTAGTATGCATCATTGATGGAACGTTGATTGCGCAGGAAATCGACGTACAGCACGCCCCGCTGGTTCCAGAACACAATACACATAACCTTACCCGCGGACATGGTTGTCTTCGCTTTGTCTGGCGCCCCCTCCTCCTTCTGCCTCCACTCTTTAGACGACACCTTGCTTTCGGGAGTTTAATAGTGTACCCATGTCTCGTCTGTCGTGAAGATTTGCGTTAAAAAAACGTCCCCTTCCACCTCGTATCGCGTCGGCAAGCTGTGACAAACTTCCAACCACGTGAATTTTTGCTCGAAATTCAACAGTTTAGGAATCCATCGCGCCGTTATTTTGCGATGTTGAACGTGTTCGTGGACGAGTTCAGCCGAAGTGTCTCGAACATTCATCCTACGGTCCTCCAAAATGAGTTGTTCTACGCGGAAAATGTTGTCTGGTGTGATGCTGGTTCGCGATCATTCTCGACGGTTTCGTGACCATCCTTGAATGCTTTGGCCCATTTAAACACAGCAGCCCTACTCAGACACTCATTACCGAACTGATTTCGCAAACGCAGAAAAATTTCCGTATTTTCAACGCCTTTCCTCACTAAAAAACGAATGACAATACGTTGCGCAATGGCGGTCGGCACTTGAAGTTCACTCATGGTCGTAGCACGCGCGTGAAACATGCACTCCCAGACGAAAACTATGCCACACTGTTCGTAAGGGACCCAGCTATCATATACTCAAGCCAAAACAAAACATACATGCGCGCCATCTACAGCGTTTGTCTCCATCATATTTGAACCACCCTCGTGCATAAATATTTTCATAAATATGATTTAGTTTCTATGAAACTTACACGATAAAATAGTCTTCTGTTGGACTACCTTAATATCTTACAATATTTCATAGAATTTAGGGGCCCCCATACTATTTTATTGAAAAAAATGTAATATTTACGTATCATGCTATTATTAACAGAGTTGTTTGAATTTTAATAAAGGTATTTTTTGGGTGTTGGGCTTATAAAGAACTACCTCCTCATCTACTTTCAGATTTTTCAGACTAAGATATTTAATCGCGAAGGGGGGTTGTACAAAGTTTTGCTATAAATGTCTGAAAATCCCTTGCACTCCTGGGATATAAAAACTTTTTAGAAAGCTCTCAGCAGGACATTTCATTTGATACCCTTCACGACCATCTGTGTCAACATTTTTTTCGGGTCACTTTTGACACACCCATTAAAGTTGGTGATTGTGACTTCTATAGTTTTTGAAATTAACTGCTGTGACACACAAACGGCAGGAAAGACAAATAGTGTAGCGAACATCAAAGCGACAAAGAACATCTATCTGTGAAACAGTATCGATAGCAACTTTCTATGATATGTATCTTTGTGATATTTTTCCTCCTTCTTGCTCGAGACCCTGAATTGTGAAGACGTATCATTAATAAACGTAATTAATATATTGTAATATATAGGAGATTTAAGTATTTTAATATCGGTTCAATTAGATTATGTATACTCATACATTACAATTTGTGACACCATTAGCTTGAACACATTGTAAGTGGAGTGCGTTAAAAACCCGGATACCCCAAAACTCCGCTGTCGAGACCCCTGTAGTTATCAGCGACTGGAAAACTAATGGCGTCGTAGTCAAGAACGGTCAGCGGTGACGCCCAAACATAGAGCCGTTTATCAATCAGCGATAAAAATACGGGAAAGATATTTTTCGTAGACACGGGCGCAAAAGTGTCGGTAATTCCCATCAAGCGTGGACGTAATAAAATGGATCAAATCCTATATGCGACAAACAGAACGACAATCGGTATATTTGGTGATCAAATTTTATTGGTTGACCTGGGACTGGGAAACCAAATTCGAGTATATGATTGAAAAAGGAATATATCGCCCTTCGAGTAGCCCATGGGTCAGCCGTCTTCATTTGGTCCCGAAGCAGTTAGGAAAATGGAGACCGTGCGGCAACTATAGGAGATTGAACTCTGTAGTCATTCCAGATCGATACTCGATAGCTAGTGTTGAAGGTTTCATCCATAACTTACATGGCATATTTTCGACGATCGACTTCTTCCGCGCTTATCACCAAGTTCCGGTAGCGGAAGAGAACATAGAAAAGTCTGCGATGATTACTCCTTTCGGGCTGCTCGAATTTCCGGAAATGCCTGCTGTCCAGACCTTCCATTCTAAATCAGTGGAAGAACACAAAAGGCACATTCGAGAGATATTCCGGCGATTTAAGGTCTACGGAATTAAAATGTATCCTACGAAATGCGAATTTGAAGATTCTGAAGTCCAGCATTTAGGATACCTAGTCAATAAAGTTGAAATACACCGCTAACCAAAAAAGTGGATCATCCAGCAATGCGAAAAACCACATACGATCCAATGTTTTAGGAAATATCTAGGTATGCTGAACTTCTACCGAATCTTCTATAGAAAGTTTCTGAAGAGCGCTGCTGAAACCTTAGCACCACTCAACGTTTATCTGCATGAATCTCAGAAAAATGATAAACGACCGTAGAATGCACCCCTAAAATTATTGATGCTATTGAAAAAAGCAAGCTATTATTAGCAAACGCAACTATACTAACGTATTCTGTAAAAAACGCACCACTAGCCATCGCAACGGATGCTTGAAGCTCCGTAATGTGTGTGTTGGAGCAGCCATTTAACAACCAGTGGAAACCGCTCAATAAGAAATGTAATAAGGCACAACTGAACTACAGCGTCAACGACAAAGAGTTGCTGGCTATATATGTTATTCTGCCATTAAATATTTTGGTGATCGGGTGGAAGGACGTCAATTCGTAATAAGAACTGATCACAAGCCAATATGCTACGCTTTTGATCAAATTTCAACAAAGGTGTCTCCCCAACAAATGCGGCAGTTGGAATATATATCGCAATTTACGATCGATATAATTCAAGTCAAAAAAGATTCCAATACTGTTGCTGATGCTCTTTTGCGACTAGACGTAATCGCAGAGAATAACTCGATCGATTTATCCGAAGTGGCTAGTGAACAAGAAAAAGACGAAGAACTGAAATTATTAAATTCTGAAGCTCGACTGGATTTGAAAATACTCAGGATGCAATTAAGTTAACTCTATTGCGATATGTCCACAGGAGCCGCACTACCAAAAATGCCAAAATTACTACGAATTCAAGCATTTAAGTCAGTATATCGGCTATCACATCCATGTGGGAAAACTACCAGTCGTCTGCTGTTAGCAAAATTCATCTGGCCGAACATGAGGGAGGATATAGCCAGTTGGGCAAAGGCATATATACAGTGTCAAAGAGCAAAAGTTAACTGACACGTGACAACGTTTCCACTTCAGTTTGCAGTACAAGACAATCGCTTTGACCACGTTTATATTGATATAGTGGGACCATTACATATGGCTAATAGCTACAAGTACGTGTTGACGTGCTTTCAAATCCTTAACGGATGGAAAGATGTTGCCACAACAGCTGTTTCGTTTCATCTTTTGCCACCCTGAAGACTACTCCGGCAACTACAGTTACTGATTGCACTGTTACAACCGATGCCCAAGCCAATGTCCTGATTTTTTCTATAACGCCCTCCGCCGCAGCCGCTGTTATTACCGATGAAACCGCTGCACCTACATAACAACTGCTGTCCCCGATGTGTCCCTAAAGCCGCTCTTTTGTCTCAACGACCCCTTTGGCTAACGAAGTCATCGAGAAATTGTGATCTTGGAAGAAAAGGAAGGAACTACTCGACATGTGATTAGTCTACCCGAAGCAGGTAGTCAACCGACCCAGACTGCTAAAACTCGACATATTGACTTTAGTGATGTTGAATATACGGTCAACAAAATCAGCGGCGATAACCACTATGATGTCTGGAGCTTTGCAGCCGATCTAGATGACTTTTTGACAACCGCCAATACAGATGATCACTTTAAGCTGTTATGCCTTCGACGTCTTCTCATGGGAACTGCGAAAGTCTTTCTCAGAACCACCCGTGCCGTAGACTATGCAAGCCTCCGAACCAAACTCATGGTGGAATTCGGTCGCAAGTTCACTGTACAAGACGTCTACCGCCAACTGGAAGCCCGTAGTTGGGATCAGAAGAACGAGACGTGGCAGTGATATGTTCTCGAAATGCAAGCAATTGCAAAACCCGCCCGACTTACCGAAATCAAATTAGTTAACCTCATCGTGGACGGTCTAAAGGTCCGCAATACTGAAGCATATTTACTGCTGGGACCACGCACTGTCTGACCGCTGAAGGAGTTACTTATGCATCACGAAAGGCGCATTACATCTGCTCTAAAGCGTGTTGTTAGCACTTGTGAAGTCACCGCAACTTCCTGCTAATTTGCTGCAACTTCCCGTGAATCTGCTGCAACGGTACCCAGATCAACTGCTGCAAAATCTGTTGTTACCGCTATCCTGGAAGAAACGCCACGCTGTTTTAACTCCACCAGACGGGGCCACTATCAAAGTTCTTACCCTTACGAGAAGCGTGCACCAGGTTCGTGCTTCAAATGTTGGGGGATTGGGCATCAACACCGAGATTGCCCGAACCCAACGAAAGTCATGCGAGTTATTCGCAACACCAACACCGCTGCCCACGTTTTTTTTTTTTTGTGTTAGGGAGGTGAAGGCATTTATGCCCGCCGAGTCTGGCAGTGTGGGACTCCCATGGAGGATACCCTTGGACTACCCACTAAACACCTCCCCTGTCAATCTGAGAACCTAGCCTGGAACCGTTTGACATATTACTTCGGGCCAGGTCTCGTTTTGTTACGCCGTGGGGCGCCTTCAAGCTGGGGAATCCCTTTCCTAGCGGGAGGGGAGAGGGGAAAAGGTAATGCCAGAAGAGCGATCCCCCAGCCCCAGCACCTCCGGCTGCTGCGAGTCCCTTTTATCTTTTAGGACTGCCCGAGCATAATGTGCCACCTGGTTCCATTTGTCAACCGATTCGAGCATCACCGCAACTATATTATCCGGGGTGAGCTCTCCCGTCTCCCTGTAGAGTTCCCTTCGCAGCCTGACCCACTTTGTACACGCAAAAAATGTGTGACAGGCATTGTCCTCCTCTCCTGGGCAAAACCGACAATCGGGAGACCGTGACTTACCGATCTTGTGCAGGTAAGACTGAAAACACCCGTGCCCGCTCAAAAGCTGGGTCAGATAGAAGTCAGTCTCACCATGCCTTCGATTTAGCCACGGTCTCACATCCGGGATGAGGCGCGCAGTCCACCTTCCCTTCGTGCAATTCCTCCAAGACTGCTGCCAATCGTTGAGCGAGCGTTGTCTCTCCTCGCGGACAACCATCTCCCTCGCATCCTCGTTTCGGCGCAGGTAAATAGCGCGGCGCTCTCTAGCAAGGAGGGCGACAGGTATCACGCCTGCAATCACTCTCACCGCCGAGTCGGAGACTGTTGGATACGAAGATCCAATTCTCAGTGCTCCTCTTCTCTGTACCTGTGCCAATCGTTTTCGGTATACCTCCTTGCTGAGAGCGTCGCCCCATACCTCTGCTGCGTACAGTAGCACTGACCCTACAGCACTCATCAAGAGGCGTCTTCTTGATGGGCTGGGTCCCCCTACGTTGGCCATAAGTCGACTCAGGGCCGATATTCCCGAAGCAGCCTTCTCAGCCGTTGCCCTGGTTTGCTCAGAGAAACTCATCTTCGAGTCGATCAGTAGCCCCAGGTACTTCACCGCTGGCTTCGATTCAATTTGTGTGTCTCCAATACTGATCATCCTTACTCTAGGGATTCTCTTTTTTGTCAAGATGACCACTTCGGTTTTCTCCAGTGCTAAACTGAGCCCGCCACTCGTCGCATTAGCATACCTAGCCTAAGTTGCGCTTGTTCAACGGTGCGTCCGGCGACCAGAGCCGCAACATCATCCGCATACCCGACCAAGCGCGACTCATCTGGCATCTCAAGTCTCAGTAGCCCGTCGTAAGACACTTTCCACAGGTCCGGACCAAGGATAGATCCCTGGGCAACACCCGATGTAATTTCCATCCTTCGTTGGCCCTGTGTCGTGTCGTAGAGCAGGCTTCGGTCCTTTAGGTAGTTCCTCAAAAGCCGCATTAGATATTCTGGAACTTGAAAAGAGTTTTCCAGCGTGTCCAGAATATCCACCCATCTAGCGGAGTTGAAGGCATTCCTGACGTCGAGTGTCACCAACAGGACGATCCGTCGCTTGCTGCGACTATATGCCTCTGCCTTTTGGACCGCGTTCACCACCTCTGCAATCGCATCAATGGTCGAACGTCCTGCTCTAAAGCCGTACTGCCGAGGAGATAGGTCCCCAGCAGCACGAATCGCGTCAGTGAGTCTTCCCTTGATGAGTTTTTCTAGCACTTTCCCAGCCGTGTGTAGCATGCATAACGGGCGGTATGCAGACGGCGATTCGGGATTTCCCTTCCCCTTGCTAACCAGCACGAGCCTCGCCACAATCCATCGTACCGGGAAAACCCCGTCCCGTAGGCAAGCGTTGAATGTGCTGAGCAGCAAGTCATGACAATGGTGATAGACGAGCTGCGAAACCTCAGCTGAAACACCATCTGGACCTGGAGCCTTCCTCGCTTTCAGGGAGAGGACTGCCTCCTCCAGTTCCAGCTGTGTGAAGAGTGGGCACTCGACCGCTGTTTCACCACGGACAGCGTCAACACGGACGGGATGGGCGGGGAAGAGTCCCCGCACTATCGCGTCCATCTTTTCCGCGTCATGTATACAAGGCTTCCGTAGGGCACCAAGTTTCCCCATGACCAGCTTGTAGCCAAGGCCCCACGGATCCCTATTTACATCGTCCACGAGGTCTTGCCAGCATCGGGCCTTGCTCTTGTTAATAAGCCGGCGAAGATATTTCCTGCCGGGCCTGTATGCTGCTAGCCTAGTGTCTGCCTCCTCCCGCGTTCGCGCCCGCTGGGCCTCTCGCCGAAGTTTGTGACACTCGCTTCTTTGTTCGGCGATCTCGTTTGACCACCAGTATACTGGAGGCTTACCGTGTCGGGGTCTCTGACGGGGCATGGAAGACTCGCAAGCAGCTATGATGGTACTCATAGTTGAGTTCACCAAGTCCTTGGCTGTAGGCCCTCCACTCCCTAGTGGAGCTCCCAGCAACGCCGCCTGCCGTAAGTGCGTCAGCGAACCTCTCAACGTCCATCCTCCCAGTCCTCCATCCGAGGATTGAAGTTTGGGCATATGCACGCAGAGTGGCACTGTCGTGAATCTCAACCGCTATATACTGGTGATCACTAGCCGAGTAGTCCTCTAGTACTCGCCAGTTGTGTACTCTAGGTACCAGGGACTCCGAAGCGAGTGTCAGATCGGGTATGGTTCCCACGCAACCCCAGCGGCGGAAAGTAGGGGTGTTAGCAGTATTTAGGACAAAAAGCGCTGTTCTGGCCGCCATGTCCAAGATTTGCTTTCCCCTTGGGTCGGATTGTGGCATACCCCATTCAATGGCTCTAGCGTTGAAGTCTCCCCCGACCAGCATGTGGCCCTCTGTGTTCGAGACAGCGTCCTCCAGGGCATCGAGTTTGGTTCGAAAAGATCGCATTGCCTCGTTAGGCGTCAGATAAACACTGAAATATGTTATCCCTGAACACCGCACCCACACAAAACCATCCCCGCGTCCATGGCCCTGCACCTGAAGGCGGGCGCTGTCTCGAACCCAGATGGCCGAGGTACTAGATTTGTCAGGGTACCACGCTTGCGAGTCCTTGTTATGATGTTGCTCGCTCAGCAACAGGAGGTCAGCTTTCTTATCCCTCGCAAACTGCTCAAGTAGGTCCTGGGCGTTTGTGCCACCCTACGTTGACGGATCTAAGAACGATAGTGATATAACTGACGATGAAACGAACAGCGCCATCAGCGCAATTAATCTGGTAAGTGTTGCTTTTCCGTATAGTCGGGGAGAATACAAAAAAATGGTAAATGTAGGAAATGCGTCGATGAAAAACGTATGGTAAGGTCGATGCCTATATCAAATTTCGTAGACAATGTAGAAAGATTCCTCTTTTGGTGATTCCAGATGAAACAGTACCCATAATCTTAGGCTGCAATTCCCTAAAGGAATTTAATATTTATCTTCATGAATTCAAAGATATGAATACCCAGATGGATAGTCATAGGAATAAAGTGTTTGAAAAAGACAAACGCTTTTTCTATGGCTTCAAACTGACAAATAATAAAGGATTGACCGGTCCATGTGTTAAATACGAACCTCCTGAGGAAGCCATCTACGAACTTAACAACATTAGATCTACTGATAAAAATTCGGCCAACGCTTTTGCACCCGTCAGACTTTACTACATTACCCCCAGATAACACAGAAACCCTAGAAATAAATATGTCCCTGAGCAAAAACCACACTGAAGCCCTTAGAAAGACCATTTACGAAAAGTATTTGAACCCAATGAATCTCATTGTAGCGCCCCATCACTATCAGATGGAAGTTCACCTAAGTAATAACACTCCGTTTCACTGCACGCCACGAAGATTATGTTACCACGAGCGAACAGAAGTTCAGAAGATCACAGAAGAGCTACTAAAGAAAGGGATAATTAGACCCAGTAATTCCCGATGCGCTTCTGCCAAAGTCTTAGTTAGGAAGATAAGCGGTGAATTGTGAATGTATGTGGAGCCCTAAACAAACGACTATACGAAACAATTTTCCACTGCCACTTATAGAAGACTATTTCGATTATTTGGCAGGAAAGAAGGCCTTTTCAAGTTGAGATCTGCATAATGGATTCCATCAAGTTAGAATGGTACCTGAATCTGCAAAATACACAGCATTCGTAACTCCAAACGGTCACTATGAATACTTGTGGATGTCCTTCGGACTGAAAAATGCTCATACTGCATTCCAGCGCCTTATATGCCAAATACTTGGAGATAGGCTCGAGTCTGGACCCAATGTCGTCTACACGGACTAAATATTGATCGCAACCTCATCCCTTGAAGACCATATTGAGCTGCTAGGTCGAGTCTTAAAACGTATTACCGAAAAGAATCTTGAGTTGAAAATTGGGAAAATGTAGATTTGCGTTTGAAGACATCGAGTATTTAGGTTACTCTGTCAGTGCCTCTGGAGTGCGTCCAAGTGAGGCACATATAAAAGACATCAAGCAATATCCTAGACCGAGGAAGCAGACCTGCTGCGGATTGTTCTCCTGTTTTTTGCAAATTCATCCCGTCATTCTCAAAAATAGCCAAACCGCTGCAATACCTCACCCGCGAGGGTGTAGCCTTCGAATTCACTGACGAATGTAACGCGGCCTTGAATGTACTGCGCACTAAGTTAGCCGCTGCCCCATTATTAGCAATTTACGATCCGAAAAAAGAAACTGAACTTCATTGCGATGTTAGTTTCTCTGGCTACGGAGCAATATTGTTACAAAGGCAAGTAGATAATAAGTTTCACCCTGTACTATTTTTTTCGAATGCTACCAAACCCACTCAATCTCGTTATCACAGTTTCCAACTGGATATGTTGGCCATTATCTTTGCACTGAAGCGCTTCCGAGTTTATTTAGAAGGCATAGCTTTTCAGATAATAACAGATTATAACTCTCTGATACTCGCTCTTAACAAAAGATATATGAATCCAAGAATCGCCAGAGAGAATTATAATTACACAATACAGCACCGAAGCGGACTATCCATGGGTCATGTAGACGCATTGAGCCTGTGCTACACTTCTTGCCCTTCTTCAAATTACAAATCAACAGCTGATACTGATTCTAGAGCTACTATTTCTGATGCAAAACGGATGACGGATCCTTGGCGCGTCAGTTGCGCTCTTAATCACGCTCAACTTGACTTATCCTTAGACCATTACCCCGAATCGACCAAACCCAGTACTAGTGCCCCTTGCTGTCCTGTCCTAATGCCCGCTGTCCCTTATACCAGCATTGACGACCCTTTCATGTATCCTGCTGTTAAAACCAATAATTACGTACAAGATTCTAATGAGAATGCTGGCATCTCCGCAGGCGCACCACACGGAAGCACAACTGATGTAACTGATCAAGTATTAGCCACTGTTGACAGTGACGTCTTAAACTTTTTGATTCAAGTCACGCAAAACCGGGACGAACGCATCCAAAAACTTCGCGAATAACTAAGATTATATCCAGTCCCAGGCTACCAGTTATTGGACGGTCTTGTCTTTAGAAGAAATGAATCCGGACAAACGCAAATGTACGTACCATTTGAAATGGAGGATAATATGATTCGTTTGACGTATGAAAAGATTTGTCACCTAGGAATAGAAAAAACTTATAAGTAGCTGAAGAAACACTATCGGTTTCCGAACCTGAAAGGAAAAGTCGCAAAATTCTTAAGAAACTGCGTAAAATGTATTATGTACTCGCCATTGCATCATTCCAATGAACATAATCTCTATAATATACCGAAGGAACCAATATAATTTGATACTGTACACTTGGACCACTTCGGGCCTTTACCTACTATCAACTCAAAGACGAACACATATTGTAAGTTGTAGATGGATTCACTAAATATGTTAAACTGTATCCAGTTAACTCGACAAGTTCACGAGAAGTTATCAATAGCCTTGATAAATATTCTAGTTATTACAGTCATCCCAGATGTATAATAACTGACCGAGGAACTTGTTTCACCTCTTTGTATTTTAGCACATACTTGGCTAAACAGAACATCGATCATGTGAAAGTTGCCGTCACCTCTCCACAAGCCAACGGGCAAGTGGAAAGGGTAAAACCTATGCTTGCTAAACTTAGTGAGCCCATGTATCATGCCGACTGGTCTAACCTTTTGTCCCAGATTGAGTATGGCATTAACAATACCATCCACAGCACCACTAAGCAGTCTTCTAGTAAACTTCTGTTCGGGATATAGCAGAGAGGTAAAATTGTGGATGAATTAACTGAATATTAAAGCGAGAAGATAGATGAGGAATCAGATCGCAACCTAGATGATCTCAGGGCACGCGCTGCCTCTGCCATTGAGAAATCACTACCTCCAGTACTTCCAGAAACCCAGCAATCCGCCCCAAATTTATGATGTAGCAGAATATGTCGTCATTCGTAACGAGACACCACCGTTGGCGCGAATAAGAAATGTAAGTACCGCGGACCGTACCTTATACACAAAATATTACCAAATGACCGATACGTTATTAAAGACATCGAAAATTGTCAACTGACTCAGTTGCCTTATGACGGAATCGTAGAATCCTCGCGAATCCGTAGGTAGCTTTCACAGGGATCTGGACCACAAACCACAACAGAAGCACAAAGCAACACAAACCCTTTTGAAACCGCATTGTCACTTTAAATTTGCTTTTCATATTGTAACCTTAGAAAAGAAAGAGAAAAACCCGAATTGTCACTTCAGATTTGCTTTTCGTATTTCGACAATTAGTCGAGGTCGACTAACTAGTCAGGTTAGCCGAGCTTTAATGAATATTTAGTTTGTATAAAAATCACTAGTTCATGCTTGTATAAGAACTATTAGTCAGTGCATGAACCATTCTACTACTGTAGTCCGAATTGAATTGTACAGGGATAGGTAAAAGAAAGGAGAAGAGACGGAAAAGAATTGACAGAAGGATTCGAAATACAACCGCTGAGCTAACTAGACGGTTTATTTATTTATACGCGAGTTTGTAAAGTTTTAAAAGAAGGGCGATTATAATAAAAAAAAATTTATTTTGCAAATGAATAAAGAGTCCAATCCATTTGAACACTTGCTTTGCCAAGTGGCCGCATTGGTAAATTACTTGTGATTGATAAGAAATGTAAGACAAATGAAAGTAGTTTCATTTAGTACGGATGTTGTTTGCTAAGATTTATATTATCTTTATTTTGTTCCTTTACAGTTTTAACACATACAAAGTTAAGCTAGTCGAACCAGATTTCAATTTAAAGCTCATAAGTTTTCATATGAATAGGGTTCATTGTTAATACGAAACACGTTAACATATCACTAACTATGACTCTTTATATGGAGAAGGAACAAAATTCAGGAATTCATAAACAAAATGCTAGCGGGTCTGTCCAGAATGTAAAGGGTGGTCCAACCAAAACGCACGATATTAATTGTAAATATAACAAAAAGATTTCAGAGGATTATGTTAATATTTTTTATTATAATAGAAGGATCTATGACAATTATGTGTGAAACAAAATATCGCCCAATGCTCGCCACGGCTACGGTTGCATACTTCTATCCGATGGTCCATATTTTTAGTGACTCTGAGACATAATTGAGGTTCAATGTCGTTAATGTGCTGAATTATCTCATTTGAGAGGTTCAATGTCGTTAATGTGCTGAATTATCTCATCCGTTAGCTCTTGAATTGTTCTTGGCTTATAGACATACACTTTTTCTTTTAAATATCCCCAGAGAAAGAAGTCCACCGGTGCCAAATCACATGATCGTGGCGGCCAATTAACATCGCCACAACATGAGATAACACAGCCATTGAATTTCTCGTGCAAAAGAGCCATTGCTTCGTTGGCTGTGTGGCAAGTGGCACCACCCTGTTGGAACCACATATCGTTCAGGTCCATAACCTCAATTTCTGGCCACAAGAAGTCCGTTGTCATCTTGCCATAGTGAACGCCATTCCCGGCCGGCTTGGCCGTCCTTGTTTTCGAAGAAGTACGGCCCGATGACGCCGCCAGCTCATGACCCGCACCAAACAGTCACTCTTTGTGGATGCATCGGCTTTTCAACAATCACTAATGGACTCTCATTTGCCCAAATGCAGCAATTCTGCTTGTTAACGAATCCACTGAGAAGAAAGTGTGCCTCGTCGCTAAAGATGATTTTTTTTGTAAAGTCACCATTCCCTTCTGCCTGTTCAACCAACCATTCGGCGTATTGCTGACGCTTGAAATGGTCAGTAGACTTTTGAGTCAATTGAACCTTGGAAGCGTGTAAATTCAAATCATTATTCAAAATTCGCATCAGTGATATTCGTGAGATGTTCAATTGTTGGGCACGAAGGCAAGTCGAGGTTGACGGCTCTTCTGCCACACTATCGCGAACAAAAGCAATGTTTTCCGCAGAACGAACTGAGCGAGCATGCACAGGTGATTTCACATTTCCTACAGATTCGGTTTGCTTAAATTTGCACACAATTCTCCCGACTGTGGACACATTTGGTCGATTATGCTGACCAAAAAAATCACGAATTGCACGAAATGTATTTTGATTTGGATGCCCATTTTCGTGAAAGGCTTCAACAACCTTAAAGCGCTGCTCAATTGTGTATCCCTCCATAGTTGAATTTGTCAAACACTGAATCAAAGAAATTTCAAATTATTGGCAAAAAACTTGACGTTAAGGTGTGACTCATAATTAACATCGCGCCTTATGGTTGGACCACCCTATATTTCTTTCGTACAGTTTATATGAAAGAAAAATATATTCAAAAAAAAATCCCACTGCTTACAAACCCTAAATAATAAAAAATTTCAATATTTGGACACAAAAATCCCTCTAATTTGTATTTTTTCTCGATTCGCTTGCTAATTTTTCAAACTCATGTTGAACCGAAGCCATCGATCAATGTCCTTATTTTTGTTCATAATAAATCTGTATCAACTTTTCCAGCAAGTGACATTAACACAAACCAACCGCCTCCTTGGATTTATGCAAAAAACTGTTCATATCTTCTTAACTCCAGAAATTTCCCAGTCAAATCAATTTAGAAATGGACTCATCTGTCTTCAAAGGTTTTTCATTTTGCTGAGATAAAACGCACCTGTATTCAATTCTCATTTTCCCTACAGCCGTTACACGTGCTTCCTCCAAAAAATATGCATTATGAATGTACACACACACAGAGCCAGGTAAGTCTTATCCATGCCGGAAGCTTCAGATGGCAAAGGTAGTTGGCGATGGTACCGAAAGCAAAGCAGCCAGAGAATACCGAAAATGAAGAATTTGCCTGAAGGGTATCGCAGCTACTACTCATAGTAGCCTTATTCTCTCTTATCATCACAGCCACTGAAGCGTGGTACGCAGGAAATATCTATCACAAGGCCACCTACTCCCTCCCTCCCTAGAAGATTGTTGGACCTGACTTCATGCATCTCTATTCTACATACCGACACCAACCGCGTCTGGGTTGAATTTCTCTATGAATTTCAATTTAGCTGTAAAGCTAAAGAAATTGGTGAATTTGTTGTTACATCAAACCCAAGAGATTCCACCATTTATTTTGTTATAAAAGAGAAGTTATGCGAGGATGAGCTCCTTTTTACCATAAATTCATTTAGTCGTCGGCCGCACATCAATCACGGGTTGCTATCATTATTTATGATAGTCCTTGGAGCCCTGAAGCCAACAAACCTTCTTCTGTAACCACTTGAACAAGGAAGTGTGAAAAATTAGTGGTTGATATTTCCGTATGAAGTTGTTAAATGTTGAAATTACGCGTTTGGTCACAGTAAAGTTCAGGTTTTATCGCTTACTTGAAAGAGGATGCCTTTAAACGTGAGAAGAACACTCATGTCTTATCAACAATTCTCATAAAATGCTTTTGAGTTGATAATTTGTTCTGTCCGATTTGAGGCGGAAATGAATTTATGACTTTGGCCACTTAAATTCCATACAGATCCTTCTTCCCACTCTCACGTGTGTGGGCAATATTTCCTTATTCTTCCAGAAGATTCTCTTCACGAAATTAATGAAATGTCACGTATATTAGATCGCAATTGCCCGATCTAGAATTATCCTTAAATTTAAATTAATATCGGTACTTTGTTGAGGCGTGTGATGGATGAACAATTTTAAAATGATGATGATCATCGCGATGACGATAATAGCGATAGAACGTTAATTGTTTTGATTGATGTTTGAATAAAAACGGGCGTTTAATTATTTTAATGGAATATTTTCAACGCCGTGTGGCAACTTCATCATTATTATCCTGATGCCATTACTTACTGATGTGAAGTTAATTAGGATTCTAAGAGAATGATGGAATCTTCTTGATTAAAGAGTCATCAGATAGATATCTTTCATCAAAAGGATACACGAGTATACTTTTTGTGCGTGGGAGTTCCCTTTTTGGATTATAATAAATTATTAGACTCTACATTGGAATAATATACTCAAGTTAATCTCAGATTTGTATAGAATTTGCAGAAGGGAAGGAATTTGGTTGAAATTTATATAAATGCATCTTTCATTGCTTCATATACGAAGAGAGAATTATTTATTATGTTAGTATTATCTTTAAGTAAAATTTACTTATAAGCCAGCTTGACTAATTATCTTCTTCCTCCTTTCAGGTGAGTGCAAATGATTTACCGGTATTATAACTCACTGTAAGTAGAGTAATTGATATTGTGGCCAATAAAGTTAATCTACCATATAGTATACGAGTACTAATTCATGCAAGACCCTTATTTGAGTCCATGGCAACTACTGGTATTGGCAATCCTATCGTGTTATCCACGCCGCAGTGTTTTTAAGATACTTCAATGTTTGTTGAATAATATGCTCTAAATGTTTTATTCCAAAACATGTAAGCATTTTAGATAACATATTCTACATAGAAAAGTAAAGTTATCACATTCCAAGTAGGGAGTGCTTCCAGACTGAGAGCCACTAGACAAGGAGAGCAACTCGTCCTGTGTTTGCCAAAGTAAGAAGTAGTCAAAATTATAAAAGTTTCCCTATACAAACGTATACACTAAAGAGGAAGGCACCACACAACTTTAAAACTCGGAAGAAAGGTATGGGTTTCCAGTGTTCGTAATATTTGTTGAAATGAGAGTTTCAACCACCAGGGGCATATCCTGTAAACCATTCCTGTTCAGTACAGCAAACGCATGACCCAGATTTTTGCCGTTTTTCCTTCTGTACTGAAGAAACTTTTTGGATCTTGCTTTATGAATTTTCAATTACTTTCCTTTATTTATTTATTTTTTTGATTGATAGTAAGGTTGCAGAAACCATAAATTTGCTTAAATGGCTTATATGCATTGAATTGATTTAGCTGTGCGGCTTTATGCTCACATATTATATTAGGTTTTCATATAAGTTTCTTTCGCTTTGTTAATAAGAAAAGTACAAACGATAATTTGTGTTATATAAATTTTTATTAAATTATGCAATATATGACCGATTCTGAGCTATAACCTCTCTCCATCTTTCCGGAAGCCTCACAATGCCTGCTTTCCAAAAATTCTAAGATGATGAAAATACATTTTTTTCTTTCATTTTTTGAATTAATTTCGGTAAAACCAGAAGAGAATTTTTCAATGAAATAAATAAATTATAATCTAAGGGGCAATGTCAAGAGAGTATGGAGGATGTCGTAAAACATCCCAGTCAAATGATAATGATTTATTTCTGACGAGTAAAGACAGATGTGAAATAATTTCTCATCGTCCGTTTCGTTTGTTCGAGATTTCCCCAGAGGAAACCGAAACCGAGCTCTCATCGGTTGATTGTCGCGAAGTCTTAGAATACGCCAACGGACTGGACCCAATAAGTCAACAAGTTGGTACACTTTAGTCTACTCTGAGGTGACTGTTGGTAGGCTAGCTAGTTCGGAGAGGAATTTCGGTCCAAGGTCTTCCGCGAGCAGACTTACTCCGAATACAATTTTATCAGCCACCGAATCAAACGCCCGATTAAAATGTGTCAAAAAAAACCTGCATCAAAACGATTCTACTTTACTTTAACTAATTCATTTCCATTTCTTTCGGACTGTGCGGCATGTCCCAAAGAAAAAGAACGACAAGAAACATCTTTTACCAAAAACCACGCGTTCCCGAATATTCAACGACACGGTGCCAGAACTGCTCGAATCCCAAACCAAATCAATTAAAGCCATTTACAGCACCGCCTACTGAACCGAACCACCGTACCGATCGATCGCGGATTGTTAAAACCCTCCATCGTCGGTGGCATACTCAACTCCCGTCTTCTTTTCCTTCTGAAAAAGAACGACTAACGACGAAGAGGAAAGAGTATGGTTATTGTTTTTTGTACCGCGATAAGGTAATTTTCTTACCGCCCAATTCACATTTAGTACTTTCCTAAATGTGCCGGAAGCAAAGATATATTTCTAGTGCAGTACTAGAAATATTCTAACTCCTTTAAGTCGTAACAAAACACCAGAGTGTGCTGGGAGCAAAGCTAAAATCTAGTGCAGTACTAGAAATATTTCGAATCCTTATGTCATAGCAAAACACCAGAGTAAATAAAATAAACTTTGCTTAACGCGGAAAAAACTACAACTGAACTTATTTCCTAAAAGCTTAAATTTAAATACAACATTTCCTCATTCTAAAATTTCTTACTCTAAAATTCATAACGGAATTTCCCATGAAAATTAAACGCGCTCAAGTTGCAATTTCTGCTCGCGGGCGAATGAGTGATGTGATACATGATGTATATGAATTTTTAATGCATGTGAATTTAACTTATCGCGCAAGTAATAGGGGTACCGGTTTTCTAACAGATGGCGTAACTTGATTTTTATTCCAGTGACTCACCTTCCCAAATATGTGTTGGAAAGCTACTGTCATATAGATTCAGAATCAGTATGTGTCATTTAGCTGAAGCGTAAACAACAATACGAATTTTGTGCCGAATAAAGTGTTTTGCGGGGAGTACTTCTTCATAGAAGAAAAAGGCTGCCGAAAGTCATCGTATGTTGGTGGAAGTGTATGGTGTGCATTCTCTAGCTGAGCGTACGTGCCAGAAGTGGTTTGCACGGTTTAAAAGTGGCAATTTTGATTTGAAGGACGATGAACGGCCCGTACAGCCAAAAAAGTTTGAAGATCACAAATTGGCGACATTGCTCGACCAAGATCCATCCCAAACTTGCAAAATCACTTGGCGTCGCTCAACAAACTATTTCCGATCGTCTAAAAGCAATTTTTCACAATAAAGCTTCAATTTTCGAAAACAAACCGCATGAACCGGTACCCCCATTAATTTACTTGGATTTTGTTGCTTTCGCTATCGTAAGCGAACATCCTCTCCCTCTTTAAACAAACTGTTCAAGATGGATTTCTGGATTCACTTGGAATTCCTCAGCATTCTAGCAAGTATCGTTCATTTTTTTGAAGGTAGTTTATCGTCTCTGACATTTCTCCCGCATGCTCATCATCCAAAATGCCGAATAGCGAATGAGCGATGTTACCGAAAATGTTGAGAGGGTATCGTTTCCCTCGATAATGGCCTTGTTGACGAAGTAACTCGTTATTCTCTGTTAATTCCATAACCGTGTTTGTAAATTGAGCCAGCGTTGGTGCACAGGAATGCTTATTTACTATTTTGCCGCAGAGATGATCTAGGTTTTCAATCCCTTTATTTACAGTGGCTAGCTCCTTCCAGTAGTTAGTCATGTTGTAGTAAATAACTAAATCCCATTCGTCGGATGACAAGTGAGTGAAACCCATTTGTTCAAAATACAAACCAGGTTCTAATTTGAACGGTGATATTGTTGCCTGATTGTTTCCTAGTTCCGGCAAGACAAGGCATGTGAATAATAATAGGCTGATTGGGAGCTGTCTTCCCGCGGTTTTTGGGAAGAAGGTGGACCTTCAGTTGGAAGTGAACTTGTTTCGACTGTATTTGTCGTAGAGTGTGGGGACGCTGTGCTGGTGATGTTTTCTTTATTGGTTTCATCCTTCGCTTCTGCGTCGACCTTTACTGGTAGTGAAGCAAAATTGTGGACTCCCTTTTGCGAACACCTGTAGCCGTTTTTACGATTTCAACTCGGACTGAACCATCATTTCCTTTTATAGTCTCCAGTATCCGACCATGCAATGCAATAGCCTGCATGGCCGGAAGATTGCTGTCCTTTATTATAACCATCATGCCTGGCTGGGCGTTCTGGCATTGTTGCTTCCATTTGGTTCGATACTGCAGCTCGGTTAAATATTCTTCGACCAAAATTGATTCTTGAGGTGAAGAGTGCGTTTTCAGTGTTGATGTCGATCTACTCGCTGTGGGCTTTCAGTGAATTCGGCAGTGCTTGTTAACGGTTCACCTATTAAAAAATGTCCTGGGGTCAGCGCAGTCAGGTCGTTCGGATCCGAAGACATTGGCGTGATAAGTCGTGAATTGAGTACCGCTTCTACTTGCACTATAACCGTCGACAACTCCTCATATATCAGCGAATTGTTGTTTAGGCTGCAAAAAAGCAAGTTTCTGGCAGACTTGACGCTTGCCTCCCATAGTCCACCGAAATCTGGAGCTCTTGGTGGAATGAAATGGAATTCGGTTCCTCTCAGTGTGCAGAATTTGTTAATTTATTCTTCCGCTTCCTTTGAATATATCACTGGTCGAAGTTCTTCCAGTTGGTTTCGAGCTCCTACAAAGTTTGTAGCGTTGTCGCAATACAAATGTTGGCAGTTTCCACGTCTGCCCACAAAGCGTTTCAGCGCGATGAATGCGTTAGTTGTCAAGTCGCTTACCATTTCTAAGTGCACTGCCTTTGTTGCAAAGCAAACGAATAACGCTACGTAACACTTTCGAGGTTTCTTTCCTCTATCTTTGTAATGAATCCAAAATGGGCCGCAAAATCGACTAGTAATGACAGACATTAGTATGAATGTCTGTCATTACTAGTCGAGTAAGTGTGTCATTGTATGGTAACAACATTGGGCGTTTTGCATCATATGTGATGTTAGCTTCTTGTAATTGTCCTCCAACCCTGATAACACCATTCTTGTCCAAGAATGGGGCGAGTGAACTTAAGTTGTTTTGCTTGTCTACTATGGCCGTTTTTTCGAGGGAGGCTAACTCTTGTGAGAAGTTTCGGCGTTGTGCTTCCTTTATAAGTTGTGCCGTGGCTGTATCCAATTCGGTAGGATGAGCGTTTGAACCCTCTGCTTCTAGTGTTATTTACGAACCGAAGAACATAAGCAAAAATCCTTTGCAAATGTTGAAAAGAATTCCGGTGGTCGATCGTAGACAGTATATCTCTTTCGTTTGCAACTGAAAGTGCTACCTTTGCTTGCTACGTTTCTAAATTTGTTTGAAATTTTTGATTCCTTGGCCACAGGCTTTCACCGCCATGTAGAAACCTCGGCCCATAAAATCAAAAAATATTATTCTTCAATTTGTTGGGTGAGATTCCACGGGAAAACAAATCGGCAGGATTTTCCTTGGATAGTACATGTCGCCATTGTTCAGCTGTGGTAAACTCCTGTATAGCTGCTACTCGGTTTGCAACGAAGGTGACGTATGATGATGATGGGTTCCTCAGCCAGGCAAAAATTACCTCAGAGTCCGTCCAAAGTGTGCATGGAACATAATTCCATTGTAGTTCTCTTTTGACCCGAGTAGCGAGCTAGGTAGTGAGTGTGCAGCTTGAAGCTCCAAACGCGGAATCGTTGTAGCCTTAATTGGCGCTACCTTTGATTTGGCACATAGCAGTCTCACGACCACGGTACCGTCAATTTGCTGTAATCACACGTATAAAGCTGCACCGTATGCCTTCTCTGATGTGTCGCTGAAAGCATGTAATTCAATGATTCGCAGGTTTTTGCCCGAAAATACATGCCTGAGAAACTTGATACCTTCAAGGCATTGCAGTTCTCCATGAAATTTGACCCAATAGGAATACACCTCTATTAGTACAGCTGTGTCCCAATCTATCTTTAGATTCCATAATGCCTGAAGAAATATTTTGGCTTTGGTCACCACTGGGCTCATTACTCTTAATGGGTTGAAGAGATGCCCAATGTCAGAGGACACTGTTCTTTTGGTTACTTTACTGTCGCTGGGCTAGATTGTTTTTACGCAGAAGTTGTCCTCTTGGGGAAGCCAGATTTTGCCCAACATCTTTGCATGGAAGCTTTTTTGCCGTTTATGTTAAATTGAACTGCTTGGTCCTCTTTTAGAATGACCTGAAGTAGCCGACTATGGTTTGCGCACCACTTCCGCAATTTGAACCCTCCTGATTGAAGCAATTCCTTTAGTTGTCTTTGTACTGCGAGGGCTTCCGTTAGACTGTTAGCTCCCGCCATGACGTCATCGATGTAAATATTATTCTTTATCGTTTGCTAACCCAATGGGGCTGATGTTTCAGCTTGTGCTGCTATTTGCCTGAGGCATTTTATGGCTAAGTATGGAGCCGTTGTAATGCATTTTGTCACCGTAGTTAGTTGGTAACACTTAACTGGTTCATCTGAATGGTCTCTTCAAAATATTAATTGAAATTTCTTATCTTCTTCCTTCACTCTTATTTGGCGGGACATTTTCTCGATGTCCGCCGTAAATACAAACATAACAGAATGGTAAATCCAGTGACCAGAACCACGTTCAAGGAGATATTCGTAGACGTTTTCGCTGAAGCATCAAGTACCACTCGCAGTTTAGTTGTGGTACTTTCTGGTCTTATGACACAGTAGTGCGGCAAGGAGTAATGGGTGCCTGCTAAATATCGACCTTCTTCATGTGTCCCAACTGATGGTATTCCTTCATGAAGTCGGTGTACTGCTGTTTAAGCGATTCGTTCTTTTTCATTTTGCGTTCCAAAGCCAGAAAACGTTTAAATGCTGTCTCTTTGGAGGTACCCAACAACTTAGGGTCTTTCATGAATGGTAATTTTACAACAAATCGTCCATCTTGTCCCCGCCTGGTATTAGCAATGAAGTGTTCTTCAAAACCTTTTTCTTGCTGCGTAAGATTCGAGCTAGGCCCCACTTCGTCCAGCTTCCAGAACTCTTGCAGTCTTTCTTGAAGTTCGCCGCAATCATGACTGCAGATGCCGCAGCTGAATGTGCCACTCGTCCGGAGACAATCCATCCGAACACGGTATTCTGTATGCTTGGTAATTTCTTCCCCAATCGTATTTGTCCAACCGAAAGTATCGGCAAAAAGTTTTCTGCTCAAATGAGAATATCAATTTTATTAAAGTGATTGAATTAAGGATCCGCAAGCGACACATTCTGGGGAATAGGCCATGATACTATGTCAATGAATTCTGACGGTTGATAAGTTGTAATTTGCTGTATAACAAAAGCTTCGATTCTCGCTGAGATTTCTGTTGTCCTTGACCGTAACAAATATTTTACTATGAATTGAACCTTTTGAATTCGTTGTCCAATCTCTTGTACACACAATGCTTCGGGAACTTCCTTCAAACCAAGCCGTCTGACTAGATCCTTAGTGATAAAATTTAATTGAGGCCCTGAGTCAAGAACAGCCCGACATTCAAGTTCTCGACCATCCACAGTCAATACCTTGACGAGTACAGTGCTCAGCAAGATGTTCTACCTCCGGGTGTTGATGGTTTTCGCTGCTAGGCTAGTTAAGTTTGATGGCATTGTCGATGTTTCTGCTTGTGCTAGAGGTAAAGTAAAGCTTGACTTGGTACCCTGATAGCCGATGTGCAAGAATGTATTATGCCATTGCGAACACTTCTTGCAGCCTCGAAGCGTACACTGTTGACTATTATGGACCGCCCTCAAACAGTTGTAACACAGATTACTTTCCTTCACAGTCTGAAGTCGAACCTTTGGCATTTGATTCAGGAAAGTTTTGCAAGAATATAGTGGATGCGTTCCTTTGCACACTATGCATGGGCTCCCTTCGAATGACGTCACTAGCGAAGCAGGCTTAGTTTGTTTTTGCTTTAGAGATAGCGAGCCCCCTTTGCCGAGGGTTTCAAGGTTTTCAAAACAATTCTCCAGAAGTGATAGAAAATGCTTCACTATGCTTAGCTACCGGGGCTCTTCCAACGATTGCTCATACAACGTATGTGAAGTATGGTCCAACCTTTTCACCAGTACATATAGTAGTATTGAATCCCATGCGTCGATTAAAATGCCCAAATTCTTGAGTCCCAGTAGACATTGGTTACGTCATGTCGATTTCTAACTGATAATGCAGATTCAACAGAGCTCGCTGGTTGAGAAAGAAGTTTGTTGAGAAGATGTGTCACTAGCAACGTTTTGTTGTCATATCTCTCTTTAAATATATTCCATGCATCTAAATAATTCTCGCTGGAAACTGGCAAATGTTGCACTTATCGTTTTGCTTCGCGTGATAGATTGCTAAGCAAATAATACATTCTTTGCGTATTTCCGATTCCGGTTGTGGATCAGTTGGAGGTATAAATCACGAAATTGAGTCCACTGCAAGTAATCTCCGGTATCCTTTGATTGCAGCAGTGGATTGTCGCTTCTCCCTTCAGTGCTTCTCATACGTTCTTACAGTGAGATTATTATCTCTTGAGTCCAGCAGTGAAGTTCTTGGCAGATTTCAGGATATTACTCAAAAAAACTTGTTTCAGTGGTTTGTTCCCATATTGTCTGATCGTTCTCTGCCAGTTCATTCACGTATCTTTGTAATAAGTTAACCTTAAGTGTGTAGTACTCGGTAGAATGTTCACTACTAGCCTTGTGTTCAATGTCTTGACTGAAGTAGGTACGGGTCCTCATTAAGGCCTTTTGCTTCCGGATCATTCTTGGAAGAACATCCCTTTCTTCTTCGTCATCGCCTTTGAATTTGAAATCTGCATGACGTTCTGGTTTTCTTGTGGCAGATATATCTCCAGATTTGATTGCAGGTGATGATGCCATAGGGTTGTCATTAGAAGAAGTTCCCTCCAATTTTCTCCTCGCGTCATCTAGTGCATGAATGATCTCGTACACCTTCCAAATTTCGTTGTAGTTCTTAAAAGTTAATGATTAAAGAAGCACATTTTTTAGAAGACGTTTGGTTGTTTTCTTTTTCGATTGTTTGCGGATTCAACAATTTGCTGTTTTACTTGTATTATTTTAAGCTATTCAAAAAAATTTCTTAACAGTATTAAATTAAAAACATGAAGAAATAAATCCGTTTAGCCACCGATTGATTCAGAATATTTCCTATTTTCAAAGGTTCGTGTTTTTGCTTTTGTGATCTAGTTCACATCAATTTTGCATGCAGAGAAAGGGAGAGGGAAAAAAAATAATTCTCTTTTATAGGCACTTCTTTACAATTTTTATGCGAAGACTATTTTTAAGTTTTTCATATTTATCTCAATTCGGGTAAACATCTCGTGAAGCCGAACAAATGTATTCTTGATGTCATATATTTTTCGTTTCAACGAGGGTTGCTTAAGAGGTGAGAAATCAGGTTATGAGTGATTAGAATCGAAGCTGTTTTTTTTTTAATCAAAACAGAATTATATGACAACAAAGTTAGAAATTTAAAAGGACAAGAATAGTTCGAAAGAGAGGAAGGAACACGTCACCAAATAAATTAACCCTGACGAACGTTTAAAACACAAAGTGTCTCAGATGACTGTAAATTTGGTATCAATGTAATTGAGGTTATCAGACAGGAAAAATCTGCGGTTCCTTGCGATATTTAGCATTTTACAATAACTTTGAAACTCAGCTAAAATCAATTCGGCAATCAGAAAAGCCGTAAATGTGCGAATGTCCTAGTTCTTACTAACATTCGCTTAATATTTTCAAATCTATCTTGGAATGTGGGGATGTAGCAATCGAGCAGGTTGTGTATAGGAACGGCTCGAGAAACTTCAAAAGAAAAAAAAAAATGTTGAAAAATCACAGCATCACTATGCTGCCCACAGATGATCCCCTCGTACCAGAGATGGCAAAAACATATAAAACCGATCGGGAAAGATATAACGACTTGGCACGAGAATGGACAAGGAAGTATGCTATTGTTATTTGTGGACGTCGAGACAAAATTTAATAATTTATCGAAATATTCGGAAATTTTCATTCAAATAATTTGATTAGTATATAGTATTATGGAATATATGTATCTAGGCACTGACGCCATGAATCCCTCTGAAGAGATGTAAACAAAAATATAGCATTAGCCATTGAGTAATTAAATAATACTCATCTGAGCCATTAGCATTCCCACATTAGAAACGATATTTTCAGATGTTTCTCGTATTTCACCTATAACTATACTAGAGCGCTGTCTTCAACAGTCGATCATGTTTGAATTTAATATGTTTCAAATTTTGAATCGTAACCAAGTGTCCTTCAAAGAAAGCCTTCTTGCACTGATTTCTGTCGTCGTCGCGTAGTTCTTATCGAAGAAATCGGCGGTCAAACCAAAAGATGTTTCACACAAAATGCTGCCGCATCTGCAACTCGTCAGAAAATTTGTAAGGGATTTTCGAACCAGGAAACGAAGAAATGATCATCATGCTTCGATCAATAGCATTGTCGCAGATAGCGATGAGTGGCCATCTCCCACAGTATATCTGCCATCCATGCAGTGACGACTTAATAGAAACATACAACTTCCAATTACTTTATTCCACTACTTTTGCTAAAATGAAAAACATGCTGCTATGTTCTGGGAGACATGTCGCTGAACGTTCCTCGAGCGTAGATTAAGACCGTGAAAGGAACGAGAATCGCAAAGAAAGTGAAACAGAAGTTGTTGTGAGGGAGATGATTCCGAACTGGACTTGAAGCTAGGCACTTGGTTTGATTTGATCGGATGGAGTTGCTTCGCGGGGAATCAAGGGAATGGGTGGATAACGGCGGTCGGTAGAAAATGTGTCTGAGTGCCAGTTGCTCGCGAATCAAAAGGAACTCGTTTAATTAGTCCGATCGTTTGCAATTATATTGGAACAATTTGATATGGACCGTTTCAGTGAGTTGATAAATTCTTAGTTGTCGTTGCTTCCGTACAATTTTTATGTTAAAACCTCTACAATGATTCTTAATCGTGCCGTTAGCTAATAATAAGAGAATTAAAACAATGTCGGAGCGAGTAAACGAAATTCGAGTGTTGTTCTTAGTTGTCGTTGTTTCCATTCAATTTTTTAAAAACCTTTACAATCATTCCTCATCGGGGTGTTAGTTAATGATAGGATAAACGAAACAATGTCGGAACCGTTAATGATAAGAGAATCGAAACAGTGTCAGAACCGATAGCCGGAATTTTTACGTGCGGGAGTCTGAACAGGTGGGAAATTGAATGCGTGGAGTGGTTGCTATACGTTTGTTGCGAGAACGGGGGTTTTGGATCTTGTCCGATGTCGGAGACGATTAGTCGCCGGAATTCGAAAAAAGAAAAGAAAGAGTAAAAATTTTGTGATCCGGCATTCGTCTGCTTGCCGTAAATGTAAATTCACGCATCTAATCTTCGATTATATGAACCTAATGAAACGGAAAATTAATCGTGAATTGTTTTAAAGAGTATGATCGGTGTACAATTGGTCATTTCCCTAATTAATTCTCTTCTGGGCTAGACAGCCGATGTGGAAGTTTTTCCCACAAGTGAAATAGGACTGAATCAAACGCGAGAGTGGATGTCACAATATCCCCGCGACGCGTAAATGTCTCATATTTTCCCTGTAATTTGGTCGGAAAAGGCTCAAAATTTTCAGCGTGTCCCCATCGTTACATTGTCCATTTACCATTTCGCAATATTTTACTTCTGAAATTATAGCAAGTCGGCAAAAACGAACGCAAATCGACCGTAAATTGGCTCAGCTCTACACTAAACAAAAAATCAATAAAAGTGCGTGTGTTGCGAAGGAGTAATGGTGGCCGCTAAACAGAACTTTGTGCCGGGCTAAGTTCGCGAGACGGCTCGCGTTTGGTGGCGGGTGACAGCGACACATATAAAAGGAAGTTTCATTGCCCTTCATAGGAAAGCCAGCGCGAATACCCAACGGGACTTGTGCATGTACTATTGTCCGGATCCGACCAACCGACGGCTGCTCCATCAGCCAAGATAATCACCGCGGTGGCGGCCATTCATTCAATGTTTTGGGAGTAAAATGGCGAACGACCTTCAAAACTGTTTCGCGTCAACCCCCATAGTGTCAGTGCCCGGCCCGAAACTTTACTCTCTTTCGTTTTTTTTATGCTCGAGTTGAATTGCTGTTGCCAAAGCCGGCAAACGGGAATCTGTGCTCAGAACGACAATTGCATCGGAAATTTGCATATTTATTATTGAAGTTCCCTGAATTCAACCTTCATGAAAACCCTATAACCAGCAATTGGTTATTGCATGCTTCTAACTGCAATACGTAGTAGCTAACAATTTTTAGGAGGATTTATACATGATAGTAGAATGTTAGATGGAATAAACATTTTTTTTACCAGTGCGATTTGCTGCAAATTCTCAAAAGTGAACTATCTCAAATTTATTCTGTGGTAGCGCTAGGGCTGAATATCAAAAAATCGGACTGAGCTGCCGGCGAAATACTTAGCTGGAAAAATTCGAAAAAAAACTGTTGGTCCTCGTATCGCCTTACAACTAATTATGTGTACAGCGTTATCAAGCAATATATCGTAAATTGCTGTCCCGGGATAGTTTTATGTTGCAAGTGATTACAACATCCACCTAGCTGTACCGATTTGTATAATCTATTGGAATTAATACATCGTGTCTGTGACACCATCCTGACGTGAAATTCAATATGTTCAGCATGATTCACTCTGTGTAACACAACAGCAATTCGAATAAGCAAATTTTTACGAAGTTTAAGTTGTTAGGCTACCTGCATCGTTCTCGAGCGCACGACGGACCATGTGGGTAAGTACTCCTTTTATTAAATAGCAAAAATTTTTGTGATATTTGTTGAATTTTGATGAGTTCAATAGTTTCCTGTGCATTAAGTTGAAAGTACTTTAATATGAAAATTTGGTATAGTTTGTCTGGTCTATAAAAGAAAGAAATAAAATGCACAGATAAGTCATTTATAACACATGGTCTTTCCTTTCTTTATGTACTGACCGGGTATAGGACCCGGTACGATGGTGGGCTCTCAACACAAGACATGAGCCAGCCATCGGGCACCGACTAACCTCCTTTGTTTCAGGTGACTTCGCGGGTTGAGTGGCCCGAGCAAGGTGCCTCTTTATGACATAGGGTTATGTAATCGAATTGCATAGTTCTATGGCATAAATTGGTCATCGGGGTACTTCTCCTCTGATGGGAAGGCTCATGCAAGTTAAGTTGTATGAGTTTTCCACTCAGAAGAAGAAAACCTGGCCACTGCAACATTTATGGATTTTGATCCGGTTGGGCGGATGCGCGGGAGCACCATCACCACCTTGCCCCTCTCTTATTTGTGGGCCATGAGCCTCGTCGGGTAAAGACGAAGTTACCCTAAGTCCGCCCATTTTTACTTGTTTCACTTGTTCTCTGAACAAGTCATTTCTTTTTTGACCCCAGAAATTCGTGAATGCGAAATTCTTTTGTAGTGGGTCCTTGTGCTGGGGGAATGAACCCGCCCCACGACACCGCAATGCTAGCCTGCCAGCGCATTCACGCGTCCCCAGACAAGGGCATCCTTTGCGGATATCTTCACCTTCCTCTGCCGAGGCAGCAGACCATCGCTGGAGTCCTTCACGGATTTTGAAATAGACTATTCACTACAGGGAGTTTGGAGTTAGTGCGATTTAGCACCTTCATCCCCTCATATCTGTGAGTACTTTAGTATCCATCTACCTTCCTTAGCCAGTTTCAGTCATTATATGATTTTAGAAATAAATTTACATAGTTATTTGGCGGATAGTTGGGAACCACAATTAATCCCCTTTCGAAGGGATGCCAGGGTAGGTACTATTAGTATGATTGTCAATTGTGTCATAAAGTTTCAGTGCTTTCTCACGTACGTATTTATCAACTGTCGCAAGTCTTAGGTCCTTGTATACATCAGTGTTTCTAGTATACCATGGAATTCTTAAGATCTTTCTAATAATTCTATTTTGGAAGGACTGGAGTGCTTTTTTGTTAGTCTTTGCCGTTTGGTAGAAAGCAGAACTACCGTATAGTAGCGTCGGTCGTATAATTTATTTGTATATGAGCAATCGATTTTTAAGGCTGTCTTTTGAATTTACTGAGTGGGTTTATATCCATGTTCATTTTGAAGTTGTAGGCTGCTTTCTTGTTCAATCTAATTGACCATGAGCTCCTACAAAGTTATCCTCTTAACGCACCCAAAATCATACTGAAATCATTTATTATATCCTTCAACGCTGAAATCTACGTGGTAACTCAAATTATAGGGAATCCATCGATAATCTATCATAAGATAGTTGCATATATATATATATATATATATATATATATATATATATATATATATATATATATATATATATATATATATAGCAAGAATACCATTCGAGGTAACAGGTTATTCGATAAATAAACCAGTGGCTAAGAAGTACGTGGAAAAGGTAAAAATAAATTGCAAACAACAAAAATCATGATCCCTTGTACATGTTTCAGATAAATCGATTCCGTCATTTGGGTTAGGGTTGAAATTCATCCAAGCCAAAATAAATACTCGTAATAACACTTTTCTTTAAACGGTTCACTTTCACCACTTCTGCCTTAAATTTTTCGAAGCTTATTACATAGCCTCCGCCTTTCAGTTTAACAACGCATACTTTCCCGATCAAAACCGAATTCCTTCTCAGTAATCAGTAATTTATTCTTCGCCAGTCACACTTGACTATTCGCACGTTATCACTCAAAACGAGAATTTAGTCTTTCCATATCATCAAACAATAGTTACTAAGAGTATTCTTTCTCAGCTAGGAATCTTATCTCTGTGACTTTGCACTTGAATTTGAAACAAATTTAAAAGTTGTCCAGTTGGGGTGACATGACCAAGCGGACATTAGATCATATTGAAGTTGCTGGTAACTCACGATTTCCGTAACACTCAAATCAAATAAAATAATTCTAATGGAATGGTATAGTGAATGCTTTTGTCGCATAGTGAAAGATTACATTTCTGATTTGAGTATATACTCGCTAATTAGCTAGCTCTCAGATGCTGATTATATAAATTCAACAGGACCGTAAAAGTATTCCGAGTCTTGGCGAAAATCAATTTTCTATTTTTCTTCGATGTAGGTAGTATTTTCTGTTTTTTGTTTTTGCAACGCCCCAATTTTCATTACCTACCTCAGAATAGATATAACTTTCAATTTACTTATATGTGTTTTGTGACATTTGAATTGACTGTCGTTCAAGTACGCAGTGTAACAAAACCCTCCTGCTTCCACTTGCTGCATCCAAGTTTGACGTGAACATTCGAAGGTCAATTTAAAAAGACCTTTTCATCACATAAGAAATTCCTATATTTCATAGATTTCAGGAACTCATCAAGGAAGCTTTTAAAGTTTCGATCATTTTTGATGCCTTAAAAATTTTGTTTTTTACTTACAAAGCAGTTTCATGCTGGTCATTCTATTTTATTCAGTTTTCCTTAAAGACAGGGATCATCTAGAAGAATTGAGGTCTTATAAAAAAGCCTTCCTTTAGATTTGTATCATTAATAAAAAATGTCATTCATTCAAGACCTTGAAACCTTTATTTTCTTTACCTGTGACTTTGATGAGGTTTTTCATTTATCCAAGTACGGTATGAAAAGGCATAGGGTGCATTTATTCGTCTCAGAAGTCCTACAAAATTGATGTTTGTGATACCTATGTCAAAAGAGAGTCTGACGGGGGACACAAATAAAAGCAATATTTTATGAAACTTACTTGAAGACCAACCAAACACCGACAACTTTGTAGAGCGACTTGATTTTCAAACAAACGCAAGGTTCCAACTTTATAATTCTTTAAATTAACATTTAAAAAAACACATGCACGTCTGACGTGTTTTCTCTTCCATGCCTCGACCACGACTTCCATATCTGGACCTGCCTTCGGTTGTCTAGGACTACGTTTGTTTTTCGTTTTTAGTGTTACCTACAATTTGGCCAATTCTGATGTTCATCGTCCTCGATTATTATTTCTTCATATACTTATTATTATTGTCTTTCTTCAAACATCATACATTATAATATTATAATATTTTTTATTAATTCATAAAGCAAATAAACATAAATTCATACATTGTCTTAATTGTTTTTTTTCTTATTCTATTAAATCATTTGGATTCTACTTCAAGTTATTACTACTGGGGCTTAGGTAAAGTGTCATCCTAGAGACGTCAAATATTCCTTTGAATGGTCTCTGTGTAATTTGGAACCCTTTAACGTACCCGATGACGTATCTATCGTTACCTAAACCTTTCTTTGCCTTATAGGGACCTCTTTATTTGGGAATGAGCTTTTTATTCAATTCTATTATAGTATCGACATTTGATATCATAACTAGATCTCCTACATTATATATTTTTGGTGGTTTACAGGTTTTATCAAAATATCTTTTATTCTGATCCTGCGTTGGCTTTATCTTTTTAAAAGCTAATAATCGCGACTAATAACTTCGCAAACTATCTTGGTACCCACATGTGAATGCAGGTCATGCGCACCTCTCCAGATATGAATTCGCATCGCAATTGGTACATTAAAAAAGAAGCTTTTTATTCTTACCTGTTTTCCTATAGACAAGACCATCTCTAATCTCATAGAAAGGATTTTCGTTAGAAGCCAGACTTTCTTTCAAATTTTTAATGACAGGTTCTTCAGACTGACAAATTCCTAATGCATTTCAAATTAACTTTCTTCCAAAGCAAGAACATTATGGCATCGACTCAGCGCATCGACATATCACATACGTCGACCAGGACGATATTCAACCTCATAGTCATAATCTTGCAATTCCAAAACCCCTCTGTTAATTCTCGGATTTACAAGCTTCTTTCCTAACTTTTGAGTCAAGGCGTTACAATCAGTAATCACTTTAAATTTCACTCCATGAAGATATATTTGGAATCGTCTTAGGGCATATATAATTGCAAGCGTTTCTAGCTCATACCTATGATAACGAGGCTCACAATCGGTAGTCCGTTTCGAAAAATAAAATACAGGATGCAGAAAACCAACTTTTTTTGTTGTAACAATACGTATAGCGCCAAATCCAACTGAACTTGCATCACAATGTAACTCGGTATGTTGGATTCGCAACTAGCTCATATGTACTACTGTTTTCCGTATTTATATCGATATGAAAAATCTCGGGTACGGTTTTCAGATTACACTCACCACCATTATTAATATCGAAATTCAGACTTATTCCACTCGTATATAGAAAATCACGACCCAATATTGAACATTGATTCATTATAGAATCCGGGACAACATAAAACTTAGTCAAATGAGACGCACCGTTAATTTTGACGTTTCCCTTAAGTAAGCCCAAGACTTCTAACTTGCTTCCATTGATTGCTGTCACCTGTAGAATATTTACAGATTCATAATTTATTTATTTTGGCAAAACACTTTGTTTCATTAAGCTTATAGGACTTTTTGTATCAATTAATGATTTCACATTAAATTTCATAAAAAATACCTGACATTAAATTTTCAATCTTAATTATACCATTTATAAAGGACCCTGAACGAATGACTGTGTCGTGTTATACTTCTGGAACTGCAGCTCTGCAATCTTTTGATACGTGACCAGGTTTTCCGCATTTGTAACAAGTACCTTGGTTTCTTATCGGCGTCGCACAATCTTTAGATATGTGCCCGAACATATTGCAATTAAAGCACTTCGCTTCTGACTTTGACGATACTTTTGTAAATTTCGGCAAAGTACCTCGCCCCGATTTAGTTTTCACGTTCAGATTATTTCGCTGTGGCTTCGTCGGCGCTTTAACACTTGAATTATACCGTTGAAGCGACAAAATTGGTTGTACCGCATTATCATACAGGCCTTTAATGATATATTTTACAACAGCTTGTTCGCTCATGCTGCCTTTTGCTGCCAAAGTTTTCATCACATAAACAAAATCATCGTATGCCTTATTCGACTTGATTTTCCGCCAAATGACTTTCCACTTCGGCTTGTACCGGAGGAAATGTCGCAAGAAATACTTCCACAACTTCGCAGCTCCTTTTAACGTTAAATTGACATAATGGAGAATCGTGCGTTCTTTCCAGTTATAAACTTCTTTAAAATTTTCTAAATTCGCGACCCACTGTTGCGCACTACAACTTACTTCGCTTCCCAGATCGAACAATGGCAAAATTGCCTCGACTTCCAGCCTTGTGCAACAACTGTTCTTTTTTGACGTTCGCATTCGGTTCGTTCACCTCGTTCATTCTACGATATAAATCATTTTCCCGCCGAGCTAGTAATTGTTCTTTTACCAAGAATTCACGTTCACGAAACTCAACCGTATCGTTTCGTTCCGATCTGACATTTTCGTCATCGTTCCGTTCCTCGCCACTATCGTCGTCACTAACACAATCTTCCGATCCAGCTCGATCGGTTTGTATTAGTGCAAGCTCATCCACACTTTCACTGTGTCCGGCATTTTGTATGTCCGATAAATCACGTAAGCGCTACAGTAGCGTGGTCTTTTTACCCGTGGTGGACACCACAAGGGCTTCCTTCACACTCTCTGCCTTGCGAAGCAACAGATTCCCGTTCGGAACCTCGCCGCGATCGAACGGGTTTGGAATAATTTTCGAAGATGTTATTTAAATCTCGAAAATTATTCCAAACCCGTCTGTTTAACTACTGGTTGAATGAGTTAAACAAAAAAACTTTTTTTGTTTTTTCCATAAATATCCACTAGGGACTTATTGTAGTATAGTGCTTTTTTCTAGATTTTCTTTGCTGGCTTTGTGAAACAAAAAACAATTAACACTTTGCTGGTTTAAGCCGGTAAACTTTAATATGCACATTATTTTAACATGCTGGTAGCCATTATAGGTGTTTATCTGAGCCCCATTTCTCGGACTTATATGTATGTCATGTCAAATATTCTTAAAGCAATTTTCAGGAATAAGATCTTAATCCATGCGAAGTTTTTGTTGCACTAGTTACTGAGAAGATTCCCAACGATTTTGAAGTCATTACGTCAATTGAAGCATATTTTAACCACGTAAGCAAAAATTATGAATAATCTGGATGAATTTTATTAATATAGCGTTTTTTGATTTTGAAATCAAGGTTCTTTGCTAATTTATAATTTGGGTGAAGAGTTCTAGTGGTCAGTTGAAAATTTTAAGTATGTTAATAACCTGAATAAATATAGAACAAGCACCTTTCAGCTATGCATCCTCATAATCTTATCAACCTCACCTAGTGCTCCCTTTCATATCATTCTGTCCTTACTCGTCATGCCTGCATTCAATAACCTCACTTCGACATTCTCATATAGAATATTAATAACCTTGTTAAAATTCCATTCGAAGTTTTAAACCGAACATACTAAGACATTTTCGATTCCATCTTCTCCTGCTGTATAGTATCTCGCCACCTAAAAAAGCGAAAACCATTCACTCTGAACTCTCTTCGTTTGTGAATGAATCGACAGATACACGGACAATATGCAGAAGGACAGAGTTTATAACATCGTCATTTTTGGGTCAGAAACCATTTTTTTTTTCTCTACATCATCGTCCTGTTCTTTACCACCATTGTGTGCAGATAATTGAAAGCCAATTATGGTTGAGGATAACAGAAGCCAAAACATATGTTTTCAAAGGATCCGCTCTTCCCCTCTTGTCCTCAGAATAGCTTAAGAACAAAAGAGAATAAATATTTTGCATGAAAAGCAGTTGGAGAGTGGTGGAGCAAATATTCTGACTATATTTTATGAATACTTTGTGTTGGTTTTCCAATTTCAGTAGAATTTTTGGATTATTTAAGGTATACTCGTACTCGTATAGTCTGGTTTGTCTTCGTTGAAGGAGAGGTATTGAAATTTAAATTGAGACATGGATGTTATGTCTCCTTGTTCGTTTCGAACTTTTTGAGACAGAATATTTTATGGTTTTGAAGGAGTCTATTTTTTCAATTTTAAATTTCAGCATTGTGGGAAAATGATGTCAGGGTATTGAAATAAATATAAGATGCATTATTAAAAGAAGATCTGAAACGTATCTAGGATAATTGAATTTACATTCTCGTATTTGGGAAGGATATATTTTTTTTAAATTGGTTTCTTTGATCAGAAATACTTAGATATTCAGTTTTGTTTAATCCTTTTTTTGCGCTGCATTAGTTTAGAATGAAAAAATTAAATTATACAATTAATAGTTCTCCTGATAATGGGCTCTAATTGTATCTTCTTTTTTCTTCGTCCCTAGTTTCTGGGGGTTTGAAGGCTTTGTTAATCTATTTTTTCCTGTCCTATCTTTCCATCCATCCGTGCGTGACTGAAAGTCTTCCCGAAAACTATAAAGACTACAACAGTCAAACTTTATGGAATGGTCAGAAGCTAAAAAATGCACTTTAACTTCTACAAGGCAAATTACTCCCTAATTTCTAATTCTTTATCCGCTGTTAATTGGAATACCTTCTTTCATGGTCTTGATTCAAATGACGCCTGTGAGAAATTTAATGACTTCCTCAACTCTGTCATATCAGCAGCAACTCCCTTTACCTGTGCTCGTGACTCCCATGGTACACCCTGGTTGAATCACAATGTGACGTGCCCTGAAAGAAAAGGATCGGGCTCGTCGTATCTTTCTACGTACCAGGTCTTCTGAGGATCGTGTAAACTATAATCAGTTTAGATCTGCTGCAAAAAGGGAAGTAAACTTAGCAAAAGCTTCTTACTTCAGGAATATCGAGTCTTCGCTTAACTCTAACCAATCCAAGCCATTTTGGAAGTACATCCGTTCTCTTAAATCGTCGACTAAAAATCCCTCTTCATTAACCTTAAATGAGCAGCTCGCGTCATCTCCTCAGGAAATGTGCGAACTTTTCTGTAATTATTTTTCTTCACTTTTCAATCTCTCTACAACGCCTGCGCAAAGTTCACCCTTCCCTGCTTATCATCAACCCACTATTTCCTCTATCATTTGTTCTTCTGTAGAAATTGAAAATCTTATCAATACTCTTGATGTTTCTGTTAGTGCTGGTTCTGATGGCATTCCTAATTTCTTCGTTAAATCTTTATCATCCACTATATCTGTTCCTTTAGCTTTACTTTTCAATATAAGCTTATCTACTGGCCTATTCCCTTCTAACTGGAAAAGAGCTTTCCTCCTCCCTATTATTAAGAAAGGTGACACCTCTCTGGTTTCAAATTATCGCCCCATCTCTTTATTGTGTTGCTTTTCCAAATTACTGGAACGTATTGTTTACTCCAAACTGCTTGTGGCTGTGGAGGATAAGATGATTCCTGAACAGCATGGTTTCATCAAAGGTCGTTCTACTATGACCAACCTTATGGAATTTACTACGGTTGTTGCTGGAGCCTTTGAGAATCGATTTCAGGTAGAAACCCTGTATCTTCATTTTTCTAAGGCCTTTGATTCGGTCAATCACCATATTTTGCTCCAAAAAATTCATGCATTTGGTGTCGTTGGCAATTTGTTCAAGTGGCTCTCCTCCTACCTTTCGAATCGAATATGTCATGTTACTTTCAATGGTTTTACCTCTTCTCCTTTTGTCCCGTCTAGCGGCGCTCCCCAAGGGTCCATTCTTGGTCCACTTTTATTTGTCATCTTTAACAATGATCTGCCTTCAGCCATTAACTCCTCCTGCCTTCTTTATGCAGACGATGTGAAATTATTCAAGTTCGTATCCTCTCAAAATGACCTTGACATACTGCAAGCTGATCTAAATTCCTTGGACCTTTGGTGTCAATCTAATCAGCTTCCTCTTAACGTTTCTAAATGTATACATGTATCCTTTTTCTCCAAACCTTATCAATTCATTGGTCATTTCTTCATAAAAAATAAATGTCTTAGCACCGTAACTCATATCAAAGATTTTGGAGTCACCTTTGACTCCAAACTAAAATTCAATCTTCACGTCTATGATATTGTTTCCAGAGCATCACGTGTATCTGGATTTATTTTACGTCACTCCATCATATTTTCTGATCCCATTTCTTGTATTAAGTGATTTGTAAGTTTAGTTCGTTCTATCCTTGAATACTACTCCCCAGTCTGGTCTCCTCATTTCGTTTACCTTAAATCCTCGATCGAATCTGTTCAGCGTAAATTTACGAGAATTTTACTGTTAAAATTTCGTATTCCTTATTGTTATTATCATGTTCGTTTGTGTATCCTTGGTATTCCTTCTTTAGTACACCGCCATATTTATCTGGTTGAGTGTTTCCTTTATCGTCTCTCCCTTGGTTACCTTAACACGAAGTTGGTAGCTGAACTCCCGGTCAGAAATGCTGTCCGTCCTACCAGAAGTTCCAAAATCTTTGATGTTCCGTTTGCCAGGAGCGTGACTTATTTTCACTCTCATCTACTAAGAATTACGCGGAAACACGATGATCTTCAGCTTGGATCTTTCCCCACTTCTTATCTCCATTTTAAAAATAGAGTAACTTCTGCACTCGCTAAGCTTTGAATTTTTTCTTATATGTTTTCTAAGTCTTTCTGTCTTTCACTATTATTACTTTTTTTGTAATTGGTTTATATCCGTAAAAATAGCAATGAATAAATAAATATGGTCCCTTAAAATTGTAGGTGTCATCAAACATTTCAAAGCGTTTTATATCGGAGTTACAATTTTGTTTTTTTTTCCATATGCAGTCGAGTTAGAACCTGAAGTTGAAAAGTCAGTTTCTGGACCGAAGGTTCCGCAGGCAGGCAAAAAGTACAGGAAATGTGTGACCCCCTCACCTCCTCGTGATTGAGCGCTTTTGAGCTTACAAATCTAAAAGAAATCATCAAGTTAAGTCTTCATAAGAACAAGCGCCACACATACCTCAAAAAACTAAATTCACTAAACTTTTTGAATAATAGTATGATTTTCAATTGCACGTTTTGTCCCATAAAATCGAAATTTAAAATTCTTTCTTTCTTAAAATTGCGCTCTCAAGTTACATCAGTTTCTCGTGTTCACAAATTAAAAAAAAATCGCATGATCATCAAATCGAATACAGTTATTTCAATTAAAAGAATTACTATAAAAACACGTAATGATGGTTGATATTTTTGCATTTCCAAACAGTATCACGAGTTACTTTTGCCATTTTCAGCGTTAACATGAATTAAATCATTCGAAACAACAACAAACGCGTTGCAATAAATCAAAACATATGCATCATCCAAAACAACCATTTTTAATCATAAGGATTATAAAACATTACGAAATGTCTCAAGCCAATCAGTATGTCATCATCATCTAAAACAATAATATAAAGCACTGATGAATCATATCTGATCGAGACGACATCAGAACACGGTTGATATTCAAACTGTATTAAATTTATTATAAAAGCAGATCATGAATGAAGAGGAAAGGAATTTACTGTAAGTACGTGAAAGCGGTACGTGTGACAGTGCGCAAAAAAAGTTGCCAGGCGATTTTCATAGTGATATTGAATGAAGAATGAAAAAATAACTAAAATGAAAATAATTTTCAGTGCATAAAAACGTTGATAAAAATATCAATGCTGATTCACCGAAATTGGAATTACAAACAAATTAGAAAGGTGAATTTAGCAAAAACAAAATCGATCAAATTAAAGGCAAACTTAAATAGAGGCTTCACGAACAATCAATCAAATTAAATGAGCTGATCGAGCAATCAGCGAAGTAGGAAAAACAGTCAAACTTAAAGTGGAATTAAAGGCAGGCCGACAGTCTCTGATTCGGTGGTGAGAGTTATTGTAGGCGTGATAAAGGGTGGTCCAACCAAAACGCACGATGTTAATTGTTAATAAAACAAAAAGTTTTCAGAGAATCATGTTCATATTTTTTTATTATAATAGAAGAATCTATGACAATTATGTGTGAAACAAAATATTGACCAAATGTTCGCCACGGCTACAGTGGCATACTTCTATCCGATGATCCATATTTTCAATGACTCTGAGACATAATTGAGGTGCAATGTCGTTAATGTGCTGAATTATCTCATCTTTTAGCTTTTGAATTGTTCTTGGCTTATTGACGAACAATTTTTCTTTCAAATATCCCCAGAGAAAGAAGGCCAACAGTGTCAAATCACATGATCGTGGCGGCCAATTAACATCGCCACAACGTGAGATAATACGGCCATTGAATTTCTCGCGCAAAAGAGCCATTGTTTCGTTGGCTGTGTGGCAAGTGGCACCATTCTGTTGGAACCACATATCGTCCACGTCCATAACCTCAATTTCTGGCCACAAGAAGTCCGCTATCATCTCGCAATAGCGAACACCATTCATGGTTACTGCTTGGCTGTCCTAATTTTCGAAGAAGTACGGCCCGATAACGCTGCCTGCCCATAAACCGCACCAAACAGTCACTCTTTGTGGATGCATCGGCTTTTCAACAATCACTCGTGGATTCTCATTTGCCCAAATGCGGCAATTCTGCTTGTTAACGAATCCACTGAGGTGAAAGTGTGCCTCGTCGCAGAAGATGTTTTTCTTTTTTGAAGTCACGATTCCCTTCTGTCTGGTCAACCAACCATTCGGCGTATTGCCGACGCTTGAAATGGTTAGTCGGCTTCAGATTTTGAGTCGATTGAACCTTGTTAGCGTGCAAATTCAAATCTTTATTCAAAATTCGCATCAGTGATGTTCGTGAGATGTTCATTGTTGGGCAAGACAACGAGTCGAGGTTGACGGCTCTCCTACCACACTATCGCGAAAAACCGCAATTTTTCCGCAGAACGAACTGGGCGAGCATGCACAGGGGATTTCATATTTCCTATAGATTGGATTTGCTGAAATTTGCGCACCATTCTCCCGATTGTGGACACATTTGGTCGATTATGCTGACCAAAAAAATCACGAAGTGCACGAAATGCATTGTGATTTGGACGCTCATTTTCGCAATTGGCTTCAACAACCTTAACGCGCTGTTCAATTGTATAGCTCTCCATGGTTGAATTTGTCAAACACTGAAACAAAGAAATGTCAAATTAAGTTGGGTGAAAAACTTGACGTTAAAGTGTAACTCACAATTACATCGTGCATTATGGTTGGACCACCCTTTACTTGTTGCCCGCCTTGCTAGAGAGTGCCACGCTATTTATCTGCGTCAAAAAAAGGACGCGAGGGAAATGGTTGTCCGTGAAAAGAGACAGCGCTCACTCAACGATTGGCAGCAGTCTTGGGTGCGATGCACGAAGAGAAGGTGGACTGCGTGCCTCATCCCGGATGTGAGACCGCGGCTAAATTGAAGGCATCGGGAGACTGACTTCTATCTGACCCAGCTTTCGAGCGGGCATGGGTATTTTCGGGCTTACTTGCACAAGATTGGTCAGTCACGGTCCCCCGATTGTCAGTTTTGCCCAGGACAGGAAGAAAATGCCTGCCACACATTTTTTGCTTGCACAAAATGAGACAGTCTGTGAAGGGACCTCCACAGAGAGATGGGAGAGTTCACCCCGGATAATTTAGTCGCGGTGATGCTTGAATCGGTTGACGAATGGAACCAGGTGGCACATTATGTTCGGGCAGTCCAAAAAGATACAAGGCTCTGACAGCAGCCGGGGACGTTGGGGCTGGGGATCGCTTGTCTGACAATTCCTCTTCCCCTCTCCCGTCTCGTTAGAAGAAGGGTCCCCCAGCTTGAAGGCGCCTCACGGTGTAACAAAACGAGACTTGGCCCGAAGTAATGTGTCAAACGGTTTATCACGGAAACCCTTTGCACTCTCCCTTGCGGCCGTTAAGATGCCGCCCGAGCCAAGGTTGGAAATTTTAAAACAAAAAACAATAAAATTAAATGAATACATTAAACAAAAAAGATGCTTAAATAAAATCGAGTAATTAAGTAGGGAAGTAAATTAAGTGTAGAACCTGAACGGTTAGATTTGAATTCAAAGCCAAATAAAAATGATGGCATAGCAAAACTGAGGAGTCCTAGTGGAATGCGATCCGGCAATGAAACAGTTCCTGCTCTACCTCGATGAGGCTTTATCGTTGGGAAACAAACACGTTATTCAGGATTTGGATGAGTCGGCCATTTTCATTTCTCCCGATGTAGTGGACACTCGTCAAGGACGCGTGGATGTTTCAATGGGCAAAATTATTTTCTCACTCCAAGAAAAGTAAAGAGTATGCCGCTTTATTGAAATCTCCATTCATTCTTACTTGGCTGGAAAAATGCTTGGATATGCCCGATGCCGACCAAAGTCAAATACGTGCTGAAGTTATTTCATTTATGCTGAAATTAGCAGCAATGCTATTGGAGAATGGATGGCTTATGATGCCAATGTGCGACAAGTGCGTAACGCATCAAACACATAATTTTGTATCAGTATACCAATGTCCCATCGTCAAACTTGCCCACGTACAATTTCTTGTCTCTGTGAATAAATATACCCTTGGATGCAGTTGGATGAAAGAAACTAAATCGTGGCGTTCACTCGTCAACTATTGCCAACGTAATCAACACTGTACGTCGTACGTGAAGCGGTTAAACCGCTCTATGAAATTCTCTACAATTTCTCTGTTAATTTAAATGATGAAGAAAGAACCATCGAAATTTTGAGTGAAATTATGCAATCTTTAAAAGAAAGTGTATTCACTGCTGATAAAGTTGATAATGCTGATGTGCAGCAGGAATTGACACCAACGCTATACCTCATAGGATTCATTCTCTGCAAATCTTTGGAGAGCGGATTTAAAATAAAAAACTGCTCATTAGCTTGAGAGTAAATTTCAGTTGAATTTGAATTGATAGAAACATACGTATATGATGTACACGTACTTCAGCTATGCTCGATTGGTTTATGAAAAGTGGACCGATGGACGTATTCTTTCCAAAGAATTCAATCAGTTTGGCGTGAACTTTTTCAATGTCATTAAATTCTGTATCGGTACAAAAAGTTGCATTGACCTTTTGAAATTAGCTGAATTCAATCATATTCTTTGGGTAGAACTAGGCTCAAAAGCACCGGATGAAATAATCAATGAAAACGAACGTGTCAAATTTGAAAATTAACTCGTTATGTACCACATATTATCTGCTCATTTTACATTCCGCAAGGAGGAAAAACTTATCGACAATTATATGATAAAATTGCTTTCAATCTCATCCAAATTCACATTACGGGCCTGCTATACGATATGTTTTATGAGCAAATTGATAAAGTTTCCAATTATGCGTGTAAGTCTTTACCTGGTATTCTAGCGATGGTCAATTTATTACATCAGGATCGTGCTGTTGTACTTTCCCAAACGATGGCCTACGTATTGCAGGAGTTTACAACGGATGGGTCAATTCATGCCAAAAGCTGATACAGATCTATTAGTCAGAATGCCAAATTAATTATCAGCAATTTTGGTTGGATTGCATATGCTTACCCATAAGTACAATATAACTTGGACGGAATCACTTGAATCGACGTACTTATTGCATTTTACAATGGCACTCCTGAACCTATTTTGCTCAATCACCTCCATCAAGGCGGCCAAATTCTAAGCAATCAAAAATCTGATTGCGCTCCCGATGTGTGGACGCTGCGCGAATTGACATTTACGGGTGACAATCCGTCGGGCAACCAACGACGGCGAAACCCGATGAAGCAAATATGGGACGTAGATGCGTACTCGATGAACGCCAGTTGGGGGTTCGCTGATGCAAGCCTGCACCGCAATTGAAAGTTCAATTGGCTCGAAGTGAAAAATTAACGACTCGCCGGTTGAAACCGAGCTGATGAGGACAAAGGACGGGTCTCTTTTGGTGGACCAGGATAGACAGCAGAGAATCGACAGTGCGACGAAATATCAAGGACGTGTATTCTATTCAGCAGCTCAACGAAGGAATAGGAGATAATTCAGTGGAGCGACGTGGAATATTGGCTGTGGAAGTTTGTCGAAACGCACGCTGAAGAGATAACTGCGCAACGTGACTTAATTCCGGGGCCCCCAGTTAGGAGATTAGACGTAAGGACAGGTATTAGGAATATATTGTGAATTTGTACTTAACTAAACGGTAGATTTTATTTTGCGATTTGTTTTCTTTTATAAATCATAGACATAAAATTTATTTGAAAATTATTCTTGAGTGGATTGTACACTTGACTCGGGTGTGTTTCAGTATCCAGAATAAATTTTCAGGAGGTTTTTAGTTCGTCTTCTGTGGGGTGAACACGTGTCCGTTAAAGAGTGCGAAGTGGTCACCCCGTCCTTGAATAATTGTTCTTCCTACGTAAGTCCTATCGGGGAGGCTCCGTCAGGTTAGGATAATAGATCTTGATTCCAGCTGTGTGAGGGGTGTTCGGCGGCCGCGTCTCGCTTGGCAGCTACTTGGGATCAAGCTACAAGCGAGTGGCGCCTCCTACGATCGTCTTCGACGAACAATCTGGGTCTGAAGTCCGAAGCCGAAAGATCTTCAACGTGGAAGGTAAAAGGTTCCAGGCTTGGTTCTCGGGTTGACAGGGGAGGTGTTTAGTAGGTCGTCCAGTCGCTTGCGAGCATGAGAGTCCCACACTCATGCGGAAATGACATTCACCTCCCAACCACAAAAAAAAGGCAGAGCTAGAAAGCCTAAGCTAAAAGCAAGATAGCCAAATTTAATGCTTCGAGGAATGGTTTCGCCACGTCTAAAAGATAAAGATTATTTAAATTAAACCAAGAAAATGATCTCCAACACATAAATTCCAATTGCTATCACCGACTATAGCTCATCGCTAAAACCAATCACCGACATAAGCAAGAGGGAGCAAGGCATTAACTCAGCCTCTTAGTGGTCCAGCTACCAAGATGCTTCAAACAATCTACATTGTGTTGTATTCAAACTGTCCTACCGCATTTAATGAACATGCTTAATATGCGATATGAAGACGACCGATTGAAAAAGATATACAGTTTGTAGCTATTAAGCAAAATACAGGCGTAAAATGAAACTTTTCAGGCCAATAATATCGTAAGACTGACACTATTACCTTACCCAACTTACGATCTGCCTCATGAGCGCGTTACATAATCGAGATCTACCACAAGCTGTTCGATTAGCCAGAAGATAAAAAGTATGGAACACGCTGGCATATGGCTTAAATTTTTTAGTGGCCAAAAAGTGCACTCGTACCACAGCTCCGTTTTGAAAGGTTGCGACAGAAGACTGTAAATCCAAGCTTGTGAACATCGACGTATAGCCGCAGTTAAATGGTACGCCTAATTAACTGGCGCACGAGGTCGCTAAACCGTGATGATTGGAGGAGATTAACCCAGGACACCAAAGCCCGGCTTGTGCTGTCGCGTCATAGATGATGGTGAAATGGTGCGCCTAAATGTTGGGAAAGCGGTGAGGAACAGAACGGAAGAAAACTAGCTGTTGTTGAAAGTGTGACGATAAAAGATCCAGAAGAAGTCAAGAGCCAAAAAGTAGGTCGCCTCCAACTGAGTGGGCGGAATACATATAAGAACCGTTTGGCTACGAGAAAAGACATCCCCAGCACTACCGCCATCATGTCAAGACACAGTTGTATTTGCGTAGGTAGACATGTATCTTCCGGGACAAATGAATAGGGAAGCTTGCACTCTAAATCCATGCTATTTCATGGAGAATATCGTGTTCCTGCAACATGAATGATGCCTCACTAGATCTGGTTATTACCAGATCTAGTGAGGCATCATTCACGTTGCAGGAGCACGATATTTTCACTGCGAAATGCTATGGAAGAAACTGCACCAGTTCACGGTGAAATCTTTCTCCAAGTCCGAATTTCGGCATTTTGACATCGGTTGCTAACGTCATGCGTGACTGTAAGTGATTTTCTGCAATCGCGATTTCACGTTCAATTTGGGAGCATTGGAATGGCGAAATATTGAGTTCTAGATGGAAGATTCCAGCGACCATGTTTCCGTGGTAGTAAGTGTTGACACTAATGTACCGAAGTCTTCCGAGAGTACCATATGGGCCAGTTTTGATGCTTATTTTTAAGACTACCGATTCTATCTGATCGAGCCAACCATGACATCGGTGCTGTGCAGTTTGATTGTAAAACAAAGCCTTGTGAGACCCAACTGAAATGGGTGCATGTTGGTAAGGGTCCTTAACACCAAGAACTCCATTGCAAGCATCAAAGCTGGACGTGTAATTGGGAGCTGCCATCTTTTTTTCACTGTAAGACTATTGGAAAAAGAAAGTGATCAGCTCTCAGATATTATACATTCGATAGACGAAACTCTTGTCTTGGTATCGGCAATATTAAAACCAACCCAATTAGTGCCGTAGATCTTCAACCCAGCCTCAGACTTTTTCACAAAATACCGCAAAATTTGCTCCATGGGCTACAATAATTAAGGGCTAACAAGTATGATAATTCATATTGTAGATACGCCAAAAGCCGAGCCAGATCAATAAGCATAAAAACGACTTTATTTTGCAATTAAACAAGGAAAAATAAGCGCAATGATCTCAGATTAATCAGTCCGTGGTCCTCGTCAGAACATCTGTCAGCAAAAGCATAGGAGCACTCAATTTTGTGTCAACTATAAGCAGCTTAATTATGTCACAAAGGAAGACAATAGCGCACTTCTATGCACTGCGGATAGTTTGGCAGATGGTTTTACTCGACCTTAAGAGTAGCTCCTGGCAGGTCGATATTATGGGCAAAAAGGACCAAGAGAAAACCCCATTCTATGTTTGTACTGGATTATCGCAATTCGTGATAATGGCATCTGGGCTTTACATGACTCCAGAAATATTCGATTGCTTAATGGAACATTTAAAATTGAAAATGTGTTGCGAGGACTCAGCGTTTTATGGAAAAAGTTGAGAGAAGGATATATGGCATCATAAAATATCGGAAACCCACGGAGTTTAACCTACCTCGAGGCAATAGTTACGTTTGGCTAAAATACGGAAATATCATCTTTGTAAGTTGTTACTTTCCCACAATGTCTATAGAGAGATTCGGAGGCACTGAGCATAGTAGAAATTCTCTTTGTAGCATAAACGGTAGCGGCATCGTAAGGGGAGACTTCAATGCAAGATAATTGCGGTGGGGCGCGCCCACCTTAAACACTCGTGGACAGCGCATAATCGAAATGGCATGAGGTTGGGTCTAATGGTGCTGAATATTGGTTCAAGTACAGCACACGAGCGGGACGGGCTTTTAGTAAATCCAGTCAAGTTTTAATTACGGCATCGAAAGAACTGGCTCGACTATCCCAGTGATTGGAATCCAGTAAAAGATTTTACCGCAAAGAGATTATAACTACATTATTTTCCAGATCACGAAGAAGATTTCTGCATTCTGTGAGTGGCAAGATTAGAATGCCGCTAAACTTTACAGAGAGGAGAGGAAGTTGCAACACTCTAATCGAGCTTGAGAAAAGAACCTCCTATAGTGATTCAAACAGCAGTTAATGGTATTGTTGAAAATATCAACGGTCGGATCCGTACTCGTAACGCAGATGAATACGAACTGGATGGGCTAAGCTCATATAAGACGCATAGGAGAGCATACGACCGGTTTCCGCTCTCTTCCAAGGGATCTGTCTGTCATTTCCTCTCCTTCTGCCTCTTGCCATTCACTTTCTTGGTCCAGAAGCTCACTGGATTGGATCTGTCTGTCAACTTGACAGATCCAAACTGGACGCCAAAATGGCAAAATTGCAAGTTTCGTCGCGAATTTTATCCGATATTAAAACTGTGAAAAGTGTTCGCGATCTGAATTCATTCCAAGTGTTTAAACATTCTATTGTGCTTTGTGATTCGAATAACTTTAACGTGTGACACTGTGAAATTACTTTACAATTTTTAGTATTGTATGGAAATTTGTTTTCATTGAGCAGCAGCCATGTTTGCTTGTGCAATTCGGGTCTCTGATAAGTTGTAAACAAGAGCATAGCAGTAGGAAAAGTGGTCGCAGGGGTTGTTGCGACCACATGGTCACGTGGCTGTCCACTCCAGTATTATTTAATTACTCAATGATTCGTAGACATTCAGTGGATTTGAACATAGATTTCTTGAGAGAATAACAAGTGCGTTCGTTCCGAGCCGCTCAAAGTTGTGGCTCGACTAGCACTCGTAAATAAGGAGATCTATCAGCATATCGTCTACTGAGGAGAAGCTCCTTGAACGGCGAATCAAGCTATACCAGATATCTACGGTCAGGACAGTGGATGATCTTTCTGCCAAGCACCACGGTTTTCGGGAAGAGGAGGCTATTTCAGCAATTGTTGGAGCATCTACAAAACCAGAGGAAACATGCCTTAGAGCCCCCTCTTTCTGATTACATTGGACGCGCAAACGGATGTCGTAGTAGTTTATGATTGATATGATGATCTTGTCCAAATCAGACATAATCAAGTCATGAAGAGAATAAAGCGGTCACTCAAGGAGCATATTCTGCAGCTGGTGGTGCCAAAAACTGAAGTTATCATGCTGCCGAAGCGGAGGATACCAACCGTCATACTCATGATAGCTGGCTCCGTCTAGGTTCAAACCAACACGTCAGTTAAATATTTGCGAGTGAATCTACATAAATAGCAAGCGGCAAAAATTGTACAGTGTTACGGGCAATTAACAGGTGTATCTAGACTAGCTCGCTCCGGAACACTACCATACCAATCGTGTTGCGTTTTAAACGATATATCGTCGAGCCGCGCTCGATTAGGTTTTGTTTTCAATAAAGTTGAATTTGGTTGCAAGAAATTGGTTGTATCCATAACTTACAACTATACTAGTATTGATAATCAAAACAAATGAAATATTGATAGATAGGTTTGTGTTAAGTTGCACGCCACATTAGATACAACAGTAGCAAGCATCAACATAAGCGTGAAAAAATGTCGAACAATTAGCCAGGCACCATTCACATTTCGAACAAGCAATACATCCCCATATATCCAAATGCTACCACAACAAATTTAATTTTGGATTGTTAAATGACCGTTCTACGTGATTTAAAATTTCGTTTAACAAATGTGCAACAGGATTTAACATCATTTTGATGCAAGCAGCGCTGTTCGAAGTCTTCCTGTGACGAGTTTCAGTTCCCGCGCTAAAACCTGAAACAAAATAAAAACACTAAGAATCGTGCGTTTTTTATACTAAAATAGAAACTAATCAAATAGCCGTGCGGACTCACTTTAATGTTGAATCAGCCACTGTTGTATATTCACTGCCAATTAATGTTGACAGCTGATTGTCAATGACTACTGAAGATCACGGTGATGATTTTATCAGAAACGATATATTGTGAATTTCGAAGTTATGATATTATCACGTTGAAATTCACCGATAGTGGAGGTGAAAATACCGAAGTGCTTTTTTGAGAGATTGCGGTGCAGTGAAAATTGATTATACTGTTCACTAGTTATTCTGATTTGGCAGTGAACGGTCGAACGCTAAAAAAGTTAAAATTGAAGTTGAATTTGAGAAACATAGAAATAGAAACCAAATTGTTTAACGAAAATTTGTGGTCAAGATCTAAAGTATCAATCAAATAATCAAATAAATAGTGCTAGTAACGGAATAGTGATTTTGAACGGTAGTGAAGTAGTAGTATTCAGGAATATGCTAAAGAGATACCCTCCCATAGATTACAACATTGTCGGGCGCAGTGAAAGCGTAGCGTGCCCGCAGAGTAAATAATTAGCAGGGTTTCAGTGGATACTTTGACAGGGAAAATTGATACCGGTAAGCCGGATTATCTCTTGTCGGCTTATTGGGGCCTTATTGGATAAGCAAGTGGCCAGATGAGCTTAACCGGGTCCAAAACTCCACCGGAGCATCCTTCTTTTAGGATATAACAAGAGTCATTGCATAGGCCGATGCTAAGTATGGATAAGTCATGAGAAACAAGGCGACGGTTATTAATCGCTACAACCAAATCCATACTTTTCTATGATTTCGAAGTCTAAGCTGATGCCATAAAAATCAAGAAGCACCGAGTAATAGTAGCAAGCGAGCTAAATTTCAGCGCAAAAACATCAAAACATTGCAAAAGTCAAAGCGTTGCTAGACTGCAAGTATTTTTGGTCATTAAATGACTATTCTTAATGTACTTCTTGAACTATGGGTTACCCGAAGATACGGTTGGCCGAACTTCCATCCTCAAATTATATCGGATGATTTTACCACCATTTTTATCGCTTTTATCCTCTGGAAAATGATGACGCATTATACACATTATTTGCTTCTCTGTAGAGAAAAGCTCTCTTGCTGCCACGTTAGGGCAGATTATCCCATAATTTATCTTCGAAGCTCTTTTGCAATCGAAGGAGGCGTGAAATGCATCGACTTAGTTCGTTGAGTTTGTTACGGCAGCCCTGAGACTCGTTTGGCATTTTTTACCTGCATTACCCCTCCAAAAAATACTCAACTAACCTATGAGAATGTTTAACCATTACATTGCATTGCTGTCGTGAAAAGCAATTGGGCTCAATGAAACCTCCATCAGTCGAAGAGAAGTGTAATCTAGCGGGTATGGAAAACGCTGGATCACATCTCCTGTTGTAGCACTATAGCCCTTTTTGGGCCTTTGCTTAGAGGTAGACTATCTTATTATCTTGATCGCATCGGCATTGGAGAAGGTTATATGGTCAGTACGACGCTTTATTTTGTGTCCAGTCAGCTGTGATGCATTCCGATTTAAACTAGTACGTATGTTATGATACTATAAGCCCGCTCAGCTATATGAGCGGGCTTATAGGCCTTCTGAAGAATCAATCGAAACAAATCTTGTTGTCATCAACGGAACTCGCACCAGGGATCTTTGGTTTATGCGGCAAGCCCTCTAACCACTACACGGTGCAGACCACGAATGATACCTTCAGTTGGATGCAACTTGTGTTAAAATGTGAAACAAAATAATAATGTTATTGCCATCTCTTAGTATTACACCAGAAACCTAGTATAAGTGAAGTTGGTTGTATTGCTGGTTCATCAAAGTTGCATAATAAATGAATTTAGTCTGATTGCAACCACCATCCGAGGTTTACATTAATAGCGATGCCAACTGTGACGCGTAAATAGTGCCAGCTTAAATAAAATGAAACAGGCGGTACACGGAATTTCTTTCTCTGAAGTGGCAAAAATTCAAAAATCTGATTGTATTGTTTGTTGTGAAAGCAAGCAGGCGAAGTTACCATATCAACAAAGCTATTCGAAATCCGAAGGATTGCTGGACTTAATTTATGCGGATGTGGGAGGCCCGATGGAATGCCTATGAATTGGAAAGTCTAAGTATTATGTTTTGTTTGTAGACGACTACAGTAAGATGGCATTCGTTTATTTTTTAAATACAAAAGATGAAGTGTTCACTAAATTCAAGCATTTTCAATCCACGGTTGAGAAACAAAAAAGCAAGAAAATCAAAACTATCAGAACAGACAATAGATTTGAGTTCCGCAGCCTTGAGTTTGAGAAGTATTTAGCGGAGCAAGGAATAGTCAACCAAAAGACTAATGCTTACAACCACAGCAAAATGGCTCATGTGAATGTATGAACAGGTCTATTGTAGAGGCTTAGATTCAAGGTTTTGGGCTGAAGCTGTGAATACTTCGGTATACTTAAGAAACAGATCTGTAGTTTCGGGACTGAATGATAAAACACCTTATGAGGTCTGAACAGGCAAGAAGCCGAGCTTGAGTTATTTACGTGTATGTGGAAGTACTGTCATGGCGCATGTCCCAAAAGAAAGACGGAAGAAGTGGGACAGGAAGGCGAAGCAATTTATCCTCGTAGGCTATGGTGACAATGTAAAGGGATACAGAGTATCTGGTCGTAATACTAATTCTGTGACCATGAGTAGAGACATAGTCATTATGGAGCATTCAGGCCAGAATACAGTTGATACTGCAGTGCAATGTAAACCTTTACCAGTTGCATCGGAGAACAGGCCAGATGTGTCAGATGACCAGAAGGCCAGATCAGAAACATCCGATTCTGAAGAAGAAGATGACAATGACAGCACTTCTGTACCAGATCTAAAAGATTCTTTGGTGAGTACTGATTATAATTACTATAATACCAGCTCAGACTTAGAGATAACACCTGTGAACCCAGAAACTGAAGAAACCTGAAAGAGCATTAGAATAAAACCAGACAGATATGGTATAAACAATTTGAGTATTGCAAAATGTCAAAAAGGAAGGACACATCACACTTGAAGAAGCTTTGCATGGTCCTGAAAGTCAGTTTTGGAAGGCAGCCATGCAAGAAGAGTTGAATTCTTTTGAAGAAAACGAAGCCTGGGAGGAAGTGGATCATCCCAAAAACAAAACAGTGGTTCAATGCAAGTGGATGTTTAAAAAAATATGACAGCGACAACAATATGAGATATCGTGCAAGGTTAGTGGCGAAAGGTTTTTCTCAAAAAGCCGGTGAAGATTATCATGAAACCTTTTCCGCCGTGCTTCGATATTCCACCTTAAGACTTTTGTTTGCATAAGCACTAAAATTGAATTCAGATGTATGTCACCTTGACGTAATAACTGCCTTTTTAAATGGTTTACTGAGAGAAACAGTGTACATGAACGAACCTATTACTGATGATTGTAACAAGGCTGATAACAGAGTATTTAAATTAAAGCGTGCTATGTATGGACTAAAACAGTCTTCCAGAGCATGAAACAATAAAGTTGATAGTTAATTGCAAAGTTTAGGCTACTAAAAACCAAAATATGTACACTAAATTGGAAGGAAACATTAAAATGATAATTGGCTTGTTCATAGATGATTTTTTTTTATAACAGTAAATCAGCCTTGGATTTGTTAGTAGATGAGTAGAGCAGCAGATTAAAGATCAAGAATCTAGGCTAGTTGAAACAATGTTTGGGAACGAAAGTTAAAATTGGTAAAAATGTAATATCTCTTGATCAGGAAGAATATATTGAAAATTTACTATAAAAATTCGATATGTCCCAAAGTAAACCTGTCCGTACTCCTATGGAGATGAATCTCAAATTGGCAAAAGCTGAGAAAGTTTCCTATGAGTATCCCTATCAGCAACTTCTAGGTTGCTTAATTTACTTAGCAGTCCTAATTAGACCTGACATTTTATAGAGTGTAAGTTTTCTTAGTCAATTCAATAATTCTTATAATGAAACCCACTGGAAACATGCTAAGAGAGTGTTAAAATATTTGAAGTGTACTAAAAATTATTGTCTTATTTTTAGAAAAGATAATTGTTCTGTTGAGGGTTTCGTAGATGCAGACTGGGGTTCAGATGTAACCGATAAGAAATCATATTCAGGGGCTTGTTTCACATTGTTAAACTCAGTCATTTCATTTGAATGGAGAAAGCAAAGAAATGTTACATAGCATTATCAAGTACCGAAGCAGAGTACATTTAAATGTTTGAAGCTAGTAAAGAAGCTATTCATTGGTTGAAATTGTAGGTAACTTACAACTGATTACGGTGTTTAATGATAGCCAAAGTGCTCAAAAACTGGTGTGTAATCCAGTCTTTCATCGTAGATCTGATCACATAGATATAAGGTAACATTTTGTAAGAGAAGCTGTAAATAATAATATTGTCGCGTGTTATGATTCGCGGCCAATAATTTTAATGTTCCGAGAAAGTGAAAACGCAATGTCTTTTAAATTAAGTTAAAAGAGCTTATTTACTAAAAATGCACAATAATTTATTTCACTATTTCACAACTTGTCTATCAGTTTTTTTTACCCCAACTGTTTATCACTTCACAATCAATATCGCTTTTAATTCGCACTCCAAACTATCGCAGTTTTACTATATCGTGGTTGTAATAATCCCCCCATTCATTCAGCTCGCCTTTATATAGAGTCTCTAGTCATCAAATCCATTTCTTGTACATTGGCGAACTGCCTGGAATATTCGAGCAATACTGAATGGGCAGTGACGTCACTTTCAGATGTTGATCATTTTTGGCGGGTTTTGGAGTACATTCTTTTGTTGATCATGATATTGTGAAAACAATTGCGACAGTAGCTCGCAGAATTAGTTGTACATGTAACAATATGATAAATATTTCTTACCTTGAAACAGCTGAAATGCCTGCAGATATTTTACCTAAGAGCTTAGGCTCAATCAAACATTATTACTTTATGATAAAGTTAGGGATTTCGCCTGTTTCATAACAATTGGATTCAAGTCTTTGTTTTTGTTATTTTGTTATGGGGAGGTGTTAAACGTGTAACAAAATAATAATGTTATCGCCATCTTTTAGCATTACACTAGAAACCTAGTCTAAGTGAAGTTGGTTGTATTGCTGGTTCATCAAAGTTGCATAATAAATGAATTTAGTCTGATTGCAACCATCATCCGAGTTTTATTATTAAATTCGACACAATATTTTCTTCGAATTTTCATTGATATTTCAGAAATAGTGTTTGATTTGAGTATGCTTAACTAGCAGAGCATTCTGACAAAATATCTAAGCTGGAACAAAGTGGCAGGTATTTTGTATTTATGTAAGAAACTCTCATTTATTCAAGCGATTTCTTATTTACTAATATTCTGGAAGTTCTACGTAATATCTGCCGAACGGTAGAAAAAAGTTAAGTTCCGTTTAATCGCCATTTACACCACAACTCTACTGACAATACACTTTTAATAACTACTCTGCACAAGGGCATCTACTCACCCCAGTGCGGCTTTAATAAAATACATATTCATAATACATATCTCAAGTTGTCATAATCAAATAATCGCACAAAGTTCAAATGTTCCTGCAAAATTTCGGAGATAATGAAGCCATTATCTACCTTTTACACGTGACAGAAATGTGAATAGTCTCTGCGTGACATATGTATATACGAGTACGTAGCAAGATGGTATGCTCTCGTGCCCGGTATTGTACTCATACATTTTGAATACACGAAGGGAGAGAGAAAATAATAATTCAGGAGACTGCTACGTTCATTGCGAGAAGGATATCTTTATTCGATTTCTTTGGTTGAATGCATGCTCATTCGTTCAAATGGAAGAGATAATTCTCGAGAAATTTTCGTCGCATATTTTGTTGCTGTACATTGTTGCGAAGCCATCTTCATTGTTTGTGGGAGTTCAATGATGGGAAAGAGGAAATAAGTCATGATTGTAATAATTAAAGGCACAGAATTTATTTATAAAAGCAGATACACACAGAAAGTTTTCCATTGAAGTGATATTTTTGGCTCATTTTAACAATGGTACGGAATAATTTTGAATGTGACTTTGGGATCTAGATAATTTTTTATTGAAGAAACAAACTGAAAAGTCGTGTATGCAGGAGAATGCTCCTACCAGGAGAATTTCCCCATGGGCTCCCTGATGCACAAAATGGCTTTTTTGTTCCAAATTCTAAAAGTTCTAATCAAGACCTTTCATTTGATACCTTACTCGGACTACCCTTGATAAAACAAACTGTTTAAGGTGCATTTCGGTATGAAAATTTTTAAAATGTTTAGTAAGAACCAAACTTTTGAGAGACCACCACTTGTAACCTTTCTAGAAAGTTTGAGCTTTTTAGCTTCAATAGTTTCTGAGGAAAGTTGCTGTGACGCACGGACAGACAGGATGCGAAACTAGTAGATCTTTGTAAAATTCGTTTTACAAAGCCCTGAAATGAGTTCAGGACCCCAAGCTTTCTACTTAAGCATAGAGCTTGTACGAATTTTTCTAAGATTTAATATTTCAAAGAAAATTTGGTAGAAATCGCCAAAGTTAATAAAATGAAAATGAAAACCATGTCAGCATCAATCAACTTGGTTCTAAAAAACTAAATTTCTCAACTATATTTCGCATTTCATCATTGAAATTTCTAAATGAATTTCTTATATAACAGCATCAAAGCGCAAAACCCACCCAGATATTCAATATAGACACGAAGAAAATTTTATTTTATTTTCAAAGTATTTTTCATTCACGAAAATAATATGCGTTTCATTGTATTTATTCGTTCCTACATACATAACACAGCAGATTTTACAAATTAATTTTTATATATTTTTTCATTATGAATAATGAGGCATTATAAAAAATATGTTAAGAATTTTCTTCCTTAGTTTCTTATTTTCATATTATATCAAGAAATTGCGTTTGTTTACGCTACGTTTGATGAGCTCAGCGATTGATATAATTTATTGCACATTTTGATTTGCTTGTCGCCATAATTGGGGAGAATATGAGGAGTGAAACAAAAAAAATTGTTTTTAACAATAATGTGAAATTCTTTATAAACACGAGAAAATATCAAAATTAATTTGGTGGTGAGTGGTGAATTTTATTTTAATTATCAACAAAATATTCAATGCCTTGCGAAGGTGCCTTTTGACGAAATTTATGATTTTAAAGAGCTTGAATTAAGGAAGCAGTTATCCAAAATTAAATTGACGCCGTGTTATTTCAACGATTTAGTGGCGCCATTTCGTTATTGCAAGTTGATATAAGTTTTGTAGTAGATATGGGTAGATATAAAATGGCACGTGTTCATTGGAGACAAGGAATATTGTTTCATAACCATCTTGTTTCAACGATAATTTTTTTTTTATGAATAATAATTCATCGGTAAAGGTAATCTCAAATTATCTCGTTTCATGACGGTAACAGTACTCCTGAATGGTCAGTATCACTGTTAAGTGTGTGACATTGATCGATTGTAAACGAATACCCTTGACAGCAGGTTTCACTAACAAGAACCGATTTTTTCATCTCCTTGCACCAAGTGACTCGTCTTTTTTGGAACCAATAGCAAAATTATTGTATGCATTAGGCAATACGAATATGCGAAAAGTAAAAAAAAGTAGCCATTCTCAGTTAGTTATCTTCTTTTTCTTCGTAGCAGTACAGCCCCCCTCGGGCTTTCGCTTCCTACAAATAGCACGTCCAACTATCTCGTTATACAAGGAAGGTTCAAATATGATGGAGACAAACGCTGTAGATGGCGCGCATGTATGTTTTGAAGGTCGTGGCTTGAGTATGTGATAGCTGGGTCCCTTACGAGCAGTGTGGCATAGTTTCGGGTGGGAGTGCATGTTTCACTCGCGTGCTACGACCATGAGTGAACGTCAAGTGCCGACCGCCGTTGCGCAACGTATCGTCATTCGTTTTTTAGTGAGGAAGGCGTTAAAAGCACGGAAATTTTTCTGCGTTAGGTACTGAAGATTCTTTCGTCCACGAACACCTTCAATATCGCAAAATAACGCTCGAAACGGGGGAGCATTCCAGTACGAAGTATGATTCTTCTCCAGGATAACGCGCGCCCTCATATCGCACGTCTCACTCTCGAAACAATATCGGAATTGGGGTGGGAGGTACTGCAACACCCAATGAATTATAGAGGGATCTCAAAGCGAATAGCAAGAACTGTTTGTGAACAGACTTAAACCTCTCGCAGTGAGCATCAAAGAATGGACTCCAAACGACGCAAGCGTATTCACGAATAAGGCGCACTAAGGATGTGTAAGATATTTTCGTTTCCTACAAATTCATAGAATCAATCACGCGCCGTTTGATGAAACCTCAAACCGTATTAGCCCTGCAGAGAACCTCATCGTAGTTCAAGTGAAAGCGGAGTTTTGCTATCCAATTGGACACTAAGCTCGACTAGACTGTCTCCTCTGAAAAGCTTTGCATTAGCGAAGTGATAGTCCGTTGATAAAACTGTATTTTCCCGAGAAAAACTTATCACCTGACATTTTTTGAAATTTAGATGGTTGTTTTATACCACTGTAGTAGAGTATTTATCTTGTCCTGTAGGAACAATGAATCTTTTTAGGAGGTTATGACATAGTTTAATTTGAGATCATCTGCGTAAAATAAGTGTGATATATATGCTAACACTTCAGAAATGTCTGATTATAAAAATATGAAAGAGAAGAGGCCTGAGATGACTGTCTTGAGGTACACCGAAGTAGACATGATTTCTTTGGACACATACATTATCGCTCAAGAGTGTGTAATGAATCATGCGACGCGCTAGTGACCACTACCAACACACTTTACTGCTAGGTGGCTTGTCATTTTACGTTGGTTGCGACCAGTGCACATCCCACGTCTATTTTATCGTGGGATGCCAACAGAATTTTGACAGCCACATGGTAGCAGGTGTGTGGGTAGCGAGTGCCATCAAGAGGAATCGCTTTTATCGCAGCGGGATTTTGTGTGCAAATTCTATTGTGAGTTTTGTGGATAAAGTGAAGATTCTGTGTTACAACCTAAACCCAAACGTAAATATTTCAGGTAAATATGCTTTTGGACTAGGGTAACTGGTGATGTAACTTAGTTGTTAATTCTCGCTAGACCGATAAAATCAGTGCGCCGCTAATGCTTAGCCATTTTGCAAGTGGTCGTGTATAAAAAGGCTATAAATATGTGATGCTTTCGCCAATCCGTCATCTGAAATTCATACGCTCGACACATGTCTGCCACGATTGCAATGAGGATTCACCCCTAGAGTGTCTCAAGTCAGCATTGACGATTCGTTATGCAAGCACTGTCTTATCTATCCCAAGAATTGTGTTAAGGTTATGTGATTGAGAACAATCACGATGGAGCTTGAATGCTTACTAGCTTCTGCATGATTGATCTTTGCCATGCTACCGGGGTAAGAGGACGCAATTTCGTAAAAAGCTGGATTGCGCTTTGGGTTAGCATTGTAATGGTCGTGAAAGCATTCTGATGAAAACCATAGCCAAATAGGTATGTAAAGTAGTAAAAGAAACAATATTTGGGAGACGTAGATTAACAAACTACCTATATCTAAACTAAGAAAACCCAATTCATTAAATTATAAAGTAGGATTAGATGAAAATGGAAGAAAACACATGCCCTAGGTGAAACTCCATGCGAGTAGAATGTAAAACTAATTTATGAGCGTAAACGTAAAGTAGCTACTCCAAAAAGTAAAGTAATAACAAAAAGCAACACCCCATAGATCATGTCGTGTCTAACTTATTAAAAAAAGATAAAATCAAATGGAAACAAATTATACGGAAAATATAATAAGGTGTATGAAAAAGTCTAGACGTGAATTCTAATTGAAGTAAAACAAACATAACCTACGAGAAAAAGTGAAGCGAAAAGCGAAAGAATTGCATAGCTGAATTGCTAACTCTTCAGTTATTTAGTTTGGAAACGTAACTAGAAAGTAAAATAGTAAAAAAATGCAGAGAATGAATGAGAGAGCGAGAATAGCAAAAATAGATTGTTAACCAAAATCAGAGGCGTGAGATAGCATGAAAATGAAAAAGAATTCGCAACAAGAAAAGTCTTTGATCAGACTTGTAAAAAAATAGTTGTGTAAAACTCTTCATTTCCATTTTGAATCGCTCATTCATTTTCCTCGCTAACATCTTGTTTTCCTCTTATATGATTCGATTCTTTGTCGCCTCGGCAATCCGCTGGATGGAAAGGACACTAAACGTCCGGTTGTTGAAAAAGAAAAACTTTTATTCTAACCTGTTGACTGTTTTTAAAACGATTCTATTTTTTCTATTTTAGTATTTTGAATAATATCTTTTCCCTTTGATTTGTTATGGTTAATTTGAATGTCCAAGACTTTATATTTACATACTCAGAGCAATTTATTTATTGGATCATTGTACATAGAATGTGTCAGAGTCTACACTACGAAGATAGCACGAGTTTGTCGCCGCTTAATTCTTGTTGTTCTTTCGTATTTTATTGTTTATAAATTAGTTACCTATGTGTTTTTAACCTAATTTCGGTGCATATCAATTCTACGTTGTTTAAGTAGGAAATGGCTGCGAAATTCAACGGATTTACTCAAGAAGAAATAAATCGAGTGAACGGCAAAACAAAAAAAGTGCAAGTGATGAGTCGTGGCATTCGTCGTATGCCGGAGCACAAGCTAGCTACAATAGAAAGACCAAATAGAGACTTAGTTGACAAAGGGCCGAAATTGATGCCGAAATCTGTGCCAGAAAATCCGCTGAGGTCGGTTTCGCGTCGCGCGCGGTACCTTAGTTGATTTTGATTTTTCTTTAACGTAGCTTTCGTCGGGTTGAGTTAACGTAGTATTCTTTTCGGTACCGCGTCGGAAATTCGGGAACGCGAAGTAAAAATTAGATTTTCTTCTTTGACTGGTTATAGGAAGAAATACGGAGTAACGTAAAGTAGGTTTCCTCTCCGTATGATTTTGTTTTGTAACGCGTTTGAAAACGGGCGTGTATAGGTGGCTGAAATATGTAAATGAGCGTGACCCATTCGGAGACCCGCGACCGAAATCCTCTCCGATCTAGCTGGCCGACAAGCAGCCACCGCGTGAATGGGTTACGGTGCATGGATTGGTTGACCGATTGGTACCATCCGTTGGCACTACTCAGACTTAACGTCTAGAACCGATGAGAGGTCGGTTCCGCGTTCGCACGTAGACAATAAATCATTACAAGTGTTTAGGCACCTCTTTTTTCATGATTATTCATGCAGTGTTATGTTTACAAGAAAAACATTATAATAAAGTAAAATACGTATTTTAAATGTGGTTCGGTAAGAAACACCCATTATATGAGATAAGGATTACTCTCCTTTACCTGCACTTGGCCGGATTCCCGGAAATTGTTTATTGCGATGTAATTACAATAATAATTCGTAGAAATCTCTGGGGAAGGTTATTTATCAGGTAACTTGTTGGTAATGATGTTTAAATGACCTTCCTACGAGTAGCAGATTATAGTGATATCCGTAACTTATGGTCAGTTAAAGTGTGGTATTTACTCTGTTAACGTTGTGAATTATAGTTTTTTGGAAATACCTCCGCAAAAAAAATTGAGTGCGGAAACGAGTGCGCTTGTAATAGCGTACCATAAAAGTGGCATAAGTAATCGAGAAATTGCCAAAAAAATGAAAAAAACCCCACACTACGGTCGATTATAACATAAAAAAATATCGGGAAAGAGGCAGTTACCTTAATAAAAGACGGAGTGAGAAACCGAAAGCAACAAGATCTGCAGATGATCGCAAAATAGTGGTTACCAGCAAATTAAATAGGCGTAAAACAGCCCCAGAAATCACCACAGAATTAAATGTTGGTCGCCCAAAGCCAGTCAGTGTTTCGACCGTAAAATGTCGTCTACAGAAAGCCGGGCTCCACGGCCGCATTGCGATGAAAAAAACCATTACTTTGCAAACAAAAAAAGCGAAAGCGACTTAAATGGACTCGTGAACACCAACAGTGAACCATAGAAGAGTAGAACAACGTATTATGGACAGATGAGTCCAAATTTGAACTGTTCGGAAACCGAAGACGAATATTCGTGAGGAGATCTGTGGGTCAACGTGCCAGAGAAGCGTGCACTCCTGCTGCCGTGAAGCATGGAGGCGGCTCAGTGATAATGTGGGGTGGTTTTGCCGGTAATAGTGCAAGGGACATCGTGAAAATTGATGGTGAATTAATAAAAGAAAGCTACCGTTCAATTTTGGAGAACCACGCAATCCCTTCCGAAATTCGTCTTATGGGACAAAATTTAATCTTTCAGCAAGAAATGGCCCAAAACATTCCTCCAAATCATGCAAAAGCTATTTACGCAATATAAAAGAGGAAGGAACTCTCAAAATTATGGAAGGGCCTCCCCAGAGCCCCGACTGAATCCGATCGAGTTACTGTGGGAAGAACTGGATCGGGAAGCACGGAAATCGGCTCCAACATCAACTACTGTGGTGAACTCTACTATGAGCATAATCACGACTGCTTGCTGCGCTTCTATGCCCCGTCGAAGACCCCGGCACGGCAAGCCCCCAGTGTACTGGTGGTCTACTGAAATCGCTGAAAAGCGAAGGGAGTGTCACAAGCTTCGGCATGAGGCTCAACGGGTGCGGAACCGTGACGAGGCATGCAACCAGGTGGCAGCATATAAGTCGGCCAGGAAATGCCTTCGCAAACTGATCAACAGTAGCAAGGCTCGCTGCTGGCAAGATCTAGTGGACAATGTAAACAAGGATCCGTGGGGCCTTGGCTACAAGCTGGTCATGCGGATGCTTGGTGCCCTACGGAAGCCTTGTATACATGACGCGGAAAAGATGGACGCGATAGTGCGGGGACTCTTCCCCGCCCATCCCGTCCGTGTTGACGCTGTCCATGGTGAAACAGCACTAGAGTGCCCACTCTTCACACAGCTGGAACTGGAGGAGGCAGTCCTCTCCTTGAAACTAGGAAGGCTCCAGGTCCAGATGGTGTTCCGGCTGAGGTGTTGCGGCTCGTCTATCACCATTGTCCTGACTTGCTGCTCAGCACATTCAACGCTTGCCTACGGGACGGGGTTTTCGCGGTACGATGGAAGATGGCGAGGCTCGTGCTGATCAGCAAGGGGAAGGGAAATCCCGAATCGCCGTCTGCATACCGCCCGTTATGCATGCTAGACACGGCTGGGAAAGTGCTAGAGAAACTCATCAAGGGAAGACTCACTAACGCGATTCGTGCTGCTGGGGACCTATCTCCTCGGCAGTACGGCTTTAGAGCAGGACGTTCTACCATTGATGCGATTGCAGAGGTGGTGAACGCTGTCCAAAAGGCAGAGGCATATAGTCGCACCAAGCGACGGATCGTCCTGTTGGTGACACTCGACGCCAGGAATGCCTTCAACTCCGCTAGATGGGTGGATATTCTGGACACGCTGGAAAACTCTTTTCAAGTTCCACAATATCTAATGCGGCTTTTGAGGAACTACCTAAAGGACCGAAGCCTGCTCTACGAAACGACACAGAGCCAACGAAGGATGGAAATTACATCGGGTGTTGCCCAGGGATCTATCCTTGGTCCGGACCTGTGGAACGTGTCTTACGATGGGCTACTGAGACTTGAGATGCCAGGTGAGTCGCGCTTGGTCGGCTATGCGGATGATGTTGCGGCTCTGGTCGCCGGACGCACCGTTGAACAAGCGCAACTTAGGCTAAGTTTGCTAATGCGCCGAGTGAGGGACTGGATGACTGCTCGCGGGCTCAGTTTAGCACTGGAGAAAACCGAAGTGGTCATCTTGACAAAAAAGAGAATCCCTAGAGTAAGGATGATCAGTATTGGAGATATACAAATCGAATCGAAGCCAGCGGTGAAGTACCTGGGGCTACTGATCGACTCGAAGATTAGTTTCTCTGAGCAAATCAGGGCAACGGCTGAGAAGGCTGCTTCGGGAATATCGGCCCTGAGTCGACTTATGGCCAACGTAGGGGGACCCAGCCCATCAAGAAGACGCCTCTTGATGAGTGCTGTAGGGTCAGTGCTACTGTACGGGGCAGAGGTATGGGGCGACGCTCTCAGCAAGGAGGTATACCGAAAACGATTGGCACAGGTACAGAGAAGAGGAGCACTGAGAATTGCATCTTCGTATCCAACAGTCTCCGACTCGGCGGTGAGAGTGATTGCAGGCGTGATACCTGTCGCCCTCCTTGCTAGAGAGCGCCGCGCTATTTACCTGCGCCGAAACGAGGATGTGCGGGAGATGGTTGTCCGCGAGGAGAGACAACGCTCGCTCAACAATTGGCAGCAGTCTTGGAGGAATCGCACGAAGGGAAGGTGGACTGTGCGCCTCTTCCCGGATGTGAGACCGTGGCTAAATCGAAGGCATGGTGAGACTGACTTCTATCTGACCCAGCTTTTGAGCGGGCACGGGTGTTTTCAGTCTTACCTGCACAAGATCGGTAAGTCACGGTCTCCCGATTGTCGGTTTTGCCCAGGAGAGGAGGACAATCCCTGTCACACATTTTTTGCGTGTACAAAATGGGTCAGGCTGCGAAGGGAACTCTACAGGGAGACAGGAGAGCTCATCCCGGATAATATAGTTGCGGTGATACTCGAATCGGTTGACAAATGGAACCATGTGGCACATTATGCTCGGGCAGTCCTAAAATATAAAAGGGACTCACAGCAGCCGGAGGCGCTGGGGCTGGGGGATCGCTCTTCTGGCATTTCCTCTTCCCCTCTCCCCTCCCGCTAGGAAAGGGATCCCCCAGCTTTAAGACTTCCCACGGCGTAATAAAACGAGACCTGGCCCGAAGTAATGTGTCAAACGGTTCCAGGCTAGGTTCTCAGGTTGACAGGGGAGGTGTTTAGTGGGTAGTCCAAGGGTATACTCCATGGGAGTCCCACACTGCCAGACTCGGCGGGCGTAAATGCCTTCACCTCCCTACCACAAAAAAAAAACATCAGCTACTGACATGTGCCTAAATACTTTTAAGCGGTAGTGTATCCCTGAAATTTGACGGTTTGAGCCCGATTTTTAATAGACGAGTCCAGCCAATGACTCGGTCAAAAGCCTTACTAAAGTCGGTATATGTAAATTGTATCAATTTCCCATCGCACAAAGGATGTTAGAGGAAATAACTGTCAGGCTTGTGGTTGTGGATCGATATTTTTCTGAAGCCGTACTGTTTGTCATTGAGACGTTGCTCTATAATGGGAGGTTTTTGCAACAGACTATTTTTTCAAATAATTTTGGGGTATCCGATTGTACGTCAAGTCTAAGTGGCAGCATTTCCGGTATGCTGAAAACATGTCGATTGAAAATGACTTGTTAAAAATAATATGGAGTGGTAAAACTTATTGTCTCTCTACTGAAATCAAAAATACGGGGGAAGGGGAAATCAGGGTCAGATCTGTGGTTCAAACCAAGAGTTTTAATTGCATTTAGAATGTCATATTCTAAAACTGAAATTTCTTGGAATACAGACCCAGAATCTGAGCCAAGTGATGAAATATGAGGTGAGGAGTTTGTTTGGCACCGCTCCCATCAAACTTATTCCACCCTTTTTAGGGCACTTTGAAGTCGGTTTTCTTTCGGATAAAGTTATTTTTTCATTTCCTTATCTTTTCTAGGATATTAATATTGTATGATGGCTTCATTCCCACTACAATCGAATAATGTATCTCAACAATGCTTGGTAAAAGTTGACATAAAATTAATTCATTCGGTGTTACTCTTTGTAAGTTCAAGTGTAGCTGAAACTGATGAATCGATACCATTACCAATTAGCTATATCATTAATCGCATTTTTTGGTCAGGGCTATATGCAAGGTATTTTTTCATAATTACTTTGATTGATCGTTCTCGATATAATAATTTGTTCTTCATGTTTAACATTTGTGAAATAATTTTTCGTTTGATAAATAATCATCAAAAATCAAATTTAGTGTATACCTCCAATTTTCAATTTCGATCGCTATCTATCTATCACCACCCTGATTATTTAAATATATTCAAAAAAATTAATTTTTTTTTCACATATTAAATCGATCATTCTCTTTCTTTTCAGGTGAGTTAAAATTATTCAGCAAAATTGAAGTTTTCAGAACTGTAAGTAGCGAAAAAATGTATTTGAATGGTGTTTAATTCATTCAAATGTTGAAAAGGACGAAATCGTTTATTGATATTTTAAAGGTCGGAAAGAAAGAAAATATCTTTTTGTTTTCAGTCTGCCAACTTAACGCGGGAGTATTATCAAGTATGTCACTCAAGGCAGTTGGAAGCTTGTTAGAAATTTCCCCAAGAGAGACTATACAAATAAAAAAAGAAATACGGACTAAGTCAACACATTTTGCTTTTAAACTTTTTGAGGTTTGATCTGTTTCCAGACGTTTTTACCCGAGTAGAAATTCAATTTAGACAAGGATTACGCCCCAATTAAGCATGCCTAAACAGGCATTAGGGCTTAATGCGGACTCTGCATTAGGGCCCTAATGTCAAACACAATGCATTACCCCATCACTGCCTAAATTAAGAACTTATGGGGCTTGCCTGGACAGTTCCTAATTTAGGCAGTGATGGGGCTTGGCTAAACATTTCCTAATTTAGGCATAACATAGATGAGACTTGACTAAATAGTTCCCAATTTAGGTGCTGATGGGACTTGCCTGAACAGTTGCCAAACTTTGAAAAATAAAATAAAATCGAAGTTTCCTTTTCTATATAAATCCCTGTATTTACTGCATATACGTATTTTGCAGTCGACTTGATCTACCATAATGTGTTAATTTCACCTACCATAATCTATTTATGGTAAAAGTGGGAGAGATGCCATACTTTTTGTAGAATGGTCTAATAAATATAAAAACCTCTAGATATTTCAATCATTTTATTTTCACTTGAAAGATTCATTGATATTATATGTCAAAATCGTAAACTTTTTGTCTTTCGATAAGGAAATAAAAAACCTGAAAACAAAAAACGTAAGTCAGCAAATGGTTATCTCTCCCACGTAGTGTGGGGGAGATGCCATGTGGTGTGAGAGAAATGCCAACAATGTGATCACGATTTCTTTTGATTCTTTTTACGTATGCTTTCTCTTCCACATTTATTACAATTGCGCGAGTACATAGTGCAGGACTCATGAAGCCATTCGAAGCAAAATAAGCACTGGATCCAATGCGTTCCCTTCTTCGTTTCAAAATTATTTTCCAAGCACTTAGTACACACATTATTATCATCGTCCATCGGGCTCGAAACAATTTGCTGAGAAGATGAAAAACCTGCTATTGAAAAATCCAACTAAAATTTTTTACTAGCTGCTTTTGGTTTAACTCGATTTGATGTTTTGTTATTTAAATTTTCCTGGAAGTCAAAAAAAGGGCTCTCTGCTTTCGTGAAACCGTAGAGCTGGGAAGTTTTGGAATCGGTTTTGACTCCTCGAGGAGTTTTGTAGGGCTATCATCTGGTTGTCTCGAAGTTGATGGCGTCGCTTGCGGTTGAGCTTCGGTTGAATGAGCTGATGAAAGCAATTCTTCAATCAAGTCGGAAGAAATGATCTGGGATGGCATTTGGATTAAGTGGAAATATTCCACAAGCTTTAAAGCCTGATGTGGCATTCCCTACAGTTGCAGCTTTCCCCCAAGCCTTCCCTAGTAAACATCCAACTGGTAGTCTTGTGTTGGCTCTATTTTTGAGTCTGAGCATCCACGCATTAGCTTCCTGATTTAAAAAATCTTCAAAGGTTTAAAGAAACTACGATCCAAAGTTTGAAGTGCTTGCGTGGTATGACTTGGCAAATATATAATAATTACATCATTTTCATTCGCTATGTCCAAAAGGTCTATGGAATTAAAATGGGAAGTATGACCATCTAAAATCAAAATTGCTTTTCAAGTATTTGGTTTTTTCGGCAGGAAAAGTTCCATCTCATAAATACGTCTGAAATTATATTAGATGACTTTTTGTTCATGTAAACGCTGGATCCATTGGGCAAACCATCAGCAAATTCGGATTTTTTATTGACTTCTTTCATTTTTATTACTGGTGATAGGAAATGGCCTTCTTCACTACAACAAGCAACCAAAGAAATCGTTTCTCCCTTTTCTCGAGGCGTAATCACGTGAACGTCTTTAGCACCTTTCATTGTTAAAACTTTTCCTGGTTTATTAATAAGTTGGATCCCACTCTCATCGACGTTGAAGATATTTTGAGGCTTGTTTGTTAATTATTTTTCTCTATTTCTTCTCGCAAGAGTTTAAAAAATGCAGCAATTTCTTCCCTATTCAACCCTGAGCTCTGGCAACCGATAGACCTTCTGCTTGACGCACTGAAATATCTGTATTCCTTTCTTAAAAGGAAGTAAGCCAATGCTGCCCTACCATTTCTTTTCCCTTCGAAAATGTATGCTTGATTCAAAGCTTCTCGGCAAATTAATAGGCAAGTGAACGAATAGTACCTCGATCAGCCAGAACTAGCTAGGCGTCAAATGTACTATGCTAATCGTTTCTCGTTTTCTTTTTCGAGACATGCTTGTACAATATGTAATTTGTATTAATTGGAATAGTTACCTTGAGGGCCTAGCCAGTATTTCTTAGTATTGCCTGTCTTGAGCCGCCCAGATAGGGTACAAATCGGTATGCCATAGCGCCTTTAGGCTTCATTTTTTTTTTAAATTTCACATTTTTTAACTTTCCCTATATCTAAGATTAAATTTTCCTCAGTCCATTGCCCTCTGACAACTCTATTATTTCTAATATATTTTCTCGGCATCCTTTAAACAATTGAAAATATTTCCAAAGATTTTCTCATTTCGTGGGAGAGATGTCATACAATTCAAAAATGCTTAATTGATATCGAATTTGGCAAAACATAATTTCAATAAGTTAAGAACAAGTCAAAAAACAAGTTAAAAGCAATTCTTACCTAACTGTGCCTTTCTTCTTCTTCTTCTTCTTCTTAGCACTACAGCCCCTCTCAGGCCTTCGCTTCCTGCAAACAGCGCCTCCAATTGTCTCGGTCCATTGACCGCGTCCTCCAATTTTGAAGTCCGAGCAGCGATGAACTGTCTTTGTCGACCGAGTCAGCCCAGCGTTTCTTTGGTTTCCTACTGGCCTCCGGCCTTCAGGTCACCCAGCGAATACCTTTTGGATATCCGTTGTTCGTCCATACGATTCTTGGTCAAGCTCATTGCAGCTTCCGCAGTCTTATAATCGTTGAGACCTCCGGTTCGTCAAAAATTTCATACAGCTCATTCTTGTATCGAATTCACCATTGGTCCCGGCCTCAGGACCCGTCGCTCAAAGACGTTCAATATATTTGCGGCATAGCATAACACAGGCCTTATCACAGATTTGTATACTTGGAGCTTTGTTTTCCTGTGTATGCAGCTGGTCTTCAAGATCGTAAATACTGAATAAAATATTTTATTTGCGAGCTGTATTCTTCGCCAAGTGTGATATTTTGTATATTTGAGATATTTTTCCTCGAATGCGTCATGACCTTTGTTTTATTTTCATTGATTTGTAGCCCTAGTTTTGCTTCGCTGTCGAGATTCAGGAAAAGTTCTTTGGCAGTTGTTAATGACCGTGTCAAAATGTTGATGTCGTCCGCATAGGCTACTAGTTGGCTCGACTTGTATAGTAATGTACCTCGCGTATCAACAGGTAGCTTCCTTATGACGTACTCCAGAGCCAAATCGAATAGCAATGAAACCAGCCCATTTTCCTGTTTTAATCCGAAATTTGTGTCAAAGGCATCGGTGAGTTGGTTATTGATGCGGACTTGGGAGGTTGTCGACGTTATTGTCATTATGGTAAGACGGACTAATTTGGCTGGGATGCCAAAGCAAAGCATTATTTGGTACAGTGCGTTACGATCAATACTGTCGTATGCTTGCTTGACCTCAACGAAAATTTGGTGTATGTCTATGTTGAACTCTCAGCATTTTTCAAGTACCTGCTTAACAGTGAACAATTGGTCTATTGTCGATCTCTCTTCTCTAAAACCAACTTGATACTCCGCAATAATACTGTTGGCGTATGATCCGATTTTATTTTCTAAGATTTTTGAAAATATCTTGTACGCCATACAAAGTAGTGATATGCCACTATAATTTTCGCTCTGTAGCTTGTCATCTTTTTTGTCGATAGGGAATATAATTGATTGACTCCACTCTTTCGGCATAAATTCTTGTTGCCAAATGTGCTGGATGACTTTGTGAATAGCTTTATAAACACTACTGGCACCATATTTGATGGGCTCCACTGGAATCTCATCGATGCTCGGCGCTTTATTATTATTTTGAGCTTTGATGATAGAGCAAACTTCATCTATAGGCTCCGAAGTTCTGGAGCTGTGTGGAGGATTAAGGAGGTTCTTGAAATATGATGCCTATCTTTCGTAAATATTGAATTCATAAGCGATGATATTGCCGATGTTATCACGACAGAGCGTGGTTTTGGGCTGATAACCACGTTTCAGGCTTTTCACTACCTTTACTATGCTTGTCTTGTGTTGTTGCTTGCTAAACTTACTTCTATACTTCTCAATTGGTCGTCATAGTATTTTCTTTTCTTAATCCTAATTATCTTATTCGCTACTCCTCTGAAATTTTCATAGTGTTCTCTCTTCGTCCTGGTTTTCCTACCTACATATTCTTTGTACGCCTGATTATTTTTATCTAAGGCATTCTGGCACTCATCATCGAACCATTCATTTCTCTTGCGCCGGGCTTGATGTCCGATCGTCTGTTCGGCCGCGGTCTTAAATGCCTCTTTCACTTCCATCCAGAGCTCGTTGCTCGTCTTGAACGATGCGTCTGATAAGATGGGAGCCAGCTGGTTGTCGAGGATCTCCGTGAAATGTTTGGCCTCAGACGCCGTTTGGAGCCTTTCGATGTCAAATTTTAGTAGTGGGCTGGTCTTCGCCAAATATGCCTTTGACTTACGATATCGACAGGTAAATTTGATCAAGTAATGATCTGAGTTCCAATTGGCTCTTCGGTATGTACGGATGTCAAGTATGCTCGAGCCCCACTGTTGTTGGATCAGAACATGATAGATCTGGTTTTATGTGTTGCCATGCGGTGATACCCAGATCATTTTATGAATGCGTCGATTTCTGCTACATGCAAAATCAATCAGGCGCTGGCCGTTGTCATTTGTCTCATCGTGGAGGCTATATCCTCCAGTCGTTCTCCGATGAGATAACCCATTGCTAACCTCAGCGTTGAAATCACCCAGAATTATTTTTGTGTCGTTCGTAGGCAATGAGTCGACTGATCTCTGCAGGTGATTGTAGAACGTTTCCTTCGTTTCTTCGTCCTTTTCTTCGGTCGGAGCGTGAACATTTATCAGCCAGATTTTGAAGAGCACGCGTTCATTAGTTGCCGTAATATCAATAACGTGTGATTTGAACTCCCTATGCACAATGAAGCCCCTTCCAAATTGTCGTTTTCCAGTAGGCTTTCCATTTTTGACTATTGAGTGCGCTCTCATGTCTTGTATGTCGTTTCCAGTCCAGTTCGTTTCCTGGATTGCCAGTATTTTTAATTGATATTAACTGGCCTGTTGTAACAGGTCCTTAAGAGCGCCAAGATAATTGAGTGATCTGACATTCCAGGATCCAATGCCATAGTCCTTTTTTGGTTTGCGAGGTTGTAGCCGTGAGTCCAATCCATCCCGAAGCCCATCTGCAGGTTTCGAAACATTTTAAGGTTTTCTAGGGACGGGGAGTTAGCCCGTCGCCCAACCTCCATTCCGGCGGCATGGTTATTACGTCGATTACGTTATCAAGCGCGGAAGATTCGTCTTCACCCCCTTACGTCCCCAAAAAGGAGGTGTAAGTTGGATTTAGTAGCAGAGCTCTAGATGTATATTCAATTATTAGCATTTCTCTGCATTTGATGTCCCATTGTTGGGGAACCAGTAAACCCAATGTGTGACTCCAAGGAAATTTACTAGCATTTGATTGGGGGGTTTGGGATGAGGATTCATGGAAGCTATGGATTAGGAAACAAGAGGTTCCCTCCTCCACACTTCATAAGTTCCATGAAAATCCATATTCTGAACAAACCTTTATATATACTCGTATATATAAACCCAATAACACAGCACTGGTACAAATTACTACACATGCAGTGAAATGTATTAATTTGATTTGTTAAAGCTAAACATGCTGTATTAGGGCCCGTTAGGCTCGTACTAAGCAGTCCTAGCTTGGGAAAAAGGGAAAAACTTCTCATCACATCTGAACTTGAAAATATTTAAAGTTACACATTCTCGTCTTCTACATTATAATTTTAAGTTATTAACAAGATATATAGTATTGTTTGGTTCCGATTATACCCAACAAAAATGTTTCTGTTTAGGAATTGTCTAGGCAAGCCCCATCTCTGCCCAAATTGAAACATTTTGCAAAGTGAAGAAAATGGTAGTCCAGCAAACCGTGCCTATCGTTAACGAATCGATAATGATTCATTTTTTAGGATGTTTCAAATCTCTAAGTGGACTAAAAGCTTATTTCGTTACGATTCATTTTCGCTACAACTGAACGATTCGCTCTCCGGTAAATTAGTTGTCTAAAGATCCTCATTATATCACACTATATTGTAAGCTTTCGTAAAACAATTATAAAACTATCGTAATACTATCGTAAAACTATTGTAAAACTATCGCAAAACCATCGCAAAACCATCTAAAAACTATTGTAAAACAATCATTTTCAACGAATGTTCGTAAAATGGTAAGTTCCCAACAAGAAATTTTAGTGTTGCTTCCATTCCTCACAACAAAATATTTTCTGTTTAGGTATTATTTAAGAAAATTCTATTAGCCCTTATATAATTCTTCTAACAATTGATCGGGTAACATGTTAGGTTAGGCAATAGGGCCTGATGGGGTTTTCCTATGGAAATCCTGAACAGAACAGGCTCACACATGTATAATTAGTCCCCTATTAGGCCCGCATTAGGCATGCCTAACTTAGAGGTATGGTAGTCCGCGTGGTGTACTGTTTAGAACACTTACCCTGTAAGGCGAAGGTCCCTGGTTCGAACCACGTTTGTGATAACGAGATTTCTATCGAATGATTCTTCGGACGGACTTTAAGCCCGTTCAGTTATGATACGCTACTGATTTAAAACCAGAACCTATCACAGCTGGTTGGACGGGTCAACGGCCAAAGCGTGGTACTAACTATACGACGGTCATTCAACAAGTACTTAGCCTGCAGAAGAAATCGAAAATTTTGGAAAGGTGGCAATTTATTTTTCCACATAATCTCCTTCAAGCTCGATACACTTGGCTCAGCGATGCTCTAACTTTTTCAACCCGTCCAAAAAATACATTTTCTCGGAGGCTGCAAAATCGGCCTCCGTGGCGGCGATGACCCCCTCATTCGACCCAAATCTATTCCCGGCGAGTGATTTTTTCAGGTTTGGAACCAAAAAGTAGTCACAGGAAGCCAAATCTGGAGAGTACGGTGGATGGGGCAGCAATCCGTAGCGCAATTCGACCAATTTGGCCATGACGACGGCGGAGGTGTGAATCGGCGCGTTGTCGTGGTGAAACAGCACTTTTTTCTCGCCAAGCGGGGCCGCTTTTTCTTCAATTCGACGTCAAATCAGCCCGATAAGTCTGCATAGTAGCGCCCCGTGATTGTTTTACCCTCGAGGTAATCGTTGTGGATCACACCTTGTGAATCCCAGAAAACGGTGGCCATCACCTTTCCGGCCGATCGAACAGTCTTCGCCTTCTTCGGAGTCTTCGGAGCACGTTCTTCGTTTCTTCGACTGTTCCTTGGTCTCTGGTGTGTACCAGTGAATCCATGTTTCGTCGACGGTCACAAAACGACGCAAGAACTCCGCCGGATTGCGCTGAAACAGCGCCAAATACGTCGCCGATGTGGTCTCACGGTTGCGCTTGTTTTCCGATGTGAGCAAATGCGGCACCCATCGCGCCGACAGCTTTCTCATTTCCAGTTCTTCGTGTAGTATATGATGCACCCTTCCTTCTGCGATGCCCACAGTCTCAGCTATCTCGCGAACCTTCAATCGACGGACTACCAACACGAGATCGTGGATTTTTTTAACGCTTTCCTCCGTAGCAGCCGTTTATGGGGCACCTGGGCGTGGCTCATCAAAAACCAATGTGCGGCCACGAACAAACTCGTTGAACCAATTCTTGACGGTCGCCATCGAAAGAGAAGAGTCACCGTACACAGCATCCAAGCGGTCTTTGATTTCGCTGCGCGTTTTCCCTTCCAAAAACAAGAATCTAATCACTGAACGATATTGTTCTTTTTCCATTTTTGTACAACGGACCGACACGCTCGCTTCCAAACGCTATCAATACAAAACTAATCAAGGGATTTGACTGAAACTTTGACAATATGCTATTAAAAGAATGTATTGCACAATGGTAAAACTCTATTGTAATAGCAGCGCCATCGGGCGGTCAGGCTAAGTACTTGTTGAATGATCCTCGTATCACCTTCTCGAGTGCCGATAAATTCGATCAATATTGGGATACTCTATCTCCAAGCAAAGGCCCGAAAAGGGCTGTAGTGATAAAGCAAAAAAACGTAGGCATCCCCGCTATGGCCCGAATACGCCCGCATTAGGCATGTCTAATTTAGGCAAGCCCCACTGTTTCGGCGTTAAGCCCTAATGCCCATTTATTTATTTATTTATTAGCCAAGCAAGGCACTGGTACAAGAAATAAAAATATACAAACTTTGTACGCATACTCACAATAATTACTTAAAAAATACAAATCAAAATTAATTAGATTGATACAATAAAAATATGGTGTCAGGGTTGGATACATGATGGGATTAAGATGCTAGGGCATTTGATAGCAGAGCTTTGAAATGGGTTCTGGACATGTCTGGGGAGTAATGCGCACCGTGTGAATTAAACGTTTTGCAACATCTATTGATAGGCTCATTATCGGCATAGATTGTGTGGTGCCGCTCTTCCACCAACAGACGAGAGTGCCTAGTGACTCGCAAGGGCTCATGTACTTTTATTATATTAGTTAAAAATGGAACATTTATCGAGCCTCTGAGGACATCAAACGCGAAACAGCAGGTTATCGTAATCCTCCGGGAAGCAAGTGATGGCATATTCAAAATTTGCAGCCTGTGCTCGTAGGGGGGTAAATCCTGAAAATTTTTAGGATCATATAGCGACCTCAATGCAAACAATACAAACTGTCTTTGAACCGATTCAAGTCTGTCAATGTGGACATGAAAAACAGGATCCCAAATAAGACAAGCATATTGAAGCATTGGGCGAACTAACGCGACGTACAACGTCTTAGATACCCAAATATTTTGAAACTCTTTGGATCGACGTTTGATGAAGCCGAGTAGCTTATTGGCCCTAGAGATAACTTCATCGTAATGCAAGTTGAATCGAAGTTTACTGTCCAACATAACACCGAGGTCTGCGACGCTGTTCACTCTGTTAAGTTTGTGGTAGTTGAGATGATAATCGCAAGCAAGAACGGAGTTTTTACGGGAAAAACTTATTACCATACATTTTTCGAAATTCAGAGAAAGTTGGTTTTTTTCTGACCATTGTTTTGAAGGAATGCCGTGTCCTTAGGAGACGTTACTACATTGAATAGCTTAAGATCGTCGGCATAAAATAGATGGGGAATATCAGACAGCATAACAGAGAGATCAGAAATAAAGATGTTAAAAAGTAGGGGACCAAGATGGCTGCCTTGAGGTACACCAGAGCAAACATTTATTTCTTTGGACACAAACCCTTGAAATTTGACGAATTGGGTCCTATTTTTGAGATATGAGTCGAACCAGTCTAGCAAAGGACCACGGATTCCGAAGATTTTTAATTTGTTTGCTAAAATTTCGTGGTTAACACGATCAAACGCTTTGCTGAAGTCAGTGTAAATCGCATCAATTTGGTTACCTTTTTCCATTTCACAGAGGATACTAGAAACCATTACTGTAAGATTTGTAACTGTTGAGCGATTTTTTCGGAAACCATGCTGTTGATCGTTTAGCAGAGGCTCAATGATGGGCGATATTTTTGAACAGACTATTTTTTCAAAAAGTTTAGGAATTGCTGATAGTATTGCAATGCCTCTGTAGTTTTCAACTGATGCCTTATCTTTACTTTTATATATTGGAATCAAATGGGATGTCTTCCATATCGTTGGGAAAATTCCAGAAGAGAGGGATTTATTGAAAATAATATGCAGAGGAAGAATCAATTGCTCTTTACAGTGAAACAAGAAGCGAGGAGGGAGTAAATTAGGACCAGGCCCTTTATTGATGTCAAGTGTCTCTATTGCGTTGGATATATCATTTTCAGAAATGCAGAGTTCCTCGATGGGAGACGCTGAGTTTTCGACTGAAGAAGGTATGTAGGATGAGGAGTTGGTTGAACAGTACACGGATTGAAAATGACTTGCAAAAAATTCGCAGATGTCTACGGGATTGCACGAGCTCAAGTCTTGATACACCATAGAATTGGGAAAACCTTGGGACTTACGTTTTTGGGTTATGGATAATGTGTTCACCAATTATGTTAACGTAAGAATCATATGCTTCCCGAGATTTGAGTTGCAATTCTTTAACCAGCGCATCATATTTATTTTTCATTTCTTGGCTAACGTTGGATCTTTTTTGAATTAATTTGTGGAGCTTATTCCTTTGGTTTCTTAAATACCTAAGGTCGCCATCAAGCCAAGGCTCAGAGAGCTTATTTTTCTTTTTAATTTTGGGCACGTACCTCTCAACGGCGTACATGAATATATTGTAGAAACAATCTACTGCGTCGTTTGTACCTAACGTTGAAAGCGTACCAGTCCAATCAATAGTATGAAGATGATTGTTAATGCTATCATAGTCAGCATTATGGAAGTCAAAAACGATAGAATTATTGTAAGAAAGATGGTATTCTCTATCCGTAGTGGCTAATTCAAGAGAAATTGCGGAATGGTGGCGGGTGTTAGAAAACAAATGCTCCGCATCGCTAGTTGGAATCACCACAACTTCGTCATACGCATTTGTAAAAATGAGATCTAACCAATTACAATGAAGGTTGGGGGTCGAAGCAACTTGCTGCAAATCGTTGCCATACATGGTGCTAATAATGTTGAAGTCTATACTGTCTAGAAAATTGACTGGGAGGAGTCCATTATCAGATTCATCGACAGTGAATGTCAAATTCGGTCGATTAAAATCCCCAGTGATGATTATTATGTCTTCTTCATTGATGGAAGCAGCTAGTGACGATATTATGTCACACGCATTATTGTAAACTTCTTCATTGGATCTTGGAGGGATATAAAAAGCCCCTATATACAAGTTTACATTCGCAATTTTGATACGAACAATTTTATGCTGGTAGGAATTGTTAGAGACAGTACTGACGGGCTCACTGAAAAACGAATTTTGCACTGCAATCAAGACTCCTCCTCCGCGCGATTGCCCAGTGCTGTGAGAATCCCTGTCGTCTCTAAAAATTGACCAGTTTCCATCCAGAATCTCTTCATTGACAAAAGACTCATTCAACCACGTTTCAGCTAAGGTAAGAACGTTGAAATGGCATGATTTGGCGTCCAGATAAAGTTTGTTAATTTTCCCTCTCATACCACCGCAATTATGGTAAAAGAGGTTGAGGCGTTTAGAGGTGAGTGCGTTATTGGGGACGGAAAAATTTACGATGTTGCTCTCTAGATCGTTGAAGTGCTGATATATAGGAACGTCTTTACTGTTTTCTACTCATGCCTATGGAATAAAATCGATGATACAACACAATATTTAAACGTAAACACAAAATTGTGTCACATTGATGAGAAATCGTTGTTTTTTCTTACACATTCCTTTTTCGCATCATCAACTGGACACACTAAATTGTTTCTTGAGAAATATCTGAAACAAAGAAACTTTCTCCAGGGAGTGTGAAATAATATATATGACTACATTAGCTCATGAAGTTCATTTAAAAGGCAACACATTCATGAATGTGCCTCTTACATTAACCATTCCTTTGTGTCTTAAATAATTTGGCAGACAGCAAAATTCACTTGAAAAAAATTCCCACAAGAGTAGATAAAAATTCGTGGGAAGATTTTCCCAAAAGAAAGTTTCCTGCATACACCAAGGACGAGCATTTTATCGACGTCACTGCTGGAATTTGGAACAAGCTCAAGTTATTTCTGAATGAAAAACCAGAAAATTGCGGAAGGGTAAATATAATATTATTTCAAGAACAAAGTGTAACTGAAGAAGCAGGTAAAGTGTTTCAATTTCCCCGAGGTGTTTGCTCACACACGTCCTTCGCCTGCTTTCGATCATTACATTACTCCGAGTACGATACATGCGTAATCTTTCTCCGAAAATCATCTTCTGTACGGAAAACTTAAGCTCTTACTCTGTCTAAACTCCCCCAAAAATTTCATACTCGTGCATTTTGTTGTTTATGTTTCTTATGATGACGTCATTGGCAATAGCAAGACCGCATGTTATTATTCTACCCCGGAGCATCTTTCGTGGGGAAAGAAAAACAGTAAATTGTCAAGAGACCGTGAAGCTTTTCGAGCGGGGGCGGAGGAGGGGGTCATTCAAAAACAACAACATTCATTCATGAGCGATTTTCCACAACCAAACACCAACTCGGTGTACGTTTTCCGACACTGAGTTGTCGTCATTTCAAGTTTTCACCGCGTTGCCTTCGGATATGCGGTTATGACGTCAACAACATGAAAGCAGATGAATATTTTATTAAACTCACTGTGAAAATTATTTACACTGCTGGCCATGGTCGTTGTCCTGGTTGCGGGCAGCTCGCGGAGAAAATGAGGAAAAAATGAATCGCTTAGTCTGCAGTTTCATTGTGGCTCTGCATCATCAACAACTTGGTGGTATTGGGTGAATTTCTTGTACTCGCATGGGGTTGAGTGGGTGGTAATGTCGCCGGTTGGCCCACGATCCTTCATCACACCCAAATTTAATCAGATTGCAATCGGAAGGGCGGGAAATGTTCAATGATTCTGTCGAGCGCTACATGCTCACATGTTGATACATTATGCATGGTGAACATAATAAACATGACATTCAGGATAACGTACATAACTCTGCGTAGGTGCACGTATGGATTAATCCTATCAAAATGAATCTTTCATTAACTCTCTTTGAAGGAGCGCTGGCTTTAAGTCAAAGGTATTAAGGTGAAGATTTGACTAAAAGCGGATGTTAATACTCGCCCATACATGAACAAACGAATAGTTTATTGAACTAATAATGTATTGTTTGAAGACTGTTATTCGCCTGCAGTAGAATCACTTAAAAATACGAGAATATTGTATTTAGAAGTATGCCAGCATTTTTTTATAAAACCAAAAGTTTTCAGAAAATTATGTTCATATTTTTTATTATAATAGGGAGATCTATGGCAATTGTGGGTGAAACAAAATATCGCCCAATTCTCGCCACGGCTACAGCGGCATACTTCTATCCGAACGTCCATATTTTCAATGACTCAGACGTAATTGAGGTTCAATGTAGTTAATGTGCTGAATTATCTCATCCTTTAGCTCTTGAATTGTTCTTGGCTTATTGACGTACACTTTTTCTTTTAAATACCCCCAGGGAAAGAAGTCCAACAGTGTCAAATCACATGATCGTGGCGGCCAATTAACATCGCCACAACGTGAAATAACACAGCCATTGAGTTTCTTGCGGAAAAGAGCCATTCGTTAGCTGTGTGGCAAGTGGCTCCATCCTGTTGCAACCACATATCGTTCAGGTCCATAACCTCAATATTTGGCCACAAAAAGTCCGTTATCATCTCACAATAGCGAACACCATTCACGGTAACTGCTTGGCCGTCCTCATTTTCGAAGAACACGGTCCAATGACGCCGCCAGCCCATAAACTACACCAAACAGTCACTTTTTATGGATGCATGGCTTTTCAACAATCACTCGTGGATTCTCATTTGCCCAAATGCGGCAATTCTGCTTGTTAACGAATCTACTGGGATGAAAGTGTGCCTCGTCTTTGTAAAGTCACGATTCGTTTCTGTCTGTTCAACCAACCATTCGGCGTATTGCCGACGCTTGAAATTGTCAAAAGACTCCAACTCTTGAGTCAATTGAACCTTGTAAGCGTGTAAATTCAAATCTTTATTCAAAAATTCGCATCAGTGTTGTTCGTGAGATGTTCAATTTTTGGGCACGACGACGAGTCGAGGTTGACGGCTCTTCTGCCACACTATCGCGAACAACAGCAATGCTTTCCGCAGAATGAACTGGGCGAGCATGCCCAGGTGAATTCACATTTCCTACAGATTGTTTGCTGAAATTTGCACACGATTCTCTCGATTGTGGACACATTTGGTCGATTATGCTGTCCAAAAAAATCAGAAGTGGACGAAATGCATTTTGATTTGAACGCCCATTTTCGTAAAAGGCTTCAGCAACTGTTCCATTATGTACCTCTCAATGGTTAAATTGGTCAAACACTGAAACAAAAACACGTCGAATTAAGTTGTGCGAAAAACTTAACGTTAAGGTGTGACTCACAATTAACATCGTGCATTATGATTGGATCACTCTTTATATTCTTTACTATTCCATATATATAAATAAAAACTGCTGGTTAATTAGCCTCAATAACAGCACTATACCACACATATCTGTACAAAGCTCTTCTTTGGTTGAAATGAATGGCTTCGAACGTTTTTGTTATTAAAGTTTATAAATACTATACTGACAGAATTTATTTTATAGAAAATATTGATTAATAAATTATAACGGAAGTAATTAACAATGAATAACAAAATACCTTGAATCAAAGATTAGTCAGAAAAATTGGAGACATGTGTGGTGAGGTTTGAACAATCGAATCGCTTTTAGTGGCAGTATACATTCTCCTAGAAAAATTTCATGGTTTTTACAATAAAACAAGGTCCTACGGCTTTTCAAGAAAAAAGAGAATTATATACAAAATCATTGACTAACGTCAAGGTATTAGCTTTATTCAAGTGACAAATTCAGTGGGCCTCTTTTGCTTTTGCTTGCGTGAGATATCTCCTTATTTTGTAGCAGGAAAAGGAGGTAAGATTATGGAACATAGATGCCAGCGTCAAACGCCACTCTTTCAGCATATGTTCTTGTTGCCAAATGTGCTGGATAACTTTGTGAATGGCTTTCCGAGCACCGCTACCACCATACTTGATGAGATCCACTGGAAACTCATCGATGCTCGGCGTTTGATTATTCTTTTGGGATTTGACTGTGAAACAAACTTCATCCAGAGTTGGTGAGGCCAATGAAAACTCTTTGGAAATCTCTATAGGCTCAGATCTTCTGGAGCTGTGTTGAGACTAAGGAGGTTTTTGAAATATGATGCCCATCTTTCCTGAATTCTGTTTTCATCAGCGATGATGTTGCTGATGTCATCACGACAGAGCGTTTTGGGCTGATGACCTCGTTTCAGGCTTTTCGGTACTTTGTATGTTTGTCTTGTGTTGTTGCTTGCGAGACTTACATAAATACTTCTCAATTAGTCGTCATAGAATTTTCTTTTCTTAATTCTAATGATCTTATTCGCTAATCTTCTGAAATTTTCATAATGTTCTCTTTTCGTCCTGGTTTTCCTGCCTGAGTATTCTTTATACGCCTGATTCTTTTTGTCCAACACTTTCGAACTAATCATTTTTCTTGCGCCGTGCTTGATGTCCGATCGTCTCTTCCGTCATGGCCTGAATCGCTGCTTTCACTTCCATCTAGAGCTCGTTGCTTGTTTTCGGCGATGTCTCTGATAAGACGGGATCCAGCTGGTTGTCGAGGGTCTCCGTGGAATTTTTGGCCACAGACGCCAATTTTTGCAGCGGGCTGATCTTCACCGAATACGTATTTGACATACGGCATTGATTGGTTGATTTGATCAAGTAATGATCCGAGTTACAATTGGTTCCATTAGTATGTACGGACGTCAATTATGCTCGAGGGCCAAAGTTCATAACTTGTCGGCTTAAATAGCTCAAATAGTTAATTTTAAAAAATTTCCATAAAAGTTTTGTCAGCAGTTTCGTTACCGTTCATATATATATATATATATATATATATATATATATATATATATATATATATATATATATATATATATAAATAAATATATATATATATATATATATATATATATATATATATATATATATATATATACAATTTTTTAAAATTCTTTTCTGAACCATCAGGGGCCGCCATTTTTAACTTGAGTGCTTGGTTTTTGATTATTTTCACAGATATCAGTCGTTTAGTCTCAACGGCTATGCCGAATCGGATTTTTATAGAAAACGGCTGCTAAAAATATTAAGCTGTAAATTTTCGACTGTTTTATTTGTCATCCGGCAGTTTGCAGGTCGTATTAACGTGCCATAATAACTTATAATTTCAAGTTTCATCAGAATCTGTTGAGAAACTTGGCTGCTAGAGAGCTGCAAAAATAAAAAATAATTTTAAGTCAACCCTCTGTATAGGGAGCCTCTCCTTAAACACCTTAAAATATTTTCTTGCACTGCAGATTTGAAGAGATACCACTTTTGACCTACGTAGAAAATTTCATCATTCTAGCTCATCTGGTTTGCGAGAAAACTTGCTGTGACGGACGAACGGACGTACGGATGGACGGATAGACAGTTAGCGATTTCATAATTTTTTAAGGGTGTTGTAAAAATATTTTACAATATCCTAAAAATGGTCTGCTTTATAGATACTTCCAAGTTAAGCCATTTAAAACGTTTCCATGAAAACACTTCCATGAAATAACAAATTGCGCTTGCCTTCTGACTTTGAATGCATGCATTTGATTTTGGATTATTTTAAATTTTTGTGTGTTAGAATCTCAACAATCAATGTGCCAAATCTCGTTCAAATCGGAGTTTCACTCTAGATAGGGCAAATGTATTCATATTTTAGTGAAAAAATATTACGTTTGAAATTTTTGGCTATTTTATTTTTCATTCAATTTTGATAATCTTCTGCACAATACAAAAACTTAGTCTAGGCATCCATACCCCCAAGTTTCATCAAACTCCATTGAAAAATGTGACTGCAAGAGGGCCACAAAAATATGAAAAATCGCATATTTAAACCGCCGCAATGTTGAAATATTACTAAGTCTCTAGACCTGATTAATTCTTATCTTAAAACCATATTTCGTATACATCGGATTAAAATTGGCAAATTTAGAAGCCTTTGAAGTGCTGAGTTTCAACTAGCTGCCATATTGTTTTTTGTGACCCGACCTCCAGTTCTTTTACACAATTCTTTAGATACTTATAGTTTTCTTCAAACTATCGAATTTCATAAAAATCGTTTGAAAGCTTTGGTCACAACTATAAAAGCAAATTTTTGTAGGTTTTTCGACCTTCGACCGGCCGTCATTTTGTTTCAGACGGACCGACACACATCAATGAACCTTTGTACCACATTTTTTTGCCTAAAATGGCCGCCACTTTGTTTCCGGCCGGCCGATATAGCTGGTTCACGAACTTAACTGAGATATTTACTCAATACACCTTTCCTGACAATTTGGTGAAAATCAGAGCAAAATTGCAGCCTCCGGCATAGTCACAGATTTCGTTATATCCCATATATATGTGCGAATTGATTACAACTTCTTGAACTAAGATAAATTTATTGAAAGAAAGATAACACAATGATATAAAAAACTAATTAAGCTCGTCGTTCGTCTTTCACGCAGTCTTGTCGTCGACTGACAATCTATCGTAACGTCGGACCACAGCGTCGTGTTGTTCTCTATCTCTTTCCCACATTCGCCCATACTACAGAGAATTCGACCCGAATGCATCATCAGCATCAGATTTGGGACATGCGGACCGCTGCTTCATATACTCTGTGCTTGTAGTTGTCTGCCTCGGACCATCGCTGTCATTCTCTCGAATAACGTCATGGGTGTCATGGGTTTTGCATCGTTTCATAATATATGGGCCAAGATATTTTGGTTTTAACTTAAGCCCACCTCCAAACTGCATTCTCTTTATAGCCTCCAAATCGCCTACTTTATAACGCGGTGCTGGTTTTCTACGTAGATTGTAAGCTTTTCTAATTTCGGACTGGACCTTCAAGGTCTGCTCCTTCGCTTGTTGTCGTATATCGTGCCTCTCCTCTTGAAAACAGCTGATCATTACTTCTTCAAGTAATTCGTTTATCTGCAGGTCTTCTTTGGTATGCATCTTTACACCCACTAGCAGTTCAAATGGTGTTACATCAGTACTTCGTGAATAGGTAGAATTTATTATTTGTTGAACTTTTAGTACATATTCGTACCATTTCGTAGGGTCAGCAACGCTTGGTTTCGCCATTACGGGGATGATTACTCCATTAAGCCTCTCTACCTGTCCGTTTTCTCGTGGTAGCCCTGCGGTGATCATTGGAAGCCGCACACGTTCGGTTTGCAATATTATTAAAAATCGGTTGATGAGAATGCTGAACCCCTGTCTGAGATGATTTCAACTGGATGGCTGAATATAGCACTTTGCAGCCGCAACTGCGTAATAACTTCTTTGGCGGACGTTGTTTTCGTAGGATATAACCAACTGAACTTCGAGAATGAATCGATGACTCCCAAAATAGGCTTGTACTGTTTGCTCGTCGATTCCAAAGGCCCAAGAAAATCGATGTGATATGTTTGTAGAGGTATTTTTCCTTTGTTCAGTAGATGTAGTTCACCTTCAAGTTTGGCGCGTTTTTTATTGGTGGGGATGCATGGAATGCAGTTCGCAATATATTTCAGAATTTTCTCTCCCAATTGGGGTATGTAGTATCCGTTGGACATCAATTGTTTTGTTTTTCCCACGCTGAAATGACCTTTTTCATGCGCCTGTCTGATAACTTTACGCTACATACCCTTGGGTACTACCATTAACTCTTGATCGCCAACCAATTTGTACAAGATGTTCCTACCATGATGTAGTCATGATGCGATGGTTTCTCCTTGAGAATATCAATTATTGCTTTCAGCTCTTCGTCCTGTTTCTGAGCAGTTTTTATTTTCGTGCTTATGTTGTCTTCGTCAATCATCAATACTGCATAACGGCTCAAAGCGTCGACGTGCTTCATTCTAGCTCCTGACCTGTGCTCCACTTCGCAGTCGTACCCCCTGAAGAATTAAAACCCAACGAGCTACTCGTGTACACCCCTTCTTCTCCAGCGTTTTCGCGAAAGAATCGCAATCCATGACAAGTTTGAAAGGTATTCCAAGTAAATACACCCTGAGCTTCTTCAATGCTTCAATAACAGCAAGAATTTCTAACTCGCAACTGAAGTATTTTCTTTCTGCATCTGTTATCTTCCTGCTCATGTAATATACTGGATGTAATTGACTATCTTCTGGAGACTTCTGCATTAGTATCGCGCCGTACCCGTGAACGGGTGCATCAGTGTGTAGTTCAGTATAATGGTTCCGCTTAAATATTTTCAATTCAGGCTTTTTGCTGAGGAGTCTTTTGATTGTATGGAATGCTTGGACTTGCTCATCTTCGAATTCGAGTTTCATGTTTCGCTTGACGGCTTTCGATTATTGAAAAGTTGGGAATAAACTTCCTGAAATAGCCGGCTAAGCCTAGGAAACTCTGCAGCTGCTTGATGTTGTCGGGCATTTTATAATTTATCAAAGCATTGACTTTCTCAGGAGATGGTGAAATTCGTTGATCTTCAATAACATATCCCAGGAACTCAATCCTTCTCCTCAAGAAATGACACTTTTTCATGTTTAATTCGAGGCCGTACTCCTTGCAAAGATTAATAACTTCGCCCAGGTTTTTCAACGCTTCTTCTTCGTCTTTTGTTGATATGATTATATCATCCATATAAGGCAATGGGATGGCTTTGTGCGACATTTCCCGAAATATAGAATTGACATGTCTCTGGAATACAGCGAGTGAATTGGTTAGACCGAAAGGTACTTTCTGAAATTGGTATTGGCCGTTATGGGTAACGAATGACGAATATTTTTGACTCGATTCGGCTACATTAACATGGAATAATCCATTTTTCAAGTCAATTATACTAAATATACGAGCGTTCTCCAAACGTTCCAACTGGTCTTCAATCAAGGGAAGGAGAAAACGATCCTTGACGATTACTTTATAGATTCGGCGATAATCAATACACAGTCTTGGTGTTCCGTCTCGCTTTTGAACAAACACCACTGGACTGCTAAAGTCAGATTCGGATATTTCAGTTATTCCCTGTTCCAGGCAATCATCGACTTGGTTATCCACTATTATTCTTTCCGTAAAAGGCAAATGTCGTGGTCTCGAATAAATGGGCGTTACATCTTTAAGAATAATATTCATCTCTATAGAAAGGAAACTACGCTTTTCGGGTTTGTAACTGGTAATCAAGTCTATGACCCTTTCTTTTGCATCGCTACTCGCTGACTCGTCGATGTTCAGTATATTTTCCGTTTGAATCGTGTCAATACACATAATATTAAAGACTTAATTACTGCCTTCTTCACTTAACTTCCGAATAATAATCCCGTCGCAGTTTATGTTGACTTCAACCTGCGCGCAAAGCTCCTCACCAAGCACTGCATCGACGTCCATACATCTAAATGGAACTACTAAGAAGTTCGATCAAAATATTTGTAAGTCCATTTTCAATTCAGTTTGAATACTACCAATTAGTTTTATTTCATTATTTTTGTTATCACCGAAACCGACAAGATATAAACTAACTTTCTTCATGTCTACGTTTTTTAATTGTCTGTATACCTGTTCCGTTATTATATTAAATTTGCTGCCTGTATCGAATAATTCTACAAATTTGTTCCCTTTGATAATCAATAGCTTATGCATCACATTATTTTGCGGTTTTAAATTTCGCATATTATCATTTGTTTGTTTGAACAATTTTTGGAAATGTGTCCAAAACGATTACTACGAAAACACTTCACACCGCGTTCTTTGCTCTTGCACTCAGTAGATATATGTCCTTTTGCTCCACAATTGAAATATAGCCGTTTATAGCTATTTGACTCAACCTGTTTGTTCTTATTAAATTCTCTTTTTGTTTTCTCGCGTATCAACTCATAACATTTTAGTTTGTATTTAAATTCACTAAATGATCTTCCACCACATAGCACTGTTTTATGAAGATGTAAATCATCTATACCCTCGATGACATAGTGGATCAATGCATCATCATCGATGTTCCCATAATTTGCGATCTCCTTCATTTCAAACAAGAATTCTTGAACGCTTTGTGTTCTTGCTAATCGTTTTTCTGGCAGCTGCTTATACACTTGAGCACTATTCAGTTTTGTTCTCAACTTCACAAGCAATGCATTTTTCAGACTTTGCCTCGAAACAGGTCCACGTTCACCTCGAACAAAGATTTGAGCGAGATCTTGTAATGATTTTTTGGCGAAGATGAACTTCTGTAACTCATCCCAACACATGAGCTCGGCTTTTTCTTCGAAGTCTCTCACCCATATCTCCACGGGTATATTGCTTTCACCATTAAACGGTCTGATCGAGTCCTCAATGTCGCGGAAACTATAGCAAATCGTGACGCTTGTTGTGGCCCTTTTGTTTCTCAGTCTTCGCTGTGGTTATTGCGCTCATCATACAACCTTTCTTTCCTTATACCTCTCGACCGGTTCTCTGCAGGTTTATGTGTTCTGTCCAAAGACATATAAAGTAATGGACGCGAAATGAGCTTATTTTCATCCATATGTGAGTGAAGTACTTTTACTACATACATGCCTTCCTCTCGCATGCGAATTAAAATCCCCCTGCCTTTCACGCCGCTAGAGAATCCACACATTCAAGTGGCTCTCTAGTTGCTCTCACGAAAATCCCACTCCTCTTACACCTTAACCCCCGAATTGTCAACAAAATATCAACCATATGATTGAAAACATATGATTCGTGAAAATTCAACATTGATGGGAAACGTCTAATCAAGTTGAATTTGAAATGTACACAAAACAATTTTTTTAAGGTAAACCGTGCTGAATCGAGTGCAAAAGCGTTGCAAATGTGATAATTAACCAACCTGAAAAGTTTGTTACGGATCGCAAGTGTTTTTGTGTCGAAAAATGAAAAATGTAGTGACGCGTGTGGGATTGTGAAAACAGCTCTAGGAAGCATGTCAGGGACGTATCCTACGTAGGGTAAGTCATGTTCAATCTTTTATATCGTTCAAGTTAGAATACCCGCGCGGAAAATTGATTTAGTTCAAGATGCGAAAATTAATGGGAGACGTCACGTCAAATTTATTTGAAATTCGAATCAACAGCTAATAACGCGCCAACTTCACGCCACATGATAAAGTGCTTCAATTCTCTCGATGCATCTCCTATCCATTCTCTCTGAGATCTATGGTTCTGTCACTTCTGCGGCTGCTTCTTTCACCCCTTCCCGAGCACACGGACGACGGAAATGTTTGTTTTTCAAAATTAAAGGCAGTGGGATCAATACAATTTAAGGCAGTGAAATAAGACACCATATTTAATGAAGCAAGTGAATATTACAAAGTGAAACAAGACGCAATATTAATGAAAGAAGTGTATTTAAGTTTCTTTTGTTTAGTGGTTAGTTGGTTGAAAAGAAGAGAAAAAACAATATTAATTTATTCATATATTATTGCGGAACATTCTTGACAACTGCTGCTAGCTTCACTATTCATTGTTGTCAGTTCTTAAAATTTTACAACAATGCTGTCAGCACAATCAATATATTGGTGTAATGTAATCATGATTCTTATATTGATGCAAATAAATGAATTTTAACAGAATAATTGGTATGCGTTTAATAATATCACACACCACTGTAATATGATTTTTCGTTTATACGTTGTCGTAAATAAAAAGTTCAGCAAAATTCTCAGTATATTATTACACCTTTAAAACCTGAAAGTTTTAGTGAAATTCAACAATACTCTACGAAATTAAAGCGTGTCTAATTTCGCGCGTCCACAAGAGCAACAGTATCAAATATTTCTTCTACAATACTCGTCCATTGATGTTAGCGTTACAGTTCTACCTTAATTTTTTTAACATGAATGAAATATGTAAGCAACGCTTTAGCAAAATAAAAAAGGAACCAGAGTTTCTGTATTCAAATAAAAACAGAAAGATGCAAATTGTTCAACATAAGGTTACTTTTTTTTCCAAACCGGAAATATGATATTATGTAAAGATCCCAAACTTACATTTCCAGATGTCATATCTACCGAATGAAATAAAACTTTATAGCTGAGCTCATTTTAAAAGCCAGCAAATCATAAATCAATGCCAACCCGCTGCACCAATCAAATTCAATCCATCATCATACCGTTCCAATCACTGTCATTGTCAGAACAAAATAAACACACTATAATCTCCGACCCATTCACTTATTTCCCGATATTTCCGACTCATGCAAAAATCGTGCAGCCAGAAAAAACCAAATCAACCCAAATATCTGACGTCTTTGGTGAAATTTATTACACATGACGTCACTCAAAAAAAATATAAATATATATAAACGTCAGTTATATCGCAACATGATATGAAAGAAAAAAAGCATAAAAAAATAAATTCAGTAATCTTCAACCACTAGTTCAGACACGCGTGCACACTAATTTCCGGTAAAATTATATGGTAGAGCATTGAAATGTCATTTTTTGTGTCCTTTTTTGCTCTCGGTTCATCGCTATTTTATGTACATACGAACAGATACAAGATTATGAAAATTTATGAGATATTTTTGATAGAGTTTACACTAGAATAAAGCTTGCAAATTGTGTACTATACTCGTATGCTCGCATGTATGGCGTTTACACTTGTCTGGTTTAATTAAGGCAGCCATGTTGGAATGTTCAGAGCCACATTGTCAAGAAATGATAAATGAACTTGTGGTTTGACCAAGATATTTAGCAGAATATATTCGCTTGTATAAGAAATTGTGAAGAGTAGAGAGATGGGAAATTAATTACACTTTTGTGTTTTAAATGGCATTGGACAAATTTAGATTTCTCAAAAACATTTTATTACATCTTCTGCTAGTGTTGTTTGTTTTCGGGACAAGTTGTTTTTTAAGGTAAATGGGAAAGTTCTCCTTTTCTAAAAATTGAACAATTTGATATTATTTTGTTTTTAAGTGGAAAAAATTAGTTTAAAAAATACATACATATAAAGTGTGTTAAATAGAAATGGTTTGTTTTTTAATATGTAATAATTTCCCTGTATGATGGCTTTATTGTCAAGATCACAAAATGCCAATAGCTACGAAGCACTACATGTATGTATGTAGGTGCCTCAGTAAATCCAGTCAGCTTGATTTTTTTAAGACGTTGCTATTGGTTTTGGACTCAATCTGATGAATACCTGCAGAATATTTATGTTCGTTTTCGAACTGTACTCATATCCCAGTGTCAAAGCAACCTATGTGGCGAAATAAACTACAGGTATATAGTCTCGTTCCGGAGATGATATTCCGATCGCGGTTTAGCTTTTGCTTTATTACGTAGGAACCTTCAAATTTTGGAAGCACTTTGCGATTAACACCGGCATCTGCAGTATGATTATCGATCGTTGAGTATTCAGCATCTTTGTAGGGTCTTGTACATCGTCGTTTTGAATTGTATGACCCTTTATTTATTTTTGTACGATTTCAGTTTCGTTGACTGCCTCATCGCGAATCCGGTCAATAGTAGTAGTAGCACTTTACTGAGACTTTTTTTTTTGACCTATGTTACTTAACCTACTTTTAATGTTACGATTCATTTGACAGTAACACTTTTGTCAAATGTCCTTTGCTTCTTTATACAACCTGAGTCTATACTTGACAGTTTTGGAATGCTAATGTTAATTTTTCTATTCCGTTTGCTCTTACGGTTATTGTCTTTTAGTTGCTTATTTACTGATTAAAACCTAAACTAAACTAACCTTTGTAGTTTTGGTTGGTCTTGTGTTCTCTTCAAGCGTTACATGCAACATCGCGTTTCAGAAGAGGCACAGTTCTTACCGACCTAATCTTCAGGATATACGGAAGTTATTTTTAGGGTTTTGTAAAATAGTTTTACAAAACCCTACTAGTTTCGCGACCTGTCTGTTCGTCTGTCCGTGTGTCACAGCACTTTTTCTCGCAAACTACTTAAGCTAGAAACATAAAGTTTTGTATGCAGGTGTAAAGTGGTGCTCTCTTCAAAGTTCATTTACAAAAAATTTTATAAGGTATTTAAGGGGTGTGACCCCCGAAAAAAAAATTTCATCAAAGGTAGCCGATATGGGTATCAAATGAAAGATCTTGATGAGAACTTTTCAAAACAATATTTAATTTGGCAAAGTTTGCTTCGAGGGGCGTACAGGGAGGGGAAATATACGAAAAATGTGTGTCCCCCCCCCCTCGCGATTGGACACCTGTAATCCGAAAAGTCTGAAATAAATTATTATGGTAGGTGTTTATGAGCTCAACAACAACAAATACCTTAGCAGTCGAAATTCACTCAACTTTGTTAATAATAGTATGATTTTCGAATTTCACATTTTCCCCAATAAAATCGCATTGGTACCCTTAAACTGAACTAAATTCGACATTCATGTAGTCCTACTAAGGGTTCTTGAACTTTGTAAGTTTGATGAAAATCGAATGATATACACGGAAGTTATAGTTTTGACTTGATCTTCTTGAAATTTTCCAATAAGGTCAATAACATTGATATTTTTGAGAATTCATGATTTGAGTGATTTTTGTTGGTTTGCAACAAAATGACGACCGTTGAAAGTAGAAAAACAATGGATTTTCTTTTGAACATGCACATCTCTTTGACATATTTCTTGATGTTATTCATTGCTGGTGACTGAGTTTCTCAGAAATTGGGTACAAAATCCTTCTGACACGAGCGTAGGTCTGTTTACCCAACTTGTTTATTTATTTAATCGGTTTCTTAATTATTGTTTATTCGATTTTTATTTTTTCCCGATGGAAATTCAAGTTGCTTTAGCCCCTGTAGGTATTGGGGAGGGTATATAGTAGAAAATGGGTTTCAGGGGGTTTGGTTGGGGTTGGCTGTTAATCTGGAAGTCTTGGAGAATTCTTATGAAAGAGGGATATGGGTTTTCAGAGATGGGGGTACTATTGAAGAGATCCCGGATTAGATTTGATTCATGTATCTGCCATTTAGCTATTCGCTTTTTGCTTGTTTGAAGCATGTATTGCAGGATGGGGGTCACTTCAGTTTCTTGGTGAAGAAGGCTGTTTTTATAGGGTTACTGGAGTTGTTTTGGATTCTGTTTGTAGCGGCGGTATGTGGGATGTCGTGTAGGAAGAAGTTGAAAAGGTTTGGTCCCAATATGGATCCTTGTCGGACTCCAGACAGGGTAGGTATAGGTGCTGAGGTTCGGTGGGATATTTCAGTTGTTAAATATCTACTTTGTAGGAAGCTGTCAAGGATACGCGTGAAGGCCAGGGGACAGTTGGAATACATGAGTTTGAATTTTAGCCCATCAGTACAAACGGAGTCAAACGCCTTTTTGTAAGTCTAGCGCGCATGCGACTGTGCATTGTTTTTTGCGCAAGTTTTTTACAATGGTGTCGTGCACAAGCATAATGCCATGTTCTGTGGATTTTTTGGTTTGGAATCTGAACTGAAACTCCGGAATTAGCTTCATTGATAATGCTCTGAAGCTTCGTAGTATGATTCTTTCCAGAATCTTACCAATATTGGAAAGAAAAGAGATTGGCCTTAAGTTTTTTACGTCTCCGTCGCAGTTTGGCTCAGAGATAAGGATAAGATTGCCTCGTTTCCATCTTTCGGGAAAGTAACCATTGTTGATACAATTGTTGAAGATGGTTGTTAAGCTTTTGGCGACAATTGCGCCGGATTTCCTTAGTACTTTATTGGGAATACTATCTAGGCCCGAGGAGGTTTTATTATTAAGACCAGCTAGTATATCTTCTACTTCTGACACGTAGGTGAAAAATTCCCTGAATGTTTCATATTGAGGAGATACTGCCTTGTTGGTATCAGAAAATATTATAAGGTATGACCCTTGGTAACCAATGTTTCTAGTTCTTACAGCCAATATCATTTCCTGTGCTCTTTCATTCTCTGTGGCTCTTTTGCGGTACAGATTTCCGTAGAATGAGGAGATAACTCGCAGCTTTTCTTCAGGTGTAGAGAAGGGTAGCCCTCTGTGCTTGATAGGGTCCCTGTCGATGTTAAAATTATATGACCGTCGGCCCGTTAGTATAATAATTTCTCGAAGGACGTCTGAAGATGGTTTAAGTAAACTCAATTTTCTTTTATAATTTTCATTCATCTCACATCTTATTAGCCACCTTAAATTTAACAAACCTCATCCTACTCCAAAAGTTAACTTTTTTAGAGCTAATTATGAAGCTACTAATACAGAATCACTTTCAGTCAACTGGTTAGATTTCTTTATAGGCCTAAATTGTGAGGCTGCTTTGGATAAATTTTACATATATATTTATATTCTTATTCGCTGCTATACGCCTCTTCAGACATTCCGTAAAGCAAATCATAAGCCTTGGCTTTCAAAGCGAGTGCTTAGTGCCCTACGAGTAAAAGATAAGGCACATCGTCTCTTTAAAACACTCGGCACTATTGAAGCAAGATGTAATTTTAGCAGGCTGCGTGCCATTGCCAAAAAAAGAGATCAGATATGCTCTGAAAACTTATTTCAGCAGTGGCTAATAATACAAAGCCTTTTTGGTCTTATATAAGGTCGCTGAAATCCTCTTCTTCCATTCCTAGTAAGGTCCGTTGAAATGGTGCAGAGGTTTCTTCTCCTCAAGAAGTTACTGACTCATTTGCCCAATTTTTCTCTTCAACTTTTTCTTCTCCCGCTGCAGCTGTGCATCCTGTTGTCTTACCTAATCATCTTTCCTTCCCAATTTCTTTTATTTGTACAGATGCATCTAAAGTCGAAGCTTTGATCAATGCTCTTGATCCTAATATCGGCCCTGGGCCGGATGGTTTGCCAAACATATTTGTAAAGTCGTTAGCCTCATCACTTGGTTTTCCTTTATCTCTCCTCTTCAATCTAAGTTTGAGTACTGGTACTTTCCCAAACCCTTGGAAAACAGCTAATATTGTGCCTATTTTTAAAAGTGGTGATCCTACATCAGTTTCCAATTATCGCCCTATTTCCTCACTGTCCTGCTTTCCAAAGTTACTTGAACGGTTGGTTCATAAAATTTTTTGGTGGCGCCATCTGTGAATGAGATAGTGCGTTGGAAAGTTACATTCCTCCCTGACTTCCAGTGAAAGTTTGGTGACATTCGGTTCAGTGGAAGCGAAGTTATTGCGTCTAAAGTGACAGTATGTTTTTGTCATCGGTACAATAATGAGTTTCAAACAAAGAGCTAATATCAAATTTTGGGTAAAACGTTTACCGAAACATTTGAATTGATGAAAAAGTTTATGGCGATGATCGTCTATCTCGTGTCAGAGTTCATGAGTGGCTTACACGTTTCAGAAATGGTTGTGAGGACATAAATGACGATGAACATACGGGCCGCCCAAAATCAGTGATCACCGAAAAGTCCATCGAAATTGTGTGTAAATTTATCAAAAATGAGCCGAAATCATCATTGAAATTCATGGAATCGGAGTTGAATATCTCCAAAACATCGATTTATCGCATTTTAACCGATCATTTGGGCTTACGAAAAGTTTGTGCACGTTTTGTTCCGCAAAAATTAACTGATGGCCAAAAATTGCTCGGAATTCAACATTTGAAAGACATCATTAAAGAGGTGAGAAAAGACGAGGACTTCATTTCCAACATTGTAACTGGTGATAAAACGTGGTGTTTTCAATATGAACCCGAAACCAAGCGTCAAAGTGCCGAATGGAAGGCCCCAGATGAGCCACCACGCAAAAAATCGTATCGATGCTAATTTGTTTTTACGATTCCAAGGGAATCGCTCACAAGGATTTCGTGCCAATGGGCCAAACCGTCAATGCAATTTTTTATCTTGGCGTTTTGAAGCGTTTTTTGAATCGCATTCGTCGAATTCGGCCTGAATACCGCGAAGGAGGAAGCTGGCGCTAATTGCATGATAATGCATCATCTCATCGATCCACTCTTGTGACTGATTTTTTGACTAGAAATCGCATTTTAACCATCAATCACTCACCGTATTCGCCTAATGTGGCTCCCTGTGAGGGCATCCAAAAGGCTTGTACCGGCATCCTGAAGGACATTCCAGTCAATGACCTGAAACACTCTTTCAAAAAGCTTTTGGATCGCGCAAAGCAGTGTATCGAGGCCGGAGGAGACTATTTTGAATAAATAAACTCGAATTTATCAGAACAAAACTCCTGTCGTTTCTATTTTAGCTCTGTCTCGTTTATTTTGGAACGCACCATGCCCAAAAGAGTTCTAACAATTTTCAGGTGACGTCTTCGCTTCTTTCTCAATGAAATCTTCTTGACCTGAGCTAAGAATCGTGGTGCAATCGTAACAACTTGCTTCTGCTTGAGCAGGCTTCCAATTTACGTGCCTGCCTCATGCCTGAAGGCAAATAGTGTTCCAAAGTTTTCTACGGCAAATATCAACTATCTTCCGAAACTTCTTACGAATTAGTCACTGCAATCAAATCTTTTAAGCTATCTCAGCAAACAATAAAGTAGTGAATGCATCCATGAATGCACTAGTTGCTTCCATTAGGAAATTCATATTAAAAACTGGTCGGCGGTCCCAGCAAACCATCGCTCACCAGGTTGCACACACTCACACGATGGCTTAGTACTCGTACATTTTCTACCCCACGCGACAAAGCTTTCAAACCTATCCTATGTTATTAAAAATTCATTCACCCCACTCTTTAAGCACGGCAAATGATCCTATTTATTTCCAATTCTCTATCTGTTATCATCCTACGCATGGAGGAGTTTGTTTGACTACATTCAATGAACGCTGCTGCAAAAGGCAGGTTTGAATTCATATTCAAACCTCCTACAACTATGAGGTTTGAATATGAATTAAATTTTAGGAAAAATGGTAAGTATTAGGCACTTAGTTAAATGCCAGTCAATTGAATTGATTGGCAATAGGTTATTTCAAAATGTTAACAGAAATCTTATAATGCACACGTTTTGCCATCCAGATAAAAGGGTGCCGGGCAAGACGTCTGAAAACTTTTCGATAGGGGAAACGCACACGCATTCTCACCGATGAGCAGCACAACAAATATATGATTTTTTTTCCCCAAAGCTCTATTAGGTTTTATATGAATTTCCTAATGAATGTAACGAATGCATTCACAGGTGCATTCACTACTTTGCGGGGATTGTAGTGGGGGAAGCTATTGTGGTACATTCCAACTGGCGCTGTCGTATCGATATTGAGTTACTTCGCCTCGAAACTATGCACCGCGATTGTAAAAAGGTTACAAGTGCGAAAAACACGCTACAATCACGAGTTGATGACGACAAATTAAGCAGGAGGTGCTATTTAATGTTTTGCCGGGTAATCTTATGCGGAACATTTTTTTTTTTGCAATTTAATCAGCAGCTCTAGAAGACCTGCCTCAAAAACGGCTGCAATGGGCTTTATGCTTCATTTGAAATGAGCCAGTCCAGTTGGCCAAGAGTCAAGGTTACGCTTGTGCACATAAAATGATAGTTGCTATTTACTAAGCTGGTTTCTACACTTAATCACTCAATAGTTTGTGTGAACACTTAATTAATTTGTACTACAAGCGCGTATTCTCTTGCAATTTTCTTGCCACGACAAGCAACAACCTTTTTTTCTCGCGTACGTTGTGGGAATGCCTGAAAAACTTCACACTGTGAACCCATTTGTCGACGTTCAGACTCTGCATATCGTCGGGGTCGAAGTCGGGCGAAACTGCTATGCGATCGTTTAGGTATTGACGTTACGTTCCTGATCGTAAAAATTGGCTGTGAAATTTTTCTTTCTTGCCGATGTCGTCGTATGTGCTGTCGAAGGCAACGGCAGCACGTGCGTTGGTAGCGGATCGTTCAGAAAAGTCATTGTATATACTGTTGGGAGCGGCGGCAGTGCGCTTAATGATAGTGGCTCGTTCCTGAGAGTCATCGTGTCATGATGTCGTTCTTGATTTAAACCGTTAGTAAAACGCTTTTTAAAATCTACTTTTTTTCCAGTTCGTGGCAATCTAAAACCACGTTATTTTCATTGTAACTCTTTTCTTGTAATCAGTTCGACACTAGCTTACAATAGATATACGAGGGCGGTCCGAGAAGCACTTAGCCTACAAAAGAAAAATGAAAATTTTGGAAAAGCCGCGACTTATTTCTCAACACAATCTCGTCTTAGCTCGATACTCGTGACCCAGCGATGCTCCAACTTTTTTAACCTGCAAAGTAGGCCTCCATGGCGGTGATGCCCTCCTCATTCGACTCAATTTTTTTCCCGGCGGGCGAACGACTTGTTAAGTTTGGAAATAAAAAGAAGTTGCACGGGCCAAATCTGGAGAGTACGGTAGATGGAGTAGCAGTTCGTAGCCCAATTCGATCAATTTGGCGTAGCGACGGTGGAGGTATGAGCCGGTGGGTTGCCGTGGTGGTTTTTTCATCGCCATATAGGGCCGTTTTTCCAGGTAATCGATGCAGATCACACCTTGTGAATCCCAGAAAACCGTTCTCATCGCTTTTGCAGCCGATAGAACAGTCTTCGCGTTCTTCGAAGCACGTTCGCTGGGAGAAATCCACTGTTTCCGCTCCTCTGTCTCTGGTGTGTACCAATGGAGCCATGTTTCGTCAACAGTCGCAAATTGACGAAGAAACTCCTTCGGATGGCACTTGAACAGTGTCAAACACTGCTCTGAAATGGTCTCACGGTTGCGTTCGTTGTTCGGAGTGAGCAAACGCAGCACCCACCGCACCGACAGCTTTGGCATGCCCAAAGTTCCATGCAGGATATGACCCGTCCGGTCTCAGCTATCTCGCGTACTTTCAGCCGGTGGTCTGCCAATGCGAGCTCGTGGATTTTTGTCACGTTATCCTCCGTGTTAACCGTTTTCGGGGCATCTGGGCATGACTAATTAAAAACCGACGTGCAAACACGTTAAAACTTGTTAAACCAATTTTGTACGGTCTTCATCGCAGGAGCAGAGCCACCTTACACATGAACGAAGCGCTCCCTGATTTTGCTGCGTGATTTCCCTTCCAAAAACTAGTATCGAATCATTGACCGATTTTGCTCTTTCTCCATTTTTCTGAAATGCGCGGACACACCCGCTTCCACACGCGGTCAAAACAAAGCTATGAGTCCGATTCGGCTGAAATTTTGACAGTAGCCGTCTACGAGAATGTCCCACACGATAATGAATCTCTCTTGCGATAGTGCGGCCTTTATGAGTCCCACTTCTGATGCTCTGACAAAATAAACTTTAAAGTTTTTACTCTCGCTCCGAACAAACACGCCGTTCGTTTTTTATGTCTATTTCACAACTAACTTTATTCGTTCTTCTTCTTGAGCATCCTAGCATGACTAAACTAGGGTTTTCCATTAGGGACATAACAATTTCGTATCTTTATATGAACGCACTCCTAAACTAAAATGAAAACGAACTAGCAACATTTAGCAATTATCAAAAATTACTACCGAAACTCTGAATCGGTGGTCGCAACTTTAAGAGCGCTTACTTCAATTTTCGGCCGTAATAATCGTCCCACCCGACAGGCCGTGCGTACTATAGAGGATAATTTCGAGTCCGAATTTTCACTATTGGATATTCAAAAAAGACATCGTTCCACTCGAAGCAAAAGAAATATTGCAGCCGTAGGTGCATCGATTTAAAATGAGCTAAATCAGTCGATTCCACGTCGTTCTCAAGAATTGGGCATCGTGCAAACGACACTGTGGCGTATTTTATGAAAATATCTTGGCCTACTTGGTTACAAGATCAAATTGACTCAACAACTAAATCCACTTGATCACTCGAAATGCCGAAACTTCTCCAATTGGGCTTTGGCAAAGCTTGAAGAAAATGAAGAATTTCATCGAAAAATCATCTTCGGCGATGCAGCTCATTTCTGGCTCAATGGCTAATAAGCAAAATATGCTTAGGCCAGCAACAAACCCACATGTGCTTCTTGAGACACCGTTGTATCCGCAAAAAGTTACTGCTGGGTACGGTTTTTATGCCGTAGGTGTGACTGGGCCGTATTTTTTCGTGGATGAAAACGACCGTCATGTTACCGGCAACGGAGAGCGCTATCGTGTTATGTTGGAAGATTATTTGTGGCCAGAATTGGATGAACTTGACACCAACGATATGTGGTGTCAAGTTAATCCAACGGTGCCACTAGCCACACAGCTTACCTCACAATCGATTTATTGAAATGGTCCAGTCAAATAGCCGCCTCGTTCTTGTGACCTAACGCCATTGGATTTCTTTTTGTGGGGCTATATCAAGTCACTTTTCTATGCAAAAAAGCCAGCAACTTTAGACGAGCTCAAAGACAACATCTAACGCAAAATTGCCAACGTTCCGGTCGAAAGGTGTGCCAAAGTGGTGGAAAATTAGATCCAAAGAATCGACCGCTATAAATGGGCTCGTGGTGGTCATATTACCGAAATCAAATTTCATTAATAAAATGTAATGCTTGCACCACATCCACAATAAATTTGAACTCAATATCTCAAATATTTCTGTGTTTTATCAATGGATGAAATTATGCCCTTAACAGAAAACCCTTTATGACTTCACCTACAATTTACAAAAATACTGAAAAATACCGAATCTGTACTTTATACTTAAATAAATAAGCAATCGATCATGATTTCGAATAATTGATTCACATTCACAACATAATATCCACTTAAAACCCAAAATCGTTCATTGAAAATACTTCTTAAGCCCTCCAATGAAGAGAAACTTCTCAATAACCGAAACAACCACATAAATCAACTTCTCCCAGTTCATGTTTAAATCGCTCTTAAAAAAGACAAATGTTATCCTGTTCCAGAATTGATGGTCGATCCCGAACCATTTAGCGATTCCTCCAAGTCCTACAAGTTCTCCCGTTGACTCTTCGACAACTTGAACGCTAGTCGCAGATAATGTAACATTAATTAATAATAGTGTCAATACTCGGAACGCAGCCACCCACCACGTCCCCAGGGAATCATATCCTTGGTCGCGCTTTCGGCAGTCGCGAACAAAAGTGCCAATTGGCCAAACAATGAATTCAATTAAACTTTTCCTTGTTGCTCATTCATAGGAAATCAATTAATTGTCCTTACACGAGAATCTCTCAATAGTCAGCATTGTGTGTCGTCGCAGCTGGTTCGAACTTTAGTGGAGTTCAGTAGGAGTCGTAGTAGGACCATGGAGGGTCTCCCGCCCGAAAATTAAGACACGGCACTGGAGTATGCCAGAGCTGGAACCGCTGGAATGTGAATCGGGAGGGCAATAGAAAATCTGAAATCCCGCTAGTCATGTGCCAATCAATTTGCCTTGTTCGCAACGCAGCATCTTTGTATCTTACGGCTACAGAGCCACCGTCATCATCAGTCCAATATATGTACGATAGACTTCACACCGAACACTCCTGGAATCGAGTTGGAAAGCAATCGAAACTTTTAATGGACGTTACACAGGACGAGACGAACATGTGGTGAAATGTTCTCATTTTGTTTCCCATCATTCTTCGCATTTATACGAACATGTATTTCTTATTTCGCTACAATGGCATCATATGACCTTGATAACGGTCGGAACCCTAATGAATTTCGCTGGAGGCGGAAAGAAGAGAAAATGCCATCAGTTGATGAAAACGTAGAAAATGCTGTATGCTGTCTTGAAGGACTTTAACATAATACGTTTTCATGAACAGAACGGAAATGTAGAAATGGGAGAAATTAAATTCATCTTGTCTGTTTATTTTGTTGATGGCACAGGAAATGATTCAATTCATAGAAAGTGTTAATGTAAATATGAACAAGGATTGCGACCGTTGTTCATTTTCTTATTATGGTTCGATATGTTTTCATAGCATTTATCCTTTTCACGCGACCATGAAGTTGTTCTTGTGGCAGATTCTCGACTATGGTTAGGTGCTGTCACGATAGAACGCATAAGGATGAAGGACATTCTACCCAATAATACCATTTTGTATTGTTCAGCTGAAAATTTATTGCAAGAATTATTGCGTTGCTGTTTATTGGTTTGCTTCAAGCAACATAAAATTTTCTTCTAGAAAAGAAACACATTTGTAAGCAATGAAGCAATAATTTTTCCTTTAAAAAATAAAGCTGAAGGTGCCCATTCATGCTAAACGATGCTAAACGACGGAAAGGAAATCGTGATCAATTTAAGAGATGAATCTTTATGACTCATATCAAGAATTGCCTCTAAGGAAACATTGGTGTAGTGACCGCACTGCCTTAAAAGTGAACGTTTTATTCATTAGCCAGAACATATAAATTTACTAGTATAACGATAAAGCGTAAATAAAACTTTAGTGCGGAGCCAGCATCGAACCCTAGATATTCGCAGCTGCACCACAGAACTCTTGGAAGACGTGATGACAATAAACCAAGATATAAATAGTTCCTTCTAACTGTGTAACCCTTTTCTCGACTGTTATCGAGTTTTCGGCGCTAGCGCTTTACTACTATTCTATCACCATACCAAAAATTATCCAGATAAGTGCCCCTTAGAAGCTCCAGGTTATCACCGGTTACATTGCGTACACGCCCATGGATAGTTTCTGTGAGTTTTGTAAGATAGCATTTTGCCGAGTTATCCATCGATCCTGGTCCTTTTCCGACATATGGTTCAGTATTGATTATAAAAAATGTTTGAACATTGTTGCGGGAGACAATTTTACTTTCGTATTTCATGGGCTTCTTTTGAATATAGGCTTTTCCTTCACAGCGTCCACGAAATACCAACGACTGCGCATCTATAGCAGAATTATGTGACGGTTTTTAGTACCTTTTACAATTATTAAGGAATAAATACCACATTTCCTTGATAGAAACCAATCGATGTACTGGTTTTCTGCCTTTTATAGTATATTTATCTCCAAACCCAAGATTTCATAATTAGTCTGTGTAGTGTATTGATTAGGGCGCTCACCGCTTGCGCAGCAGTTCTCAAGTTCAAAGTTTGTTGGTGGCAACATGTTTGTGCTTGTGATATTTCTGTGAGACTATCAGCCTAATCAGCTGTGATTGGTACTGAGTGAAAAACATCAGGTAATAATCAAATCGTTGAGCATAATACTGACCATAACATCTCAAATATCGTTACGATCATGAAATGATACTGCCTAACAAATCTCACCGCCATAGTTTGAGTTAAACTAGTGCACGATAATTATTAAAAGTGCTGAACAAAGGAATTATGAAACGATGCTGGCTCATTACATTCTTTATAGGCTAGCACCGTACTGCGGATTTCAGAGTTCTTCGACAGTTTTTGTAAACCGGTGAGATAAAGTGAGCCCCGAAAAGCTTTTATCTCTATCAAGTTAGTTAGCCTGTAGTAGGATGAAATCGGTTCACCACGAGTTTTTCTGCCTCTCCTTATTTCCTCGCTTGTGTAAAGGACAATCAAATTTAATATTTTGTCCCATGCCTCAAAAGGTTCGGAAACGTTTTTGATAGCCTCTAACATTTAGGGATAGTAACTTGTAGCAAATCTAACGAATATCTTCCACGCTTTTACGTAGGGTCTAGATACCATCTAAATCGATCAGCTGAGGTTTCTCTGTCTTTTCCATTAATTATAGAGATTCATAATCAATATTATTTTCCTCCAATTCACTTAAATGTTCACAAACAACTCCTTCAATGGGACTTTCATCACTAACACTCGGCTCTCTCTGTCTGCGGACACCTTGTGCGCAGATGGCGAATGATTGAGTCAGTCTCCTAATCTGATATATCGGTGATATAATTATGACTGAAAAACTTTTATAAATCCTAAATAACTAAATAATGCCGTTATTCATCTACCTCATATGTAAAATCTACACCGTTTTCTATTTATCAATTTTAAAACTTTTTTTATTAATGACTAATCACCACGTCAATATAACACTAGATCTTTTAGAAAACAATGCTAGAAAATGTAATGATCAGCAAACAATTCATACCTTCTACTTCAAATATCGGGAAATGTTAGTCCATCTACAATTTATGCAATATATTGTACGAGGGCGGTCCGATAAGTACTTAGCTTCACCGCCCGATGGCGCCACTGCCGTAAGAGAGATTGACTATCGTGTAGTACATTCTCGTAGACGGCTACTATCAAAATTTTAGCCAAATCGGTAATTCAATTCTTGTTTTTGGAAGGGAAATCACGCAGCAAAATCAAGATCCTGTGTAAGGTGACTCTGCTCCTGCAATGGCGACCGTGAAATATTAGTTAAACGAGTTCCAACGTGGTTGCACCTCGGTTTTTGATGAGCCACTCCCAGGTGCCCCGAAAACGGCTATCATGGAGGATAACGTGAAAAAAATCCACAAACTCGTATTGGCAGACCGTGGATTGAAGGTGCGCGAGATAGCTGAGAGAGTACGCATCTCAATAGACCCAGTAAGTCATATCCTGCAAAAAATTTTGGACATGAAAAGGCTGTCAGCGCGATAGACGTCGCGTTTGCTCTCTCCGAACAGCAAACGCAACCATGAGACCACTTCAGAGCAGTGTTTGACGCTTTTAAGCACAATCCGAAGAAGTTTCTGCATTGACGAAACATGGCTCCACTAGTAGACACTAGAGACCAAGAAGCAGTGGAAACAGTGGACTTCACCTGGCGAACCTGCTCCGAAGAAGGCGAAGACTGTCCTATCGGCTGGAAAGATGATGGCCAACATTTTCTGGGATTCAAAAGGTCTGATCTGCATCGACTACTGGAGAAGGGGAAAACGGTTACAGGACTCTACTATGACGCATTATTGTACAAATTTTTCGTACATTTTCTCTCCCCTTGTACCCCGCGATGCCAAGTTTACCATTTTTCAGATCTGTTTTGGAAGGCTCTCATCAAGATCTTTCATTTCACGTTCTATAGAAAGAACTTTTAAAGGTCCCTTTTCCTTTACAGGGAGACCCTCGTTAAAAAACCTGGAACATTTTTTCAATACCCAAACTTTCAAGAGCAAACACTTCAGAATATATCTATCGATGTTGGTGTTTGCAGCTGTTATAGTTTTTTAGAAAATCTGCTGAACACAGATAAATTGACAGACAGGGTTTTGTAAGATGATACAAAACACTAGCACGAGTACAGGCAAAAAGTGATATCGCGATTAATACATAATTGTGCTGAACCCCTCAACTGGTTTGAACTTAATAGACAAACTTAGAATGAACGGGTTTTTGGTATAAAATGTTTGCACCGTGGTCGGATTAATAACTAAAACCTACCAATTAGAAAATTTTTATTAAAGGACTTCTGAAATATTTTACTTATCAAAATAATAAATGAAGAAAAGGTTTACATAGAAAATTTGGTAAGTGGCATTTAGACTGTTCAAATATTAAAAATTACATATTTTCTTTTTCTTTAAAAGCCGTCGGGCCTTGCTTAGTTGTGTGAGCAGACGCGTTTCGACTACTTTGAGTCATCTTCAGTGTCTAAAGGATGTGTTGAAGGGAGCGACTTTATATAGTCGTAGGATGGGTAATTAGCGAATAGGTAATTAGCGGATGGGTAATTAGCGGATGGGTAATTAGTGGATGGGTAATGAGGTCAGGAAGTAAATTACTCAATTATACCAGGTAGGGGGATATTATGTTTTTGTTTTTTTGCTTGTTGGCTGTCCGTTTGTTCTGTTTCATCTCGTTTCCGTTTTCGTCTAAGAGTGTGGTCTAGGACTGAGAAAATTGCGTCGGAATTGGTAACAAGTTGTTCGTTGATAATGTCACCGTCTGTCTTTCTATGTTTATAAATTTCAAGCCTTTCTAGGATGTCAAGTCTCGGTCCTTTGTTTTGTTTGTGTAGCAATTTCATAGAGTTTGTCATAGCATCAGGCTCATGTGCGTGGTTTTGTAGGTGCGTCGCATAATTGGAGTCTGCCTTGTTGTATAAGAAAGATCGTAGGTGCTCTTTGTATCTTGTCGTTAGTTTTCGTGTTGTCCTTCCTATATATACCATGTCGCAGTCCTTGCATGTCAGTTTGTATATGCCGCTGCCTTCGTATATCGATGTGTCATTCAGTTTTGGCTTCAGTTTGTTTCCAATGTTGTTGTTCATTTTGAATGCAGTTTGCAATTTGTATTTCCTAAGGAAGTTTGATAGTTTGTATGTCTCTTTGCCTACGTATGTTAACGATACCCACTGTTGGTCGTTCTTATGAGTTTCCGTCGGTTGGCGTTCCTGTTTTTGTTTGTACTGTGTGACTAGTTTGTCAATGTCGCATTGTTTGTATCCGTTATTATTAGCTATTCTGTAAATGTTGTTTAGTTCGTTGGAATAGTTAGTAGGAGTCATGGGGATGGAGTGAAGCCTCTGCACCATTGATCTGTACGCTGCTAGCTTATGTTGTGCGGGGTGGTTAGATGTGTCATGTATGGTATGATCAGTTGTGGTTGGTTTTCTGTATATGTTGTAGTCCAATCGTGTTTGTTCACGTGTCACAGTTAGGTCCATATAGTTGAGTTGTCCGTTTGTTTCTTTTTCCATAGTGAACTTTATATTCGGGTGAATTTCATTCATATAGGCAAGTAGTTCGTCTTGTTTATTTTCTTGTGAGTCAATAACAATGAAACAGTCATCCACATATCGTCTGTAAAATATTACATTGAATCTTTTGACAACTTTGGGTATAAAGACTTCTTCCAAAGATTGTAAGAATATTTCTGACATTATTGAGGACATTGGATGTCCCATACCCAGACCGTCTTTGGCAATGTATGTGTTGCTATTGAACTTAAAATAGTTCTGTTTGATTGTGGTCTTTATGAGATTGAGTATTTGATCTGTGAATCGTCGGCTGTTGTTGAATGAAAGTTTTTCTTTTAGTATGGCCAGTGTTTCATCGACAGGGATAGACGTATAGAGGTTGGTGATGTCTAATGATAAAAGTTGACAATTTTCAGTCAATTTTAAAGAAGTGGTAGAATTTGCTAGCTCGCGGCTGTTCTTTAATGCGTATTTGTCGTCAAGGTGCACGACATCAGCCATTATCGTTGCCAAGTACCGTGCTAATTGGTATGCAGGAGCTGGGCGGTAGTTGACAACAGGACGGATAGGAATATTGGGTTTGTGGAGCTTAGGTTGTGCTTTAAGGGGTGGTGTGCATGGATTTGGGTTTATGTAGCGTTGCTTAGTATTAGGAGGAATAATTAGTGGGGATTGTATAATGGCAGTACGTAAGTCCGCTTGGAACCTATTGGTGGGGTCTTTGTTTACCAGTTTGTAGCCGTTGGCGTTAATGAAGTCTATTGTTTTTTGTACATAGTCCGTTGTTTTTAGGATCACCGTTGTATGTCCTTTGTCAGCCTTCGTCACTGTTAGTAGGTTATCCGTTAGCTTTGTCTGAATGTGTCTTAATATCTTATGGTCTTCGTGGAAATCCGTTTTGTTTATGCTAGTGTTTTAAAGAAAAAAGAGGATTGGCCTGCGGATATCAAATAAACAAAGTTATTGACTACAACACTGCCAGCCAGGCAAAACTGTTGCGTTCATTCCACAACCGTACCCTGAAACTTCATCAAACAATAGCAAACATATGGTTCAACAAACAGTGCTTGAAAAACAACATTACACCAGCATTTGCAAGAATCGTGATAAAACAAAACACAATCGCTGCACGTAACACACAACGTAGCGCACAGATGCTCCGCATTAAAAACGAAATAAGAACACTGTACATAAAAAAGGACGAAATCAACCGACAACTACTACACTCACACTTACAATTAACTAACACTATACAAACTGAAAACTTTCTACAGTTTTATAATGACGTGAGGCAAAACATTGATATTCAGCTCAAAACTAAATATGAGACCATGACGAAAAAACTTGACAAATTGATGAAAAAACAAAACAAAATGACCACACCAGCGAACAGAACTTTCTATCCACGGACTGTAAACCTATCAGATACGCCTTTTACGACACAAGAAATGGAGCTGTTAAATAAGGGACTGAAACACAACTTACATAATACAAACCGCAACAAAGACCTAGAACAACTAGTAATCGACACTGAACTAGCCATTAACAAACTGCCGCAGGAACAACAGACACATGCAAGGCATACTGCAGTAGACATACTACAAAAAATACGCACTAGCATAAACAAAACGGATTTCCACGAAGACCATAAGATATTAAGACACATTCAGACAAAGCTAACGGATAACCTACTAACAGTGACGAAGGCTGACAAAGGACATACAACGGTGATCCTAAAAACAACGGACTATGTACAAAAAACAATAGACTTCATTAACGCCAACGGCTACAAACTGGTAAACAAAGACCCCACCAATAGGTTCCAAGCGGACTTACGTACTGCCATTATACAATCCCCACTAATTATTCCTCCTAATACTAAGCAACGCTACATAAACCCAAATCCATGCACACCACCCCTTAAAGCACAACCTAAGCTCCACAAACCCAATATTCCTATCCGTCCTGTTGTCAACTACCGCCCAGCTCCTGCATACCAATTAGCACGGTACTTGGCAACGATAATGGCTGATGTCGTGCACCTTGACGACAAATACGCATTAAAGAACAGCCGCGAGCTAGCAAATTCTACCACTTCTTTAAAATTGACTGAAAATTGTCAACTTTTATCATTAGACATCACCAACCTCTATACGTCTATCCCTGTCGATGAAACACTGGCCATACTAAAAGAAAAACTTTCATTCAACAACAGCCGACGATTCACAGATCAAATACTCAATCTCATAAAGACCACAATCAAACAGAACTATTTTAAGTTCAATAGCAACACATACATTGCCAAAGACGGTCTGGGTATGGGACATCCAATGTCCTCAATAATGTCAGAAATATTCTTACAATCTTTGGAAGAAGTCTTTATACCCAAAGTTGTCAAAAGATTCAATGTAATATTTTACAGACGATATGTGGATGACTGTTTCATTGTTATTGACTCACAAGAAAATAAACAAGACGAACTACTTGCCTATATGAATGAAATTCACCCGAATATAAAGTTCACTATGGAAAAAGAAACAAACGGACAACTCAACTATATGGACCTAACTGTGACACGTGAACAAACACGATTGGACTACAACATATACAGGAAACCAACCACAACTGATCATACCATACATGACACATCTAACCACCCCGCACAACATAAGCTAGCAGCGTACAGATCAATGGTGCAGAGGCTTCACTCCATCCCCATGACTCCTACTAACTATTCCAACGAACTAAACAACATTTACAGAATAGCTAATAATAACGGATACAAACAATGCGACATTGACAAACTAGTCACACAGTACAAACAAAAACAGGAACGCCAACCGACGGAAACTCATAAGAACGACCAACAGTGGGTATCGTTAACATACGTAGGCAAAGAGACATACAAACTATCAAACTTCCTTAGGAAATACAAATTGCAAACTGCATTCAAAATGAACAACAACATTGGAAACAAACTGAAGCCAAAACTGAATGACACATCGATATACGAAGGCAGCGGCATATACAAACTGACATGCAAGGACTGCGGCATGGTATATATAGGAAGGACAACACGAAAACTAACGACAAGATACAAAGAGCACCTACGATCTTTCTTATACAACAAGGCAGACTCCCAAGTATGCGACGCACCTACAAAACCACGCACATGAGCCTGATGCTATGACAAACTCTATGAAATTGCTACACAAACAAAACAAAGGACCGAGACTTGACATCCTAGAAAGGCTTGAAATTTATAAACATAGAAAGACAGACGGTGACATTATCAACGAACAACTTGTTACCAATTCCGACGCAATTTTCTCAGTCCTAGACCACACTCTTAGACGAAAACGGAAACGAGATGAAACAGAACAAACGGACAGCCAACAAGCAAAAAAACAAAAACATAATATCCCCCTACCTGGAATAATTGAGTAATTTACTTCCTGACCTCATTACCCATCCACTAATTACCCATCCGCTAATTACCCATCCGCTAATTACCTATTCGCTAATTACCCATCCTACGACTATATAAAGTCGCTCCCTTCAACACATCCTTTAGACACTGAAGATGACTCAAAGTAGTCGAAACGCGTCTGCTCACACAACTAAGCAAGGCCCGACGGCTTTTAAAGAAAAAAGAGGATTGGCCTGCGGATATCAAATAAACAAAGTTATTAATTACATATTTATTCACAAATATTAATAAAATCTTAAAATGCTCGTCCGTTGTGTGACGCATGTCCGGAGAAAGTGACATATACAGGTATATACTTGCCTTCTGCCCGTCTCTCCAATGCATTACGACAAAAAAATGATTAAGCCACTGCTTTCCTACTCACAATGATGATGATCATCAGCTCGTACAAAAATATTTCAAATATCTTTAGGATGCCGAGTTAGCATCTATTTTTAAATGCCTAACATATACCACATGGGCTGGCTCATTATATCTCTTCGGGAGCACTTTTTGGGGCTTTTAAAGTGCTTTCCGTTTTGCTGGGGATGATCCATTCTTAACTCAATTTTAGATCATTTAGCAAGCTCTTTAAGATGTTATAGACAACCTTATGTCAAAAAATAGATTGCTCGTTATTGCTCTTGACATTCACTAAATGCTATGAAGTGTTAAATAAACACACACTCGTATTCGCAGATACAGATAATCTGTTTACAAAGATGCTACGCATTGTGGCGGTGAATGGGGTTGCGTTTCAGAAAGTCACGTTGAATTATGTGTTGTGTCAGAATTGATTGGAATGCCGATGGGTGGAAAAACTTATGAAGGTAAAGAATAAGGGCAAGGCCGATGGCGATTTATGTTTTACGCTTGTTTTTAGAATTTTTATCAATAAATTCAAAATAGTGCAGACAATCTATTTTGGGTCCACTTGTTTGTAAGGAGATTTTGATTTCTTTGAAGAGAACAATTTATGCATATATTGTATAATCCTGGAAGTTTTACTCAACTCATCAATGAACATGATGTTCGAAACTGGGTTGCTTCTTACTTTGCTATAGGAAGAATTCAGACTACACGTCCAGCATCCGTTGCATACAGACGTGTTTTTTAATCTTTCCTGTCACTAGGTTTCAAAAATTAAATAATTTTTTAAAACTTCATAAAGAAAAATGAAGTATCTCAAGTTTATTTCGGGACCGCTGGTATGGAGGAGCCCGATGGCTTCTCACCACTAGGGAAACCCGGGAAAACGTCAAATACTAATCTGGCAACCATAACCATGAGAAAAAACCGCAGATGGCGAATGTAAATTACAAATAATCGCTAACAAGGAAAAAATAAATAAACTACGCAAAGAAAGCGATGAACTGAAGCTACTAATACAGTCTTTTGAAGAGCAAGTCAAGAAAGGGATAAAGTTTCAAAAAACGCAGTAGCAAAAACCAGTCCAACAGTAAACGAAGGCGGAAAAGAATGCGAAACAAACAATTCCGGATGTAAGTGCTGGAAGCACTAATGACAGGCAAAACTATTTTACAGCGCTGAACGGACTGACATAAGGTATGGAAATTGAAGAAGATGGCACAGGTAATTCTGATAAAGATAGCTGTGGAAGTATATTTTTAGTCGACATTGGAGCTGATGCATCGGTGATTCCTCCTTAAAAACACTGCCTTCGTAAAAAGCCAGCGCCTCTAAAGCTACATGCAGCAAACAGCACCGTGATCACCACATACGGTGAACGAATGATTGATATTGATTTCGGATTAAGGCGCCCAATGAAATGGTTCTTCACTATCGCAGACGTCGCGCGTCGAATCCTCGGTGCAGACTTTCTTCGTAAATTTAATATAATGGTGGATTTAAGGAACAAATGTGTAGATGAATGCCCGTTCAGGACTGCAGCGATGGTCTGCTGCCTCAGCGGAAGAGGATGTTGAGATCCACCAAGATTGGCCTTGTCTTTGGACGCGTGAATGCGCTGGCAGGCTAGCGTTGCGGTGTTGTGGGGCGGGTTCTTTCCCCCAAGCACAAGTATCGTCGCAAAAAAAATTCACATTCACGAATAAAACATGAGAAAAATGCCGATCAACTGGTGTCGAGGTCGAGGTACCCTACTAAGGGTTCCAAAGTTTATTCAAAGAACAAATTGGGCCGGGCAAAAACGGACGGACTGGCGGAGACTTCGTGTAATGATTTTCAACATTTTACGTCCGAACGCGGAACCGACCTCTCATCGGTTCTAGACGTTAAGTCTGAGTAGTGCCAACGGATGGTACCAACAGGTCAACCAATCCGTGCACCGTAACCCATTCACGCGGTGGCTGCTTGTCGGCCAGCTAGTTCGGAGAGGATTTCGGTCGCGGGTCTCCGAATGGGTTACGCTCAATTACAATATCTTCAGCCACCTGAACATGCCCGTTTTCAAAACGCGTTATCAAACAAAACCATACGGAGAAGAACCTACTTTACGTTACTCCGTATTTCTTCCTTAACCAGTCAAAGTCCACAAATCTAATTTCCGTTTCGCGTTCCCGAATTATACCGACGCGGTACCGAAAAGTATGCTACTCTAACTCAACCCGACGAAAACTACTCTAAATAAAATGACAAAACAACAAAGGTACCGCGTACCGCGCGCGACGCGGACCGACCTCAGCGGATTTGTCGAAACCCTACCCTCGCGACGACATACCTACCCTGCACTCTCTCTTCCCACTGAAAAAGAAGAACCGCTGAAAAGGAAAGTCGTGATTCTGTTTAGCAATTCATGTTATTGTTTCGTATAGTGTAATTTTACAAAATTATAAATGTATATTATTTGATAAAATATGTAGGTCTAACCTACGCTGTCCTAATTGTTTATTTCATATGCATTTGTTGCAAGAACAATTTCAGTTGTTTGTTGCTTTTTATACCTGAGCGCCGGGATATGTGCACATAAAATACGATGTACATTTATTGTTATGCTTTGTTTGATTTCTTTCAGAAAAATATATTTTTTTATGTTTATTTATATCATGAAAAATATTTTCTTCCTCAATTATTTTTGGCAATTAATGGATTTGTCAAATATTCTAGTTCATATGACTTTAATGCTCTGATAATTCTATTTACTTCTTACTGTTTGCCTGGCTGCATTTGTATTGTATTTTTCAGGTTATTAGAATTCGATTTAACATTATTTCATTTTCCTTTTTTTTTGTTTAAAAAAAGAAATATTATTTAACCTTTTTTTGTACTTCAATGGTGAATCACTGAGCTCATTGTATTCTAAATGTATTTCCTGATGTCTAATTCTAAATATATATCGATATATAGTATATAATGAATATTTACTGTTTTTAAGTATATCTTAAATTTTTTGATTTTTTCTGAATTGTTTTAATAACAGGCATAATATACTAGAATCTTTTAAATCATTTCTTTTGTTTGATGATGGGTTGAAATTTTCTTGTATATTTTAGTTACTTATACATTGAAACCATGCAAATGTTAATTTCTTTTCCTTTCATTGTAATAGAATGTAGATACATAAAGTTTACGTTGTTTTTAACATTGAATTGAATATTCCTAATTTTCTTTTTTAGCTTATTTAAAAAGTTTGTTTTTTTTTTTTTATTTAAGATTCAGTAAATGTGCCCTTAGTTTTATTTTATCGTTAATGTTTAAAAAATATTTATGCCTAGAGTTTACACTTTATTTTTTGTTCTGCATTTTGGAATATTATTTTTTTTAGAGAAATATATTTTTTTTTTATTGAAATGAAACCAATAAAATTCAGTTATGGTTTTCGATTTAGTTGTATTGTTAACAAATTAATTAGTATAGTGGTCATTCTCTGTATTAATACATTACATACATACATTAATACATTGGCCTAACCTTATTTCTTGCTTGTTAACACTCATGAATATAACCGAAGAGGTGAAGATGGGCTGCAATTATAACATATTGGGTTTTTTTTTTTTCTTCATAAAAATACTTCTTTCAACTACCAATCGAAATTCTGAGCTGACATTTAATTCTTTATGATCGACTGTTAATATTTAAGTAGAAAAAAAAAATACTACGAATTTAATTTATGTTGATGTTTATTACTTTAAGATAAATCTGAGTTTATGCTGTGCAAAATATTCCAGCTGAATTCCTTTTAATATGTTTGGTTTATAATATTGAATATCTGACGAATTGGAAAACCTGCTGTAATTAATTTGAAAAAGGCTGACACCTGACCAAATAAATTTTATATAATCAGGTCAAAGTCACAAAAACCTTGTTAATCTACAGCATACTTATTAAATATCAAAATTGGAAGTACGTCAACAAAAGCGATTACTCTCATAGTTCCTTCAGATAATTGGAAGGGTATAAGAAAGTAAGACTCAACCCAATTATAGAAGAAAAACAATGTCAAAGTTTTTTCGGGCTTGTTAACAAATTTACCGAATGATTGTACCAAGGGGTAGATTCCTCTCAGGTAATATTAGTCTATATTTGCCGAATTTTGTCATTTTAAACTCTATAAGAGTACTAAACAAAGAAGCTCTGTATTGAGCTGCTATTTCAGTTGATAATAAAACCCATACACCTTTAGTTTCCCTGATCTATAAAATAAATGGTTAAATGCGCATGCGTTAAAGGGATTAACCATAGGATTTTCATCGCATGCATTCTACTGACACTAAATTTACCAAAGTAACTAATAAGGAATATTCACAAGAATAATAGTTAAATATTAAAATTATTAAAGGAAAAAGGATTTTTTTGTTTCCAAATGTGGACATGCTCCTAATTTAAAACAAAGAAAGTAATAAAATTGGTAAATATTGCACGTTCGTCACAATTAAAAATAACGAAAAAGAGGAATCTAAATGTTCGAGTAGTTTGAGTCGCTTGTTGATTGTTTGCAATAGTTAAGGTAGCCCGGAATAGAGTTTTGTGGATCCGGTCACTTAGTAAAATTTGGATTTTACTCATATCTCACTCAAAATTAAGGTCGTAAGAAGTGTTTAGAAGGTGTTAATTTTCATTCTATTCTTATTGATCAAAAGTCGTTTAGGAACAGATTTCCCAATTTCAGATCGCGGCGAATTATTTGATTGTCCTCAAGATTTTTTTTAACTAACCAAATACAAAAATGACATTCGTAGCCACTTAGATACTTCTTAGGAGTGTGAAATATTATCATAGGTCCATTGTTTTTACAAAGCATCAGAACAACGTATGCGCTGTGGCTGTCATTGAAACAACTATGAGACTTAACTACGGATAATTTGGATAGCTTAAACTTATTTTTTTTTTTTTGTGTTATCTTATTTTTTTATAACCCGTGGAGTCCGGGACTTGATTCGTTGGTTTTTATGTTAGATAAATAGCAAGAAATACGTACATACTTGTCAGGTTACAACCTTTAGTCTTATTACCGAATATGATACCGTTGTTTCATTGAAAAATGTTTTTGTTTTCCACTCGGCTCACCAATTTTTTGAGGAGCTCACTGGGATGTGGGGTGCTGGTAAGCAATTTTTTCTTTAATGACTGCACAGGTTGATGGGTATCCATCGATGTTTTCTGGACAACTTCACTTGTTTTCTAAGAACAGCGGTACCTTGCTTTCCATCCAACAGAACGTTCTCTACATTCTTGAACCCTATATGTATCCATCTTTCAATCAGGCACATATGAGAGCAAGCTTATGCGGAGCAACAGTAAAAAAGATCCTCGGAGCGATCAAACGCAACGCCACCTGTCAAAGATTCCAACTGTAAAAAACAAACGGTACCGTCATTTTGTGTTCGCACTTACGTTTCGCCACGAAGCGCACTCAGCGCTTTCCGGCGCAGGGTTTTATTTATCGCCATTTATTAACACCCTCGCGATGTCCAGAATGTCCATTTCCTTTCGTTTTTTTTAGGTCGTCCAATTGGCTTTTCAATCTCGAAATTATCGATAATCGCTCCAGCTTCTTATGCACAAGACCCGATGATGGCAAACACAAAACCGAACGAGAAGGAATTTCTCATTCAAATTTTATCGTCGCCGTGATATTCTTATGAAACTCGCGGCGATAGCGCAGATCAAGAAAACTTTGCCAACTTTCCGGGATTTGCAATTTTCTCCAACCGATCTAACTATTCACACGAACACCTCGGAATTTTATATTTTTTTTGTTTTTTTTTTTAAAACAGTCAATCGTACAAAAACTATACTTTTTCGTTGACCACTAAAAATCGCAGTTATTTCCCCCGTTTCTCTTTCTCGTGGCGCCGGACTGTCAATCTGACAACCACCGACAAAACAGATGTGTGTGGAATGGCACGCCACATGGTGGCAATGTGCATCTCCATTTGTCGCCAGTGGCATAGTTTTTCGATGGCCACGGTGGAGGGGGCATTGCCAAATGGATATGTCTCGAAATGCGTCGGGGTTTTGGTTAATATTCTGTTGCAAATATTTAAATCCACAGATCTAAATGTTTGTGAAAAAAAAAAATATTTTCTGCGCAACGATATCCGCACGAAAGATGAAGTCCGCTTGCATTTCGAGATCATACCCATCTGGCCGAGTGCAAGGGTTCGGGATCGGAATCACCTCGATTCCCAGGCGTAGGCGTCACATTACATTCGTCTTTACCGACGATCCTTATGGCCCACAAATAAGAGTAGGGCATCCAGATGGTAGCGGTGCCCACTCGCATCCTTCCAATTGGATCAAGATCCAAGTGTAAGCGTGGCCATATTTTTCATTTAAGTGAAAAACTCATACGAACATAATTTGAATGAATCATTCCTTTAAATGAAAAATATAACCGTGGCAAATTTATGTCATGGTATTATGTGAAGAAATCACATAACAGTAAGCCATAACTAGGCACGCGAGCGGAAGGCCACCTTACGCGGCAGGAGCTCCTGTTAAACGAAAGAAAGAGCACGCCCGATAGCTGCCCCATATTAGAGGAGGAACCTGCCATCGATGCGGGTCCTATACCCGGTCAGGTTAAGTAAAAGGGAAAGACCGAGTTTTAAATTTAACAATTCATTTATTTTAAATATACCGACGTTAAATAATAAAACATAATCGCGTGTCTTAAAACAAAGGTTAATAGGAAATTTCTCGTAAAAGCTTTCTTTTCGACGAATTGCAATTAGTCTTCAAGAAGCAAAGTTTACTTGTATGTGTAAAACTTGGAAAAAAATCTAGCAATTACGTTTTCGACATTTGAAATGACATCAAAATTAAAACGAAAAAAAATTGCGACACTGTAAATTGATTTCTATATAACTGAATATTTAACTTCTTCGATCTTCTTTTCTACAATTTGAATGTATAATTAGCGATTCACTGCCTGAGAGTTAACTTTTACCAATTTGGAATATAAGTGTTCGCAATCCATGGTCTCAACACCACTAAGTTTAATTTCAAAATAAATCTATTCGGGCACCGTCACATATAGGCAAATACACGCTTCCGGTATCCGACGACTGAGCAACCACACGTTACCGAAATCACAAGGCATTTTGTAATAAAAATTGAAGGCAAGTTATAGTTATGATCTCCAGCAAATGCTTCGCTCTAATACATGTACTTGGTAAGGTTATAGAAGTATGGTTGACTACTCCCTTCTCACTCCTTGGGTTGCTGTGCCATGCTTGATTTTGAGAAGACCCTATCCTCAGCCAGAACTACAATACGAACCATTCATCGCAATGCAAGAAACTGAAGCGAGCTTGGGCTACGGACGTGAAAAATCCACGAGACATTGATATCGATTTATTTCCTTAGTCAAGCGCGCCAATCCAATCACGTTGATATTAATAAAATAAAGTTCGGCTTCCGAATCGACGATTTCGAATATGAACGTTTACGGCCAAGTACTTCTTTCAATGATATCCTACGGCAAAATCGAATTAAAAGCGATCATTCACCATTTTTCGCTGATTTGGAACAAATACTTTGATTTCAAGCTGTTCTCCCGGGGACAAAACTTCAAATCTTTGAAAATTTCAAATCAAACAAGCACTGCCATGTCACAGCTCTTTAGGTGTTATTGCAATTTCGAATTGCTTAATATTGTCAATTTAAAAGAAAATATAGACATTTTACTTAGCGCGTATGTACTTGTGTTAATTGCAACTTAAATAATTATTCAATCTCACTGTTTAATTTTCTTGCGTCTCAGCTAATTCCATCGTCGATCAATTGAAATTTTCTCTCCAAATACAAACACTCGCGATGGCTGGAGGACTGTGTCGCTTGCTGCGGTCCACGACAGCGAAGGGGCGACGCAAATTTCAAAGGCCCCACTGCAGCTGGCTGCGTTTTGTGAGGATGTTATGGTCGCGGTTTAGGTGGCCTTTGCGTGCAAACCTGCTGGCCAGCCTGACGTCCAGGTTAACTGTCTGCCGTATCACTCTTTGTCGCTGATAATCCATAGAGAAACGACTAACGATCACCGTCACTGCACATCTGATTCGATTTTCATCGCGCAACCAATCCAAGACTTCACTGGGAAATGATTTTCAGGGCGGTCGCGGCATGTCATGCATTTTCTCGGTGTCACGATGCTTTTTATCATGAATGCCGTGCAAACTCTTTCCCGAATCAATTCCAAATAGAAATCACAACGTTGCGAATGGCCAACGAATAAGACGAAACAACTTTCGAGACAAACGGCAGACAGACACGGTCATCGTTAAAGATGTTGGTCCCGTCCTACGCAAATGTAATTTTCCTTGGCAGCACAATTCCGCAGGAGGATGGTAATGTATTGGAGTTAAAAAAGTGAATGGTTAGAAATTGTTTTTAATTAAAACTTTTGAATTTACTACCCAATTTTAAATGACGGTACTTTCACTAACACTTTTCATACCGAACGTATTTTGCACGGTGGCCATGTTCTCCTTCTTTTCCCGGTCGCGGTCGTAAGTGGACTTCCCGATCCATCCAGATCTCTTCCTTTTCTTTCCTAGTGTCACTACGGTAAATCTAATCAGCTGAGTTTGATTGCATTCGGTAAAACAATACCCCGTTGGAATGCACTAAATCAGTGTTCCCATGTCCGAAGTTTTAATTTGCAGATGTAAGATTATTCAAAAATTTGCAGAAGTAAAGAAAAATTTAAAAAGATTTTAAATAATAATAAAAGTTAAATATCATGAAGAATATAATTAAGGGGAAACGTTTAAATTTAATGCAAAGACAAATGATATAAAATTACATTTAATAATAATAAAAAAGAAATAAAAGTATTTTATAAATTACAAATATGAATTGAGGTAATGAAATATTTTTTTCTAAATCTGCAATTAAAATTTCAGAGAGGGTTAAGAAGGTTTTCGAGCAGTTTGCTTGTGTGACTGCTCGATTACTACAAATGGCTGGTGGATGGTAACACACGTCCTTCTGCTCTCGCACAAGTTTGCAAGTATTCGGGGAAAATTACTGTATTGGACCAGAACAATCAATTTCGCGAGCTGCTATCAACCTACGCTGAAGTCACATCCTCCTCAAATTTCAACGGTTCTCTGCCTCACAAGATCTGCAACCGAATAATAAGAACAGGCGCACCTATTGCTGAACGAATGAGACGTCTTCCTCCAGATAAGTATACAGCTGCCAAATCGGAGTACAATCATATGGTCTCAATGGAAATTTGCCGTCCTTGTGCCAGCCATATCGAGGACTTTGCCAATCATTTATACAACAAATCGATTTTTACAACTTTTGATTGGAAGCGCGCATATCACCAGATTCCGATACACCTGATGACATACCAAAAACTGCATCTTTCAAATTTTGTGAATAACTTTTGGTTTGCGAAACGCTGAACAAACATTTCAAAGAATTATCGACACCGTTTTGCGTGTCCCAAAGTTCTGCTACGCCTATCTCGACGGTATACTTATTGGCATGTACTTTGGAATGATAACCTTATATAGCCGATTCTTGCGAAATGTGGCAAACGTCCTCGCTCCCCTAAATTCTTATTTGGATAATGGAAAATCTAACGAAAAAGAACCGATTACTTGAAACGAAACAACCACCAAAGCGTTCGAAGAGGGCAAAGCGATGATTGGAAATGCCGCATTATTGGCTCTCCCTAACGACAGAGCTGCTTTGATTTTAAGAATCGATGCATCAGAAGTAACCATTAGTGCTGTTTTGGAGCAGAAACAAGATGATGCATAGAGGTCAGTGGGATTCTTTTCGAAAAAATTGAACTCAGCGCAGACAAGATACAGCACGTCCGACAGGGAGTTATTAGCTATCTACGAGGCTGTTAACTATTTCAGGTTCATGCTTGAAGCAAGGAATTTCTCGATTGAAAGCGACCACAAGTCTTTAACTTTCGCCATTTTGCAACGTTCGGATGAAGCTTCTCCAAAGCAAATGCGATAATTAGATTCATTAGCCAAACCTCCTTCGTTAAAGGTACACGAAATTTTGTTGCTGACGCATTGTCCAGAATTGATGCTTTCACCAAATTTCAAGTGCAGAAGATATCGCGAAGGAACAAGCTAACGATGAAGAGCTGCAAGATCTCCTTGACATGAACACTTCACTTAAACTAAAACAATTTCCATTAGGAAATTCTGCGATGTATCAATAGGAAATCCACGATCATATATCTCAAAGAATTTGCAGAAATCCTTGTTCGACAAAATGAACAAAGCCACGTGCAAACTCGTCTCCAGCAGATATGTGTGGCCCGGAATGAAAAAGGAAGTAGTACGTGGGCTAAAAACTGAGTAGCATGTCAGCAATCTAAAGTTCATCGACACGTTGCCCTTACGCCACATAACTTTCGGATGACCGATTGCCGCTTCCAACACATATACGCAGACATTGTCGGCCCACTTCCATCATCTTATGGATACAACTACATATTCACGGTGATAGATCGGTTTTCTCGATGGCCGGAAGCAAGCCCGTTCGAGGACATCTCTGCAGATACAATCGGCTCAGTATTCTTCACAAACTGGGTAGGAAGATTTGGAACGCCTGAAACAATAATCACCGACCAGGGAACTTAGTTCAGACCATGTTGCATTTTATCGGCAGCAACAGGATTCGAACAACAATGTATCATCTCACTTCTAATGGAATGGTTGAAAGGTTTCGCCGTGCATTGAAAGCCGCAATTTTGTGCTACGAACCGTCACATTGAACCGACGTCTTACCACCAGTGCTCTTGGGATTACGGACACCTCTAAAAGATGATATCGGATGTTCAGCTGCGGAGATGTGCTACAGTCTGCAATTGTGGTTGCTCGATCAATTCTACGGCGATAAATTCGCTTCCTGACAACCCTGAAGTTTTGACGGAAAATGCAAGCACTAAAACCTACACCGGCCGCACGCCACAACCAAAGAAACGTTTTTATTCACAAGGATCTGTCCAGATGCAGATAGGGATCTGGAAAAAATCTATTCAGTAACAATACAGCGGCCCTCATGAAGTCGTCGAGCGTTTCGATGAACGAGTCTACAAAGTACAAGCAGGAAATAAGATCACAAATATTTCCATAGAACGTCTAAAACCGGCACATATAGAAACCTACTCACAGGATTCAGCTAGCGGACCAGCATATGATCGAGCAGCAAGCTTTCATCAACCTGCAGTTCTCGAAACTTACGAAGGAACAAATTCAAAGAACCTTTAGGAGACATTGCTGAATGAATACAACTATCGTTGTCACTTAAAGGAGACTGCTGTAAGTCCCTGCCGTGCTAAGTGCTACCACCTGGAAGTCACAATATATTATTTTCGATAATGTTTAGATTTAAGTTGATGGCCATCGCGACCAGTTGATTTTATGTAATAAAGCCTTGTAAGTAGTAATAATCATATTTCCATTACTGCAGTGAATAATATATTTCGTAAGAGGTTTTAAGTGAATGTGTCGAATCACTGGTAGTGAAATAAATCTTCTAGATAGGGCTAGTATCAAAATGAAAATATGTTTCCGGTTGCCGCCAATCTCATGCCGAGCGGAAATCTTCCTTATTATTTTGTCAGCTATCAAGACACGTGTCTCATAGTTGGCAGGATAAACAACAAATATAGTTCTTCGACATTTGCCTGACGTTACTATTAGGAATCATTGCCTATTGTTTAACAACATTTTGAACACTTCATATTTCCAAAGTCAGTGGAAAAAGGCCAAGGTATTCCGATCCTGAAGAAGGAAAAGGAATCTTCGTGCCCTAAAAGCTATTACCCAATCAACTTGCTGCCTGAAACTGAAACAAGCATTAAACGCCCACATTGAGAAATACGAATTATTGCCGAATTGCCAGTTTTGATTCCATGTCAGATGTTCGACCATACAAGCGATAACGAAAGTAACCTCGGACATCTGTTGGAAACTAAATAATTGAGAAAGGGTTGGAGCGTTTTTCATTGATATGGATACACCCTTCGCATTAATTTTTAAACTCCTTCAAGATAAGGTCGCCATGATGTGTAATAGGTTATATGAAAAATCGTTTCTTGTAACTGATAGAAACCTGACGATGTGCAATTTTAAGGTGTTCAATGGTCTACAACAAAGAACAGTTACTGCGCCTCTGTTCTTGTTTATATTCATTCACAACCTATTGAACCGCTTTGATTTTAAAATATCGCCAACACGATCATTAGTAGTGTTTGCTGATGACCTGATTATTTATACAGCGGACGTTCGGCATCAATTGTCCAAAAGAACCTTCAGGAATGATCAACGATGTACATGCCTACACGGACAATTGGCAAATGAAAGTGAATGCGCAAAAATGCGAAACAATTGATATAATCAGGAAATGTCTTCGCGCATGTACTGTTCTGTACAGAAAGCCTGAAACGAATTGAAGAATTTATCAAACTGATCAAGTAATGAGAGTCGATACACTCAACTTGTAGCTTGTTCAAAATCATATCGCGATGTCTGTAACTATGGGCGAAATCCCAGGACTTTGCAGCCGTTCCACCCTATAGACGGGTACATTAAGACTTGCCTCACCACTGGCTTCATGCCTCCAGAAGCATTCGTGTATTTTGATATGAATCGGTATATTTTTGATTCTGATTATGCACCGATTATTTATCATATATATAGGCGGGCTACTAATAAGAAAATAAAGTATGCTCCGAATTTGAGGTCGTGGGATGAATGGTTTCAATGGAGATACTTATTTGCGAGATATGTTGAGGCTTGTCGAGCTGAAACGGAGCAGTCTACGTTTGGGTGGCTAAATGGGCTATTAAATTATTCGTGTTTATTTGTTGTTTTTCGTTTTGTTGTTGTAGCTCCTCAACTATGGATAAGAAGTTTAACATGTATGTTATGAATATTGTAATCTTGTACCATCAGGATTAATTAAAACTCTTGATAAAATTTATTAGAATGAACTTGATACATATTAGTTGTAAGCCCAAAGTACACTTTTTCGTTGTGTTCTTTAGTTATATGTAATTTTTAATGGTTGAGTTTTCCCCTTTTTTCCAACAGCAGTTTTTTTTAAATATTGTTTTATTGAATATTGATTAAATTTGAAGTGCCATGTGGACCATTAAGTTTTTGAGTACTTTAATGTTGTAAAATTTGCTGTATGTTTTTATAAAATTTTTATCGATTGAACCAATAAAGCGAATTTGAATTTAGGAAGAATGTAAAGTAAAGCACCATCAAATGGGCATCACTCATTCATTTCCTACTTTATCATCTCCGTTCAATCACTACTTCACACAAATCCATACCCAAGGACTCCCTCACGTGCGGCATCTTCTACTATCGTCCACTCAATCGATTATAATCAAATAGATTATCTTCGTTCCTGTCAGCTTTTCTTTTTGTCGGCTATCGTTGAAAACAAAAAATCAACCATCTTTATTAAATGGATATTACGACGATCCTTTCCCGAAAACTGTTTCTGCACTTTTGGTCCAATAAGTTCGCAGATGTAATTGAATTCGGTATTCAATCGCCTTCAGGATGTCCATTCACTTTTTCTCTCATTTTGATAGATTGCTCTCTTCCAGTTTTATTCTTTCATTCGTTTCATTTAGCCTTTTATATCCTTTTTCGATATATCTTGAGTCGTTCTAATGATATTGAATTGAAACGGATGCAGTGATAATCTTAGGAGATTGAAAATAAAAATGATTGAGAGTTTAATTAGTTGTTAACGTGATTTGATTGATTCATTCCAATATTGCTTTGTTTAAAGTTACAAATTCTCGATTAGATCCAATTTAATCAAACTGCTGTATCTAAAAAGATACAAATATTGAACAAACTACAGAAAATTACTAATTCGTCACAGCAACAAAATACCAAAATTAATCATTCTCAATTTTTGCCAATTCTTGCGTATCTAAAATCTAAATATTTTGCGTCGTTCCATTCAATTGGTCCTCATGATTATTCGCATGATGATGATGATGCTATAGTTTGAAATTAGTTTGTCCGCTTCGAAATATTTCTTTTCTGGTTTTCTTCACTTTAGACAGCAAAAATCGTCAGCATCATTCATTTGTCGATTGAATAATGGCGGCGAGCCAAAAAGGCATTTCAACGATTTGAAATTAGTGAAGGATTTGATTTGAATTTGATATGATCAGAATGTTGGTGAATAACAAAATACCCCTGCATGCTCGAAATTAGTGAAAGCAAGTAGTTCAATAGAGAATTATTACAATAATTTCGAAGTGAATTCTTTATGGGATTCTATGCAACTTGCGTAATAAATAAAATTATTGGAAATTCATTTGCTGTGAGGAACGTGTAGGATTAATTAAAAGATATTTGAATGATGCCAAAATATTAAATATTATATGCATCTCGTGTAGATTTTTAGGGTTTTGTAAAATAATTTTACAAAACCCTTCTAAAATCGCGTCCTGTCTGTCCGTCTGTCCGTCTGTCTGTCTGTCCGTCCGTCCGTCCGTGTGTCACAGCAGTTTTTCTCGGAAACTACTTAAGCTAGAAGCATCAAATTTTGTATGTAGGTGTAAAGTGGTGCTCTCTTCAAAGTTCACTGCAAAAAAATTTTATAAGGTATTTTAGGGGGGTCTCCCCATGTAGGGGAGTGACCCCCCGAAAAAAAAATTTCATTGAAGGTAGCCGATATGGGTATCAAATGAAAGGTCTTGATGAGAACTTTTCAAAACAGGTCTTAGTTTGGCAAAGTTTTCTTCGAGGGGCGCACAGGGAGGAGAAATACACGAAAAATTTGTGTCCCCCCCCCCTCGCGATTGGACACCTGTGATCCGAAAAATCTGAAAAAAATCAAGAATGTAGGCCTTGATGAGTACAACAACAACAAATACGTGAGAAGTCGCAATTCACTCAACTTTGTTAGTAATAGTATGATTTATCGATTTTATGTTTTCTTGAATAAAATCTTAACGGTACCCTTAAATTCAATGAAAGTCAGTACGCAGATGACTATTTATAAGGTTGATTAACCCTGCAAGTTTCATAAAGATTGCAGCATATTTAGCGAAGTTATAGCGGTTTGAATTTTCCTGTATTACTATGGAACAATATGCGCTGCATATATTACTATGGCAACATATGGCTATGGAACAACATGCGCGTTTTACCGACTCAGACACTACAGTTTTGCTAGGATTTGCATGAAAATTTCAGGAATGATAGGTGTCATGAATATATTTGAGAATCGGTTCAGCTAGTGGCATCAGTAATTGTAAAACAAAATAGTGGCTGTTTTAAATGCGAAGATTGAATAATTTTGAGTTATTTTGCCCCAACGTTTCAGGTGCATGCTTTGTACACTTGATTCAATTTAATGAATGACTGAAGATGAGTACCTACAATTAATACTCATAAGTGAAACAAGTCAAGGAGGCAGGAGAGAGCTCCTAGCAAAAGGGTTTTGTAACAACTCTAGGATTCGAAAAAGTAATTAATCGATGATAACAGTACAGCAGAGTGGCCCCTGAAAAAAAATTCATCAAACGTAGCTGATATGAGTATGAAATGAAAGTTTTCATGGGAGCTTTTCAAAACAGTTCTTAAACTGTCAGTTTTTGCTTCAGTGGGGCACAGGGGGGAAATACATGAAAAATGTGTTTCCTCCCTCGCAAATGGTCATCTGAAATAATTATCAAGGGACATATATATGAGTATAACAATACCAAAAATCTCAGAAGTCGAAATTCGTTCAACTTTGTTAATAATAGTATGAATTTCGAATTTCATAGTTTCTCCAATAAAATCGTCATTGACATGCTTCTTGACTTTATTGAATCTGGCGACTGCATTTTGAAAATTGAATACAAAACCCTTCTGACATGAGCGTAGGTCTGTTTACCCAACTTGTTTAATTTACTTTCAATTCATTCTCCGTAAAAACTTGACTCGATGAAATTAAATGTTTTGGGATTGTTAAAAAATTAAATAAAAAGAACTTTTTTTTGCTTTAGCACTACAGCTCCATTCAGGTCTTCGCTTAGAGATAGTAAGAGCATCTAATTGTCTCGATCGAATGTATTGGTTTACAACTGCTATCTTTTTGAAACCTGCACCCATATGATCATCAAAATCACATCATTAGAACTGTCTATCTTTCATTTAAAACAAATCAAATTAAATAGAACTTGTAACCTTTAAAGGTCTTCAAAATTGGAATTTTTGAGCAGTAAATTCGCTGCTGATATAATTAATACTTAAAAAAACATAACCTCAAAATACATAAACCTAATAGCTTAAAAATATGCTTATCTTTGAAATAACTTACGATTAAAATAATTGCAATATGCTAAATTAATAAAGGGTGTTCTTTAGTGTTATAGAACTTTGAAATGAAATACGGATAAATTGTTTTAATTGCCATGAAATTGGTTTTATTGGAAAAATAATTCTCTGCCATTTTTATTTGAACATGATTTCGGGCATGTAAGCGCTACGACTGGCGCCGAGGAACTCCAAACGAGTGGTCCAATTTCCGACTACTCTAACTAATAATTAGGGCCGTACCCAGTCAACAACGCGGCGAATGTTGTCTTCCATTCGATCCTATTTACGATAAAATGGCAAACCAAACTTACCATAAAAACGCGTCACAGCTGTCACAACATACGTAGCATTAAAAAGTGTTGCCAACTTAAAGTTGTATTCCTCTAAAAAACATCTTTTATATTTCATAGAATTTCAATGATAAATTGCTGCATTTCATATAAACAACAGAGCACAAAAATGAGCCATCTTGAAATATCAAATGGCAAAGTGTGTGCTCAACAATAGTTCTGCTCAGTATTTGTATTCTCATATATATTATACCTACAATAAAATAATGTTAAACCTTGTTAGGGTTTTGTAAACTCATTATGCAAAACCCTACTAAAATTGCGATCTGTCACAGCAATTTTTCTCGCAATCCACTTAAGCTAGAAACATTTAATTTTGTATGTAGCTGTAAAGTGGTGCCCTCTTCAATGTTCAACTACGAAAAAATCTTAAAAGGTATAAGGTATTCCCCATAAAGGGAAATGGCCCCTGAAAAAAAAATTTCATCAAAAGTATCCAATGTGGGCATCAAATGAAAAGTCTTGATGAGAGCTTTTCAAAACAGGTCTTAAACTGGCATATTATGCATCGAGGGGTACACAGGGAGGGGAAATACACAAAAATATGTGCTCCCCCCTCGCGATTGGACATCTGTGATCTGAAAAATCTGACGAAAATACCTAAGAAGTCAAAATTCGCTCAACTGTGTTAATAATAGTATGATCGTCGAATTTCACATTTTTCCCAATATAATCGCATTGATAGCCTTAAGTTCAACAAAATTCGATATTTAAATAACCTAATATTCTGTAAGTTTAATGAAAATCGAATCATATTCACGGATTTGAAATTTCTCCAATTACAACAATAATTACACACAATTTTGGTATTTTATCGCCTTTCCATCGAATCAGACATTCCAGTTTTGATTGGATCTTCTTAAAATTTTCAGATAAGATCAATAACATAAATATTTTTGGGAACTAATTACTTGAGTGATTTTTATTGGTTTGCAGCAAAATGGTGACCGTTAAAGATTGAGAAGCAATGAATTTTCTTCTAAACGTGCACATCTCTTCGATGGACTTTATTCGTTGCTGGTGACTGCATGAGCGTAGGCCTGTGTACCAAACTTGTTTTTCTTTATTTCCCGCCACTCAATCACAATTGAACGCAACTTTTCCATCTTTAGCTAGATTATCAAAACAGTGAGCTTCAAAATAGAATTCACAGTCGGGTCTAGAATAAAACGATAAGTTGACAGCTCGGCCATCCTAATTCAAGTTGTCCTCGGCTTCCTCGTTACTGTATTCACTCAGCACGCCATCCTTTTCAGCTTCTAGGCCTGTAGGTAAACTACACCATCGCTTCAACTGGTCCGTAATGAACACCCCTAGATACCTTCGTTTTCGGCTGACTGTTTCCGGTAGATCTTTCACCACATATCTAACATGGACCAAAACCTTCACTATGGTGTATGGGCCCTTATACGGCGGTTCGAGTTTCCGAGATTCGCTTGTAGCCACGGGTGTTTGGTGAATTACAACCAGGTCGTCACACACGTACTCCGTTGAAATCATGTGGTTTGTGTCAGCAGAGAGATTTGCTAATTCTCATAAACTAGTAGTATTTGGAGAAAGCCGCCCCCACGAACCCGAGGTAACCTAACCTACTTCGATGCGGGAGCGGCAGTATCAGGCAGAGTGTCACAAAAAGCTGAGCAGAGCTTTGAGCTGTACCACGGATTAGGGGGAGCCCATGACAGGCTACTGTTACACCCTATATGGTGAGGAGCCTATCCTGGCTGAAACGTGGTAGCTGTGGCTTGAAAAGTGCAGAAAGTATTGTAGTTTCGAGCACACACCAGTTGTGTTGCGGGTATTCCGAATGGGAGAAAACTGGGACCCCATCCCAAGAGTGAAGGGCGCTGATTGGCGCATTAAGCCAATCCCTGTCAAATGGTGACCGTGGAGTAAAGTCTATTTCTGGCACGTACCCACGTAAACTGTCTGTTCATGAGTGCGTCAAAGCAAGTTTTCCATTTTATTGCTTTGTCCAGGACTCGTTCTACGGCAGCTCGTTGTCAAGTTTGCATTTGAACCACATCTATCTTCTCTACTTCGTTGTTCTCTAGTGTCACAAGTAATTCGTTCGTGATAATGTTTTTGGGTCGATAATCAAAGACCAACTCATGTGAAGACATTTGAGTAGTAGCTTTTCGCAGCGTATTGATTGTTCACTGGACCGTTTGCAGTTAAACATTTTATTGACCCGCTCTGCTTAATCATTTGTGGGGTACGCATCGCTGTTTTAATATGTCGAATTATGTTATCCGAGCAAAACATTTCGAAGGTTGCAAAAGTAAATGCTGGTTGGTAACCAAATTTATAGGGAGCTCAAAACATCCTGTCATTTCGTTGAGGATAGAGATGAGTAGTGGAGTTGACGTATTCTTCACTGGCCGTAAAACTATATAGTCCGTGAACGCATCGACTATTACTAAAATGTGCGTCTTTCGTCATTTACTGATTAGATATAAACCTTGATGATCTATATGTATCGTATGGAACGGTATAGGCGCTTGAGACATATAATGAAGCGCACTTTCCACTCGTCCATCAGGCTTCTTCTAATAACAGCAAGTTATGCATGCATGATTTTTTTAAAAGTTCCTCATGCGGGAGAACCAAATTTGCTTACGACATAACTCCAACGTTCTATCAATAGATAAATGTTCAACATCATCATGTTATCTCTTCGCAATTCACCAGTGTACTCTACTTGGTCGAACCCATCTATCCCCTCTCGGAATAATCGTCTTTGCCGTATACAGTAATCAGTTTTTAACTGTTTCGCTTCCGTCGATGCATCGTTTGATCCCAATATCTTAATAATATTCTGCAGTTTAGGGTCTTGTCTCTGCATCGTCAGTAACCAATTACTTTCGGTTATTTAGATCTGGAGAGCGCTATCAGCTACTGATTCGGCTTCTGCAGCTGGATGGAGCGATTGTTCCATGGTCTTATTCAAAATCATTCACCAAGTCGCAGTCACAAACGTACCAACCGGGGATGTAATGGCTTGCTCAATCTCTTTGTACAAACAGCTGAACAGTCAGTGGCAACCTTCACGTGTTTGCCCAGTATATACATTGGAAACCTGGTTATCGACTTCACAATCGCAAGCGCTTCCAGCTCTCAGGTGTAATAATTAGCTTTGCATGGCATCGTATGTCGACTGAAGTTATGCACAGGTCTCAAATCGTTCATCTGTCCTCGTTGCAAGCAATGTTCGTTCCAGCAATGTTCACTGAGCTTGGAGGAGATTCCATGCTCCGCTGTTGGACATTACACATACAAATCTAAGATAAGCTTTTCAGTCAGCTTCCGCTTCAACAACTCAAACTTCTATCCATTCGAATACTTGGTCCTTCCACAACAGTTGAGACAATGGCTTAGCGATAGGGGCATAATTTGAAATGAATCTACAGGCTGTCGCAATTCATGTATATCGGTGGGAACCTTAAAGTTTTCTACACAATGGTGAAATATCTTCATCGCTTATCTCGTAAACTTAGAATTATATTTTTGTACTCTATTATACTGCATAATGCACCTACTTCCGTATTTTCTTTGGTGTTGCTCCCAACCTTGTTTTAAGAAGGCTAAGGTCCTTACCATAACCTTTTCAATGAGTGCTGAACAGAAACAATGCCACTACAGATTATAGTACCCCCCAAATTGAACAGTCTCCCGTTGGGACTACTGGATCTCAAATAAGTCCCCAAAGGAAGGGCGTAAGCGCCATTTACTCACCTTCTAGCCCCAAGAGCCGCCGAGTGAGCTTACCTCATAAGAAAACCAAATCCCCGATAACTCACAAATCCTCTGAAATTGCAACAATCCTTAAGGCAAACCAGTCAGCAAAGAGGTTGCGCTATTGAGTATCGCAACCTTTTAGTTTATTGTCTGTGTTAGGTGGATTTCAAAGTCCATCAGTGTTCTCGATATTGTATTTCCCTTCCGTTAGCTAGAAGGCAGTGATGTCGATTCTGTCTGTACTTCCAAACAAAACAATGCCCAAACACGTTGCGTTAACAGACTACAGAAGCATTACAGACAGCCATACAGTTTGCTAACTGATCGGTCTTTTTTGCATTATCAAACCACCGCTACTACTACATGCTCCTCTTTCTAAGGTGACTGCAAGGTATTCAAACTGTCTATTTGGAAAGTAGAGACATAGATTCCTTTTTTGAGTGTAGAACCTCTAGTTTCGCTTTTCGCCTATACAGGTGGCATAGGTCCAAGTCGGGACATCTTCTATTTTCACAGTCCTATGATCTCGTTTGGCATTGAAAAATTCCTAGCAAGTATCTTCTTTCAGCATTCACTGAGTCATTCCATCGTTTCCTTCGCTTCTCCCTCGAGAGAGCCTGCGTTCTTCGACCCTCATGTTCAGCCTATTACAGCTTGTATAGTTTTTGCGACATGGATCTTCATGATATCTCCTCTTCTTCTATGCCCTTTATATCAAGATGAACTTTCAAGCTCGGGAAGCTATCCACACTAGCAGTACTCTAAAGTCATGTTATATCAGATTGATATATTTTGATTGTCTGTGTCATAAATTTGGTGTAGTTCTAATAAACGAGTAGCCGATTATTTATCGGTTCTGACTCGAAGCTTACGAAAAATTATTTGGCATCTGAAAATTGTAATGTGACGCCTACGCCCGGGAATCGAAGGATTCCGATCCCGAACCCTTGCACCCGGCCAGATGGGTATGACCTCGAGGTGCAAGCGGACTTCATCTTTCGTGCGGATATCGTTGCACAGAAAATATTTTTTTTTCTTTCCAAATATTTAGATCTGTGGATATAAATATTTGAAACATAATATTAATCAAAACCCCGACACATTTCGAGACATATCCATCTGGGAATGCCCCCCTCCACCGTTGCCATCAAAACACTATGCCACTGGCGACAAATAAAAATGCACATTGCCGCCATGTGGCGTTCCATTCCGCACATCTGTTTTGTCCGAGGAGAAAACAAAGTAGTCAATTTGACAAGTGAAAGCTCCGGTATTACATAGTGGTAAAGTAATTTTACACGTCGCTGCGCCTTTCGTCCCGTTTGTGAGTGAAAGTGAACTTTACCGGGTGTGCGCATATGCTGTAGGAAGCAGTAGAAAGGGCTACAATAGGGCCGGACAACATTGTATCAATCTCCCCTTGCTGTGACTAGGGATTCATGTAACTGTGGAATTTGAGCAATTAGCCCAGATGGGGATATTTGGCCCCACGTGCACAATCGCCAATACATTGTAACGAGTGAAGAAGTGGCGCTGGAGGTGACTGAACTCACAGCTAAAGAACTGAGTGTATTGTACACCACTGCTGTAAGTTTTCAAAAACATTTACTTTCTGCTGTTTAGAATAAAACCCTGCGCCGGAAAGCGCTGAGTATGCTCCGTAGCGAAACATAAGTGCGAACAAAAAATGACGGTACCGTTTGTTTTTAACAGTTGGAATCTTTGACAAGTGGCGTTGCGTTTGATCGCTCCGAGGATCTTTTGTACTGTTGCTCCGCATAAGCTTATTCTCATATGTGCCTGATTGAAAGATGTATACATATATGTATATTAAGCTAGAGAGCGCGTTGCGAATTAAGATGTGAAATGCTTTACAACTGCATTACTGTTTCGCCAACTCCTTTAATATAGGGTTCAAGAATGTAGAGAACGTTCTGTTTGATTGAAAGCAAGGTACCGCTGTTCTTAGAAATGAGTGTAAATGTTACTTGTCAAAAAAAAAAGAAAGTAAGAAAATTTATTTATATAATGAAACAGTAGTAAATGTTCATGCATTTATTATTAACGTTTGACTATATATTATTAGTTATGACGGGTTGACTGGTGTTAGGAAAAAAAATGTAAAAGGAAAGATATGTCAGAAAATATTTTCTGATTTAATTTCCTTGTCACGCGCACTTTGCCATACTATTTAGGTCCGATATAGAAAGATTGTTTTATAATTTATTGATTTGGCTTAATATTTGTTGAGTATTATATCCTAGTCAAAGATTTTTAGATGTTGTAATGCCTGACATCGTTCAATATCCGTTTTGAAGGAAAATATCCATTGATTTCCGGGATGCGAAGGACTCATTTAGCTTGAGCAATTTTCGTTTTTGTGGTTCATCATTTAAGGGAATAATAGTTTGAACATTTTGTGGTTATTCCTTTGATCGTGAATGGAATATTATGAAAATATATTTAGCTGAGTCTCACTCTAGGACATGCTGAAGAAACAGAATGTTTTTTATAGTAAATGCTACTACAGTCTTCACCGGGAAGGGTTGCGTATATTAATTATTGTGAAATAGTTACCTTGAGAGAATTTCCCAGAATATGCAGTTGGTAAGCTAATATGTACTAGACTTTAACTGATAGGCGCGCTTAAGTGCATGTCGGTCGCATGCCCTGGATTCGGAATCGTATCTACCCAATTTTATGCTTCAGATCTTCAACGTTTAGAGCACCAAATACACCTGTAGAGGTCTTTTGGCTTGATGAAATGTGGTACATAATAAAACAATCAGTCAAAGTAAAACATATAGAAACCAATTGTTGCTTCACTTTCTCGAAACTTCAACTCGGATGTGCTCAAATATGCAAGTTACAAATTGATTTCATTAATTAATCTATTCGAATGTCACATAAGTCATTGATCTAAAACTTCGCTCCTGTAGATGTAGGATAATAATCACACTGCCAAGATAGTAGGTAGCTAGGTAGAATATTAGCTAGCTAGGAATATTAGCGTGTTGATCTGCTTTTAGATTATTTCAAATAAATACCATTACATAACCTAAGACCAACATCAATTGTTCCAAAATATTTTTAAAACAAACAAGGGGTTAGTTCATAATCAAATCTTAGTAACAAAAACAAAGATGAATGCAAAAGAATTTCTTTGATAATGCTGCAAAACAGGAATCTGGCGACGATTCATCATCTTTTATTATTGTATGGGCAGTATTTCAACTTTTGGAAGCATATTTGCTTGGGAAGGCTATTTAATTATTATGTTTTTAATTCAGGTTTGGTTCAGTATTATTGTTTCATTAAAGATTACTTCAACGGAAAGTTGACAGTTGTGAAGAACTTAAAGCAATCGTTTATACTTCAAAGTGGATACCATTGAAAGGCTTTGTGCCTTTAGTGTTATGATTGACCTTTATTCTTAGCTACATTTCACTAAAGCCGTCTGCGAAAGCATACATTCTGATCGAAGTCACCTGCGTTTCTAGAACATATACTGGGTTTCTTGCCTTTGAATTCGTTCTTTTGGAAAGGCATATACAAAACAGGACAATGATGATTAAAACTGAGCTACACCCTATTGTTTTTTTTTTATGTTTCTACAATTGACCAAATAATTTATATTGCTAAGCATAGCACAAAAGAATCAATTTCATAGACAGAAAATGAAAAATAAATACAGCTTTCGGTATAGTGTTGATAGACTATTAATTTAATATGTTTGATATTTGTATTCCTGGGCGAAGAAGAGTTAAGTAATGAACATATTATTTAAAATGAAGAAAAAAACGTTATTATTTGTAAGAAAACAACAATCTTTAGGAAGTCGGGAAATTTGAAATATGAGTGCACACAACTTTTCTTAGTTCTTTCTACTGAAATTTAACAACAATTAGGATAAATATATATAGAAGAATATACAATCGAACGCGGTCGTTAACTATTTAGAGAAAATTTTATATCTCTCGATTCATTGATGTTAATCGTTTGTTTTCGAATCCCGCTTTCAAAAATTGATTATTTTACCGGCATTGAATACAGTTTAAAAAAAAATATATATATACACAAGGAAACTTTTGAATATGAAAGCACACCCACTTTTGTAATAAGAATTTACGAACTGCATATTACTCTATTTTATACTATTAAATTAAAACTTAAATATTAAAAATATAAGTTCTTAGAAATAGAACAAATCAAAACAAAAGCGATAATGGAGATCATGTTATTATCAGCACACTTTTGAAAATCGGAAAACAAAATCGTTGAAAATTTAGATCCACTATTTTTGTAACTAGTATACACTAATCTCGTTGAAATTTGGTCATAATTTCGGATACATTTAAAATTCATATTGTAATATACACCCTACGGTTTATTCTATTTATTTTCATCATTAAGATTAATTAATTACGAGTTGAAACATTAAAAATTGTTCCTTAGTTGCATGTCCGCATAACCTAGAAAACAAAACAATATAATGAACAATGTTTTCAAGTATTAAGTATGAATATGTTAATTAATTTTATATACAAGTACCTTGCTTAATATTCAATTGAATATATACACGCACGTAGGAGTATGTGTCGGAGTAAAAAGAATAACAATAACAAACACATTCATACATCAGGCATAATTTTGTATCAAAAGTTAATCGGCGATAATAGTTTGCTTATGTAGTATAATCCGTTACGTATCTTAAAAATTTCAACCGTACTATACACAAGTTTAACATGTAATTTAAGTCTTACCATTCAATATAAATCCCTAAGTTCAATTGTTGAAATTTAATTAGGAAAAGCATAGAAAATATAACATGAATTGCTAACAGAAAACGGATTTTCCTTTTCAGTGGTTCTTCTTGTTTCAGCGGGAAAATGAGTGCATGGTAGGTATGCCGTCGCGAGGGTAGGGTTTCGCCAAATCCGCTGAGGTCGGTTTCGCGTCGCGCGCGGTACGCGGTACCTTTGTAGTTTTGACATTTTATTAGAGTAGTCTTCGTCGGGTTAATTTCGAGTAGCATACTTTTCGGTACCGCGTCGGAAATTCGGGAACGCGAAATAAAAATTAGCTTTTGTTCTTTGACTGTTTATAGGAAGAAATACGGAGTAACGTAAAGTAGGTTTCTTCTCCGTATGGTTTTGTTTTGTAACGCGTTTATAAACGGGCGTGTTCAGGTGGCTGAAAATATTGTAAATGAGCGTAACCCATTCGGAGACCCGCGACCTAAATCCTCTCCGAACTAGCTGGCCGACAAGCAGCTACCGCGTGAATGGGTTAGGGTGCACGGATTGGTTGACCGGTTGGTACCATCCGTTGGCACTACTCAGACTTAACGTCTAGAACCGATGAGAGGTCGGTTCCGCGTTCGAACTTAAAATGCTGAAAATCATTACAAAATAATTTAGCAATAACATTGATGTCGGCCGAATATACTAACAGTAGTAGTGTATTGTAAATTAGATACGTGGAGTCACCAGGTTTAAAGATTAAGGAATACCCTTTTATCTTGACACTGGTTTGCAATGTCGCCAGAGCATTTGCTAGTGGAGCCCAGAAGACCATATCATTTGCATCCGTTCGATGTCACCACCTTCTCTGTTGGGCTCCAATATATCTTGTTTGCTCTTTCCTAATTGTGTGCATAAGCAGGTAGGTTCACAGTTCCTAATAAAACATCTGGTAGTATCAAAAGTGAATTTCTCTTAAAATGACCTGGAAATGCTGACTCGGTTTCAATAAAACGCATTCATATTTCTAAGAATTACCAAGCATGGCCACAGATGCCAGCTCGTCCATCATAGAAGATTCTCATTCCATACATGTTCAAACTCGTTTATTCTATTCTGCTTAAATCATTAATAAATATAATACCATATGAAATATAAAAACGTTGATCCCATTACACCAATGACGCAACATCATTTAAATTTTATTCTCACTAGATATATTCTATAGAAACGGATATTCAAGGAAATAAATAGATATTACCAAATAATCTCCAGATGACACATTTGAGGCAATGTTGAAGCGTTCTTTTGTAAATAAGTACTCCAATAAAATAAATATTCTTCTTTGCAATACAAATGTCTTCCGAGGAAAACTGTGTTACCAATAAATTGATATTTCCATTTAAAATTTCTTCTCAACACACTCAAATAACCGATTTCCATCATTTTCCCTATTTCTTTTATTTCTTTCACTTTTCACCATTCGGAATCATCCTTTTGAATACATTTATACCATACACGTGTACATTATCGCACTCCTTAACATATTTCAGATAAATTTTCACGCCATTGTCTGAGTAACTGTAGGCATCCATGATTCTATCATTCTCATTCCATATCCTGCACCATAAGTACTATGTTACTCCTTCGTTTTGCCAAGTGCTATCACTTCCAAGATATTCTGGAGTAGGTTGGTTTGTGTTGCTGATGGTTTTTGAAAGCATATTACACTTTTATACTCATTCTCGTTCAACATTTGACTTTCAAACAAATCGCATTAAATCAATTCTGTCTCAACTTAGCGAATGCTGCCATTTGAAAATTGAAGTTTTTATACATTGTTTGTTTGTTATTCATGCAGAGTATAACATAAAAGTCTATTTTTGCTTTACCAAGCAAATTAGATGCTGATTTTATACTTGACTTGGAAGAAGGATATGCATGTTTATTAGAAGTTTATTTCTTATGAAGTGGGAAGAAGAGATGTCTTTGTAGGATTTTTGGAAAGAAGTTTCCAAATGGGTCCTTTAAAGAATACAGATTAAATTCATTTGATGCAAAAATTTTGCTCTAAGCTTAAATTATTACCATGTCAAAATGATTTTGAAAATTTGGCGTGCTTCAAGGAGTTTTAAATCTTGAATTTATGACCGATATCCATGCGTCGATAATCTCTAGATCACAGAAGAATTTTTTCGCAACTGTAAAAGCTACAAGTAACTTTTTGGAAAAGTCAGAAGTGGTGATTTATTATAATTTTTGGATGTTAATCAAATTTCAGAGTTTTTAAAGACTTTTCTTCCCATGTATGATGGTGGCCCTTAAACATTTTATTTTCCGTCCATAGTAGTCGAATGTGAAGTAATATACTTGTAGAATGGCTTCAGAAGACATTCTTCAACTAGGACTGGAATTCCCGAAATCAATGTCGCGGTGTCCAAGGGGGGAATTGTACAGTCTCTGGCCAAAAAAAAATTGAAAATCACATTCTTTTATTTATACTAAATATGTTTTCCAATATAAAAGCTTATATTGTATATTTATGTGTAATTCATGTACAACATTAACAATTAAGATATTAGCAATACATATAGGTAAATATAGTATTCATTAATATTTGGTGTTGTTACCTTTTGCTCATTTCTCTTCGTCGATTCTTCTTGGCATACTTTCTATACAAGCTTTGACACATTCTTTTATCTCAGGCATCGTATATCATATTTTTTAAATATTTTCAATCAAAATATGACGATTAGTGTTGTTTTCTTTATAAACTAGCCTCTTTAATTTATCCCCTCCACTTTTTTCATCAGGTTCAAACTTGGTGAACTCCTGACTTTGGTAGCAGGAAATATTTTTTTCGGAATAGTTTTTTTTATAGATTTTGCGGTGCAAAATGAAGGTAAACGAAGATCCCCAAACCCGATCTAATCAAAATACGACAGCACTACGATCTCGAAAACTTTTCTATATTGATTTTGTCTCATGGTACTCTCGACAAAACATATCGGTCCTTGTCCGGTCATAGTTATCGCTCCCCATGCCATAACACAAGGCGGATGTTTAATAGTTTTCTGAATCCATGAATCAAATTTCTCTCCCGAACGCCTTCTCACAAATCCACCAGAGAGAGTTGGTTCGTCTGCAAGCACTATCTGAAAAATTAAAAAATTAAAATCAGCGTTTTAAACATTGGAGTCTTTTAAAGCAATATCAATTAATAATTTTTTTAAGTATTCTGTGGAGATTTTTGAGTATTCCGTTGCAAATGCAATGCTCGTTTTCTTCATCTTCTTAGTTAAACGTATTTTCTTTACCGATCATTACATTGATAGTTGGCATCCTTCAATCTCGTTCGCAAAGTGCATTTCGAAATAGACACACCAGTCCATGGACTACTTTATTTAGCTCGCGCAAACTAAATGGTGGCAAATTCAAAGATTCTATTGGACTGTGCGATACTTAATGTCGTTTTTATTTCATGTTTTTCAAAGTATATTTATTTATATTAACGATAAACATTAATCAATGATATATTGACCATTTTGTTGGATGACCTTTTGCCATCTTTCGATAAGCTGAAAAATTTACATTCGTGCTTTTTAGAAGCGAAGAACTAGTCCAACTAATTTTTAACAGCCTGATCAGAACCGAAAGTTTTACCATTCAAATGTCTTTCTTCTTCTTCGTAGCACTACAGCCTCTCTCAGGCTTGCGCTTCCTGCAAATCGCGCCTCCAACTATCTCGGTCCATTGACCGTGTCCTCCAATTTTGAAACCCGAGCAACGTCGACCGAGTCAGACCAGCGTTTCTTCGGTTTCACCACTGGTCTCCGACCTTCAGTTCTCCCAACATCCCTTCTGGTTCGCCCAACATCCCTTCCGATTCGACAAAAATTTCATACAACTCATAGTTGTATCGAATTCGCCATTGGTCCCCGTCTAGCTTCGCTCTGATTTTTCGCCTCAGGACCCGTCCCTCAAAGGCGTTCAATATATTTGCGGATGCTTGGGTTAGGGTCTTTGTTTCACACCCATAGCATAACACAGGTCTTATCACAGATTTGTATACTTGGCGCATTGTTTTCCTGTGTATGCAGCTGGTCTTCAAGATCGTTAAAACTGAATAAAATATTTTATTTGTGAGCTGTATTCTTCGGCGTATTTCGTTTCTTTCAGGACCGGTTCTCATTATTTTGGCGCCTAAATACACAAATCCGCTCACATTTTCGATACTGTATTCGCCAAGTGTGAATTTTGTGTATTTGAGGTATTTTTCTTCGACTGCGTCATGAGCTTTGTTTTATGCTCATTGATTTGTAGCCCTACTAGTTTTGCTTCGCTGTCGAGTTTCAGAAAGAACTTTTTGGCAGTTGTTAATGACACTGACAAAATGTTGATGACGTCCGCATAGACTACCACTTGGTTCGACTTGTATAGTAATGTACCCCGTGTATCGACAGGTAGCTTTCTTATGACGTATTCCAGAGCCAAATTGAATAGCAATGGGGCCAGGCCATCTCCCTGGTTTAGTCCGATATTTGATTCAAAGGCATTGGTGAGTTGGTTGTTGATGCAGAGATGGGAGGTATTTGACGTCATTGTCATTTTGGTAAGACGGACTAATTTGGCGCCGTACAAAGCAGAGATATGCCGCTATAATTTTCGCACTGTAGCTTGTCACCTTTTTTGTGAATAGGGAATATAATTGATTGGCTCCACTCGTCGACATATGACTTTGTTGTCAAATATACTGGATGGCTTTGTGAATAGCTTTATTAACACTGCTGTACTAATCATGGAACCAATCATTTCTCTTGCGCCGGGCTTGATATCCGATTGTCTGTTCTGCCTGGGTTTTAATAGCCACTTTCACTTCAATCACAGCTCGTTGCTGGTGTCTGATAAAATGGAAGCCAGCTGATTGTCGAGTGTCTTCGTGAAATTTTAGGCCACAGACGCCGTTTGGAGCCTTTCGATGTCAAATTTTTGTAGCGGGCTGGCCTTCGTCGAATACACCTTTGACATACAACATCTGTAGGTTAATTTGATCAAGTAATGATCTGAGTTCTAATTGGTTCCTCGCTATGAAGGGACGTCAAGTATGCTCAAGGCCCAACGTTATTGGATCAGAACCTCGTCAATTAGGTTTTGTGTGTTGCCATCCGGTGATATCCAGGTCATTTTATAAATGCGCCGATGTAGGAAGCAAGTTGAGCGTATGACTAGATTTTGCTACATGCAAAGTCAGTCAGGTGCTGGCCGTCGTCATTTCTGTCATCGTGGAGGCAATATCCTCCAGTTGTTCCTCGATGAAATAGCTCATTGCCAACCTTAGCGTTGAAATCACCCAGAATTATTTTTGTGTCATTTGTAAGCAATGAGTCGACTAGTCTTTCCAGGTGATTATGGAACTTTTCTTTCATTTCTTCGTCCTTTTCTTCGGTCGGGGCGTAAACATTCATCAGCCAGATTTTGAAATATTTCGCTTTTATAAGGAGCGCACATAACCGTTAATTGACTGCCTTAAAATGAATAATATGAGATTTGAACACCCTATCCACAATGAAGGCCGCTCCGAATTCAGTAGGCTTTCCACTTTTCAATATTGTGTGCGATCTCATGTCTTGAATATGGTTTTCAGTCCAGTTCGTTGCCATTATTTTTAACTGTTGAAAAAGGTCGCAACAGCGCCAGAGTAATTCAGTTATCTGACATTCCAGGATCCAATGCCATAGCCCTTTTTTCGTTTGCGAAGTAGTTTTCGTGGCTCCGATCCATTACAAGGCTCTACTGCAGGTTTCAAAATAGTGTGGGATTTTACAGGGTTGGGGAGCTAGCCCGTCGCCCAACCTCCATTCCGGAGGCATGGTTATTACTTTCAATTCTGCTATCAGGCGCAGAAGACTCGCTTTCACCCTCTTACGTCACCAAAAAAGACGTGTAAGTAGTATTTAGTAGCAGAGCTGCAGGAGTTTTTGCAGGTATTGGCATTTGTCGGCTTTTAATGTCGCATTATTGGGGAACCAGTAAAGTCAATGTGCGTCCCCGATACCATTTACTCCTATTTGGTCATGGGACTTAGGATGAGGAATCACAGAAGCTTGGAGTGAGGGGAAATAAGGGGATCCCTCCTCCTTTCTCAACCGGGCTTGGGTTCGTATGCAGTGTAGAGTAGTAGTTAGAGCACTCACCCCGTAAGCCGATTTTTCGGACGGACTATAAGTCCGTTCCGTTATGATACGTACTAGTTTAAAAATACAACGTATCGCAGCTGAGTGGACGGATACACGACCAAAGCGTGGTACTGACCATTTCAACTTCCCGTGTGCCGATACATTCGATCAAGATAGTGAAATACTCTATCTCTAAGCAAAGGCCCGAAAGGGGCTGTAGTGCTAAAGTCAGAAAAAAATACAATACCTCATATTGAAATCACGACCTGTGTTCGTTTGTTCGTTCGGTCGTACATTTTTCTGTATGTCACAGCAGTTTTTATCCGAAACGGTAGCCATCAAATTCAGAAATTATGACTTCTTGAAAAAATTTGTCACAAAAAACGTTTTCAGAGAGTTTTATGGGGGTGTCCCCATATACCCATGAAATATTCATCGAAGCTACTCAAGTGGCCTGTCGTATGAAATGTCTAAATGAGATTTTTCCAAAACAGATCTTAAAAAGTGGGCAGAAGAGAGGGAAATGTAAATATATTTTTGCGTGCCCCCATTCACGACTGGATACCGATAAATCTAAAAAAAATCTAGGCATAGTTTATTTTTTGTACATCTCGTTGAAGTTTTTCTTGAGTTTATTCTACGATATAAGTAAGCACAGACCTTCCATTTTACTGAACAAAATACTACCATCAGTGTTTCCATATCCATAAGCAGTCCTGGAACTCAGATTTCAGAATAATTTTTAGCTCACCCGTCATTTTAATTTGAATCGTCTCGATCTTGTCCAACCAGCGTCCTTGAGTATCATTTTCAATCTTTCGTCAGTCACAAGTCGGCTTTGCGACAAGCCAAAAGAGACCATTTCCAAGTTGTTCTGGGTGATTTAGCGAAGGGTTTTTTGTTCTGTCGTCAGCACATGTGACGAACACAAATACACTAACATACGTCCCGTTGGTAACTGTGGCATCCATGGAGTTTGTGAGGGATTATTGATTGCGCTTATGACCAGCAGAGGTCGCTCCAACGTTCTGGTGGGGAGATATGAACGTGCGTCGGATACTTTTCAGATTGATCTCGTATCTATTATCTACTAAAAAAGAGATAAGCTATTGTGTATAAATTAAAGAAATATATAAAAACATTAAAAAGGCAACAAAATATCTGCAACTAGTAGAAGATAATTAGAATATACGTCAACAACATTGTAGAGGATATGAAGGTAGTTTAAGTTTTTTACGGGCTAACTATATACAGTCAAGTACAAGTTGCTGTTGTAGTCCGCGTGGTGTAGTGATTAGCGCGCTCGCTGCGTAAGCTGAAGGTCCCTGGTTCGAATCCTCTTGGTGACAAGGAGATTTGTTTTGAGCGATCCTTCTGACGGACTAAAGTCCGTTCAGTTCTATTAGGTACTTGTTTAAAATCAAAAAAAAAACACAACTGCGTGGATAGCACGGACAAAGCGTGGTACTGATCATATCACCTTCACGAGTGGCGATACATTCGATCAAGATAATGAGATACTCTTAGTGTCTCCAAGCAAAGGCCCGAAAAGGACTGTAGTGCTAAAGTAAAAAAATATTGTAGATTAAGTACAACATCCTTCTGACATGAGTGTAGTTCTGTCTATTCAACTTGTTTAAAATTGTTATAAAAAAATCAAATAACACTGCAAAACAACATTAAAATATTTAGTGCTGATTTTAATTGTGATTTTGATATACCCTGCATTATGCTTTATAGCTTCAATAAAACAGTTATAACTAGTTTTATATGAAGAAACTTTATACCGATTCTGATCCTACTGTCAATTATCCGCGTCATCCTACCTGACTTTCGTATCGTGCCAGATAGTAAGGTTTGATGGAATCTGTTTGAAAATTTCAAAGAAAGTTTATGTCTTGGATAGTTTTTAACGGAATTAAAATATATTTTATTTTATCTGAATCACATCTCAATGTTTCATAAGTTGATTTATTTATGGCTTTATTGTAAGTGCTTACATTTCATTGGCTCAGTCTTCCCTTCTGGCAGCAGTATACTTTAGCCTATTCAAATTATTATTTTTGTCCTGACCTGAAATCCAGCGATTAAAAATATTTCATAAAAATGTTCTAATCTACCAAAACACACACTAAATCTTCTCAATTTTTTTTTTAATCCACGCTAAAATAAAATTAATTGTCCCGGTGGGATGAATTATAATGTCCGTCTGGTAGCGCCTAAATTCAAAAACTTCCCTCTATTCATTCTTCGTTCCCCTTCTTCTTCCTTTTCTAAATTTTTTATTAATTCTTCGGACAATTTACTAAATGCTTTTCAATAATATAATAAATTATGTACGCCGCGCGAAAAAATCGGGGACATTGACCAAAGAAAAATGTTTATTACTCATATACGAGTATATGTGCGTATTTGTTGGCATTTTACAAGTAACATTATTTGTATGGCGTGTGAATAGGAATAGTGAAATTTTTTTTTCGTAAAATAGAAATGTCAACTCGTCAATGGTTTGTCCATTGAACTGGAACAATCTGCTTCTGTGCTATCTTTAATATTATTAATATCTGACATGGCAAAAACACACATTTTTTGAAATAAATTTAATAGGACTAAGAAAATCTGGAGCAACATCTATGACGTTTGTCTTATGAGATATTTTAGAATATCTCAATAAAATTAAATTTAGATATAGAAGTGAATGTATGCCATCAATATTTTCACAGATATGTGTACATATGACAAAGTTAGAATTTTTAAAATTTGCTCAAATTAAATTTTACTAAAACAGCTTTTTTTTATATCATTACAGAGCCCAGAAAAGACAAGACTGATGCCCCAACTGGTGGTAATGGAACATTATCACCAAGCACCGAACAATCATGTCAGGGATCCATATTGCCTCCACCGGGCGGAGGCTCTACGGATACATTACAAACATCAAAGCTGGAACGTCCAAATTCGCTAGGGCCAAACAAAATATCACGTCGTATGATTTGCTACCACAATGATCATTGTAAGTATTGATGATATTTTACCTATAAAAAAATTACCCATTGCTTGATCTGTTTACTTTTGTCTTCAGGCTTTTCTTTTAAATTTCTTCTTCCCACCAGTACATTGTCTTAAATAATCAAAGTTGAGACAGTTACAATGGAATTTCCCTGAAAGTGTTGTTGGCTAATTTATCACTGCCAATGAAAAAGATGTAGGAAAATTATATCATATGAATAATAAATTTATGAATTTTAAATGAAGCCGCCCTTAGTTATAGTTTGGTTCTGAGTCTATCGAAAAATGACACACGTTTCACGAATATGAACTTGCAGAATGTTTGTCCATTCACGATGAAGGCCTTGCTTGAGCCGTCGCCTTCGTAATATAATGGCCGTTTTCACAGCTGGTCATAACGACGTCATTACGTTTTTTCTTTCTTTTGATTAGCTGAGTGTAGTGACATTTCTTTCTATCACTAACTTTTCGACTTGCATCTCGCCGATTAAAAATAGTTTCGCAGGGAGGCCGCGTGTTTTATGTATCGAAACGTCGGGGAACAAAGCTCTCAGTGTTTCGTTAGTGATAACAATTGGTTTCACAAACCTACATTTCGCGACACTACATTTTTCAACTTTCTAACACTTATGGCGCCACCGCATGATACCGGTGATACCCAGGTCATTTTATAAATGCGTCAATGTAGGAAGCAAGTCGAACGTATGACTATGTTCCGCTACATGCGAAGTCAATCAGGGGTTGGCCGTTGTCATTTGTTTCATTGTGGAGGCTATATCCTCCAGTCGTTCCCCGATGAGATAGCTCAATGCCAGCCTTAGCGTTGAAATCACCCAGAACTACTTTTGTTTCGTCCGTAGGCTATGAGTCGACTAGTCTTTCCAGTTGATTGTAGAAAGTTTCCTTCGTTTTTTCGTCCTTTTCTTCGGTCGACGCGTGAACAAAAATTTAAGAAAAGTAATTATTACACCTCTTACTTACAGTTCCAACAAGTAAAAAAATCTAATAGATAAATTACTAAGTAACCAGTCAGTGCATCGTTCAACGTTTTGTCCATTAGTCCGTACTTATCGGGTTTCGTTTTCATGTAAACACGATGCTTGCAACGTCCTCTAAAACCATGAAGTTGCTCTTCAACTGTGCACATATTGCTCGGCTGATAATTTGCTGTGCAATTGTTAATAAAAATATCCCAAATTTATCTTATTGGAGCGAGTCCATCTTCACAATTTCTTGTGCTTTTTATGTCAAAACGTAAATTTTCTTACAAGAACAAAAACCTTCTACAGGACATGATACATTTATAAAATTTACTCCGTTCCCATAACTCCATAGCCTTTTTACATCCACTCGGTTCGATTTCCACATTCCAGAATGATACAAAATAGCTATAAGGCTTCGGCCACATTGCGATTTTACTGTCGTAACCAGCGATTTTTAGACGCAAATATGAACACACAACGACAAGATTTCCAAAGGAACTTCAGGCATGCGCAGAACTAATATGCTCATTTGAAGGTATGTCTTTGCCAGGAACACATGCGCTGACTCATTTGTGCGATATGCGAGAAACTTCTATGCTCGTCAGCGTCAAATGTCTAAATAATGTGCGCCTGCGCAAGTATCACAAAAACTACCTATTAAACTGGTTTTAGGAAAAGTCGCAAATTCCTGCGACTGCCGACCTGGACAAAATAGTCGAAAATCGCAGTGTACGGGCTTCCATTTAACCATGTGTAACTTGCGACAGAAGTGCGACTATATAGTCGTAGTCTGATGCATCCCTAAAAGCATTGATTTCCTTTGCATCAGTATGATGTTCGTAAGTTTGATTTTGTTTACCCGCACCTATTGCAACAGCACACTTGTTTTCTATCTCTTCGTTTGTACATTCACCAATGAAGTTTATAATTTCTTCAGTAAATCAAAAATCGTCTCACAATTAGCAGCATTGCTTATTGGTCCAGGTATGAATTCCGGCAATGGAGGATCAAATCGACCTAGAAAAGTGATACATGAAAATACTCAATAAAAATCAATAACTCTTTTTTCGAATTAATGCGCCGAAATTCCTACTAACGATTCACGCACTGTCCCTAACCACTTTCCTTGAAGTGATCTGAACTAATGGTAGATGGCGATACATACCCGATTTTGTTCGATACTATAGGATCTATACGTGTTTGAAAATTTTGTTGGGTGTCAGGCACCCACAATGCATTGGTCCCTCCCACTTATGTTGCAACTTTGGAGACCTACCCTTTCGCCGTTGCGGGTTATATAGCCACACCAAGTCATCTTGCTGGAAGCCAGTAGAATTTGCCTTTAGATCATATCTGGTCTTCATGCGGTCAGTAGCCGATTCGATGTGTTTTCGCACTGTCCGATGTATCTGGTTCAACCGTTGCCTTAGCTCACTTGCGTACTCCGAGATGGTTTGGGGTTTCTCAGGGGTTGTTTCGAACTTTATATCAGCTGGCAGACAAATATTCTTCCCAAAAATGGCTTTGGCTGGGGCTTGACCCGTCGATGCATGTTCGGCAGCTCTGTACGCCACCAAAAATAGCAGGATATGTCGGTCCCAGTCCCTTTGGTTCTCGTCAACCATCTTGGCCAGATGGTTATTGAGCGTGCCGTTGAAACGTTTGACCATTCCATCGTTTTCCGTATTCCCAGCAGCTCGCACATTTCGCCAAAAACTAGTGACTCAAAGTTTCGGCCTTAATCCGAATGTAGTCCGCAACGAACGCCGTACCTACTGACCCAATTTAATACTAGCTGTTCGGCTACAGTAGTTGCTTCCTGATTGGGAATGAGGTAGACCTCGGGCCATTTGCTGAAATAATCGGCCACAACCAGCGTGTATCGATTTCCCCACTCGGATTCAGGAAAGGGTCCTACGATGTCAACAGCAATCCTTTCAAATGGTACTCCCACGTTATAGGTTTGCATTTGTCCTCTCAGTCGTCGGTTTGGACCTTTGACGGACGCGCAAATCGTGCATCTACGGCACCAGTCCTCTACGTCTTCTCGAGCGTGGAGCCAGTAAAACCTTTCCCGCAATTTCACTAAGGTCTTGTTAACACCAAGGTGGCCTCCCGAGGGTCCTTCGTGCATCTCCTTAACCACATCGTGGATTCGGCTTTTGGGAAGTATAGTTTGCATCTTATAGGAGCTGCCATCTGCCGTTTCCCATTTCCGCTTGAGTACGCCACCCTCCACCTGAAGGGAGTTCCATTGTGCCCAATAGCTTTTCAGGGTTGCGCTATGCATTGAAACGTCTTTCCACTCAGGTCGGCCGGTTGTCTCCTTCCATACGAGCAATGGTCCGATGTCTTCATCGGCTAGCAGGGCATTTCGAATCTCCTCCAATGACCAACCTTCATCAAATTCGGCCGTTATCACTTGCAGATCAACGGTCGGCTCCTTTTCCTCAATCCGCCGGTAATGCTTGCAGTTAGCTGAACATGGATGACGAGATAGGGCGTCAGCATTTCCATGAACTCTGCCCTTGTGACGTAGTTGGGGCCTCACTAGGTCTGATCGGATAGTCGGTCGGGTTGCACCATTGTCGCTTGCTATGGTGCAATGTTCTTCATCAACTTGACCTGGAAGGCAAAAGTCTTCTCCACGATGTAGTCTTGACACGGTGATGGGGGTGATGGGGATGTCGATCCTCCTAGCCAACGTTCGCCCCACGAAGTTGGCCCCTCCAGTTTGATGGGCTTCCATTCTAGGATCCTGACATGGTCTGGATCTCCACCATCCTGGACAATAGCTCCGTTTTCTTCGCTTCTTGCAATCTCTTTGTAGGTGCCCCATCTCTCCGCAATTCCAGCATCTAGGCGCATCATTTACCTGTGGCTCTCGACCAATTTCCACGCGCTCACACCTGCACTCATCTGCCACTACCTCGTGAACCCGGGCAGTGGTACGAGTCGCAGTTTTCGCTGCCTCAAAGCTCAGACTATAAGCCAATGCATCCTTAACCGTTTGCTTTTGGGCTAAACGCACGGCTTGTTGCAATTCTTGGTCCTTTAATGCGCTGATGAATGCTTCTGTCGCTGCGTCATCTCGATGTTCTGAGTCGTAAGCTGGATAAGCCAAAAGTGCCAGTCGCTCAATGTCTTGTGCTAGCTGCTGTAAGGTTTCGCCAGACTTCTGCATCCGTTGCCGTAGCTGTGCCCATTAAAATGTCCAGCGCATTCATTATAGCAGCCGGGTTTGAATGCAACTCAACGGGGATAGTCTGCGAAAGCTCGGCAGCTGGGCCTCTTGGAGCAAGAATTAATGCAGTTGCTCGTTCCTGCTCATTCCAGTGAGCGGGGCTGGTGAGCTGGTTACTACTGCCTTCGCTGCTTCCAATTCTTTTTTCATGTTTTCCATCTCATGGTTGATTCTCTCCTTGACCTGGTAAACCTTTTCCTCGACGCATTTAATTTGTTTGTTCAGACTACCGAGCTCCACTTTTATTTCGGTTGACTGTTTTTGCAAACTGCTTTCAAATCGGTTGACAGTTTTTGCAAATCTGCCCTGATTTCGAATGCTTGTTGGTCGAGCTTCTGGTTTAGCTTCGCAGTAAAATTGGATGACAGTTGTCGCTGCTCTTGCTGCATCAGCATTAACATTTGCATCAACGCATTTTCTGGCTCCTTTGATTTAGGTGTTTCTACTTCTCCACCTTCTGCGCTTTTTCCGCATCTGAGTATCAGTATGGCCTTTGTACCTTGTGTGGCCAGATTTCGCTGTTCCAACTCCTCGTTGAGCTCCGCTATGGTCAATTCATTAATTTTTAGATGCAAGTTTCCTGGCATTTTTATTGTTTCGTCTATTTTTCCACCTGTTTTCACGTTAAATTTCACTATTGTGCACTTTAAAAGTGTTTAAAAGTTTTTCACTTTCAAAATTTTCTATCCCACTTCTGACACCACTGTCGCGTGTTATGGTTCGCGGCCAATAATTTCAATGTTCCGGGAAAGTGAAAACGCAATGTATTTTAAATTAAGTTAAAAGAGTTTATTTACTAAAAAAAATGCACAATCATTAATTTAACACTTTCACTAATTTTACTTTTCACTTGGTCTATAAATTTTTACTTCAAGTGTCTATCACTTCACAATCAATATCGCTTTTAATTCGCACTCCTCACTATCGCAGTTTTTCTATATCGCGGTTGTAATAATCCCCCCATTCATTCAGCTCACCTTTATATAGGGTCTCTAGTCATTCAATCCATTTCTCTTACATTGGCGAGTTACCTGAAATATTCGAGCAGCTTAATGAATGGGCAGTCACGTCACTTTCAGATGTTGATCATGCTTGGCGGGTTTTCGAGTACATTCGTTTGTTGATGTTCTTAATGGTTGTGAAAACAATTGCGACAGTAGCTCGCAGAATTATTTGTACATGTAACAATAAATAAATAAATAAATATATATATATATATATATATATATATATATATATATATATATATATATATATATATATATATTTATGTATATATATATATATTTATTTATATATATATATATATATATATATATATATGTACATATATATATATATATATATATATATATATATATATATATATATATATTTATATATATATATGTATATATATATATATATATATATATATATATATATATATATATTATATATATTTACTTATGTATATAGAAAGTACGAACCGCGATAGGTAAATTTCTCTCGAGTAATTTACCTAAAATATCTCATTATTTTTATAGATGTAATAGATATTGTAAATTTAAGCTTTCTTCGAATATAGAAGTCACTAAAATGTTTAATTTTTATATTTCAGATCCTGAAGGCGGCGGTGGTCCACCAGGAAGTACACCCCCTCCACCTCAAGGTGATGGTCAACAATCCCTTCCAGGGCATATTTTATTATCTGAACTTCCAGAGCCCCCAATACCACTGTCAGAGATTGGACCAATCCCACCGCCACCGATGTTCTCCACGCCGAGTCCAACGCTGATAGCTGGTCGACCTCATGGACCTGGTGCCGTCAACGATCAAGATTATCAAGATTACGATTATGATGGTAAGTTTCAAAGTCAAAAAATTTGATGTAATGGTAATTTCCTATCGACATAATTTTTCATTTAACAATTCTAGATCAAGACGGTGACCACGAAGAGATCGACTCAGATGATGAGTATATATTCACAATGCCACAACCAAATCCAAACATCGATACATGTCGAATCGAGGAAATTCCAGCGAAAGAACCGAAGTTTAATGCAGTTCCTTTAAAATCGGCGTTAAAGAAAAAAGCAGGTACTAATTCAAGTCCTGGTACGCCAACACAAGAGAACAATACAAATTCTCGACCATTGGTTGTGAGACAAGAAGCTAATAACTATTCATTAAAGTAAGTATCTTAAAATTGAAAAAATCCAAGGTGTGTTTTGTTAATTTTTGGATAGTTTGATTTAAACGAATCTGTGTAAATCTATTGATTCTTGGGAGTGAATTTCAATTTGAAGGAGTTGTGCTCATAGATTCGCCAACCTAAGAAGTCGTGTTTGCAAGAAAATTATCTTTCGCAGAAAGTATTATAATCAGCCAGAAAACTGGTTGAATTTATTTTATAGGTATCTACGAATTAACTCAAATTACACTTTACCTGCGACTCAAATAACCCAACTAAAAAAAAAGTTTTATGGGTTTCAGATCTTTGATTACGCTTGTAAAGTTCCACAATCAAATTTCAAGGATTTCACCTATATGCACTGAAACTGTTTTTGGAGTAAATTCATGAGCACCTTGTAAAGTATAGCTCATAGGTTTATTATAAAACCTTTTATAAATTGGCTCTCCCGCAAACTTATTTATTTATTTCGTTGACGACCAAAGAGAGTGCTTTTGCATGTTGACTTTTAATCAACAAATTTATTTACATCATGAACCAAGCTCAATCTCTACCTACTGAAAAATGATACTGTAAAACGTGTTCTCCCTCCAAGGAATCGATTGGATTAAATATTACAGGATGCACTGTCATACCTAATTAAATTAAGTACCAATGCAGAGGAACATTTTCCATGATGGCGAACTTTCAAGTAAACTCTCTTTATATTCATTTTCAATTCTATAATTGAATCCTGAGTTGATTTAGAAAATGGACTCTATTCCAAATAATCAAGTGTCCAAATATATGTGCATAATTTTCGGCAGACACAGTTATTTCATTTCGTGTTTATTATCATTTGTGTGGTTGTTTTTATGCAGTTTATTCTTTTAGTTTAATTATTAGCTCTTATTAAAATTGAAAACACAAAACAAATGCCTTGCAAATATTTTCAACAATCTACCATCTATATTATTACATTCTAGGCCCATCCTCCGCCCGCGGATTAGGATATGGTAATAACAATAATTTCCCACTTTTCTCTCTAGAATATTTCCACATCAATTTATGATTTGTTTCAACAACTAACACATAGCAAATCATTGACTGCATATTTGTTGTCAATTTTATTTTGCAACTTCTCTTTCTGATTATCAGTTTCAACTCTATTGATCATGATTAGTTTGAAATGAATTTGGTCGTATTTTATGCTTTTTGTTCTCTTTATCCATTAGTATTTTACTTTATTGGAATTGCTTCCTGTATGTTCGAAACTGAAAACAACATCAAATTCGCAACAATTGATTGGCTTCTGATTGTTCTTATGAAAAAATCTTTGGTTAATAATTTAAATGCACTCATAGAGTGACCACTTAGCCAACGATTCTTTTTAATCGAATTATCAAAATTAAGAAAACTAAAAATTCTGATTAGCGTTTAAAGTAAAAAAACTGTGTTATTATTATTATTAAATTTTATTTTGAGTTTATTTTCATTTTCATGTGTCACACATTTTAAGTGAGAGATTTACGACACAACTAAGATTTACTCTAAATGATTATTCGAAATGAAAGATTTAAAGCTGTAGGATGTTTTTTTATTAGTATCCCAAATGACGATCGAGAGTGAGTCGAATATCGTATCAACCATATATTAGAGAATAGTGAAGCATGCTGGCATATTTTATATCATCAATATTCTTCTTCTTTTCTTGTCATCTGTAATTTATTTTTCCTAAAGGGAATGCATAAAGCATGTTATCCAAATCTAAATATTATTTTTTTGTGTTTATTTGAAAGCATAACAAAGAATAATTTGTGGCTTGAAATGAAGAAAATGTGAAGAAAATTTCTTTGGCGAGGAAGATAAATAAATTGATTTGCTCGTAATCCTTTGGAAGTTAATAATTCTACTTGTAAAAAAAAATTGGAAATGGCTAACCAAACATTAAAATGTTTGCAATTATCGCAAGATAAATTTAGTTTAAAAATAAACATAATGCATAATAATGCCATTATATACTATTATATGTGTGACCATGAAGCTCCTATTAAATACTCCAAAATATAAAAATTCCGCGACATAATATCTGTTCTCGAAAAAATACATGCATCGAATTCTATATCATCCTTAAATTTCATTTATTTCACTTAATCTCTCCACTTTTACCATCCTAATGGATTTTATTATTTCCATGGTAAATTGAAAAATCTTCAAATATAATTGCTCAGCTCACTGTCGTCATTTTATCTAAGCAATTTATCATTATAATTAACGAACATGTTTGGTTTCGTCGCGTATTTTCTCCGCATTTATTCGGTTGACAAAAAATTATGGATGAAAATTATGTTTACGCTGCTTGTGTACTCATTTTTAAAAACATGAATACACATCTGCTGCTGCTGGCAAAGAACATTTAACATCTTTTCGCAACAGCAAGGACCAAGGACTACGAACGACCGTACAGTAGCCATATTTTCATCGTCATTGCACATACAAACATTATATCCTCATATTTCTGCTCCATAAACGTGAGAAGAAACGTTCAAGTACTACATCCACCGCTACCGACTACTACTACACCATCATTATCGTCATTTTCTCCTCTTGCTTTTCTGGCATATAGGAAGGAATAGAAGCAGCCAAACATCATTTACAACCAGAGTTCTTATCGGGCACAAAAGTATATTTTCTGTATGAATGTTTTCTTCGGCACAAAATGTAAGGTTATCGTCGTTGTCCTTAAAGTCTAGTCTCGTTTTGCACGGATGAATGTAGTATGCATGAGAAGCGCTAGAAGAATGAATCCTTGAAACGTCTTCACTGATGATGATCTATTGCCATAATCCTTGCGAATATATTCATCCATGTGCAATAAATAATATTCAGTGAACCAGAAGCACGATTCGGCTCTATCGTTGACTTGACTGAAAGAAACTGTTGGCAATAAATGATCGTCCTTCGTCACTTATTGTCTCATAAAGACTCCTAATGAAGTTTTCATGGCTACTGTACGCATTAATTCTATGTGTACTTATATAAACTATATTGAGACCTTATCTTTTCGGTATAGCTTATAAAATGAGTGAATATAATTCACTTCAAAGATTAACTTTGTGCCATCTATAATCTCCCGTTGTTTTCTAATTCAATATGTGCTTCCACTACGTCATATTCTAGGTTACTATTGGGTTGTTCGATAATTAATGTAATTTTTTCATATTTTTCAAAGTAAATTTATTTATATTAACAACAAACATTAATCATCATTAATCGGTAGGTTGAAAAATTCCACGTTCGAAGAAGCCTTGGTTTTTAGAAGCGAAGAACTAGTCCAATCGAATCGAAAGTTTTACCATTCAAATGGTTTTGAAGGGAGCGGAACAAATGGTGATAAGTCAGGGCTATAGGGTGGATGTGGAACCGGTTCCCAATTGAGCTTCATTAATTTTTGACGGGTTGTCAAACAGGTGTGGGGTCTGACGTTACTATGATGGAAAATCACGCCTTTGCGATTGGCCAGTTCAGGGCCTTTTTTACTTAATTTGTTCATTCAATTTCGATAGTTGACGACAGAAGTTATTCGAATCAATAGTTTGGTTTCTTGGAAGCAGCTTAAAGTAGACTATACCCTTGTAATCCTACCACACAGAAAGCATAATCTTTTTTTGGTGAATATTGGCTTTGGATATCCATTGTGGGGGCTCATCTTGCTTGGTCGATGATAGTCTTCATCACCCGTTATGATTTTTTTGGAAATTTTTCGTTTCGGTTACGACTCAGCAAAGAATCGCATATGTTAATGCGCTTCTTCTTCATCTTCGTAGCACTCCAGCTCCTCTCTAGGCCTTCGCTTCCTGCAAATAGCGCATCCAACTGTCTAGGTCCATTGACCGTGTCCTCCAATTTCGAAATCCGTGCAGCGATGAACTGTCCGTCGACTGAGTCAGACCAGCGTTTCCTCGGTTTCCCCACTGGTCTACGACCTTCAGTTCTCCCAATGAATACCTTTTTGGGTATTCGTTGTTCGTCCATACGATTCATATGTCCAGGCCATTGCAGCTTCCGCAGCATTACAATCGTTGAAACCTCCGGTTCGTCAAAAATTTCATACAGCTCATGGTTGTATCGAATTCCCCATTGGTCCCCGTCTAGCTTCGCTCCGATTATTCGCCTCAGGACATGTCGCACAAAGGCGTTCAATATATTTTCGGATGGTTAGATTAGGATCCATGTTTCACACCTATAGCATAACACATGTCTTATCACAGATTTATATACTTGGAGCTTTGTTTTCCCGTGTATGCAGCTGGTCTTAAAGATCGTCAAAACTGAATAAAATATTTTATTTGCGAGCTGTATTCTTCGGCGTATTTCGTCTCTTTCATTGCCCGTTTTTGTTATTTTGATGCCTAAATACACAAATTCGCTCACATTTTCGATACTGTATTCGCTAAGGGTGGTATTCTTTGTATTTGAGGTATTTTTCCTCGACTGCGTCATGAGCTTTATTTTATTTTCATTGATTTGTAGCCCTACTAGTTTTGCTTCGCTATCAAGTTTCAGGAAGAGTTCCATGGCAGTTATTAATGAGTGTGACAAAATGTTGATGTCATCCGCATTGGCTACTGCTTGGCTCGACTTGTATAGTAATGTACCTCGTGTATCGACAGGTAGCTTTCTTATGACGTACTCTAGATCCAAATTGAATAGCAATGGGGCCAGCCCACCTCCCTGTTTTAGTCCAATATTTGTGTCAAAGGCATCGGTGAGTTGGTTATTGATGCGAACTTGGGAGGTCGTCGACGTCATCATCATTTTGGTAATGTAATGGTCGTATGCTTGCTTAAAGTCAACGAAAATTTGGTGTACGTCTATGTTGAACTCCCAACATTTTTCAAGTACTTGCTTGACTGTGAACAATTGGTCTATTGTCGATCTACCTGCACTGAAACCACTTTGATACTCCCCAATAATACTGTTGGCGTATGACCCGATTTTATTTTCTAAGATCTTTAAAAAATTTTTGTACGCCGTACAAAGTAGTGATATGCCTCTATAATTTTCGCACTGTAACTTGTCACCTTTTTTGTGGATAGAGAATATAATTGATTGGCTCTACTCTTTCGGCATATGTTCTCGTTGCCAAATGTGCTGGATGACTTTGTAAACACTACTGCCACCATATTTGATGAGCTCTACTGGAATCTTACAATGCCCGGCGCTTTATTATTCTTTTGGGCTTTGATGATGGAACACACTTCATCCAATGCCAATGGAGGCTCTCCGCAAACATCTAAAAACTCCGATATTCTGGAGCGGAGGGTTAAGGAGGTTCTTGAAATATGATACCCATCTTTCCTTAATGCGCTTGGTGAGGTGGATTTCCTTTAATTCGTGAGGAACCCAAGTATTCAGTTTGTTTACGTAACTAAGCTGTTGTAAGTGCAAGTAAACGGTTGAATTCGATATGTCGAGCTTCTCTGCTATCTCCTAAGTTGTCATAAGCCGGTTAGTTTCGATTAACGCCTTTATGTTGTCGCCATCAGTAGTGGTCGACCAGTATGTGGTGCAACTTGCACATTGAGATTTCCAAAACGCTGGCACTGGCGTTCAGTAATGCAGTCCTCACCATAAACTTCATAAAGTTTCTTTCAAGCTTGCACCGCATTTTGCCCTTTCGGAAGTAAAACAATAAAATATGCCGATAAATGCTTTTTAATTGTCCATTTTCAAGTTAATTCTTAACCAACTTGTTGTTTACTAATGCCGCTCAGATTTTGACTGAAGATAGTCCAAAGCCTAATCTTTAAAATAGTATATAATAATATAAGACATGCAATCACTACTACATGAAATATGCAGTTCACGATATGAAATATGCATTTCAAGACATGAAATATCGAACAACCCAATAATTATTAATTCCTGTTCCATATTCGTATCTGAAATATTTCAACAACATGCCTGTAGGCGATATATTTGTAGGTGGAAAGTTTTAAATGAATTCTTCTAAAATAAAGTCAACAATGATTTTCTTTATTAACATTTAAGTCCAGGCAATCACTAGTATCCCTGCAAACCTCTAATTTTGGAGTAGTGATCAACAAAAGGGACAATCACTTTTTTAGGTTATTAAATTTTACTGTTGTTTCATTCAGAGTCTCATTAATAGTTTTGGTAACACGTAGAACTCATAGCCAATATGAGGTGTCAATATGGATATCAAATTAAAGGTCTTGATAAGAGCTTTTCAAAACAGGTCTTAAACTGACACTTTTTGCTTCAAGGAGTGCAGGCGGAGGGGAAATTTACGAAAAGTTTGTGCTCAATTCCCCCTTGCAATTGGACACCTTTGATTCGAAAAATCCGAAAAAAAATCAAGGTAGTAGGTCTTTATAAGTACAAGGCCAACAAATAGAAGTTTAAATTCCGTTGGCTACGGTACGAAATGCTGCATTTATCAAACAGTTTTGCGCACTCTCGTATACAATTTGACAGTCTTTTTCACAGCGAAAAGATTTGGATTAGCCATAAAACAAACTCAATAAATAATGGGTATTTTGTAGAAAAGCAAGAAGGTTTCTTGCTTCACGTTCTTCTCATGGTTCGTACCACTGTTAGACGTTCAAATGATCATCCTACTTGCATTCAAGTTTGTGCATTGATCTGTAATTTGGACGAGATATATTTTGTTTAGAATTTTTATGTAAATAATATTTCTGCGTTAAGCCGCTCAAAACATTACACATTTTGACATTTATTTTCTCCTGGTATGAATGATCATTTTATCTATCGCATGAACAACTTCCACGAGATGATTTCAGAGTGGATGTGGTCCGCGTATTGTAAAGGTTAGAGCACTCACCCTGTAAGCCGAGGGTCCCTGGTTCGAATCCCGTTGCCGACAACGAGATTTGCTTCGAGTGTTTCTTCGGGCGGACTGTAAACCCGTGCAGTTATGATACGTACTGGTTTAAAATCAGAACGTATGGCAGCTGGGTGGACGGACACACAACCAAAGCATTCCATTAAGACAAGCCAAGGCCCGAAAGGGGCTTTAGTGCTAAAGCGAAGACAAAATTAATAACTTAACACCGAACTTTTCAATCTTGACTGTTGCCAATAGAAAATATTTTACATACTATACAAACCCTCGATCTTGCTAAAACTTTTCTTGATGTGGATACCAATGCGTCTAAAACTTCCTCGGTTGATTTGCAATCCTATACAAATCGACTTTGATGGCTGCATAATAACGCAAGTGCCATATACTGAAGAAAGTTGATATCTTTCTCATGTCGCTGGTGTTTTTTTTTCGTTTTTGGAGTTTGTCGTCCACCTGTCTGTCCGCCCTTCTATGTGTAACAGAACAAAGCGTTATCATATTGAAAAATTACTTTGTCTTGCCTTTGGATGTACTCCAATCGTTTTTGCTTCGAAATTGATTCAATTTTATCTATATATCTGGTTATTATGTAACATTTTATGCTGCTGCCAACCGTTTTAACATTTGAGTTGGATCTCCGTGCAATGATGCTTGTAAATCTGCATCTTGAAACTTTTCTGACTATTCGAAGTACTCGTCCTCTTTTAAATCAAAATCACCACTCTTGAAGCGTTTAAACAATCATTCGCAAGCTTTCTGGTTATAATATATTCACCATAAGCTTACACTCGTACTAATGATCAAAAACTTTCACCAGCCGTTTTTTAGGTAATCAAACCTCTCAGCAAACGTCTCTTTCTAGTACGAAATACGACATATTCAAATAAAGAACTATATCGCACAATGCTAATCAAATACGAACATGATTTTGATGGTGTATGTTTACACCACAAAAGACCATAGATGTCACTAGTCCATACCAAAAAATATATTAATAACCCCATTCCTTGTCAAAATCGACGTTAATCGAAACACCTATTTATAAAAAGATTTGATTATTCTTACTTCAAGTGAATTTTAATTCTATTATTTGCATCAACTAGGCATTAATTATACGTGTAAATATGAGTGTAAAAAATTGAATTATTTTAAAAACAAAACATGCAGTGATTGAACTTAAAATTCAATTTGATTGTTAGATTGTTGCACAAAAACGAGTTAAGAATACCTCCAAAACCATGCAAATTTGTCTCTTTTTATAATTTTCCAGTATGACGCTATATGTGGCAATCCCTAATCTATCACCATCTTGAAAACTACATACTGATAATAACCACAGTTAGTTTCATGTAATGCTCAAAATTTAATTGGCAGTATTGTAAGGTGTAAACAAATGAAAACAATTCATTTTTGTCCGAAGAAATTAGAAAACATTTAATACAATCACTTCAAAAATTTTGGTTTGCCCTTCCCTTTCCCCTTCTACTATTAAAACTACTCAAAATCAGGTGCTGTTTATAATAGAGCCCTTCCTGTATCATAGAAGGGGTTTTGGTAATTTCAAGGAGAGTTATGGGCTAAAGCAATCGCTGCACTGTTCTTCGACAACAGATTTACTTAACGCAGCAATGACCTCACCACATAACCCGCCTAATATAAACCCGTCTATGAGATAAAAATAAGGAGCACCTCATTTTGAAACTTATCATCGTAACCTTTCACGAATTAACAATTTTATGCCTTTTAGAGAGGCGTATATTACTGTCTTTTCCAAAGTGATCAATTATAATGATATTATTCGTATCCACAATGAGACTGTTCAAATTTTGTGCAAGAAATTTTATTACAGCATTTTATTTCGTATCCATAAAAATTCGCTTGAGGCATATATGGTCAGTATCCCCTTGAGCATGAGATTATTAGTTTTATTATTTTGAAATCTTTATCTTGATGGGTAACGAAAACTGCATGAGCTCATAATCAGTTCAAGGAATCACTCAAACCAAACTCGTAGCCATCAACGTTATTTTTTAACATAATGGGAAAAGTATAAATTGAGAATTAGGTAATTCTAAATGAATAAGGTAATTTACATAAGCCTACAATATGAATCTATCCTCCTTATGCTATTAAATACGACAAAAATGTATTGAGGATTCATTATTTAATTTTCAAGTAAATTCTGATTCATCTTTCATTATTTTTCCATTGATTTTTTTATTTTGACATAAATATTAATTGTAGAAGTAAAACAGCTTTTTTACTAACTTCAAAATATGCGTTAAAGCCTAAAATTAAAAAAAAATCGGTGGAAAAAAATGTATAATTTTTTTATCTTTAATAATCATTTATATGTTTATGCATATGTAATTCTATTCATTCCTTCGTTTAAATATTTTCAATAGCACGAGTATAATAGTCTCATGAAACCTTAACATAAATATCATATTTTTTCCTATTTGTCTTGACGAGGCTTGGTTTGGCTGAAAAAAAAAAATGAAAAAAAAAACTTACAGAAAATGTTTTCGCTCTCTCTCACATCCGGCTTGATACCAAATTCTTTTCTGCCATAACAAAAGAACCACTATCTATTTATAATTGAAATATTTTGTTTGAAATCCAGCCAAGCCTTAAGCCTTTTAAACAAATTGCAGAACAAGCACCCACTGCTAAAATAAACATTGCATTTTTCTTCGTTCATTGTAAATAAATTATATAATGCTGCTGATCTTGTTATGTTATTTTATTAAATGAAAATTCGACTCTGTTCTACCACCGACCAAAAAATATTTGATAATTCGAAAGAAAAAATCTCGACGTTCTCTTGTTTTTTAGTTCGCGAAAGAATTTCCACGCAATAGTTTAATTTGTTTATAAATTAATTTTCTGCATGCAATGAATGATTAAGTTAATCTCTGTTCTCTGCTCCTCCTCCTCAAAAAAAATTGTACGTTCACTCGATCAATTGAGCATTATTTCGTATCTAGTGCTGTAGATGTTGTAACATTACTTTTTACATTTCTATAACAAACAGTTTGGTAGTATTTGGAACGTTGTTGCTAACATGAGTCAATTTTTCCATTTGTTTAGTAGTCGACCTATGCGATTTGGCATTGGTTTGCCGTGTACACTTGAAAATAAAGAGAACGCTCGGCCATATGTGATACGTGAAGACAATGATAGCGATCAAAGTGATGGTCCAATTTTATATCGAGACGATGACAACGATCGACAGGCGAAGATCGCCAGGAAGGAGAGTCTGTCGTTAAAGTTACAACTACGACCGGATCGGCAGGATCTGATCAATCGCAATATTCTTCATCAACAATCAGACAATGAACGTTATGAATCGAAAGAAGCAATTGGTGCTCGGTTAATACGACGACTGTCGATGCGTCCAACAGCCGAAGAGCTGATTGAACGAAATATCCTGAAAGGTAAGTCGACTTTTTTGATAATTTCTTACTTGAATTAGACTAATATTTATGAAAATATTTTAGCACAAACTCCCGCCGAAGAGAAAAAGCAGAAGGAGGAGAAAAAACGGTACCTTCTACGAAAGTTAAGCTTTCGTCCAACTGTCGATGAACTTAAGGAGAAGAAAATCATACGTTTCAATGATTATATTGAAGTTACGCAGGCACAGGATTACGATCGACGTGCCGACAAGCCATGGACAAGACTGACACCCAAAGATAAAGCGGCCATCCGAAAAGAATTGAACGAATTTAAAAGTTCCGAAATGGCTGTGCATGAAGGCAGTCGGCATTTAACAAGGTACGTGTTTTGATATATGTTATCCTAACTATTACGCCAATAGTTTTATCTTCGTTAAATTAAAAATGGATTCTTCTCTTGAAAAGCCGTCGGGCTTTGTTTCTTTGAGTGAGCAGATGCGTTTTGTCTCCTCTGAGCCGTCTTTATTGTTTACACACATCCTTTAGACACTGAAATGACAAAGGAGTCGAAACGCGTCTGCTTCCTCAACGAAGCAAGACCCAACGGCTTTTCAAGAAAAAAGAGAATTGGCCTGCGCATATCAAATAAACAAAATAATTGACTAAAAATATAAAATCGAATATCACACGTTCAAATTTATTAAGTCAAAAGATACGAAACAATTTCGAAAGCTTGAAATAGACAAAAACTGGTTTTCGAATCGTTTTCAATTCAATAATACATTTTAAAAATCCTCTTCAGTGTAAAGTTATAGTCATATACTGTATAGCTTATGAAAATATCGCCTTTTTACGATTAAACCCTCATGTACTCGCATTTCTTAATATGACAGGTGTAAAGCATGTCTACTTCATAGTCAATTTAATTTATTATACTCATGCGAAACGAAAACAGAGTTTTTTTTAATATGACGTCCATTATTCTTGTCCAGACCTTCGATTCGATTGCCAGTAACTTTCTAACTGAGATTAACTGGTCTTGACATATTTTAAGAAATTGGCAAAGTGTTTAGCTTATAGTCGGCCTGATTGACCGCTTTTTATCATTGTGATCTTAGTTGTATTTTTAGTTTTATCTCCGCCACTGAGGAATGTCGAGCCATTTTCATCGAGCTCAGCGCTTTCTTAATCTGACTGATAATTTTGGGATAACTTTTCTGTCACCTTTCTTGCTTCTCCAGCTCCTTATTTCGTTGTCTTTCATCTTACATTGAAACTTACCAAAATGAAACTATAATGTTATCTTTATGTAATTTCTGAAAAGTGTCTTCTTCTTTAGTAAATTTAATTGACTTCATCGAATATTTGCTTTATTATGATCTTACCCTTTCCTCCCTGTTAGTTTTTTTTTTTTTTAATATCACGTTGTCCATTGTTCTTTTTCGGGCCTTCGAATCAGATTCACCTTGATTGGCCTCGGAATATTTTGGAAAATTGGTTTTTTGTTTTCTTTATGGTTAGCGTAATTGAAGGCTTTTTATCTTTGCAGGTGATCTAAATTTAGTTTTTGATTTAATCTCCGTCACTAGAGAAAGCCGAGCCATTTTAACTGCTAAGTTCAACGTTTTCACAAGCTTATTAATAATTTCGGTAAACTTTTTCTTAGTTAGCTTCTTTGCTATATCCAAGTTCTTCTTTCATCTTCATTATCATCTAAAGCGCGACAGCCCAAGCCAGGCCTTGCCCTCCAGGATCAATCTCCTCCAGTCATCACAGTTCTGCGACCTCGTTAGCCATCCATTTCGTGAAGGAGCAGGCTAAATTGCTTGTGGAAATTCGTAGTCGACTGGATGGGGGAATGCTAGAAAAGAAATCTCATAATGGTAGAAGTCTATCTGTATCTCGTTTATTATTCATATGTACATCACAACTCCTCTATTGAAGCTTGACTCACACTACTATTGCTATTGATACAAGGAAAGGAGCCATTCTTCAAATTCTCCCCCTGCAATACTTGCCAAGTTCTCATTTGTCGGAGCAGCAACAGCCTGTAAAACAGCATCCACAGCCTCAACCATCATTCATCCTAATTGCAGTAAGCCTGCTCATTCATTTCAACTTCTTTCTGCGACTTCTAATGCAAACTTAACAAATGAAATGCAATGTGCTGCTTCTGATGCACCGTCATCTAATAGAATCAACGCAGAATATTTTTCTAGCGTCAATTCTAGAGCTTTGAGCTGTCGTTTGTGCGTTTTATCTTTACTTGTTTTCAAATTGAATTAAGCACTTCAACGCTTGCCATACTTGTCTATGTCGAGAACAAGTTGGGCTCATCAGATTGCATCATCAGCTGTGAAAAATTAGCAAAATAAAGTCTTCATTGTAAAATTATATTCCCTGTTAAGCTTAGCACTATGCAAATTTAAAATCTAGATTTTTGGCCGTCTGGTTCGTTAGTCAAAGGGTTTGTTCCCAGTGATAAAAAAAATAATTTTTTTAGACTCGAAGCGCCTAGAGAAACAATTTCGTTAACCAGAAATTTTACTCCTTCGATCATTGTCTTTTATCAAAGTGTTAGAGGCTGTTCAGGGTATTTTTGCTTCTTTGGTATCCTCTAATGACGATGTTTTCTGCCTGGCTGAATGATTCCATGATTATCCAATATCGATATTTCGCTGTTAAATAACATATATAGAAGAGATCGTTCTCCATTTCCAGGTGGTAAATCTGACGGTGGTAGTGTCCTTCTTGTTGTAAAGTAGTCCCTAAACTGATCCCTCTGCTATTTTGTACTTTCTTCGTCCTCTGTGGAATGTGTCATTGTCAGAATTCATATTGCACCTAATGACCGCACGCTTGTTTTGTCCGTAGTTACTCATTGCCATACACCTTTAATATATTTATATACCTTCCTAGAGGAATTCTCTGATTTCATGCTGCTTAAATATTTGGATAGGGAACATTTATGTGGTGAATTAAATGCCCCTTCGACCACTTTTATATGCTTAGCGAAAATGATGTTTCTATTATATTCGCTTCCCTTTTATCCCTTAGCTCTTTAATCAAACTTTCTCGCGTCCCTAATTGTAATCATCGCCACTTGTACCTAATTTTTTCTAATTTAGCTAAAGCATTTTCTCTGATTTCAACGACTTGCCTGATTTTCATCATCTCCCCTTGCTTCTTAATTTCTCAATCCCATTGTTAAAGCGCGGGTGCAATATGATCCCAACTAACTGACTTTAACATGGTATTTGATATGCAATTGTAGTTTTCAAGGTAGCATGGTGACTTAGTTTCGTTATTAATAATGTAACTACTAGTTTATCTACGTTATGAATGTGTCATTTGGGTCCTCTCTTATTCATTACTTTTATAAATGACCTTCCGGCTAGATTTTAGTGTAATTCTCTTCTTTACGCTGATGCCCTTAAATTATTCAGAAAAGTTTGACTGAAAGCGATTGCTAATTTATTTGGTGTGAGTAAAACAAACTCGCTTGAATATTTAAAAGTGCCAGTTTTATTAGATTTTCTCTGTAGACTAACCCTCCAATTTTAAGTTCCACTCTGGTTAATCCTACTCTAAAGACAAGGATCCGAATGTATTTTTTGATTGCAAACTGAAATTTGATACCCAAATTCTTCACCTCATCTTCAGAAATGCTCATTTTATCCTTTGTCGTGTACATATTTTCAGTGTCATTTCCGCAGCTATTTACTTGTATATCTCAGGAGTATATTGAAATGATGTATTTAGGTGCAATCGCCTGAAAAAGAGTCTATTCGTATGGGCCGTCTTCTGTCTCAGTTACATTTTTCTTTTGCCACGTCAGCTACCTTGTAACCATAATCAATTTAAGCTTGGTTCTTTTCCCTCAAGTCTGCTAACTTTTAAATACAGAGTGCCACTTGGTCTGTTAATAACATGAGCTAGCCTTCACCATATCTTTAATTGGATTTATAATTCTGTTTAAAATAGAATTCATAAATAAATAATTTAAATTCAAGATCTTTTCCCATGTTTATCGCTCCAAAAGTATAGATGTTTGCAAATTTTCCAATAAAAACGCTATTTTTTCCCTTTATATGCTAGGCAGAAAAAGTCTGCGTTCACCTGATCCCATTTAGTGTTCAACATTCACAAAATGAAATGTATCGAACATTTTCTAGATTTTGTTTCGCATATCGATGAACAATTTGTTTATCACTAGGCACCCAGACTTTCATTAATTTACTCCGAGTGATTTGTGAGAAAACTTTGCTTTTCGCGGGAAACATACAAACCGAGGAGAAAAAGTTTGCGTTCATTGATCAAATTAGGGGATTCCCCAAAGGACAACTTTTCAAACGCACTTTCCTAATGTTGTCTTGCATCAGTAATTTATTGAGTTTTATTTGGGCAAGTGTTTTGTAAGATATTGTAAAGTTTGCATAGTGAAAAACATTTTTTTATGCAATGACAACTAAAAGAAAAGAAATTGATGTAAACGAAAGGAAAATCATTGCGAAATTATGGAAGGAGGGAAAAAGCTTTCGAAATATAGGAAAAGTCGTTGGAAGATAATATTCGTCAATTCAAAGAGTTGTTAACTATTTCAAATTGACAAAAGAACTCTTCCCTGTTCTGGTCGTCCATCAAAGCTGTCCCTGAGAGAAAAGCGAAACATTTTCACAATGGTAAAAAAAAATCCGCGACTGACTGCAAGGGAAATAGCAGCAGAAATCAAGTAAAAGTTCTGGAAACAAATTTGTCCACCATCAGGACAATTCTAAAAAAGGCTGTGTACTATAGATGAGTTGCACGACGAAAACCATTCATTGTCCCGATTAATCCGAAAAAGCGCGTTGCCTTTGCTACGGAGTACTTCAACCAACCTCAAGAATTTCGGAATAATGTGTTTTTTCGGAAGATAGCAAATTCTGCATTTTCGAAATAAAAGGATGAAAAATAGTCTGGAGAAAATCAAGAACACTACAAAAAGAACATTTGCTACAAACATGGTGGTGGTGGAGTAATGGTTTGGGGATGCGTGGCGGCTGCTGGCGTTGGTAACCTAGAGTTCATTGATTCGACAATGAATAAGTTCAGTTACCTTAACATTTTTAAAACGATTTGGAGCAAAGTGCGCGAAACCTCGCCTTGAGTAATGATTATCACTTCCAGCAACATAATGACCCCAAGCATACAGCCGAAATTATGAGGCTCAGGCTACTTTATAATACCCCAAAACTGCTGCATACGCCACTGCAATATCCAAACCTTAATCCCATTGAGCATTTATGGGACTCGCTCGAGAGAAGAATTCGACAACATACGATAACAAGCAAAGAAATGCTCAAAAATGTTCTCAGAGAAGAATCGGAGAAAACATCACCAGAAGAGATAGCGAAGCTTATCAATTCGATGCGTAAAAGGCTTCAATTATCAGTCATTTGAAAACGTTTTTTACATGTGAACGCAACGTTTTTCTTTCTTGATTTTGTATGTTTTTTGTGAAAATAACTATTTGCTTAAAAACTATGAAAGTAAAACTAATGAAATTCTGCTTGAAGATAGTCATTTAAGCAACTAATAAATGTATTAAACCAAATCTGGAAATATTTTATTTTGCTTCGATTTTCAAATATAATTTGATTGCACGCAGGTGAACGCAGACTTGTTCTGCCTAGTGTATATGATATACTTCGACAAATATACTCGTATGTGTCGGAAGTAAGTTGCTCTCTTCAGTGTCAATGGCTTGTTGAACTAAGATAATTTTCTCGGTTTTTTTTATAGTATTGACATTTACTTAGTTTGATGACTCTGGAAGTGCAATCAAGACCTTTCATTTGATACTCCATTCAATGACATGCTAAACATATTTTTTAGAGCTGTTTCAGCATAAGTGGGAGCCCCCTTAAAAAATGTTGAAGTGTTTAATAAGACTTAAACTTTTGACAAACCACCTCTTCCGGCCTTTCCACAAGGTTTGAGCTTTCTAGCTCCTATAGTTTCTGAGAAAACTTGCTGTAACCCACCGACAGACGCACGGGCAGGCGGACAGACTGACCGAAACAGGTAATTTTAAAATTTGTTTTACAGAGCCCTAAAAAGCGAAACACCACCACCATATCTTACTGCTGACTTCAAATATGAATGTTCCGAATTCTCTCATCCTATTTGCTATGGAAAAAATCGACAAATTGAATTTCGTTTCATGAATAAAAGAACTTAGGGTTTCACGTAGATTTCAAATTCACATTCCTTCTCCGTAGAAAATGCGCCGCAGCATCTTTGAGATGGTCCTGATTAAATTTGCTACATTTATAACCAATCTAACAAGGATACAAGGGCAAAACCGAGCAGGGCGAAAAAGAATAACGAGAAGACCAGCATCATACTCATAGTTCTGCCGAATAACAAATATGATTTCTGTATTTTAAATTTGAATCCAAAACAGCCACAAGTGAAATATAATTTTATCTTGAAATAAGTTCATAGTATTTGAGAAAGGAATAACTTTTATTTTTTTCCGTTTCATTTGTGTAGAAAGGAACAAGATTCCAGGAGTATGAAACGTAGGGTGTGTATATTTAATATCGAATATGAATTTGCTTAGAAGTTTTAAATTTTTTTTACATGATTCTGAGTTTATTGTTGATTGCAAACTTTTTCTTGCTTCAAATAGCAACATTTCACTATTTATATATGTGGAGGGTTCAATGGTTGAGGTGAATAGATCTTTTGATTAGAGGAGCTTCTTGCGTTTATATGCTTTTCATATTTGGAAGGCACATCGAACATAAATTCCGGGTATATTCAATTTCAATATATTTCACATTTCCCTGTATGATATAATACATAACTTTATAAGACGAAACGATAGAACTTCCTTGTATTTCGTGTTCCTCCTGTGATGACTAGTTGCGTTACCTTTTTCTATGGGCGCGACATTTTTCAACGCAACATTAGTGTCAATAGTTATTTATTTAATATCTTTGGTCCTGCTGGTAACCATTACCCCATAAAAATGCATCAGAAATTACGAAATATTAGGTTAAATTTTTTTGAGAAGACGTAACTCAAACCCATATTTTTAACACGGATTGTAAAAATAATTTAATTTGATTGCCAAAGACTCTACATTACCTCTTCAAGCCATCATCGAAGACGTAATGTCTCGGCATATATATATATATATATATATATATATATATATATATATATATATATATATATATATATATATATATATATATATATATATATATATATATATATATATATACTCGTATATATATATATATATATATATATATATATATATATATATATATATATATATATATATATATATATATAAAATGTATGTATATATATACTTTTTAGGGTTTTGTAAAATAATTTTACAAAACCCTACTAAAATCGCGTCCTGTCTGTTCGTCTGTCTGTCCGTCCGTCTGTCGGTCCGTCCATGTGTCACAGCAGTTTTTCTCGGAAACTACTTAAGCAAGAAACATCAAATTTTGTATGTAGGTGTAAAGTGGTGCTCTCTTCAAAGTTCAACTACAAAAAAAATTTATAAGGTATTTAAGGGAGGTCTCCCTACATAGGGGAGTGACCCTCCGAAAAAAAATTTCATCAAAGGTACCAAATGAAAGATCTTGATAAGAACTTTTCAAAACAGGTCTTAGTTTGGCAAAGTTTGCTTCGAGGGGCGCACAGGGAGAGGAAATACACGAAAAATTTGTGTCTCCTCCCTCGCGATTGGACACCTGTGATCCGAAAAATCTGAAAAAAACTAAGGTGTTTATGAGTACAACAGCAACAAATACCTTAGAAGTCAAAATTCTCTCAACTTTGTTAATAATAGTATGATATTCGAATTACACATGTTCCCCAATAAAATCGTATACGTACTCTTAAACCAAACGAAATTTTATATTTAAGTAGTCCTACAAAAGTTCCTTAAACTATGTAAGTTTAATGAAAAACGAATGATATACACAGAAGTTATAGCCATTTGAAATTTCTCCAATTACAACAACAATAATACATGATTTTGGTATTTTACGGACTTTCCATCGAATCAGTCACTGCAGTTTTGATTTGATCTTATAGAAATTTTCAAATAAGGGCAATAACATTAATATTTTTGGGAGTTCATGATTTGAGTGATTTTTGTTGGTTTGCAACAAAATGGCGCCCGTTGAAAGTAGAAAAACAATGGATTTTTTTAAACGTGCAGATCTCTTTGACATATTTCTTGACTTTATTTGTTGTTGGTGACTGCATTTCTGAGCAGTTGAGTACAAAACCCTTCTGACATGAGCGTAGGTCTGTTTACCAAACTTGTTTTTGCTTAATACAACAGACAAGTTTCATTTAACATTTTATAAACATAAGCACGGCAGAAATCGTCGATTACCATCCCCAAACATTTGATTTCCCAGAACATCGGATCATTTATCGCTTACAACTTAGCTGTGATATAACATATGTCCTCAAAACTTTGCCTGTAATTATTTGTATCAGCGCTCAAAGCTATTTCTTCTTCTGGTAAAGTTTCAATCATATACGGAGGGCAAAATCTACAAGTCGTCAGCGCAAATTACAGAATATTGGCGTCTTTATAGTAAGAATATTAAAGGCAAAATGAATTGAATCGCGATCCGGTATTGCGTAATGAAAATAGAACAGAGGTAGTTTTCTGGTGATCTATAAATAATGTATGATAACATTTCTCCTTAACCCGAGATATATGCGAAGCCTAATGCTTCCTTAAAACCTAGATCTTGAAGTTATTCAATAGTTTAGTCGAGAGGTCAGCAATTCCAGCCTAGTGCCTTGTTTGTGGCGTTATTGAATCATCAAACCTGTGCGTAATTTATCAACATTGTAGCTCAGATGACTGGGTAGTTTTTAAAAGCATTCATTGAACTTGCATTGAATAACGTTTTCGGTGCTGAAGCATTGGAAAATCTTATATGTAACATATCTGCTAAAATGGTGTCCATCTTTAGATAGAAAATGAACCTTAGCAACCTGTGACTGATAATTGGAACATATACGAGGGTCATTCAACAAGTACTAAGCCTGCAGAAGAAACACGAAAATTTTGGGAAGGTGGCAATTTATTTTTCCACATAACCTCCTTCAAGCTCGATACACTTGGCCCAGCGATGCTCTAACTTTTTCAACACGTCCAAAAAATACATTTTCTCTAGGGCTGCAAAAAAAGCCTCCGTGGCGGCGATGACCTCCTTATTCGACCCAAATCTATTCCCAGCGAGTGATTTTTCAGGTTTGGAAAAAAAGTAGTCACAGGGGACCAAATCTGGAGAGTACGGTGGATGGAGCAACAATTCGTAGCGCAATTCGACCAATTTGACCATGGTGACGGCGGAGGTGTGAGCCGGCGCGTTATGGGGGTGGAACAGCACTTTTTTCTTCGCCAACCGGGCAGCTTTTTCTTCAATTCGACGTCGAATCGGTCCAATAAGTTCGCATAGTAGCGCCCCGTGATTGTTTTATCCTTCTCGAGGTAATCGTTGTGGATCACACCTTGTGAATCCCAGAAAATGGTGGCCATCACCTTTCCGGCCGATCGAACAGTCTTCGCCTTCTTCGGAGCACGTTCGCCGGGTGAAGTCCACTGTTTCGACTGTTCCTCGGTCTCTGGTGTGTACCAGTGAATCCATGTTTCGTCGACGGTCACGAAATGACGCAAGAACTCCGCCGGATTGGGCTGAAACAGCGCCAAACACGTCGCCGATGTAGTCTCACGGTTGCGCTTGTTTTCCGGTGTGAGCCCAGTCATGCCCAGTTCTTCGTGTAGAATATGATGCACCGTTCCTTCTGCGATGCCCACAGTCTCAGCTATCTTGCGAACCTTCAAACGACGGTCTGCCAACACGAGATCGTGGATTTTTTTAACGTTCTCTTCCGTAGCAGCCGTTTTCGGGGCACCTGGGCGTGGCACATCAAAAACCGACGTGCGGCCACGAACAAACTCGTTGAACCAATTCTTGACGGTCCTTATCGAAGGAGCAGAGTCACCGTACACAGCATCCAAGCGATCTTTGATTTCGCTGCGCGTTTTCCCTTCCAAAAACAAGAATCTAATCACTGAACGATATTGTTCTTTTTCCATTTTTGTACAACCGACCGACACGCTCGCTTCCAAAAGCTATCAAAACAAAACTAATGAAGGGAATTGACTGAAGCTTTGACAGTAGGCTACTTAAAGAATGTACTGCACAATGGTAAAACTCTTTTGTAATAGCAGCGCCATCGGGCGGTGAGGCTAAGTACTTGTTGAATGACCCTCGTATCTCTTGATAATTGATCCCTTTTTGTGGACTATATTTCGTATTGATGGCCTTCCTGCTGGTAGACAGCCACTTTTTTCCTATTCGGGCTTCGTTTTCGATCGAATTCTCAAGCAACTAAACCAAGGCGTGGCAGAGCAGTCTTTACTGTTGAAAAATTGTTCACCATCTACAGAATAGGTGCACGGGAAGAAAGTTTTAACCATATAATGGCCACCGAGCCTCGTTTCCATTCACCTTGCTCCATCACGGGTCTAATAACTTGTGCAAAATGCGTTACAAGGCTAACAATGCAGCTTACGTTTGCTGGCTCTTCCTGAACATCAACATTCACAACTTCTTTAACGTTTTCTTATAGCTTATCTTTTAGGTTTTCCGTTTGCGATCCCATTATCTTTCTCTCAACACTAGTTACTGCCGTGAATTTGAATTTGGTTACTGACGGAGTGCGGTTCGCTTCGGATTTTGCAATACTCTTTTTAAAATTGATCGTCAGGATCAATCGAAATAATTGGAATACTTATCCCATGTATGGGAGCGGCCCCCTTAAAAACCAAAGAAACGAAACTTGAAATACTACATATTTCTACCTAATTTGTTCATATAAATATCTCTTGGTTGACATGATCATCGCGGCAATCGTTATTTTTCTTCTCTTTTCTATTTTTGCTTTTAAAATGCCACAAATAGCCCACTAGTATTCCTTTTTCAAATTTATCGTTTAAGCTTTAGTGAAAACACAAATAAATGTCTTTATAAAAGATCCTTTAATTGAACGAGCGAGAGTTACTTCGTGTTTTTTTAAGAGGTTAACCATGCACACCATAAAAAGTTTTATCGATGTCAAATCGAGTGCTGACAGATAAGCACACGCTAATTTATCAGCACTCACACTCTGTCACACTATATTAAGAGAATACAATTTCAACAATTTATATGTTATTAAGGTACTTGCGAATCGCAATCAATAGCAGATAATTGGTCATCATAAGTCAGATAATTGTTGATGAATTTAGTGGAAAAGCTGAAGCAGTGAAAGTGTGAAAATTTCTAACTTAAACTCCGCCAAATAATGAAGCATTAAGCGAATAATTTCGCGTCTCTTAGCGCAACCGGTGCATGAAACGGGGCTAACGGGTTTTATTCCTTAACGGTGTCGACCTTGTACGAATATACACGACATGGAATGTATGCAAGTATGTGCATCATTCTCTTTGCTTTTTGCAATTTGCCGTTGTTTAATTGGAATGGCGGTAGTTGTAGTGAATACGTAATTTCAAAAGTCCGTGAAGGACTGCAGCGATGGTCTGCTGCCTCGGCAGAAGAAGGTGTCAGTATCTGCCGAGAATGCCCTTGTCTGGGGACGCGTGAATGCGCTGGCAGGCTAGCATTGCGGTGTCGTGGGGCAGGTTCATTCCCCCAGCACAAGGACCCACTACAAGGACCCACTACAAAGAATTTCGCACTCACGAATTTCTGGGGTCGAACAAAACAAGGCGACCGAAGTCGCAAAAAGTGTAGGTAACTACACAAGGGACAACTGACTTGTTCATGGAACAAGAGTAACAAGTAAAAAGAAGTGGAAACAGGGTGACCTCGTCCTTACCCGGAGAGGCTCATGGCCCACAAATGAGAGAGGGGCAACCGGGTGGTGATGGAGCCCCTACGCACCCACCCAACCGAATTAAAATCCATATTTGTTGCAGTGGCCAGGTATTCTTCTTCTGAGTGGAAAACTCATACAACTTAACTTGCATGAGCCTTCCCATCAGAAGAGAAGTACCCCGGTGGCCAATTTATGCCATAGAATTATGCAATTCGATTACATAACTCTATGCCATAAAGAGGCACTCTGCTTGGGCCACTCAACCCGCGAAGTATCCTGAAACAAAAAAGGATTATCACGTACCCGGCGGCTGGCTCATTTTTTTAAGGGGACAGCCTGCCACCGTACCGGGTCCTATACCCGGTCAGAATTATGGGAAAGGAAAGACCGAATTAATATTTTAGCTTTCCATTTTTATTCCTTTTCGCTCTTTAATCCAATTTATAATAATTTGTATAATATAATCAACAGGATTCTATTGCGTTTTTATTTCTTGAATTTTGCTTTTACAGAAGTACTATTTCAACTGCACTTTAACAATATCTCAAAAAAATTTCTTCCGTAAATAATACTTCTTCTGAATACAATAAAACGTAAGTTATTTTGAATTTGGATTGCTTAAAGCAAAACAAAATTTTTCAGTCTAAAACACGTAAATATCTAATCGAAATGTCGGAACGAAAATTTTTGTTTGGTAAGAAATTCTTAATTTTTGTCTCATGAGAAAATTTTAATCACTAAGAGGTTGTTGAAGTTAAGTGAGAATCGCAATTTCAATTTAGAATAAACCGTGCTTTCCATTTGATTTTATACGGTTTTTTTTCATTGCAAAGAAAAAAAATGTTTGACCAATAAAAAAAGGTACTTACCCCAAACCTCCCCCTACGAGCGCTCGTGTTCGGGGCGGGTAAGGCCTGAAACTGAATGGTTAACTATTCGTTGAAATTGTTGTACCATACTTGTAAAAAAAATTCTAACTTCTTTAATTAAATTTTTAATTTTTTTCAAGCTTGAACAATAATTATTGATGAAAATCGCCGATTACGTGTGGTTTAAGCTAATCAACATCCTCAATTTTTCCCATTTTACCAGTACCCTCCTCAGGAACATCGTCTTTCTTAACTTCTGTTGTTATATCTACAGATCTTTTGCTTTGCTTTTTACCCAATTTGTCTCAATATTTCGATTTAAACACTTTGAATATCTTTACCTCGGTTTCACTGTCTACAATTTTTCTCCACTTTTCTTTCAACTAACGGGTTTTCACAAAATGTACCACAATTAGGCAGAAAATAATTTTCTTTCGCAGGATAGGGACAAACTACCGTTAATTTTTCTCACGTTGAACTACTTTCCAAATAAAACTTTAAAACCAATAAGAATTTAACGGCGCAGGATCCTCGAAGAGGCACTTCAACAGTTGGCGAATGTTTTCCCCTGAAAAACTTTTCCTATCATTTCAAATTATTTCCCATATATAGGAATTCGGGGAGAGCTTTAAATTTGACTTTAGCGATTATTTCTTGCTCGAGTTCGCGTCTTATAGCAAAATTAACGAGCCCATCGTAGTCTAAGGTATTTAGTGCATCAGAACTCGGCCATTTTGCTTTAGATGCATCTTGATTTGATGGACCACCAGATGCATTTAAATTGCTTTATGAGAAATTTAAGCTTGATGCCTCGATAAGCGGATGGCGACTGTTTGGACTTGGCTGTGGTGGGCTTTTATTATTTATGACGCTGACACGCTCCGTGCTCAATTACTACATAGTATTGTACGATTTGGCATGAACGTGAGCTTGCAGAATTTGATACGTGAGTTCGATTAAGGATATTGACGTGTATACGCGGAAAGGCGGTAAACTCAATTATCTATGATTATTGATTATGAGTATTGTAAATATATGAGTTGAGAGTTGGAGTTAAGTAAAGCCAGAGTTTGGTGGGGTGTGATTAGAGATTAGAAATTTATGTGTTAATTTCTGTTTCAAAGACGGTTTTAGGGAACAAAATAGAGTTCCCATCCGTTAATACGTGATTAAATTACTATATCTAGAGAGCCCTTTGAACGAAAAACCGTGTTTTCTTTTATAAAATAAATTGTTCGAACGTTTGCCAATACTTTGTGCTATAATAGTGTTTCCCCATTCTCGTGCACGTGGTCGGAGGTAAACATTTTAATTGAGCTTTGGGGAAAAGTAAATGATGATACGGGTCCAAACATCAAGTCAGGTTTCGATGTGTCCCAAATTGCCACAGTAGGGGCTTTTATTCAATATCGATAGTGACAAAGCAGTGATTAAGAAGGTATTGTAGCTCAAGTGGAAATGCCTTTTCAAATCCAGTAGAATCACGACATGCGATCTTATTTGGAGCTTTTAAGTGGCATTCATTATTTTCAAATAGGTATGATGATTAAATAACGCTTCTAGTTAACTACTGAAATTGTCTCCAAAATCTTTTGAATCGTGAGATAAGTCCTGGCAAAAAGTTCTTACGAAGAAAACGAGATCTACCGAATGTAGATGGAATTCGGTTTCCAGTGATAGTTCGTATTTACATTGGGTAACCGTTTGGTACTTGTATTTCCTGTGATAAAAAATAAATAAAATCCGACTGATAGTTCTCTAGGCTAAATTGTTGGAATGCTAGATAAGTAATCGAATTGCTATTTTTCCTATAAATTCATATGAAACATCTTTTTTAAATACTGTAATCGAAAATTATAACATTAACGATACAACAAGGGAAGCTTGTGAAGAAAGACGAATTACCATTCGGGCGAAAATCAGCACTTGGATGCTGTAGGTATATAAGGGAGCACGAGGGTTTTATATTACATGTGGTATGAAAATGAAGTTTACATGCAGTAAAAAGAGCATCATCAATATCACATTTTTTGGCTTCAAATAAATATATGCGCCAAAATATAAAGAAATTGTTTTCGTGACATCTATTTATATACATGAAATCTTATATCAAAACGCTCTCACCAATGACTACTGTATCCCATAAACGTTGCTTCATTACTTTTCTTAGCGAAGATATGAAAAGGTAACAATAGGGAACTCCGCCGTAGATGGTTCCAAGCCCGATTGAGCAAGGAAAAGGGATTCCCATTGTTTCCCCCCACCAACAGCTTCCATAAATTCTCATCCAATGGTAGTAAATGGTCTCGGGGTCACACATTGGGTTTACTGGTTCCCCAATGATGGGACACTAAATGCCGAGAAATGTCAATAACTGCAAAGACACCTGCAGCTATGCTACTAAATCCTACTCAAACCTCCTTTGTGGTGACATAAGAGGGTGAAGGCGAGTTTTTCTGCGGCTGATAATGAAATCGAAAGTAATAACCATGCCGCCGTAATGAAGGTTGGGCGACGTGTTAACTCACCGCCCCCTGTAAAACCCTAAATTATTTCGAAACCTGCAATAGAGCCTTGGAATGGATTGGACCTACGGCAGCGACCTTGTAGCCGAAAAAAGGACTATCACATTGGGTCTTGGAATATCAGATCACGCTGTTGAGGACATTTTACAACAGGCCAGACAATATAAATTAAACATACTGGAAATCCAGGAAACGAACTGGACAGGAAGTGATATGCAAGATATGAGATCGTATACAATATTCAAAAGTGGGAAGCCTGCTGGAAAGCAAGAATTCGGAGTTGGATTTATTGTGGATAGGGAGTTCAAATCGCACGTTATTGATTTTAAGGCAATCAATGAACGGTTGTGTGCGATACGTATAAAAGCGGAATTCTTCAAAATTTGCCTGATAAATGTACACGCCTTGACCGAAGAAAAGGATGAAGGAAACGTTCTACAATCACCTGGAAAGAGACAAGTCGACTCATTACCCACAAAGGACACAAAAATAATTCTTGGTGATTTCAACGCTAAGATTGGCAATGAGCTATCTCATCGGGGAACCTCTAGAGGATATAGCCTCCATGAAGAAACGAATGACAACGAACAGCGCCTGATTGACTTTGTAGCAGAAATCTAGCCATACGTTCGACTTGCTTCCCAAATTGACGCAAATATAAAATAACCTGGGTATCACTGAATGGCAACACACAAAACCAGATAGACTATGTTCTGATCCAAAAATGTTAGGTTTCGAGCATACTTAACGTCCGTACATACCCAGGAGCCAATTGTAACTCGGATCATTACTTGACCAAACTAACCTATCGATGTTGTATGACAAAGGGGTATACGGTGAAGATCAACCCTCTACAAAAATTCGACATCAAAAGGCTGCAAACGGCGTATTTGGCGAAAAATTTCACGGAGACACTCGACAACCAGATAGCTCCCATCCTATTAAACACATCGCTGAAAACAAGCAACGAGCTATTGGTGGAAGTGAAAGCGGCGATTAAGACGGTACGCCTGACTCTATGCGTTAGATTAATAGAGTCAGGCGTACCGGCAATATTTAGGTAGGAAAACCAGGACGAAGAGAGAATATTATGAAAATCTCAGAAAAGCAGCGAATAAGATAATTAGAATTATGAAAAAAATCCTATGACGACCAATTGACAAGCATACAAAGTATTGAAAAGCTTAAAACAAGGTTATCAGCCCAAGACTACGTTCTGCCGTGATGACATCGAAAACATCATCGCTGTGGATTAAGGAAAGATGGACATCATATTTCAAGAAGCTCATTAATCCTCCGCACGGCTCGCGAACATCGGAGCCCATAGATATTCCCGGAGAGCTTCCATTGACCCCATCAACTCTGGAGGATGTTTGTTCCACCATCAAAAACCTAAAAGAATAATAAAGCGCCGGGCATCGATGTCATTCCAGTGAAGCTCATCAATTATGGTGGCAGCGGTGTTCAGAAAGCCATCCACAAAGTCATTCAGCATCTTTGGTAACAAAACCATATGCCGGACGAGTGGAGCCAGTTAATTATATTCCCTATCCACAAAAAGGTGACAAGTTATAGTGCGAAAACTATAAAGGCATATCACTACTTTGCACGGCGTGCAAAATATTTTCGAAAATCTTAGAAAATAAAATCAGCTCATACGCCAAAAGTATTATTGGCTAGTATCAAGGTCCCTTTAGAGCAGGCAGATCGACGATAGACCAATTGTTTACAGTCAAGCAGGTTCTTGAAAAATTCTGGGAGTTCAACATAGGCGTACACCAAATATTCGTTGACTTTAAGCAAGCATACGACAGTATTGATCGTAACGCACTGTACCAAATAATGCTTTACTTTGGTATCCCAAACAAATTAGTCCATCTTACGATGACGTCGACAACCTCCTATGTCCGCAGCAATAATCAACTAACCAACGCCTTTGACACAAATATTGGACTAAAGCAGGGAAATAGCCTGGCCCCATTGCAATTCGATTTGGCTCTGGAATATGTCATAAGAAAGCTACCTGTCGATACAAGAGGCGCATTATTATACGCCAAGCCAAGTGGTAGTCGATGCGGACATCAACATTTTGTCACGCTCTCTAACTACCGTCGAAGAACTTATCTTGAAATTCCACAGCAAAGCGAAACTAGTAGGGCTTCAAATTAATGCAAATAAAACAAAGCACCCAATATATCATACTTGCCGAATACAGTATCTAAAATAGAAGCGAATTTGTGTATTTGGGCATTTGGGAATACAGCTCGCAAAGAAAATATTTTATTCATTTTGACCATTTTGAACACCAGTTGCATACGCAGGAAAACAAAGCTACAATCATACAAATCCGCAAACGTATTGAACGTTTATGTGACGCGTCCTGAGGCAGATAATTGGAGCGAAGCTAAACGGGAACCAATGGTGAATTCGATACAACTATGAGCTGTATGAAATGTTTGACGAGGCGGAGGATATCCAAAAAGATATTGATTGGGAGAACTGAAGGGCGGAGACCAGTAGGGAAATCGAGGAAACGCTAGTCTGACTCGGTCAACGAAGACAGTTCAGCGCTGCTCGGATTTCAAAATTTGAATTCAAAGTCAAAAGCGCTTTATTAAGACTAATCGTTATAATTTTTCAAAGAACATAAAGCAAATTCTAAACAATAAAAATAGTAAAACTTAATGGACCGAATGCCTATCTAAATTTAAACTTTATCAATCAAAAATATTTAATCAAATTCAAATGAAATAAAATTAATATCTTTTTTATGATTAATTGGAAAAATGAGAAAAAACCAACTGACAGTATTCAAAAATTGATTATAATTGCAACACAACAGGGAACTTTTGTCCTACATCTAATATATGTTATATCCTAATTTTAATAAAATTCAATCAAAAATAAGAAAATGCTACCACAATGTTCCTAACCTAAACGTTAAACCTTATCTATTAGCCCAATACATATAATAAACATAACGTATACCTGTCCTAAATATTTTAAATAATAATTTTCAACATAAACAAACAACAATAACACGAAATGTAGCAATAATGAGTTGAAGCTCAAAACGAAGTAACGAAAACCATAGATAGATTGCTCTGTTCCGGCTTGACCAGCCTCAACAAATCTAGCAAATGAGTATCTCCATTAGAATTGTTGGTCTCGTGTACTCTAATTCGGAGGATATTTTACCTTCTCATCGGTGGCCCCTCTATATATGTGATATATGATTGGGACGCCGTCAGAATCAAAAACATATCGATTCATGTCCAAATACACGAATGGCTCTGGCGGGACGAAGCCAGTAGCGAGACAAGTCTGAATATACCCGTCTGTAGGGTGACCGGCTGTGAAATCCAGGGGGTTTCGCTGCTAGTTATAGAACTTGCGATATGATTCCGAAGAAGTTTCAATATGAAGATATCGACTCTCGTCATTTTTGCAGTTTGAAAAACTTATATAGATATTTCTTCAAGATCGGAAATACCTTAGCCCTGTTCCACTCATTTGGGATACATATATATGTTCAAAATTAGAGAACGCGGTTAATGGATCGAGATAGTTGGAGGCGCTTGTTGCAAGAAGCGAAGCCTCGAGAGTGCTAGAAAGAGGAAGAAGAAATAGGAAGGAAAATCGATTTTTCTCGATATTTATATTAATTGCTATTGTTATCGAGTTTAGTTATTTATATTAGCTTTATAGTTGCATTTGAAGTTTATAATAATATTATATGAGTGTATAGTAACACTATTCATTAGATTTTCATGCTTGCTCCTTAATGAGCCTCCTCTCGATCAATTTTTGCATTAAAATCACCTCAAGTAATTTTGACATCATTTGAGGGTAATAAATCTACGACGGTCCGTTCCAGAGTATTGTAGAAATAGATTTCAATTTCCTCCTCTTTATCTTCTGTTGGCACTTGGCACTTGACGGGCAGATGTTGAACATTTTTGCCTTAATACGTATCGCGCAAATTTGCTTATTGATAGTTTGGATTGGATGACTTTTTGCTTGACTTTGCTGTCTACGATAAAAACTCCGAATTGATAGGTTCCTTGTGATTTCCCAGTTAGAAGAATTGTATGAGCAAGCATGTCGTAGAAGTCCTTTCTTTGGTGGAATATATGTATGTGAATGTTGTCAAAGCCACATCAAAGTTATACATTTCTTTAAGTTCTAAGTCAAGCACAATCTAAGACTTCCTCTTTAAAACGATTTTCTAGCCACAATAGAAATTTCAACGCCGTAGATACAAATTTTTTGATAGAACAAATATAAAACACAAAAATGTTTGCTTTGCAATATTGATTTTGACGTGAATATTATTTTCTGAAATGCTATGTTGATAAGGACGAATCAAAGAAACTTTAAGATGTATATTTGAATATAATATAATACATATTTAAGTGCTTTTGTTACCATAACCCACTGACCCTTAATTTTTTTCTTTTCAACAGATTTCATAGGCCATGACAGTTGCAATGGAATACCGTATGTAATGAATGTGATGATAAGTTCAGTACGCAAACCACTACAAAAACAGCCACATCTACTACGACCACCCGAAGTAATAATTGCATTCGTACCAAGAAATCCTTTACTACATTCGATACCGAATACCAGCAACTCGTCATTTGTGAGAGTGATGGAAGCGCCACCATTTGTAGCAGCAACCTTTCTGCCATTCTTCATTCTTCAAAAGAAACTGTCTGGCCAAAGAACACAATATTAGTACTAAATATAATTAATAATAAAAATAAAATTTATAAAAATACGTGTACAGAGCAACGAGGCGGTGATGGGATAATATCACAAGGGCAATCGTTGGGCGAGAAGGAGGAGGAGGCACCATTGAACAATGATCAATTTTCTCGGGAACAAAATTTCACACTTGTCTCCATCATTGTTACTGTTTTAATCAATATGATGAAATCTTCCAAAAACAATGAAGTAGCTCTAAGTACTCCATCAGAAATAATTTTAAAGAAAGTAAAGAAAATAATACTTTAATTATCAATCACAACAACCACTACAGACAAACGTAAGGTGATGCTATTTATTCCTTTTAAGAAGGAAATGAAAACTGGAAAATAAAATAATTGAGAGTAAATGAAGTAACAGCCGAAAATCATTTGGTTTATACATAAAAAACCTGTCATAGACACTATTTCGACTCTATTCTGAACTGTGTTCGTTGATATTATCCACAATTATAGCCATTGTAACTCTAAGGCCAGATCCTGGTGATATCGACAGCTGTGATCAAATTAGCAAACCTAGCTACCATTGAGACACTCACTGGGACTGCAGATTTCAACAATGCCGTGTTGGTTCAATCGGAACGCACTGGAATAATTGATTAATTGAAACCAAAATGAACACATCTACTAAATACCGATCGCAAAAATATACACATTTACTCTTACTATAATTATCAATTCAGAATTACCACCACTTGAACTCTAAACCGGACTTACTGAACATTGATTTTAAAATATTTGTATTCACGAAGCAAGCTGCTGTGATAGACCTGTTGACGTTATTAGAAATGTTACCTAAAAAATTAAAATAATAAAAATAAAAGCAAAAATTTGTTTTACTTTTTAACAAAAAAAGACGAAAGAAAACAACACTGAACTGCACTGAAGTTGATAAATGCAAATATCCAGAATACCTTTCAATATATTTAACTAAATTTTAAATTGAGAAAATAAAAACGAATCTTAGTCGTAAAACAACTTGAAACACTGTAATACAGAATAAGAAGATGAACTAAATCACAAATTAAAATTGTTCAATGTGAACTCGTTTTACATTGCTAAGTAAACCGGGAAATGTAAATTTTTATATAAAAACCATTGCAATAATATCAATCTGCAGGATATTATCAGAGCTGTGAAGATTCGTGTTGTGAGGTTTCCGTGGACTTAAGCCCAAATTTTCAAATCATACATTCGAATCATTGTCATTCATTTGTGACGTTCTCAGTTTTAAGTTTCTCTTTAATACGGTTTCAATTCATCAAATATCGATCCCTATTTCCTATACTTGCATATTCACAACAAAAGACATGTCGACTACAAATTTTTCTCGCTTAAGACATTTTGCAATCTTAAGGCCCTTGAACATGTACAAAACCATACTTGTTCCGGTAAATCCAAGCAAAACCTCTACTTCACAGTATTTTTATCGTTTAGTTCGTTTTCACTGTATGTATATTACCCTAAAACTAGTTATTTTTATAAATATTCTTTTTAAGGATGCTAGGAAAAATCGTTGTGTAAAAAATTATAATTACATCTTTTGTATGTATCGCTAAATTCCATTCATCTGTAGTTACGTTTATGCTTAGTTATATGTTGTGTACATTTGTCTGTTTCCAATAAAAGCGTTTTCAATAAACTAGAATAATATGGAAATAAAATTATATTTAGAAACAAATGAAATTTACATTTTTCGTTATTTCTTTGTGTACCCAAAGGAAAAAGGATGAATATAGAAGCCAAATTATTTCTTGATTTTTCCATACTAACACATTTCAATTGAAACGAATCTTTGGATACAATCGGCGGCAACAGTGTTCGATATTTAATTGAAACAGAATACTAACAATTTCTAAAATTAAGAATATAAAAAGAAAAAGAAAACAAGCAAATATTGTAAACCAATAAATCAACTAAACCAAACAAAATAAATTTAGTGAAAACTCTTTGTAATAAATTGAAAAATGCAAAATAATTTTTGTATTTAAAACCAGGATAACAAAAGAAAAAAAAACAAAAACAAATCATGTTTAAAACTGAAAGCAAGTGAAAATAAAAATTCAATGAAAATTTACTTGTATAAATTGAAAGTGAGTTTAAGAGGATTAACTGATAATAGAGCGAAGAATTCCACACAATTAAAACAAATAATTATATAATAAAGGTAAATAAATAAATAAATAAAAATTATGATAAGAATATGTTTTCGCCTAGATATGATACTTGAAACATTTGATGAAAGGTCAATGCAAACAAAACGGAAGAGAAGGAGGAAATGTGAACATTTGAAAAGCTCATGAAACTATTCGATTTTATATTGCATTAAAAGTATGTAAAAATTAAAAAACAAAATAAAAGTCAAAAAGAAAATAAACATATTTATTCTTTTTCAAACCTTTTGTACATATATGCATATATACCACTTTCATTTTCGAATAAAACTTTCTCATATTTTCGTCCTCAACATTATACATAACTGCATTCAATATTGTAATTGCTAGATTTGTTGAACGGAAATGATGGGCAATAAAAATACAAATGAAATTCATTTCAATATGATACCGAAATTTTTACGTAGGAGTCGTTTTGAATATATTATTTAAAAGGTTTTCATATTTCAGAGTTTCGGCTGGCAAACAAGTACATGTCGTAGTACTTGAATTTTCATCGAATAAATACTACACGTTTCTGAGAGAAGTCTTACATATGAAACTAGTTGGCGTGGTGTAGTAATCGAGCAGTCACACAAGCAAACTGCTCGAAAACCTTTCTGACCCTTATCCGAAATTTTAATTTAATTTAAAAGATTTCATTTCTTCTATTCATAGTTGTAATTTATAACATATATATATATATATATATATATATATATATATATATATATATATATATATATATATATATATTGTCGCGTGTTATGGTTCGCGGCCTATAATTTTAATGTTCCGGGAAAGTGAAAACGCAATTTCTTTTAATTTAAGTTAAAAAGAGTTTATTTAATTACAAAAATGCACAATAATCAGTTTAACACTTTCACTAATTTTAATTTTCATTATTAAAAAAATCTATCACTTGTCCATAAATTTCTTATCGCAATTGTCTTCTAAATCACTTCACTATTACGAAAATCACTTTTCTATTACTCGAACAATATCGCTTCCCACACACTATCGCTTCCCACACACTATCGCAGTTCTTATCGCGGTCGAATGAATGAATCCCCCCATTCATTCAGCTCGCCTTTATATAGGGTCTCTTATCATTCAACTCAGTTCCCGTACATTGGTGAATTAGCGGGAACATTCCAGCAGTGAATGAATGGAGCAGTGACTCACTTCCAGATGTTGATAATGCTTGTTGGGTTCTCGTGGTTTCGAGTAAATTCATTTGTTGATGTTCTTAATGGTTGTGAAAACAATTGCGACAGTAGCTCGCAGAATTATTTGTACATGTAACACTGCCCCCACCTCAGTTCTTTTCGCCCCGAAAAGATGTGTCGCTATTTGTAGTCAATTCTCCCTGGGTGTAATATGGGGCAAGACGGTCCAGATGCACGATTTTCATTTTAGCTCTCGGCTTACGATGTTCCTGTATTCGGTATACGACGTCGTTGATTCGCTTTGTAACTCGGTATGGTCCCTCCCAATTATGTTGAAACTTTGGAGAGCTACCGTATCGCCGTTGTGGGTTATATAGCCACACCAAGTCATCTTGCTGGAAGCCAGTAGAATTAGCCTTTAGATCATACCTGGTCTTCATGCGGTCAGTAGCCGATTCGAGGTGTTTTCGCACTGCCCGATGTATCTGGTTCAACCGTTGTCTTAGCTCACTTGCGTACTCCGAGATCGTTTGGGGTTTCTCAGGGGGTGTTCCGAACTTTATTTCGGCTGGCAGACGAATAGTCTTTCCAAAAATGACTTTGGCTGGGGCTTGGCCCGTCGATGCATGTTCGGCAGCTCTGTACGCCATCAAAAACAGTGGGATATGTCGGTCCCAGTCCCTTTGGTTCTCGTCGACCATCTTGGCCAGGTGTTTATTTAGCGTGCCGTTGAAACGTTGGACCATTCCATCGGATTGGGGATGCAGCGGTGTAGTCCTCGTTTTCCGTATTCCCAGTAGTTCACACATTTCGCTAAAAACTAGTGACTCAAAGTTTCGGCCTTGATCTGAATGTTATTCGCAAGGTACGCCGTACCTACTGACCCAATTTAACACTAGCTGTTCAGCTACGGTAGTTGCTTCCTGGTTGGGAATGGGGTAGACCTCCGCCCACTTGCTGAAATAATCGGCTACAACCAGCGTATATCGATCTCCCCAATCGGATTCAGGAAAGGGTCCTGCGATGTCAACAGCAATCCTTTCGAATGGCACGCCTACGTTATAGGTTTGCATTTGTCCTCTCAGTCGTCGCTTTGGGCCTTTGACGGAAGCGCAAATTGTGCATCTGCGACACCAGTCCTCTACGTCTTCTCGAGCGTGGAGCCAGTAAAACCTTTCCCGCAATTTCGCTAAGGTCTTGTTCACACCAAGGTGGCCTCCCGGGGATCCTTCATGCATTTCTTTAATCACATCGTGGATTCGGCTTTTGGGTAGTATAGTTTGCATCCTATAGGAGCTACCATCCGCCGTTTCCCATTTCCGCTTGAGTACGCCACCCTCCACCTGAAGGGAGTTCCATTGTGCCCAATAGCTTTTCAGGGTTGCGCCATGCGTTGAAATGTCTTTCGACTCAGGTCGCCCAGTCGTCTCCTTCCATACGAGCAATGGTCCGATGTCTTCATCGGCTAACTGGGCATTTCGAATCTCCTCCGATAACCAACCTTCATCGAATTCGGCCGTTATCAGTCGCAGATCAACGAGCCTTTCCTTTTCCTCAATCCGTCGGCAATGCTTGCAGTTAGCTGGACATGGACGGCGAGATAGGGCATCAGCATTTCCATGAACTCCGCCCTTCCGATGAACAATTTCGTAGTCGTATGACTGCAATCTTTCGATCCATCTCGCAACTTGTCCCTCGGGGTTTTTGAAGGTGAGCAGCCATCTCAGTGATGCATGGTGGCCTCTATTATAGCCAATAGCTCCTTCCTGGTCACGCAGTAGTTCCTCTCGCTTTTTAAAAGAACTCGACTGTAATACGAGAGGACTCTTTCTTCGCCATCGATCTGCTGGGAGAGTACAGCTCCAATCCGTTGCTTGCATCGGTGTCAACTACAAACATTTTTCCGGGTTTCGGATACGCCAGCACGGGTGATTCACACAGTTTTTCCTTCAGGGTCTCAAAGGCTGTCTGGCATTGTTCATTCCAGACATACGGACGATTTTTCTATGTTAGCTGATGGAGACACTTAGCTATTTCGGCAAAGTCTTTGACAAATCTTAGATTGAGTGTAGAAAACCATTTTGCGACGGCTAAAGTGTCCATGATGTCATCGATGCGTGGGAGCGGGTAACTATCTTTCTTAGTGACGTCGTTAAGCTGCCTATAGTCGACACAAAAACGAGTGCTACCATCCTTTTTCTTTACTAGAACTACAGGTGCGGCCCATGGACTGACAGAAGGTTCAATTACGCCTTGTTTTTCCATGTCCGAGATCAGCGCGCTCACTTCTCCTTGTTTGGCTATAGGGAGGCGACTCGGTGCTTGTCAAATCGGCTTGGCTCCCTGTGTATCTATGACGTGAGTTACCAGACTCGTTCGGCCTTGGTCATCCGGGCTTGTTGAGAAGATGTCACTGTACTTGGTGACCAGATCAGAGGCTCGTTTGAATAGCTGCACTGGCAATTTGTCCTGCTTCAATATTGCAGACGTGGATCCCCGGGCTTTGTCTGTGTCTTGCCTCCTTTTCCAATGATGGTCGTGAGTAGCTTCCAAAGAGGTGATGGTGGAAACTGGACAATAGCTCGGTCTTCTTCGCTTCTTGCAGTCTTTTTGCAGGTACCCCTTCTCTCCGCAATTCCAGCATCTAGGCGCACAATTTACATGCGAGTCTCGCTCAATTTCGACGCGCTCACACCTGCACTCGTCTGTCACTACCTCACGAACCCGGGCAGTGGTACCAGTCACATTTTTCGCTGCCTCAAAGTTCAGACTGTAAGCCAATGCGTCCTTAACCGTTTGCTTTGGCCAGGTGTTTATTTAGCGTGCCGTTGAAACGTTGGACCATTCCATCGGATTGGGGATGCAGCGGTGTAGTCCTCGTTTTCCGTATTCCCAGTAGTTCACACATTTCGCTAAAAACTAGTGACTCAAAGTTTCGGCCTTGATCTGAATGTTATTCGCAAGGTACGCCGTACCTACTGACCCAATTTAACACTAGCTGTTCAGCTACGGTAGTTGCTTTCTGGTTGGGAATGGGGTAGACCTCCGCCCACTTGCTGAAATAATCGGCTACAACCAGCGTATATCGATCTCCCCAATCGGATTCAGGAAAGGGTCCTGCGATGTCAACAGCAATCCTTTCGAATGGCACGCCTACGTTATAGGTTTGCATTTGTCCTCTCAGTCGTCGCTTTGGGCCTTTGACGGAAGCGCAAATTGTGCATCTGCGACACCAGTCCTCTACGTCTTCTCGAGCGTGGAGCCAGTAAAACCTTTCCCGCAATTTCGCTAAGGTCTTGTTCACACCAAGGTGGCCTCCCGGGGATCCTTCATGCATTTCTTTAATCACATCGTGGATTCGGCTTTTGGGTAGTATAGTTTGCATCCTATAGGAGCTACCATCCGCCGTTTCCCATTTTCGCTTGAGTACGCCACCCTCCACCTGAAGGGAGTTCCATTGTGCCCAATAGCTTTTCAGGGTTGCGCCATGCGTTGAAATGTCTTTCGACTCAGGTCGCCCAGTCGTCTCCTTCCATACGAGCAATGGTCCGATGTCTTCATCGGCTAACTGGGCATTTCGAATCTCCTCCGATAACCAACCTTCATCGAATTCGGCCGTTATCAGTCGCAGATCAACGAGCCTTTCCTTTTCCTCAATCCGTCGGCAATGCTTGCAGTTAGCTGGACATGGACGGCGAGATAGGGCATCAGCATTTCCATGAACTCCGCCCTTCCGATGAACAATTTCGTAGTCGTATGACTGCAATCTTTCGATCCATCTCGCAACTTGTCCCTCGGGGTTTTTGAAGGTGAGCAGCCATCTCAGTGATGCATGGTGGCCTCTATTATAGCCAATAGCTCCTTCCTGGTCACGCAGTAGTTCCTCTCGCTTTTTAAAAGAACTCGACTGTAATACGAGAGGACTCTTTCTTCGCCATCGATCTGCTGGGAGAGTACAGCTCCAATCCGTTGCTTGCATCGGTGTCAACTACAAACATTTTTCCGGGTTTCGGATACGCCAGCACGGGTGATTCACACAGTTTTTCCTTCAGGGTCTCAAAGGCTGTCTGGCATTGTTCATTCCAGACATACGGACGATTTTTCTATGTTAGCTGATGGAGACACTTAGCTATTTCGGCAAAGTCTTTGACAAATCTTAGATTGAGTGTAGAAAACCATTTTGCGACGGCTAAAGTGTCCATGATGTCATCGATGCGTGGGAGCGGGTAACTATCTTTCTTAGTGACGTCGTTAAGCTGCCTATAGTCGACACAAAAACGAGTGCTACCATCCTTTTCCTTTACTAGAACTACAGGTGCGGCCCATGGACTGACAGAAGGTTCAATTACGCCTTGTTTTTCCATGTCCGAGATCAGCGCGCTCACTTCTCCTTGTTTGGCTATAGGGAGGCGACTCGGTGCTTGTCAAATCGGCTTGGCTCCCTGTGTATCTATGACGTGAGTTACCAGACTCGTTCGGCCTTGGTCATCCGGGCTTGTTGAGAAGATGTCACTGTACTTGGTGACCAGATCAGAGGCTCGTTTGAATAGCTGCACTGGCAATTTTTCCTGCTTCAATATTGCAGACGTGGATCCCCGGGCTTTGTCTGTGTCTTGCCTCCTTTTCCAATGATGGTCGTGAGTAGCTTCCAAAGAGGTGCTGGTGGAAACTGGACAATAGCTCGGTCTTCTTCGCTTCTTGCAGTCTTTTTGCAGGTACCCCTTCTCTCCGCAATTCCAGCATCTAGGCGCACCATTTACATGCGAGTCTCGCTCAATTTCGACGCGCTCACACCTGCACTCGTCTGTCACTACCTCACGAACCCGGGCAGTGGTACCAGTCACATTTTTCGCTGCCTCAAAGTTCAGACTGTAAGCCAATGCGTCCTTAACCGTTTGCTTTTGAGCTAAACGCACGGCTTGTTGCAATTCCTGGTCCTTTAGTGCGCTGATGAATGCTTCTGTCGCGGCGTCATCTCGATGTTCTGGGTCGTAGGCTGGGTAAGCCAAAAGTGCTAGTCGCTCAATGTCTTGGGCTAGCTGCTGTAGGGTTTCACCAGACTTCTGCAACCGATGCCTTAGCTGTGACCGATAAATCTGCTTTAGATGATCGTCTCCATAACGCATGTCGAGCGCATTCATTATAACATTCGGGTTTGAGTGCAATTCATCGGGGATCGTCTGCAAAAGCTCGGCAGCTGGGCCTCTTAGAGCAAGAATCAGTGCAGTTGCTCGTTCCTGCTCATTCCAGTGATTTGCTCTTGCAGCAGCTTCAAACTGGGTCTTGTAAATACTCCAGACCATTTTCCCATCGAATATTGGTGCTTGCACATTTCTGGATGTGCTTTGCGCTGCGGTTATAAGCGGGGCTGGTGAAGTGGTTACTACTGCCTTTGCTGCTTCCAATTCTTTTTTTACTTTTTCCATCTCATGGTTTATTCTCTCTTCGACCTGGCTGACCTTTCCCTCGACCTGGCTGACCTTTTCCTCGACCTGGTAAACTTTTCCCTCGACCTGGTGAACCTTTTCCTCGACGCCTTTAATTTGTTTGTTCAGATGACCGAGCTCCGCTTTTATTTCGGTTGACTGTTTCTCCAGCTTCTGTGTGATGTCTGCCTTGATGTCTGCCTTGATTTCGATCGCTTGTTGATCCAGCTTCGCTGATTGTTCATCTAGCTTCGCAGTCAGACTAGATGACGTCACCATTAACATTTGCATCAGCGCATTTTCTGGCTCCTTTGATTTTGGTGTTTCTACTTCTCCACCTTCTGCGCCTTTTTCCGCGTCTGAGAGCTCACCCGAATCCAGATTCACGCCTTTGACCCGATCGCGTCATGCAAGCGTGTAATCAGTATGGCCTTTGTACCTTGTATGGCCAGATTACGTTGTTCTAACTCCTCTTTGAGCTCCGATATGCTCAATTGATTAATTTTTAGATGTAAATTTCCTGGTATTTTTATTGTTTCGGCTATTTTTCCACCAGTTTCCACGTTAATTCTCACTATTGTGCACTTCAAAAATGTTTAATCGTTGTCACTTCCAAAATTTTCTTTCTTACTTCTTGACACCACTGTCGCGTGTTATGGTTCGCGGCCTATAATTTTAATGTTCCGGGAAAGTGAAAACGCAATGTCTTTTAATTTAAGTTAAAAGAGTTTATTTAATTACAAAAATGCACAATGATCAGTTTAACACTTTCACTAATTTTAATTTTCACTATTAAAAAAAATCTAACACTTGTCCATAAATTTCTTATCGCAATTGTCTTCTAAATCACTTCACTATTACGAAAATCAATTTTCTATTAGGGATGCATCAGACTACGACTATTCAGCCGCACTTCTGTCGCAAGTTACACATGGTTAAATGGAAGCCCGCACACTGCGATTTTCGACAATTTTGTCCAGGTCGGCAGTCGCAGGAATTTGCGATTTTTCCTAAAACCAGTTTAGCAGGTAGTTTCTATGATACTCGCGCAGGCGCACATCATTTGGACATTTGACGCTGACGTGCATGGAAGTTTCTTGCATAGCGCAGAAATGAGTTAGCGTATGTGTTCCTGGCAAAGACATACCTTCAAATGAGCATATTAGTTCTGCGCATGCCTGAAGTTCCTTCGGAGATCTTGTCGCAGTGTGTTCGTATTTGCGTCTAAAAATCGCTGGTTACGACAGGAAAATCGCAATGTGGCCGAACCCTTACTCGAACAATATCGCTTCCCACACACTATCGCAGTTCTTATCGCGGTCGAATGAATGAATCCCCCCATTCATTCAGCTCGCCTTTATATAGGGTCTCTTATCATTCAACTCAGTTCTCGTACATTGGTGATATAGCGGGAACAGTCCACAAGTGAATGAATGGAGCAGTGACTCACTTTCAGATGTTGATAATGCTTGTTGGGTTCTCGTGGTTTCGAGTAAACTCATTTGTTGATTTTCTTAATGGTTGTGAAAACAATTGCGACAGTAGCTCGCAGAATTATTTGTACATGTAACAATATATATATATATATATATATATATATATATATATATATATATATATATATATATATATATATATATATATATATATATATATATATATATATATAAGTAACCGGACTGAGCCTGCCCCGCGCCGTCAAAGCGTCTGCTAACCGGTATCTGGTGCTGTAGTGGTCGTGGGGGTCTAATTAAAGGGAACCGGGCTGCAGCAGTTGCCTCCAAGCGCTTGGAGAGATAGCATGGAGCGAGAGCGGAGTGCGTGTTCGGTTACGTCGTCGGAGAGAAAATGGAGCGTAGGATCGAGCAACCGAACCAGAGTTTTTTAACCACGTTATTACAGGAGACGAGACGTGGGTTTTCGAATACGATCCTGAGACGAAGCGGCAGAGTTCGGAGTGGCACACACCGGCGTCACCACGACCGAAAAAAGCGCGCATGAGCAAATCGAAGGTGAAGTCGATGCTCATTGCTTTCTTTGACGTGAAAGGCATTGTTCACAAAGAGTTTGTGCCACCCGGCCAAGCTGTAAACGGCCAGTACTACAGAGAGGTGCTCCGTCGACTAACCGCCCGGGTTCGCCGAGTCCGTCCGGAGATTGCCGTTTCGTGGATCCTCCATCACGACAATGCTTCGTCGCACACCTGCCTGCTCGTCACCGAGCAGTTGGCGAAAAAGTCAAGGACAACGTTGCCACAGCCTCCTTACAGTCCGGATACGGCACCAGCGGACTTCTTTCTGTTCACCAAGATCAAGAGACACCTTAAGGGGACGCGGTTCGGGGCTCTGGAAAACGTTCAACGTGCTACGACGAGGGCTCTAGACAGCATCGAGGTTGCCGACTTCCAGGGAGCGTTCGGGGATTGGAAAATCCGGTATCAGCGTGTTATCGACTCCAATGGGGACTACTTTGAAGATTTCTAAAGAAAAATTGTACATATTTTGCTAATAAAAAATTTCCTGAGGTCAGTCCATTTACTTATTATACAGACCCTGTATATATATATATATATATATATATATATATATATATATATATATATATATATGTATATATATATATAAATATATAGATATATATATATATATATATATATATATATATATATATATATATATATATATATATATATATGTATATATATATATTTTTTTTTTTTTCTTATTATTATTAAACGTAATTTTATATCAATTTTCCTTTATATTAAATTTGAACGTTTCCCTTTAATTATATTCTTCTTTTATTACTAACTTTCTCATTTTTCCTTACTTCAGGTATTTTTTTTAAATCTGCAAATTAAAATTTCGGACATTGGAACACTGATAGGGTATTGCATTACCGAATGCAATCGAACTCAGCTGATTCGACTTACCGTGGCGACACGGGTAAAGAAAAAGAAGAGATCTGGACGGATGGGGGAGTCGACTTAGGACCGCGACCCGGGAAAGACGCACGAGGACGGCCGCCGTCGGTGGAGTGCGAGTGAATCTAGTTTGTTCGGTGCCCTGTGAAGTTATTAACATCGCGTCTTGGTTAATACTTGGGAAGTTTGTACGAATGATTTAAAAGTTGGGGTTCCATAAAGGCAACAGAGTGAGTACTCGTAGCTTGCATATACTCGTAGATGATCGCGTAAATAGTTTTAGGGCGAGATATCCGTCACGAAAAACGGCAGAACAAGATTCACCCGAGCTTATTTACGAGTGAGGGAATAGGATATGAGATATTTACTGCTCCATGCGAAAACCAATACGAGGACTGTAAATCTGAGAATCCAGTAGAGACAGTGATTTTGCTTCCGTTCATTTTCTGGGAAGAGTGAGGAGTTAAATTGTTACGATCTCGTTGTGAACAGATGATTAGAATGAATTTCCTTGTTCATGTGGGGAATGTTCAGTGCTTATTTGAAAACCTAATGCATTTTGTTCCTGCTTATAGGAAACCGTGAATTTTGTTTGAAGTTAACGAATCTACCGTGCTGGCACGCATTTGCGTTTATATCGGTTAGATGTTGTACCGTTGTTCCTTAACAAGTGAAATGCATTAAAACGTGAAACAGTCCATCTGGAATATTTTCAACTTTATTATGAAAGGGATAAGATGGCTTTTATATATATATACTCGTATATATATATATATATATATATATATATATATATATATATATATATATATATATATATATATATATATATATATATCAACTAATAGTATAACAAGTGTTCAAGTGAAATTAGGAAAATTCCCGTGAGGTTGAACTTCGAAATGCGATGAACAAAAGGTATATTTTTGGGATGTGCGTGAAAATTGTGTTCTCGTTCGAATTCGCGGAAATAACCATTTCAATCTGATCGAGTTGATTTGCTCGGTTCCGTTGTAAATAAAATTCTGTTTGCTTCCTGTAATGTACTGCAACAATGGTAATGTGAAAAAAATTAAATTAGTTTCGTCGCGACTAGGCAAATAGAAAAATCTCTAGAAGACGATAAAACCAGCTAAGAGGGGCTTTAGATTTGTGATATTCCTGCAAGCGGGACGATTCGTTACCTGTTTTTTAATCGATCGATAGTAGTCGTGTCGCGAGTACTTGAATGCGCAATAGATCTTGGCATTGCCATTGTATGAAGCCGGTGTTTAGAGTTTGATTGTATGATTCGGCGCGCCGAAGTTCCTGATGTGTGACAGAATCAGTGAGTAGCCCGCGACCTTCATTCGGAGCTATAATTCTACTTACGCTTACTTTAAGATAGAAATTAGATACATTGATCGGATTCGATAAGCATTTAAAGGTGATATAAAGACTGAACCATATAAAGTTTCTTTACAAATAGCGCTTCAAACTCGGTGAGCCTTGACGTGAATGGAGACACGATGGAATGCAACGTAGTCACTGTCGCTTTCAACGAGAAGTGGTGAGTGATCGCTTTTAATTTGGTTTTGCCGTAGGATATCATTGGAAGAAGTCCTTGGCCGAAAACTTTCATATTCGAAATCTTCAAATCGGAAACCGAAATTCGTTTTATTAATATCAACGTGATTGGATTGGCACGCTTGACCAAGGAAATAAATCGATATCAACGTCTCGTGGATTTTTCACGTCCGTAACCCAAACTCGCTTCAGTTTTTTGCATTGCGATGAATGGTTCGTATTGTATTTTTGGCTGTGGATCGCCGGCAATTCCGTAGAGCAGGTCCCGTACACAAACATAGAAAATATTCTGCGGAAATTTTCAACGTAATAAATGTCAACATTAGATGGGTACAACACTGAGTCGGAAGCGTATGTATACATTCTTCTAAAATATCGACGTATGAAATTTAATGAATGGGCAAGATGTTATTTTGATTGAAGAAACTTACTCGTTAGTAATTTGAAATTAAAACAAATATGACATATGCTTGCTCTCTTCATATTTGCATTATCTGTGAAGTAAAGGTTGACTTTATTTTAATGGTCTGCAAAACCTGTAAAACGAATGATTTCGCGCAATGAAAATTTAACATGAAAGATCTAATGTACATGTCCAGTTAAAATCTTCGGGGAAAATTTGAGTTGAGTGATAATCTTGACTGTATTATTGCAATTGACACAATTATGATGCATTCCAAATTGAATTATATGTTCTCTTTAATCTGAACAAAATTTAATATAGTTTAAAAATCTCGGAGCACGTAAATCTCGGTATATTTAATTTCATAAGCTTACAAACTTGTTTGATCTGATACCATAAGAGCAGGTCCTTTATTATTGATTCATTCAATTTAGCGTTAGTGAATAAACTGATTGCAATTTATTGCGGGCTGACAAATATTAGACTCTGTCGTATAAATTATATTTAGTAAAATTCTCAAAGGAAAGTAATAAAATGGATTGTTAAATCTTAAAACTCGATTTTTTTCCTATCGTTCAACCTGACCCGGTATAGGACCCGCATCGATGGCAGGCTCCTCCTCTAGAATGCGATAGCCATCGGGCGCGCTCTTTTCTTTCTTTTGTCAACAAGGGCTCTTGCCGGGTAAGGCGGCCTTCTGCTCGCGTGCCTATTTATGGCATAGTGTTATGTGATTCTCTCGCTCTATGACATAAATTTGCACATTTATATTTTTCATTTAAAGGAACAATTCATTCAAACTATGTTTGAGTTTTTCACTTAAATGAAAAATATGGCCACGCTTATATTTGGATCTTGATCCGGTTGGGAGGCTGCGAGGGGGCACCGTCTCCATCTGGATGCCCCACGCTTATTTGTGAGCCATAAATCTCGTCGGTAACGACGAATTCATCTTAAGTCCGTTTGTTTCCTCCAGGCTCAGTTTGCCTTCTGAGTCAGCAATATTCTTTGACCCTTAATAGGTTACCTCCTTTTCGACTTCAGTCAATATTTCTTTGACCCTAAAATACGTTGATGCAAAATTTTTTTATAGTGGGTCCTTATGCTGGGGAAAAGAATACGCCCACGACATCACAAGCTAGCCTGCCAGCGCATTCACACATCCCCAGACAAGGCTAATCTCGGCGAATCTCAACATCCTCTTTTGGCGAGGCAGCAGACCATCGCTGCAGTCCTAATCTACCTAATTCACTGCAGTGGCCATTGTCATTCTGTTCGTATACGCCCTAAAAATCCACGTGTAAAGCGTTCTTCTAATAATTGAACTGTGAATCGGAATTTTTGATTGTGTCTAGCGTACAGTAGAGTACAATGGGTCATCGGCACAGAAGCCACAAGTTCTGAGTTCTTCAAAAACAGCAGACTGCCAGGCGATAAGTTGAACAACAAGATCACCGAGTTGAATGTCAAGCCTAAAAGAACAATTACTTTTATTGTACATTATGATATTTTACATTAATTGGAAATAAGTTAGATGGGTAGAGGATGCTCGTACCAGAAAGATTTTCTATTTGACCTTCAGAATGTAGACTTTCATCTTAAGCCACTAAATGCTTAAATTAAGGAAAAATAAAATAAATTTTCCAAATATTGTCGTTTCAAGAGGTCACAATTTTTTCTCCTTTATTGAAATCGTTGATTGATTTCCATGTTTTATGAAATTTCCGGAAAAATTGCATATTATTGCATATCCATGTATTATTTTTTTTACTAAAAGAAAGTTCAAGCCGCTTTAACTTTGTTAAATGTTACTGGATCTTTTTAAAATTCAGAAGAGAGGGAAACCTTAAACAGGGTGGCGGAAAAGTTTCTGGAATTTTCTAGAAACAATTCCTGTGGTAATTTCAACAGTTGACAATTCCCCTGAAAGTTATAAAATGCATTTATTATATTTTTATAATAAATGCACCTTTTCCTAATATCGACAGTAGATTTTTTCAATTACAAGAATATGCCGAAAACTAAAGACTTCTGCAAATAAACCCAGCGTCAGGTAAAAAACCAGGTAATTTAAGAATTTAGTAACAAAGACTATAAAAGGTGACTTTCGAATTCTTTAGCCTTACTCAGATGAAGATATTCAAAGTAAAGGGATTTTGCAAATGATGAATACTCTAAATCGATGATTTTTTTGGAATTAAATAAAAATTACAAGTGGATATTTAAAAATATGCACAAATTATTTTCCGTGTGGGGCTCTTGGTCCCTCGTTGGACGCGTCCTCAGGTAGTGGGTAGAGGGTGTCCTAAACGGTTAGTCGTAGGGTATGTGGGAATTTAAATACCACTCGTGGACCAAAAACCAACTAAGTCGAAGCGCTGACAACGCTCCACTTTGTCTTTACTTGCCTCGGATCGGACTGGATAAACGGTAACGACTAACGCCACGTATGACGGCCTATTCTTTTGGAACTTGGAATGTTAGATTATTGAACAGACTACTGCAGTGCGACAACTTCTCGATGAAATAAAGAAATATAGAATCAGTATTTTCGCAGTGCAAAAAACCGTGTTTAAAAACGGAAAATCGTAAGGAACCAGTGAGTTCGATGTGGCTTTCTTTGTTGACAGAACATTTAAATAAATTATCGCTGACTTAAAGCCCGTCAACGAAAGGATCTATGCAGTTCGTATCAAGATCATATTCTTTAATGTCTAGCTTGTCAACTGTCACGCGAAGAATAGGAAAAGGTAATTTTACAGCACCCTGGAACGCACTGTGGATACATTGCCGTCAAACGACGGTAAAACTGTTCTGCGTGTCTTCAACGCAAAAATTATCCCAGAAATAGCGCATAAAGGAACAATCGGATGCTACAGCCTTCATGCAGAGACCAGCGACAATGGACAGCGCTTGATAGATTACGTTACTAGCATAGGCTTCACAGTAAGTTCCACACCCTTTCCGCATCGAGACATCCACAAGAGAACGCAGGTATCTCCTGACAGTCACACATTCAGCCAAATCGATCATGTTCCCATTTTAAAACAGGCAGCCATCAGCCTTATCAGCATGCGCTCGTTCTGCTGCGTTGTTTGCGAAACAAGTGACATTAAACCTCCTAAGGGTCAAGTTACGCCACAAACAAAGCATATCACTCCGTACTTCCCCTTCTAAGGTCCAGAGTTGTACACAGGCAAAATAAGATTCGTTTGTACAAATCCCTAGTCAAACTTGAGCTGTTATATGGAAGAGAAACATGGACCTTGACGAGCAAATCTGAAAAGTCATTGGACATATTTGAACGCAATGTGCTCCGGAAAATCGACAGCTCAGTGAAGCAAGGCACAGAGTGGAGACTACGTTAGAACGATGAGTTGTATGTACTATTTGACGAACCACCTATATCTACTTGCGTAAAGCTACGCAAATTGCAATGTGCGGACCATGTAGAAAGAATGAAAGAAAATTTACGACCTAAAAGAAAATTTGACGTAGAAGTCCAGCAGGAAGTCTGAGGACTCGATGCGAAGACACGATTGAAGCTGACAGCAGATGCTTGTTGAGAGTGATCAACTGGTGATCGAGGTTGCAGAGTCGTGATGATTGAAGGAGATTGATTCTGGAAGCCAAGGCCCGGCTTGGGCTTTCGCGTCATAGATGACGATGAAGACAAGAGCAGTTGTCGCAGGAGTGGTGCAAATCATTTATTCCCTCCATAAGAAAGGCGACAAATCGTTGCGCAAAAATAAGAAAGGCATACAATTGATTTGTTCTACAAAATCCCAGCATGTGGTATAGAACATAACTTAGTATCAGTACACCAAGTAACCATCGCCTTTATAATATAATGACCAGATTCGTAATAACGATGACGCATTAAGTTGAAATGGTGGCAACATGTCAGCTGTGTAGTTTTGCTATTGTCAATGAAGTGCCATTTTTTTGATTCGCAAACGCTTTAAATTGTTTATCAGAATTGAAAATAATGTTACACGTGGAAATCGTGTGAATTTTTAAATTACAGTGAGCGTAGCTCAACCTATGTATATACATTAAGACATACGAAATAATTCGCTAAAGTTGGTGCCATAAGTTAGATAGTTGGAAAATTGAGTGCCGCGAAAAGTAAGTTTGTGTCGAGCTCCTTGTTATAGGCTGTTTTTGTTAGAAATGCTAGTTCTACTTAGTTGGCTGGGGCATGGTTGTCGCATTTTTAATGCTATTGATGTTGGTTTGACGGGTTGTACTGTTACGACCCTGCGATGCTATGCTTGGGTTGTATGCAACATCATCTGTCGTCCCTACGCTTACCTATATCCTGTGCCTCTACTTTTTCCTTTCAGGGAAAATATTAGTTTGTATATTTGCCTAGTAATTCTAGAGTGTCTAGGCACGCATATAGTTAAGGCGATCAACGCCGGATTGATTGTCTTCATGGAAGAAAACAGAGGTGAACTCGCTGATTTAAGTTAGACCAAGAAGTGATTTATTTCCACATCGACTTATCCTATTTATACAATTTTACTTCGTCTTCAATACAAATACATATTCAATTTCTTAACATATTCTAAACATATTTTGTCTACTCTAGCAAAAACATTTTACATACAATTTCCTATCTCTAATATTCTTTCCCGAAAAACTATGCAAAAAAAATTCGAATTCTTATTAGCAATTCTACACGATGCATTTCCCATGTTGAAAGCATTATTCAAAAAAAATCTACATTCTTAATAGCAATACCAAATATATTGCATTTCTCATATTGATAAAAAAAACTTTAACTCAACGTGAACTAGATGCATTCATCTTCGCGTGTTTATTTTCCTATAAGAAAAAAATAGAAACAAGACATTGCATTCATATGAGAAGTTCTTAGACCCCGCATATGAGCGATGTCAAGTGCATCAAGGGAAGCGAAAGTGTTGAAGGCAATTTGTTTTTGTTTGTAGCGTGTGCCTTTAACACTTCCATGTAATTTAATACGCGAAAGTCTTCGTTCATTATACGTTTGTGCTGTTGTACATATGAAACCATGTGTACACAGAATTATCTTTGTTCGTTGTACGTTAGTACTGTTGTACATATGAAACCATGTGTGTACGGAAATGTTTATACGTACGAACGTGTTTTCATATGGGGCTAATGGTAATGTACGTTTAAAAGATGTTCATTGTTTACGATTTGCTTTCGATTTTAATGAATGCATTACAATTTTCCTTTCCGTAATTCTTCAAGAAAATTCATATGCAAGTTCAAGCTTAACCCGATACTTTTCATAACATTTTCATTGACGGTGAACATGTTCTTTACCGTGATTCTTTATTAAAATCTTGGCGCAAGTTTCTTACAGAGCAAAATACATTACGAACAAAACGACTATACGTCTCGGGTATTCCATCACTCGTCGTACGGAAAGAGTTTCTAGACGCTTGATTCATCATGAAATTTAACCAAAACAATAACAAATGTGGACATGTGTCCATAGTGGCACGAGCCAATGCTTTTGCTTTTAGTTCCGCCGAGTGTTATTTGAGCTGGGAATCCCCTTCGTGGTGACGTATGTGGTGAATGAATGTTTGGATAATTTAGTGGTCGCTCAAAATGCTTAAATGGACAAATGAAGGCTTTTTAAAATGTTATCGATATTTATTTTTATGGCGTACTCATCTCAATCAGACTTGGGGTGATATTTAGCGGAAGACACTTACAGAGGAACCTTTAGTAAATGCTTTGGCATTTAACTACATGGTAGCTGGAATAGTTCCTTCTGTTCAGCGTGTCTTTTAGGGCGTAACAATACTGTAGATTTTTTATATATTTGATATTGAAATTTTTTGAGTCAGCACATTAATACAGCTTTTAAAATAAGTAACAACGAGGGAAAAATAAACACAAAGAAGGAGAACCCACTAGACAAACAAGACGCACACAAGCTAACTTGTGCATGTAAATACAGATATATTACACAAACAGGGCGCAAGATAGAACAAAAAGGACGACGTCCGAACGTATTAGAAAATATGGAAATATATAAGCAAACGGCTTTTGCTAGAAGAGTAATAAACGAATAAACAAACATCCATTCAGACGTAACACTTAAGCCCTTAAAACTATTCTACTAAAAAAGAAAGAAAAAACCACAGTTACGATAATAACGAACAAGGGAACACGGAGTGAAGCCAAAAAATCCAATAAAACAAAGATGAAATCACCATTTACCTACCTGTTAAAAAAAGATAATAAAGATGTCTGTGCAACAAATAAAAAGATATTAAGGACAGCGATCCAGACAAATCTTGCTTCTTGTTCCCACAAAAAAATAAATACATATTCATAACAAGTGTACACATTTTTGTCGAAAAAAAACATAGTTTTTGTGGAGATTGAGCTGTAATGTTTATTTATTATCAAAATTTGGTCCCTTACAATTAAATATGAAACATTACTTTGGGCATATGTGCACCTCGTGCTGCTTTACAGACTATCAAACGATGATTGTAATTTTCGATGCCATTTTCGCACATTTCCGGCGTTATTAGGCGTATGTTGGCTCGAATATTGTTTTTTAATGCTTCAGTAGTCTGAGGAGCATCAACGTAAACACGATCCTTCAAAAATCCCCAAAGGAAGAAGTCACAAGGAGTCAAATCACACGATCTCGCCGGCCAATTTATGGGTCCATTTCGTGAAATTATTCGATTTCACGTAGAGCGCGAAATGCTTGCACTGGCGATTCATTATTTTTGTAATAAGTTTTAACAATAATAAAACATTCGGCTGGTGTGTATGATGCCGTGGTTGAATTGTAAAAGATCAAACTGTCGTAATCTGTCAATATATGGACCTGAAATTGGTGATAAAAAAGAATTAAGGCCCATTCACATGTGTACACTTGTTATGAATCACCCTATAGTACATACGAGTACCTGGAAATAAGGATCGCTGGACCTAAACAAATATGGTCTTATCAAAATAAAAATGACGCTGATGATGGTGAAGTGCCGGAAATGCATTTTTGATAGATGCATTAAGTGACAAAATCAAGCCCTTGGGAAACTAAAAGAATATTGTCGCATTTTTCGGTTCGCGGTCGATCAGTTTAATGTCCCGGAAAACTGAAAACGCACTGTCTTTTAAATTAAGTTAGAAGAGTTTATTTACTAAGAATGCACAATAATTAATTTCGCTTTTTTACAATTCGCACTTTAATTCACTTTTCACTTGTACTATCAATTCATGTTCCAACTGCCTTCAAATATATTACGAAAAACTTGCACTTCACTATCAATCACTATCGCCTTCAATTCGCGCTCCAGTCTTATCGCAGTTTTACTATATCCCCCATTCATTCAGCTCGGCTTTATATAAGGTCTCGGGTCATTCAATCTGTTTCTCGTATATTGGCGAATGTTCTGACGAGAACTACCTGGGAAATTCGAGAAAGTCTGAAAACACGAAGTGACGTCACTTGTTTACTTTCAGATATTGATCATGGATCTACTTGGTCCATTCTTGTGCTTTCGAGTACACGCTTTAGACGTCATTTGTTTACTTTTCTTAGTTGCCTCTTTTCAATTAATGTTGATAATGATGTTATTAACAGTTGCGCCAACAATTGCAACAGTAACTCGCAGAATTGTGTGGACATGTAACAATATCTAGAAGATAAATACTCGTATGCATGACATCAATATTTGATCACGGTACTTTTCATTCGCCAAAGGACTACTGCTTAAACTGGACTAAGAAGTGTAGCAGGTGAGGTGACACATCAACGAGTCCAATACAAAGGTTATAATACAAACCAGGAAAAACACCCTCAACTGACAAAATACTTAACGAACTCACCCAGAAAAACGTGGGCAAATTTATTTATATTGGCTCAAAGATAGCATGAAATGCAAAGTTGGCTTCTGCTCCAAGTATGCAAATTTGTGTAAAAACGTGTTATACTACAGGTTGAGACATGGACCCTTACTCAAGCAGCCATAAATTTTTTTGAATGCTTTTCAAAGCTGGATCCTAATACGCAGTCCTTTCATTGAAAGTGAGGAAGGCTCCAGGTCCAGATGGTGTTCTGGCTGAGGTGTTGCGGCTTGTCTATCACCATTGTCCTGATATGCTGCTCAGCACATTCAACGCTTGCCTACGGGACGGAGTTTTCCTGGTACGATGGAAGGTTTCGAGGCTCGTGCTGATCAGCAAGATGAAGGGAAATCCCGAATCGCCATCTGCATACCGCCCATTATGCATGCTTAACACGGCTGGGAAAGTGCTAGAGAAGCTCATCAAGGGAAGACTCACTGATGCGATTCGTGCTGCTGGGGACCTATCTCCTCGGCAATACGGCTTTAGAGCAGGACGTTCTACCATCGATGCGATTGTAGAGGTTATGAGTGCGGTCCAAAAGGCATAGGCACATAGTCGCACCAAGCGACAGATCGTCCTATTGGTGACACTCGACGTCAGGAACGCCTTCAACTCCGCAAGATTCTCGATACACTGGAAAACTCTTTTCAAGTCCAGAATATCTAATGCGGCTTTTGAGGGACTACCTAAAGGACCGAAGCCTGCTCTACGACACGACACAGGGCCAACGAAAGATGGCGGTTGCATCGGGTGTCGCCCAGGTATCTATTCTTTGTCCAAACCTGTGGAACGTGTCTTACGACGGGCTACTGAAACTGAAGATGCCAGATGAGTCACGCTTCATCGGCTTTGCGGATGATGTTCTGGTCGCTGGACGCACCGTTGAACAAGCGCAACTTAGGCTAGGTATGCTAATGCGCCGAGTGAAGGACTGGAGAACTGCTCGCGGGCTCAGTTAGCACTGGAGAAAACCGAAGTGGTCATCTTGACAAAAAAGAGAATCCCTAGATTGAGGATGATCAGTATTGGAGATTTACGAATCGAATCGAAGCCATCGGTGAAGCACCTGGGGCTACTGTTCGACTCGAAGATGAGTTTCCCTGAGCAAATTAGGGCAATGTCCGAGAAGGCTGCTTCGGGAGTATCGGCTCTGAGTCGACTAATGGCCAACGTAAGGGGTCCCAGTCCATCAAAAAGACGCCTCTTGATGAGTGCTGTAGGGTCAGTGTGACTATACGGAGCAGAGGCATGGGGCACCGCTCTCAGTAAGGAGGTTTTTCGAAAACGCCTGGCACAGGTACAGAGCGCTGAGGATTGCATCTTCGTATCCGATAGTCTCTGATTTGGCGGTGAGAGTGATTGCAGGCGTGATACCTGTCACCCTCCTTGCTAGAGAGCGCCGTTCTATTTATCTGCGTCGAAACGAGGATGCGAGGGAGATGGTCGCCCGCGAGGAGAGACAGCGCTCACTCAACGATTGGCAGCAGTCTTGGGTGAATTTCACGAAGGGAAGGTGGACTGAGCGCCTCATCCCGGATGTTAAACTGTGGCTAAATCGAATGCATGGTGAGACTGACTTCTACCTGACCTAGCTTTTGAACAGGCATGGGTGTTTTCAGTCTTATCTGCACAAGATTGGTAAGTCACGGTCCCTCGATTGTCGGTTTTGCCCGGGAGAGGAAGACAATGCCTGTCACACATTTTTTTGCATGCATAAAATGGGACAGGCTGCGAAGGGCCGTTGTAATGATTTTTTTAATGCCCGTGTAGGCCACGGGTGCCGATGGTCTGGCATAAGTGTCAGCGAGCTATAAACAACACCGAGCTCAGCTAACTAGCTTCGCTTAACGACCGCGTACGCGTGCTTGATGACTAGCATTTGCGGGATCATATGAGGCGGGTTTTTGTCGAGCCACGAAGCTACACTACAAAATACTTATCACGCGTACTCTACTCTACAAAACGCACCGATTAATTTTTATTGTCTTTAGAAAAGTTCTATTAGGTGTCAATTAAGCTACTCCACAGTAATTCAATATTTTTTTGCCTCGTTAAAGTTAGCGGACACGGAGGCTTGAGACAAACGCAAACATTACACAAAAAGCAACCGTTACTTTCACAGAAGAAGGTGGTTGCATTACAAGGGGAATGTCAAACCTAAAGATGTTAAAGTGGCTGAAGTGAACCACTTATCTCTGCTTAAAGGATAGAAACTTGACGGATGCAGTTTACTTTACACTAGTAAAACAACAAACTAAGCAGTTTCGACGGGGTGACCACCTTATCTCTTCAGGAGCAGCCACTCCTGATCACCACGGGGCTGCTCGACTGCTTATGTTTATTACACCCTCTACAGGGAGACGGGAGAGCTCACCCCAGATAATATAGTTGCGGTGATGCTCGAATCTTCCCCTCTCCCCTCCCACTAGAAGAGTGATCCCCCAGCTTGAAAGCGCCTCACGGCGTAACAAAACGAAACCTGGCCCGAAGTAATGTTTCAAACGGTTCCAGGCTAGGTTCTCAGGTTGACAGGGGAGGTATTTAGTGGGTAGTCCAGTCGCCTTCTTGTGAACATGGGAGTCCCACAGTCTGTGCGTAAATGGGTATTCACCTCCCTACCACAAAAAAAAGACGCATTGTAGGTACCAAGTGAGAAGAAGATCAATGGTGAATATGATATAAACTCAAATAGAATGATTTTTTTGATGAGACGAAGGTTTCGACTGTGATAAAACTATGACAGCTACATTCAACTGGCCACGTGAAACTAATAAACAAAGGACGATTACCTAAAAAGATATTCGTCAGTCAAATTGGGGAACGAAGACAAGTTTGAAAACCATGAAGCACTGGTTCGATTGTGCCGATGATAGCAGCAGACCACTACTTGGATTGTAAAACTGTAGGAGGTATTCGATGGACTGAGACAGGTAGGGATAAGATTTTAGGAAAGAAAGGGCCCCAGATGGGCTGTAGTGGTAAGATGACCACATTGCCCAACTGTGGTGACCAGAAAATTTGTGACAACTTTTTTTACTAAGATTTTTTTACGCATTATCACCGAGTAACCAAGAAAACTCCTATACTCCTGTACTCAAGAAATTCCCAAGAAAACCAATTGCTATTTTGTTTAATAGAAGGAAGGAAGTGATGGGTACCTGCAGAAGTGCGGCGTTGACTGAAATGATGATTTTGTATAGCAAACAACATTCCGATTGAGTTTTTCGGTTGTAGGATAAAAAAAACTATTCTTTTCAGTGATATACTGTAGATTCGACGGTTCGAAAAAATCATGGTACGTATGGAACAAGAGGAATGGCCCAAGGATGCATACAAAACTAACAACTGCCTTTGCACGCGATAATTGCGATGTAACACAGAATTTCAAGGTAGACCTTCGGTTTCCCATCTGGCGTTTCCTCAGGTAGCGAAATGTCATGGAGAGAGAACAACAGCCTCAGTTCGGATTTGACAAATGGCAACAACTATCATAACGAATAATGGACTTTTCTTTTGACACTCGGAATATTAGATCATTAAACAGGCCAAGCGCACTGTGACAAATCCTGGATGAAACAATGAAATATAGAATAAATATTCTCGCGGTACAGTTTCTTGTATGGCATCGTGAAGAAACATTTGACACGCAAACGTACCGTGCTTAATCCCTACACGCGTCGATCAGTTAAGCTGAAAAATTGGGGTGAAAGTCGGAAATTTTTTAGGTTTAACGGTAAAAGTACTTTACCGTTAATTGAATTTCTTGTCATTTAAATGGGGCCTAATAGGAAGAAATACGTTTCATTTGCTGAAAACAGGGTTCTTCTACCTCCATTCAAAAGTTATGCATGAACATACATAAAAAAGCAACAAAAAAAATATATACATGAGGAATAGATAACCTTCTTTCCTTTGGAAGTCGGTTAAAAATTAGTTTGCTTCCTTCCCTGTCCCTGGAAGATTTTTATATGTAGAAGGTGTTCGTGAATGGAATTCTTAAAAATGCTTGGCTATACTTTACTATACTCAAGTAAAGTAGTCTGAAACGAAAGTTTCATCGTCCACTGAATGATGAATATATCCACCGAAGTTTTCGACTATTTTATAAATAAAATGTTATACTTCCCACAATTTCACATACAGATAAATTCAATTATTTCTATTTTTGAATTGGCAATCTAATATATTTGCAAAAACCATAAGGTACTTTTTTAATAGTATAGATAAGTGAGTTTATTTTGAAACGTAGTAGTTTAGGTTGTATTAGAAATAAAGGGTATGTGTCAACACTTAAAAATTTATTATTTCTTTAAAAATTCCAAATGAAATTGTTGCAAGTATAATTTAAATGTTAATTAAGAAGGTAGCATTTAAAAATATTAATACGAGGTGTAAAGCTAAAATGTAAAAGCATTATCGAGAAAGATAAAAGTAATTTCCGTTTATAAAGTTAATTAAAAGTTCAAAAGACTACAAAGAGGTAAATTTCAGACGAAATGCAAAGCTTTCAAATCGACAACTTTAACACAAATTAACGCGAATAAAGATGAACTGAGCTAATAAAGACGATTTAATTAAAATTAATGACTTTTTTCTTGAAAAGCCGTCAGACCTTGCTTTGTTATGTGAGCAGATGCATTTCGACTTCTTTGAGTCATCTTTGGTGTCTCAAGGATGTGTGGAAGGAATGACTTTATATAGTTGTAGGATGGGTTAAGTAGGTAAGCATTAAATTAGATTAGGTAGAGTGATATTAGGTTTCTGTTTTTTGGGTTGTTGGATGTCCGTTTGTTCTGTTTCATCTCGGTTCCATTTTCATCGGAGTGTGTGGCCTAGTACTGAGAAAATTGCATCGGAATTTGTAATAAGTTGTTCATTAATAATGCTACCGTCTGTTTTTCCATGTGTTAGCTTTATGAGGAAAATGGTAAGCATGGCAATATCATATGCATGGCAATATCATATGCATGGTAATATTGTAAGTATGGCAGTCCTGATTGATGTGACAGAAGAAGTGTGCCCAACTGATGTCCTGTCACTTAAGTCCATTCGTAAGTTGGACTGCATCGTGATAGGATTGAAGGTGGGTAGTGTAGGTAGTCGATGTGTGCAAACGGAATGGCCCCATGAATGTCATAACCCTGTGAGTCCGAGTTTGTCTTGTGACTGGATCTCCGTGTGTGTCGCGGAAGGGTGGTAGATCGTGGTTGTGTGTGTGTGTATGTTTGGTTTCGCGTGCCTGGACTGCCCACTGAGTGATGACGCTCACCTCCCTTTGTTCTTCTATTACAGACAGAAGCGTCAGCGGTGAATAAGCGAAATCGTGGACAAGTGAATTAAGATATATGTGTCCCCCTTTAATTATGTTATCTTTAGTTAAAAAAGTTATGATATCAAGTCTCGGTTCTTTGTTTTATTTGTGTTGCAATTTCATAGAGTTTGTCATAGCGTCAGGCTCGTGTGTGTGGTTTTGTAGGTGCGTTGCATCATTGGAGTCTGCCTTGTTGAGTAAGCAAGATCGTAAGTGCTCTTTGTATCTTGTCGTTAGTTCCCATGTTGTCTTTCCTATGTACACGATGTCGCAGTCCTTGCACGTTAGTTTGTATATGCCGCTGTTTTCGTATATTGATATGTCATTCAGGTTTGGTTTCAGTTTGTTTCCAATGTTGTTGTTTGTCTTGAATGCAGTTTGCAGCTTGTATTTCCTAAGGAATTTTGTTATTTTGTATGTCTCTTTGCTAACGTATGTTAACAAAATCCATTGTTGGTCGTTTTTATCCATTTTAGTTAGTTGGCGTTCCTGTTTTTTGTTTGTACTGTGTAACAAGTTTGTCGATGTCACGTTGTTCGTATCCATTATTACTAGCTATTCTGTAAATGTTGCTTAGTTCGTTGGAGTAGTTAGTAGGAGTCATGGGGATAGAGTGGAGTCTCTGCACCATTGATGTGTACGCTGCTAGTTTATGCTGTGCGGGGTGGTTAGATGTTACGTGCATAGTATGATCAGTTGTGGTTGGTTTTCTGTATATTTTGTAGTCTAATAGTGTTTATTCGCTTGTGATGGTTAGGCTTCTTTTTTATAATGAAATTTATATTTGAGTGGTATAAGTAAGTAGTTCATCCTGTTTATCTTCTAAGTCAACAAAGATGAAACAATCATCGACATATCGTCTGGAGACTATTACATTAAATCTTTTGACAATTTTGGTCATAAAGATTTCTCCGAAAGGCTGTAAGAACGTTTCTAAGATTATTGAGGACATTGGATATCCCACACCCAGACCATCTACATCATCAGCATATAATATTTGGTACCCAGTTAGGGTACATGCATTCAAATTATTTGTGTATAGCAGCCGATTTATTTGATAATTTTTTCACCAATTTTTGGAAAGGAGTTATTTAACAAATTAAGTGTATTTCGTGGGCATCATATATTAGAGGCGTCAACAAAAATAAGTTGAATGTTCGGGGATATCGTCCAGAATAAAGAGTTATCCATCACCTAATTTATTATTTTCCATATTTCGTAAGGGTTATCAGGCGCTCTCTTCATTCTTCTGGAATAATATGAAAACTTAGCCTCTTTCATAATTTGTCCCGAAGCCTTTTCACTTTGATATATACGAGGGCTATCCAGAAGATAACAGACATTTTGGCCTTTGTCGCAGCAATAGGCAGGGTTAGCATCACCATCTTGGCATCCGAATGTTTCTACGCTCAGTACGCAATCAGCCGTGGTAGCTGGCGCTTCTTACCTATCATACTTTGTATACAGTGGGATATTAAAATGAGCGCCGCAATTGAAAATTTCACAGGTTGCAAAGTGCGAGCGGTGATAAAGTTTTTGGTGGCAAAAACACTCAAAAACTTAAGACGTGTGAAACAAAACAAGTGCCGCGGAAAACTCAGAAAGAAGGTTTTGTTTCTCTACGACAACACTCGCCCACACACAGCAAATTGTACCCAAGCGCTCTTGGGTGGGAAATTTTCAATCTTTCGTCATGCAGCTTGGGTTTTGCGCCGAGTGGCTATCATATGTTCTCAGTGATAAAGACTTGGCTCGCTACGCAACGCTTTGACACTAACACTGAATTGCATACCGATGTAAACCAGTGGTTGAACTTGCAGACGGCAGATTTCAACATAGGTGGTATTGAAAAGCTTGTACCCCGTCATGATAAACGTGAGTGAACCTGGAACGAACGAAAACAATGTGTAGTTGCATTCATCAGTCAAAGGAAACAAAGACACAGAGCTAGATCCATGGAATATTCCTTGAGTTTGGAGTTTTCCAATCAAAACCTACTGCCGAACAAATAATAACAACGTCGTCGCATCCTATGGCGATGGTGAACTTTCTGACAGACAAGGACAACAGCACTCGCACTCGCAACATTATTTCCCCAGCAATTTATTGTGGATACGACATGCTTAACAACAGGTGCGTTGCAATAGAGTGAATTTGTAGCGTTCTCATGCCCACTATCAGTGACGCATCAATCTATGAGAAGCCTTTTGAATTTCGTAACTACAATCAATCAGATGATCATGACGACCAGACGAAGTTCAGTTTTAATCAAAGTAATCAATTGTGACACTTAAAAATAAAATGAGTTTAAGTTTGTATATTAGTTAGTTTGGTAATAAAAACAATCAATGGGCAAAAACTGTAAATGTATGTACAATGATGTAAATGCTGCAACTTGATGTATAGAATAAAGATATGACCAGCGGCTATGCATAAGCAGATCATATTCGAATATCGAGCTGTCAACTTGTATCCATATTTTAGGATTCTAATAAAGTCTTCTTAATATTCTTACTTCGTTGGTGGTCGTTAATCTTATATACAACAAAAAGAGCTTGTATTTTTTATAATTCCTGTATAAAGTTTGCGTGCGGCTGTAGACTTACCAATTAAAGAACTGATATTCGACTTTAATTCTTTGATATGATTTTACAATTCCTTCATCTGATGAAAGAATGCATTATTGAATGGACGAATAGATATGAATTTTTATGATTTAGCTAAATTTCTACAAGTTTATTAGTAACTAATCACAGATTTCTGCAAATACCAAAATGCCTCAGAACTTGTATGGTGTAACACCAGTCCATATATGGTAGCGAAGGAGATGATACTGATGTTCTGGTACCATTGAGCAATGTTTAGAATAACCGGGCTCAACTGTGATGCTTTTCTTAGTGGCGGCGTACGTGAATCGGTTGGCCAGATATTCGCCGTGTCGTCTGGAGAAGGTACTTGCATCTAAAGAAGGAGGAATACGTAAAATGTAGAGTAATCAGATGCTAAAATGAAGGTTATGCTCATGTGTACCTTTTCAGCCAAGGCAAACTCCCTAGTGATAGGCTCACTAAGAAGTAGATCTCTCAACCTTATCACATACGCCTGAGGAAGAATAACGGCAATCCATTAAGCGGAAAATAATTTCGAGTGAAACAAGTAGAAAAAAAGAAAAACATCCGTACTTTAAATTTTGAATATTCAATCTGGGCAATTTTTAATAAACAAGAAGATCATATAGTGCATATTAGATTGTTCAATATATATTTCATTTCAGTTTTTGAGGGGAAAAACTCGTCAAAAAGTGGATACAGACTAATACTGGATGCTGTTTTTAAGCTTAAAAGTATAGTAGTACTGAGAGAAGTTCCAGGAAAACATCACCGTTCAAAAATATTTGGAACCACACATACTCAATTTGATTGGCATATAAAACCTGATTTCACTATTGACTAACTCTTTGCCCTTTGCTAATGTAGATTCTTTACAATCACAACAACAATATATTTTCCCCTTCATATCGATGTCCAAAGAATTTTCTCCTCATTAGCAGTTTCACTTGTTTGTTTCTTTGAGTTGCTAGTCAATTATTCGTGGTGAATGATGCATAGTCCATGCGGAGCAGTTGGTTAGGGCACATTCCGCTGGCGCAGCAGTTTTCAAGTTCAAATCTCGATGGCTGTATCAAGTTTGAGCTTATGATGCTGCTGTCGGACTATCAGGTCACCTAGCTATGATAACTACTAATTGAAAAATTAGGTAATAGTCGCATAGTTGAGCGCGATATCGACTATATCACTTCAGATTCCTTTACGGCAAATCCCAACGCTAAGGTTTGGATTTGGACTATTGTGCGATGAATTATTATTATGATGCATCCGTTACCAGGACTTCTACCTCCTGCCCCAAAGATCAATTTTGTATCTTCCTCTGCTGCATGTATTTTTATTCATTCTTGAATATTGCCAACTGTATATGAAAAAAACCATCTTATATTGCATTTCAAATTATTTAAAATGAATGCATCAACATACTACTTCATGCTTCAAGTTTAAAAATAAACGCGCCACATATTTCACTCCCAATATAAGGTGACACTAATTTCTGACTAAACTGTAAGCTTCGAGTATCAAGCCTGCATTATCTACACGAACCCTAGAAATGTCATTTCAAAGTTGTTTACATTCTGTGGTGGCTGTAAAGAGACCAAATTCGCTTCAATGGATAATATTTGCATTTTAGACAATGGAGCCTGCACTGCTAAAGTCGGACTGGCGTCACAAGATTCTCCTCAGTAAGCTACTGTAAAATAAGTTTGCTTAAGCAAACTTCACTTACAATTCAACAGGTTGATTCCAAACTGCATAATGAAGGCAAAATCTGAACGGAGGCGCGCTTTCATTGGGGACCAAATTAAAGAATGTCGGGATGCTTCTGGTTTGTTTTACTTGTTGCCATTTCAAAGAGGTTATTTGCTTAATTGGGACACACAGGTAATGCTGCTGAATTTCTTTTCCTTATTCCTATAAAGTGCTAAAGTTGTAACTTACCAACCCAATGTTATTTCAGAAAACAGTTTGGGATCAAATTTTCAGCCCCGATGGCTCTGGAATTAATTTATCTGAAAAGACACTCATCCTCACTGAACCGCACTTTGACTTCCACAGCATACAGGAAGCTCTAACCGAAATTTTCTTCGAGGAGTACGAATGCGATGCTCTGTTTCGAACAACCGCGGCAGATCTTGCTGCAATGCACTATTCTAAAAATAACCCATCCTCCGCGGATTATTGTGTTGTTGTCGATATGGGATACAGTTTCACACATATTGTTCCTTTTGTGAAGGGAGATAAAGTGAAATCCGCAATTCGCAGAATTGATGTTGGAGGAAAAATGATGACAAATCACTTAAAAGAACTAATTTCTTATAGGTTGCATGAATTATTATCAACTAATTTCACCAGACCACTATGAATCCTTTCAGACACCTGAATGTAATGGACGAGTCTTACGTAGTGAATCAAATTAAGGAGGATGTTTGCTATGTTTCAAACGACTTTCATCGTGATATGAAAATCCAGGAATTGCGATATCCCGAAAACACAATCATCAGAGAATATGTTTTGCCTGATTTTACAACAGTTAATCGAGGGTAAAACAGATCCTTGACACTCTCGAAGTAAAAGGTACAAATTTAATTTTCAGTTACATACGGAAAACCGGTGATTCAGTGACTGAACAACAAACTGTGAGGTTGAATAATGAACGTTTCACCATTCCTGAATTGCTCTTCAATCCGTCCGACGTTGGAATTCAACAGGTTTGCATGATTTTCTTGCCTAACGTCAAGTGGAATATTTGTTTAACTACAGATGGGTGTGTGCGAGGCAATAATGAACGCATTGGAATCCTGCTCGCCCAAAGTGCATCACATGCTACTCGCTAACATCATAGTAGTTGGAGGATGTGCATTTATTCCAGGAATGCAAGAACGAATTCAAACGGAGCTACGCACTTTGGCTCCCGATGATATGGCTGTGCACGTGACAGTGGCCCAAAAGTGAGATTTAAACTTTCAGTAAAAGTAGATAATTCAATTTTCAATCTTACAGTCCGATCACTTTCCCTTGGTGTGGAGGTAAAGTTCTCTGTCAGTCAGCGGATTTTTCAGAGATGATTTTAACACGAGAAGAGTATGAAGAAGGAGCAGGAGTTGCAATTGAAAAATTTGATCCTTAGGTTTTTAAGATAAAGTTTAATATGTTTCAAATAAAATCAAACGAGTACAACACAAATAATGTAATTGGCTATGTGCATGGAAGTTAAATACTTTTGAAACGGACAATGAGACTCTGAACGACATTTGGTGAGAGACATCTCGAACTATTTTATTGGTATTGACGTCTGCGTGCAGCCCTTTGCTTGTCGAAACGCAATTCCATTTCTTCTAAGACTTTTGGCGTATAGCGGACTACCAGCTTCACTGAGCCTATAGCTTGTTTTAGTAACTCGACAGCCTTTTCGTGATTTTCTCCTTCCACGGACTAAAGCATAACATTTAAAGTAAATTTCAAATCACAATACACGTGAACTTGCCACTCCATTTACTGACAACAGTTGATCGCCTCTTTTAAGGCCTCCGTGTCTATCTGCTACCCCACCAGGAATAATTCGTGAAATATATATTGGTGAGTTCTGCTCCTTGCCGCCCATTACATTGAATCCTAAGCCTGGGTAAAAATCAAACCGCTTTTATTATTTGGAACTTTCGAGGTTAAACATTGGGACACTTTACTAAAAATTAATATATACATATATCTATACCTTCGTCAGTTTTCGGTAACTCAACTACACGAGGATGAGCATGTCCTTCGCTGGCTGCAAAGGCAGCAACCGTAGCCTTAGCAGTCGCCGAGGCTCGAACATCCTGTGACCCTTGGATGTCAACTGTTTCATATACATGCTCATACACTTCTCTTACAGCATTTAGAAAATCACTTTGTAGCACTTTTTGTAATGCAGCTAACTTTGTTGACGGAAACTCTCCACTTGCTTGTAGCTTTTCCAACAACTCTATTGATCGCTTCACATCTAAAAAAATCAATCAAATGCAAATAGATGTCACCAGCGATTATATGTTAAACTATCTTAAATTGATCACCTTTAGCTAATGTCAAAGGTTCGCACAAATTAGACATTGTATTGACTCTCTACGAATCTTTTCTTTTATTGACGGAAAGCTTTCCGTGAAAATTCCAAATGCAGCAACTAATGCAGCAGCACCACTGTCAAAATGTTCTTCAGGCGAAAACCCCAAAACATTGCCCCAAAACACAAGTGACAGTAGAATAAATATTTGTTAAGCAACCATGCAGCTAACACAAAGGAATTGAGTTAGGCAGTTGATATGGAGCATTTTGTAACCGTTAAATTACTCGAAATCTTGAAATAGGTTAACCGAAGAATATTTTCATCACAGGATTATTTCCGTATTCTCTTCAACTTAAAAATGTTAACAGCTATGGTTGTAACCAAGAAGTCCTAGGTTAAATTGAAGAAAGCACAGAAATAACGTTGTGCTAAACATTTTATTAGATTAGCTAATTTCAAGAATCCCCAAACTAAACTCAATTTTTCAAGTGTTTCACGATCCAATATTTTTCACAAGTCTCCTAAACTATTTGATTAGAAATTGAAAACAATACAAGTTTTATCAGCTGCAAATATTTTCTAACACAAATGCTTATGGATAGAAAATTTTACAATAGTCTGTAATTCTAGAAGAACATTTCCATGCACATTTATTATTACAGACTTTCTGGCGGAGTGTACGTTTATTGTAACTATTAACATGGTGAATACGCAGAATTATGCTTCTATCAGAAAAGTTTTGGAATGATATTATAATTAATTTTTGATTAGTGTTGGTTGGTTTTTTCTCCTTTTTCTAATTGAATCATAAAATACATAATAATTTTTTATTAAACTGAATACGATATTGTTTTTTTGTGTTAATGTTTTTCATTAATAATGTATATATTTAGACGGCCATTTGAGCCATTAAGTTGAAGTACTTTTATTGTTTGGAATTTGCTTTATATTCTTTGCAAATTTATAGCGTTTACTCATCGATAAAGCGCTTCTGACTTTGAATTTGAAGGATTTTGTAACGAATCGATGGGATAATTATATTTTTAGGACAATCGTTCATTAAATAAGAATACTATTTATCCGTACATTATGCACCTTTAGAGAGATTCGTTTGAATAAGCTTTGCTCGAGAAAATTAAGTACTTTCAACATTGATGGTAAACATAATGTAATGTTAGCTTATACATTATATCTGAAAAAATCAATCATCTTCATGCTCATTTGCACTGCATGTAGTTCTAAAAGAAACTAGTTGATGTTATCATAGAAAAAATGCCGTTACACATCCCAACTAATATGTTATTTCATTTATTGCAACATTCTTAGCATATCATGCTTGCATCAAATTTTTTTCACAATGAATATAGTTTGAACATATCGCGTTATATTATTTCATTGTATCGGACATTTTTGCAAAACTGTAATGATCACCAGAACCTGAAATTACTAACTAATAAATTTAAATGAAACATTAACTGTAAATCATGTCAAATAATTGACTCACCAAAGCACTTGCAATATTATCCAATAAGTAGAACACACTTGAATTGTAATACCTTATAAGTCAACTTTCAACAATTTTTACACTCACATTCTTCCGCATTCTGAAAGATAAACAAAACATTGCCATGTGCATATGTGCATTCTATGGTCGCTGTACGTGCACTTGAAATCAAAAGAATTTATGACCTAGAGCATTGCCTTCTTACTCAGGCCCATAAGGAAATCAATTAACATACCTGACGTCACATTCCATTCCGGAAACAGCTGCTCAGTAGCCCTAAATTTCCGAAAACAGCTGTCCCGAAAACTTGAAAGCAGCATTTCAGTAGGCGGAAAGTAGGCTTTAGAGATTGTCAAATATGACATTTCTCTGATGGAATTCAGGCAAAATTATACAAACGAGAAGGAAATACATATGTTTGCGCGCTAATGTCTTCGACGCCTCATATCTAAAATAAATCGTTGACATAGTACTGATAAAATTTCAAACGTGAAGGCATATGTACTGTGAAAAATCTTTAGAAAATTTGTTTGATTTGAACTGCACTAGATGGCTCTGATGAGGCTACTCGAAGAGGTCAGTTCGCGGCGTGACGTAGTGTTTCCGTTTTCGGGCCTGAGTAAGAAGGCAACGCCTAGAGAAAAGGTTACATAACGAACATATGCATTTGCACGTTCCATCGTTGCCTTCTTACTCAAGCCCGAAAATGGAAACACTACGTCACGTCACGAACTAAAATTTGACATTGAAAGGCTTCAAACGGCGTCTGTGGCCAAACATTTCACGGAGACCCTCGACAACCAGCTGACTCCCATCTTATCAGACACATCGTTCAAGAAAAGCAACGAGCTCAGAACAGACGATCGGGCATCAAGCCCGGTGCAAGAGGAATGATTGGTTTGATGATGAGTGCAGAATGCGTTAGATAAAAAGAATCAGGCATACAAAGAATACGTAGGTAGGAAAACCAGGGCAAAAAGAGAACACTATGAAAATCTCAGAAGAGTAGCGAAGAAGATAATAAGAACTAAGAAAAGAAAATACTGCCATGACCAATTGAGAAGTATACTCGTAGATGCAAGCTTAGTGAGCAACAACACCAGACAAGTATACAAAGTAGTGAAAAGCCTGAAACGTGGTTATCAGCCAAAACCACGCTCTGTCGTTATAAAATCGGCAATATCATCGCTGATGAAACCAAAATTAAGGAAAGATGGGCATCATATTTTAAGGAGCTCTTTAATCTAAACTTTGGGGCCTATAGATATCTACGGTGAGCTTTCATTGGCCATACAACTCTGTATGAAGTTTTTTCCGCCATCAAAGCCAAAAAGAATAATACAACGCCGGGCTTCGATGCAATTTCAGAGAAGCCCATCAAATATGGTGGCAGTAGTGTTAATAAAGCTATTCACAAAGTCATGCAGCACGTGTGGCAACAAGAACATATGCCGAACGAGTGGAGCCAATCAATTATATTTCCTATCCACAAAAAAGGTGACAAGCTACAATGCGAAAATTATAGAGGCATATCACTACTTTGTACGACGTACAAAATTTTTTCAAAAATCTTAAAAAATAAAATTGGATCATACGCCAACAGTATTATTGGGGAGTATCAAGGTGGTTTTAGAGCAGGTAGATTGACAATTGACTAATTGTTCACAGTCAAACAGGTACTTGAAAAATGCTGAGAGTTCAACATAGATGTACACCAAATTTTCATTGGCTTTAAGCAAGCATACGACAGTATTGATCGTAACATACTGTACCAAACAATACTTTGCTTTGGCATCGCAGCCAAATTAGTCTGTCTTACCAAAATAACAATGACATCGACGACCTCCCAAGTCCGCATCAATAACCAAAGCAGGGAGATGGGCTGGCCACATTGCTATTCAATTTGGCTTTGGAGTACGTCATAAGAAAGCTACCTGTCAATACACGTGGTACATTACTACACAAGTCGAGCCAAGTAGTAGCCTATGTAGACAACATAAACATTTTATCACGCTCATTAACAACTGCCAAAGAACTCTTCCTGAAACTCGACAACTAGTATGTGTCTCAATGAAAATAAAACAAAGCTCATGGCGCAATCAAGGAAAAATATCTCAAATACACAAAATATCACACTTGGCGAATAGAGTATCGAAAATGTTAGCGAATTTGTTTATTTAGGCGCCAAAATTATGAAAATATTTTGTACGTACCTTTTTAATTGAGCCGCATTAATCCTTTTTCTAATAATTGAAGAAGGAAAATTTTAGAGGAAACTAGTTTTGACGTGTGTACTATAAGTTCTCTTCAGGTCATCACACTATGGAATCATTCCAATTTATTCTACTTGTGCGAACTCCATATGTTTTTGCAACTACGAATTATTCGAGTATTCAGATTAATTTCCTCTTGTAACTCACTTGTCTGAGCTAAACTTTTTTATTGATTGACTGACTCTTTTTACATCAACTTAATGTTAATCTTGAGGTGCATAGATTTTGCTTCGATAGCTGCAAATTACTTAATGAGCGATCATGCAGGATTATAGGTAGCTTTTTAATTGAGTTGCTGTATATATTGTTAATTACGTCATAATCAATATTGACTGCAAAGAAGTAACCAAGAAAAGTAAAAGAATGACGTCAAAAGCGTGGACTAAGTAGATCCATGATCAATATCTGAAAGTGACGTCACTGTGTGTAATCTCGTCAGAACATTCGCTAATATTCGAGAAATGGATTGAATGACTAGAGACCCTATATAAAGTCAAGCTGAATGAATGGGGGATATAGTAATAGTAAAACTACGATAGTAAAATTGCGATAGTTAAAAATGCGATAAGAGTAGAGTGCGAATTAAAAGCGATATTGAATGATAGTGAAGTAAAAGACTTTCGTGATATATTTGAAGACAGTTGAAAACATAAATTGATAGACAAGTGAAATGTAAATTAAAATGCGATTTGTAAAATAGTGAATTTAATTATTGTGCATTCTTAGTAAATAAACCAGTGCCTTTTCACTTTCCCGGAACATTAAACTTATCGGCCGCCGAACCATAACACGCGACAGTGGTGTCAAGAATTGAGAATGAACATTTTGAAAGTGAAATTTTTTAAACATTTTTAAAGTGCATAATAAAGAAATGTAACTGGTGGAAAAAAGCCGAAATAATAAAAATACCACGAAGCTTACATTAAAAAATTAATGAATTGACCATATCGGAGCTTAAGGAAGAGTTGGAACAGCGAAATCCGGCTACGCAATGTACAAAAGCCATACTGATAGTACGCTTGCGTGACGCGATTGGATCGGAAGGTGTGTACCTGGATTCGGGTGAGCCCTCAGATGCGGAAAAAGGCGCAGAAGGTGGAGAAGCAGAAATGTCAAAATCAAAGGAATCAGAAAATGCGCTAATGCAAATGTTGATGCTGATGCAGCAAGAGCAGCGACAACAGTCATCTAGTTTAACCGAACAGCCAAATGAACAATCAGCGCAGCTAAATGAACAATCTATGAAGCTAAGCGAACAATCAGTGAAGCTGGACCAACAAGCATCCGAAATCAAAGCGGATTTGCAAAAACAGTCAACTGATTTGAAGGCAGATTTATAAGAACAGTCATTCAAAATAAAGGCGGAGCTCGGTAGTCTGAACAACCAAATTAAATGCGTCGAGAAAAAGGTTTGTGAGGTCGAGGAGAAGGTCAGCAAGGTCGAGGAGAGAATAAACCATGAGATGGAAAAAATGAAAAACGAATTGGAAGCAGCGAAGGCAGTAGTAACCACCTCACCAGCCCCGCTTATAACCACAGCGAAAAGCACATCCAGAAATGTGAAAGCACCAATATTCGATGGGCAAACGGTCTGGAGTATTTACAAAACCCAGTTTGAAGCCACCGCTCGAAAAAATGACTCGAATGAGCAGGAACGAACAACTGCACTGATTCTTGCTCTAAGAGCCCCAGCTGCCGAGCTTTTGTAGACTATTCCCATTGAGTTGCACTCAAACTCGGTTGCTATAATGAATGCGCTTGACATGGGTTATAGAGACGATCATCTGAAGCAGATTTATCGGTCACAGCTACGGTATCTGATGCAGAAGTCTGGCGAAACCTTACAACAGCTAGCCCAAGATATTGAGCGACTGGCACTTTTGGCTTACCCAGCTTTTGTTCCGGAATATCGAGATAACGCAGCAACAGATGAATTCAACAGCGCATTAAAGGACCAGAAATTGCAACAAGCCGTGCATTTAGCTCAAAAGCAAACGGTTACGGACGCATTGGCTTCCGGGCTCGCGAGGTAGTGACAGACGATTGCAGGTGTAGGCGCGAGGAAATTAAACGAGATCAGCAGGTAAATGGTGCGCCTAGATGCTGGGATTGCGGTGAGAAGGGGCACCTACAAAGAGATAGCATGAAGCGAAGAAAATCGAGCTATTTTCCAGGGTCAACCTCGTGGGGCAGAGGTAAGCTAGGAGGATCGACGTCCCAAGCACTACCATCACCGTGTCAATACTGCATCGTGGAGAAGCAGACTTATGCCTTCCGGGTCAAATTGACGGAGAACACTGCACCATAACAATCGACACTGGTGAAACCCGATTGATTTTCAAACCCCTCCTAGTGAGCCAACAGCTACTTCACAAGGGCAGGGTTTTCTCACAACCGACAACTACGGCAGAAACTGCACCTGTTCATGGAGAGGTCAACCTCCAGATACAGTTAGGAGACTTTGCGTTCCGACATAACATTATGAATGACTGCATTCTCGAAATGGATTTTCTGCACCCACATGGAATCACATCGCAAACGTGTATTGCAATGGCGGAATATCAAAGTATTAATGGAGGATCCCAGCGTCCGAATTCCCAAGATGAGCGAAGACGTCGGCATTGCGCAGTTTGATTGTAGGACGTAGCCTTGTAAGATCTATAAGGAACGGATATGTGCCAGTTAGAGTCCTTAACACCGCAGACTCAACCATGAGCATAAAAGCGGGAGAAGTCATCGGCAGCTGCCAGCCTGTTTCCACCATCACCTCTTTGGAAGCTACTCACGACCATCATTGGAAAAGGAGGCAAGACGTAGACAAAGCCCGGGAATTCACGTCTGCAATATTGAAGCTGGTCAAATTGCCAGTGCAGCTATTCAAGCGAGCCTCTGATCTGGTCACCAAGTACAGTGACATCATCTCAACAAGCCCGGATGACCAAGGCCGAACGAGTATGGTAACTCACGTCGTAGATACACAGGGAGCCAAGCCAATTCGACAAGCATCGAGACGTCTTCCTATAGCCAAACAAGGAGAAGTGAGCGCACTGATCTCGGACATGGAAAAACAAGGTGTTATCGAACCTTCTGTCCGTTTAAGGGCCGCGCCAGTAGTTATTGTAAAGAAAAAGGATGGTAGCACTCATTTTTGTGTCGACTATAGGCAGCTTAACGACGTCACTAACAAAAATAGTTACCCGCTTCCACGCATCGACGACAATGAAGGCCAAAACCTTCATTCACTGGCTCGCTGTCGAACGTTTCCTGAAAAGAGGTATACGAAGATGGTACGCATAAGTCACTTTTTTCAAAATATTGTCAACGTGAGCACTAAAGGTAGCTTTCCTGTTGGATACTACCCCCAAGTACTTCGTTTGCCTAGAGCAGTGCACCATCTGCCCATTCAGTTTAACCCTGGAGTCACAGATGCCTCTTGCACGACGACCAACGTTTTTGTGAGGGTCCGTGAGCGCAATTAATTCACTTTTCTTTGCATTTACATTGATTCCCCATTTCCGATAATATGTAGTAAGAGATTCCAGATATCTTTTGAGCCGCATCCTAGCAAAGCGGAAATTGTGCTCTGATCACCACACTAACAAGTCGTCAGCGAAGCGGTTCACCTGGATTCCGGGCTAATATTCATCTCTTACGCCCAGGACGTCAGAGGTGAATATGTTGAAAAGATATGGGCCTAATATAGACCCCTGTGAGACCCCCGAGTCAATACGAGTTTGAACTAGCTCCAACAGCCACCGCAAAGGCAGTTCGTTCCTTCATGAAGCTGCCTATAATTTTCACAATATGGGCCGGAAAGTCAAGATTTATCATTTTGTAGAGAAGCCTATTGATCCATACAGAGTCAAAGGCTTTCTCTACAACAAGCTTATTGTTGCGCCAGCTTCTCGTTATATCGGGTTGGAATGTGGTCATAGTATCCACCGTGGAGTGAGCTTTTTTGAAACCAAATTGTCTTTCCGGGACAATTTTTACCCCGGCAGAGAATTGTAGGATGCCTTCAAGTATTAGCCTTTCAAGAAGGTTACCAATGTTTGAAAGCAGCAAAAGCGGACGAGTATCGTCTACGTCAGTACTGCCCGACTTCTTAGGTATTGCGAATATTTTTGCCAATTTCCATTGCTGAGGGAAGTAGCAAATGTTGATGCAGTTATTCAGAATGATCGTGAGGAAAACACAGAAAACACGGGGAAGCCTTTTAAGCGTATAATTGTAGATTCCATCAGCCCCCGCTGATTTTTTGGAATTTTGCTCCAGTGCCAACAAAGTGAGCCTCTCAGGGCTGACCAACAGACCATGGCCAGTAGGTGCGTCAGAGAACCGAGTCAAGCATAGTTGATCATTGTCCCTGTCGAAATTTGTTGTGGCGCTGCTCACTAACGAAGTAATGCAAGAGTCCTCACTTACTTTCTCTCCTTGAAGAACTTTCGCAAAATTTTTTGCGATAGAGTCAGCGATGGCTTTGTCATCCATGAGGATGGATCCATCATAAGTGAAGACCCCGGGCAGCCTTTTTATGCCCGTTATCTTATTGATGTGAGGAAGGGACCTGGTTTGATGCTTTCCAGGGCCTGCTCAAATCGCTCGTTAGCAAAACCGTGGTTCTCCTTGAGATCATTCGGTTTAGATACATAATCACTAGGTGAACACGTTCATACTCCCAGTTGACCGTATTTAAATTGCGGTGGTAGATTCTTGCCAGTAGCTTTCTAAGCCTACTACGTCTACGATGAAGCTCCAAGATTTCTTCCGGTAAATCTCGATAAAAGTAATTTGTCGAAGATTTCTTAATGGAGATCTTTGAGATTACCGTATCCAGGGTCGAATTTATACATGCGATTCCTTCATCGATTTCAGGAATAGAAAGATTTTTCAATATTTTCAAGATTTTTTGGTACATGACAATGACGTCATTATGAAAAAAATTAAATACGCTGGGCCATATGTATGAGAGCCATGGTTTAAAGCGTGATGGCCTGATGAAACTTAGTACATACGCCGAAACCACCTTCTACCATTTTTCTTCTCTAATAATTTTTCAGAACTCAATTAAAGTAGCTACATACAAACAATTTCCATAGGTTACAAACAAGTGACCTACAGGAAAAAATTAACCTGAATATATTGTAGTTGCAAAAAAATATTCAGTTTGAATAAGTATAATAAATTGAAATGATTCGCTGACCTTTAGCGTGATGGTCGCCATCATCCGTGTGTGTCTATAATGTAATGGCTTGAAGAGAATTTTCAGTACACAAGATGAAACCACATTTTTCTACCAATTTTTCTGCACTAATTTTTCAAAAAAAAATACAGATATATGTCGTATATATATATATATATATATATATATATATATATATATATATATATATATATATATATATATATATATATATATATATATATATATATATATTTCAAAAGCTACCTACAAATATGTTCATAAGTATTGTAATTTGCAGCTATCAGAGTTATCCGAATCAAGATCTATGCACTAGTGCGTTGCAACTAAAGCTCAACGTAGAGCACATAAACGTATAGATTTACATTAAGTTGATATTAAAAGGGTTTATCGATCAATAAAATATTTCAGCACAGATATAAAAGGAAGTTTGAATGAAATAAGTAAACAAAAATTGTTTCAGAAACTAAGAACCTTCAATTTATTAATGTGCTACATCATTCATCAGTTTTCTATTTCCATTTCAACCAAAAACGTTTTCAACATTTTCATAATGTCCATGTAATCGTAATGACTTTAAACACATCTATAACCGCTTGTTCTAAAAAAAATAATAAATACAAGGTACATTTAAATTAGCAATTTACATTTTTTTACATAATCGTCAATTGACATTGGCAAGAAATACATTGCACATTTTGTTCCTAGTTATAAGACTTATAGAATTGCTTACCATATCAGGTGGCGCCTTGTCCACGGTCAATCATGCACGAAACAGCTAAATTCATTGAACAGTTTATTTTTGTTATTGCATTAAATGTTACGAAGCGTAGTTAAATATACAAGCGCTTAAACAAACTAAAGATGATTCCAAGTTTTTTGTTTTATTCAAAGTTAATAATCAGGTCATTTTGCGTTTACTTAAATCTCCAGTCGATAACCTTCTAATTTTAATTGAAATTGTATGTTCTTTTTATTGTGTATGTGATAAACGTAAAATGATTAACAATAACGGTCCTTTTAATTATGACAGAAATTCAATAAACGATTGTACTTAATAACCGTAACATCTATTTATGGTCAGTATTTTATTCCCTAAACATGTTTCAATGCATTCAAATTAAAAGCGTCTGTTTAGTGCCTCATAAGAATTAACAAGCAAATCTTGGAAAATGTTCTTGCGACTCATCCTTATTGGGGTGATAACTTAATTAAAGATACGAGTATTTAGGTAGTGAATTTCTTATATCATGAGGAATAGAAAGAAATACATATTTCATTTAATCCATGGAATTTGGTTAAGAGTTTTACACAAGGCAGCAAGGCATAAGTAATAATGTAAATGTGTTATATGTATATGTGTAGTTTCAGGATTACGCTGATAACGTACGCACAATATTTATCTAATTGTAGGTACTATTAAGTACATATATAATTATGATTATCTTAATAATGCATATGTTTCGTAATTTGTCTTTCTATAAACTCTCGATAGATTTACATTCACTAGAGTATTTTTCAATTTATAACTAATCATTTATGATCAGAATGGAAACAGAAGCAGCGCCCATTTAGTAGGTTATAAATTTACTTTTACACTGTTCTTGTATATATTGGTTTGTTGCATTTTCACGGAATATACCCTCTGTAATATGAAAGGATGCAGAGGATTAATTTACTTAAAAAGTTACGTTATCATATAATCAAGAGATTTTTCATTGCTGTTAAATTTAACTGCTTCGTTAAATTAAATATAAAGAGATAGCCTTTGTTTGTTTTGAAAGCAAAACAACAGCATAAACGATCAGCGGAATAAATATTAAATAATAGCTTGTACTATATTCCGAATCGAATGCAAAGCGAATTTAACTAGATTTTTGTTAACGGTATAAATTAATTAAATTTACAATCAACAAGAACCAACCGTTTATCGGTTTCACAAGCTCTATAACGTTCAATTGAATTGCTTCGCTTGACTTCTAAGTTACAGCTTGATATGTGCATCCTAATCCAAATAGCACATATAGCACCTGCAATGCATTCACTGTGATACAAACTGTAAAATTGAAATCTAACTATAAGCAATCTAAGGAAGTATTAACGTGGCTTGTTTCAATCCGAAAAATAGACATATAACTTGGGCTTTCCACCCTTAATCTTTTTCAATTATAACTAATGATTATAAAGAGCTTTATGCGTTTGATTCTTTTAAGTCTTGTAAGCGTGCCAGTTGGTGCGGAGCTAATTCTTCAGGTATACTAGCTCTCCCACCCACAACTTGTTTAGGAGAATCGGTCTCAGCACCGAACGCATCGTCAAAATTGGCCTCGAAATTCACTTCAAAATGGTTTTCATCTGCTTGTGCTGTTTCTTCTGCGGCTGAATCTAAATCGCGAGTGCTTGCTGTAGTTTCCTCAACAGGTTGAGGTAGAGGCTGTCCTGGAACTGCTATAGTTACTTCTGCACATTGCTCGCCATCCGGCGAAGCGACCTTATCATCCGTCTTTGCATGAGTTTTGTCTGCTTTTGCATCGGCAGACTGAGAAGATGCTGCTTGACTAGACTGTGATTGGTCAGATTCGCCAGCAGAGGTTGATGCGGCAGTTTGAGTTTTAGGCGGGAAAGATTTATCACCATCATCAACCATTGGTGTAGCTGCTGTTACGATAATTTGAGCCATTCCTCCTATTCCAAGCGTCATTTGAGATTTGCTGGAATCGGATTCGGTTGGTTGGCATGGAGTTTCCGGTGCCTATAATAAAAAAGACTTAAATGTAATATACATTTTAATTCAACTATAAATTCACAGAATTACAAATCAGATTAGTATTAGCGATAAAAAATATGTCGAAAGATAAATGATTATTCACAGTTCAAAATAAAAGTTTAATTTTTCGTATTTTCTATGAATTAACTCCCGAAGCGAATGTATAGTAAAATGTTATTTTTTCACTTCATTTATATTCTTTCATTATATATCAAGATCAGGAGAAAACTCGACATAAATTAAATGCATCAACTCTATGATCGTTGGTTTGGTCGTTTGAATTTGCGTATACTGTATCCTAATTTTCCTGTAGGCACATTATTGCCTCACAGTATTGCTTTCTTAAGTTAAACCCAATAACCAAATATTAGTTACACTTATTCATATTTTATCAAGTGTCTTATGGTGTTCACAGCATTTATAAATAATACCTGTTCATCTATTTCTTCTTGGACAAGTACTAATTGCAAGCATGAAAAAACATAAATTTCACATCAATTATCATACTATACATGCACTAAAATTTACCTGGTGGTGGCATCTGTGGAACATTATCGAAATGACTTTCAGCTTCTGAAAGTGTTTTTATTGAAATATTAAAAATTTTTAATTTTATAATTATCAAACCTTGCAAATCATGCAAATCTTGTAGTTTTTCACTCAAGGAATCTGCATATTCGGCGGGTAAAGCTGGAGGTGCTGGAAGGGATAGGCCAGGTGGAAGCTGTGCAAGTGGTGACTCAGCACCTTCTTCCGTCAAAGGTTCACCATTCTCATCGCACTCCTCCACAACAAGTGACGGGAAATTGCCAACTTTACCATCCAACTCACCCTCCCACCAGCCATCATCAACACCATGTGCACTTTTTGTTATGATCTTGATAATTTGTCCTTCTTCGAAAGTCAATTCGTCTTCAGCAGTAGCATCATAGTCGTATAACGCTATACAATATTCTTGAGTGGATTTCTTTTTACCAGGAGCCATGATAACCGAGACTTGGTCTGGTGATTGTACTGAATCTTGCGTTTGATCCTCATTGTCAACTGTATAGTCCACTGATGAAAAGGAAATTTGAGTTTGCAATTGGTTTTGTCCAGTCTCAGTCACCGAATCCTGTTCCACGTCCAAATAATTATGAGGAACATAGCCTTCTTCTCCTTTATAATTCCGAGCTCTTAACCAGCCATCACCATCACCTTCTCCAATGACTTCTAACTGCTCGTTTTCGACGATGGAGAGTTCATCGGGATTTTGAGCCTGATCGCGGAAGGCAATATAGCAAAGAGAATTGTTATTTCAATATAAAATTACCGTGTAGCTATAGATGGCAGTGCACTTAAAAATTGGATCTTTCTGTGTGGTGGTCACCTCAGGAACTGCAGTATCTTCAGTGCTCCAATCAACTTCAGTTGGATCCTCCCACCCTGCTGTAAGTTGTTCAATTGTCTGTCGTTCTTGTTCAACTTCATATTGAGAAACATGAAACATACGAAAAATTGAAGAATATATACTAAAATTATCTGAAATGAAACTATAACATTTACCGTCTACATCACCATCTTGTGACAACTGGTCTTTATTTTGATCTTTATCTTCTTGTTGTGGCATAGGAGCAGCCGATTGTGTTTCTTGTTCAGCGTTATCACTATCATAGAATGAATCGGAGCTCGGATTTTCCTGTTGTAGAATATGAAAATTAGGCATGAATATTAATCCTAGTGTTCGCTTGGAAAAATAATATCAGTATGTTTTATGTGAAGTAATATTAAAAGTTAGTAATGGTGATGGCACTTGGTACTTGAATATTTTAAGTCCTGGACTTGAACATTGGATTCCACCTACACAAGTTTAAACTTTGAACATATTCTTCTCACCAACATAATTGAAGAAATAGGGGTAGTGTAAGTCTATTAAGATATTGAAGAGGATTTTGGACATTTTCCAATTAAATTAAGGTAAAACTGATTGCTTTTCAATTTGGCTCTGGAGTACGTCATACATCATACATGTCGATACATCAGGTACATTACTATAGCAGTAGTAGTAGTATGCGGACGACATAAATATTTTGTCACGGTCATTAACGACTGCCAAAGAACTTTTCCTGAAACTCGACAACGAAGCAAAACTAGTAGGATTACAAATCAATGAAAATAAAACAAAGCTCATAACGCAGTCGAGGAAAAATACCTCAACTACACAAAATATAACACTTGGCAAATACAGTATCGAAAATATGAGCAAATGTGTGTATTTAGGCGCCCAAATAACGAGAGCCACTAATGAAGGAGACGAAACAAAGCTCCAAGCATACAAATCTGTGATAAGACCTGTGCTATGCTATGGGTGTGAAACATGAAACATAGACCCTAACCCAAGCATCTGCAAATATATTGTACGCCTTTGAGCCCCAGGTCCTGAGGCAAATAATCGGAGCGAAGCTAGACGGGGACCAATGGCGAACTCGATACAACCATGAGCTGTATGAAATTTTTGACGAACCAGAGGTCTCAACGATTGTATGACTGCGCAAGCTGCAATAGGATGGCCACATGAATCGTATGGACGAACAACGGATACACAAAAAGGTATTCGTTGGGAGAACTGAATGCCGGAGACCAGTGGGGAAACCGAGGAAATGCTGGTCTGACTCGGTCGATGAAGACAGTTCGTCACTGCACGGATTTCAAAATTAGGACGCGGTCGATAGACCGAGACAGTTGGAGGTGCTATTTGCAGGAAACAAGGGGCTGTAGTGCTAATAAGAAGAAGAAGAAGAAAACTGATCCAATTTAATTGGTATTTATTTAAATCATCTTAAATTTTTTCTTTTGGCGATGCTGTCACATATCTTCAATAAATACGGTTACTGTGAATGCAAAACAGCCGAGCTTAGTTGATTAGCTTCAGTTAACCACAGGGCATACTTCCTTGTTAGTTAACTGTTGCGAACCCACTATTAGGACCTCTCGTTACAATGCAAAGCGCACTACAAAGAATTTTGTACGCATGCTAAAATTTCCAAGCATTGTAATCCAATCTTCAAGGTCTTGCTGACTTTGCTGGAGAGTTATAAGTATTTCTTCAGTGCATGGGAGCCTGCTCTCGCGAAAGAACACACCCTGCAAAATCTAAAGCAAGGCTTCTGATAGGGGAATCGAGATATGCATCCCAAGATATAAAGCAGGGAATGCTTTATTAAATAATGCTTATCGTAGGAAGCCCAGAGGTGGAAGAAACCTTCCAAGAACGGGCGAAGGAGAAAAGGCCTATAAATATATCAAGAGTATATAAACCTCTACACAAGTACTCATGCCATATGATCCCGCGCTCCCTCTCATCATAGCGTTCTTTCACACCTAATCAGCAATGGACAAGAAAGACCTATCGCCTACGCAAAACCCACGATGAACCCTACAGAACAACGCTACCCCCAGATCGACAAAGAAGCCTTGGCTATCGTTTGGGCTGTACAAAAATTCTTCCTGTACCTTTACGCTCGCCATTGGAATCTCAGCCACTCTAGCAGATTTTTCATCCTGAAAAATCCCTAACAGTGTTGTGAATCAGCAGAATGGCAATTTTCTCTGAAACTTTGACTATGAGGTGACATTCAAAACAACGAGAGCAAGCACAAATGCAGTCTATTGTCCACCAGCAAGCAGTGCTTATGACATCCACTCTCTTACAAGAAAAGAAGAAGAGATAGAATTTGATCAGTTCAATTTTTTATCATAAACCAAATCCAATAACTGCCAATTAGAACTGAACCGGTAGGCCAACAAACAAGAAAAGATCCTGAACTTGGAAATATCGTCAACCTTCTCGAGACGGGTATACTTGACACATGCAGCCTACAAAGCCCCCGAAATGTACTATAAACATACTTTCAATTGTCTCATATTTGAGCACCGAGTAGTAATTCCAAACTCCGTGCGCAACTCCATCTTGAAAGACCTTCATACCGCCCACCGGAGGATTGTGAAGATGAAAGTACTTACACGCTCTTTTGTTTTCTGGTCTGGTATGGATGCAGATATTGAGAAAATTGCACAAGAGTGCAAAGAGTGCGCCAAGCACGTTCATACTCAACCCGCTTTAAAGGGTCACCACTGAGAAGTTCCAAGGGGACCGTGGGAGCGCATCTACATAGATTACTCTGGACCACTTGCTGGGGCAATGCTGCTGACCGTGGTCGATGCGTAGATTACATGAGTAGAAGTCATGGTCACCGACTCAATGATAACCAGTGCCACCATCTCAATACTGGATGAACCGTTCGCTGCCTATGGGATTTCTGTCACCCTGGTATTAGACAATGGGACAAACTTCACGTGATATGAATTCAAAACTTGCCTCCAGACAATCAGCCTCAAATTCCACAAACTTACAGCCTCGTGCGATCCCGCACTCAGAGATAGAAATATGCTGAAGTATTCCGTAGTTTCCTCGGCAATTTGTTCTTAGCAGAGAATCAGGAACCCATATTATACCGCGAGGCAATACAAGATAAAACAGGGCGCATTGGAAAAGGGCAATCGACGAGGAGTTCGACTCACTGATGCAGGACAATGCTTGGGATCTGGGTGACCTGAATGCTCCGCATATATCATGGTTGAACGAATCCAAGAGGTGTATTCCTGAAATCTAGGATAACAGATAAGCAAATTGAATACAGGTGCAATCTATATGGGACGGAGCTCCGAGGACAAATTCATGTTTGGACCACTGCATTGCTGATACAAGACTTGAATTAAGCTTTAATAGTCCTCAACAGACACTGCAAGTGCTTCCTTACGAAACTGACCATAACACAATCATGATGGAAATCAATCATTTTCCTCATTCCAGTTCAAAATGAAAATCATCGGTTGAATTACAAAAAAAACGGATTGGGAAAAGTTTCAAAAGAATTTTAATCGGGATTATCAAGAGCAAAGTCCTCCTTCTGATGATGGCAGTGCTTGCTTAATGGTTTCTCATAACAGGAATCTAACTAACGATGAAAAAGATCTCTATTTGTCGAAGTTAGAGAAGCTGATGTTGGACACGATTAAGAAAGTAGTTCCTAAGATTAAACATCGAAACAATATAGAAGGGTATGAAACACCAACCATTGCAAAGTTAAAAAGATTGAAAAGCCTTCTAATCACAGGGGGTCAACAATATTTATCAGCGATTTTTGGACCATAACCATCCTTCGTTAGCTTTGTTGAAATTATACCTGAAGAAGGTCCAAAATTTAATGCGTTCATATTTCAGGGATGAAATTGAGGGGTAATAGCTCACAGGACCTCGATGGCGTTTTCACGAAAGTGAAAAGCTTATTGCGTTAGAAGTCTCAAGTGATAGTATCGAATCTTCGAGTCGCGAGTGATGAGATAAATCTTCTCGATAGGGTTGGTATCGAAATTGGTAGTACGACTCCGGATAGAAATAAAAACAAGATTATATAGTATGTGATGTATTGCAGAAACTTACCCTGATTGGAACACATTTTGAACTGGTTCATCTATCAAACCCTGTGGCCTGGTCGTAAACAGGATTGCAACCTATTTCAAAGGTCAGGTTAGCTGAACCCTGTCTGAGGTCTACATGGTCCAACATTCTACCCGTGCTCACTTTGTATACGATACACCTTTTTTCAATGTATGTGTATCACTGAGTCCATTTCATTGTCAGCCGTCGACAATTGAACACAAATAACATACATTGGATGTGCGTCCTAACCGGTTTCATCCTGAAACCAAGAATGCGTTTCCAATCTGAGATCTTTCCTCTTGAGATATCGATAGATAAATTATTGCCTTGTGACTTAAGAAATATTTGGAGGCACCTCAGATAGGTACGCACGCATTTGTTGTAGTACGTGCGGCCAGGACGTCAGAAAATTTTCAGAACTCATGTGTTTTGTTTTCTTCCTCTCGACGTTGCGTCCTTCCCGTCTAAAAAACTAGATTTACCTACTTAAGGACGGCAACAAGCTGAAGCGTATTACATCGCCCATTGACTGTATATGGACACACAAATTGAAGCGAGATTTAAACGGCCACATTAAGTGGCACAAGGCGAGACTAGTCGCGCAGGGATTTAAGCAAACAGAGGGCATCGACTATCGATTCGTGTTATACTCGTTATAGTTGCGTATGAGTTTATGTGGATAAGGCAGTTTGACGTAAAAACTGTGAGGCCGATGAATTGATCCTCATACACCAAGTGGCATGTACGAGGAGAGTCCAGCAAAGATTCAGAGTAGAAAAAGCCAATCCTGTAACCATCCACGTAGATCCAAACCAGAAATTATTCCACTGGACATGTAGGAGACCCAGAAGACGTCACCACGATACCATATCACGATGCAATAGGAGGACTGATCTATTTATCGATAGTAATAGCACCTGATAAAACATTCGCAGTGAATTGGGCAAGCAGGTACCTCAAGAACTCGATAACAGCTCACTAGAAAGCCATCAATCGAATACTGAAGTACTTGAAAGGCACAGTAAATCACGGACTTCGATTCAAAAGGGACTGAAAGAAGGAGGTGCTTGCATACAGCAGCGTGGATTACGCAGAATATCTGCAAACAAGACGATTTACGACGGGATACCTCAAATTGACATCAGCGACAATATCCTTCGTTCTAAATCGTAGAATACATATGGTTACGTGTCAAGTATTCAAGGAAATTCCCTGGATGAAGACTTTGGTAAAGAAGTTGCTGAACGTTAAGGATGTCCCGATGGCGCTGTTCATGGGAATCAGAGTGCGTCAAACACGTAGACGTCAGACTTCGTTTGATACAAGAGAAAGATAGCAGCAAAACGTAAACGGGAGTGTCGGAATAATTTCATATTTAATTGAGATTGGTATTCCTGGCTTCCTTTGTTAGACACCCTAGGCGATATAAATGTCAGTCAATTCTTCTTTGTAATCAATATGTATAAGCCGTATTTAATCTCAAAAAATATAAATCTACTTACTTCTCGTACATCGTTCTAACAGATGCATCCAAAACCGATTACAATAGGAATTTAAAAAATTCCTATTGGCAAAATCATAAAAAGGAATAGATTAGAAGAAAATGCTTGGAATAAAAAGCTTGTCAATTTCAAAGATTGCAAAACCATTGTATTTTTAGAATCTCATAAGGCTGAAGGCTCTGAGACTTCCACAAAATCAGTATAGGGCACTAATAACTATCTGGAATCATTTCGAAACATAAATATATAATCAGTTGGCTTTTTATACAAAAGACAGACCACCCACAAATTTATACCGGAAAAAACGTTAAACTTCCCACTACATGAGTGGGTACACTTCACATCATTCGTTTGACAAAAATTAACCATCACCTTTTAAAGCCACAACTTTGATAATTTACACAACCATCATTTCAGAAACATGACCCTAAATGCTCATCCCTCTTTTCAATAACACATCCGCGGTAGGAGAATTTCACTACATTACATATATTTGTAACAATCATCAACCATCCTAAGGAAACCCAGATACCATTACCATTTTTTGTACAAAAATAATTTGAATTGTTCCATTTTTCGGGTGTCCATAATTGATTGGATGTTAGGTAGTCAAGTCAGCGGGAAATGCTTATACTACTTATTTTAAAACGATAACCAACAAACGTAAGCAATTTGGCAACACCGCACACCCAATCTCAACTATAAGTCGTCATCGATATCAACACCAACAAAAGAAGAACACTCGTCATTCATCATAGCGCGAACACAGAAGCCGGTCACACAACTAATCAAGTCGTCGTTTATTCACTCGCAGATGCCGGGCGAAAAATAATGCTATTAATTTTACAAGTTTTTGTTCAATTGCTTAGTCGCGAGCCAATCAATAAATTATGAAATAATTGATTAAGTTGCATTTAGTTCACGTGTTTCAATTAAGGAAAACTGCAAGCGGTTAAACAGTGTGCAATAAAAGAATCACAATGTCAATAATATTAATACAGCCCATTTTTCTCAAAAATATTGAAAGGCACAAACACTAACAATAAAATCTCAATGCCAAGGTTCGGTTTTGGACTGTTGTAGGGTGGATTATTATTATTATTTGTAAGAGCGATAGGAGGTAGTATCCTTGATTGATTAATGTTTCCTGTTCCTGAAATTCCAGCTTCATTATTGTTGGAAATCACGAATACTATTCAAACTACGAGCTCTATTGTAGAAAACGTGAACATGTAAATGGGTAAATGAAGCTTCGTTTTTTTTTATACTTACAACATGTAGGAATGATTAAGATAGTCAAATAAAGTATATGGGGGAACATTTTTGACAAACCCTTTTTGCAAAACCCCAAAAGCGACCGTTTTTTAGTAAAAAAAAACCGATTCATTATGTTTTTTTTCTTTACTATGACCTAGTGTGTTTTCCATCGATTCGAACACGAAAGATGCCCAAACAGTAAGGCATAAAAATTGGCTATGTTGTAGTAAAGAATAAAAAATGCAATCACGGTTAAATTACTGTTAATATAAATTTTAACAAAAAAAACCGAGAATTTTATTTATTTCGTTGCTTTAACATAGGTCGGTTTCATGTCATTTTTTGACTATGCCGACCGATTGTTTGTAAAACACGTTTCAACTTATTTAAGCAATCTATCTTCAGTTTCTCAAACTAGCCGATACACATTTAAAAAAGGAAGTACCAACGGTGTTGAAAGATAAAAAAAATCAATAATCAATAGCGAATCTACGGAGTCAGTCAAATTTAAATTAGGTTGAAAAAGTCTAAAAATAGAATATACTTAAGACTTACCCCTTGTCCTGACGCATCTGTCCTCATCGATATTGAACTAGCTGATCGGGTTAGTTCATGCACACCCAGCGACTCTGCTTCCTGTACCCATTCGTCAACATTGATTCCACCAGCACGCAAACATTCCAAACAAGCTTCAGCTCGAGCCTTTTCCGTTTCTGACTTCCTAATAAGCTCCCTAAATTCTTCAATTTTTGTATCCAAATCTGGTCCATTTGGATCACTTGGATCTGTTTTCTGTCCAGAATCACGCATCGAAACACAAATTGCCAGTTTTCGAGCATTCTCGCGAACAGAGTTATTTTCACGCACAACTCTCGCTGCCAGAACCTTTGCCTCTCGGGAAAGTGTTTCTGCGGCTGATTCATGTTCAGCTGTAATTTTACTGACAGGATCATTATCACATGGTTCATAATCATATTGAATATGTTGCTTCAGAACGGGATAAAAAAGATAGCAGCATTGTAAATTGTACTCCCTGGTTAATTGCTGAGCTTGATCGCGGATTTTTCCGAAGGAGTTTTGAGTTGCAGAGCATGTTAGGAGTTCTGTGCGTCCCATTAGGGTCAAATATTCTGCCACTCGCTCAAACACATAGTTTTCCATACCAGTCATCGAAGTCTGCAAATCAACGGTAAAGTAACGATTTTGGTGCGCATTTGCTGATGCTAAGCTAAGAAGGTAGTCGTTCCTAGCTCCAGTTGATTTCTCTTCTAATTGTTCTTTGCGTGTTGTTACTCGCGCACTGTTCTTTTGTAAAGAGGTAATGGACTGAAAGAACGAGCCTTTCTTCTTCTTCAACTTCTCTTCAATGTCACGGGCCTTGTCTCTGACATCGTGAGCGCAGTGCTCTTCGTCAAAGTATTGTTTTTTCGTCTTATCTACTTCGCTAACCGTCACTTGCAGTTCTTTTTGAATGTTGGCGAGTTGGTTTATGCACTTTTTACTTATCTGAAGCTTATAGTCTCGTAAAACTTTGGCTTCATCCGCTATTTGCTGTTGAAATACTTCAATGGCTGCAAGTCGAGCTCTCGCAAGTTTCTCGTTTTCCTCCAGCACAGTTCGCCAAACACTCCACATGTTCCTGAGTAGACAACAATATTATAGAACATGATTGCAACTTTATTACTGAATAAACTTACCACCTCTCTTCCATCCCATCCACTTTAATATCCGGTATGTTCGGGATCTTCTTATTCAGATAAGCCGACGATATCTTAAGTAGTGCCTCGCTGTACGACTTTTCAATAGCCGAACGCTTGATGGTGAATTGGCGAATGTCCTCGAGTAAATCACACTCATGTTGGTTCTTGAGCTGTAGCTTGGCAAGTTGTTCAGTGTGAAGATTCTTCAGGAACTTCACGTAGTTCCCCTGCAAAAAAGAGTTTGCATTCAATGTATTCGATAGTTATCTCAAAGCAAATCTGATTGCAATTATAGAGCAGCCATGCATTCAATACTCTCATGCCCAGCTGCCTCCCTTTCGTGATTGTCATTGCCAACAGTGTGTGATCGATTGATGACTTCCCGAAATGCGATACTTAACAAAGTGCTAATCAAGTGCAAATGATCAATCGATTCAATACTCACTTTTCGCGGTGGTGGCTGCATGGTGTCTAGCGCTCTAAACTATGCCAAATTTTGAGTGAATTCCAATTGGAACTGATAGCGAAATTATGTAATGGAATGAAATGTAGCAAGCAATAGCAGTCCGTATAGCAATGCAGCAGCAAATCACAAACCGCCCCCGAGTCTGAGTCGACGGTGATTATTTGTTGCAGTTGTAAGGCTGTCGCGCAACAACTATGAATAAAATGGAACTTGAATTAGCATCGTTCGTCTCTAAGCACTAATAATACCGAAACAGGCTTAAATATTTAAGAAGAAAACACGAAACAAACACTTTTCTTAGACATCCCTCATCCACCCCAGTTCCAGCCAAAAGTTCTGTTATCGATTCTTTTTCACATTGAGAACTTGGAGCTCGTTCGCCGCTGTCTTCCTGCTCTTGCTAACAATACGTAGGTATTTGAAGGGTTGTTGTTGCGCAGTGAAAGAAACCGTTTGTGTGATGTCGCTTGGAGCGCGCTCATGTCGGTGCCATGCTCCCCCTTTAGAGAATATCATGTCCAATTGACAACAACAAGCGAACATTACGAGTATAATAATGGGAAAAGGATATTTTACCACTCATTTGATGTTTGAAATAAATTCACAGATATTTCAAATCTGAAAATTAAAACTATAAGCAATTCAACATAAAGTTTTAAACATTCTGCATGAAAAATTACTTTTCAGGGATCCCTTAAATTTCACTACCCAACTAGTTTTAGTGTGGATTGAATGAACATATCGAATTTGTGTTGAAATTTAATGTATCTCACTTCGATGCCAGATAAAAAATAACGTGATTTTTAAAAGAAGGGGAGGAAAAGGAAGCGAAGTAAAGTTTTTGGGAATTCTATCTTCTTTACAGGGACTTTCTGGTCCGATAATTATTAATGAACTTGATACTGAAAATCTTATGAACTTTAATTCTCCTACTTCTAGTATTTGTCAAAAATAGTATGAGAAACTTACATTTCTGAAGCACTTTTTCATATATTTTTGATTGAATAATCGTGGTCGGCATGAATTTAATAATAATTAATGAATAATAAAAATACGTTGAAAACAAGAACATAGCCGAAAATGGAGGAAAACTATTCTAACATTTCGCGATTATAGAGAATTTGCCGAAAAATTACTGAGTACTATTGTTAACATCAGATGACAATTCTATATTTCTGCATATATTAGATATGTGTTATTGTATGTATGACGAGAAGAGTGGTTTTTGTATCTGATAAATGGCTCTTCACATATCTTAATATATCCTTTTTAGACACGGGGTCGTCATTTTTTAGGGTTTTGCAAAAAAGAAATGGATAAATGCCCTACTAAAATGGATACTGACTGTCTGCCCGTGCATGTGTCAAGCAGTTTTTCTAAGGAACTATGGAATGAAATTTTGTAGAAAGCTCAGAAGTGATGGTTTTGTTATCTAAAAAAAGTTCAAAGCATTTGATGGAGAGTCTCTCCATAAAAGGATGTAGCACTAAGCCGTTTTTCCCCTGAATATTGCGAAGGGGGGATTAAATAAGAGGTGCTAAGGAGATACTTTACTATCAAGTCTTAAAAGCGCATATCTATGTCGAGCGGGGCTGGGAAAGGCAAAGATTACGAAAAAATTGGGTCGCCTGTAATGATTTTAAAGTCCGAACGAGGAACCGACCTCTCATCGGTTCTAGACGTTAAGTCTGAGTAATGCCAACGGATGGTACCAACCGGTCAACCAATCCGTGCACCGTAATCCATTTTCGCGATGGCTGCTTGTCGGCCAGCTAGATCGGTGTGGGAGTAGTGGTCGCCACCCAAGAACTGCTTCTCAACGCATATAAGGCGCAATTGTGCATATATACATGTACACAATTAAGAAAAGATAAGGTGTGCATAATTTAAATACCTCAGGGCTGTGGTCGAACAAAATTTTCGCAGTTCAATGACATATTCTGAGACTGTTCCAGTTGAAATAGGCTGTGAAACGTGCTTTGCAGATTTAGTGGAAAAGCTTTTAAGTCATTTTGAGCTGTTATGTGCGCATTAGCGAACTCCCTCAACATCAACGGGAAGTGTGTGCGCGGATACAAGCATCAGCAATCATCTCGATCCCAGCAACATCAACCCCTACATTCTGCCCTCGTCTTTGCACCATCAGCAGCCCCAATCTCTCCCAGTGGGAGTGGCGTCTATTTAACAGCACGCCACCAGCACCCAGCTTTATGGAGTAGCAGTGAATTAGCAATCTTCGAGAACTCATCACTGTTAGATCTGCATAGCTTAAATCGACATGAACCTACTGTTGATGATACTCGGAATTCACGCACATCCTAAATGGTAAATCGCGAGATATTGATAATCTCGACAGTGATACAGTTCGGAGTTGGAACATTTAATGACAAATAAGGAAAAAATCACTTGGCATATTAATTTAATGAAAGGTTAAACAAAAAAGTATAGTTATTACATTACGGTTCTGTATTATAATCATATTTTACGGCCACAGCCTTCTGATCGTTTGCGATAAATCGTCATATTTATTTCCCTACTAAATTTTATCCAAATATTTAAAATTTTCTTAGTTAAATGCCAAGGATGATAATATGCACTATCTACCTAAAGTTAATTAAAAATCATAAAAACAGTCAAAAATGTAAGCCTAACACACCAGGTGAATTGGGAGTCAATCACCTATAAGTTTGAGTGAAGTAATATGTACTCCATATTTTATTTCTCTTCTTCTTTTCTTGATTGTTTTTTTTTAAATAATAAGCCTTATTGGGTATTTATGAGTTATGCACACCTCATATTTAAAAAAAAATTTATTGAATTTTGGAACTGAAAGAACCTTTACTCAAACTACATTGACATATCCAATCAGTCAAGCACTTCATTTGGAGTACATGATAGTTTAAGGGCTCTTGCCTCTTTAGAGTATCTTAAAAATTACAAAATATACATACGCAAAGCAAAATTAACAAAAATGAAAGTAATTAAATAAGAATGAAGACATGTATATGAGCTCACATGAAATGATTTCCTACATTGAACGAGGCTGTTCAAAGAACTTAGTTGCTAAATATTACAATCCATTTAAAAATTAAAATATTTTATATTATATACATAATGCATTGATAATTATACACTATTATTGTTTATATAAGATTGTAAATAATTTTTAGTAGAAACCGTTAAAGAATTTGCTCGATTAATTATAAATTGAACAAGTCACAAATTCAATATTGAGATGAAAATAGTTATGCGCTTTATAATATAAATTAAACTTATTAGTTTAGAACAAAAAAAAAAATATAATACAAAATTAAACAATTACAATAAATCGTAGAAAATAGAATGCTAGAACCTGTGCGTATAAATAGAAGACGACTGATCTGATGAAATAACACAAATAATGAAAAGCATCGCGACAGAAATAAACAAAAATATTATGAATTACTAAACTAAAAACGACTTTCCTTTCCAGTGGTCCGCGGTACCTTTGTTGATTTTGGTGTTTCTTTAGCGTAGTTTTTTTCGGATTTACGTTAACGTAGTATATTTTTCGGTACTGCGTCGGTAAAATTTGGGAACGCGAAACGGGAATTAAATTTTTGTACTTTACTGGATTGATGAAGAAATACGGAGTAACGTAAAATAGGTTTCTTCTCCGTATGATTGTGTTTGACGCGTTTGAAACGGGCGATTAATGGTGGCTGAAAAATTGTAAATGAGCGTAATCCATTTGAAGACCCGCGACCGAAATCCTCTCCGATCTAGCTGGCCGACAAGCAGCCACCGCGAAAATGGATTACGGTGCACGCATTGGTTGACCGGTTGGTACCATCCGTTGGCATTACTCAGGCTTAACGTCTAGAACCGATGAGAGGTCGGTTCCTCGTTCGGATTAAGACTTAAAAAACACTACACGCCCTCTCGTGATTGAACATATATGGAAAAACCTGAAAAAGTAGATAAGTAGATATTTATGTGTACTAGGGCAACAAATACCTTAGATGTCGAAATTCACTCCACTTTATAAATAGTAGTACAATTTGTCAATTTTACATTATGCTCAACAAAATCGTAACAGTACCTTTAAACTAAAAATGAAATGAATAAAATCAGTAAAAATTTAGTTATAAGACTATCGCCATGTTTATAAAATGATCTTGATGTCGTCAGATGGAATGACCCTCAACCAAATCAACCACATCCTTAACGAATTGCAACAATGACCAATTTCTTGTACGAGTAAGAACCACATTTAGATGCATTATCACTAAACTTATAAATTCAAGCAGGTGCCGACCTCAAAAGCTCGACTTACAGAAGTTAAAAGAAGACTCTATACAGGTCAAATAGACTGCAGCTGTTAAAAGTGCTCTAAAGAGTACGTCCTATCTGGATGCAGTAAGATAAACAGTCAAACAAATGTGACAACAGCATCCAATAAACGTCGAAGAAGTATTGGGACATCAAGAACCCAGACGAAGGAACGATTGGATCGATGATAAGTAGAGAGAGGCAATAGTAATGCAAAATGAGAATTTTTACTCACTAGCGAATCCTGAAGAGAACAATGTCATGAGCTTTGACACACCCCAAAATATGTCGATAGACAGAAGCAACGTAACTTAAATCAATAACAGCATTTTAAAACTCAAGGAATATATAAAAATAATGATTTATAAGCTACATTAAGCATTCAGGGAATGAAACAAACCTCGAACAACTTTATGTAAAGACAAGGATTACAATATTATAGCCAACAAGCATGCAATCAAACGACGCTAGGTCCAATGTTTCCAACATCTCGATCCCGATACAGGTCTACCTTACATTAACTCCAGTATTCCGCATGATCCAGATGAAGAGCACACATCAATACTATCACAGCAATTCTGGCCCTCAATTTGCATAAAGCACTTGGGATAAATGGAATCTCAATGAAACTAACTGTTCAACTCATTAAAAGATTTGAGTCCAACTTATTAAAAGATTTGAATCCAAGACCAACAAGCGAAATTGGACCTATTTACAAAAAGGCCTGTCGAAAATTTACGCTGATAAAATCATAAGATCAAAGAATACCAAAGAGATTTTAGAGCTACACAATCAACGGTGGAAAATTTTGGAGAAGTGCTGTGAACATATTTAATATGGAGCCATATTCCAACGTTTTGTAGATTTCCTATAAGCCTCTGACAGTATTGATCGGAATGTTCTCTATATTCTACTTCTTCAACTGAGAATTCCACCTAACTCAGTTCGCCTGATAAAGATCAACATCACCGAGTGTCAAGCGAAGTTTCAAAATGAGTTCAAAGTGAAAATTCACAACGTGCTCACCAAAGTTATCTCCAAGGAGAGAGGTTCTAATAGCCAACGTAGGAGGGGCCAACTCATCAAGAAGACGCCTCTTGATGAGTGCTGTAGGGTCAGTGCTACATAACAGAGCAGGAATATGAAGCGACTGACTCAGTAACGAGGCATATGGAAAACGCTTGGTATAGGTACAGAGAAGGGGAGTACTGAGGATTGCATCTTCATATCCGACAGTCTCTGATTCGGTGGTGAGAGCTATTGCAGGCGTGATAACTGTTGCTCATCTTGCTAGAGAGGGCTACACAATTTACTTGCGTTGAAGTGAGTACGCAAGGGAGACACTTGCCCGCGAGGAGAGACAGCGTCCACTCAACGATTGGCAGCACGCCTCATCAGAGATCTGAGACCATGGCTAATTGAAGGCATGGTATGACTGACTTCTATCTGACCCAGCTTTTGAGCAGGCATAGGTTCTTTCAGTCTAACCTGCACAAAATTCATTCAAATCACGGTCCCCCGATTGTCAGTTTCGCCCAGAAGGAAGACGATGCCTGCCACACATTTTCGCGTGCAAAAAATGGGGCAGACTGCGACGGGACCTCTACAGGGAGATGGAAGAGCACACTCCGGATAGTATAGTCGTGGTGATGCTTGGATCGGTTGACAAATGGAACCAGGTGGCAACTTATTTTCGGGGAATCCTAAAAGATAAAAGGGATTCATACAGCCGTAGAGTTCCAGACCGGGGATCGCTTGTCCCGCAATTCCTCTTCGTCTCTCCCCTCCTGCTAGAGGAGAGATCCCCAGCTTGGAGACGCCTCACGGTGCGACGAAACAAGGCCTGATCCGAAGTAATGTATCAAACGGTTTCAGGCTGGCTTCTCGTACTGACAGGGGAAGTGTTTAGTAGGAGGCCCAGTCACTCACAAGCATGGGAGCCCCACACTCAGTACGTAAATGGCATCAAATAAGCTGTAGGCCACTGTATGTGGAAGTGGAGAGATCACTTTAAATACCTGCTAACATTTTTTTAGGTCAACGTTTATGAGAGAGAGAAAAACTTTCACATAAATTGGCCCTATTTCAAAATTTTCTTAATTATTTCAACAAACGAATATTCACCTGTTGAAAATTCTAATAAAAACTACAAAACTAAGAAAACCCACGAATTGTGCCTTAATGAAACTCATAAATCCTCGAATAACTAGAATCATGAAATATTTTAGCATGTGAGTTGGCGTGTTGTTAGCGTTCCTTCAGTTTTCTAGGGCAATATCCTGCTTCGTATCAAAGACAAAGAAAACTAGTACATTAAACAAACTAGTTTTAGCAATATCAGCTTAAATTGAATTCTTTTGGCTCAAAATCTGTGCTTATAAACTTCTTTGAACATTTAAACATTTCGCAACGATAACACCCGTTGAAATGTTTCGATACCATTAATTATGTTAAATTAATCCTATACTTACAACAATTCCACTCATATCACAATTAGATAATCATTACCACAATGTAATATTAATATCTACGACACTGAATTATGGCTAATTGTAGCCACTACTGTCAATAGTATACTGAAGTTAGTTTCCTATAGAATTTTTAACGAAATTTATCTAATCACTGGTATCAATAGTTACTTGCGAGATAAGATAAAAAGCAGAAGTCCTATTGAACTACAAATATTATTTATTGCAATCTCATACCTGTCTAATTGAAAGTGAAATTTCGATAAATGATGATTGTTCTTACAAAAGCAGTTCACATGACCCAATAGAGCTACGTATTCATCCATTTCGGTACCTTTCCTTCCAAGTATACATAGGAAGCTATCCATACTTTGAACGATGTAATTTGCAAAGGTCAAGTTGTGTCGAACTGGTATGTCTTATCTCGCCATGGTCATGTTCCATTCATAAAAGAGTGGAAAAAGTCATGCTGCGAGAACGACCTAGCAATCATAATAAGGATATATTGTAACGTACTCTGCAAAGCCGTTGAAAGAGAGCTTAAGCCATTCAATGAGGATTTAATTGTTTTCAAAAAAAGTGATCTAACATTGGGTTAATATTCTCAGTGAAATAAGTACTTGAAAATGTTGCGAATATATCTTACTCGTACATGTGTAGCAACTTTTTGTTTTCATATAAGTATGCAACAGTGTCAACAGAAATGGTCTGCACAAAAGAATGCTCAAAATTGGCATCCCAACTACATTTGTCCACGTTACAAAGGTTACAGTAATAAACACCGATTCTCAGATAAGGGAAAGAGTCGGGCAAGCGAATAGTTGCTAATGCATAGAATGATCACCGCCGAAAAACTGAGAGTGCAGGAATGCCATTTTTACCATCGTACCTTCTGGAAAATGTGAAGGACGGTAGATATTTCATATCTTCTACCGCAGAATGAAGGAGTACGCGTCAGTAAATTTGCTAAAACAAAAGAAAGCTTATCATTGGCACCTCTGTGTAAATGCGGAAGTTGGAATGACCCGCTGAGAAATAAATTCACATGGGTGAAAATAAAATTATAGCTTCAATTCTATCGCTGTAAGTTCCATCTAAAGAAGACCGAAAATGGAAAAAGGAAGGCCCTATCAAATTTAATCAGCATGAAATGAAAAACCAACTCCAGTTGCATGAGGAAAATAGTACTCCTGACTTACTAGAAGCAGGCACGAAGCAAGGACTTCACCTCAAAAATGGTCATGATTTCAGTGTTGGAGTACCTGTTGAAGCCAGTAACCGCTCTTGGCCCCTGGCTAAGGTAAGCCCATGGTTGTCTCTTTCAACTGAGGAACTGTATCAGCTGAAGAATACCATTGGATGAGAAATGCATTATTGCAATTCAGCACATTGCAATAAGGCAGTTCCTCGTTTGAATTCCTACCACTAATTGTTGTAGGAATGTCAGCACAGTAACCTAAGCAGAGAGTACCAGTAAAGTTGTAAATACTTAGAAGGTTGTTGAACTGTATGTGGATAAATAGGCAGACCTCCAAGAATCATCTACAATCACACATACATTTCAAGGAGTGAGAGATCATCAGTGGAAGTCATATTCGATATGCTGGCTACATCCAATAAAGACCTCTTACAAAGCGAATAGATGGTACTAAGTGTGGAACGTGAAGGCAACGGGAAAGTATCAAATGAAATCATTGACGAATAGACGCCTTCCAGTGCATTATGAAAAATATGGAGAAAGTAGCAGATACCTCTAAATATTTTGATTACCTCGAAGTAAACGTAGATGCTACACAAATAATAGAAATCGATGCTTGACACTTTACACCTTTCTATTAAGATTACATCAATTTTCATGAAGGTCACAATAATTGATAGTGCTTTACTTGAATATTTTAACAACACCGTTTTAAATACAAACAAGTTGAGTAAGCAGGAGAGTGCTCCTACCAGAAGGTCTTTGTAAACACCCTAGGGTTAGAAGCAAGTTTTCTAATGGCGTGAATCGATAACTTGAATTATTTATCCAATACTTAGATATGAAATCGTTCAAATTTATACACAAGATGCACAGTTTCTTTCATAAGCACAGTGCAGCCGCCATTTTAATCTAGCTTAAAGGATTTTTCTGAATGCTCGGCCGATTGAACATGTTCAAGTTAAACACTATTCCTTAAATTTTCATGAAAATTGAAAGAAAATAAAAGTGTCTAAGTCAATTTTCAATATATATAGGGTTTTCCAATAAGAGGTGTTATTTTGAATAGATCTTGTGATTTAACACCTTGCGACTTCTTCCTTTGGAGCCACGTGATAGAGAAGGCCTACGCCAATAGCCCAGCGTTGATTCAAGATCTCAAAGATGAAATTCGTGAGGCTATCGAGGACATAGGGCAACCACTTTGCGATTTGGTTATGGAAAATTTCATGAAGAGGATATGGTCCTATAAGCGATCATTTATTTTAAAAAATGGCATTTTTCTTTTAATATCAAAATAACACCTCTTATTGGAAAACCCTATATGAACCGTAAACACGTGTTATCGTTGTTGTAATTCCATATAATTGAAATGGCTATAACTCACTTGATTATGATTCGATCTCAATTAAATTTTGTGAACATATACATCTTATGTCAGTCTATATAATTGCAAAATTTCAAGAAGTTTAAAGGTACCGTTTTGATTTTATGGGCCAAAATGTAAAATCTACAAATCATACTATTATTAACAAAGTTGAGCGAATTTTGATTTCTAAGGAATTTGTTGCCCTTGTACTCATAAAGGTCCACGTTCGTGATAATTTTCAGATTTTTCCGCTGACAGGTGTCCAATCGCGAGGGGGGGGGACACAAATTTTGGGTACATTTTGCCTTCCCGTGGACCCCCTAATTCATCAAATGATTTTTTTATTTCAGATTCTAAAAGTTCTAATCAAGACCCCACTCGACTACCTTTGATTAAAAAAAATTTTTAAGGGCCAATTCGTTATTAGGGGGGACCCCCCTTAAACATTTTTTAAATTTTTGTTAAGGCCTTAAGTTTTGAGAGACTATCATTTCTGACTTTTTTACAAAGTTTGAGCATTCTAGCTTCTATAGTTTCTGAGGAAATCAGCTGTGACGCACGGACAGACGGACAGACGGACGGACGGACAGACGGACAGACAGACGGACAGACAGGTCGCGAAACTAGTAGGTCTTTGTAAAAAAATTTTTTACAAAGACCTAAAAACATCCGTTAGCAGTTATTTACTTTAGGAGTAAGCATAATTGCATCTATTAAAGCATTAGAAGCCACCGTATCGATTGATAATTCGTTTCTGTTGTTAATCTTTTGATGATGCTGCATTCGTTGTACAAAAAGTTTCACCATGACCTTGACCCGTTAGGTATGGACAAAATTTTGCTAAACCAGCTGAGCAACATAATGACACGTAAAAATTTCGATTTGGATTTAGTCACGGGTGATACACGCAAATTTCTTGGTATTTCTTTTTGTTTTCACTTTTTGTTTGTAACTAGAATTTATGTAAGTTGCAGCGTGAAGGTGTTTATCTGAAAAAAGAGACGACAGCGGATAATATGGATTTCTCAAAAAAGTCAATCAACGGCAACCAAGTGGCCAGAATTCGGTACACTCAACGGTGAAATCTACGCTGACATATTTGTATTATTTAGTGCACGAAGTCATCTTTTTACCCCACCAGTATAATATATAAATATTCAACCAATGTATTCCACTGTTTACACTCTTTATTTTTACACAAAAAATATCAGTGCATAAGTTATCACAATTTTCCTATCTTTCCCCCTTATATTGCCGTCAATATACGTTCATGTATCTATATATTTAACTCACAAATTGGTTTAGGGTTTTATACACTACATCCTATAATTTATATGTGCGCGGTTCAATTCACGATTATGCAACTTTTGAACAACGGTATTTTAATTCAGTAATTCATTGTAACATGCATTTTAACGTTATTTTTAATACAGTGGACACATGTCTATATTGAAAATCCAAGACATTCACATCACGAAGAAAAATAACACCAATTTTATCCGAATACATATAATATGTACGCATAACGATTCATTTTCACTCCGATATTTTCCCTTTCCTTTCATTTGATTACCGTCTTGCGTTGAAATATATTAGAAAGTAATTTATTGACAATACGGAACGACAATTAGGGATTCGCAAACAAAAATTCAAATATTCCTTCAAATTACCACCGACACTCCGTCGAACTATCCGCAACTCTCCGTTGCCAATCGCCAAGCTAATCGTCGTCGACCAGATCTGGTTCTTTTGTTCGTGTTGCTTTTTGCCCCGCAACGCGATCTCGTTCAAATGCAATTCTAAATTCGCACGAGACGAACTCCCTCTTCATGTCATCATGCTTGTTGGATCCGTCGCCATCGCGGTACGATGGATTGAGTTCCAATTGGTATATTAGAATTACTGCCTTGCGTAGCACTGGTGTTTTTATTGTACTCTTTGTTTAGGTTTTATGGCTTTCCAGGTATACCCTTTTATGTGGTTAAAGCGCATCTTAATTAATAATTAATTCAGTGCCAGAGAAATGTTAGTTGAAATTGGTTACTTATTAATTTAGCGGATTTTTATCAATTTTCAAGTTAGCTGAGACTTTGTGGAAAAAATAAAAGTTTCAAACTTATTTAGAAGAAAATAAATGTTCTCTGGTTAGTTGTCTTCAGCAATCTTTCTATAGCCAACTCACCGATCCCTTTGACACAAATATCGGACTAAAGCAGGGAGATGGGCTGGCGCCATTGCTATTCAATTCGGCTCTAGATTACGTCATAAGGAGGCTACCTGTTGATACACCGGGTACATTGCTATACAAGTAGTAGTAGTATGCGGATGAGATCGACATTTTTTCACGGCTATTAACAACTGCCAAAGGACTCATCCTGAAACTCGACAGCGAAGCAAAACTAGTAGGGCTACAAATCAATAAGAATAAAACAAAGCTCATGACGCAGTCGAGGAAAAATACCTCAAATAGACAATATATCACACTTAGCGAATATAATATCGAAAATGTGGGCAAATTTGTGTATTTAGGCGCCCAAATAACCAGAACCAGTAACGAAAGGGACGAAATATGCCGAAGAATGCAGCTCACAAAAAAATTTTTTTTTTCAGTTTTGACGATCTTGTAGACCAGCTGCATACACAGGAAAACAGCGCTCCAAGTATGCAAATCGGTGATAAGACGTGTGTTATGATATGGGTGTGAAGCATGGACCCTAACTCAAACATCTGCAAATATGAGGCAAATAATGGGAGCGAAACTAGACGGAAGTCTAAAAGATTATAAGACTGCGGAAGCTGCAATATGTTGGCTACGTGAATCGTATGGATGAATTAGATAGATTTTCTATATGCACCATAAGGAGATAGAAAGAGAAATAACACACTGGTAATAAGAGAAAAGTAAGCACCGGATCACCTACAGCATTTGGCTTGCGTCTGCATCAATGAAACAATAAGATTGGGCCCACCACCTTGTAGTTGATAAGATAGCAGCTCCATCTATCATGGTTGTCAAAGAAAAAAGTTGACTTGCAAATTGGACATAAAGACCTAGTGAAACTAAACCAAATTATTCTTTGTGAATCTTTTCTACGCCGTAAATTAAAACAAAGAAAAGATGTTGTTATTTCCTAGTCCGGAATATTTATTATTTTATTCTATAAATAAGTATTTCAGACACTAATTGTGTCCTTCTTCAGTATATTAACAACACTGTTATAAAAGCCATGAAAAAATCTATTATATTTACAGCAATTAACAGAAAAAGCTATAGAGATTAATCACCCAATTGCTTAAGCTTACTTCTTAACTTTTCCAATAATTCTTTACGTTAATTTCCTTAATTGCTTTATCAACACTTCAATTATACTTACAGGTAACTTTAGTTTACCCAAATGTTCTTTGAATCTCTGACCACGTCGGTTCCTCGGGGCTTCCATCACTATCAATCTCAGCAGCTTTAATTACGTATTTGCAAGGTCATGGTTTAGCCTTTGATCTTCCAGTTCCCTAAGAACCGCAAGACTTTTTGGCCATCTAATTTCCTGAAGTCAGTTTCTTCGGCAATAGTTTCTACTTTGTTTCAGGTGATGTTGCGTTCAGCTCTAATTACTCGTATATGCCTAGCGACCGTTGATTTTCAAGATGTGCGATCTCTCTCGATCTTGAGTTCTTGAAAACTTTTAGAAAAAAAAGAAAACCGACTTCGGAATGCCCTAAAAAGGATGAAATAAATTTTATGGAAGCGGTGCCATATCACTTTTTCCCCGATTTTTGTGTGATGGTGCAGATGTTGGAAATATTTATGTTGAAATGGGGAAATTCATTTGGCACCGCTTCCATAAAATTTATTTCATCCTTTTTAGGGCATTCCGAAGTCGGTTTTCTTTTTTTTCTAAAAGCTTTTATTTCACTCTTTTTAGTGACAATTTTTTTCATTTCAAACCATTCAAAACTAAGTTTCTTGAATACATTGCATCATGTTCTCGTATATTAAAATATAATTTTCTTACTGCAACGCAAAAACCACTACGGCTAAAATCTGCACCGTTCATTGGAATCGAATTTAATTTTGGTACATTTAATCCATGATCTCATCAACGTCTACCTTGATTTTAGATTTCATAATAATCCAATATGAATTGTTGCCTTGAAAAATTTTCAAATTTAGCATTCTGATCTTACCCTGCAGCGCTTTTTTATCGTTCAACTTTTGCGACCTTTGAGCGGCCGCCATTTCGTTTCAAATTGTTCGACTTTCGATTTATTATTGTGAGCTTTGTCACACAATTGAATAAGTCGTTGTACTAGTTTTGATACAAACTGGAGCTATACTATGGCCAGAACAGAAATATTGCAGAAAATTTGGCGAAAATCGAAGCAAAACTGCGACCCCCAGGCACAAATTTCGTTATATCCTGTGTAGACTCACACATACAACCAACCACACTGATATATATATATATATATATATATATATATATATATATATATATATATATATATATATATATGTATATATATATAATACATACCTTTATATATAATATATATATATATATATATATATATATATATATATTATATATATAGATGTATATATATATATATATATATATATATATATATATATATATATATATATATATATATATATATATATATATATATATCTGCATACATATATATACACATATATATATATCTATATATATATATATATATATATATATATATATATATATATATATATATATATATATATATGTATATATATATACAGAGGTGGCCAAAAGTGATCGGACAATACAAGAAACAAGCAATAAAATACTTTTACGAGCATAAGCTTTGAAATGAAATAAAAATTTTTCCCTTATATAAAAGTCACTTGTATTCTCAATTAATTGCACAAAAAAATAAAACAGAAATAAAAAGAATTTCACAAGAAAATTAACAACTAATTCAAATTCACATTGCATCAAGTGGACAAAAGTAATCGGACGTTCAATTGTAATACTTTTCTTTCTGATGATTCCATTAGAACATAGGCTTTTAATATCTAGTTGCGCATCCTTTTTGTTTTATAACTGCTGTTAACCTATTGGGCATAGACTGTACCAACTTACGGGTAACGTCCGGAGTAATGTTGTCCCATTCTTCTAATAACACCGTCTTCAGTTGACTTTTATTAGTAATGTGATGGTTCCTTATTTTTTTATCCAGATGATCCCAAAGATGTTCGATGGGATTTAGGTCTGGGGATTGCGGTGGTGTTTTTAATTGACCAGGAGTGTTGAAAAGGAGCCACATACGAACGTCATGAGCTGTATGCTTTGGGTCATTATCTTGCTGGAACAAATAATGACCATCAAGACCCAATTTTTGTGCACTTTTTTTCAAATTTTCTTTCAAAATCGACAAGTAACCTAGTTTGTCCATAGGTTCGTCAATGAACACAAGTTCTCCTACACCGTTGGCAGCCATGCAACCCCAGACCAATACACAGCCACCTCCATGTTTTACTGTATGTTGAATGTTTTTGGGATGAAGCTCACTATTTTGAGTTCTCCACACCAACAACCTGCCGTCGGAGTGGTAGATATTAAACTTACTCTCATCAGAGAATATTATACGAGTCCAAAAGTCGAGCGGCTTGCTTTTAAATTCTTTTGCAAAGCATAATCTGTTCTTCTTATTAACTTTGCTAATTAGTGGTTTCTTTCGAGGTACTCTCGCTTGATAACCAGCACGGCTGAGAGCTCTACGAATAGTCTGGGCACTAACATTGGTACCATTTACATCTGCTAATTGATCCCTAATACTTCTGGACGTTGTAGTTGTTCTTTTTAACAATTCTTAAGATTTTTCGTGCATCTGTCTCTGCTAGTTTACATGGTCGACCACTCCTAATTTCGTTTTCCACCTGATTATTTTTTCTGAACCGTTTCACGATATCGAAAACTGTCGAACGACTTCTTCCAATTATTTTTGATATTTCAGAAAAGGATTTATTCTCTTTATACAACTTTATTATAACTTTTCTTTCATGTATACAGGTTTCTTTGCGATTCTTAGCCATGTTTAACTTTCTTCACTTAAAACTGACAAGTAAATGACTGATATCAGAAAAACACATATCAACATATAATTAGGGGAATTCCCTTTTAAACTCGGAAATGAAAAGAAAAGAATTGCTCCAAACTTCAATGACTAATTTCACACTTTTCAAAATGTCCGATTACTTTTGTCCACTTGATGCAATGTGAATTTGAATTAGTTGTTAATTTTCTTGTGAAAATCTTTTTATTTCTGTTTTATTTTTTTGTGCAATTAATTGAGAATACAAGTAACTTTTATATGTATAAGGGAAAAAATTTTATTTCATTTCAAAGCTTATGCTCGTAAAAGTATTTTTTTGCTTGTTTCTTGTATTGTCCGATCACTTTTGGCCACCTCTGTATGTGTATATATATATATATATATATATATATATATATATATATATATATATATATATATATATATAATATGTAAAGTTATGATCAGTTATAGAAGGAGAAGTATCTCTTTTTAGGTTGTGTTTCTCGCCGGTCTTTAGTATGGAAATTACTAATTTTAGATTTCTGGGCATATGTATGTTATAATGTATAATATTAACTGGAAAGTAACGAATCAACTCTATAATTTGAAATCACTGAGTCCTTATCATTTCTTCGGGGAGTTTTATAAATCCTATGTTTAACGTTTACATCTAAGGATGTAAGAAGAATCCTTTACTAAGCTCATCAGTAAGCAAAGGATGACTTTGGAAGAGAAAAGCATCCTGAAATGTTCCCTCTAACTATTGTTGAATTGTATTTATGCCACATTTAGAAGTAATTTATTGGTTATTTCCGGTAGAAACGATTGAATAAAATGTACCGTTTGTGCAGAAAATTAAGGATATTGATAATTTTTATCATTCGCTACCAAAGGACTCGGTATCTCCGTCAAATCCTTGAACAGTGCCAACTAATTGGCACTTTTCGTGCGAAAAATTATTTAAACTTAATTTCTCGACACCAATGTATCATATTGAGCTGATCGTATTTAGAGAGTCCTTGGAAGGATTAAAATTCTGTTCCGATACATTTTAGACCAATATGTTATCCTTCATTTGAAACCTCTACAATCAAAATCCTTACACGCGTCGATCAGTTATGCTGAAAAATCGGGGTGAAAGTCTGAAATTTTTTAGTTTAAGGATAAAAGTCCTTTACCGTTACTTGAATTTCTTATCCTTTAAACGGGACCTAACTGGAAGAAAGACGTATCATTTGCCAAAAACAGGACTCTTCTATCTATCTCCGTTTAAAAGTTATGCGTGAACATACAAAAAAAAAGCAAAAAAAAAATATACGCGATGAATTGATAACCTTCTTTCTTTTGGAAGTCGGTTAAAAAGATACCAGAACACTGCCTTGCAGAAAAAGATAGTTTCTAAGAGTATATTATCAACTTGAAAATGAAATTGAATGTCTGAATCAGTTTCCTAATTAAACTTCCATCCGGGGTTTTCGGCCCCCCTCGGACGCACCTTCATTAAACGTCACATTCAAAAATATGCCAGGCACTCGACCATACATGCGATAACGAAAGACATCTGTTGGAAACTAAACAATAGAGAATGTGTTGGAGTGTATCTCATCGATAGAGAAAGCCTTTGATAAGGTTTGGTTGGATTGACTAATTTTTTTAACTCCTTTATGGCAGGCTCCCCGGACACCTTATTGACATGATGTGTTATATGTTGTACCGGAAATTATTTCTTGTTGATGATGGAAATTTGATGACAATGTGAGAACTCAAGATGTTGAATGATCTACAGCAAAGAAAAGTTACTGCGCCTCTGTTATTCTCAATATTCATATGCAACTTATTAACCGGCTTTGATTTACTGATAATCTTATGAATTATTCAGCTGGCTAACTTAGGCATGCCCTGTTAGGGCCACATTAGGTCCACATTAGGAATGCAAAACTGGCAAAAAATCATAAATAGCTAATCTAACTTAAAATTGCACAATATTCACTCATTTTTGTTGTTCGCCACGTTGCACTCAAATGTGAAATTTTCAAAATTGCTAAAGTTAGGCATGCCTAATTAGGCCCACTTGAGGCATGCCTAACTTAGGCTGACCCACTGTTTCCGCATAAGGCTCTAATACCTGTTTAACTAAACTGATTTTTACTCGGATAAATGAAGCCAGATCAGTGCACGCCACAATTAAACAGCTTCGAGAGGGTCACACACTACGCGAAGACGTATAAGTTAAATATTAGACAGCCCGTTCGATATTAAAAACAGGTGGAAGCAATATTTCCAAAAACTTCTCACAGGACCCACACAAACTATCAAAACTATGAGCACTTTGCGGGCTGAAGAATATGTTCTAATAACACTACCAACAGTAGAAGAGGCACAGGCAGCCATTTATGGCCTCAAAAATAACAAATCGATGGAATAACGACCGCTCCAAGCAGAAGGAACATCATCAGTTCATCAGTTAATAGGTAGGATATAAACAGAGGCGCAGCTACTGGATGACGGACGGAAAAGTATCATATGCCCCATACATAAAAACGGAGGCTGGTTACGTAGTAAAAATTACAGAGAGATTGATCTGTTGAGCACATCATACAAAGTGCTGTACAAAGTCATTGATCGAAGACTGAAGCGCAATTATGAAAATATCATTTTAGATTACCAAGGTAGAGTTTGAAGTGAAGGGTCTACGATTGACCAGGTAACTCGTCCGCATGACCAAGTTTGCAGTGCTAAACACCGAGTCTCAGTTGAAAGGTAAAGAAGATGCAACTGAAAGCTTCTTAACGAACTCAGGCCTAAAACTGGGAGATGGGCTTACCCCAATGTTGTTCAATATTGATCTGGAACATGTGGTCAGATAAATACCAGCAAACACCACGGATACGCTACTCTACAAGTCTACGCAACTAGTAGCGTACGCCGACGACTTTAGTAATATATATGTTCAGATGCGAAAAAAAACGTTCATACGGCTGGAGTCAGAAGTGAAAAAAAGCCTACCGGCTAATCAATGAAACTAAAACTAAATTGACGACCAAAACAAGGAGAGACATGCCTATACGAAAAAACCTGACCTTAGACGACTACAACCTGGAAAGTATAGATAGCTTTCAATACTTGATAGAAAGGGCACAGAAAGGAACGGAATGTGGAGAAGCAACCAACCAAGTCTACATCTCAGTACTTCCTATGCTAAGATCCAGAGATGTTCACTGGGAAAATCAGATTCGCATATACAAGTAACTAATAAGACCTGTGCTGCTTTATGGATGTGAAACCCGGACACTTACAAATGTTTCCGAAAAGGTCCTGGACACAATCAAACGTAAAGCACTCAGTAGGATATATGGCCCAGTAAAGCATGGAGCAGAGTGTAGAATTTGGTACAGCAACGAGTTGTATAATCTTTATGATGACCAACCCGTATCCGCATGCGTAAAGCTACACAAACTACAATGGGCAGGACAAGTGCAAAGAATGGAAGAGCACAGCCTCTCCAGATGAACGTTGCCGGGTAGAGCGCAAGGAAAATGTCCAATTTGGACACTAAAGAAACGAAGGGAAGGCTCAATTGATGCTGACAGCAGATCCCTGCTTGGGATTTCCTATTGGTGAACGATGTCGCAGGACCACGACTACTACTAAAGCCAAAAGCCCGAATTAGAGTTTTGCCATAGATGCTGATAAATAAAACTTGATGTGCTGAAAGATCCCTACAGACATCATAGGAACAGGGCAAAAAAACTGCAGATGCTGAACTTCATTATCCTCAGTTATTATAATCGATTGAAAATCTTCAAGTTTTGAAGTATAACACTTAGGATTTCAGAAAATAACTGTAATAATCGAGCAGTTAAAGGGTTAAGGAAAACCCCAAAATGTCCCAGATCAATCGAAACGATCGAACCGGTACGATTGCAGATTGAATCGGAACAATTTCCGATTGATCTAGCACAATTTGCAATCGAACCGGTTTGAGATTGATCTGGTACGACGAAATACCTCGGACATGGCAGTTGTCATTTGGAGTGAAGGAGACTGGCGAGGAACACACTGGTGGGAATTGTTGCTGTGCTGACTAGAGTTCAGGAACGGTATAAAAACCCACGTCAAGTAGGAGAGGAAGAGAAGAAGCGAACAGTTTTGCTTGGGCGGATGGAGGAGTCTGCTTTAATCGCTACAGTGATCACGTCGGATCGAGTTCCCCATAATTAGAAATCCATAGGAATATCTCGTTTACCCCTGTACAGGCCAGCATATCGGAAATATGTGTGACTAGGTTATGATATCCCCTTGGATTATTGGTGATGCCGCACTTTCGGATAACTGGAAAAAAGATCCACCGTTAGAACACGTCAAGAAAAAAAGAAGTCGAAGGCGATCGAATCTATCTTTTCGCATATTCCTACAACAAAGTGTCCCACTCCCATCAACCTGTTACTATACAACTGTTATTTACGCGGGGGCTAACGTGAAATTATAGAGCCAGTAGATTGCACTCCTATGAACGGAAACGGAAAGTGCCGTAGTTGGGAAGATAGTCTTAACATCATCAATAGACTGAATTTCTTGTCTCTGCGTTGCGTATAATCGAAAGGAACAAGAAATCGATAGCGATCACGAGCAAAATCGATATTCTCAACCAAAATCCCACCGACCAAGACGATTGTTTCTCTGCAAGGCAGGCAAATTACAACGGGAAGTGACATTCACCTACGACAAGGAAAGTGTATTTCCAGTGGATCAAACGCGACAATTACTTTTATGGCACAGTTGCACTAGCTCGTTGTCGACTGATGCAAGGAAATTCGTTTGAACCCAATATTGCCATCGTTGAACTTCCTAGTGGCTTGCGTCCTCTCTACCTCGACAAGAGTCTTCGGGCTTACCTGAACGCCACCGTGTGAAGTTTCAGAAACGAAAAGTGCGGTGTAAAAGAAAAACGGCTGTCACGTCGTGGTTATCACCTTAGTGCAGTTTTGTTCTCCACAGTCATGTTAAACCTAAAACAGACAAAGTCTCGCTGATATGCACTTGAATGCATTGCAACGTGAACATGTAACAAAATTAATGAATCGCATGAAAAACGCATCGAAAGCCGATTTCCAAACTGAAAACAAATCATCGTGGAGAAATTGTAAATATGCTGGATTCTTCCGGCCTGGTGGTTATAAACCATTGATCATTTTATTTTGGCTGTTTTTAATTCAACAATACAGTGGAATTTATATCACACTTTTCTACTCTGTTACATTCTTCCAGAATCGAGATTTTCGGACCACCTGCATCGTCATCGAGCGCTCGGAAGACCATGCGGGTGAGTACCCTTTTAATTTAATTTAAATATATTATTAAAATATTTTTATTATAAAATTTATTTATATTATATGTTATTTACCTAATTTTACGATGTTATAAAAAAAAAATTTGAAAAGAAATAACATTTTAATTGTTTATTACGTTTTCATTACAATTACTACATACACATTATAGCAAACTTATTTAAGGCGCTATGTAATGAAAGCAAACAATGAGAAAAATATTCCTTGAGATTTATTTTCGCTGAAAGTAACGTAGATAAAACTTCAACGGATAACTGAAGATAACAAAAAAAAGAAAAAAATACTAAATATTTAGAACTTTTGATAACAATAGTAGCAAAAGGAGAAAAGTTGATATAAAAGCATGCGATGTAATTGATTCCAGATGAGTTGATAGAAATGAGAGAGTTGTTTTCGATTTGTTAGGTTCGAGTTGCAGGTGCACAATTTTTATCCGATTATTCTTGTTTGAAATAATTTTTGGGATTTCGTGATGCGAAATTCACACTGAACCATGTTAGTTAGTTGATATGTCAGATGGGCCTAGCGTAAGTTGCTTTGTGACCGTCAGGCATCGTTGACATTAGTACAGTTTGTTTGATGAATCGATTTGAGACTGAACAAATCCATGAGGTACAAGAATATGATGTATCGTTGCATAATGACTAATAAATATAACGAATGGGCTTTTTCAGACGCAGCGTTAAAAGTGAGCGTTAAACAGGTTGTATGGGCAAGAAGAGTGAGTGGCATTGAGGGGACCTGATGGTAAAAGCAAGCCAACATTTTTCAGGGTGAACGAGCGTAACGCACATACACAAACGCATTTTGTTGATCATTTGGTGGGGGAAATTTTATACAAACGCTGGTAATCATTCCAAATTGAACATTCGGTGAAGATGGTAGTCGTCATGAAACGATTGCCTTTCTTTAATTTGCGTGCAAAAATGGATGCGTGGATGCAAGAAGCTACGCGTTATGTAATAAATTTATGAAAGCGGAGGCCATGTTCAATTTCAGGAAACAACACGACGAATATCACGATTTCAATGAAGATGAATAGCCTATTGTAAATCTATAGAAAATTAACAGTACGCATAATCTTCATAGAATCACATTATAATAAGCAAGTTTATAACACATCGAGAAAAATATGCGACTAAAAAAGATATTCATATTGGGAATATATTTTTCAGAAAGCGGAAAAACACGGAGGATTCAAATAAATCCAATAGAAGTTTGAACCGACAAACTTTAACAATCATAAAATACATTTTTCATTCCAGTTTTTATTACCTCGTGCACAATTCAAGGCTAAAACATAAATTCTCAATCGCTTATCTCTCTATCTTCGCTCTCATGTTGTTCGCACGATGTTTAACGATCAAATGACCCTTTTGACTCATACACTCGCAAGACATGTATCGTATACAAAAAAAGGTTGGCTGAACTATGCAACGTGTAAACATAGTGGCGTAAGCGCGAAACCTGTTTGGATATGGGTTTTTACCATTCCCGTGTGAAAGAGCCCAATGAAAGTATATTAGATCAAATTTCTATATGTGCTGACGATAACGAAATTAACCTGTAGTTTTGATTTGAACGGTGCTCTTAACGTACTTCTGCTACGCAAGTGTGTGGGGTACAAATTGAATAAATTCATCTGGAATGAATTGAGCATATTTGTAAAGAAGGAAAAATTGATTGTTTTTTTCCATTTTAATATAATTTATGGTTCTTGTTTATTATATTTTTTTGGGATTTTTCTGTACGAATTGAAACAATGAAGTAATACCATACCCTTTGTTCTTTCTTTTCTTCCGGCTCTGACCGGGTATAGGACTCGGTACGGTGGCAGGCCGCCCCTAAAACCATGAGCCAGCCGCCGGGTACAAATTAATCCTTCTCGTTTCAGGTGACGTCGCGGGTTGAGTGGCCCAAGCAGAGTGCCTCTTTATGGCATAGAGTTATGCAATCAAATTGTATAATTCTATGGCATAAATTGGTCACCGGGGTACTCCTCTTCTGATGGGAAAGTTCATGCAATTCAAGTTGTATGAGTTTTCCACTCAGAAGAGGAATACCTGGCCACTGCAACAGAATATATATGGATTTATTCCGGTTGGGTGGGTGCGAAGGGGCTCCACCATCACCCGTTTGCCCGTCTTTCATTTGTGGGCCATGAACTTCGTCGGGTAATGACGAGGTTACCCCAAGCCCGCCTTCCTTCTTTCCTCTTGTTCTCGAAACAAGTACTATCTCCCTCGACGTAGTTACCTACACTTTTTGCGACTTCGGTTGCCCCTGGATCTCCAGCAGTCAAATTCGTGAGTGCGAAATTTTTTTTGTAGTGGGTCCTCGTGCTGGGGAAGTGAACCCGCCCCACGACACCGCAATGCTAGCCTGCCAGCGCATTCACGCGTCTCCAGACGAGGGCATTCTCGGCAGATACCGACACCTTCTCCTGCCGAGGCAGCAGACCATCGCTGCAGTCCTTTACGGACTTATTGAACATCATAATTTCACTACATAACTCCAAAGAGTCTTTGCATATAACGCTAAAGTGTTTTAAATAGTCTATAGATTATGCTGCGAATTTCTTCTCACCCATGACTACTCGGTAGATTGACCCTGTAACGAATTTTTGCACCCACTTTGATTTAATTCTATTCCGTTGCCTCCTGCTTAATCGGGCGATTCTAACTATGGATTTTTAAACATTTTCGAATATAGTTGGTTAGTATCTTAGTAGTTTTAATCTGACGCTAGCAATTGACGCCGCTTATAGACATGTCCATCGGAGGATGTTGGGTTGACTTTTATCCACATTGCAGCTGTTTACTATGTCCTCAAGGCTCCAATGATACCCAGACATGTCCGACACTAGATCTTCCTTAACCCCTTTGGGGAGGTTTCCTTTCAAAGTTTCGGCCACTATAATATCGCCATTGCAATGGGGCCAGCCCATCTCCTTGCTTTAGTCCCATATTTTTGTCAAAGGCATTGGTAGGTTGGTTATTGATGTGGACTTGAGAGCTTGTCGATCCCATTGTCATGTTAGTAAGATGGACTAATTTGGCTGGGATACTAAAGCAAAGCATTATTTGGTACAGTGCGTTATGATCAATACTGTCGTACGCTTGCTTAAAGGCAACAAAAATTTGGTGTACGTCTACGTTGAACTCCCAGTATTTCTCAAGTACCTGCTTGACTATAAACAATTGGTATATCATCGATCTACCAACTCTGAAGCCAACTTGATAGTCCCCAATAATACTTTTGGCGTATGATCTGATTTTATTTTCTATTTTCTATAATCTTTGAAAATATTTTGAACGTCGTACAAAGGAGCGATATGCCTCTACAGTTTTTGCACTGTAGCTTGTAAACTTTTTTGGTGATAGGGAATATAATTGTTTGACTCTACTCGTTTGGCATGTTCTTGTTCCTGAATTTGCTAGATATCTTTGTAGATAGCTTTTTTAACACTGTTGCCGCTTTATTTAATGAGCTCCACTGGAATGTCATTGACGCTGTAACGATTTTTCGTCTAGTTACACGAACGAAGTCGGAACCGACCTCTCATCGGTCCTAGACGTGAAGTCTGAGTCGTGCCAACGAATGGTACCAACCGGTCAACCAGTCCGTGCACCGTAATCCATTTTCGCGGTGGCTGCTTGTCGGCCAGCTAGATCGGAGAGGATTTCGGTCGCGAGTCTTTAAATGGATTACGCTCAATTACGTATTTCAGCCACCATTAAACGCCCGTTACAAACGCGTCGAAAACACAACAGTCAAGTACAAAAATCTAATTTCCATTTCACGTTCCCGAATTTTACCGACGCAGTACCGAAAAATACACTACGTTAACCGGCGCAAACTACGCTAATGAAAAAGACAATTCCAACAAAGGTACCGCGTACCGCACGCGAAGCGAAACCGACCTCAGCGGATTTTTCCAAACCCTACCCTCTCCCCGGCATACTTACCCTGCACTCTCACTGCCTCTGGAAAAGAAGGACCACTGGAAAGGAAAGTCTTAGTTACTTTATCAATTCATTTAATTATTAATTCTCAGATCCTTTTTTTTCTTAGCAAACACATGCATTATAAGAACGTAACACAAGTACATAAAGCCTATTCAAAAATTGAATTCAAAAAAGGTAAGCGAGGCTTCTTAAATTCTCCGATTTATGAATTTTCCTTCAACATTTAAAGTATAATATTTAATGACACAAAAGCAAAAATTTGGGTCGTTCAAAAAAAAGGATGCGCATACTTTTTCGACAAACTTGGTGTATAAATATATCAACTTTCATTTCCCAAAATACGAACCAAGAATTCACAAAATATAAATTCATGGAATTCTATTTGAAATGAATACAATGTATAGTAAACCATTCTTTCAATGAAATAGTAAACAAATGAGTTCCACATGCAGACATATCGTCAGCATTTTAATCGTATTTTAATCTAAACACATTGTCCATCTACCTGAAGTAAGCATACATGTGCACAATAAGCATAATTGATATTTGATATATATGTTTTGAGCTCGAGTGCAGACATTGTCATGCGTGGATTCCACTTGAATCTCGTCAGCATTTTTTGTCAACAAAGTTGTTATGTATTTAAGAGTTGGAAGGAGGAAAATAAAGTCACTAGTCATTTGAAATTCAAGGTGTTTTTGTATTTAGTTTTGTGGTGTTCGAGACTATTTTTTGAGGTGCACACGTTCAAGTGCGTGGGTCATACTCAGCTGCAGATAGCCAATCAATAAAGAATTGATTGGCTCAAGGTGCTCCCGTGTTTCGGTACAAACCAGCCGTCATTAAAAACAAATTTGTTATTCGCGTAAGGCTAATTGGTTAAAGTGCCAATTAGTTCTCATCGCTTTAATCAATTGGTTTTGCACCAATTGATAATAGCCACAGCACTGCTGTGACTTGCGTCGAATCTAACAAGGATCAATTTAGCGCCTGCAGTCAATTGGTGTTGCAGAAGAGAATGAGATGCAAGCCAACTCCGTAGAGATGCAAGCCAACTCCGTAAAAACATTAGGCATGATCTGGCGACCTGGCGATGACCAATTCTTAATAAGGGTGAACCAGCAAACAGCCGAGAAGGTTACTAAACGCACCGTCACGTCAGAGCTGGCCAGAATTTTCGACCCATTGGGAATACTGGCCCCAGTCGTGGTGACTGCAAAAATATTCATCCAGAGGTTGTGGCAACTGACTATTTCCTGGGATGACCCACTGCCTCCGGACCACGAAAGGAGTTGGAGATCACTTCGAAGTGAGCTCAACAGTCTGCAGGACATAAAAATTCCACGACATGTTTTCACTCAGCGGACCCCGAAATCAGTACAGATCCACGTGTTTGCCGACGCGTCTCAGAAGGCATATGGAGCAGCAATCTACGTGCGATCCACCTTTCAAGATGGACAGGTGGTCATCAAACTGTTGTGCGCTAAATCTAGAGTGGCTCCGCTTAAGACTCAAACTTTGCCGCGGTTGGAGTTGTGTGCAGCGTTGATGGGCATCCAGTTAGCCTCTAGAGTGAAAAGAGATTTGAAGTTCGACAACCACACAACATTCTTTTGGACTGATTCGGAGATTGTCCTCGCTTGGATCAACTCATCCTCATCATCCTTCCAAACATTTGTGGCGAACAGAGTGGCAAGGATCCAGGAGGGATCACTAGCTTCCCAGTGGCGTCATGTGCGATCTGCGGACAATCCAGCTGACGCACTGTCGCGTGGCCTGCCTGCTCAATCATTCGCCTCATCGAGCCTCTGGTTTTACGGACCACTTTTTCTGCATGGAAGGAAAAGCCTGTGGCCGACACCATTTCGGAAGACAATTGAGCAGGTTTCGTGTGATGACTCTTCAGAGCTGAAGAAAAAGCAGCCAGAGGTGACGGTCGCTGCCGTGTGTGGCCCAAATGAAACAATATACGGGATAAACCACAGAAATTCATTTGTGACCTTGCAACGGATAGTTGCATACATACTCCGGTTCACCCGACACTTAACAGAGCCAAAGGCAACTAGGCCGACGCACGTTTTTCTGACACCAGCAGAGTTGGAGAGTGCATTGGTTGTGATCATCCGCACAATACAGCAGGAGGACTTCAGGGATGACCTCGCTCACTTAAAGAAACATAATACAGTAAAAAGGGGTAGTTCGTTGGTTGGTCTATCGCCATTCGTGGACAAGGATGGAATCATCAGGGTTGGTGGCCGCCTGGAGGCCTCATCACTATCATACGACGCTAAACACCCCATGCTTGCCCATATAACGACCCAATAGTAAAATTGCTCATGCGAAGCATTCATGACCGAAATCTTCATTGTGGTCCACAGGCCTAGCTCGCTCATACCAGGCAAAGATTTCGGCCAATCAAAGGAAAAACAATGGCTAGAGCAGTCGTACGACATTGCATAACCTGCTGTAAGGCACGACCAATGCTCATCAAGCAAGTGATGGGTAATCTACCTGACACCAGAGTTCAACCAGCACGACCGTTCATAAATGCTGGTGTCGATCTTTGTGGTCCATTTTGGGTGCACTACAAAATTCGAGGCAAGAAGCCACAAAAGGCATACATTGTGGTCTTCTGCTGCTTTGCCACAAAAGCCGTGCACCTGGAACTCGTTACTGACCTATCAACAGATGCATTCATTGGTTCACTTCATCGCTTTCTGGGACGAAGAGGACACTGCGAAAAACTTTACTACGACAACGCAACAAACTTTGTCGGCGCAAGGAATAAATTGGCTGAACTCGAACCATCCATTTACTCACGAATTGCACAAGAGAACATTATCAAGGCGTGCAGCAATAAAGGAATTGATTTTAAATTCATTCCTCCAAGAGCACCTCATTTTGGAGGTCTGTGGGAGGCTGCGGTTAAATCCGCAAAACATCTCCTCATGCGTAGCCTTTCAACCGCTTCCCTCACATACGAAGAGTTAGAAACAGTCATAATTGGTGTCGAGGCGGTTCTAAATTCCAGACCAATTTGTCCGATGTCATCTGACCCAAATGACCTAACAGCCCTGACACCGGGCCATTTCTTGATTGGTGAACCATTGACGGCACAGGTCGATGTCAACGCCCAGCCCAACACTTCGAGCCTGCTGCGCCGTTGGGAGTTGGTGAGAGGTTTAAGGCTGGAGTTTTGGAAACGATGGTCAACAGAGTACCTGAACCAACTGCAACAAAAACAAAAATGGACTGACCAGGCAACCAACGTCGAACCAGGTATGATGGTGGTAATGAAGGAAGATGACCGTCCTGTACAGAGTTGGCCACTTGGACGCATAGTTAAGACGATCAAAGGAAATGATGGAATGGTTCGTGTTGCAGAAGTCCAAACAGCATCAGGTGCTAAGACAAGACCAATTCACAGGCAGGCTCCCCTACCCGTGGAAGATTACCTCAAGCCGCAGACACCACCGACATATAATGATCCGGTTGATTTGAGGAATATTCCAGGGCCATCATGGAGTCAGCAAATGGATGAGGAAGATCGATCTGACGACAAGAACAAGCCAGCCACTCAGGAAATACCTAAAAAGCGACAAAAATTGACAGCATATCCAAGGATGCTCACTATCATAGTCGCCTTGCTGCTTCTACCGCTGGTTTTGGCATCACCAGTTTGTATTACGAAATTCAAGAATGCACCAGGCATTCATTTTGAGCAGATTTCAACTATTCAACCCATAGCAGCCGAGTGGAATTTAATAATCTACTACGACATTAAACCCATTTGGAAGGGCATAGTGGCTATGCACACCGGGAGAGAAGCTTTACAACATTTGTGTGGATCAATTCATCAGAACTCTTCCTGTCACGCCCTGATCAAACAATTTGATCATGTCATTAATGAGCTAGAGCTTAATGAGATCTTCTTGACCAGGAAACGTTCTAAACGAGGCGCCATTGATCTGATCGGCAGCATCGCTCACTCACTTTTTGGCATTTTTGACACAGAATATGCACAACAAATGGCCAACACCATTGATCATGTTAAGGCAAATGAGGATCACCTCCTTAGTCTTCTCAAGAACCAGACGTCAATCATTGATGCTACCATCAACATCATTAAAAGGGATCAGGCACAAGTCAACGAAACCTTTAGTGACTTGGAAAAACAAATTAATGACATGGCGCATAAGATCCAGGAGCATGATCTTCAAGAATATCAACAACGGCTCTCACAGTTGGTAACCACTTTGTCTATTCAGCTGACACTTAGAGCCTCCAGTTTGCAAAGGGTGCAAGCTCTACTAATAGACGTTTTCATTGACACCCACCATGGAAAACTCAGTCCAATGTTGTTACCAGTCGGCCAGATTCGACAGGAGGTCAGCAAAATAAGGGCTCATTTAGCACCACCTCTTCAACTACCAATCCAGGACAACGATCCATCCACCTTTTACAAATTAATGTCGATAAAAGGAGCCGCCACCAAGGATTATTTTATCTTCAACATAAAGTTGCCATTGATCACCCAAGAGCGATTTCACGTATTCCGTCTCACACCAATTCCAATGATAGTTAACAACACCATGATTGCCATCAATCCAAGGATCTCATTGTTGGCTATAAACAATCTTAGGGACAAATATCTACCAATAACATCCGAGATGCTCCGAGATTGCATTGAAAATTCACCAGACTACCTCTTATGTCCCAACATACAAACCATCCATACATCCGTATCCAGCTACTTGGCATGTGAAGTGAACCTGCTCAACAAAAACAGCAATGCCTTGTGTCCTTTAACAAGGCTCATTGACGAATACATGTGCGCGAGACTACAAGGCATCAACCAATGGATATTCGCAGTCAAAGAACCAACCAATCTAAATGCGGTCTGCGGCGCTAATAACTTTCAGGTTACATTGGAACAAACTGGCCTCTTAGAACTTCAATCTGAGTGTTCACTAAGGAACACCCAACTGCAGCTGAACAGTTATAGCGTTTACAACACCACCAGTCATTTATCCTATATATCATTCAGAAACATCAATATCTCTTCAGATTTACCGGTTATAGGAGAATTGAGAATTCATAATACTACACCGTATGCTGCCGATGTCAATAACCTTGCAAAATTACAGCAATTATTGGCAAACCAGCAAAATTCTGGACTACCCAATGAAATTCAGCAGCCGCTTCATCATCCTTTGGCAATCGGCTATACGACCTTCACTCTACTCATTATACTCACCATAATTATTTGCTGGAAGTGGCGATTTCAGTGGCAGGGACGCAGTGAGTCGAAAAATTCAAGACCAACACCAGCGCCAAGAAACTCTGTGGATGCAGATTTCACCGTCAACGTGTAATCAATCAGTTGAGGAATCCCTCAACGGGGGGCAGGAAATGTATAAATACATCAACTTTCATTTCCCAAAATACGAACCAAGAATTCACAAAATATAAATTCATGGAATTCTATTTGAAATGAATACAATGTATAGTAAACCATTCTTTCAATGAAATAGTAAACAAATGAGTTCCACATGCAGACATATCGTCAGCATTTTAATCGTATTTTAATCTAAACACATTGTCCATCTACCTGAAGTAAGCATACATGTGCACAATAAGCATAATTGATATTTGATATATATGTTTTGAGCTCGAGTGCAGACATTGTCATGCGTGGATTCCACTTGAATCTCGTCAGCATTTTTTGTCAACAAAGTTGTTATGTATTTAAGAGTTGGAAGGAGGAAAATAAAGTCACTAGTCATTTGAAATTCAAGGTGTTTTTGTATTTAGTTTTGTGGTGTTCGAGACTATTTTTTGAGGTGCACACGTTCAAGTGCGTGGGTCATACTCAGCTGCAGATAGCCAATCAATAAAGAATTGATTGGCTCAAGGTGCTCCCGTGTTTCGGTACAAACCAGCCGTCATTAAAAACAAAATTGTTATTCGCGTAAGGCTAATTGGTTAAAGTGCCAATTAGTTCTCATCGCTTTAATCAATTGGTTTTGCACCAATTGATAATAGCCACAGCACTGGTGTGACTTGCGTCGAATCCAACAAGGATCAATTTAGCGCGTGCAGTCAATTGGTGTTGCACTAATTGACTTGGTGTCGCGAACATCTTGAAGGAGTCGACACTTGGAATAAAAGATTTTTGTAGATAAATTTTTTTGTTTTGTAGCCAGAAATGAACGTATCTTTTATCATAAGAATTAAATTTATAAATTGTACTTGAAACGAATAACTTTTCCGCAAAAAGGGAATTTGATGATTGTTAGCTATGCTTAAAATGGAAAATGGACGTTAAATCATAGCTTGCAATGCATAATAATAAATGATGCTTAAATACAAGAAAAAAGTTACGAACTTATTATGTTATCGTCTATACTAATACCATTGAACCTAATATCCAATCGACTAAGATATACTTATTAAAAATATTGATATAAATGACCAACTTTTATACAAAATAACACTAGAAATAGTAGTATTGTTTTCCGAAACTTGCAGTTATTCAAATTTGTATAGTAAAAACACAGTAACTACTCCAAAACTACAACTTTATTTAAACTATGGATATGGCCATTTCGAGAGTAACTTGCTCTCGTCTTCAGTCCATTGATACTAAAAAAAAAATCAATGGACTGAAGAAGAGAGCAAGTTACTCTCGAAATGGCCATATCCATAGTTTAAATAAAGTTGTAGTTTTGAAGTAGTTACTGTGTTTTTACTATACAAACTAGAAATAGTATTAGAAAAAAAACTGTGACTTGATTCGGAAAACCGCGACTAATTACAGTGTTTATATGAAAATCAGTTGTCAGAGAAGGACAACTAAATGCACTACATGCATTCTTCTAAAGTCTTTTTATATATATCACGCTAAAAATTCATACAGCCCTAATACACTCACACGAAACTGCGTTATTTTTAATATTTTTTTTGTTTTAGGCACGTGCATCAGTATTTATGCAATTAATCAACGTTAAGGCTCTTACTAGTTCACTTTGCGTCCTAAAATTACTAGTTAACATGTTAAAACCTTCGTTTTATTTTATTTCCCGCAGTTTTACCTTATTTCAAAGACTATGATCATCATTTTTGTATATTTCGATTTTGCTTTTCAGTTACATTTGTCTAATTTTGCTTGACGAAAATCACCTATTATGTGTGCACAAACCTATGCATATCGCAGTAAGCTTGCAATCCAGAATAGATGGAAGAGAACCAAACATCCATGCAAAAGTAAACTTGATTACTCTTGAGGCTACGCGACAGGGCTTTCTGAGAAAAAGCTGGTTGCAGTGGAAACATAAGCTAAAAGGCATAAATTTTTTTTTTTTTTCATACAATTGGCCTATGGCGAGGATTAGGGAATGTTCCCTTTTCAATACTGTGTGGGCAAGTCGTCGAAGGCTGTTTGTTACGCAAAAATGCTTACTCTCATCCTTGGGTTTCTCGATGACCACAAGCCGTCCTTCTGTTTCCGAGTTATCTACTCAATTGGTATATAAATCTTACCAATCTACGGAAATATAGCTCGTACCATTGCTATGGTTAGGTTTCTACTACTTATGATTTTCAACCTGCCTCATCTTAGTGGACGGATTCACGTCTTCTGAAGGATATCAATTTGTATAAATAGATGATTTTGTGGGTCGATTTTCCGTGATCAAATATAGGCAATATAATATATGAATGGAATGAATAATTCAAGATTCGTTAGAGGTTTCACAAGATTCCATTTCTATCAACCAACATTAATACTCAATTAGGTTGTTTCATAAACTTGCCTAACCGGATGAATAACAATGATCAGCCGCACTAAAATACTCGTTCAAAGGCACCGCTTCTAATAACCTAAACATACCTGATAGCTCGCCCTGTATGTCATAAGATCTCCATACTATCAGTTAATATAAAATTATTGTAATAACTATTTGATAGAGGCGATGAGAGAACATATCTTAAGGTCCCCGTATGGCATGTACTTTTTGTTTCCATAATAATGTTACTCTTCAGGGTCTGGCTTAGCTATATGATCCGCAAACGAAGGTAAATCCAAGAATTTCCAATTGCATCGATTGCACACGAAAGTGAGTGTTCCGCTATTGGTGAGAAACTTCGCCGCATTTTTGATCGGCATTTTCTTGAGCCTCTTCAATTTCACCTTCGTTCCATGGAGATACAGCTAAACTCAGATCCAACAGATCTGCTTCGTCTTTCGTACCGATCCTGTAGGCATCGAGGAATATTTATTCAATATCCATTTGACTTAGGGGTGCAGACTTACATGATAAAATTGTATTCAATCGCCACTTTAAGCTCCGAGTCTTTCTCGTACAACTACTGACACCACTTTCACCACCACTTTCATACAAAAGTAGTGCATTGTAAATTATATTATCACTTAACTTTCCTAAAATCATTTCATTATTCCATTCAAGCGCACGTGAAACAGAAGCTTCGCTCTTGTACATTTGATTCACCAATCCTAGCCAAATTTACATCTTGGCACTGTCACTTATTCACGGTTTCACTTAAATATTAAAATTTAATTTTTTTTTTAGAAAGAAAACTAAAATTTTATGAAAAGCCGAGAATAACTGCACTTTTCGTTTCTCCTTTGACAACCGCCCGCCATGTGGCCGTCAATTCCTCTTTGACATCCCATGACAAAACTGACGTGGAATGGGACGCCATCATAACAACGTGATATGGAAAGCCACATGGCAGAAAGGCGTAATGGCAGTGGTCGCCAGTGTCGTCGAATGATTCATTACAACGCCCGGCACTTTATTATTCTTTTAGGCTTTGATGGTGGAACAAACTTCATCCAGTGTATATGGGTCCTTAAAAGCTCTCCAGGAATATCTATAGGCCCTGCTGTTCTGGAGCTGTGCGGAGGATTTAGAACGTTCTTGAAATATGCACCGCTTTCTTTAATCCTGAGCTTAGGCTCATAACCTTGTTTAAGGCTTTGCACTAAATTGTATGCTTGTGATGTGCTGTTGCTCGCTTTTTTACATCGATGCTTCTCAATTGGTCATCATAGTATTTTCTTTTCTTAGTTCTAATTATCTTATTTTCATAACTCTCGTCCTGGTTTTCCTACCTAAATATTGTTTTAATGCTTGATTCTTTTTACCTAACGCATTCTGGCACATCATCGAACCAATCATTTCTTTTGCTTGATGTCCAATTGTCTGTTCTTCCACTTTACTCTCCTTTAAGCCTGACATTATCCCTTCCTGTTGATGCGTTCACTATCTGGTTAATCGTGAGTGCTCATGCTAGTCGTTATTCTATGTCAGCCTGAGGTGTACTCATGTTTATGCATTTCTTATGTAATAATCTCCGGTATATCGGAGTGATGCCTGACAGAGATCTGTCATCCCTACACAATTTCGCTACCAGCTGATGACAGATCTCTGTCACTGAACTGCAACTCATTGAACGAGTGAAATATAGGGAAATTGTTGAGTTTCGCGTCTCCACGCGGCCTGGTTGGAACTCCGGAAGCAGTGTGGGCAGTCGGTTGTGGATTCTTCGTGGGTCTTCCACCAAATGTAGACGCAGAGTTTATATAGATTCAGTCGGTCGGCGAGTTGGCCATCGTTCCATTCAAACCGTGTGAAAAACCGAGGTTAATGTTGGATATAACGTGAGTGGCTACGCGGAGCCACCATTGGAGGCAAGGGTACTCACGCCCGATTGCGACAACCTGCAAGGAACTCCGCTTGTCGTAGTGCGAATTTGTGTGGCCAACCAATCTGAAGCAGCAATTCATCACTGAGAGCAAACCGTGGTCTGCACGGTGTGAAATCAATAAGGTAAAAGACATATCTAGTACTGCGCGCGTGCGCTTTAATATTTTGATAACAAATTCAGTTTGGGGCTTTGCATCCCTTCTGAGGAAGAATGGAAAGAATGTTTATCATATATTTCTTAATTTTGAGCGGAGGATAGATTTATCGAAATACTTATTTCGTGCCAATGGAGCGACAAATTCTACGAGTATATTTTAGACGACGATCTGCAGGAATGCAAATTGACCCGGTGACAAGCCAGCCAGCTGATATTAATGAAATGGCCTTCTTTGGACCTGAAGTTCGAAATTATTTTGATCGTGATTGGCATTAAGTTAGTATTGATTTATAAATGGACTTGAAATCAATTTGATAATAATGTAAGAATAACTGAATTTTTAATATATCACTGTGTTGTAGATTGTAAGATGAAAACTCGCGTAAATATTTTAATGATATTTGAAAAACAAATAGTTCAAAAAAATCATTTTCTCGGAATGATACCATCATATTTATTCTAGAGGCTTTACTCCAATTAATTGTTCCGCGCATGATACAAGCAATAATGATACATAATACTAACTATAGCAATAAATAATAACAAATAATACAGATAATAATAATACTTAATACTAACTATCATAAAAAATAATAACTAATGATGCAAATGATAATAGTACATAATACTAACCATAATAATAAATCAATCAATATCCCACATTATGTTTTCCGCAATTACCACTACCCTTTCAGAAATAAACAATAATTTAAATTTTTGGAGAGTATTCGAGTTGAGTGTGAAGAAAATATTCTTAACTATTCGGTAGTTCCATTTATTTCACAGTATCATTTTACTAGCCACATTATTTCCACGTTACTGAAATCTTGCTGCATAAAATACAATTTCCATGTTAGTACAGCCGATAAATAAAACTATAAAATTTAAGCATTTGGGGAGCTTTGGGAAAAAGAAAAAAATTAAATAAGAAAGAAAATGAAACAAAACACAATCTATTGAATATTAGAAGCGGAATTGTATTTTTCGTGAAAAAAAGGAATCCCACATTCATATAGAAAGCGCGGGAAGACGAGAGAATGAAGAAACATTTAAATAAAATGAGATAACGTTAAGTTAATTATTATGTGAATGCTATATTATGTTGATATTGATATTGTGAGTTTTGTTTAAGAAAAGAAAACAACCAATAAGAGTTCGTTGAAGATAACAATTCGATACTTTTTTACAGCTATTCATATTCCCTTGAAAAGAATGAGTAATAATTACATAACATACATTTTGAGAATAACGAACAATAATCACATACACATGCTATAGAAATGAAAAAAAGGTTCTCCTAATTTCTAATTTAATACATTATGTCATAATAAATGCCCTAAAGGGATATAACCGAGAAGATAATAAAGTTGAAGGTGTATATGTTTGTCGAAAAAGAAAATTATTTTGCAAAAACTTATCAAATTTTAGAAAATAATATTTAGATTAAGATAATCTCAAATATGAAACTTATGAAGTTAAGCCATTTTGAAAAGAAATATTTTAAATTCGCAAATTGCCAACCAAAAGTAATTAAATCGTTTTTATTGAAGGAATAAAGTCTATTTTATGTAATGATTCTCATTAAAACTCTTGCTTAATGATAATGTAAATAGAATTTTCAATCGTATATATTCGCAGTCAATAAGTGAAGAAAAATGTTTGAGCAACTAATAAACACAATGAATTCCTAATTTAGCACAGTCTTTTCTTTTTAGCAACTCCGTTCTTTTTCAGAAGGAAGCGACGGTGAAGGTGAGTATGCCGCCCAGCGGGTAGGGTTTAGATAATTCGCGAATGGTCGGTTTCATGTTGCAAAACTACGCGGTGCCATAGTTTGGTTTTTGCGTTTTTTAGTTGGAGTAGATTGATTCTGTTTTAAATTCTAGTAGTTTATTTCGGGCACCACATCGGTGAATATTCGGGAATGCGTGGTTTTTGGATCGAGGACGTTTCGTGTTGCTCAGTTTCTCGGACCGGAAGAAAAAGGAAAGTAAAGTAAATTAAAGTCGAGTCGATGGAAGTTGTTCGACGCGTTTTAAATCGGGCATTTAAATTGGTGGCTGATTTTTGTATTTAGACTTAGTCTGCTTACGGAATACGTGTGACCAAAATTCCTCCCCGAACTAGGTAGCCTACCAGCAGCTACCTTGGAGTAGACAAAGGGTGTCAGGACTCGTCGACCTGATGGTTAAAGTTCGTTGGCACGGTTCCAGACTTCCCGTCTAGGACCGATGACAAGTCCGTTTAGATTTTCTTCAGGAACTCTCACTAGAACGAACAAAACGTCGTGAAATAAAATCATTACACTTTAAGGTGAACCATTTTACTCAGATATATTTCTGTTCGCCATATAGTCCGTGTGATTTTAGTGCTTAGAGAGCTCTTACCACAAACCGAAGATCCTTACTTTTATCCCTTTGGTGATAAGGAGATTTGTTTCGAGTGATTCTTCCGACGCGGGCTATAAACCCAATCAGTTATGATACGCTCAACTTTATGATCAGAACGTATCGTAGCTGGGTGGACCAACACACGGCCAAAGCGTGGTACTGGTACTTTTGCCCACTATCCTCAAAGCCCCCGGCAGGTACGCGTGATAGTTTGGACGCACTTGTTGCGGAATTGTCAGTATAAAGAACGTTAAAATGGTAGGTATGTATCTTTTGGGATTTTTGTGGCTGGGTCAGTTTCCGTACACAAAAACTAGACTTGCCTTTATTCAATGGAATATATATATATATATATATATATATATATATATATATATATACATATATATATATATATATATATATATATATATATATATATATATATAACGGGTGGTCCAACCAAAACGCACGATGTTAATTGTAAATAAAACAAAAAGTTTTCAGAGAATTTGTTAATTTTTTTATTATAATAGAAGGATCTATGACAATTATGTGCAAAACAAAATATCGCCCACATGCTCGCCACGGCTATGGTGGCATACTTCTATCCAATGGTCCATATTTTCAATGACTCTGAGACATAATTGAGGTTCAATGTCATTGATGTGCTGAATTACCTCATCCTTGTAATGAGTCGACCTTACGCCACTGCCGGCTCACACACATGCCCATCGCTGCCATATGGCTTTCGAGCGAATGTCAGCTTTGGATGACGTTCCCATCCTACGTCAGTTTGAGTCAAGGAATGTCACCCAAAGCTGACGGCAGTTGGAGTCGGTAACTGACAGACGGGCCAAGGCAGTGTCGTCTCGTGGTAGCCGAAGACAACCAAAAAGGAAAAAACGTCGTTGCAAGTCAAGTGCATGACTCGCAACAAGCATTCGAAAACAGCGAACCAACTGGGACATCCCTCGATCGGCAAGTGGATATAACCCCAATTGGGGTTTATGCGAATTGCCGAGCAGCGGAATTTGGAGCTCTTGCTCCAAATTCCGCTGCTAAAGAGGATTTCTTCAAGGGAAGATGCGGACCTATCCACACAACCACTTTCGCATGAGGAAATAGGCGAGTGAGTGAACCACGACCAAAAGGATGCAACACACGATAAATGGAAGGTGCGTTACAGTTAAGCCGTGCATCATGTGTGCTGGTGCTCTTTGTTATTTAAATGTCAAGAAAGTTATTAACGGTGCTTCTAATGATCGTTCCGATGGCAAAACAATTTTAAATGTAGCATAATTATTAAACTACAAAAGACTACGCACACGTGGTAATAGAAAATCAGAAGCAATGAAATAGTTGAACAAATTTCATAAAGGTGTCAATCAAGCTGCGCCAATTTCTAAGTGAAAGAAGTTAAGGATTGAAAGTTGTGTGTAAGAGCTAAAACAATATGATCGAGAACTGGAGACAGACGTGTTAGCATTATCAAATAGGAACACAGTAATTTATGTTCGTTGAACGTCAGCTTAATATTACGTGTCAAGATCACATCTACGAAATGAAGAGATGACTCAATATTATTAAGTATCGTGAACACTTCCAATTTCTAATGTTTCTGTTTGAATTTTCGTGATACATTTGTGTAACTTTTCAAATGAGACAAATGGAGTCATGGTTTAATTACGTAGATTTGAACTGAAGCTGAATCTTTTACATAGAGTTTTAAATGCATTTATTTGAACTAAATGTAATATAGTTATGTCAGGTATGGCTTGAGATCAGGACTACGTCTCGAGCAATTTAAAAGAAACAGACAATTTAACAACTTCACACAGTTTTATTTAATGCTCAATGATCGCTCTTTCTACGTCTTACTCGTTTCCCGGCCGGCGAACGACTACCTCTATTCTTCCAACCACTCAGTCTCTGTGACAGCTCGTCCACCCTGCACTGACCTCGTCCCGAGGTCATCATCTTCCTCGTCGTTGTCATCTTGAAACGGACTAATACCTGGAGCGAGAGGACACCACGGCTTCATGTTCTCTGTAGCAAATACTGTCGCATACGCTTTTTTTACTGGTACCTCGCTGCATATCTCCGACCACATAGCGATCGTGTCGAAGAATCTTGATCACCTGGTATGGGCCCTTGAATGTCGGCTCCAACTTCTTCGATTCACCCGTTGCTGCTGGGGCGTTTCGAACAACTACTAAATCGCCTTCTTCATACTTCGTTGGTGTCCGATGTTTTGCGTCAAATCTTGCTTTCCACTTCAATCGTTCGCCATGAATGTTTTCCAATGCTACTTTCCGCTTCTCTTGGACATCGCTGTTAATCATTTTGTTCTCATCGCTTAACGCCTGTACGATGCGGTTCGACACCAAGTCCAACAACTTGAAATCGAATATGATCTCGTTAGGGGTAAAACGAGTCGTGCTATTTTGTTGACTATTCAAATTGAACTGCGTCACATGAAGATTTGTGTCCCATTGACGTTTGTCGTTACCTGCCGTCCGCAGATATTGCAGAATCGTATGGTTGGCTCTCTCAATTTCGCTATTCGCTCGGGGTGACCGTACCTCAATTTTTGTGTGTTGCATACCATTATCACGACAGTATCCCTCAAGCATTTTAGATGTAAAGGCCGTCCCTCGATCAGTTACTATTTTCGATGGCAACCCGAAGTATGATGACAACTCATTCATTAGTTGTATTACAGATTGAGTTTTTGTGCTTCGTGCTGCTTTCAGTACTATATACTTACTAAATGGATCTCGAACTCCAATCACGTGCTGATTGCCTTTGCTGCTCCTGGGATATGGTCTCAAGCGGTCAATATGTAAAACTCGGAATGGGATAGGTATGATCTCCTCACCGTGAAGCTCACCTTCCCGTTTACCACCAACCTCCTTGTGATAGCAACATTCCGGGCACGCCTTAATATACTCCTTAACAGTTTTGCGCATTTTCGGGAAACAAAACAAGTCACGCAGCTTCTGTAGAGTCTTCTCTTCTCCAAAGTGTCCCATCTCGTCGTGGTAAGTACGAAGTATTCGCCATCTGATAGCATTTGGCACCACAAACTTCAGCTCGTTTCCGTTTTTGCGATTTAACCGTCCGTTTTTCATCACATAGTCGATTCTTATTTGTTTCTCTTGTTTGGAGTGTTCGATACCACACAGGATGCTGACAATGCATCTCACCTTCTCGTCCTGATGTTGCAGTCCAGCCAACCAGTCCTGTTGACTGACTTCGACACGTAGAATCTTTTCCGTCACCGATTGCAGCGTCGGTAGATGTTCACAGGGTGCACGGCTGAGCGCATCCACATGTCTCATCCATTGTGCTGGTCGATGAGTGAGAGTGTAATTGTATTCTTGTAATCTAAGCCACCACCTGGTTACTCGTCCTATGAGCGGTGATAAGAGCTTGGTTGCACTAATCGCAGCGGAATCGGTGACGATGGTAAAATGCTTCCCTAACAGGTACATCTTGTAACGGTCCACGCTCTCCACCACTGCAAGAGTTTCCAATTCATGGCTGGAATATTTTTGTTCAGCTAAACTACATGTTTGGCTGTAGTACATAACCGGCTTCCAATGTTGATCATCCATACGTTGGAGTAAAGTACCTGAGATACCGACACTACTAGCATCAGTGTGTACCTCGTGGTCGCTGTTCGGATCGTAAATGTCCAACACTGGCTTGTTTATTAGAGCCCTTTTTAACTCGTTAAAAGCCGCTTGTTGTGCTTCCGTCCACACGAAGTTACTCTCTGCCTTCAGGAGCTGATTCAGTGGCGCAGCCATCATCGAAAAATCTGCCACAAAGTGTCTGAAGTACCTGGCTAATCCTAAAAATCGTCGGACCTCCGTAGCCGTAGTAGGAATTGGATATTCCTTAATACAATTCGTCTTAATATCTCCTGGTGTGATTCCATGCACAGAGATGGTGTGTCCCAGAAACGTAAGCTCGTTGGCCAGAAAAATACATTTGTTGAGTCTAAACGTCAACCCAGCATCCTCGAGAAGAGATAGAAACTCTTTTATTGTCTCCAAATTTTCGTCGATGCTATCGGTGGCTAATATGACCTCATCCACATAGCCAATTGCCTTATGACGCATTTTGCTTAAAATTGTGCTCATCACTCGCTGGAATACCGCTGGAGCATTTTTAAGCCCGTATGGCATACAATTAAATTCATACTGGCCCGTTGTCGTACAAAATGCAGTATATCGCCTGGATTCCTCCTTGATTGGGATCTGATAATATCCGCACATTAAGTCAAATGTGCTAAATCAAGACTTGCCAGTCAGTCGAGCCAGTTGTTCTTCTACTGATGGCATCGGAAAAATCTCTTTTCGAGTGATGGCGTTCAATGCTCGGAAGTCGATGCATAAATGATCACTGCCGTCTGCCTTCTTCACCAGAATCGTCGGTGATGCAAATTCCCACCGGCTCTCTCTTATAACTCCGTGCCCCAAGAGCTCGTGAACGTGTTTGCCCACGACAGCTCACTTTGCAAATGGTATCCAATAACGTCGTTGACATACCACCTTTCTACTGTTGAGAACAATTTCCATATCTGCATACTTGTACCGCCCGTTGTAACGTTGGTATCATTTCAATACTTCATATAATTGTGTCTTCACGGAGTCCTCAATGTCACCATGTTGACATTTCGCTGTCGCTAGCTGTATCGAAGATCGCATCTAACGATTGCCCATTGATCCAAACTTGCATCCGCGCAATTCGTGAGGTAGCCTAGCTGATTTGGTTGACCCGATCATTTGACATACAACACTCAGCTGTCGTGTGATTCGTCTGTTGACACTTTTGGCATCTCTCGCGTTGTTGTGGCCTTGGACAATCATGAGATATATGTCCTGGTTGACGACAGTTGTAGCATACTCGCGGTCTATCGTTGCTCCTAATTTCCGTATTCGATTCGGTTGGGTTGTTTGCAGGTGGCCGCGAAGTTGTTGTACACGCGGCTCCACCCGTTGCTACAGCTGCGCAAAATTGCTTAATTGTGGACAGCAATTCTGTTGTCGTTTTGAAACACATACTTCCGATGCTGTTCTGCAATGCTTGATGTTTGACATTTCTCCGAAAATATTTAATTATGTCTGGTTCACACAGGTTGCCTTATCTACCAATTGCTACCAGTCGCAAATAAAAACTCTCGATCATTTCGGTTGATTGCCGGCATGTCTCAATCATATGAAGATGGACGTCAGCGCTGCTTTCTGACGATGGGAAATCGTGCAACAACTGCTCTGCAAATGATTCCCATCCGTTGTGGATCTCTTCGATCCCGTCTAACCACAGTTTTGCGTAGCCCTTCATATTCGCCATGACTGCACACATAAGCATCTTCTCGTCCCAGGCATACGCTTCCCATAGTCGACGTACTCTTCTCACAAACTGTAATGGTGTGAGCGAGGTTGGTGATGACAGATTGAATGTGGGGAGGATTCAATGATATCTCGCACACAGTGTATATTTGATTGCCTCATCACTGTATGTGATTGTTCCACTTTTCGATCCAATACACACGTCTTTCTAACCAAACCATCTTGTGTTGATTCCTCGCATTCGTTATTTTTCGACGGCATACTTACTTTACCGCTTGCACCTTGGGTCTGCGTCTCGTCAATGCATTTCACTGTGTTTGCCAAAGATTCCATTAGCGTACGGAGATTTTTCATGTCTTCGGACAGCCTTCCGAGAGCGTCGCAGTCATCATTTTCGTCGTCGTCGGTATCATCAATATGATCAGCTCCGATGGCTTCTGTGAGCCGCAGAATGAGATCATCAACTCTTTTGCACTAAGATGTCTTTTTATAGCCCTAGCTGTTAATTCACATATTTTAACGACCGACATCGTACATATATATATTTTTTTTTGTTTGTTTAAGAACGCACACCGAGCAAAATAAGTCCACACGTAGTTACCACTAAGTCGACCGTACAGGCCCGTAGCCACGTAATCCCACCTTTTTGCGCGCGCGCACACAGATACAAATCGGCAGCGCATACACAAGTCTTTCACAAAGCGTCGCCGCGTCGTTCACAAAGTTCCACTTAGAACAAGTTCGGACTTGTCGTTCACACCTTTTTTTTCAAATCACTCATATCCCACTTCTGACTGTCAGGTATGGCTTGGGATCAGGACTAGGTCTCGAGCAATTTAAAAGAAACACACAATTTAACAAATTCACACAGTTTTATTTAATGCTCAATGATCGCTCTTTCTACGTCTTACTCGTTTCCCGGCCGGCGAACGACTACCTCTATTCTCCCAATCACTCAGTCTCTGTGACAGTTATGTACGTGTGACCTGACAGATAAGGAGAGATGAGTGAGAAAGTTACGAGCAATAAATACCAGGCGAGCAGAATAGAAAAAAATACCTTTCTCCTGGTCCTATCGCGCAAGTAAAATCTGTACTCTTCTCTGTGTTCTTCCAAAAATCAAATTCTGAATCTCGTGTTTCTCCAAAACAAGTCTAAGGTGAGCTTGCAAAAATCGCAGAGCAAATTGTGTAAGCCATGGACTGAACTGAATTTCGATAAAGACGGTAATCTACGTGTGATTTTATACTATGAAAATATTTTTCGATAAAGTTCATTAAATTAAAATTAAATTATGTGAGATATTAATAGCTTTATAATTTCAATTTAGTTTCACTATGAATTTCCATTTAGTGTAAATGATAAATTAATGGCCAATGCAAACAAGTTAAAGAGGAAAATATCGAGGAGTGCATTTCAAAGCCAACTACAACGACGTGTACTCTAAAGTGTTTTGCCACAATGTCCTGAATTAAAGCAAATGAGAATTATTACGTCGTGTCGGGAGTGAAGCAAATAACTTAATTTAGCGAATTGGTGATGAAAAGATTGCCGGCGTGAACGGATTGTAACGTCGAACACTGAGCACCAAATTTTCTAGTAACTCTACTTGTAAAGAATACAATTATGACTAAAAACTAAGCCTAAGTAAGAAGCAAATTGAAAATATTGAAAGCAACGCGCGCAATTCGGTCAGAAAAACAATCCAAAGCCTGAGTAAATTATAGAGTGAAATCATCTAGTCCAATTTTTTGAATTTCTATCAATTTTTCCAAACACTTATAAGCATCAGCAAAACCCCGTGAATATTCCTTCGCAAAAATAACTAACTTGACTTTTATGTTTCTTGATTTCCTTGTTCTATAACTACAAACCAAATCTTTTTGAGCGAAAAGAGAAATGCTATACCTAATTATAACATGTTTACTACAAACAAAATTTTATTAGTACATTCTTAACCGCTTAGGCATAAAGTTAAACCAGATGAAATGGCGAAAACCAGAATTGTATAAAGATTTTTTTTTGTGTTTAGGCAAATTCATAAAATTAATGATTATTGCTGTATCTATACATGGTTGAAAGAAAAAAAAAATACACCTTATAACAATAAGACGGTTAAACTAAGAAATATCACACGTAAAGATTAAAATAAAATTGATTTGAACGTTTAATCTAAATAATATTAAAATAAACGAATCCTATATATATATGATTTATATAATTATAAATTCTAAACCAGATAAATAAAACAAAAGAGGTGAAGTAAACAAAAAGAAAAGTAATTTGCGATGCTACAGTTATTGATAATAATTGCTTAATCGAAACGTTTCCGAAGATTCATTCTCTTTATTGTGTGACCCGTATTTTTTTTAAACAAAAAAAAGAAACCCTTTTAACAATTTGATGTAATGTATAAATTATCAAATTTGAATTTTATTAAAATTTTATTATATGCATTTGCATGATTTCAATAATTATCTTTCTAAGATTAAAACTAGTAAATCAAATTTTAAGAATTTTTTTTTGAATAAATGATTATGGAGTGCTAGATAACCTTTTTCAGAGGCAGTGGGAGTGCATAGTAAGTATGCCGGCAAGAGGGTAGGGTTTGGAAAAATCCGCGGATGGCCGGTTTCACGTCGCGTGCGGTACGCGGTACCTTAGTTTGTCTTGCCTTTTGTTTTTCTTAGCGTAGAGTTCTTCGGGATTGAGTTAACGTAGTGCATTTTTCGGTACCGCGTCGGTAAAATTCGGAAACGCGAAATTGAAATTAGATTTTTGTAATTAGCTGGAATGATGAATGAATACGGAACAAAGTAAAACAGGTTTCCCTTCCGTAGGTTTGTGTTTTCGACGCGTTTGAAACGGGCATTTAATGGTGGCTGAAATATGTAATTGAGCGTAATCCATTTAAAGACCTGCGACCGAAATCCTCTCCGATCTAGCTGGCCGACAAGCAGCCACCGCGAAATGGATTACGGTGCACGGACTGGTTGACCCGTTGGTACCATTCATTGGCACGACTCAGACTTCACGTCTAGAACCGATGAGAGGTCGGTTCCGACTCGTTCGTACGAATTTAGACAGATAGTCATTACATCCTTTAGCTCTTGAATTGTTCTTGGCTTATTGATGTATACTTTTTCTTTTAAATATCCTCAGAGAAAGAAGTCCAACGGTGTTAAATCACATGACCGTGGCGGCCAATTGACATCGCAACAACGTGAGATAGCACGACCATTCAATTTCTCGCGTAAAAGAGCCATTGTTTCGTTGGCTGTGTGGCAAATGGCACCATCCTGTTGGAACCACATATCGTACAGGTCTATACAATTTCTGGCCAAAGAAACCCATGGCAATAGCGAACACCTTTCACGTGCTCATTTTCAAAGAAGTACCGGCGTATTGCCGACGCTTGAAATAGTCAGTAGGATTCAGCTCTTGAGTCAATTGAACCTTTTAAGCGTGTAAATTCAAATCTTTGTTCAAAATTCACATCAGTGATGTTCGTGAGATGTTGAATTGTTGGGTACGACGACGAGTCGAGGTTGACGGCTCTTCTGCCACACTATCGCGAACAACAGCAATGTTTTCCGCAGAACGAACTAAGCGAGCATGCACAGGTGATAACACATTTCCTACAGACTCGGTTTGCTGAAATTTGCGCACAATTCTCCCGATTGTGGACACATTTGGTCGATTATACTGACCAAAAAATCACGAAGAGTACAAAATGCTTTTTGATTTGAACACCCATTTTCCTACAAGGATTCAACAACCTTAACGCGCTGCTCAATTGTGTACCTTTCCATGGTTGAATTTGTCAAGCACTGAAACAAAGAAATGTCAAATTAAGTTGGGTGAAAAACGACGTCAAGGTGTGACTCACAATTAACATCGTACATTATGGTTGGACCACCCTATATATATATATATATATATATATATATATATATATATATATATATATATATACATATATATATATATATATATATATATATATATATATATATATATATATATATATATATTTATATATATATATATATATAATATATATATATATATATATATATATATATATATATATATATATATATATATATATATATATATATATATATATATATATATATATACGAGGTGTGTTCAAAAAGTATCGCGAATTTTGAATTTTCGTGGGTTACGTATATTCGAATTTCGATTTTTTTGTGGCGTTATGTTGGTACTCATGTCTGTCACTTATGCCGACAAGCTCGGCCATTTTCAATGTTCACTTAATTGGTGATAGCTGCTTTACTTGCACGTGTTTTCAATCGTCTTCGATTTTTACTTGTTCAAAAAAATGGACCAAAAACAGCAACGCATGAACATTGCTAATGAGATGTTAAACTCTGTCCGCGACGAACCAAATTTGCTCCAGAGGGTCAAAACTGGTGACAAATCGTGGGTTTATGGTTATGACGTGGAAACCAAAGCTCAATCATCTCAATGGAAGCTGCCGCATGAACCAAGACCGAAAAAAGCGCGCCAAGTTCGGTCGAATGTGAAAGTTTTGCTGACAGTTTTCTTCCATTGCAGGGGCGTGGTGCATCATGAGTTCTTGCCACAGGGAAGAACGGTCAATAAGGAGTATAACCTGCAAGTTATGCGCAATTTGCGCGAAGCAATCCGCCAAAAACGCCCGGATTTGTGGGAGAACAAAAATTGGCTTTTGCACCACGATAACGCCCCTGCTCACACATCGTTGCTTGTGCGCGACTTTTTGGCAAAAACAACACACTAATGATGCCGCAGCCACCGTATTCCCCAGATCTGGCCCCCTGTGACTTTTTCTTGTTTCCTAAACTGAAGAGGCCCATGAAAGGACGACGTTACACTACGCTTGAAGAGATAAAGACGGCATCGAAGGAGGAGCTGAACAAGATTAAAAAAAATGATTTTTTGAAGTGCTTCGAAGATTGGGAAAACCGTTGGCACAAGTGTATAATATCTCATGGGGATTACTTTGAAGGGGACAAAATAGATATTCATGAATAAATAAATAATTTAAAAAAAAAAAACAAAATTCGCGATATTTTTTGAACACACCTCGTATATATATATATATATATATATATATATATATATATATATATATATATATATATTGTCGCGTGTTATGGTTTGCGGCCAATAATTTTAATGTTCCGGGAAAGTGAAAACGCAATGTCTTTTTCAATTAAGTTTAAAAGAGTTTATTTAAAAGAATGCATAATTATTAATTTCACTATTAAAAGTCCAACTTCCACTTGTCCATAAATTTCTATTGCAATTGTCTTCTAAAATCACTTCACAATCACTCAATCAATATCGCCTTTACCTCGCGCTCCACTCTATCGCAGTTGTAATGAATGATCCCCCCATTCATTCAGCTCGCCTTTATATAGGGTCTCCACCCATTCAACCCATTTCTCGTACATTGGCGAATGTTTTTCCGAGAGGTACCTAGTATATTCGAGCAGCTTAATGAATGGAGTGACGTCACTTTCAGATGTTGATCATGCTTGGTGGGTTCTCGTGGTTTCGAGTAAATTCACTTTGTTGATCATGAGGTTCTTAATGGTTGTAAAAACAATTGCAAGAGTATCTCTCTCTATCTTATTCGTGCGTGTAACACTGCCCCCACCTCAGTTCTTTTCGCCCCGAAAAGATGTGTCACCAGTTGTAGTCAATTCTCCTTGGATGTAATATGGGGCAAGACGGTCCAGGTGTACGATTTTCATTTTGGCTCTCGGCTTACGGTGATCCTGTATGCGATAAACGACATCGTTGATTCGTTTTTTAGCCCAGTATGGTCCCTTCCAATTATGCTGCAACTTTGGAGACCAACCCTTCCATGGCTGTGGCTTATATAGCCAGACCAAGTCATCTTGCTGGAAGCCAGTATAATTTGCCTTTCGATCATACCTGGTCTTCATGCGGTCAGTAGCCGATTCGAGGTGTTTTCGCACTGTCCGATGTATCTGGTTCAACCGTTGTCTTAGCTCACTTGCGTACTCCGAGATCGTTTGGGGTTTCTCAGGGGGTGTCCCGAACTTTATATCAGCTGGCAGACGAATAGTCTTTCCAAAAATGACTTTGGCTGCGGCTTGGCCCGTCGATGCATGTTCAGCAGCTCTTTACGCCATCAAAATTAGCAGGATATGTCGGTCCCAGTCCCTTTGGTTCTCGTCAACCATCTTGGCCAGATATTTATTGAGCGCGCCTTTGAAACGTTCGACCATTCCATCGGATTGGGGATGCAGTGGTGTTGTCCTCGTTTTCCGTATTCCCAGCAGCTCGCACATTTCGCCAAAAACTAGTGACTCAAAGTTTCGGCCTTGATCCGAATGTAGTTCGCAAGGTACGCCGTACCTACTGACCCAATTTAACACTAGCTGTTCGGCTACGGTAGTTGCTTCCTGGTTGGGAATGGGATAGACTTCAGGCCACTGGCTGGAATAATCGACCACAACCAGCGTGTATCGATTTCCCCATTCGGATTCAGGAAAGGGTCCTGCGATATCAACAGCAATCCTTTCAAATGGCACGCCCACGTTATAGGTTTGCATTTGTCCTCTCAGTCGTCGCTTTGGACCTTTGACAGAAGCGCAAATCGTGCATCGACGGCACCAGTCCTCTACGTCTTCTCGAGCGTGGAGCCAGTAAAACCTTTCCCGCAATTTCGCCAAGGTCTTGTTAACACCAAAGTGGCCTCCCGAGGATCCTTCATGCATTTCCTTAACCACATCGTAGATTCGGCTTTTGGGAAGTATAGTTTGCATCCTATAGGAGCTGCCATCCGTCGTTTCCCATTTCCGCTTGAGTATGCCACCCTCCACCTGAAGGGAGTTCCATTGTGCCCAATAGCTTTTCAGTGTTGCGCCATGCATTGAAACGTCTTTCCACTCAGGCCGGCCAGTTGTCTCCTTCCATACGAGCAACGGTCCGATGTCTTCATCGGCTAACTGGGCATTTCGAATCTCCTTCGGTGACCAACCTTTATCGGATTCGGCCGTTCAACGGGCGGCTCCTTTACTTCAATCCGCCGGCAATGCGTGCAATTATCTGGACATGGATGACGAGATAGGGCGTCAGCATTTCTGCTGGACATAACGCATGTCCAGCGCATTCATTATAGCAGCCGGGTTTGAATGCAACTCAAAGGGGATAGTCTGTAAAAGCTCGGCAGCTAGGCCTCTTAGAGCAAGAATTAATGCAGTTGCTCGTTCCTGCTCATTCCAGTGATTTATCCTAGCGGCGGCTTCAAACTGGATTTTGTAAATACTCCAGACCGTTTGCCCATCGAATATTGGTGCTTGCACATTTCTGGATGTGCTTTGCGCTGCGGTTATAAGCGGGGCTGGTGAGGTGGTTACTACTGCCTTCGCTGCTTCCAAGTCCTTTTTCATTTTTTCCATCTCATGGTTCATTCTCTCCTTGACCTGGCTGATCTCAAGGTTGATTCTCTCCTCGACCTGGTATACCTTCTCCTCGACGCATTTAATTTGGTTGTTGAGACTACTGAGCTCCGCTTTTATTTCGGTTAACTGTTTCTCCAGCTTCTGTGTGATGTCTGCCTTGATTTCGAACGCTTGTTGGTCTAGCTTCGCTGATTGTTCATTTAGCTTCGCAGTTAGACTGGATGACATCAGCATTAACATTTGCATCAGTGCATCTTCTAGTTCCTTTGATTTTGGCGTTTCTGCGTCTCCCTTAAGTTCCGCCATGGTAAATTCATTTTGTTGATCATGAGCTACAACAGTAGCTCGCAGAATTATTCGTGCATGTAACAATATATACATATATATATATATATATGCATATATATATATATATATATATATATATATATATATATATATATATATATATATATATATATATATATATATATATATATATATATAATTCTAATACATATATATATATATATATATATATATATATATATTATATATATATATTATATATATATATATATTATATATATATATATATACATATATATATATATATATATATATATATATATATATATATATATATATATATATATATTATTCATATATGATTATATATATATATATATATATATATTATATATATATATATATATATGTATATATATATATATATATATATATATATATATATTATATGTATATATACATATATATATATATATATATATATATATATATATATATATATATATATATGTATATATATATATATATATATATATATTTATATATATATATATATATATATATATATATATATATATATATATATATATATATATATACAAGATAAAAAGCTTAAGTATTTTTCTTTCAATAAGACATCAAACTTAAAACTTTTCGGCGTTTTAAAATAAATCGAAATTGTCTTAGTATAAAAAACAATGGATTTTTTTCAATAAATCCTATGTCTTGTCAAGTGAAACGGCTGGTGTCTTAAAATAAAACGCTATGCATCTAAAAATAAACTCATTTTTCAATAAAATGTTTAAAACATCTTAAAATTACGCCTTTAGGGTAAAGCAGGAAATGCATTGCCATCATCTGTCAACAGGGGTTGACACCGGTTAATTAATAAAAGCCACTTCATTTTCGGAACTTATCTAATTCAACCCCCTGGTCTGATAATTCCCAAAAATTTCCTTTTTTGGGTAGAGAAAGTGTTTTTCATATTTTGTTCTTTCAATTTGTTAAACAAATACATCAAACGCCTTTTTCCTATGATTTATCAATTCTTCGCCTTGACTTGAGATATAACCTTATGATAAATCTTTCGCCTATTGATTTCAGCTATACTGATTTTAGATTGTCCACACCAAAATTCGTGTTTGCTGAGTGATCAAAAATAGTGAAAAAAGGAGGATATCTAACTTCAAAATTAAATTAAGAAAAGCAACTATTCAATAAAAAATAACATTTATTACAATAATATACTAAAATAAAAATTGTGATTATCATAAAAACTATTTCCATTCTATGAATATCGTGATAAAAATCAAAAATGGAAATAATATTACAAAAATCTACTAAAAAATTATATCCTTTGCACAATGCGTATATGTGTATGATACAAAATAATATGCAGAGGTAATACACATATTTTTTTTATATATAACATGTATTCATTCATATATTATCATATAACATAATACATTTGTTCTATCTTCAATTTATCATTTTTCAATTGAAAACAGGAGCAAAATACATGACGTTTGTCATTTCTTCTGCCATTATTTTCTTATTCATATTAAATCTGTATTCTTTTTATAACTTATACATACAATATTATTTACAAAGAAGACAAAACAACAAAAATCTTCTATTTATGCGTTTCTATTTTTCCTGTGTTTGTTTTTCTTAATTTCATTTTTTTTTTCAATTTTAATTTTATGTATAAATATTCTTGATAAATATTACACGATTATATAGGTTAAATAATATTCTTAAATATTATTAGATTTCACAATTTTTGGGCTTTTTCATTCTTTACTTTTTCACTTTATACACATATATACGTATCATAACATTTTTCTCTTATCTGCTAGTCAAAAATATGTACAAAAACGATAAAGATAAAAATATTTTGAGTATTTTACTCTCAATAAAAGTGTATAGAAAAGGGGGGTAAAAAACCAAGTTAAATGTTTCTAGCAACTATTACCTTTTTAATAATTATTATATCATTTACATAAGGTTCATCATTTTCTGTTTGGAAACTATGTACTTTATAAAATTTAATTACACTTTTGAAATTTTCTATCATTTACCATCTAATATAATAATTTAATGCTTGTTTGCTATTTTCTACAAATGGTTTTTCCTTATTTCACTTAATTAAAATTTAAAGAGTTCCGAGGTCAAAATGAGATATCGTATTTTCTAACATAGTATGCGCGTATTTTAAGATGAATTTTCACTTTCTGAATTATACTCAAAAGTTGTCCAATGCAATTCGTTTTAATATAGAATTGGAGTTTCTTTTCATCTTCAAATTAAATGATAATATTAAGCTTGAACTAGTTAGTATTTTACACTAAATACAACCCTACGCCCGTTATACCGCCTCCACTTTATTCGCTACTTTTGTAATTTTAAATTAATATTTTCCTATTTACATTAAGTTTGATTATAATTACTACAATTATTGCAGGTGAACTTAAATATACACCACAAATGCAAGGTCAGTTCAAAACCGATATTTTTTATCATTGTTTTTTTATTTTCTAAACGAACTATTAATGGAGTTTCCTAGCACGACTTTTAATACGAATTGGACCAAGACCGAGCATTTTCAAGGGGTAGACTGCGTTGTGCGTGACAAGGCGAATCGAAGTAAGATATATTTATAAGCTGCCTTAATTATTAAATAATTTACAGCTCAACTTTCTATGGCATTATCCTACCCATTATCCATTGTTTGGAGACTTTAAGTAAACTCTGTAATATTTTACTGTCGAGCTTTGTGAAATTCTTAGGAATACAAAACATACAAATAATTATTTAATTTAGAAAATTATTCTAGTTCGCAGTGTCATTTATTGCTGTTTTCGGTTCTTTCACATTCCTACTTCATCTCTACTTCCTCTGAGACAATATTTTGTCTAGACTTCAAAACACATCGAGAGTTACTTTACAATTATTTTTTTCTGATTCAACATTACTCTATATGTTTGCGTATTTATATATCAAAGAAGATTATCTCAATTATTTCGATTTGATCCATGCAATATTATTAATTGACAATTTGTTTAGAACGTCCTTATATGTCTTATTGGACATATGTGACGTAAAATGTGTTTATTTCGAGCTAGTTTTTCGTTCTTTGATAATCTTTTGCGTAGAAAAGACTCAAGACTGTTAATTTTTGTTTCCGACACATCCTAATTTGTTTTTTTACAACTATTGTTATTTACATTTTTTCAATGCTTTAACCCAGATACGAAAAAATAGAAAGCAAACAGAAGAGCAATGGGCCAAGAAGTAATTTTCGGGAATGTTAGATGAAGTTATAAATTTCTACATTTTTTCTTAATGTTGCAGTAACGCATAACTCAGGCAGAGCAGGTAAAAAGAATCGGTTGATGATTTTCGTTTCATCTGTACAATTTCTGATCTGGGCATGTTTACGATTTCTGATCACGTGGTCATACTGCGGAATCCTTACCATCAAATTTACATACTTTGCAAAACCATTAAGATGCAGTATTCATTTTGAGTGCGTAAGCAATGATTGATCAACTTCAATTGTTAAAAATTTCACTAAAATGAAAAAATCGGTTAATGATGCAATGCTAGACTTTAATTTCCCGGAGCTAATAGAAACCCTAACAGTAGAAGATTTAAATTTGATGTGCTTTGAGTGTGAAGGCAGTTATATGAAAATATTTGAAAACCTCATGGACCAAATAAATGAAATAGAATTTAACACCAAAATTTCCCCAAGAAATTTCCAATTTCATAAAGCTTCCAAAATAACGTCACTCCAGCGGACAAAGAACGATAAACATTTTAAAATTGTTCTTCCCATCTAAATTTACATCCAAATTTATTATCAAATTCTCTTTTGAATAATGGTTCCAATTTTTTTCATTTAAAGAAATTTATCTGCAACTTTGCGATTGTTGTTAGGATATGCGTTGATATTATATCAACGTTATATTGTTTCACTAGCTCTAGCATCCAGTTGCTCACCAACAACATTTATAAGGTGCTGTATTAATCTATAGAACAAAAGGTATAAAAACGGTAAAAAATTGAACCAGCAGTCGACATTTCAACATTGAATTTGAGCAAAGAAAGTATGTTTTTAAAGCAGTCTTACCCAGTCATGGGAGTTTAGAACACCTACCCAATTTAATGTATCTGTAACTTTATGAAAATCCTCAAGCGCGGAAGTAATTAATTATCTGTCAGTTAACCCAATTGAAACTGCAACCGTCAAAATCTAAAAATTCCTCTTGTATTTTTAATTGGCCCCCATAACTTTATCCACAGATATGCAAGGAGACTTCGAATTTGATGTCATGAATGGATGAAATACAGAAGTTTAGAATTTCGTTCAAATTAAAATAGGTTTTTTATTTTTGAAAAAATAATAAATATAAAACTACATAACATTAATTAATCACTGTGAAATATTGAGTTGCAACTTTCATTACTCTCTTCTCTTCATCCACTTATTTTCATTTAATTTTTAATTTTTCATCATCTACAATTAAGTAAATTGTTTTATAATTTTGATACACGTTTTAAAACTTTTTCGGGAAACATTTGCATCGACAATGAAATAACGAAACATATTTATATCATGTAAGTGATTTATCATTTTTTCCTTTTTTCTGTATGTAGAACTACAAAAATAAAAATATCGTTTGAAAAATAAAAAAATATTGCATATTTCTACTAAAAATTGATACTTTAAATTAATCATTATCAACTAGTATTTATATAGCATCTTATATCATTAATGTAGGACAGTTGAAAGGAAGAATTTCAAACAGATACATACATTTCCTCGCGTTCGTTGAAAATGAAATAGACTTGAAAACTTTAGAAGTAGTAATGTGACAATTCTTACATAAAAATGATGATTCCCTCGTTTTCAAGGTTGATTGTTTGTTCTTCTAGTTTAAACTATTTAAAATTTAAGATGCATTTCATACTCACATTCGCCTTATTGGTACAATTTATATCAATTTATCTTACTAACTTATTCAATTATGCTTCAATGTTTTATTTATAAATGTAAATTCTTAACTAAGTTTTATTCTTTTTTACATCACTTTTAAATAGGTTTTCATATACAATACTTATTTTATATCTCGTTCATTGTAGCACTACATATTCTCCTTTCGCTTGACTTTTATTAAAATAACTTTCTAGCTATCTACCATCATAAATTAAGTGTTCTTTATATTCCTTAATCATTTACAAGTATGGTTTTTCTAGTTTCGAATTAAATAAAAACATATTTTAAATCAAAACGTATGACGCAAAACATCTACATCATTTATCTGCTAAGCTTAGACAGCTAAACATTCTACTAATTTACTCATCTAAACCTATATCCTGCACAAACTGTAATTTACAATAGATTTATCTTTCTTATCGTACGCTATATACAATATGTATGTAAACTGTTTTAGTGCTTAGAGTAGGTTCTCCGTTTTGTGTAACTGGTTTGCAAAACACATCAATTATCATCTAACCTCGCAGTCTTTATTTATAGGAAGTAGGGGACAACCTTTGGAGGTTTTCGTCTGACCTCCTTTGAGATCGTTGTTGGCTTTATTCGGCGCCACAATTTGAACGTTGACTGTGGATGTGTTTTCTAAATTGTTGGCCATTGCGGAAACCGAAGCCTGATCGCTTCTATCATTTTGCGATGAATTCATCAGCAGTATTGTTCCGCCTTCCGTCGCGGAAGGATAGTGGGAATTATCCGCCGCCTCACTTTCCGCATCATATGTCGACCCACTACTCCTGTCAAATTGCTTTTTATTGCTTAATAGAGTCTCCAAACCAATCTCTTCGAGTCTTTCTTGTTGACGCTGAACGGTTGTGGCTGACTCGATACTACTTAGTCGTTTCGGACCACCTATTACATACCCTCCACCATCAGATTTTCTAGCGATTTTCAATTTTATTGGCATTAAGCTAGGGCTTCCTGTTGGTTCGGTATTTACAACATTACTACTACCCTCTGAATTTTCATTAGACCCGCTTCTTGCTGTCACTGTTGGATCCACTACCACTGTGTTCACACCTGCTGACGACCCACCTCCAAAACGGATAATTAACTTGGGCGCCTCTGACCCTTGCAACGTTTCCACCACCTGAGGATACTCTCTTTTCTCCTTTTTCCGCTTTTTGTGCGATGATGATTTGCTATTCTTTTTCGTTTTTATCTTCAGTTTCTTCGCCTTTTGACCTTCATCTTCATTGAAGTCGGCCATCATCATCTTGCGGAAGTTCATGCAGTCCCGTTTTAGAATTTCTAACGTTGGAACTTGCGGGTTTGAGGTTGGGCGTTTCTTCGGTGGATAACCAATCATACGATTTCCATCCGATATCGTTTCGATGTGATTACCAATTTTAATTTTCAACTTAGGCGCTTCGGAGCTGTTAGGTGATTCCAACTTTGTCTTGCTGCGTCGTTTTAACGACACTTTCATTGGATCGACTACGTTATTTACAGAGATATTGCTACCGCTAGAACACACGCTGCGTCGCCTTTCGGGACGCTCCGATTCGTATGGCATGTCCAGTTGCCGTAGTTCGCGTGACAGGCCTTGCGAGCGTTTCCTTTTCCTCGGGTCCATTGAGGCATAATCTTTGTAGTCTTCTTTTGTAGGGATCGAACTCATAGAGTCCACGGCTTTAGGAATTCCTACACTACGACTTAAGATTGGGTCACTTATTGCCTTATTTTCAGTGGGTGCATGACTAGCGCCATCGTCCATATTCATGTCTTGTGTCCAATACTGACGTAGAAGCTCTTTTTTTCGCATTCTGCGCAAGCTTGACGTGCCTGTCGTACTACTAGACGATGTCATGGTAACATTTGTAGCTGACGTCATTTGCAGCCCGATATTATCTGAATTCAAATTCTGAGTCAATGAGCCACCTGTGGACTGAGTGGTGTAGTTGTCTGGACGCGCCAGAGGGCCCTTAATTTTCAATTTCAATTGGTTACGCGAATCTGAAAGCGATACTTTGCTGATCGTATTATCTGAATCAATTGATATCTCTTCCGAAGTTGTTTCAATAGACGCGTGGGATTCAGGAACAACTATATCTGCCACAGGTGGTTTCGGCTTATAAGTTCCACTAGCTTTGAGGTCAGATTGCAGCTTTTTCTCATCTTCCTCGTCAATTTCGTTCAGTGTTTGGTCCGCCATTCCGATAGCAAACACTCGAAGAAGATGATTATTGTATGCATCCTGGTTCGACGAAGATTGATTTTCATAACCAGAATTGTAAGTTCTCATATCTACAGGACCCGGCAGCACAGGATGTATATTTGACAGATATGAATGTGATGTATGCATATCAGGCTCGGAGCCCATATTAGGAGATTTATCATCTGATGCAGCCTTTGTGGATATCATAGAGTTCCTAAGTTTACTGCCTTGATTTACTGGACTCGTGAATTTCTGTTCGAACGCACCTACTGCATTTACACGGCTATCAAATGATCTTCTTCGATCCCTCAAAGATTTCAAATCAACACTTGTTGACAAATCTTCGTCGGTCCAGTCGTACACTGTTCCTGCCAAATTGTTTGGCATCGAACCCAATGAACTATCGAAGTCCATGTTCTGTGCGTTTTGTACTCCAGCCACCAACCGACCACGACCTCGACCACGGCCCCTGGCACGACCAGATCCACTTCCACGAGTCGATCTCGATTTCGACCGTTGATTCGCCTCATACTTTCCTTTTTGGTTATTGCTTTGACTATGTTGTCGGCCCATTAGCTCCATATTACGCGGGCTTTTCCCAGGACTCTTATGTAGTGACGGTGACTTAATTTGGTTGAACCGAGCTGAGCTTCTCTTAGACGGAGAGTCTTTCGTATTCACATTATTGTTTGAGATCACATCGCAATTCATCATATGATTAAGTGAGTTTGTTGGATCGGAAGCATTGTTACTAATTACACTATCAACTGCCGTTTGCATGTTATACGTATTATTTATTATTTGCGAGGCGGTCAAGGGCACATTGGAAACATTATTTGAAACTAGTTCTTGTGTTAACGCAAGGTTATCCGTAGATGATGTAAACGTTGCAGCACATGTTTGCCTTAGAAGCGGATATGGCAACGTTGAATCCGAAGGAAGTTTGTGCTTGTCCAAATGGCCAAAGATGGAGCCAGTGGGTTGCGTATTTTGTGATAAAGGCATAGTCGCGTTTAGAGCTGGAGGGAAGATTGGAGTAGAAGGTGACGGGAACGGAGGCATCTGAGTATTCATACTTGCAGGAACTGTTTGGCTTGGAAACAAGCTCACAGGCCCGTTGTAGTGATTGTTCTCGGGGTAGTTGTATGGCATCACATCGGCTCCATTCATGAATGATAAGGAACCTTGCGGTTGATGTTGCTGATGCGGTTGATGTTGCTGGTGCGGTTGATGTGCTTGATGTTGCGCAAGCTGAGTATGCGGTTGCAACTGCTGATGCTGCTGGTGCTGCTGTTGCAATGATGCATGAGGTGGTGCAATCTGCTGCTGATGCTGTTGATGTGATTGTAGTGGAAACTGCGACTGTGATATACTTCCAAATGGCGAAACCAAGTTGAAATTGCTCTTTTCAACTATGCTCTCCGTATCACAGGGAATCGCACCCAGTGCGTGCGGTTGTTGCTGTTGTCCTTTTTCTTCGCGATGCCGCTGCAGCACATCATCGTTTGCCTTACATACTGGAATTTCATTGACGATCGTATTTACCCTTGGTAACTCATCATTCGATTCTGAAATTGACGATGGCGAGGACGACACGGACCGTCTTGTTTGTATCAAGTTATTCTCATTCCAAATATTATCAGGGTTTGTGTAAGGCGACTGCATTCTCGTGTTATCATCATACTCACAATCAACGACTAATTTCGATGAATTGGTATTCACGTTCATACTCTCTTTTTCTGATCGCATATCTACAAAATCTCCTCGCCAATTGGATTGTGTTAGCGTATCAAACGAGTCGCTGGGTTTTGTAACTGTAGTTTGCGTCTTTTCCGTCGATTTCGGAGGCATAAATATCCCGGAAGCTTTATCAATATTCACTATTGAATCGGTCGCACTGCTCATCACAAACGATGAATTTTTCAGTTCACTTAGTGTGTTAGCTATACTTGTGGGTGCAGTATTTACATCACATGGCATTTGCGGCTTATCGAAGAAACTTATTGCGTTTTCAGTTATAGAGACATGCTGTTCGAACACAGTCGATTCCTTAGAAATTGGTGCGTCCAGATTTAGTGCTGCTTCTTTATCGAAGATTGCTAGTTTTTCTTTAGTGGCAGCTGCTCGTTCAATAGGTGTCGCTGATTTCATTTCAGCCGCATATATTTCTGTAGAATTATAATTAAATGCACTCCCATGCGCCGACTTTCCATCATTATCACGATTTTCAGTACATGTAGCAAGTGTATCATCCACTTTAGAGGAACTTCTTTTGTACTTTTGTCGCAGTTTTTCTACGAGATTCATTGTTTCACGAGCGCTATCTTCCTCGCTTGGTTTTCCTTCAAAGATAGGTTCCATTGTGAAATCACAAATGTTTTTGCTATTATTTGGCACTTCGTCAGAAGCTCCATGATTCAATTGCACGTCTCTTTCAACTTGATCGTAATGTATTGGTGACTTTTGCTTCTGCTGCAAAGCATCTCGATGCATTGGGAATTTAATACCGCTATCATCCGTTGGAAGGAACGGAGATAGTGACAAAGAAACTAGTGGATTCATTTCTACATCTGCATTTCTTACAGTTTCACGTTCTGGTTGCTGCGTATCGGGTTTGCTTTGGTCGCTATCTTCAGACTCTGAGTCAATATCAATTACTTCTGTTATTGTGTCTGATGGAATTAGAGCCGTTTTATTAAGAGAAAGTAATTGTTGAGCTGAGTTCAATTCGATCTCACCCGGCGGTGTTTTTGGGCGAGGTGCCATGTCTTCGTGAGGCTTTATGGTTTCATCAATTTCCATGGAATCCGATTCTTTGTCGATATCTTCCAACTCTTCGCGTTCTTTTTCTTTCTTATTTAGCAGCTGATCAAGCGACCCAATGCTCCTGTTTGTCTTATTTTTAAAACCTCCCATCTGAAAGCATGCCAAATCCGCCTTGCGTTGCTCCATTTCTTCTTCTAGTGTTTGAGTATTTTCTTTCTCTGAACTTAATTCTTCATCTATTTTTTCAGTGCTGAACATCTTCTCCACTGAATAACTTGCTAAAGGCAACGATTTTTCATCTACAAAATCAGTGCGTCCGCCTATTGGTGATTTTATATCATTTTTCTCTGTTGTTAATTCTTCCACTAACTTCTTGTCTTCCAAATCGGCATGAGACTCTTTTTCAACAGACATGGGCGCTGCAATACGGTCGCTATCCTCAGGTGTGAGACTTTTCTTATCATTCGCTTCTGGTGAGTCGTCTATACATAAAACATCACTATCAACCGTTTTCGGGGTTAACACTTGAGTAATTATTTCAGAGGTTTTGTTATGATTCGGTGTCAGCGGCGAGGTCTCGCTTTCAATTTCTGCTTCGATTTTGGGTACATCAGCTTCGTGGGGTTCTGGACTTGATGGTTTGGCTGTTTGCTCGGCAATGACCACATCTTTATGGCGTATAGGTAAGTTTTCAGGTTCGTCCTCGCTTTCAGAAGATGAACTGCTACACGATGAAGATGATGTCGATTCCGAACTGGTTGATGTCAAATCGATGCGAGTTGTGGACCTTCTCCTTACTGGAGCTGCTTTTGTCGTGGATTTTTCTCTAGCTTCTTCAGTCGATGTACTTCCTCGTGACCGTCTATCAGCACGTTGCATGTGGGTCGTTCCAACTTTAGGCGATGGCGATACTTTTACATCCTTTTCTGAATGCTTTGTATCCGAGTCCAGGTCTTTGCTATCACACTTTATATCACGTTGTTGTTGCTGTTGTTTTTCCTTTTCTTTCTCCTTCTCTTTGTCTTTTTCCTTGTCCTTATCTTTTTCGCGACATTTTTCTCGGAAAGCGTCACCATCATTCTTCATTTTATTATCCTTTTCTTTTTCTATCTTCTCAACTTTCTCAGTTGGCTTTTCTTTCTCCTTCGGACTTTCCTTCTCTTTTTCTTCGGGAGGTGACGCTGATTCTAATGACGTAATTTTACCCATTCCACTTTTTATGTGTTCAGCTGCCTTCTTCGCTGCTTGTCTTTGGGGAACATAAGCCACCATAATCTGATTGTCCGACTTATCAATCTTTTTGTGGTAAATTTTTTCATTTTTCGGTTGTGGTTCTATCAATGTCTTTTGCTGAAGAGGTTGAGGTTGTAATTGTTGAGTTTCTGGGCGTAATTTATCCTTTTCTTTCTCCTTTTCTTTTTCTTTTTGTGGATGCTCTTTATCCACGATATGTTTTTCTTTCGATTCATCTCTCGGATGTTTCGGAGGTCGTCCTCTTGGCTTTGCCTTTTCTTTATCTTTCTCGCGTTCCTTTTCTTTTTCTTTTTCCTTTTCTTTGTCCTTTTCTTTTTCTTTGTCTTTATCTTTGTCTTTCTCCTTATCCTTATCTTCTTCTTTTAATTCTTTTTCTTTATTTCTTTCCTTACTCTTTGCAATCGGCATTTCCACATCTCTTTCATCCGCTTTACCGTCCCGAATATCCTTCTTTTGACCCAGCGCGGTCACATAAGAATTTGTCGATCGCATATTTTCTGATGCTTTCTTGGCAGCCTGTCGTTGTGGAACAACCAGTAGATCTGTGGGAAACTTCTTGTTGTTCGCATCTTTAAGCAGAGACTTCTGCGTCGTATCGACATCGTTTGACTTTTGCTTTTTACGTGATGTATCCTTCTTCTCGTTTTTCTCCTCGCCGTCAGATTCCATTTGTATCTTTTGTTTTGACTTTATCTTTGATGGTTTTTCATTGTTCTTTGTCATTTCTGGTGAAGTTTTGTGCTTATTGCCACTTTGAATTTGTTTCTGCGTATTTTTAATCGGCGACGTTGTTTTCTTCACCACAATATCCTGCTTGTGCTTGCTAGCAGCCTGTTGCAGTGAAAACTCTTTCATTGCTGCTTTCGTCCTGAACATTTGTTGTTGCGAGTCACTGACCGTGTTGTCAGTTTTCTCTTTGTCCGTACTATCGCTATCTGAATAAATAGGTTTGTGTGACTTCTTACTCGTCAATTGGTTATTGGTTTGCCTGATGTCCAGAAGATCACTGTCGTCACTTGATGTCAGCATCTGGTCTGCATCTTTAGCAAGTTCCTTCTCCATTTGGTGCAGAGAAGGATTTTTCTTCGGTCCACTTCGCTCGCGTCGCAACTCTTCTTCGTCACTTGAACTATCGACAGCTATCGATGACGCCATACTTTTCCGGCGCTTGTGGTTTTCAAGGATTTTCGAATAACTTTGTGCTTTCTTTTTAGCTGGTGCAGACGAATTATCTGATTTCACCCGATATTTCTCAGGTGCTTCAGATGCTGAAGATAAACTGCTATCTTCATATACACTATCTGCTCCTTTGCGGTCCGAAATTCCATTCAAATGAATCTTTTTGTAATTATGTCTGGAAGACGTCGAGTTTTTACTCTTTTCTCCAGTTGCGCTATAATTCTTTGATGCAGCCAACACAGACTCCATCATTTGTTGTGCCCCTAGTATCCTCTCTTGTAACTCTTCAACGTTTATTACAGGTGAACCTAATGCAGCACTAGAATAGCATTTATCGTACACCGAAGAACCATTATTTGCATGAATTATAGCATTAATTACACTTTCATCATAATTCTTACTCGAGTTTTCACCTAAAATTGCTATTTGCTTATGGAATATTTGTTCGCGCATTTTGAAAAATGTTCGCGACAGTTTTTCTCGTCTATTAACCATATAGCACAAATTACGAACCCGTTCCAAGTCCTGCCGCAAGTGCACGAACATTATTTTCTTCTCGATGTCGGCTTGATCCTGTCGGTTTGGAACCATGTCTGCATCGTCTACTTTCGGCGGGATTAAAGGTCGATTACTTGCTGACTTACGTTTGAGAATCCAGTAGTTGTAGATTGCTGTGATTGCCTCCTGGTCAACGTCGAGCAGATGACAACTGATATCCTTAATGTTCACATGTTTATCGAATTCAGCTTCCACTTCCTATGGGGAAAGAAAAGATCGCAATTAATAAAGGCGTGGAATGTGTCAGAAATTTTGTTTGTTTCTTGTGAAATTAGGCAATATAACAACAAATGAAATTATATTATTCTAAATGAAGAAATCAATGTATTTTCTTTCCTGCACAAGAAAATTCAAAACTATTGTTTCATAAATTTTCATAATAAAATGATTAATGATTGATAAAATAAATTATAAACATTTACTATATATCAATTCTTCTTCTTTGTAGCACTACAGCCCCTCCTCGGGCCTTCGCTTAGAAATAGTTAGAGTATCTCATTTTTCATGACCGTATTGATTTGTTCGGAAGTTGGTTTGGTCAGTACCATTGCTCCCGTGTGTCTGCTCAGCTATGATATGATCTGATTAAATCAGTACATATCACCACTGAGTGTGAACACTCATAGTCTGTCCGAAAAATCCCCTGAACTAAATCACGTTGCTCCCAACGAGATTTGAACCTGGGACCTTCAGCTTATGGGTTCATGCTCTAACCACTAGACCACACAGACTACTACTATATATCAATTATTGACCGGTAAAAACGGCCTACATTTATTCTACTATGAATTCCTACTTAAATCTCAATATCAGATTTAAACGGAATATCAGGGTATAATAGGTAAAAATCTTTTGATTTCAAGCTACTTCATACTTTATTTGATATTAAACGGTAACATTCTGATTTTGGGGCGACCAAATGGTAGTAAATGGTGTCATGGTCCAACGTTGGGTTTGCTGGTTCCCCAAAGATGGGATATTAAATGCGCCAATAACTACAAATACACATTCAGCTCTGCTGCCAAACCCTACTTATACCTCCCTGTGATAATCGCTGGAAACTTTTAATTTTTGTAAAGGGCTGGCGTAAGAGGGTGACTCTTCCGGCCCTGAAGGCGAAATCGAAAGTAATAACCATTTAGCCGGAATGGAAACTGAGCCATGGACTAACTCCCCGTCCCTGGAAAACCCTAGATTCTTTGGAAACCATCAACAGAGCTTTGGAATGGATTGTACCTACTGCAACGACCTTGCAATAAAAAAAAACACTATAGCAATGGATCCTGGAACGTCAGATCATTGAACAGCCCTGGCACAGTTAAGGACCGTTTACAACATACTAGTCAATATTAATTAAGCGTAATAGAAATACAGGAGACAGACTGGACTCGAAGCGATATTCAAGACATAGGATCGCACACAATATTCAAGGCCTGTTGGAGCATTTGGAGTGGATTTTTTGTGGTCGGGAATCGCCCTTATTGATTGAATTGAAATATGCGTTATTTAAACAATCCTTAACATTTAAAAAAACATAACGCGAATTTAAAACATAAGAAAAATTCTTATAAAACTTAATGGCTCCAAGGGTACTCTAAATTTATACAACTCTATTTAAATTTTGCATTATCGTTAGTGCAAACTACTAATATGTTTATTTATTTTTTTAAATTTGAGGAAAAAAGTGGCACGATTGATTTCAAAGCAATCAATGAAAGATTGTGTGCGATCCGTATAAAAGTGAAATTCTTCAAAATTTGGCCGATAAACCAACACTCCCCGACAGAACAACAGAACGAAGAAACGAAGGAAGGAAACATTTTACAATCATATGGAAAGATGTAACAAAAATAATTCTAGTTCATTTTAACGTTAAGGATATAGCCTCCACGACGAAACAAACGACAACAGCTAGCGCCTGATTGACTTTGCATGCAGCAGAAATCTTCCCACATCGACGCTTACGTAAAATCATCTGAGTATCACCGAATTGCAACACCCAAAACCAGATCGACCATGTTATGACTCAACAAAACTGGGGCTCCAGCATACTTGACGTTCGTACATAAAGAAGAGCTAATTGTACCTCGGATCGTTATTTGATCAAATCATCCTATCGATGTCGTATGTCAAAGGCGTATTCAAGACCAGGCCTCTACAGAAATTTGACATCGACAGGCAACAAACGACGTTTGTGGCAAAAAATTTCAAGGAGACCCTCGACAACCAGCTGGCTCCCATCCTATCAGACAGATCGCTGAAAACATGAAAATGGCAATTAAAACCGCGGCAGAACAGACAATCGGACATCAAGCCCACTGGAAAAAAGTAGGCGTATAAACAATATTTAGGTAGCACAACCGGGACAAGAGGACTTTATGAAAATTTCAGGAGAGCAGCGAATAAGATAATTAGGATTACGAAAAGAACATTCTATGACGACCAACTGAGAAGCATGGATGTAAGTCTATCGTTCGTTTTTGGGTATCTGTCTGGCGAGGCAACAACACAAGTCTCTTCTTCTTCTTCGTAGACCTACAGCCCCTCTGAGGCCTTCGCATTCTGCAAATAGTGGCTCCAACTGTCTCACCACGTCCTCTAATTTTGAAATCCGAGCAGCGATGAACTGTCTTCGTCGACCGAGTCAGACCAGCGTTTCCTCGGTTTCCCCACTGGTCTCCGGTCTTCAGTTCTCCCAACGAATACCTCTCCTCCTACCAGAAGGGATTTGTGAACCAATTAGTAACTCAAGATACGAGTATATCTTTCTGAATATCAAAATTTGACTCATGTAGGATTCCATAAGTTGAGCTCGAATATTCCTACATATTTGTAGTGTCACGGTCCGTTGCGAACGTATATCTCCTCAGTATCACGTGGTAATATTGTTATAATTGTTAAATATTCAATCGGCTGTAACTTATTTGTTGATTTTTTTAAGATTTTCAGATCATACATATCGCCTCCCGCTGCACCCTTCGGAGCTCGCATCCAAACCTTTCATTTTAGCTACCTTTGAAGAATTTTTTTCAGGTGCCACTCCCCTATACAGCAGCTTATAAATTTTTTAGTAAAACCATTTTACGCCTACTTACAGGTTTTTATGTTTCTAGCCTTTATATTGTAGTTTACGAGAAAAATTGCAGTGACACAAGGACGGCTGGACGGACGAAGGGATGGATGGACGGATAGAAAGATGGAAGGACAGCCAAACGGACAGACGGATGGACAAGTGGCGATTTTAGTAGGTATCGTAAAATTATTTTACAAACCCTTAAAAATAACTAATGCTGCTACTTTGTCACTTTTATATTTCTTTTGTTTTGCTTTGTCGTTGCCTCGAATAGAAGCTCATAGTAGATAAAGTGCGAGAGTGTGTTCGTAGCAACCTATTCAACGCTAATTCATAGATCTATAACAAACGAAATAGTCTAGGGCGTATACATCAAGATAGAAAACGATCCATAGCAGGAGTCCCAAACTAGAATGTAATAGAAGATTTAAATCTTTTCAGCACCCACAGAAGACGAATGATCCCTGGGTTTCGCAGCCGTTCGAAATTGAGACTTCTTACGTTACTGGCTCAGAAATATTCGGTATTTGGCCCTGAATCGGTATGTTTTTGATTCTGACGATTTCTGGTTATATATCCTGTACATAGGCGATAGGAAGATAAAATATCCTCTGAATTTGGGCTTCAGAAATAAATAATTCCAATGGAGATACGCATTTGATAGGTTTTTTTAGGCTGGTCGAGCTGGGACAGAATAATCTAGGTATTGGTGGCTGAATGAAAAAAGCTAAATTGTCCGTGGTTATTATTTGTGTTTCTCGTTTTTCCTTTTTGATTTTCATTGTTTTTTATTATTTTATTGCTTTGAAACTTGTGTTATGTTTTGATAAAATTTATAAAGATTGATGAAATAAAGCGAATTTGAATTTGTGTCAACGGATTGTCGAAGAATGTATAATTAAAAATTTCATTGACCTGATATTTTGGGAATTAACTTGTTTTGCAATAAAGTGATATATCCTTTTATCAATTTAAATTCATACCACTTTTGTGTCATAGCATTAGTGGGCCAACACTTGATGCAATGAAGTTGAATTTTATCATTCGTTTTTAACTTTTCTACGATGAGAATTGATTATTATACTTAGATGAAATCCTAGATAAATTATAGGTTCAATTTCTTTCCAACTTCTGGGAAACAATTTGTTCATTTATAATGTATTTGAAAGTAAATTTAGTTCAGTGTATTCAATATTCCGTGGAGGAGCAGGAAGTCATTAAATTGCGATTAGCTTTGTGGGGATACTATTTGACGAAAATTCGATTGTCTGCCTGTGAATATGCTGAATGTTGAAAATTTGCTTCTCGAGGAGGTTTTTTTTTGCATTTTTCCTCATGTATAAGTAGTTTACAAAAACAACTGCAAGCAAAATCTTATTTAAAGCTTTTTCTGAATGAGACGAAAAATGAGTTTTGCTACCGTGCCCAAGGTAAAATTTAAGTTAACACATTACCATTGAACTCATGTTTGCTTCAAAACGAATATACCAAATACAATGTGAGAAAAAAGATCTTAAAAGTAGTTTGTTTTGCAATAGGACAGCTCACACTGCTAGTTGGTCTTTTATTTGATTCTTATGATGTCCCATTGCATATTAACATCAGCTCACATATTTTGAAGGCACTTTTAGTTTCTAATACCACAGCCCAATAATGGTTTGTCGAGCTAGGAACTACAGATATGGACCGACATGTGAAATCAGCAAAAGCAGAAGAAAGAGTGATGGAGAGTGAAAGGGAATAGAGATATTAAAAAAAAAATATATATATATATATATATATATATATATATATATATATATATATATATATATTTATATATATATATATATATATATATATATATATATATATATATATATTTATTTATATATATATATATATATATATACATGTATATATATATATATATATATATATGTATATATATATACATGTATATATATATATATATATATATATATATATATATATATATATATACATGTATATATATATATATATATATATATATATATATATATACATGTATATAAATATATATATATATGTATATATATATATATATATATATATATACATGTATATATATATATATAAACTCTGCAACAAAAATTATTTCCTTCAATCGATTTAATTGAAAAGTACTTTAATATACCTTTCCAGACAGTAGACTAGTAGACCACATAAAAATATGTAAGCTTTTCAAGAATTTTGCTTGATTCAGATTATTATAGAAATTCTTCAATATTAACTAAAACGAAACAGAATACAAACTCACCTTCGATCGCATCAAACGTGCTTGATTTCTCTCTTCCGACGTCATATCGCTTCGGACTTTTCGCCTTCGACAATCGTCATCTGATCCTGATCCATTATTATTTGTACCCTTTTCCTTTTTCCCTTTTGCGTTGCAATGTTTTAAACAATACGACCGCAACTTTACACCATCTTCCGCATTACCTTCTTCTATAATTGCACGCATTTCCAGTCCATGCTGGAACGCACACGTTACGTGATATGCCGTTTTACATGTGCTCACAGAACATTGAATACACGCTCCCACACGTTCACGGCACAAAATGCATAACAACGACCAGCGAGTTTGCGGAATGCTTGATATTTTCGTAATGGGCTCCATTTTATCCACACACCCTATACTCACTTCAGGTATCCAAAGAGCACAGGACACATGCGCCCACTTTTTGCCGGAACGCGTTGATTTCATTGCACCGCCTTTGTTCGGACAAAGCGCACAATCAGGCTTTTTTCCCATTGAACAAGTTCGGCACAACCATTGCCCTGTAAATAGTAAAATACTTAATTAATATTATGGCTTATTTGGTAGTCATATATGCTTTACCCGATGGAATGACTGTAATTCCATAGCATGCCTGATGCACACAAATGTTACAATTATCACAGAAAACCATTTCGTTTGCCTCTTCCGAATCGGGAGATCGGCAAACGTCGCATATAACATTTTCATCGTATTCGATTCCAAGCCCTTCCTCATTGCGCATTATTGCCTGTATTTTTTCCCAACAACGAACCTAACAAAAATTCAATCATTAACAGAATTATAATTGTAAATATTTCGGAAACATAAAAAATGTATATTCAGCATTCTTGTAAATAAGGTTTCTTAAATATAGTAAATAACTCTGAAATTGTTTTGAATGCATTGTCAATCCTCAGGACTTATCATTAATTTGAGTTGTTTAGATGTTCCTTAAATCTTTTCTTAAAAACCAATAATGAGTTTGCTTTTTTCACTGTCTCTGGCAGATTGTTATACATACGCAGAGCATCATTCGTTGCATCGTTCTTTATCGATCAGTTCTGGCGTAAGGTATTCCAAAATTTCCCCCATTTCTTGAATTATATTGATTTATTTGTGATACTTTTATAAAGGGATTTTGTTCCGATTCACTGTATTTTAGACATTTGAAGATATGTTAAACTGAGCTTTTCCCATAGTAATAATTTAACTGAAGGTGAATGCATTGGTCCGTTGACTAGTCTTGTTGGAGTGAGTTGGAAAATTTCGAATATTTTTATAGGCTTTAGTTAGCATTCTGGATAGAGTATTTAGGTTTCGCTATGACGAATGACTAAATGACCACCGCATAATGTAGCTGGGAGTGCCATTCAGAAAGCCATTCAGAAAGCCATTCAGAAAGCCATCCATAAAGCCACCCAGCACAATTGAGATCAATAACATATGCCGCGTAAGTGGAGCCAATCAGTTATATTCCCTATCCAGCTATCCACAAGCTAAAGTGCGAAAATAGTAGAGGCATATCACTACTTTGTACGGCTTGCAAAATATCAAGAATAATAGAACAAGCCGAGTAGACCCGGGTACGCACCTCTCAGAAGGGTTTTGTACTGAGCACAGACAGCACAGTTAATGCAGACATTAACGTTACATAACTAATGTACAAACTCAAAAGACATTCTGTGCTATGTATGTTATGTTAAATCATAGGTTTAAAAGAAATCATCTTTTACTCGAATTTAGGTGGCCGCAATTTTTGTTACAGCATAGCAAATATCATTTAATGTGCAGTTTCAAAGATATTTAATTTACTATATTCATCTTTCCTGAAGTTTTCAATAGATCAGACCAATAATTTAGTATCTGATTTGATCGCAGGCCCATATAGTAGGAAGACCGCGCATTGTTGTTGTTGTGATATATGAACATTCAAATGGCTATAACTTCACTGAATAGATTTTGATAAATATTGTATTTAACTACCTCAGCACAAAATTTAATTTTATTGACGAAAATGTAAAATTCATAAATCCTACTAGCATTCAAAAAGTTGAGCAAATTTGGACTTCAGAGGTATTTGTCGTTGCTTTACTCATAGAGAACTATCTCTGTGATCAAACCCTTTCATTTGATGCCCTACTCCACTATCATCGGTGAAAAAAATGTTAAGCGGTCACATCCTTATATGGGGAGACCCCCTAAAAATCCGTTGAACGTTTTTCGACTATCAAACTTTCATTAATCAGAGAAATTTCTAGGCTGTTCACAAGATTTAATATTAGCTTTTCTAGTTTCTGACAAAACTTGCTGTGACGCATGGACGGGCAGAAGAACGGACAGACAGGTACCGATTTTGATAGGGTATTGCAAAGTTTTTTTTTAACAAAACCCTAAAAAAAGTTCAGATTATACGCCAACACTATTTTTGGGGAGTGTCAAGGTGGCATGAGAAGTTCAATATTGACGTACACCAAATTTTTATCGGCATCTGTGACACCAAATTTCACGCACACCCTCGACAAACAGCTGGCCCATCCTATCAAATATATCACTGAAAAAAAGCAACGAGCTGTGGCTGAAAGTGAAAGCGGAAATTTAGACCGTAGCAGAAGAGGTGATCAGACATTAAGCCTAGTGCAAAAGAAATTATTGGTTCGATGATGAGTGCCAGAATGTCTTAGGCAAAAAACAATAACAAGATAAATATTGTAGAGTTAAGAAAAGAAAATACTATGACGACCAATTGAGAAGCATCAGTCTAGCGAGCAACAATACAAAACAAGCCTGCAAAGTAATGAAAAGCCTGAAACGAGGTTATTGGTCCAAGACCTTGCTCTGCCGTCATGACATCGGCAACATCATCGCTGGTGAAGCGGGATTAAGAAAAGATGGGCATCACATTCATGTAACCTCCTTAAGCTCCAGAACATCGGAGCCTGTAGATATTCCCGGAGAGCTCCATTGGTCCCATCAAGTCTGGAAGAGGTTTTTCCACAATTAAGCCCCAAAAGAATAAGAAAGCGCCGGGCATCGATGAGATTCCAGTAGAGCCCATTAAATATCATGGCAGCGTTGTTTAGAAAGTCATCCATAAATTCATCCAAGAGCAAATGCCGAGCGAGTGGAGCCAATCAATTATATCCCTATCCACAAGAAAGATGACAAGCTACAGTGAATAAACTATAGAAGCATATCGCTACTTTGTACGGCGTAGAAAATATTTTCAAATATCATAGAAAATTGAAAATAAATTCAGATCATACGCCAACAATATTATTGGGGAGTATCAAGGTGGTTTTAGAGCAGGTAGATCGACGATAGACCTATTGTTTACAGTCACGCAGGTACTTGAGAAATGCTGAGAGTTCACATAGACGTACATCAAATTTTATTTGACTTGAAGCAAGCATACGACAGTGTTGATCGTAACGTACTGTACCAAATAATGGTTTGCTTTGGTATTCCAACCAAATAAGGCCGTTTTACTAAAATGGCTATGACATCCCAAGTCCGCATCAATAACCAACTCACAAAAGCCCTTGACACAAATATTGTACTAAAGCAGAAAGATGGGCTGGCCCAGAAAACTGCCTGTCAATACAAGAGATACGTAATTATACAAGTAAAGCTAAGTGGTAGCCCATGCAGACGACGTCAATGTTTTGTCACGGTCGTTAAAAAACCGCAAAAAACCTTTTCCTGTAAATCGACTCGTACTAGGGCTACAAATCAGTGTAGAACTACAAATCAATGAGAATAAAACATAAATCATGACGCAGTTGAGGAAATATCCCAAATTACAAAATACATAATAAAATGACGAATGCAATACCAATGAAACAGACGAAATACGTCGAAGAATACAGCTCGCAAACCAAACATTTTATTCAGTTCTGATGATCTTGAAGACATGTTGCATACACAGGAAATCAAAGCTCCAAGTATACAAATCCGTGATAAGACCTATGATATACTACGGGTGTGAAACTTGGACCTTCACTCAAGCATCTGCGAATAATCGGAGCGAAGCCAATGGCCAATTCGATTCAAACGTGATCTGTATGAAATTTTTGATGAGCCCTGGATCTCAATGAGTATGACTGCGGGAGCAGTCTGGCCATTTGCATCATATGGACGAACAACGGATACCTAGAAAGGAATTCGTTGGGAGGACTGAAGTGCTGAGACCAGCGGATAAAACCGAGGAAACGGTAGTGTGACTCCGTCGACGAAGACAATTCATCACTGTTCGGATTTCGAAATTGAAGGACCCGGTCGATGGACCAAGACAATTGGAGGCGCGATTTACAGGAAGCGAAGGACCGGGAATGGCTGTAGTCCTACGAATACAAAAAATCGTGAAAGAATGAATGAACACGGACTACGCAAAATATTACGCGAGCATAAAGGAAGCGTCCAGCCGAGGATGCGACGGGAAACAGTAAACAGTAAACCAACGAGGTCACGGAATCGAGATAAATGAAGGCGATGACTTCAGAAAGCCAATGCCCGAAGCGGGCTGTCGAACCATAGTTAATGAACGATAATCATGCCTTTACATATATTTTAAACCGTTGAACTGTCTTAAGAAAAAATTTCGTTGGGTATACTTATTCATAAAACAAGTTGAAAAAGCAAGAGAACATTACTGCCAGAAGGCCGTTATAACAAAAATTGAATTGAATTGATTTACTCCTGCTCAGTTGAGAAGAACCAATCTTTGATTCATTGAGGTTGCGAGAAAGACGCATCATAGATCAATTAACGTGCGTTTTAGATAAGATATGTCAAAATAAGAAGACCTTATTAGTAAGTGGAGTATAAATCAAACGATTTTAATGTTTGAATGAGAAGCTCGCATCCGCGAAAGTTAGACTTACTCTAAAGCGCGGAAATTAGAGCAGCAGTATAAGGCAACCATTTACGCACCAAATGAATTTTTCGATTACTTTTATGTACTGGTGACTCCTAATCAGAGTAAGTAAATAGTAGGGGCAATGGCAAATGGTGTAAGTAAATAGTAGGGGCAATGGCATTACAGATATGTACATGATGAGGGATAAAGCACAATATTCTTGTTGGTAGAGATGGAAAATGTGACTATAAAACTTTACCTTTGAATCAAAGATCACTAGGATCTGTTCCAGACACTTCTTCGGGCGAAAATTATGCTCAAGAAAGAAAATACCAAAGATTCAGAAAAGGCATAACTTGGCACATGTAGTCCGTGTGGTGTAGTGATTAGAGCACTCACCCTATAAGCCGAACATCCGTGGTTCGAGTCTCGTTGGCGACAACGAGATTTGTTTTGAATGATTCTTTGGATGGACTATAAGCCCGTTTAGATATGATAAGTAACACCCACCCAGCTGCGATACGTTCTGATTTTAAATAGTATTATAACTGAACGGGCTTGTAGTCCGTCTGAAGAATCACTCAAAACAAATCTCGTTGTCACCAACAAGATTCGAACCAGGGCTTACGCAGGGAGCGTACTAAACACTACACCACGCGGACTGCGACAACAACTTGTACTTGACCGTATATAGTTAACCCGTCATCAACCTTCCAAAACTTAAACTACCTTAATATCCTCAACAATGTTGTTAACGTACATTCTAATTATCTTCTACTAGTTCCAGATATTTTGTTGCCTTTTTAAGGTTCTTGTATACCATTTTAATTAACATACCTTAGCTAATCTCTTTTTCAGTAGACAATAGATACGAGGTCAATCCGAAAAGTATTTGACCCGCGTTCATATCTCCGCGCCAGAACGCCATGAGCGTAATCAGTAATCCCTCACAAACTCCATGTATGCCCCAGTTACCGACGGGACGCAGGGTATTTATTGGGTTTCTCGCATTTACTCACGGCAGAACAGAAAATCCTTCCCTACGAAATCGCTCCGGACAACTTGGAAATTGTCTCTTTAGGCTTTTTGCAAAGCCGACTTTTGACTGACCAATGATTGAAAATTATACTCAAGGACACCGGTTGGACAAGATCGAGACTAACGAGAGCACTAAAGGTCATTCCGAAATCTGAGTTCCGGGACTGATTCAGGATTTGGAAACACCGATGCTAGCATGTTGTCCAATAAAAGAGATACTTTTTTGAAGGATGTCACCAGCCGGATCACTGAAAAATTCAACATCGCGGAGATATAAACGCAAATCGGATACTTTATGGGCAGATCGCGTATAATGAGTTAGCTCTACTCAGGCGATATTTGCTCTTCATTCATTCATTCATCAGTTTTCGAAGGATTGGTTCACCTGATTACCAAAATAATAAAATGTCGACTATTTCATGGACAGGAATCATGTGTGATTACCATCATCATCTACGATTACCGCATGCTAGGCCATTTCCTCCAAGAATATTCTCCTAGCATCGTCGCGGTTATGCGACCTGGTTCGCCATTTTTAGTCCCTAGCAAAGTTGAGTCTTCCCTTCGTTACCTTCGCTTCCCTCCTGGTCGCTTCTCTTTCACTCTACTCTTTAACGTTCGCTTGGGTACTCGATGCTAAAATCTGAAATTTGGTCGCAGTAGTGTGTCTTTCCTTGTCTGGGTTTTATATTCATTGACCGGAAGGCCGATATTTTTCGCTTCTGACTAAACATAGTATCTTGCCCGTTTATCAACTGGTGTCTTCCTGACGACTTGCTCCAGAGCACACATTGAACAGTATCGGGGCAAACCCATCCCATTGCTTTACTCCTGCTCAGTTGAGAAGCTTTCAATTGGGTTTCCGTGGAATTTGACTTGGGACTCAGTGTTAAACATTGCCACCACGTTGATCACGTTTTAGGAACGCCAAAGTCAAGAATTATTTTGTTATGTTGTGCGGCGCGTTTCTGTCTACAATGTTGTATCCTTGCTTAAATTCTATGAAAGTCTGATGCATATCAGTGTTATACTCCCAACTCTTTTTGAGCACCTGTTTCAGAGAATATTTGATCAATCATAGACCATCCACTTCGAAAGCTACCTAGGTATTCAGTCAATATTCTTTTACTTATTTGAGTTTCAAAAGGTTCAATTCAAATCGTCAGACGCACAAAACTTAAATCTAACAGATTGGAAAGAGATCGTCAGATAACGATCGCTAGGACCAGCGATTGGTAAAACATTTCAAGAATCGCAGTTGGAAATGCATATAATACAAGCCATATTACACACAGCTGCTTTTTTCTATCAATCTAAGACTACCGAGCATGTCATGAAATTTTTTCGCTCCCAATTCGGGATAAGGGAGCATTAGATGAAATTAATGCTATAAAGCTTGAAATTTTGAAGCTTCAAAGCCTGAAAGACAGTACAGAAAAGAGAAAAATGACAAAACGAAGCAGGAATGACCGTTGGGTATAACATAGGTTCCAATGTTCGTTCCTTCAAATTTTTACAGTTTTGCTTTGCATATTCAGCTTGTAAGTGTTATTTTAAAATTAACAAATTCTAGCGTCATCTTACATAATGCCTCCTCAGGCCCAGAACAAGAGAAGTTAACTTACGTGCCGTCACGGTAGGTACCGAAACAGCTGCTTAATAGGTCAAAAATATCAGCCCGATAATTCAAAAAATCTCATTCCTACTTTGAAGTCATGCCGATTTTGGGCCTGAATTTGGGTGCGTTGCCTTATAACTTCACGGCCCAAACATTCTTCCAAGAGGAGGAAAGGTATCGGAATCATGTAGATTACTTTACGGATGCCCGGTGACAATTTTTCAAGCACTGAGAACTTGAAGCACCGAAATAGTATGAACTTTGATCGTCTTATTAAATTTCACTATTGGGTCGGATCAAATGCATGTGTTTTAAGTTTAGAATTGTTAATAAGGACTTTTTTGAGCGTGAACTAGATTTTAATTTATGTACATTAGCGAAAACTGCAGCCAATCTAGGATACACATTCTGAGAAAATAACATCAGGATATTAACTTAAGCCAAACTTACCTCCAATTCTTCCACCACACGCTCAAACTGGCCTTCAGTGATGGGTGGTGCTCCGCATAAAGCTCGCTCGTTATTCACCAACTGCAGCCAAACCTCATCAACTTGGTCCAGATCGTAGGAGCATGCCGAATCCGCCAGCACAGGTGCATTCGACAAGAAATGTTGCTCGGATGAGAAGTTCTCATCTTTCGTTATTCTCAGATATTTGTTTTTCGGACTGTAAACAAACAATTTGCGCATGTTACTTCAATTGCTCTTCCCGCTCTCGCATCAAATGTTCAACTTACAGCTTAAAATCATGTCGGGTTATTGCTATCGGAGTTGATAGTTGCTTCACGCTCGGTTCCGGCAGCGAATCAGGGTTGACCGGAACTTGGACTCCTCGCTCCCATTCCTGCTTCCATTGGTCAACGATAACCCAGTACTCATCCGATGACAGAGGTTCCGAGTCAGGTAGTTTCATAGCACTAATAAGATCTTTCCTGTTGGCCGAGGGGGTTTATGTTATATCAGAGTTCATTGATATAAGAGGAAGTTCGGAAGGGATGGGAATTGGGTGGATGCTAAGGGTACTTGCTAGGACTTACCTGAATAACTCGGCAGGTGCCTCTGACGAGTTGCGGTTGTAGATTTGTGGCCCAGTGATGGGTCGCGCTTGCCACATGGTAGAAGACGATGAGGAGGCCGCCGAAGACAGGTTGGGCTGGACACCAGCCGACACGACGGGGATCGTCGTCGTGCCCGTCGACATTTCTTGATCCGCGTCGCCATTGGATGAGGTCGGTGGCCTGCCCTTGCGGCGCTTGGACGGCGGCTGTTGCGTCTGTTGGTGCGCATTATTCTCGTTATCCAAACGATTTCCTCTCTTTCCCCGTTGTGACATTTCAATAAAACAAACGCATTAAAACGCTCCTTTGGTATAATTCATCCGTTCAGAACGAAACGAAAAATTATAAACAGCAGCACCACCGTTCGATTTTAACATAACAATGAGGCATGTGTTGTAAATATAGTGTCATTCTTCCACGATTCGCGGAACGCACCGTCACTTGCATCAATCTCTATGATGATCCCTAATCGGAACACTGTGTACAACATACAACGTGAAATGTTTTCAATGGAGATCACAACACCTATCGCGCAATTCGCGCATATTATCCACTCCACTGGCACTCATCGCGCACCAAACAATGCTTTTCTAGATTTTGGCCACTATTTCTCTAAAGTCGTCGCCGTTCAGCCACCGAAATGTCTTCAACAAGGCGACGTTGGACGACACAGAAACAGAAACCCCCCGTGTAAAAGTTTCACCACTGTCAAACTTCTTGTGCAAAATTCTACCAATCGGCCACCAAATTCCCTATGTAAACGTTTTCAAAACCTTCGCCAGGCATTTAATTCGCTTAATTTCGTCTTACTAACTGCACACATAGCTGTCAAACTTTTTGTTCAACAAATATTAATGTTACGGAGTAAACAACTCAAGACTCAAGTGATCCCCGCCATAGTTCACATCAATTTCTAATCCGTTTCCGCACGTTTCCCGCATAAATCATATCGAATAACTTCCCGGGCGTCCTTAGCTGATCGGTTTTCGCGTTTCCAATGCACAAATTGCCAGGATACTTTTTTTAAACTTGTTGTTATCTTATTTTTAATATTTACTTTACAAGACATAGACGACCGCCATTATTAATTCGACTCCATCTTTGCTCTCGACTTTTGCTTAGTCGCACCCAATGCCCACAGGTGGCTCTCGTGCAGCGTATGCCAATCGTCAAACGAGTACTAAACATTTGACATCTAAGTTCTTAACTTTTTTCTTCAAAAACCCTCTCCTGTGCTTCAAAGAAACATTTTACAAAATAATCACATGTAAAATTAAATCCAACGTTGCACTCTGCTACTTCACCGATCAATATATCTGATCTTCATCAGTATTAAATTTCATCAGAAAATCCCTTCGAAGGGTTTGAAAATATAAAGATAAATTTTACTAAGTCACTACCATCAGCAATATCCATTTAAATTGGTATTTTCATTGAACATTTAAAGAATTCTAATTGAAACGCAAATTCTTGTGTGTGTACTAAAACAATGCTAAATCATCACAAAACCTTCCCAACAGATGTCACTCGGACGGCATCTTTCAGCTTCAACTAGTGAAAAAGAAGAAGAAGACACATCAAAGAAAGCAAAGTAAAGAAAGGAGGTTGGCGTTTGACGGGGCCTTCCGATTTGCCTGTTTTATTTTGATTGCGAAACCAAGTCCAAGTTCGAAAATTCCTCTTATACACTGGGTGCCTCGACAGACCTCAGGATTTTGTTACTTACTTCGTACGTGCAGCATGTCAGCGGCCCAGAAAAACAATCCTGACTGTTCGTATAGTAGCAGCAGCAGCATCGAAGAGTACAATGACTGTGACGGTCGACGGAGACGAATATTCAAGAATAGATCAAGGTAACTTGTGTCTTTTTCCGCCTCCGTCATACTTGCTCGACGTTTGACTAAATCAAAAAACCTTTCTTGTGTCAGCAGGGGCTACGTTCAACAGAAAAATAGTTCATCGATTTCGTCATCAACCAAGTCACAGTCGAGTCAACGGTCAATGAACTTTGGGGCCGGGTCATCGCAGCCCGAAAATGAAACATTAGCCTCGACATCGGCATCAAAAGCGCACGCATCCTGTGCCAACCCGCAGCAGCAAATCGGCGATCGAATTACATTGTTGGTTGATAATACACGATTCGTGATAGATCCAGCTTTGTTCACCGCCCACCCAAATACCATGTTGGGTCGAATGTTTAGCTCCGGCTTGGATTTCACTCATCCCAATGAGCGAGGCGAGTATGAAGTAGCCGAAGGAATCTCTCATTCCGTATTCCGCGCGATTCTCGATTATTATAAAAATGGCGTAATCAAATGTCCACCCACTGTGTCCGTGCCTGAATTGAAAGAAGCCTGCGATTATTTATTAATTCCTTTTGATGCAACAACAGTTCGCTGTCAGAATCTCAGTAAGTTTTTTTTGCTTAACTCTGGGTGGATATTGTTCTACTTTGCATCTGCTTCCAAGGAGGACTTTTACACGAGTTGAGTAATGAGGGTGCCCGTCGTCAATTCGAGGTTTTCTTGGAGGATTTAATCCTGCCGTTGATGGTAGCGTCAGCACAACGAGGAGATCGAGAGTGTCATGTTGTTGTCCTATTAGACGATGACGTTGTAGACTGGGATGAAGAATATCCTCCACAAATGGGAGAGGAATACTGTCAAAGTAAGATATTAATCTCGATATATTAAGTATTTCTTTTAGAGACCAATTGGCAATATGTTACTCGCAGTTGATGAAGCTATGTTTAAAGTTGAAGCGGTTTTTTTTTATAATTCAATTACCTATCTGCTCACAAAAACATTCAATTTATTGGATATGATAAATTTTATTCGATCAAATTTCTATCGTGATCTATCTGCCCGGCCACCTGCACATTGCAATAGTTATTACACTTTAATTCATATAGCTGTACATAATTTATAGATAGGACTGAATGTTATATGGCCAGCATTCAGCTGGTAGCTAGAAGTTTGGATTATACAAGATCTTAGAGGGACTCTTAACATTTAAATAAATAGAAAACCTCCAAAAAATATAGAGTACCAACAATGGTAGTGATGGTATTCCACTTTTAACACAAGTATCTAACAAAATTATTGCTGATAAAACTAGGAAAATTGGTTTCAGTACTGCCGCGAAAGGAGATGGTACCATTTTTCTTCCGCTATTTAGTAGCCGTAGCCATGAGAAGTTTTCAAGGTTAATGTGAGATAGGCTTAATGCATGACCCAAGACAGTCGTTTATTAGGTAAATGTTTACAACGACGATTTGCTGGCATCTTCACATCCTCATTTTTTCTTTCTAATCATAGTAATTCACAAGACTGTCGACAATGTAATTTCTTGTTTTTGAACCCACTTATTTAGTCTCTGGTTCGATATAACAACTAATAATAATAATCCATCGCACAACAGTCCAAATCCAAACCTTGGGTTTGAGATTTATTGTTTGGGTATCTCGTTCCATGATCATAGCGAAATTCGAAGTGATATGGTCAATATCACGCTCAACCACTGATATGACTGCTTCTTGAAATTCTTTGGCCATTCATTCAGTTTCCTCTCGCTCGACTATTCATTTCCATGTGGAGCTAATTCTTTTGGATAAATGTTTACTTTCGTTTTGTGCAAGTGGTAATTATTTTGACGGTAAGTAAAAGCGTCGCTCGTTTGTACATTAATGATTTCGGATTTGATGTCTTTTTTGCGACCCATTGGCGATGGCCAGTTTGCATTCTGACCAAATCACCCTCTTGAAAACCTACGGTTCTTCGCAGCACTACAACTGTTTAAATTACAGCTATGCTGTGCTAACAAAACTACCGTACCACTAAATTTCATCAATGAAGATTCAATTTTAAGATTCCGACTATTGCACTGATTGCTGACTTAATTGTTGTCTTGCATTCGTCGTCAAGTTTATTCTTTAGTATAATATTAGCACTGTATTCACTCTTATCGCCAGGATCACTATTTCTATCTTTACGCGTTGTCCTCCAACACAAAAGCTTATTTATTGTTTCAAGTGCGATGCCTTTACTTTTGCATACCTTTGACTTGTTTTTTAATGCTGCTCTAATTTGTCTTCTGACACCATGAGATAGGCTTAGTGCGAGAAGTGTATGTTTACAAAGACGATACCCGCACTATAAAGCGGTAGATCTCTTCACAGTTAATACAGGGTGCGGCAGCATAACTTCCTTTTTTGAAATGCCCGCCCTTAAAGTGCTAACTGTTATAGCGCGGCGCTAGTAGTCTCATTCGAGAGAGGTGATTTTAAAGTTTTGCTCATCCCTTGGTTAGTCGCTATCATGCGTTGGAACAGTGCGGAGCGTGCATTTACATTAGTACCGCTGAAAATTTGTTTTGTTGAATTTTGAAAAAAGGAAGTTATGCTGCCGCACCCTGTATTAATTCCGCTACATGATTTTGCTTTCTGCTTATCCACCTTTTGGCCAGGCTACTGCTATACAGCTCACATATGGACCATTGTTAAATATCTAAAGAAAAAAGAGACTAAGAAGAGAAAAGTCATCCGGGACAAAGAACATCACAAGGTTTTAACATCGCCTGGGAGGCACACTTAGGAATCAATGAGGTGTGAAGTGCAGATCACACGAGCGTTGTGCGACGATGAAAGAGTGGTGGAGGGAGTGAAAGGGAATGGAGGTGTTTAGAAAAAATTGGTCCTTGCAGCCCGTTATGTGAAAAGGTATAGACTGTGAATTATACAAGCCAAACAGCAAATTCGTTAGAGGATTTCTACTGAGGTATTTTAGTATGCGAATTTTTGAAGAATTAGATTCCTGTTGATTAGTTTGTTTTTCCGGTAATTTCGTCTATAGTTGTTTTGCAAAAACAATCGACGTTGTACTTTTTCTTCTATTGAAGTCTAAGGACACTTCTCGTATCGCTCATTTTAATTCGAAAAGTAAATATGGAAATAGGGTATGCCATTTTGGAATAAATTTGTTTTGATGTTATCCACGGTTTTAAGTAAGAAACAAAATTTTATAATCTTATTAAATCTGAAAGGGACATCGTTCAAAAACCGAATCAGATTGCTGAAATGCAAACTTTTTGCTTTTTGATCAACACATTTCAAATGCCAGTTGTTTTGCCGGTAATATATGCGCATATGTATAAATTGTTTCCCAAACTATTACTTCGAAAAATAATTAAAATTTCCAATAAATATAATAGTTTAATGTACTCTTACAACCACATCCAGCCGTCACTAGCACTGCGATGCACCGATTCTTCAAATATATTGAAAATCGTGATGTAGCTAAGCAAGTTATGAAGGATCGTGGGCTCAAGAAGATTCGATGTGGCATCGAAGGCTATCCGACGCATAAAGAAAAAATTCGTAAACGGCCGGGAGGTAGAGCCGAGGTAATTATTTGCTATTCCTTTTTCATAATGTCATTTCGAAAATATAATCATATTGATTACAGGTTATATATAGCTACGTTCAAAGGCCGTTCATTCACATGTCTTGGGAGAAGGAAGAAGCCAAGAGTCGTCATGTCGACTTCCAATGTGTGAAATCGAAGTCAGTTACAAATTTAGCAGAAGCAAATGCCGACCCTCCTCTTGTTCTGGATGCAAGTACGTGATGAGATGATGTGAAAAGTGACAGTAAAATTATAACAAAAACAATTTATTCACAGGTGGCAATCCAATACCACCGCCTCCCATTCCTATCGAACAAGAAATTCGGCCACCCATTGGTAACAACGATATCGAAGATAACGCACTCAATGGAATTTTGAACGATCTCGAACCCAACGCACAACCGGAAGAATAGAATCTACACAAAGGGCTTCTTGATTCAAAATAAAAATCACGCGCTTACGTTCGAAACTTCCTAAATTCCCAATTTCACGTTTTTTAAGTTTTTTATTTGATTCGATGTTAAAAAAAAGAACAACAATACAACCAAAATATAGTCACGTAAAAAGTATATAAATTTTAAGTATCACTTTAAGGTGATAACAAGTTTCGATGATCGGATGACGATGAGTCCCATCCAAGTGATCGCTCAACTGCCATCTTCCACTTTGTATATCTCATGTCGCGCTCATCCTCACTTATCTGTGGTTCGTAGATGATATCACTTTCAGAACCAATCAACGATTCTAAATTAAATTTCGATATCGCATAATATGCTGCTATTGCTGCTCCCTGTTTTCGTGTGTTGTGTGGATGTACGTTATTATTGGATAAAATTGATATATGATATTTTATTAATATGGATTTAAATACAATATACCAAATGTGCAAACATACCAGTGCAGTTGTTTCAATCATCTCCGGTTTTATCACCTCCAACCCTATCAAGTCTGCTTGCAGTTGCAGGAGCAAACGATTAGCTGTCATACCACCGTCAACTTTAAGCTTTTGCAGCGGCACACCACAATCCTGTCGCATAGCTTCCAGTATATCACGGACTTGAAAGCACACCGCTTCCAAGGCTGCTCTCACAATATGACCTCTTTGAACTTCGTCAGTTAAGCCGCAAAGTATTCTGTAATAGAATCGTTAAAAACTCACCTTAAAAAAGTCACTTCGCATTTACCCTCTTGCTTCCTGGTTCCAATATGGAGCATACAAGCCACTAAACGCTGGAACAAAGTAAACATCCCCACAATTATCTACCGATTCAGCCAACTCTTCTATTTCTTTAGATGAGTCAATAATGTTCATGTTATTTTTCAGCCATCTTTAAAAAAAACGTTAATGCAACGAATTAACAGAGTATTTTAGTGTACCCAATCGCTGCTCCAGCTATTGCTACACTGCCTTCTAACGCGTATACAGGATTGGCATCCTTTCCCATTTGGTAAGCTACTGTTGAGAGAAGTCCATGCATAGAACTTACTATTGAACTTCCCGTGTTATAAAGCAAGAAACAACCAGTTCCAAAAGTCGCCTTTGCACAACCACTAGAGAAACAATTTTGTCCCACAAGCGCTGCTTGCTGATCTCCTATGCAACCTGATATTGGAACATCCTGCAGTATTCATTCTAATTAAGCTAGCATTGTATAAATTACACAGAATCTTACCTGCAATGAAGTCATTTTCATATATCCATATATTTCGGCACTTGATCTCACTTCGGGCAAAATATTTTTCGGCAAGGCGAAAAATTTCAAGAGATGAACATCCCATTGCAATGTCTCTATATTTAGAAGCATTGTTCGAGATGCGTTGGTAACATCGGTAACGTGTACGCCTCCATTTGGTCCTCCTGTTAAATTCCACATAAGCCAACTGTCCACGGTTCCGAAAAGACAAGTTCCTTCTTCCATTGCTTCCTTTACATGCGGCATATTGTCTTTGAGCCATCGAAGCTTTAGTGCCGAAAAATAAGGTGAGAGTGGCAGGCCGCAAAGAGGTTTCAGGTAATTTTTGTTCCGTGAATGATTTGGCACTAAATCCAACAACTGGTCAACTGTTGTGGATGTTCGCATATCCAACCAGATGATCGCATTATGCAAAGGTTTTCCTGAATTTTTGTCCCAAACTATCGTCGACTCACGTTGATTTGTTATTCCTATCGCTACAATGGACTTTTGAAATACGGAAGATTTTTAATATATGGATGTTTGTAAGTTGGATATTATGTCTATAAAAAAAATCAAACTTATGTATTTAGAAGTGCATTTTAAAAAAGATTGAATTGAAGTCTATATTTTAAAAGAAAAGGCTATGGGTCATCTCTTCATATTGCATATTGTACAATTTCAGTTTTAGCTATTCATATGACAATAGTTGTAAACTTATTTATTTAACACCTGCGTTTCTACTGAAGCCATCGTCGGAGCTCGCTCGGCCTAAAAAGAGGCCAGTTTTACAAATAAGGTTGACAATAAGCCCTGTGATTCGGTAGGATAGAATATATTACCGCTTTTAGGATTGGAATTATAATAGTATTTTTCAGGAGGAAATTTAATAGTAAAAGCAACCGTTATGCAGTGAAGTATTTGTGCTTTGAGTCCATACAAGACCGGATGCCGATGCTCTGGGACGAACGTCAGCGAGCTGTTAAAAACAGCTTAGCTTAGATAAGGGTCAGGATGAACACTCCAGCTTTTCTCCGTGCAAGGATGTAACCGCAAGTCGCTATTAAGTCGCTTACTCTGTCCATTAGCGTACCTAGTCTAAATTGCGTTTAGTGAACTCTGTGCGTGGAGATTGACGTAGTCCCTCAGATTCCGCATCTGACAGAATATCTGCCCATTCACCGGAGTTGGATATTCTTGACATCAAGAGCAATTAGCGAAGCAACGTGCCTGGTTGAACGTCTGTGTCCACCCGTTAGACCGCGCTCACCAAGCATCACGCATTAATGGTGGAGTGTAATACTACCGTTGAGATAGGTCCCCAACAACATGGACCGCGCAAATGAATCTTATGAGTTTATCGAGTACTTTCCCGCCCGTGTCTAGCATACACATCGCGAGGTTTGCAGTCGGCGATTCGGGGTTCTTCTTCTTATTGTTGATCAGTACGAACCTTGTTAATTATCATTGGTCTGTGAAGACCCCATCACGGAAGTGAGCGGTGAACGTACTGAACAACAACCCAGGGCAAAGGTCACAAACGAGCTGCGACAATTTAGATGGGACGCCACTTAGGGTATATATTTTATTTCCATGGTTTCCTGGGTTTTTGATGCCATTTGGTTTGACGCCATTGGGTTTGACGTAAAAAGCAAATGTTCTGGGCTTTTGTGAGAAAAACCTTTAGTTTTGGAGATAATGCATTTTTTTTTAAATTGCGTGGCTAAAAATTTGTTGTGACAAGGGGCCGAATAATATGCCAGATTTCATATAAACTACACATAATGCTCTTTATTGTGACAAAAATGATATGCAATTTACATAGAGACATGGCCAAAACACTCGCGGCTCGGCAAACAGTTCTTCACTATAGTCTAGATCGAACGCATTCGTACTCTACACAATGATAATCTAGGTCGAATATGCTCGCACCCTTCACTATAAAATTCCAGTCGATAATTTGGCCTAGGCACAGTTAAAGGCACTGGCGAGCGGATTCGATACTTGCCGCGACTACGGCACGAATTACTTGGTAGTTTGTCAAGATTGTTGTTTGTGGGTTAAGTAATCGTAATTTTTGTTTGTCTCATTGAAGTGAGACTGATAAATAAACTATCCCTCAGGATTATTGGTTGGTTATATTAATTAGGTATGGTGTTTTTTGATAGTCTACTTTGTTTGTTTGATATCCGCAGGCCAATTTTCTTTTTTCTTGAACAGCCGTCGGGTATGGCTTTGTTGTGTGAGCGACGCATTTCGACTCCATTGAGTCATCTTCAGTGTCTCTGAAGATGCAAAGCCCGACAGCTTTTCAAAAAAAAAGTTTGAGAAGGTATTACCCGAAACCGTTATCTTAACTCATTTTTCAGGAATAAAGTTGTCAGCCTTCACAGGATCTCTCCTGTAACATATAGGGATACTCACCTGCCCTCATTGGCTCTAATGAAAAAGTTCTTGAGAGACACAGACAGTATTTTGATAAACATGATGTCTTTGTATTTAACTTCAATAATCTCCGGTTCACTTAAGCGTTTTCACAAAATGGAGGGCAAAAAAAACCTACAAGAAAAACCACTGTGGTCTCAAAAGTGGTCACCTTTAGGGCGTCTGGCATAGGAGTGCAATTCCTACTGTGATTATCAAGAATAAAATCAGCATTTTTCTCATAAAAATTGACAGTGAAAACATACATAGTTCTTAACCGCTCCTAAAGAGTAGTTAATTATTTTGTTTATTTGATATCCGCAGGCCAGTTCTCTTTTTTCTTGAAAAGGCCCGACGGCTTTTCAAGAAAAAAACTAAAGGGTGTTTTTTAGAGGCGGAAAACATAAAAATAGCCATACTAGATCGGTGACCGCTGATATCAAGGTTCTCGGTTGTTTTGAGTTTAGTTACATATGAATAGACTTATGCCGCAGAAACATTTGGAGAGTGGGCCGAAGGGAAGATTGCCATTGACCCCCAATTTCATTTGAAAATGTTGTTTATTGATGAAGCACACTTTTGATTAAATGGCTACGTTAAGAAACTGAATTGCCGCATAATCCATAAGCAGTTGTCAAAACACCATTACATCCACAAAAAGTCACCGTTTGATGTGCTTTATGGGCCCATATGTCTTCAAAAATAAGGGTCCATATGTCTTCAAAAATAATGGTCACAATGTTACGGTCAACGGTGAATGGTACATGATTACTAACTTTTTGGTGCCTCAATCGGAGGCATTAATGTTACTGACATGTGGTTTCATCAGGACAGCCCGTCATACCACACAGCGCAGAATACAATTAATTTACTCAAAGACACATTTGACGAACGATTAATGTCATGAAACGTCCCTGTTAACTGGCCACCGCGTTTGTACGATTTGACACTGTTAGATTACTTTCTTTCGGGATATGGAAAGTCGAATGTCTATGCCGATAAACCAGAAACAATTGAGCATTTCGAAGCCCACTTTCGACGAGTTATTGCCGAAATACCGCCTGATTTACTGCGAAGAGTGTATAGCCCAGGCCCCACCAATTCCGTGTCACGCCTGCAAAATCGATAAGCTCCGCATCTCACTAAATTCTACCACGAGCCCACAAGATTTTGCCAGTAGCGGGCTTTTCTGCTACTGATGAGTTTGCGAAGGATTATTCCTAGTTACTCGTACTTTGGGGGCCCTACAATTCAAAGCTTCTGAAATTATACCATCAAATTTGTTAATTTCTTGCTTCAACGAAATTCAATTGTTGTAGAGTATGACGAGTTAATGCTTACTAGGGTTCTTTAAAAAAAAAATTATTTAAAATATCCTATTAAAATCTGTACCTGTCCGTCCGTCGGTCACCGTAAGTTTTTTCAGGACCTATAGAAGCTACATTCATCAAGTTTTGCTAATAGCTCAGAAGTGTCTGATTGAAAGTTCCTTAGTCGAAGAAATTTTCAAGGCTTTTAACGGGGCTCTCCCCATATAAGAAGTTGAACCCTTAAAACAATTGTTCACCAAAGATACTCGAGTAAGGTATGAAATGAAAGGTCTTGATAAGACCTCTACACATCCATTATTAAATTGCAATATCGGTGACGGGGTAGGCAGGGGATTACACAAAAAAATTGCTGTTTCTGAAGTGTTGTTTGAGATAAGGTAGAAACTGGAGTGAAATGGACTACATAAGATTGAGGAAAAAGGGGAGGACCTGAAATTAGATGAAAACAAGTTGAGTAAGCAGGAGAGTGCTCCTACCAGAAGGTCTTTGTAAATATCCTAGGGTTAGAAACAAGTTTTCTAATGGCGTGAATCGCTAACTTGAATTATTCATCCAATACTTAGATATGAAATCGTTCAAATTTATACAAAAGATGCACAGTTTCTTTCATAAGCACAGTGCAGCCGCCATTTTAATCTAGCTTAAATGATTTTTCTGAATGCTCGGCCGATTGAACATGTTTAAGTTAAACACTATTCCTTAAATTTTCATGAAAATTGAAAGAAAATAAAAGTGCCTAAGTCAATTTTAAATATATAGATAGGGTTTTCCAATAAGAGGTGTTATTTTGAATAGATCTTCTGATTTAACACCTTGCGACTTCTTCCTTTGGAGCCACGTGATAGAGAAGGCCTATGCCAATAGCCCAGCGTGGATTCAAGATCTCAAAGATGAAATTCGTGAGGCTATCGAGGACATAGGGCAACCACTTTGCGATTTGGTTATGGAAAATTTCATGAAGACGATATGGTCCTGTAAGCGTGTCGTAGTGGTTATTTGCTCAATGTTAATTAGTGCTATTAACGGCATATCTTCTTCTTTATAATGAAATAAACATTCGATCATTTGTATTAAAAATGGCATTTTTCTTTTAATATCAAAATAACACCTCTTATTGGAAAACCCTATATCAACCATAAACACGTGTTATTGTTGGTGTAATTCCATATACTTGAAATGGCTATAACTCCCTTGATTATGATTCGATCTCAATTAAATTTTGTGAACATATATATCTTATGTTAGTCTATATATTTGCGAAATTTCAAAACTTTAAAGGTACCGTTTTGATTTTATAGGCAAAAATGTAAAATCTACAAATCATACTATTAGTTACAAAGTTGAGCGAATTTCAATTTCTAAGGTATTTGTTGCCCTTGTACTCAAAGAGGTCCACTTTCGTGATAATTTTCAGATTTTTCGGCTGAAAGGTGTCCAATCGTGAGGGGGGGACACAAATTTTGGGTACATTTTGCCTTCCCCTGGACCCCCTAATTCATAAAATGATTTTTTTATTTCAGGTTCTAAAAGTTCCAGTCAAGACCTTTCATTTGATACCCCACTCGACTACCTTTGATGAAAAAAATGTTTAAGGGCCAATTCGTTATTAGGGGGACCCCCCCTAAACATTTTTTAAATTTTTGTTAAGGCCTTAACCATCACTTTTGACCTTTTCACAAAGTTTGAGCATTCTAGCTTCTATAGTTTCTGAGGAAATCAGCTGTGACGCACGGACAGACGGACGGACGGACAGACAGACGGACAGACGGACAGACAGGTCGCGAAACTAGTAGGTCTTTGCAAAAAATTTTTTTACAAAGACCTAAAAAGGTTGGCAAAGCTATTGTTTGATCATCAATGGCAACGTAGTCAAGCAATGATACCGAATGAGGAAGCTCTTATGGGCACATTTTAGGCAGTGAAGATACATGCGGCATAGATAGGAAGGAGGCTTCACTGGTATTAAAATAGGTGAACATGACTCTTCTGCATCCGCTCAGAGAAGCAAAACTAGCGTTATCGTCCACCACACCAACGTGTTATATACGGGATACTTATGTAAATTAAAAATAGTATTCGTTAATATTGTAATTAAATACTAGTTCCTACTTAATTATTTCGTTATACTACGTTGTCGATTAAAAGCGCTAGTTTCAGTTACGTAGAATTTTGGTGTGTCCGCATCACAAGCTTAATTTCGGTTACGTATCAAAATTTGGAATTAATTGATAGGATGAAGTCAAGGATCCTGTTATTCGCATTCTTCATAACATTAAGTTGGGTCACAGAGCAGAGGAACAGGAAGGGAGAAATTGCGTTCGAAAACTGATTAACTGAAATTATAGATTGTGCATCCCAACTCAACGACATGGTGAAATGCCAACAAAAGAAATAGTAGAAATGAACAAGTGTTATTATCAATAAGGCTAGCTCATTAAAAAAAGCATTCAAATAAGCGAACTGAATTGCTACAAACAATGTATACAGAGATGGCCAATTACACAGGTTGAGTGAAAGGTATATACGAAAAGCGTAAGCTAGGTTTCAGTAAAGCAGATTACATCGTCATTGACAATGTAGAACGCAATTTTAACGAAATGCAGTTTGGTCCTCAATTCGCCAAAGTTTTGATAATAGAACTTGTCATGGGCGATCGCTTCATTACAACATTACAATCTATTTGTTGGGATCTGCCATGATCAAAAATTTTTACATGAAGAATACTAGAAACGTTTGAAGTCAAAAGTTTAGATTAAGCAAAACTGTTGACAGCTGGGACATTTAGTCTGAAAAAATTGCTACACATCAGGGGAGATACGAAGAGTTTGCTGAGCGTCGCTGTCGACAACTAGCTGCAAAAGCAAGGAGTGACGCTGATTGATTTGTAGTTATAGCTATTCAAGTTGCTACTGCTTATGTTGGCGGTAACGTGGTGATTCCTGCTGTTAGGACTTTTTAGGTACTGCCACGTTGCTTGCGTCATTAGCAACATAGGAGTCAGATATTTTAGCAGGTGTTTTTGTGGGTGTATGAATAGTTTGGGATGATAGAGGTTACCTATAAAGAAATCCATCTCTAGTAATGAATGACGATGAATTTATTCTGCGTTAGTAGCATGTACACAAATTTCTGAAGTTGAATAAAATTAACAAAAATTTACTCAATTCTCAATTCAAACCATTGCCATTTTATTTCCGCATTATTGATATCATTCAAGGAGCGAACCATTCAAGATGCTTAAATAGAAATCGTTTTTGATACTTTCATGGAAATTCCGAAAATGTAGTGACTGGTACGATAAGAAGTGCATATTGTTCGACAGTCACGTGTTGTAATTCCAAAAAATTCAAATCACTATACCATCTTTATATGTATTATATATTATCTGATCCTTTTGAAACATGAAAGCTTTAACATACATATGACTCCATGATACTTGATTTTCATTGAGTTTAAGGGTACTCATGTTTTTATTTAGGAAAATGTAAAATTTATAAATCATTATTAGCAAAGTTGAGCGAATTTTAACTTCTGAGGTTTTTTTGTTGTTGTACTTCTATAGACCTACTTCGATGATTTTATTCTGATTTTTCTTATCAAAGGTATACGCGAAAAATCATAACTAAAAATGGTGCAAATATTAAATTATTTTTTCTAAAGTAGACTTGCTTAATACCTCGAAATTATGCCATTAAGCCACATACTAAGAGACTAGTTTCACCTCTATTATTATTATCAAGCAACAAGCTAATATTACACATCACCCTAAAACTCGCCTCAATTATAGGCGTTCTGCAATATTCAAAGATTTGAGTTTGTCAGAAATAGTAGGGTAAATTATAATGGGGAAGGTGGTATAGATATTGACCTTATTAATGTTCGTTATCTAACATCAAATGAAGATTATATAACATGCAATGAAGATTATGGGTGGAACTGTAAAGCAACAAATTTAGTAAAATTTCATGGAAAATTAAATCAAAACTGGTGGAAGTAATGTCCGCATTTTGAAGTTCGGAACTATTGTTCAATGTTACCTAATGACACGAATCTAACAAACGATCAAGTATATTTCTATTTGTCGCAGCAAAAAAAAACTTGTTATTAAAATCCACTTATGCGAAAGTAATTCAAAACATTAAAGACATAAACAGCCAACCAACAACTTGCCCAAAAAATATCCGACCTATGTACATAAATCCGCAACAGAACGTTCGAGCGCCCTCTGCGGGGAATGAGTATAACCAAAATGCCTCACAAACTACGGATGGATCTTTTGGTTGTACTCACGGTTGACTTTTTGGTTGATTGAAAGTGAAAATTCAAACTAATATGACGAGTGCGCTAAAGGCCTTTCCGAAAACTGAGTTGAAGCAGTTAGATGGAATCTTTCTAGTTTCGCGATAACTTTACTTTTCAACTAAGGTCAAAATTCAGTATATCGGTTTAATTCCTTCAAGTATAGGTCATCGTGACAAAAATCCAAGAGATTGATTGAGATTGATTTGCAAAACAATTGAAGGATAAAATTTCATTCGAAACGGCCGAGGACAGCTTATAAGAGTGTGATGATTTCGACTTCCGGATCTGAAAGCTAATTTCAAGAAACCTCTTTAGAAATATTAAAATGTTCCCTAACGCATATGTTAATATTTAAAGAACAAAGAACATTTCTGGGGTTTAAACAGAAATAATTAATCGTTCATTTCATTCAAAAATTCAGCAAAAATTTTTGAGGTAAAATCCCATAATTTTATTTTAATTTGGAAACAGAAATAACACGTTATAAGTAATACTCGTATATAGTAAATATAAAATCAAAAAGAATCACACTTTTACAAATCGTGAATGCCGCCAATTTCTGCCCTTGCCGAGTAAAAGTTCAACGAATTTTCACTCTTGCTAAAAATACTTTTTAATCGGTTATAGTCCAGCGATTCACAATAAACTTAAATGAATAAAATTCTCAATTCCATAATTCTTCATTACATAAGTAACACAATTTGAGAACTTTGATTCCATCGAAATCTGGTTATAAACAGTATATTATCCACGAGAGGCGATAATTGCTGATTAATGAAATTTATTTTTGCTTATTTACCTCTTTACTTCCCCCTAAGTCAGCGAGTTTTTTGAGTGCACCTTCGATACAATTCTCTACCACTGACAATATCGTCATAGGATCCTGTTCGACCCAGCCTTCTTGGGGATAGATTAGAGGCACTTCTTCCTGATGATGGCAAACCAATTCATTACTTCTAGCCTTGAATAACATAAAACGTGCTGAGGAGGTGCCTTCGTCGATAGCGCCAACAAGTGGCCCGAATTTCCCGTGGCATGCCATTACCAGTTTCGGCGCGACTGCTTTATACGCTAACTACAAACTTATTGCTAAATAACACTACACTTTACAACATTGATTTCAAGTCGATTTGAAATAAGAACTGAAACGAAATGACACACTAGCAGTAATCTTATCAAATAAATAACTCTCAAAATACGAAGGCGACTGCATAATGGCTGTTATTAGCATTCATTGGGCAGATGTGATATCGATCAGCTGGTCGCAGATTTTCGAAAATAAACGTCAAATGGGAACTGATGAACCGTCAAAAAATAAATTTGAACTGTTGACTCATTATCTAGTATGATTTCACTGGTTTTCATTTATAATACTAGCAATGAGAAGTAAATTCGAATCTCAGTGTAGTGGTTACCATTTATAATGGTCAGACGGATTTTTAATTCGCATATGTCATTAATATTAAAAATTAAATAATTTTTCAAACGTCATTCGGAAATTCATAATTTTATTGAAGAAAATTTATTTATTTTTTGTCGGTTCCAATCATTTCATAGCTAAATATCATTGGATTTTTATACTTTGTGGTTGCATCGTTAGGAAACGCAGGAAAAAGCGGTTTATTAAAAACACACGATGGAGGAACCGAATGGCTTCGATCATCCACCGCATGAAGCTAAACGGCTTTCAATGAGAGAAAACACCTTGAAGCGGCATGTTTCAATAGTATACGAAATTGGTGCAAGCCAGAAAGAAAAATCATTGAAGATGATAAACCAAGCGAAATTCTGAAGCAAGAAAATAATAAGCTGAAGAAAGAAATCGCTTCATTGAATGTAATTGTCCAATAATTACAAGAAACAAGTTGAGTAAGCAGGAGAGTGCTCCTACCAGAAGGTCTTTGTACACATCCTAGGGTCAGAAACAAGTTTTCTAATGGCGTGAATCCATAACTTGAATTATTCATCCAATACTTAGATATGAAATCGTTCAAATTTATACAAAAGATGTACAGTTTCTTTCATAAGCACAGTGCAGCCACCATTTTAATCTAGCTTAAATGATTTTTCTGAATGCTCGGCCGATTGAACATGTTCAAGCTAAACACTATTCCTTAAATTTTCATGAAAATTGACAGAAAATAAAAGTGCCTAAGTCAATTTTAAATATATATAGGGTTTTCCAATAAGAGGTCCAGCGTCGATTCAAGAACTCAAAGATGGAACTCGTGAGGCTATCGAGGACATAGGGCAAGCACTTTGCGATTTGGTTATGGAAAATTTCATGATCCTATAAGCGTGTCGTGGTGGTTGTTTGCCTGATGTTGTTTTTTGTTATTAACGGTATACCTTCTTCTTTATAATGAAATAAACAACCGATCATTCGTATTAAAAATTGGCATTTTTCTTATAACATCAAAATAATACCTCTTATTGGAAAACCCTATATCAACCATAAACACGTGGTATTGTGGTTGTAATTCCATATAATTGAAATGACTATAACCCACTTGATAATGATTCGATCTCAATTAAATTTGAACATATAAACCTCATATCAATCTATATAATTGCAAAACTTCAAGAAGTTTAAATGTACCGTTTTGATTTTATGGGCAAAAATGTAAAATCTACAAATCATACTATTATTAACAAAGTTGTGCGAATTTCGATTTCTGAGGTATTTGTTGCCCTTGTACTCATAAAGGCCCATGTTCGTGATAATTTTCAGATTTTTCGGTTGAAAGATGTCCAATCGCGAGGGGGGGGGGGGACACAAATTTTTGGTACATTTTGCCTTCCCCTGCACCCCCTAATTCATAAAATGAATTTTTTATTTCAGATTCTAAAAGTTCCAATTAAGACCTTTCATTTGATACCCCACTTGACTACCTTTGATTAAAAAAAATTTTTAAGGGCCAATTCGTTATTAGGAGGGACCCCTTAAAAATTTTTTAAATTTTTGTCAAGGCCCTAACATTTGAGAGGCCATCATTTCTGACCTTTTCACAAAGTTTGAGCATTCTAGCTTCTATAGTTTCTGAGGAAATTAGCTGTGACGCACGGACAGACGGACGGACAGACGGACGGACAGACAGGTCGCGAAACTAGTATCTCGTTTTGTTATGCCATGAGGCACCTTTAAGCTAGGGGATTCCTCCACTAGTGGGAGGTGAGAAAGGAAGAGTAATTGCTAGACAAGCAATCCCCAGCCACAACGTCCCCGGCTGCTGTGAGTCCCTTTGATCTTTTGGGACTACCCGAGCATAATGTGCCACGTGGTTCCATTTGTCAACAGATTCAAGCATCACCGCAACTATACTATCCGGGGTGAACTCTCCCGTCTCCCTGTAGAGGTCACATCATAGCCTGTCCCATATTGTGCACGCAAAAATGTGTGGCAGGCATCATCTTACTCTTCTAGGCGAAATCCAATTTTGTGTAGGTAAGACCGAAAATAGCCATACCCACTCAAAAGCTGGGCCAGATAGAAGTCAGTCACATCATCCTTCAATTTAGCCACGGTCTCAGATCCAAGATGAGGCACGCAGTCCCTCTTTCTTTCGTGCAATTTACCCAAGGCTGCTGCCAATCGTTGAGTGAGCGCTGTCTCTCCTCACGGGCGATCGTCTCCCTTGCATCCTCATTTTGACGCGCGTAAATAGCGTGGCGCTCTTTAGCAGGGAGGGTAACACGTATCAGCCTGCAATAACTCTCACTACCGAATCAAAGACTGTCGGATATGAAGATGTAGTCCTCTGTGCTCCTCTTCTCTGTACCTGGGCCAAGCGTTTTCCGTATATCTCCTTCCTGAAAGCGTCGCCCCATATTTCTGCTCCATACAGTAGCACTGATCCTACAGCACTCATCAAGAGGCATCTTCTTGATGGGTTGGGTCTCCTTACGTTGGCCATAAGTCGTCTCAGAGCCGATACTCTCAAAGCGGCCTACTCAGCCGTTGCCCTTGGCACTAGGATTAATCTCCTCAAATCATCATGGTTCTGCAACCACGCATTCACCGGTTTATTACTCCCAGCAAGGATCTGACAGTTTCTATCGTGCCTTCCCATAGAGTCCTCGGTCTTCCCGCTAGATGTCTGCTTTGTGCTCTATCCTTCAATATTCTTTTGGGTAGCCGGTTTTCTTCCATACTTTTTACATGAGCTGCCCGTTGTAGTCTGTGTAACTTTATGCAGGTACATGAATGTAGCTCGTCAACTGCTGTATACAACTCATCATTGTAATGTAGTCTCCACTCTGCTCCTTGCTTCACTGGACCATCGATTTTCTGGAGTACTTTGCGTTCAAACATGTCCACTTCCTTTTCAGATTTACTCAACAGCATAGGTTTGTAAATACGGAGCTAATTGTGCCTGTGCACTACTCTAGACCTTAGTAGAATGGGAAGTAAAGAGTAACCGGCTCTATTTGCCATATTTATGTGGCATCTAATCTCATCTTTTCTGGGACCTCAGGTTGGCACCAAGATAAATAAAATTATATTTATTTGACGTTCGCATGCCAATTCTTTTTTTCTTGAAAAACGGTCTAGCCTTGCTTTGTTGGATGAGTGCTCGACAAGAAAAAATAAATAAATAAATTTATCCACACTTTCAAGGTTATAGTCTGCTACAGCCAGGTTTTGTTGGACTGCAATGTTCTTCCTCGTTTGAGCCATTAATTTAGTTTCCGTTTAGTATAGTAGCTACTATATGCACCCGAAAAGTATTAACTAGTGACATCATGCAAGCATGCATCATTTTCCAAATCAGATAGAAAATTAGAGGTCCTCATACTAGCTCATATCGAAAATATAGCTAAAAAAGTTCTTTATAGCTCGCTGACACTTGGCCAGACAATCTGCACCCGTGTTCTACATGGAGTGGGATGAAAAAAATCATTACAGTCTCTTGACTTTTTTAATGTTCACTTGTGTGTCAAATACAGTAATTGCTCAAAAATTCAAAAGCATAAAATAGATCTGACATTTTGATAGAGATACACCATAATCGAGATGTGCTCTTCCTTACTTTTTGAAACTGCAGAGTATATTGACTTTTGGAAGATAGAGAACTAATAAGGCTACAAATAATGTTTTGGAAAGCATATCAAAATCTTCAATTATAGATCATCGCAATAATGACTAAAAAGGTAACACGCATACTTTTAGCTTATAAATTCAAGTAATATCAAAAGAATACGTAGATGATTTGGTAACAAAGATAAGCTGATAAATCCTTTGCATTTCAAAAAAACGTAGAGTGAAATGAGCAGGGCATTTTAAAAATTATATAATATAATTCGGACGAAAGTTTAACATGTTAACATCCACAATATTATCAAACATTAACAGATTATAAAAGAATTAGGTATCTAATTAATTAGCTTTAAAGAAATGAAGTTCTAAAAATCGAGTTTCTTAAAAATAAGTACTCGTATATCATTTGCTTAAGGCTACCTTAAAACTACTCGTTCGCTGCATCCATTGAATGATTATCCATCGCTGCCCTAACTACTTCCCCCTTACGCTCCACTGCTCTCCTCAATACTAATTCCACTAGTTTATCTGCATATGAGTCGATTGGCTCCATCGCTGCCTCCTGATAAAGCGCCTCGTTGGGGTAAGACCATTCGTCCTACCATTTGTATAGGCCTGTGCAAGCACGAAGGATTTTTCACTCCACTAATCCTGTCCGCATATGTGATGACCGGAAGAATCGTGTAGTTTTATAGGCCAAAACCTTGACTCTCTTGCTCGCTATTGACTACTTCCTGAAAACAGGTATAAGAAGATGATACGCATAAGTCAATTTTTTCAAAACATTTTCAAAGTGAGCATTGAAGGTTGCCTTCCTGTCAAAAACTTCCCCTAAGTACTTCGTTTGCCGTAGAGGAGTGCACCACCTACCCGTTCAAGTTAGTCCTCGAGTCACAGATGCCTCTTGCACGACGACCAAAGTTTTTGTGGGGGTCCTTTAACATAAGTAATTCACTTTTCTTTGCATTTACCTTTATTTTCCGTTTCCAGTAGTATACAATAAGAGATTCCAAGTATTTTTGGAACCTTGATTTAGCAAAGCACAAATTGTGCTCAGATGAATACACTAAAATGTCGTCAGCAAATAGGTTCACCTGGATTCCAGGTTTATATTTATATCTTATACCCGGGACGTCAGAAGTGAATACATTGAAATGAAATGGGGACCCACCGAGTCAATACAAAACGGGTCTGACCTAGCTCCATCAGCCACCGCAATGGCAGTTCGTCACCTAATGAAGCTGTGACCATAACATCTACCGTGGAGTGGGCTTTTTTGAAGCCAAATCTTGTCCCCGCAGAAAATTGTATGATGCCTTCAAGTATTACCCTTTCAAGCAGGTTACCAATATTCGAAAGCAGTGAAATCGGAGGAGTATCGACTATATCAGCACTGTCCGACTATTTGGGTATTGCAAATATTTTTGCATATTACCATTGCTGAAGCAAGTGGCAAATGTTGAAGCAATTATTCAGACTGATCGTGAGGAGAACAAAAAATACTGGGAAGCTTTTTGAGCATATAATTGGAGATTCCATCAGCCTCTGCTGATTTTTTGGAATTTTACTCCAGTATCAACAAAGTGAGCTACGCAGGACTGACAAACAGAGTATGGCCAGTAGGTGCGTCAGCGGGATTTGAATCAAAGAAGCACAATTGCTCATTGTCCCTGTCGAAATTCATTGTGGTACTGCTCACTAACGAAGTAACGGAAGAGTTCTCACTTACTTTCTCTCCTTGAAGAATTTTCGCAAAATGCTTTGCGATGGAGTGACCAATTAATTTGTCATTTATGAGCATGGTATTTGGACAAGTTTCATTTCGGTTTCTTGAAAATCCTGCTTCACTAGTGACGAGAGGTTTCTTTGTAATTCATGGGCTACTTTTTTATAAAATCTGATATTTTTTTTAGAATGTTGGTTATAGGCCTGCTGGGGACTTCGTAGTTTTACACAGTTGGAAAACAATTTGTTTAGTTTGGTTGCCTTTCCCGCTGAACAAGCGATTCTCAAGCCCCGATGTCCCCAACTGCTGTGAGTTGATTTTATCTTTTAGGACTGCCCGAGCATAATGTGCCACATGATTCCATTTGTCAACTGATTCAAGCATCACCGCAATTATACTATCCAGAGTGAGCTTTCCCGTCTCCCTGTAGGGATTTTGTCGAAGGCTGACCCATTTTTTGCACTAAAATGTGTGGCAGGCACCATCTTACTCTCTTGGGCAAAACCGACAATTGGGCGACTGTAACCTACCAATCTTGTGCAGGTAAGACTGAAAAATCCATGCCTGCTCAAAAGTTTGGTCAGATAGAAGTCAGTCTCACCATATATTAGATTTAGCCAAGGTTTCACATCCGAGAAAAGGCGTGCAGTCTACCTTACTTTCGTGAAATTCACCCAAGACTGCAGCCAACCGTTGATTGAGTGCTGTCTCTCCTCGCGGACATCCATCTCCCTTGTTCAACGGCGCATCCAGTGACTAGAGCCGCAACATTATTCGCATAGCCGACCAAGCGTGACTCATCTGGCATCTCCAGTCTCAGTAGTCCGTCATAAGACATGTTCCACAGGTCTGGACCAAGGATGGATCCCTTGGTAACGCCCAATGTAATTTCCATGCTTCTTTGGCCAGGAGTCATGTCGTAAAGCAGGCTTCGGTCGTTCAGGTTATCCCTCAAAAGCCGCATTCGATATTCTGGAGCTTGAAAAGGAGTTTCCAGCATATTCAGAATATCCACCCATCTAGCGGAGTTTATGGCATTCCTAACGCCGAGTGTAACCATCAGCACGGTCCATTGCTTCTTCTTCTTCTTCTTAGCACTACAGCCCCTCTCGGGCCTTCGCTTCCTGTAAATAGCGCCTCCAACTTTCTCGGTCCATTGACCACGTCCTCCAATTTCGAAATCCGAGCAGCGATGAACTGTTTTCGTTTCAAAATTCGAGTGGCAGTGAACAATCTGTTGCTTTGTGCGGCTATATGCCTCTGCCTTTCGGACCGCATTCAACACATCTGCAATCACATCCATGGTTGAGCGCCCTACTCTAAAGCCACACTGCCCAGAAGCTAGGTCCTTGGCAGCGTGAATCGCATCAATGAGTCTTCCCTTGATGAGTTTCTATAGCCTTTATTTTCCGTCGCGTCTTTGGCTTTCTTAGGTATATCAAAGAAAACTTTTAGTTTTAGTCCATTTCGTTTTACATTCGTACCATTGCATTTGGATTCTTTCTTGAGCATAAAAAATCTCATCGGCGTTAATCTGACGGATTTACCGTTGATTTTCCATTCCATGAATGAATCTTTGGAATCTAGGTCGTATCTGTTCGATTTGCCCTGGACAGGTGGGACCGACTCTTCACTGGGCAGGTTTGTCTCCATATTGCTGGACATGTTTTTTTTAGACATTGCCACAGGTGGTGTAAATTTAAGGGTTAGGTCAGTCGCTGTGGTGTTTATTCGAAAATCTTTTTTTCTCCTTTGCTCGGAACTCTACGGTGACCAGCATTCATTCTTCTTCTTTTTTCATTTTCGTTGATTTCACTGTCACTGACACTAAATTCATTTCTTATTCCCAAGTGAGGAGGGTGGTCCTCCGCATTCTTTTCCATTTTGGAGAACATGTGTCAGTTTTCACCAAGTTAGAGCTCACTAAATTACACCAAATTCACAAAATGAATGAGGGTACTCATCTGTTTCTATTGGCACTTGAGGGTAAGCATTTCGGAAACAGTGATACTATTCGGATTGACTCAATGTCTTCGGATTTAACTTAATCGAAATCTACGTTATATGCAAAGTGAAAATAGCGGTAAAAACACCTCAAAGAAAACTTCTGTGGTCTAAGATAGGTAGAACAAAACGTCACTGTGAATTTCGACAATTACTCGTCACAAGAAAATCCAAAAAGTGCCGCTGCCATAGTAAGAGTGATTATGACCATCAATCATGGTGGGCATTTGAATGCAGCACGATATTGCAAAATTTTAGAATGTGAATTTAATTATTTGATATCAAATTTGCAAAAGGTTGTTCCGAAATTGAAATGTAGGGAATTTTCCATGTAAGCCTAGAAATTCGGGCTCAATTTTAAAGGAAATGCTTAAAAAGACGGCCCCCTAAAAGGTTTATCTCCCTAAAAAGAGCATCACGTTCAGGAATTTAATTTTCAAAGATTTTTCTCAAATTTGTATGTTTAGCTTGTGTTAACATCTTTCCATCTGGGATGTATATGACAATTCAAAATTTTACTATCGGCTGTCAAGTTCGAATGTACCAACCTGGTTATTTCTAACTGCACCGACAACAAATCAGAACGAAGCGACTCTTGAGAAGATCGATTCTAGGGCGAATTCAGCTTATAAGAAGACTCGATGAAAGCGAAACACAAAAGAGAGACGACAATAATCGAATGCAATATGGCGTCCCGTCAGTGTTGTGCTGTGTCGTGGTACGTATTCACCTTTTTTCCGAAAATAATCAATTGAGTTGGGATCTTAACGTGTTTAAAATATATCTAAATTGAAGCAAAACGATTCCCCATGCCTAATTTGTTATTGTGTAATAGATTTCATGTTAAATTTGTCGCCAAAGCCCAAAAATGCTCGGCTGATGTGTGCTAGGTTGTCAAAAATTTATTCCGGTCTGTGATAATTTTATTCTGAAGTATGTCAAAAAGAAATCGAAATCGTGAAAAATTGTTTGCGTGTAGTAATCGTTTGTAATGTGGGGGTTCTTTTCTGATTGTGAAAAAAAGAAAGTAGTGGTGCGTTTCGATGTTTTTGATCAGTGAAAAATGCGTAGTCCTTTCAATACGCGTCGGCCAGCAAGTAGACGAGAAAATTGATATCAATCACAATGGGTGTAAATGGGATGGCCACCACACGGCTGCCAAACTGAGAAAAGAATCCATTCCACTGCCCAGTTAGGTGCAATTAGTGCATCTGCTGAGTGTGGCTGGTGGCTGTGATGTGATGCTGCACATAGTTCGCAGTTCAACGCCAGGGTGAAAATAAACACGAGACGACGACTGCAAATCTTATTTGTGTCGCAGGTCCCGTTAGCGAAGACGAATAGAGTCGACTAGAAAATAGAAAATGCTAAAACGTCATAGATCGCTTTCAGTGCGTGGGGTCGAAAGTTTCCTCGTTCCCTCAAATATTTTTCAACTTAAGATTTATTGAAACGAAGGAAAATTTCTTGACAAGAATTAGACTAGGAGATAGACTCTTGAGTATGCCAATTGGATTGTTTATAGTGCGAAAATTGTTGAATCTGTTGCACAAACCGGATTTCTATCGGTTGTTTGGTTAGTCGAAGAAACCGCACACGACTTCTTTGTCCGTGTACGGCCGTTTGTTTTGCGGTTTTACTCGGCGAAGTGAAACATCGTGAGCCGTGAAAATCTTTTTTGAAATTTAAAATAATATAGTTACCCTTTTAGGCGCATTCCTATGCCTTATAGCAAGTGGAATACGCGCAATGATTTGGATTTTCCTTCAGATTCATATTCCAGGCATCAACTGGTTTAATATTTACTTCCTATTCAATTCATGTAATTGATTGGTCTGCAGAAGTTGGATTTAATTTCTTAGGATCACGAAATTGAACGTAGGATACTTCGGGATGGGGGTAAAAATTTCTTTGCTGTCTCGTTTAAACGCATGTGTTTTGCTTCAATTTACAAGGCATCTTGTTCCCTTACAGACGTTTTTTTTCCTTAAAAATTATGTAATTTTCAAAGTCTAGAGTTTATGGATGTATTTATTAGAAAACATGCGTTATCATACGTTATTGCAATATGAGTTTCTGGACAAACACAGGTAAGCGCTTAAAAATGTTCTCTCAACCTAAATTGGTCTAGATCATTAAGAGTAAATATTTTCGGTAGTATTGAGCACCGATTTCATATGGAACCCTGTACAAACTTACAGCCCCTAATAATTGACCTCGATTAAATTTAAGCCAATTGAAACAGCTAACATTTCATTACTAAATCTAGATCCCACATCCCTTCCGTATCACAACAAAAACTGGTCTGTACTGAACAAGACCATATGACGCCTTCCAATTTAAGGAAGATTGAGGGAGAAAAAAGAAAAAGCTAAAGAAATGGATATCTTCATTTTTTTATTTGAAGTATCTTTTTGTATATGGTTCCAGATTAAAAGATAGAAGTTATGATTCAATTAACACTTTCACCATCGGTGACACCAATATGATGCCAGTGGCAAGCAAGCTGGCCGTTGTTTGCTGATGATAGCATTGTGTCAAATTGACAATGCTAATTTGCTCTTCAAAGTGAAATATCTCAGACTTCTCTGAAAAATTTTAATATTCTATTTCAATATCGAATAAAAGATTGTAATGATTGATGTTGATAGAAACAAGCCATTCCTAGACACGAGCAGTGCTAAAAGAGGAATGTACTCATATCAATATTTTTAAATAATCGCTCTTTATTACATTCTTCAATTTGGTTACTTGTTTGAAGTAGTTGTTAAATATAAACTTGTTTTATCTACATTTTTAAGCAATAAATAAATAATAAAATAAATAATATTGATGACGGTATACCAAGAGAGAAAACAAATTTGTGTGTCATATTTTCCAAGCCATTACTCAGGCAATTGGGTGACTTCTTCAATTCTCCATTCTTGGTGTAGATACCAACTCCATTCGCATAATAGAAAGCCGGTTCTTACAGCGAGTCCTAATTTTTGGAAAATATGGACGCAGCCATAACTTTGCGACTTATGTTGCATGTAATGTGTTATAATAACACTGCGCTCTTGAATCATGGTCAAACTATTCAGAAGCACATCTTATCCGTACCTCCTTATATATAAACAATAGGAACAGCCCCCCTGTTTACTTAACTTTCTTGTGAATTAGACTTCCGACTGCGCCATGAAATTGATGTCATTTCTGACTGCAATTTTCTTAAATATCAGGTAACGGGTAAAAAATCTTGATAGAATTAATCAACGGAAGAATGATCAAAATTTGAGTCATACTGCGAGTCGTTATTCGTAGCATGCAGATTCTACTCACCTCTGATTTTTGAAAACATAAAAATAACTTGTTTTGATTTTGTGAGACTTAGTTGTTTATCGGTTAACTTATATCTAACAAAAGCTTAGTAAAGCGTACTTTCTAATGTTTTCATTGATTAGAGTGAGTAGAGTCTGCACACCAGGAACAGCTGGTCGCTACGTAAAGTTTCGAAATTTTTTAAGCATTCTTCCGTTGCTTGATTCTGTGAGATTTACTTGTTTATCAGCTCATTGATATCTAACAAAAGTTATGTAGGAAAACCCACAAGGTTTAAGCATGCTTTCTATATCATTTCATTTTCACTGATCAGTCTCAGTGTCGGGTACAACGTACCTTCACGGGAGCAAACTTTGGAAATTTATTAATAACCCTTTCGTTAATTGATACTGTGATGTTAAGATGTTTATCTTTCAGTTAACATGTAAGAAAAGTTCAGTTAAAATAATTTCCGAGATCTCAGCATTTTGGCATTTTGCCGCTATTTTCAGCTTCATACATACTAAAATTGCCCACAATGAAGTCACAATTATGTTTAAAACAAGCAACCTACATGTATCTACATAGGCGATTTCGAACCTCTAGAAACTTAGTCCACAGTCTCTTATCAGGATTTTTCGGCCAAATATGATTTGCACTAGTCGAGTTGAAGTAGTCAACTGTATATAGTGCTGACCCTGAATTACCCGAAGATTTATTCCGAATTTGTTTGTAAAAGTCTCGTCGGGAGCTACGGGGATAACATATGGTGCTTATTATTATTAATGACGAGAACCTACTATGGAACTACATTCAACATATCCAACCCGAATAAAAATTTCCATCATATATTTTTCATGTTGGAAGGAGTTTGATTTTAGGGTCCCGTTAACAGAATTTTTTAATATAAACTAATTGTTAATGTAACCCGAAAAAGTATTTAAGAAGAATACATTTTCTCATAATTCTTTCTGAATGCTATTCAACAGCCGTGGCTTGTCTTCTTACTCATTCGCGAGTTTCCTAATGTAAACTACCATTTACATTCACTCCACTACATGACTTTGAAGTTGAATAAGTTTTGAAATCGAATTTATGAATTGTATTTGTAGATCGTTTTCAGTTCTAAGTCCAAAAAGAGCTTCGTTGTAGACAATTCATGATTTGTTCAGGCTCGGAAAGCTCCGTTCGGGGATCAGATAGATGCAGAAACCATTGAAATTTCGACTCGGGTACATAGCTCCAATAAGTAAGTAGGGTTGATGCATTATAGCAGGAAAAGTCAAAATTTTCATACTGACTGCCCACTTTTGTATTTTGTTAAAAGTAAAATTTTCTAACTGGCAAGGGAGGGAAGACACGGCAATTCAAAGCAGGATTGACTTTTCAACTATTGTAGCGAATAGACGTGTTTTGCTTTAAAGTCAATTTTTTCAACTTTTGAATTTTAATAATTCAACATTTCTGTTCAATTATTGTTTGGTTTTTGTTCAAATTTTTCAAAAATTATTGGAAACAGAAATTTCAAACGGTAAGAAAGCTTCCAAGAAGGAGACTTTCCCTTTGGAAAGTGCAATTGGAAGATTCAAGAAGGGTGGACTAGAATCAGAATTTGGGGTTGAATTTTAAGAAGAGAGAAGGAAAATTGAGGATAAAAGAAGGGTCTTGAAAATTCGAAAATAAGAGGGAAGGAACGTTCAAGATAAAAGAAAGAACTCAAAACCCAAGAGAAACAAAGGAAAAGGTATAAATATTTTTCAATATTCCCTCTGGTGCTGGGATGATTAAAACAAGACCTCAAAATTCAAATTCAAAAGTTCTGAAGATGTCCTTTTTTAAGGAGTTTGTAGATAATGAACTTTGGTCAATTAAAGTGGGTTTAGCTAAAAATGCTATGAATAGGACTAACGAAAATAAAGAAACAACAATGGAAGTTGCCGATGATACTGGCGCATCTTCTTCCCTCAGATCAGGACTTGATCAATTTCAAATTAGCTAGGGGAAAATTAATTACAAAAAAAATTAATTTAAAAAAAAAACCCAGTAAATTCAAGTACAGTCCTTGATCAAAAAATTAGGATTACTAAGATTTTTGCTAAAATTAATGCTTTTGCCCCTGAAAACTCTTTTAAAATGACGAAAAATGTAGAAAAAATGCTTTGTTTTTCCTTGACTGTTTATTAATAACAAATTAAATACAATCTCTGTCTAAATACTAATATTTCGTAAGGCCACGCATAGCTTTAATAACCGCTTTTATTCTTGCGGGCATACTGTCGATGTACTTATCGATCATGTCCTTTATTTTGTTGATGTTTTCCCATATATAGGGTTTTTCAATAAGTTGTGTTATTTTGATATTAAAAGAAAACTGCGGATATTTATTTGATTATAAAGAGGAAGGTATGTCGTTAATAATGGAAAAGAACATCAGACAAATGACCACCACGACACGCTTACAGGACCATAACCTTTTCATGAAATTTTCCATAACCAAATCGCAAACGAATTCCATCTTTGAGGTCTTGAATCGACGCTGGGCTGTTGGCGTAGACCTTCTCTTTCACGTCGTCTCAAAGGAAGAAGTCGCAAGGTGTTAAATCACAAGATCTATTCAAAATAACAGCTCTTATTGGAAAACCCTATATTACAAATATTTTACTTTAATTTATCTACAGTGGGATTAGTAGAGGCATAAACTTTCGATTTCAAGAGGCTCCATATATTTTCATTAGGATTCAGTTCGGGGGAATTGCCATACGATGGAAGAACAGGGATACTGCCGCCATCAAATATACAATATTTCGCACGTACTGGGCACGGTGACATGGAGCACCATCATGCATAAAGGTGGTGCAGGTTTCACTGTATCTCAAAAAATTGAAATATGGAATAAATATGACCTTAGAGTACTGGGGAGCAATCATTGTACCGTTGACAAAATACAGCGTCCCACATCCATCTGCTGAAACGCAAGACCATATAACGGCTGGTGGATGCGTGACGGTCCTCACAACACAAGCGTCATTATATCGCTCATGTGGTCTTCTCCGAACGACCTGGTGACTTTCTGTTACCGCTTTTAACCTGCATTTGTTGCTAAATACAATCTGAAAAATAGGAAAAAAAATCAAAATTCGAAAATATTGCTCTAAAGCCAGAATTCTTTTGTTTGCTGGCAGGTTGCAAAGGACTCTCAATCGTGATCTTATTGATTCGCATCACCGTTTGAGGAGAAACCTTCTCCATTCGTGCGATTTGACGAAAAGAAAAGTTGTTTGTCCTTAGCAACGCAGTTGTCGATGCTTTTTGTTCCAAAAATACAATATATCTTTACACTTTCCCATGTTGCTTTAGTATCCAACTTTCTAACAAAATACGCGCAACGATTCAGATATCTGATTAACCCTGAAAAAATTAAAATCTTTTGCTTTCACAAAGCAATCACTTTTACCTCCAACACTAGGGGAAAACTAACGAGTTTTTAGTTTCCTGTCCGATTTACATAAGGATAACTTTTAATGTGATAATAGCCGCTAGGATGTACAGGTCAAAAACAATTACTTGAAAGAATTTCAATTTACCGGGATTTTCCATACCGCATGAAACCTCTTCAGAATACTTACAAACATAATTATAAAATGAAAACATTCGCGAAATCCCAATTTTTATGACATCGCAAACGAAAATTTTAAAAAAGTCATAAAACTGCTTAGTGATCCTAATATTTTGAACAGGAACTGTAATTTACATTCAAGTAATGTGAATATATTTTTACCATTAGCTTCTAATCACCCTGAGCAAACTAGTTCTATGCCAATCAAACCATTGTGGTTACCTCCAATTTTTATAAATAATATAATCTGCAATAAATTTACAGTCTTTTTTTAAAACATTCCCAGGAATGAAATATCGGGTGATTTCATTTTCAAACTCTTTTCATAAAGTTTTAATTAATAATTCTAACGCATATGAATCTTATGAAAGAGAAAAACTTGGGGGGGCATTCTTTTACCCCTTTTGAAAGGCGTAGGTACACTTTAATAATAAAGGGCCTGAGTGCACTTTTCCCAATAGAAGAAATTAGGAATAATATAATTATGCAAGCTCCTGATATTGGAGATTTTGATGTCTCAAATCATACTACTACCTGGCCTTGTAGTAATGGGGTTACATTGAACATTTTTCGAGTTGTTTTACATTCTGAAATCAATTACTTGGGAGAAATCCAAACGAGGAGACGACCCAGTGCTACCGATGTCAGCGTTTCGGACATGTCGCCATGAACTGTGGATATAAAAGCAGGTGTGTGGCATGTGGTTTGAAACATATTGATGTAATTTGTCCAAGCAAAACATCGATAGAAATTTATTAGACCATTCTATACCTTCTGTATTTTGCGTGCTGTGCTCATCCAATGAACACCAAGCAAATAATTCTGGCTGTCCAGAGCAAATAAAGCTTAAAGCGAAACATGCCGAAAAACGTGCAAATAAAGCGAACTTTACCGGATTTGTCCCGTCTGTTGGTAATAGTAATTTTCCTGCTCTTATTTCTAAGAATAACGATTTACCATTTTCTATCTTATCCAGAAACTCTTATGGTTTATCCTATTCTGCAATTACCAAAACCTTACCCCTTACGTCTGGCAATATGGATGACAATATTCAGGAAAATTGTCTAGCCACATTAAATCAATTATCCCTTCTTCATTTCAGAGTCTCTCCGGCTGTGCTCATATAAAAACCAAAGACTTCTCACTGTCTTATAACCTTTTGCTTTCCGATGACCACCCAGAAGCCCTTTTTGATTTTTTCATTAGTATCATGGCGACTAGTAAATAACTTAAAAACAAGTTGGGTAGACATACCTATGCTCATGTCAGAAGGGTTTTGAACTTAACTTACAAAATGCAGTAACCAGCAACGAATAAAATCATGAAACATGTCAAAGACGATTTTATTCGAGAAAATGTGAAATTCGAGGTTCATACTATTATTAACAAAGTTCAACGCATTTTAACTTCTGAGGTATTTGTTATAGTTATATCCATAAATATCTCCTTTGATAATTTTTTCAGATTTTTTAAGATCACGGGTGTCCATTCGCGAGGGAGGAAACACATTTTTCATGTATTTCCCCCCCTGTGCCCCAACTGAAGCAAAAACGGTCAGTTTAAGAACTGTTTTGAAAAGCTCTCATAGAGAACTTTCAGTTGATACTCATATCGGCTACCTTTCATGAAATTTTTTTCAGGGGCCACTCTTCTGTACTGTAATCATCGATTCATGCCCTATTTTTCGAATCCTAGAATGGTTACAAAGCCCTTTTGCTAGGAGCTCTCTCCTGCCTCTTCGACTTGTTTCAATTGAATGTACTCATCTTCATGATATCTATCACTCCTGAAATTTTCATGCAAAATCTAGCAAAGCTGTAGTGTCTAAGTCGGTAAAAAGCGCATATGGCTCCATAGCCATATGTTTCCATAGTAATACAGGGCATATTGCTCCATAGTAATACAGGAAAATTCAAATCGCTATAACTTCGGTAAATACCATTCGATCTTTATGAAACTTTCAGAAAAGATCAATCTTATAAATAGCCATCTGTTTGCTAAATTTTATTGAATTTAAGGGATGCATCAGACTACGACTATTTAGCCGCACCTCTGTCGCAAGTTACACATGGTTAAATGGGAGCCCGCACACTGCGATTTTCGACAATTTTGTCCAGGTCGGCAGTCGCAGGAATTTGCGATTTCTCCTAAAACCAGTTCAGTAGGTAGTTTTTGTGAAACTCGCGCAGGCGCACATCATTTGGACATTTGACGCTGACGTGCACGGAAGTTTCTTCCATAGCGCACACATGAGTTGGCGCATGTGTTCCTGGCAAAAACATACCTTCAAATGAGCATATTAGTTCTGCGCATGCCTGAACTTCCTTTGCAAATCTTGTCGTAGTGTGTACACATTTGCGTCTACAAATCGCTGGCTACTACTAAAAAGTCGTAGTCTGATGCATCCCTAAGGGTACCATTTATATTTTATTCAAGAAAACATAAAATCGATAAATCATACTATTACTAACAAAGTTGAGTGAATTTCGACTTCTCATGTATTTGTTGTTGTTGTACTCATAAAGGCCTACATTCATGATTTTTTTCAGATTTTTCGAATGGAAGGTGTCCAATCGCGAGGGGGGGTACGCGAAAAGTTCGTACATTTCCCCTTCCCCTGCCCCCCTCGGTACTTATAAGGCAATTTTAAAACTTGTTTGGAAAAGACCTCATTGAGACCTTTCCAACGACACCACTCGACTACCAATGGTGAAATTTTTTTTTGAGGGGTCACCTCCCTAAATGGGGAGACCCCCCTTAAACGCCTTTGAAAAATTTTTCCACCCTTAAACTTTCAAGAGGTCACCACTTCTGACCTTTCTACAAAGTTTCATGGCTGTAGCCTCTATAGTTTCGGAGAAAAAGTGCTGTGACATACAGACGGACGGACGGACAGACGGACACAGGTCGTGATTGCAATAGGGTTTTGTATTTAAGTACAAAACCCTAATAATTGCATTAAATATAAGCTCTTCAATCACTTGATAGAAGAATTGCGTTGCAGCCAATTCTTGATCGGTATCTTCCAGATATTGCTTTTTTAAACGAGACTCGCCTGCATGAAGGACATAAGCAATTATTTAACAATTGCAAATTTCTTCGCAATGATGCTGGTATAGAGGTTCAGCTGTTCTTGCACATTCAAAACATTCGGTTTTCCAAATTCCTTGCAATATATCTTCTCTTTCTTATATAATTGCTACATTACATATGCGTACACATGGTGGCCACATTGGGAAATTACTTATGGGTTCTTTATATTTTCTCTCTGATTTAGGCTCTCTCTTCATCCGTCATCTAACTTCTTGCTGAATACCTCTGATAAATTTGACGGTTTTTTATGGGGTGGAAATTTAAATGCACGATATCATAGGTTGGATGACTGCAATATTAACTCTAATGGTAGAATCATTCATAATCGGCTTTTACATCAGGTAATAGCTCCTCTTTATCTATTGTTAATATAGGCACTTTTCCTAATGGTAACTCATTTTTAGATAACTTTTTAGTTTCATCATCTCTTTTGAGCGTTCATTGCTTTTCTTTTCCGGCTCCTTCTGATCATCACGCTCTCTTTTTATTTTTGACCCTTTTAGATCATTATCCAATAACCTCTAGCCACTCTCTAACACGTTCTTTCAAAAATTTTAACTGGACACATTTTGATAATCAGCTTTCTGATCTATTGGACGGTAACTTTTCTGATGCCCGGATACTAAATAAAAAGCAAATTGATGACTCTATTTAAGTTCTTTCTAGTAATGTTTCTGAATGTTTGAATACTTTCGCTCCTGGTAAAAAATTGTTTAATTCTAAATATCACAATATTTCCCAACCAACTCTTCATCTCATTCGCATTTGAAATTTATGGCAGCAAAAATTGAAAAGATATTGTAATTCCAACAAAATTATAATAGAGTCAATCCTGCTTACATTTCCCTTAGATCACAAATTAACTGTCTGATTAAAATTATAAGAGACAAAATCCGTATAGAAATTCGACTTACAAAGGCTCGGCTTTCTTCTTTGATGCCATCTTCGGATGTATTTAAAGAGATTAATAAATTGACTGGTCAAGTTTGTTTCGACCGAAGAAAAATTTAATGTCTGTACTAGTTTCTCTAGTGGCCTTTATAAAGGTAATCCTACACCCAATACTGCTCTTAAAATTCTTATTGAAAATAAAATCAATTCTTTTCAATCGGGTTTTGCTCAAACAATCCTGAATTCTTTACTTGTATCGATGAAGTGAGTGGCATTATATCTGGTTTGAATAGAGAAAAATGGTTTGGTACCGATGAATTTCCACATTTTGTTATCAGGAAGTCTTGTTACTCTCTTTGTCGGCCTTTTGTTGCAATTGTTAATAATTGCATTAATAACGGTTATTTTTCTACAGCTTGGAAAACTGCCACTTTACTTCCATTGCCAAAAAAGGCTCGGGTGACGATATCAATAAATTTAGGCCTATCTCCGTACTTACAAATTTAGGAAAAATTCTTCAAAAAATTATTCGACGTTCATTTAATATTATCTCCAAACCACTTATCCCAAAACATCAAATTGGATTTAAAGAAAAATTCCACCGAAAATGCCATACTATCTGTTTAGAACATAATTTACTCTGGTCTTAGAGACACGAAAGCTACAGTTGAGTGTACTATTGACCTTGCCAAGGCATTTGATTCAGTTTGGATGATGGTCTACTTTTCAAACTTTTAAATAATAATTGCCCTACCTTAACAAGTCGCATTATTATTAGTTTTCTTCCAAACAGAGTTATGTCCGTTAAAATTATAAGTGCCTATTCATCTTTAATTTATGTTCAATCCGGAGTTTATGTTCAATCCGGAGTTCCACAGGGATCAATTCTAGGTCCGTCATTATTCAACTATTATTTATTCGATATTCCTTTCAACTATTCTAATGTTTCTGATAAAAATCTAAAAACGTTCCTGTATGCGGATGACATTGTCATCCTAGCAAGGAATAAAAGTCCGCTAGCTGTTTTAGACAAAATTTAAATATTCTTTGAAATTTTAAGGAAGTATTTGGAGGATTGGGCTTTGAATATTAATCCAGAAAAATGCGAAACTATGTTTTCATAAAGGTTAAAGAAATGTGCCTGCTGAAAGCAAGTTGCTCACTTTTTAAATTAATGACCACCATGTACCTCTTAAACCTCAATTGAATATTTAGGTATTCATTTTCTTTCTTCTTTGTAGCCCTACAGCCCCTTTCGGGCCTTCGCTTAGAGATAGTTAGAGTATCTCATTGTCATTATCGAATGTATCGGCACTCCGCTAGGTGATATGATCATTATCACGCTTTAACCGTGTGTCCGTCCACCCAGCTGACATACGTTCTGATTTTAAACCAGCACTTATCATAACTGAACAGGCTTATAGTCCGTCCGAAGAACCACTCGAACTAAATCTCGTTGACGCAAACGAGACTTGAACCAGAGACCTTCGGCTTATGGGCTTAGTGCTGGTATTCATTTTCACCATCGTTTAAAATACAATGAACATGCTCGTGCAATGTTAAAAAATGCCGCTGGAGCACCTGTAGCATTGGCCCCTCTCCACTCAAGTAACTTTATTAATTCTAGTACCAAATTTTGATGTATAAAACTTTAATTCGACCAACAATTGCCTATTGTTTCCCAGTTTGGCGCTCTGCCTCATCTACCGTTGTAGAAGAAATGCAAATTTTCAAACGTAAAATTCTTCGGAAATGCCGCTCTAAGTATAGACGACAAATAAAAAATATTATACGAGTAGTAACAATTCTCTTTAAGACGAGACCAGAATTAAACCCATCTTATTTTATATGACTGAATTAAACCCATCTTATTTTATATGACTGAATTGAGTATCAAACGTTTATCCAATTGTGTTTCTCATCCTGATTCCTTCATTCAAGAATTATTTAATCAGAATATTAATATGGAAAACACAAAAGGATATATTTCTTCTATTAAATCTTTGTGTATTGATAATTACGAGTATCTACTGCTTACATCCTCATAAGCCATTATTTTCCTCTATCGGAGACTTTCGTTTTTGTTATTTTCAATTGCAATGGTGAATTTCTATCTATTTATTTAATTTTTTTGGTTTATCTCTATATTATTCTTAAAAAATTTATGCCATGTTAGCATAATATAAAGCCATTGAGCGATGGCGGGCTCTAAACATTTCATTATTTAATAATAATGTATTGGAATTTTTTCTATGTTTAGTTACTAGACAATTAGTTCCGCTGTCAGTAAGTTTCATTTATTTCTTGTGTATTCATTTATGTATAAAGGCTCAATAAATTTGTATGTATATTTGTGTGCAATTTAAAGCATGTTTTCGCTATGTTTGGCACAATACAATTTTATAAGACAAGTAACACTTTGCATACAAGGAGCATATTTACTATATACTTTGCGTACATGGATCTTATTTACTGTATACGTTGCTTACATACCAATTACTGAAATGAATAATCAGTGAGATCTCTGAAACTGATGCTGTGAAATTAAATATGGAATATCTGATTTAATTTTTGTCAGGAACAAGTGAAGTCCTCTTTTTAGAAATATTGAGGTGTATTTCTTTGGATGTTATTTGATTAAGAGAATTAGCTTCTGATTCCGCATATGAAATAGTGACAGATATTAGTATACTGTAGACTGGATTATAAGGCCGGTATTTTTAGAGTTTGTACTAATTACAAAACCCTATTAAGATTGGTTTTGTCTGTTTGTCACCCGTTCGTTCGTTCGTCCGTCTGTGGGTCACAGCAGTTTTTCTCGGAAACTGGCAGCGACAGATACAAAACTCGGTATGCATATCAAAAGTGATTTCCTCTTGAAAATTTAGGTACCAAAAATGTTTTCAAAGGTTAAAATTCTTTTTGCTAAAGGTAGTCAAGTGGGGTGTCGATTGCAAGGTCTTGAAAATAATTCCCTTTTGTTTCCCTTATTTCTGTGTCACATATGAGAATTATACTCGTGATGTACTCATGACTAGGTTTCGTTTCTGTGTGAAAGTCGTTGGATTGGAATTCAAATATTATTTCCAAGTCAAATTATCAAGCTTTTTCTGAATGACTAAAGTTAGACTTTGTAGGCTGCGTATTCGAGGAAAATGAAATATTTAGATTAGCTTTATACAGTCATTAAAAATACCGAGATATTATTTCTAAGAAAATCGATAGGGCTCGAAACAAATTCTCTAGTAGTGTGAATCGATCATTTGAATTATTCAGATTTTGTTGGAGATTAAATAATTTTTCTGAATGCTCAGCCGATTGAAAATATTTAAATTAGACACTTTTCATTAAATTTTCATGAAAATTGGAAGAAAATAAAAGTGCCTAGGTCAATTTGAAATATGTGCCATAGATAAACACGTGTTATTGTTGTTGTAATTCTATTGAATTGAAATGGCTATAACTCACTCAATTATAATTCGCTTTCCGTGAAATTCTGTGGGCATTGAGATCTTATATCAATCTATATAATTACAAAATTTAAAGAAGTTTAAGGATACCGTTTTTATTTTATGGGCGAAAATGTAAAATCTACAAATCATACTATTATTATCAAAGTTGAGCAAATTTTGTTTTGTGAGGTGTTTGTTGCCCTTGTACTGATCAAGACCAGATTTTTCGGCTCAAAGGTGTCTAATCGCGAGGGAGGGGGACACAAAATGTTGGTATATTTTGCCACCCCCTGGACACCCTGATGCATAGAATGACCTTCTTCTTTCAGATTCTTATAGTTCTAATCAAGACCTTTCATTTGATACCCAACTCGACTACCTTTAATTAAAAAACATTTTAAGGGCTGCTTCGTTATTAGGGGGGACCCCTTAAAAACTTTTCAAATGTTTGGTAAGACCTAAACTTTTGAGAGACCATCATTTCTGACCTTTCCACAAAGCTTGAGCATTCTAACTTTTAAAGTTTTTGAGAAAACTTGGTGTGACGCATGGACAGATGGACAGACAGGTCGCGAAACTAGCAGGTCTTAGTAAAAAAAAAACTAAAAACGCCTCTTTCAGCAGCAGCACTGGAGATATTCCATGATTTCTAAGGCGCTTGTATTTTCCGTTGTCGTGTACGGCTGTCAATTACTCGAGATTGTTTTCGTTTTGAAGTTTCAGACCTTGAATTGAAATGTTTTAACCAAATTATGATCGCATGTCAAAATTTATAAGTACAACATCTTCACATAGAAAGGCAACTTATAGTCGAAAAATATCATGGCTCAAATTTTGGCAGACGCTTAGTAATAGATAATTTAATCACCACGAAGATTTATTTCCTCTTTCAGTTTTCAATAATTGCTGACATACTTATTCCCCTTTAAATTTCTAGATTCAAGTTTAAAGTTGAGTAGTCTACGCAAGTAGGTATAAAAGATTAAATTCTTATTAAAGAAACCTTCGGTGTCTTTCCTGTAGCGATGATTTATTTTATTTTAAGTTGTTCATTATTTATATACAAAAAATTCACGATTATCTGCGGCAAATTAATATTTTTAAATAGCTTTACATTTGATAAAAATTAAGATATTCTCGATTGCCAATCAGTCATATAATTCCTTTTCCACGTTAAAATCTCAACATACTTTCTGGTTTTCTTGTTAGATGCTCTAATAAAGCATTTATATTTACTTGCAGCTTGTGTAACTAAATCTTCGTATAACATCACACATTTCATCAATACTACGTTACAAACTAATAATCTGATTTTTAGAAACAAACCAACAACCAAACAACACTTTCAACCAACAGCAAGTGGGCGAAGTTCGATAAAAAAACAATACACAAACTCATTGTCATAAAACTTTTCTTCTTTTTCTCTCCCTCGTTTTCTCTCGATCAATTAAATCACCAAATAGCAAAGCAAACGTAGATACGGATGAAACGATTCTAGTTACCGAACACACATTCAAAACTTTACATAGAAATAATTTTTTCGGTCAGTGATATTTTTTTCTTTGATGAATTGAAACAAGCTGCTTCAAAACATAGTCGATGGAAAAACCGTACCGAATGTTGGCCAAAAATCATCACCTAGACATTTTTGGATGAAATGTTCGTATGAGGAAGGTTCTTTCACGAGCGACCACATCCGTTTCGTGGAAACGGCAACAACATCTGCTATAAAAGCAACAAGCAACCAACATCAAGAAGATCGTCTCAGAAATAAGTTCTCATTTCGGATTTCAAGCGCCAAAAACTATTAACAATTAATATATAATCCACCTTTTCATAATATTAAAAAAAGTCAACATTTATAAACGTGAATCAGTGAAAAATTTAGAAGATCGTACCACGGAGCCTAAACAAGTACTACAAAGTTAAATACAGCACTCACGGCTATCTGTTAAGGATACACAGCACTTAAAATCAAACCAGTTTCGTTTCTTAAACAAAAACATAAACTTTTCGAAAGCCCATTGAAATAGACTTAAAAAATATTCAAGGTGTAGTGGCAGCAGCAGCAGCAAAACAATATCCTTAAGCGACTAAAACGAACCGAAATAAAATAAAAGAGTACAAAGTATAATTTCAAAGCAGTGAACATAGAAACCTAGTGATCTAAAAGTCTATGCAAATTAAACATAAAAAACTAAAATATCTCGAATACTATAATCAATTCACCAATTAAAAATGTATATAAATCAAGCTTAGAAAAGGACAGAATACTGATTACAATAAAAATACTTAAGGCATTTTTATAGAAAATAAAAGTAAAACTGATTATAAGGAATACTAAAAAATTTAACACCTGTGATAGTACTGTAAATTTACTAAAAAACATATGTATATGAACACACAAAAATAAAAATAAAACAAAAAACACAATATAAAACAAATTGAACGAAAGCGTGATAAAATAATGGACTTGAAACATTATATATATACAAAATTAAGTTGAACCCATGAACGGAAGTAATCGGTGAAAAAAAGTTTTCATTAATAAGTATACATATATGTAGTTGTTTTTTTAATAAAAAAATATATTTTTAAAGTTTATATTAATTGAAACATAAAAAAGATGTTTATAAATCAATCGACAATATAAACAAATTACGAACTTTGAATGAAAGTGTAATTCGAAAGAGTAAATTCATCACGACGACGAAGACGCGTAAAAAATCGTTAGAAACTGCTAATAAGAAAACTCGTATAAAAAACACTGCACTGTCCGCCATTAAATAAACAAAAAAAAAGTTTAAAAAAATCTTAGAACTATTAATCTTGCGTAAAGCTTTTTCGTTTCTTATAAACTTTTTTATATAAAATTATCTCATCATAATCATATTACACAACTACGCTGAGTAAAACGTATTATAGGCATCGATAAGGCAATAGTAGCATCAACAGCAAAAATAATACACGTTCACTTTATTACATACGTACAACGAGGATAACGCACTATGGGTAGCCAACCTAAAAACTATCGAAATGGAGAAGGTATGTTATAGATTTGCTTTTATAGTACGTACAGCATGTCATGAAGCATTTTATTTAGCTGATTTTCATTTTTTTTTTCATCAATTTTAGATAATATTGAATTCAAATATTATTTACAAATTTGAATTTTTCATTTTCAATACATTTTTTTTGCCGCATGCACCACCATATTCATGAATACGCTTTAATAAAATATATCTTAAATTTAATTTTGGTAAGGTAAAAAATGATCGAATGAAAAATGTTCACAAGATCGAAGTCTTTCGTAAGGAAAACTTTATCCTCTTGTATAATATCCAGTAATAGATTGTTGTTGACGAAACACCGCCAAAACCTCGTACTAACTATATCACCTTCTCGATTGCCGATACATACGATGAAGATAAATAGGATACTCTAACTATCTCTAAGCGGAGGCCCGAAAGGGGTTGTAGTGCTAAAGTAAACAAAATTTTAACATTTTATATTGTATATTTCAATAGCCCGTTAAAACTTCTCGGACCCATTCAGATTCGCGTTAATACTCGTACCTAATGGTAGGAATTCACTCTCTAAGCCTCAACATATGCTTTAATTCTCGGAATTTGTTCGGTGGCAACAACATATCAATGAATATTTTCGTACCAAATCCAAGTCCCCTCACTTGCTTGAAATGAGGAAAATATATAATTAGCTAAGACTGCTGCCATATTGCCTCTGTAGATATCACTCGCTTGTTTGAACATTTCATTCCTTCTATTAGTAATAAAAATTAAATCCTTTTGTGAGAAGATATTCATCTTTACCCTAGTATGGATAAGCCACTTTTATGCTGCAGGTTTTTTCCAACATAGCATATCCATCAACACTATGGTTTCGCACTATTGGATGTTTATGTTTTCAGTTTCAGAATAGTCCTTTTTTGTACGATTTGGAACTTACTATTGTCAGAGAAAAACAAATAATACGAACAAGAGCACTGCCGATGGCCTCAAAAAGGTAGAAGTAAAGAAAATCAGGACAGGACCATAGTCAAAGTACTCAGAAATCGGGTCTACTATATGAAAGCAGATTAAGGATAAACTGATGATTTGAAGTCAGTCAAGATAAATTCTTTTCTTTGAGATGAGTTAGAGTACCTCATTTTGTGTACCGAGAAGTATATATCTTGAATCGAAATCGTGCCTTATGATAATTACCTGGTTAAGTTCCAACATCCACTTCAGCTGCATGACTTCACTGTCTCTTTGCAGATTTGACCTTCAACAGAGATGGCGATAGTGGAACAAATTCATTTCCCTAATTTCATAAAAATTTCGTGTTAAAAATATAAGCGTTTGTGCGCAAAGGCCTTAGTTTTCATAACAATTTTTTTGTTTTGCTTTAGCTCTACAGCCCTTTCCGGGCCTTCGCTTAGAGATAGTTAGAGTATCTCATTATCTTGATCGAATATATTGGCACTCTACAAGGTGATATGGTCAGTATACCGCTTTGGCCGTGTGGCCGTCCACCCAGCTGCGATTCGTTCTGATTTTAAACCAGCACGTATCATAACTGAACTGGATTATAGTCCGTCCGAAGAATCACTCGAACTAAATTTCGTTGTCGCCAATGAGTCTTGAACAAAGGACCTTCAGCTTATGGGGTGAGTGCTCCAACCACTACACCACGCGGACAATTTTTTTCAAAATAATTAAGTATAAAAATCAACGTGTATTCCATGAAAATTGACATAAATGAGTACTTCCCTAAACCGTCACCAGATGTGAGAATGTAGCAGGAGCCAATCAGTATGGGCAAATGCTGATCTTTATCCTTTATTACCTCGAAAATTAACGACCAGAACAAAAACGATTTTAACACCAAACCTGATCGAATGTCGTCAAAATATTACGAAATCAGGAAATGAAATTTAAGCCGTTATGGCTGAAATCTATAGCTGAGGAACAATTTCTACTTCGTTTCTGAGGCGTCATTAATAAATATTTTCATAAAAACCAGAATCTGAGATCTTTCTGTTGCAAAGCTAGTCCTCTTGATTCGAATCTGTACCCTCCTTCTTCTTTGTAGCGCTACAACCCCTCTCGGGCCTTCGCTTAGAGATAGTTAGAGTATCTCATTTTCATGACCGTATTGATTTCTTCGGAAGTTGGTTTGGTCAGTACACGTCACCACTGAGTGAGCACTCGTAGTCTGTCCGAAAAATCCCCTGAACTAAATCACGTTGTCCCAACGAGTTTTGAACCTGGGACCTTCGGCTTATGGGTTCATGAATCTGTACCCTACCATATGTTATAAAAGTGAGAAAAGTTATGAATTTTCTTCCAGCTTCCAGGTTTTGTACAGTTATGATGAGGTCAACAACATCGTGCCATGCTTAATTTCTCTCCCATGTCTCTCTCTGGATTTAGTTGTTCACACAATAAAGTTTAATAGTCACTTGTATATTCATAGATCTCATGGTAGAACTTCTTTTCAATCAAATACTGTTTAGGCATATTTTAATTTATGCATTCATTTTAATAATGCCCTACTATATTTATTTTCTTCAAGGATCCCTTTATTTTTATAACAACAAATAGACTTCTACTTAAAAAAATCAATTCCTTGATAATCCAAAACATAAGCGTGAAAAGTATGTGCAATCCCATTTTCAAGCTTTTCTTTTCTATTGTCAACGGATTTTAAGAGTAGTATACATTTTCTCAAAATTCACTGTAAATAAATTCACAGTACTTCAAATGGACCCAAAGTACACAGTATAATGTGCCTGCTCTGTGATTATAGACCTTCGAAGTGTCCGAATAATCTGTCATGATCAGCACCATAGCATTCGAATTATTTTACGCTTTTAACGCTACATTTTTTTTTGGCTGTGGGTGCATGATATTTTTCAAAAACTTTAATGAACGTAGAACTTTTAGTTTAATTTATTAGAATCTCTCAAAACTGATACTAGGTGTGATAACTCATACCTTATTTACAATTCTCTGGATGTAAGTAGCTTAAATCCTTCGAGGATTAAACTATAATAAAAGATTTAAAAAAATCTCAGTCATCATTAAAAGTGATCATAATTTTTCGCTAATCCATTGATATACTACGTCTGTGTGGTAAAAAAGTATCCATACTTTCTAAATTCTCTATAAATTCTAACAGCATTCCTTTTAAAAAAATATATATGATTTGCACGCTAATTTCTTAGTTAATTTTTTTACTTTTATATTTAGATTACAACTTTTTTACTTTCTATTGTTTGAATAAAGTTATATTTTTTGCTATATTGACTTGATTATACGATTTCTATAAGCGTAAAATCTTTGATTTTGCAACGTAAAAGTATTTATTGTTTTTGTAGTGCAGTTGGAAAGTTGATGAAAATTTTGAGAGCTGTTGTTGTCGGATGCACACGCAACAAATGGAATATTGATAGAGAATTTATTCTTTTTTACCATTGCAGAGATTTACGATAATGACAATTTCTTTAACTCTCTACGTAGTACATTTCCTCCAATTGGCACTTTTACTTTAGACTCCCCAAATATCGGTCCACCAGCTCCTCTTTTCGATGGCGACGAATCGGCTATTTTTCCACCCAATATCGCGGTTACGAATGGACTCAATCCAACTGGACCATCATCTTCCTTCAATGCAAATATTAACGATACAAATCAGGCAATTCGTGAGACTGGTATAATCGAAAAATTATTGGTAAATGTTGTTTTCTCTCGTCCGAAACTAAATTATTATTCAAGATGTATTAGATTCGTAAGTAATTGATAGGGATCTCATTCTCAGCACTCCTACGGATTTATTCAATGTTGTGAACGGCAAGCAAGGCTTTTCTTTCATTTCTCGCAATTCAGTGGCAATATCGATCATTTAAAAATTGGTGATCCTGTTGAATTCGAAATGACGTATGATCGAAGAACTGGAAAACCGATTGCTAGTCAAGTAACGAAAATCGCGCCAGAAGTAGTAAGTACAGACTTAGATTCCTTTGAGTATTTGAAATTGAGCAATCGCAAGCGCGTGTTGTGAATTAGATAACGTATTGAGATAACAATTATTCATTTCAAAAGGTCCTATCAGAAGAACGTGTAACCGGCACGGTAACAACGGAACTACGCTCCAACTCGACGAGCAATGGATCATCTAATGAAACGACTGGACGTATTAGCTATGAAAATCGTGGGGAATGTTTCTTTTTGCCCTATACCAAAGATGACATTGAAGGCAATGTAACGCTAAGCGCTGGTGATAAAGTGAGTTTTCAAATCGCAACAAACCAAAGGTAAATTTAAATTGCCATTATGTCGAATCCTGGTCACAATAGTATGTTTTAATTATATTATGATAGAGGAAATTTGGGTGCATGTCATATTCGTCTAGAGAATCCAGCCCAACCAGTAAAATATCGGGGCGTAGTGTGCTCTATGAAAGAGTCATTTGGATTCATCGAAAGGGCTGATGTTGTCAAAGAGATTTTCTTCCACTTTTCAGAAGCAGAAGGATCTGTAGAATTACGACCTGGCGATGATGTCGAGTTTACAATTCAAACGCGAAATGTAAGTAATAATAGTCTGCCTCAATTGTAGAACAGTGGTATGTTAAAATATATTTTGTACTGAATCAGCATGCTAGTCCTAAAATAAATCTATTAGGGAAACTGAAATGAAGTAAAAACAAATCGAATGGGCAGGAGTGTACTACTGTCAGAAGGCTTTTGTATTTAATAAATAATCGGTATGAAGAAACACCATATGTACACCGTTTGACCGGTCGCTATTTGACTGCGGTAATACTGATATTATAGAGTAAACAAGATTTTAAAGAAATTTATGATTTTAATTTAATCTGAAATTTCAAAGAAATTTCAAGAAGGCAATAAATTTTATGATTCGGGCGTACCGTTAGAAAATTTATCGGAAGAAAAATAATTGTTCACTAAAGGTAGCCAATTTGAGGATTAAATGAAAGTTCTTGATAAGTAGTCTGCGTGGTGTAGTGGTTAGAGTACTCGCTACGTAAGGCGAAGGTCCCTGGCTCGAATCCAGTTGGTTACGACTTTTTTTCGAGTAATTTTTCGAACGGACTATGAGGCCGTTCAGTTATTATACGTACAGGTTTAAAATCAGGACGTATCGCAGCTGAGTGGACAGACACATGGCAAGCGTTATACTGACCATATCACTATCTCTAAACGAATGCCTAAAAGGGGCTGTATTACTAAGGCAGGCAATGAAGAAATACCATATTTACATCGTTTGAGCGATCCCCATTTGGTTGCTGTATTGCTGATATTATTAGGTGAGCGTTTTCGTAAATGAACCTTCAGAAGAACACAGCCAAATTTGATAAAATAAAAAATACAATTACTAAAGTTATAAGGATATAAGATCACTGAATTTATCGATTTAAGAAAACTCATGTCGCGTAGCCTGAAACATTTAAAGTAATCTGAGAATTATAATCCTTTTCGGTTCATAAAATTATCTTCAAATTCCGGCCTTTTTTCAAACTTTCATACAATTTAAGACAATAATTTAGAGGCACTAGTAATTTATCTTAATTAAATATTACAATACGGCAGTGATATTTCAAGGAGTTTTATTTCATTTACTTCTACTACATATTACAATACAGCAGTAATATTTCAAGGAGTTTTATTTCATCTAGCTCTATTCACGTAGCTATTCAATCGCATCGCAAGATTGGCCACCCATCAAAATACTGCTCACCACTAACGTTGCTTGAATTTCGTAATCTCTCGACAAACAGTACGTTAAATTAGTAGAAATTTTCGAACTTTCCATTGGAAAGCGAGAAAAATATTTTCAATTCAAATTTTCCAATGTGAGATGAGAACATTTTTTTCTCACTTACATTCGACAATTTTCTCTCTTAAAATTACAGAAACGGGCTACAGGTGAGAACTACACAGTTAAGATTGACTTGGGTCCAGCTTACATGCAATGTTGCTGCAAAATGTTTTTATTTTGCATTGGATCATGTGTCCATGTACTTCACACTACTGCCTATCAATATTAAATTCTCGAGAACCTGAAGAGAGAGAGAGCATTGAGAGAAATTCCGCTTAGCTTCGTACTCTCTATTTTCCAATTGAAAAGTGTCAGTTTCATAACGTGCATAATAGAGCGATTTCACTTTCATTTTTACATACGACTTGTTTCCCTTATTTGTATGGCACCTACATATTTTCACCAATCTGTCCATATTTAACATACCAACCAGTGACTATCGTTCATTCTAGGATGTGGTTCACAAGAATCTGCATTTTAAAGAAATTTAAAGATCCGTTCAGAATCCTCGGATACAGCTACATTGTTACCCAGAGCAAACATTTTCTAATTCCAACAATCTCCCTTCACGAAGGATATATTACGGTCTTAACTTTCGCGATTAACTTATTCAAGCTCTATCCATCCAATTGGCAGAAATTCAGTCTTTTGATAACTTGCCTACAATGTTTTTGACGTATTTTGTATTTATACACATAATTAAATCGCAAATTTTCTTTTCCCCTCTTCTGTTCAGATTAATATTGAATTGGTTCGATCCGTTATGGTGTGAATTGCATTTGATGTTGATAAGTTTCACAGCGTCACGTTAGTTCTTGAGTGAAGCCCAAATTTCTTATATTGCCATGGGGTCCGTCCGTCATCATGTAGCACTTTTTGAAAGTATTTCCCTTAGCAACTCCAGCCGATTTCCCTTAACAACTCCAGCCGATGATGTTCGTTGTACGTTTTGCTACTGGGCGTTGGTTCACTGAATTTAATTAGTATTTTGCATTTACAGAATCGAAATTTTCAAATTTTGTGAATCATTCCTTATAAGTAGAATCTTATACTCTCCTTACTACTAAATATTAAATCATGTATTTAATTTCAAAGTGCCTCTACTGATTTACATATCGTTTTGCCAATCAGGGAAGAGAATACGCTTGTAATATTACGCGACTGCCACCTGGCTCAGTGATATTCGAGGACGTTGACACAACCATCTATAAAGGTCAAGTTTTGAAACCATTGGATCGTGATAGCCCCAACCGACATAACAACGATCCTCTCCCTGGCCGTATCCGATACCGTGCACCCGATTATTCAGAAGTCGAAGTTCCTTTCGGAGATAAAGATCAAGTAATTAAATGACTAAGAGTAGCTAATAGCCTGATTTTCATCGATATTTGCTTTCTAGAAGGGAGATTTCACGTTGAGACATGGTGACTGGGTGCAGTTTTTATTGGCAACCGACAGAAGAGATCAGTTACAACGAGCAACATCGATTTCATTGCTTGATGAAACATTTAAAGTGTCGGGAGAACGTCGAGAACAAGGTGTAGTGTCAACGTTGAAGGATGGATTTGGGTTTCTTCGATGTGTCGAGCGAAATACAGGCTTATTTTTCCATTTCACTGAGGTTTTAGATACAGTAAGTATATATTTATATCACATTCAATATTTCATTGAGCATTTATTTCAAGAACCGAGAGATTTGTGTGGGAGACGAAGTAGAATTTACAGTGATACAGGAACCGAGGCTAGCCTATGGAAATAACTCGAGATTAAGTGCGATTCGTATCAAACATCTGCCTGCTGGTACGGTTAAATTTGAGACTCTAGTAGTAAGCAATGTCGAAGGTAAGGCCATTTAAAATATTCTCTGCAAATAACAGAACTCCCAAAATATCGAATCCTTTCAGGCGTCATCACTCGTGAGGCTCCTAAGAGTCCAGTCAAGTCACAAGATCGTGTAGAAGGCGGAGTTATTAGTTATGCTCAAGGTGATATATTGAAAACAATAATGTATTTCTTAAAAGACTGCGAAAAACCACCAAGAATGGGAGATCGAGTTCGTTTCGATATTTGCCTGGTACTAAGCGATGATGCAATCCACCAATTACAATTAAAATCACTATAAATGTATCCATACTTGCAGGTCAAATGGAACAAAGAACTGATTGCCGTGAATGTTGTTATTATTAACAATTCCACCAGTAGTCAACCCTCTAATCCGGAATTCATAACAAATGGTCAAAATGGATTTACATTGGCAAAAGAAGACTCTATTACTACTGATAATAATAATATGCTTACTAACGTGCCCACAGGAACGACATACAAAGGATTTATTGCCGTGCTAAAAGAAAATTTTGGATTTATCGAAACAGCAAATCACGATGAAGAAGTATTTTTTCACTTTAGCAACTTTTTGGGCAATCCGAGTTGGTTGGAATTAGGTCAGGAGGTCGAATATACGCTTGCACGAAACAGCAACACATCTGCATCGGGAAATTGCTTGCCTGCAGAGAACGTGAGAACATTGCCTAAAGGATCAATTGTTGAACCGGCAATCTTAGAGACAGTTTACAACGGTGTCGTAGCACGGCCGCTACGCTGCATCAATCCTGATCAACAAGATTACGCAGGGCTGATTGAAGTGTTAGACGAGAACAAAACCGTCACTTCCACTCATGAATTTGGGATCACCAGTCTGAATAACAAGCGTGATCTTTTACAAAAAGGTGATATGGTTATTTTCAAAGTCGACGAGTCTGGTCGAGCAGCCGACATAACGGCTGTGCGCCAAAAGAAACGATCAACTGTCGACTCAATCCGGGGTCAATTTGGCTTCCTCAATTATGAAGTCGAGGATGGCAAAAAACTTTTCTTTCATATGTCCGAAGTACAGGGAAACGCAACGTCTTTGCATCAAGGTGATACTGTCGAATTTTCTGTAGTAACTAATCAGGTAAGCTGTGTTCTCATGTAGCAAGTTTTATATTTTTCATTGATTATTCAACTTTTTTAGCGCAATGGCAAATCATCTGCTTGTAACGTTGTAAAAATTAATGATAGACCAGACAGATTGATCTCTAGATTAAAGTTAAATTCCATCGATGATTCAGTTCCACGCCTGATAGTAATTCGTGCCCCGAAAGGACCACAAGGCAAAGGGTTTTCTCTGCAAGCTCGTGCGGCCAGAATTCCAGGTAATATCGATGAAGGTAATGCAAAGAAACTTGTTGGCTACAATCAGATATACTTGATAGTTACTCACACTAACACTCCTCTTTGTTTCTTCCACAGGTGTAGTTTAATAGCGAGAAGAGTCAGCAATACGATCATATTGATGTTGCATACCTTATAATATTACGCTAACATTCTTCTTGGCACTAAATACAATTTTAATTGCTAAAATAAAAATAAACTTGACATCGATACATAAAAACAAATACATGAAAAGTCGGTTCTTTTTTAATTGAGTGGATTTATTTTTTTTTTCAGTTTATTTTGTTAGTAAAAACATTTATAACTACACTTGATAATATTGGATCCGATCAGTTACAGTTATAGCATTGTATTCAATAAATTTTACCATTTGAATAAACCAGCATAAATGAAGTGGAGAATCAATGAATCTACATGTTTTTTAAGATGCATGATTGCACAATCAATACGAGCTTACATGAAGTATAATGGGAAATTGGAATAAGCTTAAATATTTATAGTTTCTATTCATCTTGAATTAATTTTCACAAAATGATGTTTCCATGACTTTGTTTTAATTTCATCAAGCTCAATCGTATCTGTACCAAAAACATACGTCTTCGAAAATAAAATTAACAAACGCTTTAAACCTCTAAATGCTACAGTATTTATTTGAAATAAACAAAATATTTCTTTATTACAGAGGATATCTTTACGCTATTGAAAGTAATTCAACGCCATAGTGTAGATCGTTCGTTGATTTACCAGCAAATTTGAATAGATTTTTCCCTCACTAGTAACAAGTTCTTCGAAAATAGCTAAACTTGGACGGATGCGATCATATTAGTTTGCTCTAGTTAAGACTGTTATTTGTAGGATAAATTGGAAAATACGAACTTTTGTGACATTCCTTTAGAGTGAGTTATTTCGTTGGGAAGATGAGGTCTCCTTCAGCCCGCGTTTCACTTTGATGTTGTGAAATTGTGTCAAGATTGGAACTTAGTTTGGAAGCTACTAGTTAATCCGCCGAGAACGATCAAGATTTGGATTCATTTTCCGGAACCTCAGTAAACTCTGGTTTATGTTTAGTATCATGTTTAGCATTCCTCTTGTCTATTTTTGCCAGCTGAGGTCTAGCCGAAATTTTCTTTAGGCTGCATCCACTGCGTGCCTCGGCATACTATTTGGTCTGCACTCGGATTGTTCGGTATAGGTTGCATAGGTTGTTCACAATGGTGCTCTGTACACATGTTGGAACATGACAGTTTGTAATTTATGGTCGAGCGCTCGACCGTTTTGAGGATGCGCAGGACTTCGCTAGTTTGCATCTTCCCTATACGATAGGTTTTCCTCGTATTGAGTTGGCCTACCTTTTTGCACGGAAAAGAGTGAAATTTGAAAAAATTAGTAGTTTATGCTCTTTGCAACAGAATGAAGATCCTGAGTTCTAGTTTACATGGGATAGCATGAAAAGATTCTGTTGTTCTCTTTCTTTTCTTGACAATGACAGTAATCGAATTTGCTCTAAAATTATCACTTCCCGTGCAAATGATCTAAAGAATAGAAAGTAATGTGGTTGCTTGCAAGATTTTAACGAGAGTTTCATGATCAGTCATCAAGTCCCAGTGTGTGCCTTACAAATAAGCGAAGGTAATCTGAAGCAGGCAACTCTTCATTTGCATGGTGCATTACACCACTGCTCTTTTTGCGGAGGACATGAGGTTTTCATTTGTCATCGTAAACCTATACAACGTGTTTGTCTTTCTTGTGCACTTCGTTGGCGACCAACTCATGGGCCAATAATTCGACGCTGAGCGCGTAAAAAATACATATGCTACGATTCAATTTGAGACCACACAAGTGTAGTTGCTTCTAGTACATATTTGGTCGATATTTAAAATATCTCCAAAAAAGATGATTGCTAAATGGCAGGAATATTAGGCACTCCGTTGACAACTCTTTTTGGTATTTTTAAGTCGGATGCTCGTCTAAAATGATTTCGGATTTATAGTTTCCCTTAGTACAAATCGGACCATCTTTGTAGTTGACTATGTAAGTGATACAGGCATCAGATGTCTGGAGCGTAAAATCATCTGGACTCTCAAGATTGTTTATACTGAGTTATAAAAAATTCGTGCATCGCTTAAGATTTCGATTTACACTATTCTCTTGATTAGAGGAGAGACACCGCAGAGGATGAATTTTGTCCAACCTACAATCTCAGGAAAAAAAACGTCGGTGAAGTCGATTTCATTCTCGTAGAGCAAGATCCACTGAAACTGACGATAACGGCAACGGCTGACAGAAAATTGTATGGTGAGTGTGTTTTTAAACCCGGGTAAATTAGAGTAAACCAACAAGCATGTTTTACCTTATGATGTCCATTTGCAGTACTTAGCTTCCATCTTCATAGAAGTACTTATATCCCATGGAAAGAGATAGCATTCCAGGTTATGTAGTGATAGAATGTTTTGTCTCACGAAAAAACGGCGAGTTGTCCTTTTTTCGCCTAATCTGCTTTCCGCTGAACTGTGGAGAATTATTGGAATACCATTACTATAAATAGAAGTCTAATATACACACTAACTTTATAATGATGTCGGTGAAAAATACGCCAGCCCCAGATATGTACAACTTTTTCCTACGGACACATGATCAGATTGGATATAACATAGCGAAAATAGATAATGGTATTTATTCCTAACAAGAATTTATTTCAACGATGTTTGGGCAAATCAAATGATTATATATACCCAGAGTCACTCTTTTCCGGTTGTTACATAGTCAATACTTAATATTAAACGTAAAAATATTCCTATGATACAACCGAGAAAGTAATCTAGATAATATGAATGAAGAAAATGTAAATACTGGAAACTAATGGAACTTCTGTGACCCTTAAATACAAAGTATCTGTAGAAGGAAGAAAGTCGACAACGCTCTTATGACGTTGTGTACTCTATATAGTTGAAAATGTAATTTGACAATGCATTAGAGGAACTAGGTGTTCGTTATATTCATTAACTATCAATCTAATCAAGATCGTAAGGTGCTGATTCCTACTCAGTACGAAACGTTTATGCCAATTTCTTAGCTGTTAATGGGGCATAGAGGTTTCAGTCTTACTTGCACAAGACTAGTAAGTCACGGTCTCCTGAGTGCACATTTAGCTCAGAAAAGTAAGATGACGCCTATCACAGATTTTTGGAACGCAAAAAATGTAATAAGCTGCGCGGTGAATTAATCCAGGAAATAAGAGAAATCTTTCTGGATAGTTTCATCGAAGAGGTACTTGGATAATTTGCAAGTGGAACCATGTGACATATTATGTTCGAGCAGTCCTGACCGAGAAAAAACAGGAGTGAGAGGAGTTGAAGACAGAGTGCTCTCATTTCCAGCTTTCTCTCTCCCGCCCCTTCCGCTAGAAAAAGGATTCCCACAACCCGATGGCGCCTTAAGGCATAGAAGGTCGAGGCCTAGCCCGAAGTGATGTCAAATGGTGCCTGGATAGGCTCTCACGTTGACGGTGGAAGTGTTTGCTGGGTAGTCCAGACATGCGCGTTTGGGAGCCCCATACTCGGAGCGTAAACGGCGTTTAACTCCCTACCACGAAAAAATATTGATGCGAACAAACTCAATGGAAGTTTATTCTAAAGGTTAAAAACTAATCTACGAGCATACAGGTAAGTCGCATACGAATAAATTTTTACTAGCCTTAATTTAAATGTTCTCTCCACTAGCTGGATCACTAATGCTTTTCAAGCTGAGAATTTTGTTATTTTTAGTACAACCAGTTAATCTACTGCCCAGGATTATACGTGCAGAGTAAACGGCTGTATTTTCCCTGACAGTCAAGCAGCTAAACTGTACCTGCCGTGCTTGTACATCTCAAAGTTTGAGTGTGAACACTTCAATACTCATGAAATTTCGAGCAAATTGACGGTGAGTCTGCAGATACCGAACTGAAACAGCTTTTACACTTTTGGAGTTGCAATACCCATTTTCGGATTAATAGTGCCTAAAATAAATTAACGCTTAAAAATGTTCCGTAAAAAGCACTATTTTTATTTTTTTTTCTGTCATATACCGATATTTCGGGGACTAATTGTCTCCTTCCTCAGTGGCAATATTCAAAATAGGAGACAATTAAATAAAAATAGTGCTTGTTAAAGAACATTTTTAATCTTTCATTTTGGAGTTGGTTTTTCGTAGCTCTCCAATTGGCATTCCAATCGTGTTGTAGATGTGAAAAGAAAAGAGAGTATTAACTGGTCATAATAATGCCCAGCCTACGGTAGAATAAATATTAAATCTGTTGGACTTTTTTTGCAAACAAGAATTTTCGGCGATGAAAAGTATCACCTAATATATCACAACCTCTAGATAGTCGTTTTCTCAAAAACGATCTAAGACTCAGTAATGCGGTTGAACATTTGCCTTTAGCTGAATTTTTCTAGGGATTTCATGTGAAGGCTGCCACGTCAGCTTACTAACTTCCTACCTACCTATACTCCTTAGTTGTTATTTTGTTAAAAGACACGCATATATTGTATTTAATGAACATTTTTATAATATATCAAGACTTTCGTGTACATGTCCCTATAATTTACGCTATGATTTTACTAGCAAGTATAAATATTCCATTGCGTGCTCGCACCTAATTTTGTGCGCGTCATTATTCGATCATACATACTGGCCATATTACTGTTATAAAAAATCTATGTTCTTTCAGTTTTATAATCTAGATGAAGATCTTTGAAAATAGATTGAAGTAGAAAAAGTAATTAAATGGTATCTTGTATTCATATTATTGAATCTAACGACTAGCTAAACATATATTACGAAAATGCAGGTTTATCCATCACATTTATTCAGCGAAATATTCATGTGTTCAAAGAGTGTATTAACTTTCATTTCTTCATCATTAAATCAAAGAAAAAAATAAAATCTCTTATCTCCTATTATTTGCCCTCCTTATCACTAATCCGCTGCTTCTTGTCTTTCGCCTACCATACACCAATGCATTCACTAATTGAGTACGTATGGAACAAGTTGTTCGTATTCTGCCTGGCATATCACTTAGCACGGCAAGAGCCAGAGTGTAGTGTAAAGTCTGAAGTGGTCATTCCCAAATTTAGTGTACCAAGCGCTTTTGATAAAATATTAACATATCTGGGGTTTTCGTGTTGAATATGATTAAGTTCATAAGGCTTGTTGCTCCTCTACTTTGTTTAATTGGTAATTTTATATATTTAATGAGGTAAAGGTGTCTTTTGAATACAAAATTGAATTGTGGATATCAGTTCTAGTGAATAAAGTACTTACATGTGAATTGGATCAAACTCACAATGGATGTCGTATCGATAATGGATCATGCAGTTGTTCATTTGGATGTAAATCGGATTTCCGCTACGCATCTCGAAAAGAATGTGAAGATGCGTTGAGGGTAAGAACGATTTCGTTATTGTTATAAATCTAGAGATAGAAGCGTTGTAATATACTCTCTTTGTTTTCTTCTGAACTTTAAAGAAAGAAGCTTGCAATCGAAACATTTCAATTGAATTATCCATTAATATTTTTATTTTTGAATAGTTTGTTTCGGAAATATTTTTCAAGACACTAAGTAAGCAAGCTTAAAACCAATAAGTATTTTGTCAGATTATTATGAGGATTGGCCGAATACTTTCTTTCGCAGGATGTTTTAAGTAAAGATAATTCAGAAACTTAAAGTTAATACAATTGAATTTCGACCAAAAATGGTAAAACAGCAACCGAGATAGATAAATTTGAATTAAAGCCTAAACTTCATTTAAAAATTCGCCATGATGTAGATATTATAATGAAAGCTTCAAGACAAGTTTATTATTCTTTATTTAAAAAAACATTTGTCCACTTTCAACATTCTAATTGGGTTTCTTTTTATAAATAGGGAACCTCTGATAATATTTGCGGCAAACGTCCATGTTTACACGGAGGATCATGCATTCAAGTATCTCAGATGCCTGGTTATAAGTGCCGATGTGAAGGAACAGGATATTGGGGCAGCAGGTGTCAACGACGTACGTTTACATAATCCAATATATTCTGATATTTGCTAAAAATATTTGTTTTCTCAATTTAGAATGTCCCACGGGCGACGATATTGCAACAGTGCCTCTTCCATACGAATGCATTATAATTTAAGCCAGCCTACTACAATTAACACATCGGACGAGCCCATCTTGACCGGAAAATATCAGACCAAATTACAAAAAGAAAATGTATTAAACGCGCGTTTATTATCTCTCTGCACACAATTCGCTCCATTATGCGTTATACATACACTCATCACATTGCCACAAGAATATAGTACATACATATCTTGTAATATATCAGTAAGATGTAATTAAATTTCCATACGGGTTATTGACCCGAGCCGAGTTTTGAAGCGATTGCGAAGTATCGCAATCAGGAAAAGAAGAGAATTATTCTATTTGCTCTATTTTTAAGACAAATGTAATCACTTTTTTGTGAATAAAAAATGTTTTATTATTAGCTTTAAAATTGACTTTATAAATACAATCATTTTTTATTATTTTATTATTCTAGCATAAACGGAAGAATTGTTTATTCGCACGACCGATAGGCACTTGACCCCTACTTCGCAGTCTTCGTATCGCTTCTCGCAGATGTTTAGGTTGAAGAGCTCCAGTATCGCCTACTTCTTCCATTACATCCAGAGCTATAAAAGAAAAGATCGAGAAAGTTAATTTTCAAAATCGATCTATTTAAGATTATTTAATTTATGGTAGCTAACATTATGTTCCCATATATAGTTTTTTATAATTGAATTGCACGGAAAAGATAATTTGAAAAATAATTTACTTGAAATTTATAATCTATTGATGGAAGCGTAATCACATCAATATGCTAACTGCATATATTTTCTTTGCAGTTTTTATGAAAGCTCGCGGAACTTTGCAGTACGAAAGCGAATTAGAATCATATACCTCACCAATATATAACATTGTTGCACAAAAAAACAGTTGATTTTTTTGAAACGTTCGAATTCGCTAGAGGAAAGTCAAGAAATCATTTTTTTTCTAACAAAATTGAATAAACTTTAATTTCCGATATACAAGATTATTATGTTCATGTTACTACGATTTTCGCCAAAGACAGATTCAAAAGCCTGTAATGATTTTCACCTGTTTAGGTTTGAACGCGGAACCGACCTCTCATCGGTTGTAGACGTTAAGTCTGAGTAGTGCCAACGGATGGTACCAACAGGTCAACCAATCCGTGCACCGTAACCCATTCACGCGGTGGCTGCTTGTCGGCCAGCTAGTTCGGAGAGGATTTCGGTCGCGGGTCTCCGAATGGGTTACGCTCATTTACATAATTCAGCCACCTACACACGCCCGTTTTCAAAACGCGTTACGAAACAAAACCATACGGAGCAGAAAACTATTCTACGTTACTCCGTATTTCTTCCTATTACCAGTCAAAGAACAAAAGCTAATTTTTATTTCGCGTTCCCGAATTTCCGACGCGGTACCGAAAAGTATGCTACTCTAAATTAACCCGACGAAAACTACTCTAGTAAAATGACGAAACAACAAAGGTACCGCGTACCGCGCGCGACGCGAAACCGACCTCAGCGGATTTGTCGAAACCCTACCCTCGCGACGGCATACCTACCCTGCACTCACTTTCCCGCTGAAACTAGAAGAACCACTGAAAAGGAAAGTCTTTCGTTAATTAACAATTCATGATTTTATTTATTGGATTAGTTTTCATAATATGCTATTTCTTTTACATTAGAATTATCAATCATCTTGTCCTATGAATAACCGGATTCAACCTCTTTTATAGTGTGCATCTAATCCACGATTCCTTTACACAATACATTCGGTGAATTTTCTGTCTACTTCAACTCAACACGAGGTGAATCTTTGCGTCTGTATTGCTATTGATTTTAGTATTACATCTACTTAAACTATTTACAAAATCAAATACTCTTTGACAGTGGCTACACTAACAAACGACACTGGAATCTGATTGTTTCTATTTCCGATTCATTTGAGAAAATAAGGAGTTTTTTGATGATTTTTTTTTATTTTGGTAGGCCTTTATTTGATGAGTGCTCATTTACGATAGTTATTCCTTTTAGCCAGTCGCGGTTGAATGTTACAAAAACAGTTTAAAGCTGTCTTAAGGCAATTTTATCGTTTGAAAAAGCTGTCGTCAGTGAATTTTCTAGGAGTTTGTAAGCTTACAAATTCGACATAACATGAAACGTTAAATTTTTTTTAAAATTAATGGAAGCACTTCATTTTCTCACGAGTGGAGGAAGTATTTTTTTCTCATGAACTTGTTCTTGGTAACCAAATTGGCACAACAGGAACATTGCCAAATAATTAATGCAATTGGAAGCTATAGTAGTTAACAACCATTTTTAATTTATTATCAACCGAAAAAGTAACAATTAGTATAGTTGTAACGATATTTTCTCGCAAAACGGTTTTTTTTTTTCAAGTTATTATCTTATTGGCATTGAAGATTACAGCGATGTGAACAATTGTTTAGAACTCGTTGTACAGAGTAAGCACTTTGTCTCGTTTATTACATACTCGATTTATAAAAGTCATTTTTCTCGATATTCTACTTTTAGGGCTAGCGATTAATCTAGCTATGAAACAAGACTTTGAATTAATGAGTTTTGTAAATCTATAATCATCATTTATTTCCTCATATCCTCCATAAAACCAAGGCGGGGAGAATCAATAAACGAGCTTTGAAACAATGCACGCAATCAATCTTGGAATTACAAAATTTAAGTAAATAGACTGAGATGTAGACAAATAGTTTTGAGTTAGCTGGTAAGTCTGTAGCGAACTGAGCGATAAGGAAAATTTTTTTAAAATTTACCTTACTCCTTTTGTCTTAAAGACAATTTAATGAATATTTATCCTAAATTTGTTGTTCTTGTTGTACGTACGATTTTGGCATCGATATCACATTATGTGTCTTCATTTCTTTTCTTAGTTTGTTGGTTTAGAAGCGTTGAACTTGACGAGAATGACGAAGGGAAAAATTTGTAAAGTGTCAGTTTGAACATTGCATATTGTATTACGGCTGGAGAACTTTTATTTTACGCTCGATGCTTGCGCGGCACATTGGACACAATTCCAAATTATCTTGGCGCTCTGCGCAACAGCACAGATGGCCGCAAGGTATGAAAATAATTTTCACCCAGTTTTGACACTCGGCAAGGATCCCTGTAAGATAGCAAAGCTCAGCTCGAAGTCAACAAAACAATTAATCAAACTCGTGTTACCTTCTTTTATAAATACTGTGGCACCTTAGGCGATTAAAGACAACAATGCTCGATAGGAATATAACTGATATTGACTTTTCAACATTTGTGTCTACTGTAAAATATAACCGAAAGATGAAGTGTACCGGCCACATATAGCTTCTATGAAACTAGAATCGAAGAACACCAATATTACTCTCGAAGGGAGCGGTTTACAATCTATCAACTATTCTTAGTGAAATAGGTATACGAAAAATGTTGCGAATATAATATTGATGAGCACTTTCTTTCCCGCGTTTTCTCTCCCTCGTGGCGTCGGACTGTCAAGCTGACAACCTCCGACCAAACAGATGTGGACTGGGAGTCGTCGCAACTGACGCGGAATGGAACGCCACATGGCGGCAATGTGCATTTTTATTGGTCGCCAGTGGCATAGTGTTTTGATGGCAACGGTGGGGGGGCATTACCAGATGGATATGTCTCGAAATGTGTCGGGGTTTTGATTAATATTATGTTTCAAATATTTATATCCACAGATCTAAATATTTGGAAAGAAAAAAAAATATTTTCTGCGCAACGATATCCGCACGAAAGATGAAGTCCGCTTGCACTTCGAGGTCATACCCATCTGGCCGGGTGCAAGGGTTCGGGATCGGAATCACTTCGATTCCCGGGCGTAGGCGTCACATTACACATTCCCCCCCCAAAATCGAAGTAATTACGATCCCGCCTCCTATGTAAAAGGTCTTGGTTAGGGCCGTGGCGGGTCGAAGGTCGATTTCGAGGAATAGGCTACAACCATGTTCGTGAAGACTCGATAGTGGCTATACAGTAGGGAGTCAGCTGTTATTCGGAGGTCTTCGTCCAGGCAGAGATTTAGGTAAGCCAAGGTTTTGCGTGTGACATAGTTGTACTTCATCGTCTAAGGTCTTTTGCGTGGTAAATTCCCAGGGTTTTACCAGCCATGTCCGCGATGAGGTATCGGGTGGGGCTTATTACTTGTAGGACTCGACGCTTCACGAATTTCTTGTCTAGTTTGGCATTGTAATGTCGGGTGGCATCGCTCTGCCGGAAGTTTCGACGATATATTTCGTCGCCTGCCTTAAAGCCAGAAGGATGAGATCGCAAGTTGTACCGCTCCTCTCCCATCCGTCTACTTTCTTCAATCTTCTCCCGCAGTTGATCTCGCAGAAGTTGGAGCTTTTCGTGCGGTTCCAGAACCACGATTGGGTCCTCTAGCGATTTCAGCTGCCGCAATAGCCGGTAAGCGCTTCCGTGACAGATCATGTACTGGACGAACAATGCGAAATACGGCGAAATGCCGGTAGTGGCGTGGTACGACGAGCGCAGAGCACTAGTGATGGCGGACAACTTGCGATCCCAGTCCTTCTGATTCGGGTGGACATAGGCGCGAATGGCCGCTATGAGCGTACGGTTCAGTCGTTCGGATGCGTTGGCTTGTGGTGAATAGACGGCGGTTCGTTGGTGGATGATGCCGTATTTGGACATTAGGTCTCGGAACTTGCTGGAGGTGAACTGGACCCCGTTGTCGGAGACAAGTTTCTCCGGAACTCCAAACATGTGAAAGACTCGGTTCTCCAAGAAGCTGAGTATAGGTCCAGTGTGCATGTTACGTAGTGGTTCTATGATAGGGAATTTAGAGAGCTGATCCAGGACCACGACAGCTCCCGTGTGACCAGAAGCAGATCGAGGGTAAGGACCGATAAGATCAATGTACAAGCGCTGGAACACGCGTTCGGGGACCTCAACCTTACCCATGGGAGGCCGAAGAATGGTGTTGGGCGCTTTAGTGCACTTGCATAGCTCACAGGAGGCTACGTACGCTTTTATCTGTTGTGCCATCTTAGGCCAAAAGAAACAGGTTTTCAACCGCCTAAGTGTACGACCATAACCGCCGTGCGCACTTGATGGGTGGTCATGCGCCCGTCTGATAAGATCAGTGGTTAATTCTTCGGGCACCCACAACTTCCACTGTTCTTCTTCTTGTATGGGGTCTCCGGATGCGTGTCCCATCCGCCTATAAATAAATCCATCTGTCAACCGCAGTTCAGGGAGCTGGGACAGTTGATTCTGGATAGTGTAAATCAGTTGGGTGTAGCTGGCTGACTGGAAGGCAGGATGGTCCAGATCGATCAATTGGGGGCTGTCGTCCTCTTGGACCAACTCGGCTCCTTCAGGAGCGAACATTCTGGATAAAGTGTCGGGGACTACATGCTGGCTTCCTTTTCGGTGGCGAATTGTGAAGTCAAATGCCTGTAGTTTCAGTGCCCACCTGGCCAATCTGCCGTTGAGATCAGTCTGGCTCATTAGCCATTTCAGAGAAGCGTGGTCCGTAACGATTTCAAAGGTGTGTCCCTCCACATAGGCTCGGAAGCGTTTCACTGCCAACACCGCAGCTAGACATTCCTGCTCGGAGACCGTGTAATTTCGCTGGGCTGGGTTCAACTTGTGAGACATGAAGGCTATAGGTCTCTCCTCGCCGTCTTGTGCAACCTGGACTAAGACTGCTCCCACCCCATGTTGACTCGCGTCACAATGGATTGAGAACGGTTTGTCAAAGTCCGGGCTGTGCAGTACGGGGGCTGTAGTCAGACTCTTCTTTAGCTCTTCAAAGGCTCGCAAGCTGGGCTCTTCCCAGACGAATTTACGTCCCTTACGCAGCATGTCGGTCAAAGGAGTGGTAATGGTGGCATAGTCACGTACAAAACGCTGGTACCATCCGCATAAGCCTAAGAATCGGCGTAATTGCTTGGGGGTCTTGGGTAATGGAAAGACGTCAATCGCTTGAGTCTTGTCCGGATCGGTCTTGATATGGCCATGCCCAATGATGTGACCTAAATACTTCACCTCCGTCATCACGAACTGACTCTTCCGTATGTTGATGGTTAATCTTGCCCTCCGGATGTGTAGAGCCACCTCTTGAAGCAGGTCGATGTGTTCGTCAAAGGTCTCGGTTATAAGCAACAGATCGTCCAAGTAAACGAAAACTTGGTGCCGCAAATGAGGTGGTATCACCTTATCCATAAGGCGCGTCATTGTTTGGGGGGCATTGCACAATCCGAATGGCATGGTCACGAATTGATACAGGGGCCGACCTGGGACTGTGAAGGCTGTTTTCTCCTTTGAACCAGGGTCTAAAGGAATTTGCCAGAAGGCGTCCTTGAGGTCTAAGCTCGTGATGAAGTGGGCTTTAGGCAACCGACTCAAAATGCCTTCAATCAACGGTAGAGGGTATGCGTCCTTGACAGTGACGGCGTTCAAGCGTCTGGCATCTAAGCATAGCCGGACCTTGTTCGGCTTGACAACTAAGGTGACTGGGGAAGCCCACGCGCACTGTGATTCTTCGATTACGCCTAATGCTAGCATTCGATCCACTTCGGCATATAACGACTTTTCCTTCGCCGGAGATATGGCAAAATGTCTCTGTTTTATGGGTTTAGCATCCCCCACATCTATAGTGTGGAACACCAGGACAGTCCGCCCGAGACCTTCCTTCTCATGCGATGGAAAAGCCGATATAGCCGAATCAAGACGCCGTTGCTGATTTACATCCAGTGTATGTCGTAATAAGTGAGTGGGTTGAGATTGGTCAGGAACGGTGGTGACGGACTCCAGGGTCGTACCGGAAAATAGTGCCGGGGCCAAGTTAAATTTTCGAACGAAATCCACTCCTAGATAAAGATTCTGGGTTAATTGAGGTATGATGAAAAATTCCAGAGGTTTAGTTACTCCTTTAAAGGTGACATCCGTCATAATTTTTCCCACTACAGAGTGACGAGTTCCGTCCGCCGTGCTTAACCAGGAGGTGAAATGACGGATTTGGTCCGCGTGCATTGCCAGTACCTCCCCTGCAAAATCGGCAGATATGCAATTCACGCTGGCTCCCGTATCGACTAAGCCTGACACTCGTTTTTGCAGGAGGTGTACTGACGCATATGGTCGAACGTCATCCCTCAATAATTCGTCTAAGTGTATGTCCTTCAGCACCTTCCTCGACTGCCTGACTTTTCTCCAGAAGCTCCGCATCCGACGCGTGGCTCGCTTTCTTCGCGGTGGGACAGTTGTAGCCAACTCCTCATGGAAGATGCGCTGTCGAGTAGCCAAATAATTCCGCAGCCTGACGTGGAAAGGTTTGACATGCCAAGGAACTTTCGCCTCGCTATCATTTCCCTGCGCGTTGGCCTCGGCGAAAGATGGCTTCGGTTGTGGAACTTCGGGAGAACTGTGTTTAGTGGTGCGAGTCAGCGGAATTGGAGTCATGTCGGGAGCTTGGTCGTAGCTAGTGATGGGGTCAGGATTGGTTCGTCCGGGGTTTAGGAGTGCCGACGGGTGGTCGCGGCACTCGGTGGCAAGTTTTTTCGCAGTTTGCAATTTGCGCAATCAGGTGCGTATGTGTCGGCCTTCCCGCAGCGGTAGCAGAAAAGCGTCGGCTCCGCTGGACATGCATAGAACCGATGCCCCGTTTGTCGGCAGTTCCAACAGACCGTCGGGCTAGTGATTGCTTCTAGGGAGGGTCGATCAATCAATGCTGGGTCCTCAAGCTCCTGTGATGCTCCGCTCCTCGGTACTGGTACTGGATCAGCAAGTAGGTGGTCCGCTGCCATCAACTCCGCGGTATGATGATTTCGGGGATTTGGTCCCGTTATGCGAGGTTGTGGACGGAAGGTGCCTCGCCGCTCATCCAATTGTTCTTGCCTACGGGCATGGAGGCGCAATCCTTGTATGGTGTTGATGGGGAAGTGCAGAAGGCTGTTCTGAAGATCCCAACGCATATTCTCTCTGATAATTTCTACCAGTTCGTCCTCGGGCATGGTTGTTCGCAAGCGAGTGCTCAATCTCACTATACTTGTGTAGCACTGGTCGAACGGTTCGTGAGCGCCTTGTTTCCGTTTCTTTAATTGTTCTCTTAGTTCTCTCTCAGTGAAGCCATCCTCAAATCGATTGCGGAAGGCTGCACTGAAAGAGTTCCAAGTGGGACGTGGCGTTGATTCCTTAAAACTCCAGTACCAGTCGGCAGCGTCACCGCTGAACAAAAGATGTGCATGCCGGAGGAAGGCCGAGGAATCACCTCCCAGGGTGCTGGATACTAACGCCTGAATCCGGAAAAGGAACCGGTCCGCCGATATCATATCGTTGAAACCCGTAAAGTTCAGGCGCCAACTCTCCATGATACGAGGCGTCGGGTCTCGAAAAGGTGTCAATGTGTTCCCGGGGGGAATCGCATCCTCGATTGACCTGTTGTACGAAACTGCCTCGGGGACTAGAGGTACCAACGGAGGTGCGGTGCTGTGTCGTGGTCTATATTCGGGAGCTCTGGGATCCATTCCCGAGTTCCTTGGAGGTGGGGCCCATTGCTCGAATGGTCGAGAGTGGGGCATAGCCACACTGGGATTGGGCTCCCAGCCAAGCGGAGTTCTCACGCGGCTGGGTGGTTGGCTCATAGGGAGATTCTGGAGCTTTCCCTCCAGGTTGCCAATCCTCTCCGACATATCTCGCATCAACGCCACGAGGGTGTCAATGGAGTGGACGAAAGGCATGGGGGTCACCTCGGACACGACACTTGCGGCCGGAACTTCACCGCCTACGGCTCCTTGGAGGTCTAACAGTGGTTGGGACGGTTCGGCCTCTGGAACTCCTTTCGCCACTGCCCCACGCGTTGGGAGGGGCGTTCCGATGGGGACGTCTAGGGCGGTCCGCTCGATGGGTCGCCGACATAGTGGGCAAAGCTCTGACGTGAGGAGGAGCTGTTGGACACAGGCACGATGGAATAGATGTCCACAATCCAATCGCACGCTGTGTACCCCCTCCACTACGTCCTCGAAGCAGATCCCGCAGTTAGCTGGTTGGACCGTTTTGGATCTGGTCCAACGCTTATCTGGGGTCCGCTTCGTTGCCATATTTGTTCTTGCTGGGTGTGTTTGATCCTATGTGTAAGAAAAAAATGTAAACTACGCCTACTCTAATAATGTAAACTATAGGTATATCTATTCGCTTAAGACTTATTTAGTGGCCGATAGTGGCGAGCTATTTATATCGAATGAGAAGAAAAAAAAAATTTATTTGAATACACACTTTCCTTTCCAGTGGTCGACTACTCCAACGGGAAATGAGAGTGCGTGGTAATCTGCCGAAGAAAGGGTGCTTTTGGTCGATTTACAAAATTTATCCCATACCCACTTACATTACAAACCGTTTCTAATCTACGTTAAATGACTCGACGAGACAAGTGGTAGAGCTACCGTAACGATTTTGTACGCGGTCAAAATTCCCGACGCGTGGAAGCATTCCGGGCTTCGCAACTCCAGCATACGCCACCGAACGTTGAACCGATACCACTCGTCTATCCCGCATAAGAAATAATTAGAATCCTTCCGCGACATAAAGGCAAGGTAGCCTTCTATTTTCTTGAGAGTCCATGCTGATAGGTAAACCCATCAGGCTGGCAGTTCCATCAAGAAAATAGAAGGTCCTTACAGGGGTTAGCCTGGGACAACACATCGGAAGGATTCTGTCGCGAAAACAAAATCAAACAAAGGAGAGCGGAAGCTACAACTCACGTGAAGCGACTGCTAGAGTGTATCACACAACTCCACTGCTCCTGATAGTGGGACTCGAGTACCAGAGTACCTTACATCCTCCGTAAAGGACCAACTCGTCAGAAGACGCGAATTTCTTTCCCCCTTAGGATGTTTAGGCCCCACGTTGGGCGCCATTTGTAATGATTTTCACCTTTTTAGGTTCGAACGCGGAACCGACCTCTCATCGGTTCTAGACGTTAAGTCTGAGTAGTGCCAACGGATGGTACCAACAGGTCAACCAATCCGTGCACCGTAACCCATTCACGCGGTGGCTGCTTGTCGGCCAGCTAGTTCGGAGAGGATTTCGGTCGCGGGTCCCCGAATGGGTTACGCTCATTTACATAATTCAGCCACCTATACACGCCCGTTTTCAAAACACGTTACGAAACAAAACCATACGGAGAAGAAACCTATTCTACGTTACTCCGTATTTCTTCCTATTACCAGTCAAAGAACAAAAGCTAATTTTTATTTCGCGTTCCCGAATTTCCGACGCGGTACCGAAAAGTATGCTACTCTAAATTAACCCGACGAAAACTACTCTAATAAAATGACGAAACAACAAAGGTACCGCGTACCGCGCGCGACGCGAAACCGACCTCAGCGGATTTGTCGGAACCCTACCCTCGCGACGGCATACCTACCCTGCACTCACTTTCCCGCTGAAACTAGAAGAACCACTGAAAAGGAAAGTCTTTCGTTAATTAACAATTCATGATTTTATTTATTGGATTAGTTTTCATAATATGCTATTTCTTTTACATTAGAATTATCAATCATCTTGTCCTATGAATAACCGGATTCAACCTCTTTTATAGTGTGCATCTAATCCACGATTCCTTTACACAATACATTCGGTGAATTTTCTGTCTACTTCAACTCAACACGAGGTGAATCTTTGCGTCTGTATTGCTATTGATTTTAGTATTACATCTACTTAAACTATTTACAAAATCAAATACTCTTTGACAGTGGCTACACTAACAAACGACACTGGAATCTGATTGTTTCTATTTCCGATTCATTTGAGAAAATAAGGAGTTTTTTGATGATTTTTTTTTATTTTGGTAGGCCTTTATTTGATGAGTGCTCATTTACGATAGTTATTCCTTTTAGCCAGTCGCGGTTGAATGTTACAAAAACAGTTTAAAGCTGTCTTAAGGCAATTTTATCGTTTGAAAAAGCTGTCGTCAGTGAATTTTCTAGGAGTTTGTAAGCTTACAAATTCGACATAACATGAAACGTTAAATTTTTTTTAAAATTAATGGAAGCACTTCATTTTCTCACGAGTGGAGGAAGTATTTTTTTCTCATGAACTTGTTCTTGGTAACCAAATTGGCACAACAGGAACATTGCCAAATAATTAATGCAATTGGAAGCTATAGTAGTTAACAACCATTTTTAATTTATTATCAACCGAAAAAGTAACAATTAGTATAGTTGTAACGATATTTTCTCGCAAAACGGTTTTTTTTTTTCAAGTTATTATCTTATTGGCATTGAAGATTACAGCGATGTGAACAATTGTTTAGAACTCGTTGTACAGAGTAAGCACTTTGTCTCGTTTATTACATACTCGATTTATAAAAGTCATTTTTCTCGATATTCTACTTTTAGGGCTAGCGATTAATCTAGCTATGAAACAAGACTTTGAATTAATGAGTTTTGTAAATCTATAATCATCATTTATTTCCTCATATCCTCCATAAAACCAAGGCGGGGAGAATCAATAAACGAGCTTTGAAACAATGCACGCAATCAATCTTGGAATTACAAAATTTAAGTAAATAGACTGAGATGTAGACAAATAGTTTTGAGTTAGCTGGTAAGTCTGTAGCGAACTGAGCGATAAGGAAAATTTTTTTAAAATTTACCTTACTCCTTTTGTCTTAAAGACAATTTAATGAATATTTATCCTAAATTTGTTGTTCTTGTTGTACGTACGATTTTGGCATCGATATCACATTATGTGTCTTCATTTCTTTTCTTAGTTTGTTGGTTTAGAAGCGTTGAACTTGACGAGAATGACGAAGGGAAAAATTTGTAAAGTGTCAGTTTGAACATTGCATATTGTATTACGGCTGGAGAACTTTTATTTTACGCTCGATGCTTGCGCGGCACATTGGACACAATTCCAAATTATCTTGGCGCTCTGCGCAACAGCACAGATGGCCGCAAGGTATGAAAATAATTTTCACCCAGTTTTGACACTCGGCAAGGATCCCTGTAAGATAGCAAAGCTCAGCTCGAAGTCAACAAAACAATTAATCAAACTCGTGTTACCTTCTTTTATAAATACTGTGGCACCTTAGGCGATTAAAGACAACAATGCTCGATAGGAATATAACTGATATTGACTTTTCAACATTTGTGTCTACTGTAAAATATAACCGAAAGATGAAGTGTACCGGCCACATATAGCTTCTATGAAACTAGAATCGAAGAACACCAATATTACTCTCGAAGGGAGCGGTTTACAATCTATCAACTATTCTTAGTGAAATAGGTATACGAAAAATGTTGCGAATATAATATTGATGAGCACTTTCTTTCCCGCGTTTTCTCTCCCTCGTGGCGTCGGACTGTCAAGCTGACAACCTCCGACCAAACAGATGTGGACTGGGAGTCGTCGCAACTGACGCGGAATGGAACGCCACATGGCGGCAATGTGCATTTTTATTGGTCGCCAGTGGCATAGTGTTTTGATGGCAACGGTGGGGGGGCATTACCAGATGGATATGTCTCGAAATGTGTCGGGGTTTTGATTAATATTATGTTTCAAATATTTATATCCACAGATCTAAATATTTGGAAAGAAAAAAAAATATTTTCTGCGCAACGATATCCGCACGAAAGATGAAGTCCGCTTGCACTTCGAGGTCATACCCATCTGGCCGGGTGCAAGGGTTCGGGATCGGAATCACTTCGATTCCCGGGCGTAGGCGTCACATTACACATTCCCCCCCCAAAATCGCAGTAATTACGATCCCGCCTCCTATGTAAAAGGTCTTGGTTAGGGCCGTGGCGGGTCGAAGGTCGATTTCGAGGAATAGGCTACAACCATGTTCGTGAAGACTCGATAGTGGCTATACAGTAGGGAGTCAGGTGTTATTCGGAGGTCTTCGTCCAGGCAGAGATTTAGGTAAGCCAAGGTTTTGCGTGTGACATAGTTGTACTTCATCGTCTAAGGTCTTTTGCGTGGTAAATTCCCAGGGTTTTACCAGCCATGTCCGCGATGAGGTATCGGGTGGGGCTTATTACTTGTAGGACTCGACGCTTCACGAATTTCTTGTCTAGTTTGGCATTGTAATGTCGGGTGGCATCGCTCTGCCGGAAGTTTCGACGATATATTTCGTCGCCTGCCTTAAAGCCAGAAGGATGAGATCGCAAGTTGTACCGCTCCTCTCCCATCCGTCTACTTTCTTCAATCTTCTCCCGCAGTTGATCTCGCAGAAGTTGGAGCTTTTCGTGCGGTTCCAGAACCACGATTGGGTCCTCTAGCGATTTCAGCTGCCGCAATAGCCGGTAGGCGCTTCCGTGACAGATCATGTACTGGACGAACAATGCGAAATACGGCGAAATGCCGGTAGTGGCGTGGTACGACGAGCGCAGAGCACTAGTGATGGCGGACAACTTGCGATCCCAGTCCTTCTGATTCGGGTGGACATAGGCGCGAATGGCCGCTATGAGCGTACGGTTCAGTCGTTCGGATGCGTTGGCTTGTGGTGAATAGACGGCGGTTCGTTGGTGGATGATGCCGTATTTGGACATTAGGTCTCGGAACTTGCTGGAGGTGAACTGGACCCCGTTGTCGGAGACAAGTTTCTCCGGAACTCCAAACATGTGAAAGACTCGGTTCTCCAAGAAGCTGAGTATAGGTCCAGTGTGCATGTTACGTAGTGGTTCTATGATAGGGAATTTAGAGAGCTGATCCAGGACCACGACAGCTCCCGTGTGACCAGAAGCAGATCGAGGGTAAGGACCGATAAGATCAATGTACAAGCGCTGGAACACGCGTTCGGGGACCTCAACCTTACCCATGGGAGGCCGAAGAATGGTGTTGGGCGCTTTAGTGCACTTGCATAGCTCACAGGAGGCTACGTACGCTTTTATCTGTTGTGCCATCTTAGGCCAAAAGAAACAGGTTTTCAACCGCCTAAGTGTACGACCATAACCGCCGTGCGCACTTGATGGGTGGTCATGCGCCCGTCTGATAAGATCAGTGGTTAATTCTTCGGGCACCCACAACTTCCACTGTTCTTCTTCTTGTATGGGGTCTCCGGATGCGTGTCCCATCCGCCTATAAATAAATCCATCTGTCAACCGCAGTTCAGGGAGCTGGGACAGTTGATTCTGGATAGTGTAAATCAGTTGGGTGTAGCTGGCTGACTGGAAGGCAGGATGGTCCAGATCGATCAATTGGGGGCTGTCGTCCTCTTGGACCAACTCGGCTCCTTCAGGAGCGAACATTCTGGATAAAGTGTCGGGGACTACATGCTGGCTTCCTTTTCGGTGGCGAATTGTGAAGTCAAATGCCTGTAGTTTCAGTGCCCACCTGGCCAATCTGCCGTTGAGATCAGTCTGGCTCATTAGCCATTTCAGAGAAGCGTGGTCCGTAACGATTTCAAAGGTGTGTCCCTCCACATAGGCTCGGAAGCGTTTCACTGCCAACACCGCAGCTAGACATTCCTGCTCGGAGACCGTGTAATTTCGCTGGGCTGGGTTCAACTTGTGAGACATGAAGGCTATAGGTCTCTCCTCGCCGTCTTGTGCAACCTGGACTAAGACTGCTCCCACCCCATGTTGACTCGCGTCACAATGGATTGAGAACGGTTTGTCAAAGTCCGGGCTGTGCAGTACGGGGGCTGTAGTCAGACTCTTCTTTAGCTCTTCAAAGGCTCGCAAGCTGGGCTCTTCCCAGACGAATTTACGTCCCTTACGCAGCATGTCGGTCAAAGGAGTGGTAATGGTGGCATAGTCACGTACAAAACGCTGGTACCATCCGCATAAGCCTAAGAATCGGCGTAATTGCTTGGGGGTCTTGGGTAATGGAAAGACGTCAATCGCTTGAGTCTTGTCCGGATCGGTCTTGATATGGCCATGCCCAATGATGTGACCTAAATACTTCACCTCCGTCATCACGAACTGACTCTTCCGTATGTTGATGGTTAATCTTGCCCTCCGGATGTGTAGAGCCACCTCTTGAAGCAGGTCGATGTGTTCGTCAAAGGTCTCGGTTATAAGCAACAGATCGTCCAAGTAAACGAAAACTTGGTGCCGCAAATGAGGTGGTATCACCTTATCCATAAGGCGCGTCATTGTTTGGGGGGCATTGCACAATCCGAATGGCATGGTCACGAATTGATACAGGGGCCGACCTGAGACTGTGAAGGCTGTTTTCTCCTTTGAACCAGGGTCTAAAGGAATTTGCCAGAAGGCGTCCTTGAGGTCTAAGCTCGTGATGAAGTGGGCTTTAGGCAACCGACTCAAAATGCCTTCAATCAACGGTAGAGGGTATGCGTCCTTGACAGTGACGGCGTTCAAGCGTCTGGCATCTAAGCATAGCCGGACCTTGTTCGGCTTGACAACTAAGGTGACTGGGGAAGCCCACGCGCACTGTGATTCTTCGATTACGCCTAATGCTAGCATTCGATCCACTTCGGCATATAACGACTTTTCCTTCGCCGGAGATATGGCAAAATGTCTCTGTTTTATGGGTTTAGCATCCCCCACATCTATAGTGTGGAACACCAGGACAGTCCGCCCGAGACCTTCCTTCTCATGCGATGGAAAAGCCGATATAGCCGAATCAAGACGCCGTTGCTGATTTACATCCAGTGTATGTCGTAATAAGTGAGTGGGTTGAGATTGGTCAGGAACGGTGGTGACGGACTCCAGGGTCGTACCGGAAAATAGTGCCGGGGCCAAGTTAAATTTTCGAACGAAATCCACTCCTAGATAAAGATTCTGGGTTAATTGAGGTATGATGAAAAATTCCAGAGGTTTAGTTACTCCTTTAAAGGTGACATCCGTCATAATTTTTCCCACTACAGAGTGACGAGTTCCGTCCGCCGTGCTTAACCAGGAGGTGAAATGACGGATTTGGTCCGCGTGCATTGCCAGTACCTCCCCTGCAAAATCGGCAGATATGCAATTCACGCTGGCTCCCGTATCGACTAAGCCTGACACTCGTTTTTGCAGGAGGTGTACTGACGCATATGGTCGAACGTCATCCCTCAATAATTCGTCTAAGTGTATGTCCTTCAGCACCTTCCTCGACTGCCTGACTTTTCTCCAGAAGCTCCGCATCCGACGCGTGGCTCGCTTTCTTCGCGGTGGGACAGTTGTAGCCAACTCCTCATGGAAGATGCGCTGTCGAGTAGCCAAATAATTCCGCAGCCTGACGTGGAAAGGTTTGACATGCCAAGGAACTTTCGCCTCGCTATCATTTCCCTGCGCGTTGGCCTCGGCGAAAGATGGCTTCGGTTGTGGAACTTCGGGAGAACTGTGTTTAGTGGTGCGAGTCAGCGGAATTGGAGTCATGTCGGGAGCTTGGTCGTAGCTAGTGATGGGGTCAGGATTGGTTCGTCCGGGGTTTAGGAGTGCCGACGGGTGGTCGCGGCACTCGGTGGCAAGTTTTTTCGCAGTTTGCAATTTGCGCAATCAGGTGCGTATGTGTCGGCCTTCCCGCAGCGGTAGCAGAAAAGCGTCGGCTCCGCTGGACATGCATAGAACCGATGCCCCGTTTGTCGGCAGTTCCAACAGACCGTCGGGCTAGTGATTGCTTCTAGGGAGGGTCGATCAATCAATGCTGGGTCCTCAAGCTCCTGTGATGCTCCGCTCCTCGGTACTGGTACTGGATCAGCAAGTAGGTGGTCCGCTGCCATCAACTCCGCGGTATGATGATTTCGGGGATTTGGTCCCGTTATGCGAGGTTGTGGACGGAAGGTGCCTCGCCGCTCATCCAATTGTTCTTGCCTACGGGCATGGAGGCGCAATCCTTGTATGGTGTTGATGGGGAAGTGCAGAAGGCTGTTCTGAAGATCCCAACGCATATTCTCTCTGATAATTTCTACCAGTTCGTCCTCGGGCATGGTTGTTCGCAAGCGAGTGCTCAATCTCACTATACTTGTGTAGCACTGGTCGAACGGTTCGTGAGCGCCTTGTTTCCGTTTCTTTAATTGTTCTCTTAGTTCTCTCTCAGTGAAGCCATCCTCAAATCGATTGCGGAAGGCTGCACTGAAAGAGTTCCAAGTGGGACGTGGCGTTGATTCCTTAAAACTCCAGTACCAGTCGGCAGCGTCACCGCTGAACAAAAGATGTGCATGCCGGAGGAAGGCCGAGGAATCACCTCCCAGGGTGCTGGATACTAACGCCTGAATCCGGAAAAGGAACCGGTCCGCCGATATCATATCGTTGAAACCCGTAAAGTTCAGGCGCCAACTCTCCATGATACGAGGCGTCGGGTCTCGAAAAGGTGTCAATGTGTTCCCGGGGGGAATCGCATCCTCGATTGACCTGTTGTACGAAACTGCCTCGGGGACTAGAGGTACCAACGGAGGTGCGGTGCTGTGTCGTGGTCTATATTCGGGAGCTCTGGGATCCATTCCCGAGTTCCTTGGAGGTGGGGCCCATTGCTCGAATGGTCGAGAGTGGGGCATAGCCACACTGGGATTGGGCTCCCAGCCAAGCGGAGTTCTCACGCGGCTGGGTGGTTGGCTCATAGGGAGATTCTGGAGCTTTCCCTCCAGGTTGCCAATCCTCTCCGACATATCTCGCATCAACGCCACGAGGGTGTCAATGGAGTGGACGAAAGGCATGGGGGTCACCTCGGACACGACACTTGCGGCCGGAACTTCACCGCCTACGGCTCCTTGGAGGTCTAACAGTGGTTGGGACGGTTCGGCCTCTGGAACTCCTTTCGCCACTGCCCCACGCGTTGGGAGGGGCGTTCCGATGGGGACGTCTAGGGCGGTCCGCTCGATGTGTCGCCGACATAGTGGGCAAAGCTCTGACGTGAGGAGGAGCTGTTGGACACAGGCACGATGGAATAGATGTCCACAATCCAATCGCACGCTGTGTACCCCCTCCACTACGTCCTCGAAGCAGATCCCGCAGTTAGCTGGTTGGACCGTTTTGGATCTGGTCCAACGCTTATCTGGGGTCCGCTTCGTTGCCATATTTGTTCTTGCTGGGTGTGTTTGATCCTATGTGTAAGAAAAAAATGTAAACTACGCCTACTCTAATAATGTAAACTATAGGTATATCTATTCGCTTAAGACTTATTTAGTGGCCGATAGTGGCGAGCTATTTATATCGAATGAGAAGAAAAAAAAAATTTATTTGAATACACACTTTCCTTTCCAGTGGTCGACTACTCCAACGGGAAATGAGAGTGCGTGGTAATCTGCCGAAGAAAGGGTGCTTTTGGTCGATTTACAAAATTTATCCCATACCCACTTACATTACAAACCGTTTCTAATCTACGTTAAATGACTCGACGAGACAAGTGGTAGAGCTACCGTAACGATTTTGTACGCGGTCAAAATTCCCGACGCGTGGAAGCATTCCGGGCTTCGCAACTCCAGCATACGCCACCGAACGTTGAACCGATACCACTCGTCTATCCCGCATAAGAAATAATTAGAATCCTTCCGCGACATAAAGGCAAGGTAGCCTTCTATTTTCTTGAGAGTCCATGCTGATAGGTAAACCCATCAGGCTGGCAGTTCCATCAAGAAAATAGAAGGTCCTTACAGGGGTTAGCCTGGGACAACACATCGGAAGGATTCTGTCGCGAAAACAAAATCAAACAAAGGAGAGCGGAAGCTACAACTCACGTGAAGCGACTGCTAGAGTGTATCACACAACTCCACTGCTCCTGATAGTGGGACTCGAGTACCAGAGTACCTTACATCCTCCGTAAAGGACCAACTCGTCAGAAGACGCGAATTTCTTTCCCCCTTAGGATGTTTAGGCCCCACGTTGGGCGCCATTTGTAATGATTTTCACCTTTTTAGGTTCGAACGCGGAACCGACCTCTCATCGGTTCTAGACGTTAAGTCTGAGTAGTGCCAACGGATGGTACCAACAGGTCAACCAATCCGTGCACCGTAACCCATTCACGCGGTGGCTGCTTGTCGGCCAGCTAGTTCGGAGAGGATTTCGGTCGCGGGTCCCCGAATGGGTTACGCTCATTTACATAATTCAGCCACCTATACACGCCCGTTTTCAAAACACGTTACGAAACAAAACCATACGGAGAAGAAACCTATTCTACGTTACTCCGTATTTCTTCCTATTACCAGTCAAAGAACAAAAGCTAATTTTTATTTCGCGTTCCCGAATTTCCGACGCGGTACCGAAAAGTATGCTACTCTAAATTAACCCGACGAAAACTACTCTAATAAAATGACGAAACAACAAAGGTACCGCGTACCGCGCGCGACGCGAAACCGACCTCAGCGGATTTGTCGGAACCCTACCCTCGCGACGGCATACCTACCCTGCACTCACTTTCCCGCTGAAACTAGAAGAACCACTGAAAAGGAAAGTCTTTCGTTAATTAACAATTCATGATTTTATTTATTGGATTAGTTTTCATAATATGCTATTTCTTTTACATTAGAATTATCAATCATCTTGTCCTATGAATAACCGGATTCAACCTCTTTTATAGTGTGCATCTAATCCACGATTCCTTTACACAATACATTCGGTGAATTTTCTGTCTACTTCAACTCAACACGAGGTGAATCTTTGCGTCTGTATTGCTATTGATTTTAGTATTACATCTACTTAAACTATTTACAAAATCAAATACTCTTTGACAGTGGCTACACTAACAAACGACACTGGAATCTGATTGTTTCTATTTCCGATTCATTTGAGAAAATAAGGAGTTTTTTGATGATTTTTTTTTATTTTGGTAGGCCTTTATTTGATGAGTGCTCATTTACGATAGTTATTCCTTTTAGCCAGTCGCGGTTGAATGTTACAAAAACAGTTTAAAGCTGTCTTAAGGCAATTTTATCGTTTGAAAAAGCTGTCGTCAGTGAATTTTCTAGGAGTTTGTAAGCTTACAAATTCGACATAACATGAAACGTTAAATTTTTTTTAAAATTAATGGAAGCACTTCATTTTCTCACGAGTGGAGGAAGTATTTTTTTCTCATGAACTTGTTCTTGGTAACCAAATTGGCACAACAGGAACATTGCCAAATAATTAATGCAATTGGAAGCTATAGTAGTTAACAACCATTTTTAATTTATTATCAACCGAAAAAGTAACAATTAGTATAGTTGTAACGATATTTTCTCGCAAAACGGTTTTTTTTTTTCAAGTTATTATCTTATTGGCATTGAAGATTACAGCGATGTGAACAATTGTTTAGAACTCGTTGTACAGAGTAAGCACTTTGTCTCGTTTATTACATACTCGATTTATAAAAGTCATTTTTCTCGATATTCTACTTTTAGGGCTAGCGATTAATCTAGCTATGAAACAAGACTTTGAATTAATGAGTTTTGTAAATCTATAATCATCATTTATTTCCTCATATCCTCCATAAAACCAAGGCGGGGAGAATCAATAAACGAGCTTTGAAACAATGCACGCAATCAATCTTGGAATTACAAAATTTAAGTAAATAGACTGAGATGTAGACAAATAGTTTTGAGTTAGCTGGTAAGTCTGTAGCGAACTGAGCGATAAGGAAAATTTTTTTAAAATTTACCTTACTCCTTTTGTCTTAAAGACAATTTAATGAATATTTATCCTAAATTTGTTGTTCTTGTTGTACGTACGATTTTGGCATCGATATCACATTATGTGTCTTCATTTCTTTTCTTAGTTTGTTGGTTTAGAAGCGTTGAACTTGACGAGAATGACGAAGGGAAAAATTTGTAAAGTGTCAGTTTGAACATTGCATATTGTATTACGGCTGGAGAACTTTTATTTTACGCTCGATGCTTGCGCGGCACATTGGACACAATTCCAAATTATCTTGGCGCTCTGCGCAACAGCACAGATGGCCGCAAGGTATGAAAATAATTTTCACCCAGTTTTGACACTCGGCAAGGATCCCTGTAAGATAGCAAAGCTCAGCTCGAAGTCAACAAAACAATTAATCAAACTCGTGTTACCTTCTTTTATAAATACTGTGGCACCTTAGGCGATTAAAGACAACAATGCTCGATAGGAATATAACTGATATTGACTTTTCAACATTTGTGTCTACTGTAAAATATAACCGAAAGATGAAGTGTACCGGCCACATATAGCTTCTATGAAACTAGAATCGAAGAACACCAATATTACTCTCGAAGGGAGCGGTTTACAATCTATCAACTATTCTTAGTGAAATAGGTATACGAAAAATGTTGCGAATATAATATTGATGAGCACTTTCTTTCCCGCGTTTTCTCTCCCTCGTGGCGTCGGACTGTCAAGCTGACAACCTCCGACCAAACAGATGTGGACTGGGAGTCGTCGCAACTGACGCGGAATGGAACGCCACATGGCGGCAATGTGCATTTTTATTGGTCGCCAGTGGCATAGTGTTTTGATGGCAACGGTGGGGGGGCATTACCAGATGGATATGTCTCGAAATGTGTCGGGGTTTTGATTAATATTATGTTTCAAATATTTATATCCACAGATCTAAATATTTGGAAAGAAAAAAAAATATTTTCTGCGCAACGATATCCGCACGAAAGATGAAGTCCGCTTGCACTTCGAGGTCATACCCATCTGGCCGGGTGCAAGGGTTCGGGATCGGAATCACTTCGATTCCCGGGCGTAGGCGTCACATTACACATTCCCCCCCCAAAATCGAAGTAATTACGATCCCGCCTCCTATGTAAAAGGTCTTGGTTAGGGCCGTGGCGGGTCGAAGGTCGATTTCGAGGAATAGGCTACAACCATGTTCGTGAAGACTCGATAGTGGCTATACAGTAGGGAGTCAGGTGTTATTCGGAGGTCTTCGTCCAGGCAGAGATTTAGGTAAGCCAAGGTTTTGCGTGTGACATAGTTGTACTTCATCGTCTAAGGTCTTTTGCGTGGTAAATTCCCAGGGTTTTACCAGCCATGTCCGCGATGAGGTATCGGGTGGGGCTTATTACTTGTAGGACTCGACGCTTCACGAATTTCTTGTCTAGTTTGGCATTGTAATGTCGGGTGGCATCGCTCTGCCGGAAGTTTCGACGATATATTTCGTCGCCTGCCTTAAAGCCAGAAGGATGAGATCGCAAGTTGTACCGCTCCTCTCCCATCCGTCTACTTTCTTCAATCTTCTCCCGCAGTTGATCTCGCAGAAGTTGGAGCTTTTCGTGCGGTTCCAGAACCACGATTGGGTCCTCTAGCGATTTCAGCTGCCGCAATAGCCGGTAAGCGCTTCCGTGACAGATCATGTACTGGACGAACAATGCGAAATACGGCGAAATGCCGGTAGTGGCGTGGTACGACGAGCGCAGAGCACTAGTGATGGCGGACAACTTGCGATCCCAGTCCTTCTGATTCGGGTGGACATAGGCGCGAATGGCCGCTATGAGCGTACGGTTCAGTCGTTCGGATGCGTTGGCTTGTGGTGAATAGACGGCGGTTCGTTGGTGGATGATGCCGTATTTGGACATTAGGTCTCGGAACTTGCTGGAGGTGAACTGGACCCCGTTGTCGGAGACAAGTTTCTCCGGAACTCCAAACATGTGAAAGACTCGGTTCTCCAAGAAGCTGAGTATAGGTCCAGTGTGCATGTTACGTAGTGGTTCTATGATAGGGAATTTAGAGAGCTGATCCAGGACCACGACAGCTCCCGTGTGACCAGAAGCAGATCGAGGGTAAGGACCGATAAGATCAATGTACAAGCGCTGGAACACGCGTTCGGGGACCTCAACCTTACCCATGGGAGGCCGAAGAATGGTGTTGGGCGCTTTAGTGCACTTGCATAGCTCACAGGAGGCTACGTACGCTTTTATCTGTTGTGCCATCTTAGGCCAAAAGAAACAGGTTTTCAACCGCCTAAGTGTACGACCATAACCGCCGTGCGCACTTGATGGGTGGTCATGCGCCCGTCTGATAAGATCAGTGGTTAATTCTTCGGGCACCCACAACTTCCACTGTTCTTCTTCTTGTATGGGGTCTCCGGATGCGTGTCCCATCCGCCTATAAATAAATCCATCTGTCAACCGCAGTTCAGGGAGCTGGGACAGTTGATTCTGGATAGTGTAAATCAGTTGGGTGTAGCTGGCTGACTGGAAGGCAGGATGGTCCAGATCGATCAATTGGGGGCTGTCGTCCTCTTGGACCAACTCGGCTCCTTCAGGAGCGAACATTCTGGATAAAGTGTCGGGGACTACATGCTGGCTTCCTTTTCGGTGGCGAATTGTGAAGTCAAATGCCTGTAGTTTCAGTGCCCACCTGGCCAATCTGCCGTTGAGATCAGTCTGGCTCATTAGCCATTTCAGAGAAGCGTGGTCCGTAACGATTTCAAAGGTGTGTCCCTCCACATAGGCTCGGAAGCGTTTCACTGCCAACACCGCAGCTAGACATTCCTGCTCGGAGACCGTGTAATTTCGCTGGGCTGGGTTCAACTTGTGAGACATGAAGGCTATAGGTCTCTCCTCGCCGTCTTGTGCAACCTGGACTAAGACTGCTCCCACCCCATGTTGACTCGCGTCACAATGGATTGAGAACGGTTTGTCAAAGTCCGGGCTGTGCAGTACGGGGGCTGTAGTCAGACTCTTCTTTAGCTCTTCAAAGGCTCGCAAGCTGGGCTCTTCCCAGACGAATTTACGTCCCTTACGCAGCATGTCGGTCAAAGGAGTGGTAATGGTGGCATAGTCACGTACAAAACGCTGGTACCATCCGCATAAGCCTAAGAATCGGCGTAATTGCTTGGGGGTCTTGGGTAATGGAAAGACGTCAATCGCTTGAGTCTTGTCCGGATCGGTCTTGATATGGCCATGCCCAATGATGTGACCTAAATACTTCACCTCCGTCATCACGAACTGACTCTTCCGTATGTTGATGGTTAATCTTGCCCTCCGGATGTGTAGAGCCACCTCTTGAAGCAGGTCGATGTGTTCGTCAAAGGTCTCGGTTATAAGCAACAGATCGTCCAAGTAAACGAAAACTTGGTGCCGCAAATGAGGTGGTATCACCTTATCCATAAGGCGCGTCATTGTTTGGGGGGCATTGCACAATCCGAATGGCATGGTCACGAATTGATACAGGGGCCGACCTGAGACTGTGAAGGCTGTTTTCTCCTTTGAACCAGGGTCTAAAGGAATTTGCCAGAAGGCGTCCTTGAGGTCTAAGCTCGTGATGAAGTGGGCTTTAGGCAACCGACTCAAAATGCCTTCAATCAACGGTAGAGGGTATGCGTCCTTGACAGTGACGGCGTTCAAGCGTCTGGCATCTAAGCATAGCCGGACCTTGTTCGGCTTGACAACTAAGGTGACTGGGGAAGCCCACGCGCACTGTGATTCTTCGATTACGCCTAATGCTAGCATTCGATCCACTTCGGCATATAACGACTTTTCCTTCGCCGGAGATATGGCAAAATGTCTCTGTTTTATGGGTTTAGCATCCCCCACATCTATAGTGTGGAACACCAGGACAGTCCGCCCGAGACCTTCCTTCTCATGCGATGGAAAAGCCGATATAGCCGAATCAAGACGCCGTTGCTGATTTACATCCAGTGTATGTCGTAATAAGTGAGTGGGTTGAGATTGGTCAGGAACGGTGGTGACGGACTCCAGGGTCGTACCGGAAAATAGTGCCGGGGCCAAGTTAAATTTTCGAACGAAATCCACTCCTAGATAAAGATTCTGGGTTAATTGAGGTATGATGAAAAATTCCAGAGGTTTAGTTACTCCTTTAAAGGTGACATCCGTCATAATTTTTCCCACTACAGAGTGACGAGTTCCGTCCGCCGTGCTTAACCAGGAGGTGAAATGACGGATTTGGTCCGCGTGCATTGCCAGTACCTCCCCTGCAAAATCGGCAGATATGCAATTCACGCTGGCTCCCGTATCGACTAAGCCTGACACTCGTTTTTGCAGGAGGTGTACTGACGCATATGGTCGAACGTCATCCCTCAATAATTCGTCTAAGTGTATGTCCTTCAGCACCTTCCTCGACTGCCTGACTTTTCTCCAGAAGCTCCGCATCCGACGCGTGGCTCGCTTTCTTCGCGGTGGGACAGTTGTAGCCAACTCCTCATGGAAGATGCGCTGTCGAGTAGCCAAATAATTCCGCAGCCTGACGTGGAAAGGTTTGACATGCCAAGGAACTTTCGCCTCGCTATCATTTCCCTGCGCGTTGGCCTCGGCGAAAGATGGCTTCGGTTGTGGAACTTCGGGAGAACTGTGTTTAGTGGTGCGAGTCAGCGGAATTGGAGTCATGTCGGGAGCTTGGTCGTAGCTAGTGATGGGGTCAGGATTGGTTCGTCCGGGGTTTAGGAGTGCCGACGGGTGGTCGCGGCACTCGGTGGCAAGTTTTTTCGCAGTTTGCAATTTGCGCAATCAGGTGCGTATGTGTCGGCCTTCCCGCAGCGGTAGCAGAAAAGCGTCGGCTCCGCTGGACATGCATAGAACCGATGCCCCGTTTGTCGGCAGTTCCAACAGACCGTCGGGCTAGTGATTGCTTCTAGGGAGGGTCGATCAATCAATGCTGGGTCCTCAAGCTCCTGTGATGCTCCGCTCCTCGGTACTGGTACTGGATCAGCAAGTAGGTGGTCCGCTGCCATCAACTCCGCGGTATGATGATTTCGGGGATTTGGTCCCGTTATGCGAGGTTGTGGACGGAAGGTGCCTCGCCGCTCATCCAATTGTTCTTGCCTACGGGCATGGAGGCGCAATCCTTGTATGGTGTTGATGGGGAAGTGCAGAAGGCTGTTCTGAAGATCCCAACGCATATTCTCTCTGATAATTTCTACCAGTTCGTCCTCGGGCATGGTTGTTCGCAAGCGAGTGCTCAATCTCACTATACTTGTGTAGCACTGGTCGAACGGTTCGTGAGCGCCTTGTTTCCGTTTCTTTAATTGTTCTCTTAGTTCTCTCTCAGTGAAGCCATCCTCAAATCGATTGCGGAAGGCTGCACTGAAAGAGTTCCAAGTGGGACGTGGCGTTGATTCCTTAAAACTCCAGTACCAGTCGGCAGCGTCACCGCTGAACAAAAGATGTGCATGCCGGAGGAAGGCCGAGGAATCACCTCCCAGGGTGCTGGATACTAACGCCTGAATCCGGAAAAGGAACCGGTCCGCCGATATCATATCGTTGAAACCCGTAAAGTTCAGGCGCCAACTCTCCATGATACGAGGCGTCGGGTCTCGAAAAGGTGTCAATGTGTTCCCGGGGGGAATCGCATCCTCGATTGACCTGTTGTACGAAACTGCCTCGGGGACTAGAGGTACCAACGGAGGTGCGGTGCTGTGTCGTGGTCTATATTCGGGAGCTCTGGGATCCATTCCCGAGTTCCTTGGAGGTGGGGCCCATTGCTCGAATGGTCGAGAGTGGGGCATAGCCACACTGGGATTGGGCTCCCAGCCAAGCGGAGTTCTCACGCGGCTGGGTGGTTGGCTCATAGGGAGATTCTGGAGCTTTCCCTCCAGGTTGCCAATCCTCTCCGACATATCTCGCATCAACGCCACGAGGGTGTCAATGGAGTGGACGAAAGGCATGGGGGTCACCTCGGACACGACACTTGCGGCCGGAACTTCACCGCCTACGGCTCCTTGGAGGTCTAACAGTGGTTGGGACGGTTCGGCCTCTGGAACTCCTTTCGCCACTGCCCCACGCGTTGGGAGGGGCGTTCCGATGGGGACGTCTAGGGCGGTCCGCTCGATGGGTCGCCGACATAGTGGGCAAAGCTCTGACGTGAGGAGGAGCTGTTGGACACAGGCACGATGGAATAGATGTCCACAATCCAATCGCACGCTGTGTACCCCCTCCACTACGTCCTCGAAGCAGATCCCGCAGTTAGCTGGTTGGACCGTTTTGGATCTGGTCCAACGCTTATCTGGGGTCCGCTTCGTTGCCATATTTGTTCTTGCTGGGTGTGTTTGATCCTATGTGTAAGAAAAAAATGTAAACTACGCCTACTCTAATAATGTAAACTATAGGTATATCTATTCGCTTAAGACTTATTTAGTGGCCGATAGTGGCGAGCTATTTATATCGAATGAGAAGAAAAAAAAAATTTATTTGAATACACACTTTCCTTTCCAGTGGTCGACTACTCCAACGGGAAATGAGAGTGCGTGGTAATCTGCCGAAGAAAGGGTGCTTTTGGTCGATTTACAAAATTTATCCCATACCCACTTACATTACAAACCGTTTCTAATCTACGTTAAATGACTCGACGAGACAAGTGGTAGAGCTACCGTAACGATTTTGTACGCGGTCAAAATTCCCGACGCGTGGAAGCATTCCGGGCTTCGCAACTCCAGCATACGCCACCGAACGTTGAACCGATACCACTCGTCTATCCCGCATAAGAAATAATTAGAATCCTTCCGCGACATAAAGGCAAGGTAGCCTTCTATTTTCTTGAGAGTCCATGCTGATAGGTAAACCCATCAGGCTGGCAGTTCCATCAAGAAAATAGAAGGTCCTTACAGGGGTTAGCCTGGGACAACACATCGGAAGGATTCTGTCGCGAAAACAAAATCAAACAAAGGAGAGCGGAAGCTACAACTCACGTGAAGCGACTGCTAGAGTGTATCACACAACTCCACTGCTCCTGATAGTGGGACTCGAGTACCAGAGTACCTTACATCCTCCGTAAAGGACCAACTCGTCAGAAGACGCGAATTTCTTTCCCCCTTAGGATGTTTAGGCCCCACGTTGGGCGCCATTTGTAATGATTTTCACCTTTTTAGGTTCGAACGCGGAACCGACCTCTCATCGGTTCTAGACGTTAAGTCTGAGTAGTGCCAACGGATGGTACCAACAGGTCAACCAATCCGTGCACCGTAACCCATTCACGCGGTGGCTGCTTGTCGGCCAGCTAGTTCGGAGAGGATTTCGGTCGCGGGTCCCCGAATGGGTTACGCTCATTTACATAATTCAGCCACCTATACACGCCCGTTTTCAAAACACGTTACGAAACAAAACCATACGGAGAAGAAACCTATTCTACGTTACTCCGTATTTCTTCCTATTACCAGTCAAAGAACAAAAGCTAATTTTTATTTCGCGTTCCCGAATTTCCGACGCGGTACCGAAAAGTATGCTACTCTAAATTAACCCGACGAAAACTACTCTAATAAAATGACGAAACAACAAAGGTACCGCGTACCGCGCGCGACGCGAAACCGACCTCAGCGGATTTGTCGGAACCCTACCCTCGCGACGGCATACCTACCCTGCACTCACTTTCCCGCTGAAACTAGAAGAACCACTGAAAAGGAAAGTCTTTCGTTAATTAACAATTCATGATTTTATTTATTGGATTAGTTTTCATAATATGCTATTTCTTTTACATTAGAATTATCAATCATCTTGTCCTATGAATAACCGGATTCAACCTCTTTTATAGTGTGCATCTAATCCACGATTCCTTTACACAATACATTCGGTGAATTTTCTGTCTACTTCAACTCAACACGAGGTGAATCTTTGCGTCTGTATTGCTATTGATTTTAGTATTACATCTACTTAAACTATTTACAAAATCAAATACTCTTTGACAGTGGCTACACTAACAAACGACACTGGAATCTGATTGTTTCTATTTCCGATTCATTTGAGAAAATAAGGAGTTTTTTGATGATTTTTTTTTATTTTGGTAGGCCTTTATTTGATGAGTGCTCATTTACGATAGTTATTCCTTTTAGCCAGTCGCGGTTGAATGTTACAAAAACAGTTTAAAGCTGTCTTAAGGCAATTTTATCGTTTGAAAAAGCTGTCGTCAGTGAATTTTCTAGGAGTTTGTAAGCTTACAAATTCGACATAACATGAAACGTTAAATTTTTTTTAAAATTAATGGAAGCACTTCATTTTCTCACGAGTGGAGGAAGTATTTTTTTCTCATGAACTTGTTCTTGGTAACCAAATTGGCACAACAGGAACATTGCCAAATAATTAATGCAATTGGAAGCTATAGTAGTTAACAACCATTTTTAATTTATTATCAACCGAAAAAGTAACAATTAGTATAGTTGTAACGATATTTTCTCGCAAAACGGTTTTTTTTTTCAAGTTATTATCTTATTGGCATTGAAGATTACAGCGATGTGAACAATTGTTTAGAACTCGTTGTACAGAGTAAGCACTTTGTCTCGTTTATTACATACTCGATTTATAAAAGTCATTTTTCTCGATATTCTACTTTTAGGGCTAGCGATTAATCTAGCTATGAAACAAGACTTTGAATTAATGAGTTTTGTAAATCTATAATCATCATTTATTTCCTCATATCCTCCATAAAACCAAGGCGGGGAGAATCAATAAACGAGCTTTGAAACAATGCACGCAATCAATCTTGGAATTACAAAATTTAAGTAAATAGACTGAGATGTAGACAAATAGTTTTGAGTTAGCTGGTAAGTCTGTAGCGAACTGAGCGATAAGGAAAATTTTTTTAAAATTTACCTTACTCCTTTTGTCTTAAAGACAATTTAATGAATATTTATCCTAAATTTGTTGTTCTTGTTGTACGTACGATTTTGGCATCGATATCACATTATGTGTCTTCATTTCTTTTCTTAGTTTGTTGGTTTAGAAGCGTTGAACTTGACGAGAATGACGAAGGGAAAAATTTGTAAAGTGTCAGTTTGAACATTGCATATTGTATTACGGCTGGAGAACTTTTATTTTACGCTCGATGCTTGCGCGGCACATTGGACACAATTCCAAATTATCTTGGCGCTCTGCGCAACAGCACAGATGGCCGCAAGGTATGAAAATAATTTTCACCCAGTTTTGACACTCGGCAAGGATCCCTGTAAGATAGCAAAGCTCAGCTCGAAGTCAACAAAACAATTAATCAAACTCGTGTTACCTTCTTTTATAAATACTGTGGCACCTTAGGCGATTAAAGACAACAATGCTCGATAGGAATATAACTGATATTGACTTTTCAACATTTGTGTCTACTGTAAAATATAACCGAAAGATGAAGTGTACCGGCCACATATAGCTTCTATGAAACTAGAATCGAAGAACACCAATATTACTCTCGAAGGGAGCGGTTTACAATCTATCAACTATTCTTAGTGAAATAGGTATACGAAAAATGTTGCGAATATAATATTGATGAGCACTTTCTTTCCCGCGTTTTCTCTCCCTCGTGGCGTCGGACTGTCAAGCTGACAACCTCCGACCAAACAGACGCGGAATGGAACGCCACATGGCGGCAATGTGCATTTTTATTGGTCGCCAGTGGCATAGTGTTTTGATGGCAACGGTGGGGGGGCATTACCAGATGGATATGTCTCGAAATGTGTCGGGGTTTTGATTAATATTATGTTTCAAATATTTATATCCACAGATCTAAATATTTGGAAAGAAAAAAAAATATTTTCTGCGCAACGATATCCGCACGAAAGATGAAGTCCGCTTGCACTTCGAGGTCATACCCATCTGGCCGGGTGCAAGGGTTCGGGATCGGAATCACTTCGATTCCCGGGCGTAGGCGTCACATTACAAGCCCTTCACTTGTACGAGTATTTAACTCGATACTGCACGACACGAGGTCTGTACGAAAAGTATCTGACCTTCGTTCGTATCTTCACGCTGTTACTATTCTTCGTCATCCGGCTCACGCCCTCTTTCAAATGACTCCCCATTTGATTGAACAACACATCTCAGATGTCGAAATGGACTTTAGCCCAATTGTATTGTTTTGAATCTGTTCTATGCCGTCCATTTTAAATCTTGGGAACAACATAAAGCTGCAGGGAACTATATTGGGTCTGTACGGAGGCTGGCGAAGCTGTACGATATCACGTTTTGTTACGCATTTCTGTAAAAGTTTCGACGGATGCGATGGTACGTTATCGTGCTGAAGACGTTCGCGACTGCTTGACCAAAAGTCTGGATTAAAATTTCCTAAACACAGTCAACCGAAGATCTTTATCAACCGCAAGTCGGACACGCTCGACATTATCCTGTGTTGTTGTCGTTGACGTTCGGCCAGAATGAAGGTCACTGCCACAGCGTTTTCCCCCCTTACACTCGTCCCCAAAATCTTTTCGCATCATTTCAATTGTTTCTGCACAACTAAATATTCTGCAAATGAATAAACGCTGCGGGCGAATCAAGGCGTCTCGTCTGTAACTGCGGCATGCAAGGAGTTTTTGACGGATTACTAGTAACGCTCATGCAAAGATCGCCTAAACGTTCTCGCGTGGAGGACAGACCTCGCAAAATTTGGAAAAAACAAAGTTCAGCCAAACCTAATATTCCTTGGATATACTTCAATAGGTCCTCAACATTTTGAGTTATTAGAAAAAATAATTGTTAACCGTTCAGTTTTTTCGCGGATAGTGATAACGTATTTCTGAGCTATCTGTTTTGCTTTAAGAATCGATGAGCATTGGATTATCAATGCCTCTTATAAGCTAAAACAATTCCATCTAAGTAACCTCCATCGATCAATATACAGCATAGGATCAGAGGAAATAAAGTATATGTCCTGTACAAAATAGGGGAACAAGATAAGGTGTAAAAATTATCGCTTTACTGTGTACGTCATACATATAAAGTACTTTCCGAAATCATAAAATGAAAATTAAAGCCGTACTATGAAAGTATTATAGAAGAGTATCAGGGAGGCTTTCGAAGTGGACAGTCTACGATTGACCAAATATTATGAGTTAAGCAGGTGCTCGAAAAGTGCTGGGAGTATAACATCAACGTGCACCAACTTTTTGTAGATTTCAAGCAAGCATACGACAGTGTCGTCAGAAAAGCTCTGTACAAAATAATGCTTGACTTTGGCTTCGTGACAAAACTAGTCCACATGGTCAAACTCATGATGCTAGACACAGAGTCCCAGGCCAAGGTAAATGACGCAATAATGGGCAGTTTCAAAATGGAATCAGGCTTAAAACAAGGGGATGCGCTTGTCCTAATGCTCTTTAATATTGCGCTGGAAACGTCATCATGAAGATATCACCTGAAACCTCTGGTACACTAATCTTCAATTCACACAACTGGTGGCATATGCTGGATGGCAATATTATTGTACAATACACGAATTCGCCTACATTTTTGATGCTGTATTCGTCAAGTGTGATATTTTGGGTGTTTGAGGTATTTTTCGTCGATTGCGTAATGAATTTTGTTTTATACTCATTGATTTGCAGCCCTACTAGTTTTGCTTTGCTGTTGTTTCAAGAAAAGTTCTTTGACGGTTGTTAATGACCGTGACAAAATATTTATGTCGTCCGCATAACGTACCTTTTGTCTGTCTTATGACGTATACAAGAGGCAAATTGAATAGCAATGGGGCTACCCCATCTAGCTGCTTTAGTCCGATATGTATGTCAAAGGCATTGGTGAGTTGGATATTGACGCGGACTTTTCGACGTCATTTTAGTAAGACGGACAAATTTGGCAGTACGTGACGATCAATACTGTCGTATGCTTGCTTAAAGGCAACGAAAATTTGGTGTTCTATGGCGATATCCCAGCATTTATGAAGAACCTGATTGGCAGTGAACAATTATTCTATCGTCGATCTACCTGCTCTAAAACCACCTTGATACTCCCCAAGAATACTTTTGGCGTATGATCCAATTTTATTTTCTAAGATCTTTGAAAATATTTTGCACGCCGTACAAAGCAGTGATATGCCTCTATAATTTTCGCACGGTAGCTTGTTACCTTTTTTGTGGATAGGAAAATTATTGATTGGGTCCACTCTTTCGGCATATCTTCTTGATGCCAAATGTGCTGGATGACTTTGTGAATAGCTTTATTAGCACTGCTGCCACTATACTTATATTTGGTGAGCTCCACTGGAATCTCATCGATGTTCGGCGCTTTATTATTCTTTTGGGCTTTAATGGTAGAGCAAACTGCATCTAGAGTTGGTGGGGCCAATGTAAGCTCTCCGGAAACACCTATAGGCTCCGATGTTCTGGAGCTGAGCGGAGAATTATGGTTCTTGGTATAATACTATTTTTATCAATTTTTCAATCACATTGAATTGGTTACGACCGAATTTTATAATAATTATTGTTTGACTACAGAGCCGTAGTCAAGCTATGCACCTTCTTATCATATTAAAAATTTATGTACATAAAAAGACTCAGTAGCCTCTATGTCGCATCTCCAACTATCGAAAAAAATCAAAACAACCGAACTAGAATCTATTTCCGATATCGCATCTCCAAATATCAAAAACAGTCAATGACAAATGTTGCAAACAGCCAATGACAAGCTCTAGCTAAAACTAAATTCATGATTCTGACAATGAAAGACAGTCCTGTCCGACAAAACTTGACGTTAAGCTTCGTTTACTTAGGAGTCCATAAACGTAACAAACAAATCCAATTTATCAATATCTTCTATTCTAAGGTCCTTATAAAGATTTTGTCCTTATATGAGTCCAAAACTTGGACTTGGAAAAAAAACATTGTGGCCCAGAAAGAAATTCCCTTTTGAAAGCGCGCCAATTTCTAAAGATAAAGGGCGAGAAACGCGGGGCGGGTATCGATGAATAGCGCAGCCATTGTAATTTTAGTTACCATGAGTCACTATACGGGAGTGCAGTCTGCGTTCTGCATCCGTGCCTATTACGAGAACTTTCAATCTTACCGTGACTGTTTGACGCCTTTTTAGGGTATTGTAAAATCATTTTACAATACCCTACTAAAATCGCGTCCTGTCTGTCTGTCTGTCCGTCTGTCGTCCGTCCGTGTGTTTCATCACAAAAAATATTTTATAAGGTATTCAAGGGGGATCTCCCCATATAGGGGAGTGGCCCCCGAAAAAAAATTTCATCGCATGTAGGCAATATGGGTATCAAATGAAAGGTCTTGATGAGAACTTTTCAAACTTTGTCTTAAAATGACAAATTTTGCTTTGAGGGGTGCAGGGGAAGGAGAAATGTACGAAAATGTTGTCCCCCCCTCGTTATTGGACACCTTTCATCCGAAAAATCTGAAAAAAATCACAGGAGTGAAACTTTAAGAGTACAAGGGCAACAAATACCTTAGAAGTCGAAATTGGATCAACTTTGTTAATAATAATACATTATTAACAAAGTTGATCCAATCCACTCAAAATCAATTGGATGATCTGATATCTCTCGAGAAATTTACCTAAAAACATTTACATAATTCCTTAAACGTCCATACATTGCAAACAAACTGCATTAAAACCGGGAGAATTTTAATTCGCAAATATCAGCTGTAATTTTTGAAATAAAAGAAGATCACTTTGTCTTTTTCATCACGGAAAAAATAGACCAGTTTTATGGCTGTTGGACATATTTCTTCGTATTGAATAAAGAAATAAAACTTTACTTAGTAAAAACATTTTCGAGTCACAATTTATAAAATTTTTATTCAAGTTTGAATTTTTAATTTGTTTATATTTCAAAAAATAGTTTGACTGAAAGGTTTTATTGCATAGCCCATTCGCAGAAGAGAAACGGCCAAAAATTTTATTATAAAATAAATCGATTCAACCCCATTTTTCCATAAATATTTCAACATTTTTTCTGATAATAGAATTAATTTAGTTAAACAAGATCTAAAGTTACTCAGAATCATCATCTTTAGGATAGTCTCGAACATTTTTATCATGGCGTAGATTCCTATAAAACGTGTGTCATTCACTTAGCACTAATTTCAAAAGGGATAGTGTGTCATTATATTTTGGGATGAAATGTTGAAGTGAGCAAAGTTTTTCTATTTTGCTTTTCTAGTATTCCCTTAAGATTTATTTCTCTGAAAACTTGAATCTTTAAATGCATGTTTCACAAACAGGCTGCCAATTTTAGCCCGTCTTACTTGAAGTTGACAGCATTGAGACATTAGAGGTGGCGTTTTATTAACATCAATTTAGATTCTCGTCTAGCAGTTACAACAAAGAGACGTGTTTTTTGTGTAAAATATAGTAATAAAAATTATTAAAATATTTTATTACGGAAATTAAAAAAAGGAAATCTTCGAGCATTTCCCGATTGGGGAAGGGAGGAATGTGTGCAAATATTATGTGACTAGGAATTAGCTTTTTGCGATTGAGGACGATTTTATTTTCCTTGTATGGAAGCAATATTAACGTGTCTAAAATTGTCAGATAGAAATTTGAGAATATTGTGAAAAACTTGGAACTTATCAAAATTCCAGAACAAGCTGGAATAAAAAAATCAAGACCCGAAAAAGCAAGATTCTTACGAATAAAAATTTCAAAAAATTCATCGAAAAAGAACCAAGAAATCAAAACAACGGACAAGAATATGGTTACAGATCCTTGTATTCCTACAAACTCACAAAACGGAATCATCGTGACTGAAGTGAAAAGCTCTTTAAAGCAAGCCTTGGATATAGCAATTCAAGAGCATGTTAGCAAATTCAAAAAAAGCAATGAGTAAATTAATTTTCAAACCATCTAAAATTAATAATGATAAATTTGCTTTTAATAATAATGATAAATTTGCTTTTAATAATAATGATAAATTTGCTTTTAATAATTTCAATGTACGAAATAGCTTCATACCCTTAGCAAATGTCAACACTACTCAAAATCAATTGGATGATCCGATATCCTTGTTAAAAAAAACCTCCCATTTTTATAAATTGAAATTAATCCTCAAACGGTGAAATTGATTTTCAAACAATTTCCTACTCGTAAGTACCGTGTTATCATTTGCGGATTATTGAAATTGAAACTTTTGACTTTATTCTAAATTTCATGAAGGAAAAGAAACTATTGGGGTGTTCGATAATTAATGTCGTTTTTTTCATGTTTTTCAAAGTAAATTTATTTATATTAACAACAAACATCAATCAATGCTATATTAACCATTTTGTTGGATGACCTTATGCCATCTTTCGGTAAGCTGAAAAATTCCACGTTCGAAGAAGCCTTGATTGTTAGATTTAGATCCAACTCATTTTTAACAGCCTGATCGGAATCGAAAGTTTTACCATTCAAATGGTTTTGAAGGGAGCGAAACAAATGATAGTCTGATGGTGCTAAGTCAGAGCTTTATGGTGGATGTGGCATCAGTTTGTAATGGGGTCCTTTAGTTTTCGACGGGTTATCGAGGAGGTGTGGGGTCTGACGTTATCATGATGGAACATCACACCTTTGCGATTGGCCAGTTCAGGTCGTTTTTTCTTGATTTCTTCGTTGAATTTCGATGGTTGACGACAGTAGACATTCGAATCAATAGTTTGGTTTCTTGGAAGCAGCTCAAAGTAGACCATACCCTTGTAATCCGACCACACAGAAAGTATAATCTTCTTTTGGTGAGTATTGGCTTTGGATATTTGTGGGGGTCATCTTGCTTGGTCAATAATTGTTTTCGGGGTACGTTATCGTAAACAATCCAGTTTTCAGCCCTCCGTTATGATCCTTTTTAGAAGTGGGTCGTTTTGGTTACGATTCAACAAAGAGTCGCATATGTTAATGCGTTTGGTAAGGTGGATTTCCTTTAATTTGTGAGGAACTCAAACATCCAGTTTGTTTACATAACCATGCTGTTGTAAGTGCAAGTAAACGGTTGAATTCAATGTGTCAAGCTTCTCTGCTATCTTTCGAGTTGTCCTACGCCAGTTAGTTTCGATTAGCACCTTTATTTTGTCGTCATCAGTAGTGTTTGGACGACCAGTATGTGGTACATTTTGCACTAAAATTTCCAGAATGAAAGCGAACAACCAATTCTAACACTGGCGTTCAGTATGGCAGTCCTTTCCATAAACTTCGCACAATTTCTTCCGAGCTTGCACCGCATTTTTACCCTTTCGGAAGTAAAACATAAAATATTCCTTGTACCAAATTTCTGAACTAAACAATATCGAAATAAGAAATTTATTCTGCAGCCCAGAAAGGCATAAATTAAGAACAAAGTTGGCAGAAAAATATGCTATACAAGCAAATCAAATTTCGTTTAGTATAATATTGTTATAATATTCCAAATGCCCCTTTTACTCCAGCTAATAACAATTTGCTTTATTCTCACGTCCGAAAATCAAAAAATGAATCTGGACACTGCCTTTCTAAAGCAAACAATGAATCTCTTCTCCACTTTAGCGTATCTCCAGTTTATTAAAAAATCTAAAAAATTTCTTGCTGATACCGTCTTTTGTCTTCGGAAGAACAATATGAAGCTTTATTTAATTTTCTTATCAACATTGCGAGCAATAAGTAATTTAAAAATTATTGCAATGGATATTAATTCCTTGCAAATCTACGATAAGCATATTGCTCTCCAAAATATTCTTGTTGAGTTTATGTCTGGCATTGGTTTTTTAAACGAAACTCGGCTAAATGTAAGGCTCAAAACCACAATTCCCAAATTACTCAATGTTTCGCAATGATATTGGTAGAGGTACGTACCGTTTTCCAAATTCAGTGTGAAATCTCATCTTTACCCTGTACTTATGCTTGTTTACACATGCATGGTGCAGGTGGTCATATTCGAATATTATTTTTAAATTGTTTACATATTCCTTGTGATTAAAATAAGTAAATTAAATTTTTTCAATGAATTTGTTGATTTCATTCGGGGAGGAGATATTAATGCTAGACATCCTAGTTGGGGTGAAAGTACTTTTAATATTAACGGTAGAGTTATTAACATTTGGTTGATGTCAGGTAATAGCTTTTCAATTTCAATTATTAATGCAGACATTCCTACTTACCCCAGAGGGTCTTCTTTTTTAAATAATTTCCTGATTTCGCCTTCACTTCTGAATGCACATTGTGTAACACATCACTGTTTTTCAATTGCAGCTCCTTTTGATCATCATGCACTTTTTTAAGGTCTTTGTAAAAAAATTTTTTTAACAAAGACCTACTAGTTTCGCGACCTGTCTGTCCGTCTGTCCGTCCGTCCGTCTGTCCGTCCGTCCGTCTGTCCGTCTGTCCGTCTGTCCGTCTGTCCGTGCGTCACACCTGATTTCCCCAGAAACTATAGAAGCTAGAATGCTCAAACTTTGTGAAAAGGTCAAAAGTGATGGTCTCTCAAAAGTTAAGGACTTAACAAAAATTTAAAAATTGTTTAAGGGGGGTCCCCCCTAATAACGAATTGGCCCTTAAAATTTTTTTTTAATCAAAGGTAGTCGAGTGGGGTATCAAATGGAAGGTCTTGATTAGAACTCTTATAATCTGATATAAAAAAAATCATTTTATGAATTAGGGGGTCCAGGGGAAGGCAAAATGTACCAAAAATTGACTTAGGCACTTTTATTTTCTTTCAATTTTCATGAAAATTTAAAGAATAGTGTTTAACTTGAACATGTTCAATCGGCCGAGCATTCAGAAAAATCATTTAAGCTAGATTAAAATGGCGGCTGCACCGTGCTTATGAAAGAAACTGTGCATCTTTTGTATGAATTTGAACGATTTCATATCCATGTATTGGATGAATAATTCAAGTTATCGATTCACGCCATTAGAAAACTTGTTTCTAACCCTAGGATGGTTACAAAGACCTGCTGGTAGGAGCACTCTCCTGCTTACTCAACTTGTTTATGTTTGCTCTTGCCGATTTATATCCAATTATTCCTCATCTTTCCTTATTTTCCTCGTTTTAGATGTCGTCGTCATATGTTTTTAAAGAAATAAATAACTTGACTGGCCAGTTATTAAACAATTGGAATATTTCTAGGGATTTTATTAGTTACGATAGATGAAAAATTGAATATTTGCTCGTCATTTTATAATAATCTTTACAGTGAAAACACTTCTGCTATGCTTTAAAAGAACTTCTAAAGAGCTTGGATTTTAAAGGATATATTTTTTTTAAATATTCTTTCCTAATAATTTCTCCTCACATCCCACTTTTTTAAATTATTGCGATTTTATTCATTAGTTTTGATGAAATCCAATCTACGAGTATAATAATAAACTTGCATTTGGTCCAGATGGAATTCCGAACTTAGTAAACAGGAAATGTAGCAACTCAATATCTAGTCCTCTTTCGTGATTGCGAATAATTGAATTGATAATGGAAACTTCCCATCTACTTGGAAAGCAGCCACATTAGTTTCTTTGCCAAAATCAAATGGTGACATTAAGAAATTTGGACCAATCTGTCTTCTTTCGAACCTAAGCAGAATTCTTGAAAATATTATTCTGCGATCTTTTAAAATATTTTCTAAACCACTCATTTGCAATCTTATTCGGTCATAATAAAATTTCTTCGGGTTTGTGTAACAAAGATATTACAGTGGAGTGTACAATTGACCTTGAAGAGGCTCTTGATTCAGTTTGGCTGATTAATCTACAAACTTTTAAATAGTAACCATCCTATTCTTTTAGCTTCTGTGTTCATATTTTCTTACTAAACGTAGTTCATCGATTAAAATAGGTGATTTTTATTCTTCTTCAATTAGTGTATGTCCTGGTGTTCTTCAAGTTTCTATTCTTGGCCCGTCTCCATTCAATTTTTGTTTGGCCGATGTTTCTTGTTATCATCAAAATAACATGAATAAAATTTTTAAAATGTTTCTTTACACAGATGATATTATCCTTCTTTTCAGCGATACAAGTTCCTTAATAGCTTTAAATAAAATTAATTCAAGTGAAAGTTAACCCTGAAAATTAGAATTAATCTGCTTTCGTAATGCTTATGGGAAAGTCCATGGGAATGCTCCAATCGATTGAAGGACACAATATTGCTCTTAAAGCATCAATTAAATATTAGCGCAATTACTAAAATTCATTTCCATGTTAGGTCAATTATGAGAAAAGCAGCTGGTGTATCTGTCACTTCTTATTTCAAGCAAATCTCTAAGTTGCAGTACTTAACTTTTCATGGAGAAAACTCTTATTCGTCCAATTATTACCTATTGTTTCCCTATATGGCATATTGTTTTCTCAACTGTTGCTAATGGGATTCAAATTTTTCAAACGAAAAAAGATGATTTTATTAGCGAGCAGAGTATGAAGCCCCAGTTGTAAGGAAATTATTAAATCGAAAAGTAAATCCCTTTGGGTAGATAATTCCTCGTTTATTACTCTTTCCTTATTAGATCCACATGAGCCATTATTATTTTCACCGGGTTTTGAATATTACGTATTTGATTGTGGACAATAATTTGGTTCTTATGTTTTATTTTCTACCTCTTTTGCTCATTGTTTTACTATAAATGCCGTTTCTTAAACTTTTTATATTGTTCGTTATCACTTGTTTCTGGTTTCATGTGAATTTCTTTTTTGTTGTTTTTTTTTTTTTGCAAATAATGGTTTATTACTATTTTTCTGGGGTTTTCGACCGAATTTTATAATTATTTGACTTTGGTACCGTTGTCAAGCTATGTAACTTATGTATGTACGTAAAAAGACTCAATAAAATATATACCTATCTTAATATTAATTTTTTATAGATAAAAGGAAATGTGGTTGGTTTGTCGTTCCATATTGAATACTCTATATTTTGTAAAATTTTGACGAATAAACTGTTCCCAATCCAGTGAAGTTAGAATGTTAAGTTCCTTAGCTTTTTTTCTATAGCGGCATGAACTTAATCCGCTTTCATATGAGTGTGCGTTTTTAGGAGAAATTTTTGATTTACGACTTTTACTTGGTTGTATTTATTGAGAATCCTAAAGAGGCACATCATTTTTATTTTGGCCATAATTTTTTTTTTTTTGTGGTAGGGAGGTGAATGCTATTTATGCACTGAGTGTGGGACTCCCATGCGCGACAGGACTACCCACTAAACACCTCCCCTGTCAACCTGAGACCCCAGCCTGGAACCGTTTGACACATTACTTCGGGCCAGGTCTCGTTTTGTTATGCCGTGGGGCGCCTTCAAGCTAAAGAGTCCCTTTCCTAGCGGGAGCGGAACGGGGAAGAGGAAATGCCAGAAGAGCGATCCCCCAGCCCCAGCGCCCCCTGCTGCTGTGAGTCCCTTTTATATTTTAGGACTGCCCGAGCATAATGTGCCACCTGGTTCCATTTGTCAACCGATTCGAGCATCACCGCAACTATAATATCCGGGGTGAGCTCGCCCGTCTCCCTGTAGAGTTCCCTTCGCAGCCTGACCCATTTTGTACACGCAAAAAATGTGTGACAGGCATTGTCCTCCTCTCCTGAGCAAAACCGACAGTCGGGAGACCGTGACTTACCGATCTTGTGTAGGTAAGACTGAAAACACCCGTGCCCGCTCAAAAGCTGGGTCAGATAGAAGTCAGTCTCACCATGCCTTCGATTTAGCCACGGTCTCACATCCGGGATGAGGCGCGCAGTCCACCTTCCCTTCGTGCAATTCACCCAAGACTGCTGCCAATCGTTGAGCGAGCGCTGTCTCTCCTCGCGGACAACTATCTCCCTCGCATCCTCGTTTCGGCGCAGGTAAATAGCGCGGCGCTCTCTAGCAAGGAGGGCGACAGGTATCACGCCTGCAATCACTCTCACCGCCGAGTCGGAGACTGTTGGATACGAAAATGCAATTCTCAGTGCTCCTCTTCTCTGTACCTGTGCCAAACGTTTTCGGTATACCTCCTTGCTGAGAGCGGCGCCCCATACCTCTACTCCGTACAGTAGCACTGACCCTACAGCACTCATCAAGAGGCGTCTTCTTGATGGGCTGGGTCCCCCTACGTTGGCCATAAGTCGACTCAGAGCCGATATTCCCGAAGCAGCCTTCTCAGCCGTTGCCCTGATTTGCTCAGAGAAAGTCATCTTCGAGTCGATCAGTAGCCCCAGGTACTTCACCGCTGGCTTCGATTCGATTTGTAGGTCCCCAATACTGATCATCCTTACTCTAGGGATTCTCTTTTTTGTCAAGATGACCGCTTCGGTTTTAGCTAGTGCTAAACTCAGCCCGCGAGCAGTCATCCAGTCCCTCCGGCGCATTAGCATACCTAGCCTAATTTGCGCTTGTTCAACGGTGTGTCCAGCGACCAGAGCCGCAACATCATCCGCATAGCCGACCAAGCGCGACTCAACTGGCATCTCAGGTCTCAGTAGCCCGTCGTAAGACACGTTCCACAGGTCCGGACCAAGGACAGATCCCTGGGCAACACCCGATGTAATTTCCATCCTTCGTTGGCCCTGTTTCGTTTCGTAGAGCAGGCTTCGGTCCTTTAGGTAGTTCCTCAAAAGCCACATTAGATATTCTGGCGTGTCCAGAAGATCCATCCATCTAGCGGAGTTGAAGGCATTCCTGACGTCGAGTGTCACCAACAGGACGATCCGTCGCTTGGTGCGACTATATGCCTCTGCCTTTTGGACCGCGTTCACCACCTCTGCAATCGCATCAATGGTAGAACGTCCTGCTCTAAAGCCGTACTGCCGAGGAGATAGGTCCCCAGCAGCACGAATCGCGTCAGTGAGTCTTCCCTTGATGAGTTTCTCTAGCACTTTCCTAGCCGTGTCTAGCATACATAACGGGCGGTATGCAGACGGCGATTCGGGATTTCCCTTCCCCTTGCTGATCAGCACGAGCCTCGCCACCTTAAAGTCAAAGTCAAAGTCGAAAGCGCTTTATTTAAAACTAATCGTTATAAATTTTAAAGTATAAAGCAAATTCCAAATAATAACAATAAAAAACTTAATGTCCCAAATGGCTCTCTAAATTTATACATTATCATCAACACATTTCATCAAAAAAAAAAAAAAACTATACCAAATTCAATAAATTAAGATTATTACATATTTTTAAAATTCAATTGGAAAAAGGAGAAAAAACCAACCAACACTATCCTAAAATTATTTATAATTTAAACACAACTGTGAAACTTTGATCCTACACCTAATATGTTGTAACTTAATTCTAATAAAATGCAATCAAAAACTTTATCTTAAATTCTATAACAATGTTCCTAACCTAAGCGTTTAATCTTATCTCTAACGTAATACAGTAAACATAACATATACCTAATCTATACCTTATTTTTAACACAAATAAACAACAACACCAAATGTAGCAATAATGAGCTGAAACTCAAAAACTAAATAACAAAAAAAACACAAAAACTGGAAATAAACACGAATAATTTAGACATTGTCATTCAGCCACCAATACCTGGATTGCGCCGTCTCAATTCGATCAGCTTCAACGAATCTAGCAAATGAGTATCTCCATTGGAATTGTTGGTCTCGTGAACTCAAACTCGGAGGATATTTTATCTTCTTATCGGTGGCCCGTCGATATATTTCAAGCCTTTCTAGGATGTCAAGTCTCGGTTTTTTACTTTGTTTGTGGAGCAATGTCATAGAGTTTGTCATAGCGTCAGGCTCGTGTGCGTGGTTTTGTAAGTGCGTCGCATAATTGGAGTCGTGCTTGTTACGTAAGAAAAATCGTAAGTGCGCTTTGTATTTTGTCGTTGGTTTCCGTGTTGTCCTTCCTATGTCGCAGTCCTTTCATATCAGTTTGTGTATGAGGCTGTTCTCGTACATGGATGTGTCATTCAGTTTTGTTTCAGTTTGTTCCCAATTGTGTTGTTGCAGCTTGAAGTTTGTATTTCCTAAGGAAATTTGATAGTTTGTATGTCTCTTTGTCTACGTATGTTAACAAAATCCACTGTTTGCCGTTCTTATGCGTTTCAATCGGTTGGCGTTCTTGTTTTTGTTTGTAATGTATGATGTTTGTCAATCTCACGTTGTTTGTATCTATTATAACTAGCTATCCTATAAATGTCGTTTAGTTCGTTGTGGAGTCTGCACCATTGATCGCTGCTAGTTTATATTGTGCGGGGTGGTTAGATGTTACATGTATGGTATGCTCTGTTGTAGTTGGTTTTCTGTATATATTTTGTAGTATAATCGTGTTTGTTCGCGTGTCACGGTTAGGTCCATATAGTTGAGTTGTCCGTTGGTTTCTTTTTGTATAGTGAAATTTACATTCGGCTGTATTTAATTCATATAGGTAAGTAGTTCGTCTTGTTTATTTTCTTGTGAGTCAATAACGATGAAACAGTCATCAACATATCGTCTGAAAAATATTACATTAAATCTTTTGACAATTTTGGATATAAAAACTTCTTGCAAAGATTGTAAGAATATTTCTGACATTATTGAGGTCATTGGATGTCCCATACCCAGGCCGTCTTTGGCAATGTATCTGTTGTTATTGAACATAAAACAGTTCTGTTTGATGGTGGTCTTTATTCAATGTATAATAGTCAAAGTCAAAAGCGCTTTAATTAATACTAATCGTTATAAATTTTAAAAGAATATAAAGCAAAATCCAAACAATAACAATAAAAAACTTAATGGCCCAAATGTCTCTCTAAATTTGTACGTTATCATTAAACACATTTACAAAAAAAAAAACTATAGCAAATTCAAATCAATGAAGATTATTACATATTTTTAAAATTCAATTGGAAAAAGGAAAAAAAACCAACCAACACTATCCTAAAATTATTTATAATTAAAACACAACCGTGAACTTTGATCCCACACCTAATATGTTTTAACTTAATTCTAATAAATGCAATCAAAAACTTTATCTTATACTAAAAAAAATCTATAACAATGTTCCTAACCTAAGCGTTTAACTTATCTCTAACTAATATAATAAACGTAATATAAACCTAACCTATACCTTATTTTTAACAAAAATAAACAATAACACTAAATGTAGCAATAATGAGCTGAAACTCAAAAACTAAATAACGAAAAACACCAAAACTGCAAATAAACACGAATAATTTAGACATTGCCACTCAGCCACCAATACCTAGATTGCCACGTCTCAACTCGATCAGCTTCAACGAATCTAGCAAATGAGTATCTCCATTGGAATTGTTGGTCTCGTGAACTCAAATTCGGAGGATATTTTATCTTCTTATCGGTGGCCCGTCGGTATATGTGATATATGATTGGGACGCCGTCAGAATCAAAAACATATCGATTCATGTCCAAATACACGAATGCTTCTGGAGGAATGAAGCCAGTAGCGAGGCAAGTCGCTATATACCCGTCTGTAGGGTGGAACGGCTGTGAAATCCAAGTGTTTTCACTCACAGTCACAGATTTTGCGATATGATTCCGAATAAGTTTCAATATGAAGATATCGACCCTCGTCACTTCAGCAGTTTGATAAATTCCTATTTAGAAATTCGAGCAGCGATGAATGCTAACCGAGTCAGATTAGTGTTTCCTCGGTTTTCTCACTGGTCTCTGCTATTCAGTTCTCCCACCGAGTCAACGTCAGATCCATATGGTCAAGTAGTCCGTTTGTTTCTTTTTTCTATAGTGAAATTTATATTCGGATGTACTTCATTCATATAGTAGGAAAGTAGTTCGTCTTGTTTATTTTCTTGTGAGTCAATAACGATGAAACAGTCATCAACATATCGTCTGTAAAATATTACATTAAATCTTTTGACAATTTTGGATATAAAGACTTCTTCCAAAGATTGTAAGAATATTTCTGACATTATTGAGGTCATTGGGTGTCCCATACCCAGTCTTTGGCAATGTATGTGTTGTTATTGAACTTAAAACAGTTCTGTTTGATGGTGGTCTTTATTCAATGTATTATTTTACAGACCATATGTGGATGATTGTTTAATCGTTATTGAATCACAAGAAAATAAACAAGACGAACTACTTTCCTATATGAATGAAGTACATCCGAAGGGAATGGATCGTAGTAGTCTTTGCGTATAGACGTCTTTTAAATCGCTCGTCAAAAGTTTTCAAAAATTAAATTAATTTTTTAAAAACGTTAGTCCGAAGTTAATTTTTATCGGAAAAAATCTTTTATTGTCGAAGTAATCGACTCAGGAAATTTCTATCGAATATTTTTACTTCGATTGGTAACGAAAAACAAATTCACATAGAAAATTTCGCCGCTGGTATGGAGGAGCCCGACGGCTTCTCACCGTTGGGGCAACCTGGGGAAACGACGAATACGAAACTGGCGACAATCACCAAAAGAAAACATAACGAAGAAAACTCCGTAGATGGAGGGTGCAAGCTGCAAATAATAGCGGACAATCAACAAATGGCCAAATTGCAGAAAGAAAATGATGAACTAAGGCAAGAGATACAGTCTCTCAAGGATCTTTTCAAGAAAGGGATGAAGCCTCAAAAGACGCAGCCACAAAATCAATGGCAACAGGTAACAAAGCCGAAGAAAAGTGCAAAGCAAGTAAATCCAGAGGAAGTTCTAAGTGCTGGTGGCACCAACGAGAGCCAAAATTATTTTGCAGCGCTGGAGGGATTAACCGAAGATATGAAAATCGAAGAAAACATCGGAGGTAATTTTAATCAAGATAATGACGTTAATTTTATTCAATATTTAAAGAACAAAAATAAGGAGAAAAAACCAGCCCGCTGTTCTGCTGGTTCCTCTGAAAAAGCTTCCAACAAGACAGAAAAAGTTCCGCCAATCAACGTTTCGGACAAACCGGGAAAGATATGGTTCGGCTATTGGCAGCCGAAAATAAACTGGCCAATTTCGAAATCAAAAGAGTTAATGCCGAAAAATTAACTATAAGGACGAAATCACTGGTTGATTTCAAGTCAGCCAAAGATGCGCTGATTTCTGGGGAGGTTCCACACTTCACCTATACCCCAAAAAGTGAAAAAAATCAGACCTTCTTGTTGAAGGGTTTGGACAGCGGAGAAGATACGGTCGATCTTCTTCAGGTGCTCAAGGAGGCTGCACCAGATATTGATTTTGTTTCAGTCAAAGCTTTTGCGACAAGAAGGTCGACCATAGAAAGGAAGAATTTACCACTTTACCTGGTACAAATTGCAAATAAGAGCAGTCCAAGTGCCCTTTAACAAATAAGGTACTTGAATTTCAGAGTGGTGAGGTGGGAACGCCTCCAGAAAAGAGAAGTCAACCAGTGTTACCGGTGTCAAAGATTTGGACATTCGGCTGCCAATTGTGCCATGCACTATCGTTGTGTTAAATGCAAAGATGTTCATGCTACCGGTGAGTGCAAATTGGCTCAGACGGAGCCTAAAGAAAAATTATACTGCGTTAACTGCGGTGTTTTTGGTCACCCAGCATCATATCGAGGATCCTCCCGATATCAAGATGCAAAAGTTAAATTTGCTCCAAAGCAAACACAAGTGCACCGTAATATCATACCTTCCAACTTCGTCAAGCCCGGAGTATCATTTGCACTCGCCGCTAGAGGACCAGCAGAAAATGCTGGAAATAATGTAAGTGGCAATAATGAGCTGCTTCTCAAAATTTACCAGCAACTTAATTCTTTATCGGAGAGAGTCGACAAACAAGATTCAAAAATTAACTTTGCTTTTCAGCGTTCAGGTTTTTCAAATGCCTAATAATAACTTGTCATCCAGTCATATTCCCATGGATAGGCTTCGCTTCATATCGATCAACGTCAACTCTATCGTTGCTATACATCGACGTGATTATCTCCTTGAATTTGTTGTTAAGCAAAAGCCTGACCCACCTCAATTCATGGCATTCCATGGAATTCAAAGATTTTGCATTCGTAAGAAACGATAGGGTAATAGGTGATGGGAGAGGTGGCACCGGGATATTGGTTAGAAGACCCTATTGTTTCCAAAATATTGAAAAAGTCGAATTCAAAAACTTTGAATTTCCTTGAAGTGTCCGTCATCAAAATTTCACTGCCAGGTGGGGATAACCTCTTCGTTATCTCTGCCTATGCAACTGGTCAAAATGTTCTCAAGTTCAAGGAGGAACTCAATTCCTTGTTTGAAATACTCGAATTGAACAGGCTGCATAATTATAATATTTTTGCCGGTGACCTGAATGCCAAGCATACATCATGGCTAAACGCCACTAATAATCCAAGAGGTGTATTCCTGAAATCATGGATAACAGAGAACCAAATTGAATACAGGTGCAATCTATATGGGTCGGAGTTCCCAACATACCCTAGGATAAATTCATATTTGGACCTCTGCATTGCTGACGCAAGACTTGAATTCAGCTTTAATAGTCCTCAACGGAAACTGCAGGTGCTTCCTTACGATAGCGACCATAACGCAATCGTAATGGAAATCAATCATCAAAGGGATGATTTCTTCCTCATTCCAGTTCAACATGAAAACCATCGGTTGAATTTAAAAAAAACAGACTGGGGAAAGTTTCAAAAGAAGTTTAATCGGGAGTACCAGAAGCAATGTCCCTCTTCTGATGATGGCAACGCTTGCTCAATGGTTCCTAATAACTGAAATCTAACTGACGATGAAATAGATCTCTATTTGTCGCAGTTAGAGAAGCTGACGTTGGAAACGATTGAGAAAGTTGTTCCCAAGATTAAACATCGAAACAATATGGAAGGATATGAAACACCAACCATCGCAAGGTTGAAAAGATTGAAAAGCCTTCTTCTCACCCGCGTCAACAATATTTATCGACGATTTTTGGACTACAACCATCCCTCGTTGGCTTTGTTGAAATTACACCTGAAGAATGTCCGGAACTTAATCCGGTCATACTTCAGGAGTGAGGTCAGCAATCAATGGGCGGAAAAACTGAGGGGCATTAGCCCACAGGACCCAGATGGCGTTTTCGCGAAAGTGAATAGCTTATTCCGCAGGAAGTCTCGAGTGAAGGTATCCAATCTTGAAGTCACTAGTGATGAGATAAATCTTCTCGATAGGGCTGGTATCGAAATTGATAGTACGACTCCGGATAGAAATGGAAACAGGATTATATGTGATGGATTGCAGAAACTTGCCCTGATTGGAACACATTTTGAATTGGTTCATCTGCCAAACCCTGAGAGAAGGAATGAAATATTTTCGGAGGTCGTTGAAGCAAAAGTTTCCGACTTCAAATCAAGCCTGAACGGCGAATCAATTCTTCATTTCAATGAAACATTAGCATCTGACCTCATACCGAGCTTGAATCTTATTGATTATTTTGTCAGCTATGAAGACTTGTGTTTCATATTTCGCAGAATAAACAACAAAAAATCATGTGGTACTGACGGTATTCCAAATATAGTTCTCCGACATTTGCCTGAGGATGCTATTAGGAATTATTGCATATTGTTCAACAACATGTTGAATAGTTCATATTTCCCAAATGAGTGGAAAAAGGCTAAGGTATTTCCGATCTTGAAGAAAGGAAAAGAATCTTCATGCCCTAAAAGCTATCGCCCAATCAGCTTGCTGCCTAACATCAGCAAGGTGTTTGAAGTGATACTCAACAGAGCATTAAACGCCTACATTGAGAAATATGAGTTGATGCCGAATTGCCAATTTGGTTTTCGTGCCAGGCATTCGACCATACATGCAGTAACGAAAGTAACCTCAGACATCTGTTGGAAACTAAATGATAGACAATGTGTTGGAGCATGTCGCATTGATATGGAGAAAGCCTTCGAAACGGTGTGGTTAGATAGACTAGTTTTCAAACTTCTTCAGGACAGGTTCCCCAGACACCTTGTCGCCATGGTGTGTAATATGTTATACGGGAAATCATTTGTTGTAACTGATGGAAATCTGACAACAATGCGCGAATTCAAGGTCTTGAATGGTCTACAGCAGGGAACAGTTACTGCGTCCCTGCTTTTCTCAATATTCATTCGTAAGCTATTGAACAGCTTTGATTTTAATGTCTCGCCAACGCGATCATTGGTAGCGTTTGCTGATGATCTGATCATCTATACGGCAGACCGAAAAGCTACAATAGTTCAGAGCAATCTTCAAAAAATGTTTAATGATGTGCAGCTCTACACCGACAATTGGCGAATGATAATCAATGCGCAGAAGTGCGAAACAATTTTGTTTCGGACAACGCTGCAGGGGGCCAGTCAAGACCTGAAACGTAATTGGAAGGATTTCCACATTATGGCTGGTGAGGGTAGTTGAGAACGGGTTCCACATAAATCCTGTGTTCGATGCCTCGGTGTTCATCTCGATCAGTATCTGTACTATACCGAACATGTCAAAATCATGCTCAGTAAAGCACTAAAAGTAGTCATGGCCCTTCGGCGACTCTTTCATTCCAGATACATTGATCAAAAAGTCAAAGTTATTTGTTACAAGACCCTGGTTAGGCCAGTTTTGACATACGGATGCCAGATCCGGTACAACCAGAGTGCTAGTACAATGGAAAGATTAAGAGTTTTCGAAAGGAAATGTCTTCGTGCATGTACTGGTTTGTACAGAAAGCCTGAGACGGGTTGGAAGCACTATATATCGAATAGAAAAATTTATCAAACTGCTGAAGTGACAAGAGTCGATATCTTCATATTGAAACTTCTTCGGAATCATATCGCAAGATCTGTAACTGTGAGTGAAAACCCTTGGATTTCACAGCCGTTCCACCCTACAGACGGGTATATTGTGACTTGCCTCACTACTGGCTTCGTTCCTCCAGAAGCATTCGTGTATTTGGACATGAATCGATATATTTTTGATTCTGACGGCGTCCCAATCATATATCACATATACCGACGGGCCACCGATAAGAAGATAAAATATCCTCCGAATCTGAGTTCACGAGACCAACAATTCCAATGGAGATACTCATTTGCTAGATTCGTTGAGGCTGGTCGAGCAGAGATGGAGCAATCTAGGTATTGGTGGCTGAATGACAATGTCTAAATTATTCGTGTTTATTTTCTGTTTTTGTGCTTTTTCTCGTTACTTAGTTTTTTAGATTCATCTCATTATTGCTACATCTAGTGTTGTTGTTTATTTGTATTATAATTTAGGTATAGGTTTCAATATAAGGTAACGTTTTTTTTGTTTTTTTTTTTTTTTTTGATTGAACTTATTTAGAATTAGGGTGTAACATATTAGGTATAGGATATAAGTTCATTGTTGTGTTAGTAATATAAGTAATTTTTTGAATAATGCTGGTTGGTTTTTTCTCCTTTTTCCAATTGAATCAAAAAATATCGAATAACCTTAATTAATTTAAATTTGCAAGTGTATTTTTTTCATTAAATGTGTTTAACTGATAACGTATAAATTTAGAGAGCCATTCGGGCCATTAAGTTTTTTATAGTTTTATTGTTTGGAATTTGCTTTATGTTCTTTTAAAAATTTATAACGATTAGTATTAAATAAAGCGCTTTTGACTTTGACTTTGAAGTACATCCGAAAATAAATTTCACTATAGAAAAAGAAACAAACGGACTACTTGACCATATGGATCTGACGTTGACTCGGTGGGAGAACTGAATAGCAGAGACCAGTGAGAAAACCAGGGAAACAGTAATCTGACTCGGTCAGCATTCATCGCTGCTCGAATTTCTAAATAGGAGGATGCGGTCGATGGCCCGAGATAGTTGGAGGAGCTTTTTCCAATATTACATATTCTTGTAATTGTAAAATTTTTAATCGACTATAACTTGTTGTTTAAAACTCGATACGATAACACTTCCAGGATATATACACCATCACTAAGACAACCGTATATTCGACTAGACATTACGGAAAAAACATTTAAAATTCACAATTCATACTATTACTAACACAGTTTACAAAATTTTGACTTCGGAAATAGTTGTCGCCCCTTTACCCAAAAAAAAAAAAATCTTCCATGGTTTTTTTCAGATTATTCGGCTTAAACACAGGGGACACCAATTTTTCACATATTTTAAATTTTTGTATTTTCCAAAACCCTAAAAAATTGTTTGACTGTCACTATTAGATATTTTTTATGTTAGCCAGATTTAAATTTTCACACAACCTAACATTTTTTAATAAATGTAAATAAACGTAGGCTCTATATTGGGTTGGAGCCCTGTTTTATCGAACGGTTACCGTTGGACCGATTGGATTGAAATTTCATATCCCGAAGTATTTTTTGATTACAAAACCGATGTGAGGAAAAATTAGATTGAAGCCTTTTTTCAATTAAATTTAATGTATTTTAGTTTTAACATGACAGATACAAAGCTCCACATTCTGCCGTCAGTTTATAGCCACCAAATTTATTTCCTTAAGAGGGCGTCCTTCAGAAAAATAGACGGGTGCCCTTCTAAAGAAGTAAAGTTAACGTCGATGGTCTCCTCACCTTGATATATTTGCCACTTAAACTATTTCAGCTCCATCGAGCGTATGTTAGTATAGATAAAGTGAGGAGACATTCGATGTAAACTAATCTACTTTAGAAGGGCACCAGTCTATTATGTAGAAGGGCGCTAGTTTATTTTATAGGACACCCTTCTTTTCTTTAGGACACAATTCTAAAGGAAATAAATTTGGTAGCTGTAAACTAACGAAAGAATATGATGCTTCCCATCTGTCAACTCAAAACTAAAATACATTGCATTTAATTGAAAAAATGCTTAAATCTGTTTAATGCGGTTTTCTCTCGGTCCTTTTTGCCCATAATATCTACCTGCTAGGAGCCACTTCCTCACCTCATCCGTTTTGTAATCAAAAGTGCTGCGGAATATAAAATTTCAGCACAATCGGTCCAGCGGTAACCATTCGATAAAACAGAGCTCCAACACTATATTGTTACTCACCTTCTTCGACAACTTCTCCAGCAAAAACTTTAGCTATACCCGCCATCGCAATCACAACGTTCTGAGATACTGAACAGCCGGTAATAGTCTGCATCAATCTTTTGACAGCCGCTTTGGGGAATGCTGACCTACGATACATTTCATATCGATCTAACTGATCCTCAGTGAAGTTTGACACCAAAACCCTAAATGAGCCATGTCAGTTCAACCATAACTAGACCCCATACAGGCAACTTACTGCATTTTTTCCCGTTCTTCCTCCTCCAACTCCTTTTTCGTTTTCATTTCTTTCCTCTTTTGCAAGTCGCGCTCCTTCTGTAATTCTTCTATCGTCATTTTCGATTCATTTTTGTCATCCGCGTTATCATTCATGTTCTCAAAATCGTGGAACAAATCCTTGTGATCACTCTCGGCTTTGTTGTCTTCTGCATATTGGTTTTGTAATTCTTCAAAGAAATGAAGATCAATCGAGTCATCTTCATTCGAAGATGATCTACTTCCTGCTATTTTGCAATCGAAATCGTTTTCTAGGATATTTTCCATTGTTACAAACTCACAGGCACGAACATCAGGCAAACAATCAAGCTTTTCTCACGTCAAAGAATATATTTACTTCATTGTCAAATAAATATTAAGTAGTCAACAATCCTCCGCCGTGGAATGCCTTCGTTCGCTAACCGATGTTTTTGCTATATCTATATGTCGCCACAACCTGAACAGAGCTATCTGAATCTAAAAGCAGTATGTGATTGACCTCACGAGGGAGAAGGGTATGGACCGTATGGACAATCGTGTACGAATCAATGGGGAAATTGTGCATAGGATATTTTTTAGTTTAATTGGCGCCTGAAGATTCCAACGTTGCCAGATAAAGATATCAAATGAATCAGAATATGTTTAGCGGGAATAAATTCAAAAATGGTTTTAAGCTTTTGAAAGGTTTTCTTAGACAACATTTATTGATATTTGAAAATATTTTTGTGCTTGAGTGGAGTTAAAACAAACTGTTGAGCTTATCAGTATAAATGCAAGAAGCTGATTCTAAAGTAGGCCTCACACCACGATTCTAAAGTAGACCTCACACTCAATGCTGGTGCGTTACCCATTTTAAATGATTTTATTGGAGAAATTACATGGGGACTTTTAATGTTTTCGCATAACGCATAAAGCCAGCTTTAATTATTATATTCAATAACTAATGAATTTTATTTTATCATTTCTTTTGCATTTTGTTTAATTCCTTTGATCCGCTGGCAAAGTCAAAGCCATGAAAGCATATATTTCATCAATCATAAGATTTATAAAACTATAAGGCGAGCTCCAAACGTTAAAATAATCAAAAACTTGATGGCCCACTAGACGCTCTCAATTCAAACAATATGGCAATTTTAGACATTAGTAAAAGAATCAATATATGCAGAATCATAATATACTTCAGTTCTCCCAACGTATACCTTTTTGGGTACCTTTTGTTCGTATATATGATTGCGGCTTCCGCAGTTTTACAATCGTTGAGACCTCCAGCTCATCAAAAATTTCATACAGCTCACGATTGTATCGAATTCACCATTGGTCCCCATCTAACTTTCCTATTTCATTAAGTTTATATATTTATGGAATTGCTTAGAGATTGTCGAGTAGTTTGCATGTATGGATTGCTTGGTTACTACACGTGATACACTAGGTTTTATGTAGTATTTTAGATTCGTATACCGCGTGTCTGTCTAGGATGTGTTCTTTCGTCATCACTATTCAACTATAGGAACATAGTTAAATACTGATATGAAAATACTTACACTCGAAATATCTATTCTTGTTTTCATGTTGCAGGAAAAAACTAAGAAAATTAATACTATAAAGTACAAAAATAAACAAATTGGTTGCAGAGACAGCAAAGAAAATACAAATTAAGCAACATTGTAGTCTGAAATTTCATACAAATAGCTCATATTTCATTTAATGTGACTAACATTTTATTGCCACAGATTGAAGAAATGCAAAAAATCGTTCAAAAACTATAAACACATAGAAATACAAACAAACGACATGTATTTGGCTTTGATTTAAAGGAGTACCTTCTTTGGTTAGTAGGTGTAGTTGATATTTAAATAAAAAACAAAATATTGAATCTATGCAAGATTCAATTCGTCAGAAAAATTTCATACAACGAACTACAGGTACAATGTATAAATCATATTTCTGGCAGTGCTGCAGCAACGATACAACAGCTGATTATGACATTTGTTAGACGAATCGATCCGAAGAAAAGTATTCGGCTAATTTCGGATCAGCTGAAACGTACACAGCGGAGCGAACGAATCGTTTGTGTAAGGAGTCAGAGAAATTTTACAGGAAACCAAAAATTTAGAAATGATCTACGGGACTTTAGTGACTATAGGAAGATTGTAGACATCTTTTCTTAGACAATGGGACCTGATAGCTTCACCGGGAGTGGACATGTTCGGATATATTTACATTAGGGTTTATGCAGACAACGATATACCCCTCCTGCCAAAAACATATAAAGTTCTCTCCGACATTTATGCTTCCTGCAGTCAGCTATGTCCATAGATATAGAGTTTATATGTCTTTGGCTATGTCAGTTGATTGTCGCTGCTGCGCGCTTGCTAGGACCAATCGCGCGGAAAATTCCTGCTATCTGCTCTGCTTTTGTACGCGCAGTAAATGCAGTTTGGCTTCCCGAGCCTAGGTTGAGTCTGGACACTATGTGAGAATAAAGCATAACATGCTATATTCATCATATAAATGTTTGGAACATTATTTTCCCCTCAATCACGTATGACAGGTAGGAGAAAGTTTTGTTTATGGATTTCTTTTTCGTTCAGTTTAGTGGGAATTTCGCAATCATCACTCATGATGACGGAATAGCCGTATGCCCATCCATGGAATTGAACGTTCTCGGCTCAATCAGTGGAAACTTCTGACGAGCTAATATTTTGACGTAAAATGATTTCTGCAAAAAGCAAAAAGTAGCTGGTAGAGTGTTCTCTTTATCTTTATTTGTCGCGATTTGGCCGCTGAAACGCGAAAAGGTGTGCGTGTAGTTCTGTGATAATAAAAAGCCAATAATTTGCTGTTAGCACTCGTTAATTGCCATTGTAGGGAGTTTTGACATTTAACATGGCTGCTTTGTTAGAAATTTAGTCATTGTTGCCTTGGAAGAAAGCTAGCAATTACTAAAGATACGAGACTTGTACTTGTAAAATAAATCAATCAAACAGGTTATACAGTGTTTAATTGACCCAATCGTGGATAACGTGAGGAAAATGACGACGGCCGAAAACACAGTTCGGTTCAGCGATCATACTTTAGACAAGGCGACGAAAGCCAAAGTAACTTTAGAAAATTACTATAGCAATTTAATAACGCAATGCGGAGAACGAAAGCAACGTCTTGCCAAACTGGAGGCTCAGCTGAAGGATGATACACTATCAGAATCTCAAAAACAAGAGAAGCGCCTGCAACACGCACAGAAAGAAACGGAATTTTTGCGACTGAAACGTTCTCGCCTGGGGGTGGAGGATTTCGAGGCTCTTAAAGTAAGTGCTGGTTAAAGTCTTTCTGAATAGTTTGATAAGTGGGATTTGGTGTTATTTAGGTAATAGGTCGCGGAGCATTCGGCGAAGTGCGCTTAGTCCAAAAGAAGGACACAGGTCATGTGTACGCGATGAAGGTGTTGCGGAAAGCAGACATGCTAGAAAAGGAGCAGGTTGCCCACGTACGTGCCGAGAGAGACGTACTTGTAGAAGCCGATCACCAGTGGGTGGTGAAAATGTATTATAGTTTTCAGGTACTGGCTTCTTTGTTTCCCATTCCTGCGTATTTGATTGATATGTTTTCATTGGCATAGGATCCAATAAATTTATATCTAATAATGGAATTTCTGCCGGGCGGAGATATGATGACCTTATTAATGAAGAAGGACACATTGTCGGAGGAATGTACGCAGTTTTATATAGCTGAGACGGCGTTAGCAATAGATTCAATACACAAATTAGGTTTCATTCATCGGGATATTAAGCCAGATAACTTGCTACTCGATGCTCGGGGACATTTAAAGGTTTGAATATAATGTTTATGTTAGCTTGGTGAATAATAAGGCTTGATTTGCAGCTTTCCGATTTTGGCTTATGTACGGGGCTTAAGAAATCGCATCGAACTGATTTCTACCGAGATTTGTCTCAAGCTAAACCATCTGACTTCATTGGCACTTGCGCAAGGTGAGTACGGATATAATTGGTATCAAATTATGTCCTTCGATGCTTAAAAAACTATATGTTTTGTTTAATTACAAAGGAAATACAATAAATAGAGAAACTTATGTAAGGCGTAAAAGCTTTTCTAAATTTACAAAGTTAAAGTGATAGGAATAAATTCGGAAAGCAAAAACTAGACTATTAATACATATACATACAAATTTACTGAGCCTTTATATATGCAAGAATGTAATGAAACATACTGACAGCGACACCAATTGTCTAGTAACTAACCATAGATCAAATTGGGTCGTAACCAATACAATATTAAATCGTGAAATATTTTGAGTACACCAGAGCTATAAGCGGGGCAAACCAAATAATGTGAATTAATCATTTCGTGTTCATCTAGTCCAATTCATAAACACGGAGCATATAAAAACTGGTCTCCTCAGGTATCTCGAAGATAGGGTCAAAAACACCCTAAGATATAGTGTTAAACTCAGGACCACGCTTCAGTCAGTTTTTATTAGATGATTATTATATACAAAAAGATTGTTAAATATATATGTTCACTAGCCGATCCGCTCTGGCAAAAAATATTACAAATGAATTTGCAATTCTCGCAATATATGGGTTGATTGCCGGCAATTTAGTGGTGTTTGGATCGATCACTTAATTTTTAAATATACGAAGATAAATTTAGCTTTCTTCACTATAATGATTTGGCTAAAGGTTAATGAGTTCATTGATCGGTAAACCAGCCCACTTTGAGTAAGCATTGAAAGATTTAGAATATTTTGATATGCTTTGATCAGCAACCTGGATATTATATTAAAATGTTTCTCTGCCGATTGACTCCAAATGACTACTCCATAATGTAATTTCGTCAGTACAAATGTATTTAAAACTAGTTGCTTTATGTAAATTGGAAAACACTATCTTCTTAGCTAGCTAATTATTTAAGTTATTTGTGTGGTAACTAGGTCAAACGATGATTGTTGATAAGACCAAGATATTTCTTTTAACATCTATACTGAGGACAGTACCGAGCGTAGGCGCTTATTAAGATGGCTCTCTCACTCCTTATAAACGAACCACCAACCGCCATACTATATCATCTAGCTCGGAGGTGCGTGCTAAATTAGCGTTTATGTTTGCTTCACCCTTGTATATGCGAATCTAATTTTCCCTTTGAAAATATCTGGGTCTTAGCATAATAAGTATTGAAAAGTAGACTTTGTTTATTGCGTTTATACTTTTCCATATTTCAATCTGTGTTATTTATATCAAGATGTACTCCTAAGTATGAGAAGCTATTCCTATTTTCCAAGTTCGAGTTTTTGTTTACTTTGTTTGGGTGATGAATTTAATTTTAGTTTCATTGACCAGGAGGCCACCTTTTTTCGCTTCTGTACCCACCGTATGAGGGCTTCCTTCACATCTGGAATTGATCGGGTCATATTGTTAACTTCAGCATACGCTACTAGTTGCTTGGACTTGAAGAGTAGCATGCCCATGGTGTCTGCTGGCGTTTTCCGCAACAACATTGGGGCAAGCCCATCCCCTGTTTTAGGTCTGAGCTCGTTGGGAAGCTTTCAGTCAAATCGTCGTCAATTTTGACCTGAGACTCGATGTTTAGCATTGTAAATGTGGTCATGCGGATCAGTTTAGTTGGGACGCCAAAGTCAAGCATTATTTTGTACAGGACATTTCTGTCAACACTGTGCTTGTTTGAAGTTTAGGAAGGATATCGATGTTATATTCCCAGCACCAGTTTTACTGAAAATATTTGGTCAATCGTAGACTGTCCGTCTCGAACACCACCGTCGTACTCTGCAACGAAATTTTCATAATAGGGTTTCAGTCTTTGTTGAATGACTTAGACAGCACTTCATATAATGTGATCAACAGAGCAATCTCTGTGTAATTTTTACAGCGTAGCTTGTCTCGTTTTTATGTAAGGGGCATATGATGCTTTCCTGCCAGTCATCTGGTAGCTACTCCTCTGTCCATATCCTACATATTAACCGATGAAGGAGGTTGTGTACGTGGGTTCCTTCGGTTTGGAGCAGTTCTGTCGGCATTCCGTCACCATGAATGGCTAGCCTGTATCTCTTCTACTATTAGTGGCGTTACCAAGACACTTTCTTTAGTCCCTGGAATGCTCACAGTTTTGGCAGATGTGGGTGCTGTGAGAAGTTTTTGGAAATATTGCTTCCACCTGTTTTTAATATCGATAGGGCTACTTAATATTGCACCTTGTGCGCCTTTACTAAGACATGCAAGGTGTGTATCCCCTTCGAAGCTGTTTTATTGAAGCGTACGGTGATCTGGCTTCATTTAGCATCATAGTTTCGTTAATTTGCTCTATCTACCGGTTGATTGCCCGTCGTTTCTTCTGTCGGTACAGCATTTTTGCTTGTTTACGCAGGGTGCTGTATTGCTCATTATTTGCCCGAGTTGGTCTTTGAACGTACAGCTTTTGTGCCTGATTTCCATTGTTAATCGCATCTATATATCCTTCGTCGTCGACCATTTTTTTTTTTGTCGGTATCCTAAGACCATATCCGCTGTGTCTGTGATCGACTCTTTGACCATTTCCACATCGTTTGGATATCGTTCCTATTGTCTCCTGTGTGCGGATCGTTTCATTTAGCTTAGGTAATCGTATTTTGTTATCAGGGGCTTTGATTGTTTTTGATATTTGGAGATGCGACACCGGAATTTAACATGGATAAGTAATGGTCTGATCCACACTGTGCGCTACGAAATGAGTGTGTGTTGAGAATGCTGGAGGCAGCTCGTTTTTCTATGAGAACGTGATCTATTTGGTTATGCATGAGGCCATCGTTGGAAGTCCACGTTCTTTTGTTAATGTCACGATGCAGGAAGCAGGTGGAGCTTATGATGAGGTTTCTGGCTGACGCAGTCTATTAGGCGCTGTCCGTTCGTGCTGATCTCTGCGTGTAGGCTGTGGCCTTCTGTTGTTCCTATGTGAGCCAACTCCCTGCCGATTTGGACGTTAAAGTCCCCTAGAACGATTTTGATGCCGTATGAGGGCAGTTTGTCCATGGTATGTTCTAAGGTGGTAGAAAAATTATCCTTGGCCGCTTCTTCGTTATTTTCAGTGGGAGCACAGCAGTTGACCAATCAGATGTTGAAGAATCTCATTTTGGCGCGCATAGCACAGATCCGTTCATTAACTGCCTTGAAGTCGGTGACAATTTGATTGGATTTATTGTCCGCGGCAAATAAAACTCCATATTCATAAATGCCTGACGACTTGCTATTTGTGAAAATAGTGTGTACTTGTAGGTCATTGATATTGTTACCAAGTGGATTAGTTCCTTGCACTGCCAGTATATTAACCTTAAATTTTTCCATCTCATGCAGTAGTGGTTGCAGTGCACCGGGCATACATGAAGATTGTACGTTCCATGTTCCAAAAAAGTAGTCCGTTTTTCGATGAAAGCGTCATTTTCGTTTATCCGATTGAATCCAATTCTGATTTACTGATTTCATGACGAGAGAGTACTGATTGAAGCATTGTCAGCGCTTCGACTCAATCGATTTTTGGTCCACGGAGGGTATTTCATTTCTCACCTACCTGCCGGTTAGTCCATTAGGGTGTTCCTCTATCTGACCTGAGGACGCGTCGGATGGGACCCTGAAAACCCCTCACGGATCATTTCGAACACTACAATTTATCGCCGTTAATATTTAGGTTGAGATCTATATCTTCTTTATTCTTTAGCTTATAGAATGTATTTTGTCTTCGCAGTGTTTAATGCTAGTTTTTTTTCAATTGGCCACTCGTGGAATTTTCCTAGATCCTTGTTCATAGTGTTTTAAATGGCAGTTTTGTCCCGTCCCGAGTAAAGGAGTACTATCTCGTCAGCATATAATGTATACTATCCAGTTAGTCTACATGTACTTAAATTATTTGTGTATAGCAGGAATAAAGTTGGAATTCCAGATTTCATGGGTGCTCAGCTGTTCAAGATATTGTTGATTAATGTTCTCTGGTCAACTTTTAAAAAATTAGTTCGATTTCCCTGGAATACCATACGATTCATGTTTACGATGCAATAGCTAATAATCAACTGGAATAATGCTTCAGTTTCACAAAAATTGCAATAACATAATCACCTCTGTCAAGTCCTACATTGATGAAACGTGAGACAGTAGGTAGCACATTTAAAGTAGCCTTGTTCTTCTGAAACCCAAACTGTTGTTGATTTAAGATAGAGTTGTCAAGCAAAAATGATGTTAACCAAATGTTTATTAATTTTTCAAATATTTTACTAAATCCTGTCAGAAGCGCAACCTGCCGCTAATTATTCGGGTATAGATGATCATCTCCCTTAATTATAACTATTTTTGCAAGCTTCTCCTCCGGAAATAATCCATTCCTAATATGTACGTTTATAAATTATCTTGAGCTCAGCTATATCCTTTTTGATTAAACTAATTTCATTCATCGTGATGTTATCAATCCCTCGGGCTGCATATTTTTTTTTCCAAATCTGGATTGCATTGAACACTTTCCTTTTATTCGTTTGATGAGTGTGAAAGATGGACTTTGGTGAGATATTTGTGATCTTCCATTTGTTTTTTGAACTTTCACCAATTTCCTTGATGATTTTATCACAAATTGTTCAAAAGAGGTTAACGAAATTGCTGCATCATGTGAGCACGATATATTTATTAGTGGGAACGACAAGATTAATGGATCAAACTAAACACCATTAATTAAAGTATCGCAAATCAGCCCATATAATGCGATGAATTCAAATCAATTCGTAATACGATTTGCCAGAACGGATCGGCTAAAGAACGTTGCTACGAATGATGCTCTGCGTACATGTAACAATCTTCCAGTGATGGTGAAGGAAGCAAACTCACTTCGTAACATATGATTTTTTTTTATCTCTAAGAGCTGATCACGAATGGGACTATACGGGTATATGCACGAAAGAATTAATTCACATTATTTTATGTGCCCCCTTATACTGATGTATTGAACATTGCCTGGGAGGGACATCTGGCGAATCGGCGAAATGTGAATGCAGATCGCAGCACGAGGGTTTGTGCGACGATTTAAGAGCAATAGAGAGAGAGAGGTGCTTAAAAAAATGTTGAAAGTTTGGTGATATAATCCGGGGTGAAAATGTCTCCTGTTTCCAGAAGAATATTCGTTTTCGCTTGCATATATACTTCCTTGCGAGCTTGTTCTTCCTGTAGTTCATATAAGACTTCCTTTTTTAAATTTGGCTTTAGCACTACAGCCCCTTTCGGGCCTTCGATTAGAGATAGTTTGAGTATTTCATTATCTTGATCGAATGAATTGGCACTCCGGAAGGTGAATGTTCAGTACCACTTTTTTTTAATACTCGTCTCAATAAATTTTTCCGTTATCCATACGTTTTTAACATCTAATGTTTTTCTCAACAGCAGAGTTTTGCTTGAATTTTGTGATCATATTTTGAGTTCCATAAGGTCTTCAGGCATCCGGTTCAGTAATTGTTGAAGTTTTGATTTGAAGAGTTAATCTAAACATTTTGTGCCGGCTACGATTTGTTCACGCTTTGGTCTTGAATAACGATTTTCAGAACACGATGATCCAGCTCTGGCCAGTTCTCAAATGTGCATTTCATTTTTTCAGCAACTTTTATATCATTGGTTATTTAATGATCCGGACAGGTATTTGAAAGTGGGCGGTTAATTTTGCAATTATTTACGCTTTGGCCGTGTGTCCGTCCACCTAGCTGCGATACGTTCTGATTTGAAACCAATGTATCACAACTGAACGGGCTTATAGTCCATCTGAAGAATCATTCGAAACAAATCACGTTGTCACCAATAGGATTGCACCAGCGACATTCGGTTTACGGGGTGAGCACTCTAATCACTATGGTCATCAGTTTGACTAATGATTTGTAAATGCGCAGCTTATTTTGCATGTGCACAACTCTGGATCTGAGAATGGAAAGTACGAAGTAATAGGGTTTATTTGCAGCATTTAGGTGGTGTCCAATCTCGTCCTTTATGGTGCCTCTTTATTTACCCTTTCAAGGTTATAGTATCCTACGGTCAGGTTTTTCGGATTGGAATGCCCTTTCTCGTTTGAATTATGAATTTAGTTTTCATTTCATTGACTCGTAGGGATTTTAAGCATTCCATTTTGAAGTTATCTCGCACACATTATTTTGTACAGGGCATTTCTGTCGACACTGTCTTATGGTTGCTTGACGTGTGCAAAAACATGGCGCACGTCGATGTTATATTTCGAGCACCCGCTGTGCTGAGAATATTTGGTCAATTATAGGCCATCCACTTCGAAAGCCTCCCTGATTCTCTCCTATACTACATTCATAGTACAGCTTTAATTTTCTTTTTATGATTTTAGAGAGTATTTTATATGACGTAGCACAGTTAAGCGATGCCTCTATAATTCTCACATTTTACTTTGCCAACATTTTGTGAATAGGATATTTTATACTTTTTCGCCAGTCCTTTGGTTACTGCTCCTCTGATCATATTCTGCATATTAGTCAATGAAGGTTACTTAGATAGGGACCCCCTCTGGAGCATTTCTGCTATTATTCCATTTATTCCAGGAGCCTTATTTTTTCGGAGGCCACGCACTGCTGCCTGTACTTTGTTGCTGGTTGGTGCTGAAACTGAGATCTCCTGCACTGCTTCTGGAATGTTCACAGTTTCAGTAGTGGTTGGGGCCGCTGTGAATAACTTGTGTAAATATTGCCGCCATCTGTTTTTAGTTTCGGCTGGGTTACCTATAATTGCTCCTTGTGCACTTTTGCAAAGAGTTGTTCGTGGATTAAAGCCGTTTCTTAGTTGTTCAATAGAGCCATACGACGCTGCTTCTATAATTTTCACACCTTAACTTGTCTCATTTTTTGTGTACAGAAAATATTCCTCTGGTAAATGCTCCTCTGACTATATTTTCCATAATAAGTGGTGGAGAAAGTTACTTAGATGTTTTGCTATGTAAGAAGCCCTGAAAGCAGATTTTTGTAATAGCACATTCAAAATTGCAACGTGCAGTTTTCATTAGGAGCCTAAACACAGCGACAGAATTCGAAGTAAAGCGTTAACGCGCTAGTCTTTATGTTAATATAAGCAGAACCCATTTGTGGACAAGCATTCCACTCTCGAACATTACAATGCATCAGTCATTTCTTTAGAGAAATTTTCGGCTATAATTGTTGCGCGGACTAAAACATAAGCTTACTTTTGTTTTCGATGATCCTCAAGTGGACATGTTTCTCTTCGGTTCATCAATGTGCTGACCTCAAATTTAGCGTACTCTTTGAATAATGATCGAGACGTTCCTCATAACCTTTTCCTCTTCAATCAAACAGGCACTGTTTGATTGCAGAACTCTTTCAGATATGAAATATTTTTTAAATACATTTTTCTATCGTTTCAGCCCTATGGATTCTAAACGTCGAGCAGAAAGCTGGAAACGGAATCGCCGCGCGTTAGCCTATAGCACAGTTGGCACACCAGATTATATTGCGCCTGAAGTCTTCTTGCAAACGGGCTACGGTCCAGCCTGTGATTGGTGGTCTTTAGGTGTAATAATGTATGAAATGTTAATGGGCTATCCTCCATTTTGTTCGGATAATCCACAAGACACATATCGTAAAGTGATGAATTGGCGTGAAACGCTTATCTTTCCACCGGAAACACCGATATCGGAGGAAGCTAAAGATACAATAGTGAAATACTGCTGTGAAGCCGAACGGCGATTAGGGTCGCAAAGAGGCATAGATGACCTTAAATCAATATCATTTTTCCGTGGTGTTGATTGGGAACACATTCGGGAGCGGCCGGCTGCCATACCAGTAGAGGTTCGTTCGATTGACGATACGTCCAACTTTGATGACTTCCCGGATGTCTCCCTAGAAATACGTAAGATTTCGCGTGTGTGTATAAATATTGTAATCTTATTTTATATTCCATACAGCGTCAGCCCCGATTCCACAAGATGGAGAAATTCTCAAAGATTGGGTCTTTATCAACTATACATTTAAACGCTTTGAAGGTCTTACGCAGTCTGTGAAAAAATAAGCTAGATAACCGCAATTTATCACAATAGGAAGAGCAAGCTGTATACAGTCTAATTAAGATGCTTATAAATATATGTCGTCCAGAGTAAATAGAAAACCCAGAAACAGAATATCGAAAATAACTAAGTTCAGAATGCAATTGGATTCGAGGGGGAAAACAATTATTCATGATACATCTTTTTTTAGAGAGAAGAAAATATTATTTTAAGTAAAGTAAAAGTTTAACATTAACAAATTTATTCTTATTACTAGTACAAAAATCACAAGAAAAATCATATATTTATTTCCTATTTTTAAAGTAAAAGAAAAAAACGCTAGAAATAGATAATTGTATGGCAAAGAAAATAATACATTTAAACAAAGAAAAAATAAAAACAACGCAAGTAACGAAGAAAGCAGTTAAAAGCAAAAGTGATGATTAAATAGTTGTTTGCTGGCATAATTTGCTTAATTTGATGGTTTAAAAAATTGTGTAGATTGAAAATTTCGCAAATAAAAAATTGTTTTGTTTTCTTATTTAATTCAAAGTATTTTTTATATCGAAAAATAGAATGTCCTTGCAATTATTATCAATTGCATTCCTCCTTAAAAACGTAATTATTCCTTGTATAGGAGATATGTAGCTGTGATTAATTTCAATTGGCTGTAACATATATATATTGTGTCTTAACTTACGAGTATGTGATACATTTTATAAATTTGTGAAAGGTGTTTTTGAAAGACCGCTTCTATGTTCAATTAACTGACTAGGCAACAGTGGGAGACAACCCACGACATGACTTTACATTGGCTATAAAATGTTGGAAGCTGGTCTAGCTAGTTTCACAGCTAATCCAAAATTGAATCAGTCATTTCCAAAAGGGGGCATCTCTATTTTTCAAAATTTTTCAGGAGACACAAAAAATCGATTAACTTCTACGCATTTTTAGATAAGACCACGCAGTAATTTTTTATGTTTTCAGGGCTACTGTTCTAACTCAAATATATGTTTGTTAGCGTTTTTTTTAACGTAAGGGGCCCCAGAATTTAGAGAGATAACCCGTTTTGGAAGTAAACGAACTTTTTCTAAGAGTGAAACAGTTTTAAATGAGAAAAATTACTTTATTATTAACAATATTAACACAGTAAAATGTTACCACAATTTTCAAAAGAAAAGTATCGTCAAAAATAAACAGTTTTATTGAAAAGTATAAGAACAAATAAAAAAATGTATCATGGTAATATTAAAACTGTTCCGGCTGTTCTTGCGATGTCGTTGTAGGCCATTCATTTATTTCGGTAACGTTTTACAGTTTCGTTAAGATGGGGGTCCTTTATTTTCGTTGAAAGTTCTTCACATTTTGAACAAACGTCTATTTGAGGACGACCAAATGATAAGCCAAAATTTTGTTGAACGTATTGTAGAAAAAAACTTGTATTTTACATTACACTCTGGCTTATCCTTTAAAAATTTTTGATGTATGATTTTAACATTAAGCTGGGCTGAAAGATATCTTTTTGTCTTGTCTTCTGCATAATGTCTTTCCTTAGTAGGAATACTTTCAATAAAATTATGAATTAGCTGGGAAACTTCTCCAGAAATAGCTCGAGCAGTACGTGAGCCACGACTTCTTCCTCTTAAAGCATGAGGCAATTTTCCCTGACTCACCAATCGACAAAGTCGTTCGACTCTTTTTGGTTACTCCATAGAAGGATAGAAAAGCGGTGCGGCAAATTACTTACTATACTCAATGTGATAAGTAAAGATGTTTTCCTTGAAGTTGTATTTTTTTTTGACTTACTCTTTTTCCTATATCTTCCTCATTCATTCGTTTTTTGCGGTTCCTAGATTTCGTCGAGTCAGTAAGTCCCTGGAGAAAAGTATCCTGTCCATCTTTTGTCTTAAATTTATTCATTTTCAAGATCATCTCGTCGATTTCATGTTCCGGCACTCCGGTAAAACAGTTGCGGGAATATCTAACAAAATCAGAGAAATGCGGTAAACGCTAGTTTTATGCTAATTGTGCTAACATACGGACAGATTTGGTCCGATCCGTACCAAATTCGGTTGTGTGGAGAGCAGTCCGTTATTAAGTCCAATTGAGTTCGATGGTTTTTCCACCAGACCGGGTTCGCTCCGGACCAAATCCCTATCAGTTGTAAGTTCTCTGCCTGTCTCAAGATACGTTAGTGTAGTAATCAACCTTTTTTCGGCGGTCTCTGTGTTATTTGATTGGTCTAAGATGAGTTATTTTATTTGTCCCATATGACTGCACTGTCGCCTAATTTGTAGCGGTGAGCATGTAACAACGAAAGCGATTTGAGTTTCTTTTGTCTAAATCGAAAACATTTCGCGCACTAAAAGTTAAGAACGACTGGATGGTCCGATCGTGTGTTGCACAGAGCGGACCAAATCCGTGTTCGGTTCGGTGGTGTGTTAAGGGTTTAAGAATGCAATGTTTTAAACAAGTTAAAAGTAATTTGCATTCTCTAAAACAATATTAAAACTTACGTGCACATGTTTCCCGTTTTTCTTCACTCCATTTGCTTGTTTATGTGATTTAAATGAGCATCTCTCCTTACTTTTGCTTTTTTTATTGCGTTCTTATATTTATCTGGATTTTTCACTCCTTTTTTTCTCTTTGGTACTGGAGATGAATTTCCACTTTCGTTATCAGACATTTCACCATAATAATAAATAACAATTTAATATTGAAAGAAAACTACGACTTTTTGACTGCAAACAACAGTTGATAGGAAGTTATAGTGCATGGAATGGAAGACAGTAAGTGCGCATGCGCATCAGTAGTTCATTTCCAAAAGGGTCCACTTCTGGGAGATGACCGACCCCTTTTGGAATTGAATGAAGAATCTCCTGGTGTTTTAAGGGTACTAAGCTAGTGGGATATGGCCCGTTTTCATTTGGAATATGAGTAACAGTGCACAGAGACAGAATTCGGTAAAAAGTGATTTCATGAAAAAAGTGGAGATGCCCCCTTTTGGAAATGAATGATTCAATTGTAAACAAATCCTCAAGATAACAGCTAATGAAAAGAAAGTGGACCTGACATAGTTACACTACTGTGCAAAAGTATAAGGACATCATCGAAAAAATCGATTTTTTGCGTTTGTAATTGTTTTTTTTTTTTATTGTTTTCAACAGCATTTTATGATTAAATCTTGTACAATAATACAAAATAGACTACTTTATAATGATTTATATTCATTACACTTAAATTTTGCACAAAAGTATTTAAAAATACCGAAAATATGACGTCAAATCAGGTTTATTTTCATCAATGTATCCACCTCGTGCTTTGATCATTGCAGCACAAATTCTTGGAAGCCTTTTGACCAATTTTTTAGACTGTCGAACAACTGTTTTTTACTGGTCATGTGCATGTTCTTCACCTGCCGGTCGAGCTCATCCCATAATAACTCAATCGGTTTGACGTCAGGGGATTGATGATTTTGAGCACACATTTCTCTTTCTTGGACCGTAACATAGATAGTTAGTGCACAGATGGGATATGTGCTTGGGATCATTATCTTGTTGAAAAATAAATCCGTTGCCGATCAAAACAATGCCAGATGGAATGGCACTTCATTGAAGAATATTGTAAGAGTGCTCCTTCCGCATCATTCCGTCGATTCTGGCAAGTTTTCTAACACCATCGATCGGACATCAAGCCCAGCGCAAGAGGAATGATTGGTTCGATGATGAGTGTCAGGATGCGTTAGATAAAAAGAATCAGGCGTACAAAGAATACGTAGGTAGGAAAACTATACCAGGGCCAAGAGAGAACAATCACAGAAGAGTAGCGAATAAGATAATTAGGAAGAAGAAAAGAAAATACTATGACGAGCAATGAGAAGTATACATGTAAGTTTGGCGACCAACAACACAAGACAAGCATACAAAGTAGTGAAAAGCCTGAAACGTGGTTATCAGCTCAAAACCACGCTCTGTCGTGATGACATCGGCAATATCATCGCTGATGAAACTAAGATTAAGGAAAGATGGGCATCATATTTTAAGAACCTCCTTAATCCTCTGCACAGCTCCAGAACATCGGAGCCTTTAGATGTCTGTGGGGAGGCTTCCACTGGCACCTCCATCCCTGGATGAAGTTTGTTCCATCATCAAAGCCCAAAAGAATAATAAAGCGCCGGACATCGATGAGATTCCATAGGAGCTCAACAAATATGGTGGCAGCAGTGTTCATAAAGCTATTCACAAAGTCGTTCAGCACATTTGGCATCAAGAACACATGCCGAAAAAGTGGAGCCAATCAATTATATTCCCTATCCACAAAAAAGGTGACAAGCTACAGTCTGAAATTATAGAGGTATATCACTACTTTGTACGGCGTACATAATATTTCTTAAAATCTAAGAAAATCAAATCGAATCATACGCCGACAGTATTATTGGGGAGTATCAAGGTGGTTTTAGAGCAGGTAGATCGACAATGGACCAATTGTTCGCAGTCAAGCAGGTACTTGAGAAATGCTGGCAGTTCAACATAGACGTACACCAAATTTTCGTTGGCTTTAGGCAAGCATACGACAGTATCGATCATAACGTACTGTATCAAATAATGACGACCTCTCAAGTCCGCATCAATAACCAACTCACCGATGCCTTTGACACAAATATCGGACTAAAACAGAGAGATGGGCTGGCCCATTGCTATTCAATTTAGATCTAGAGGATGTCATAAGGAAGCTGCCTGTCGATACACGAGGTACATAACTATACAAGTCGAGCCAAGTAGTAGCCTATGCGGATGACATCAACATTTTGTCACGGTCATTAACAACTACCAAAGAACTTTTCCTGAAATTTGACAGCGAAGCAAAACTAATATAAATAATGACAACGGATACCCAAAAAGATATTCGTTGGGAGAACTGAAGGCCGGAGACCAGTGTGGAAACCGAGGAAACGCCGGTCTGACTCGATCGACGAAGAAAGTTCATCGCTGCTAGGGTTTCGAAATCGGAAGACGCGGTCAATGGACCGAGGCATTAGTTGCAGGAAGCGAAAAGGCTGTAGCGCAACGAAGAAGAAGAAGAATTTATTATAACTGCTGCTAGGATTTCGAAATTAGAGGACACGGTCAATGGACTGAGACAGTTGGAGGCGCTATTTGCAGGAAATGGAGGCCCGAGAGTGGCTGTAGTGCTAAGAAGAAGAAGAAGAATTGTAGGTACAAATCATTACAAACGGTGTATTGGAAAGAGTTTGAGAGACTGAATTTTACTTAATTTTTTTCTAACCATCAGAAAAAATTGTATGTTTTACTTTCCAATACATGGTTACATATTTAATGTGAAATTTAAATTTAAAAGTATTTATATATCAGAGTGTATTTGAAAATTTTACGCGTAATTCTGTGTAATAACGTAAAAAGGACAATAACGATTTTTCTACCGTTTTTTTTAAATAATCAAGACTAATCAAAACGATGAGGAAATGATTCTTGGGATAGGCCAATGCCCAAAACTGACGTTAGATAGGAAGCCATATGGTAGCAATTTGCATATGTATTAGTCGGCCTACTATGGACAAGCTTCCGGTAGCTGTCAGCCAACTGCGGCATTAGCAAATGCTTATATTTCGTAATATATACTATTCTCCGAATAAAAAACGTACGGAACGCATTCCGTGCATGCTATAAATTCATCTTGCATAGCCCACTGTACTCCTAAACTTTTCAAGATGAGCAAATGATGTACACGTTTTGCACCTTTGACTCATAGCTCAGCGTTGAGAAGTAGACAAACTCCTATAAATTCACTTTGGAAGGCGATAAAAACTAAACGGGTATAAGAACTGAAATAATTTTCGCTTCACTAGGAGCGTTATTGTGTTCGCCGCGGGCCATCAGGATTTCACTGTAGGAATCCGCCTCAAAACCGTACAAAACCTCGAATTTTCGTTGGCACCTCCATAATTCTTCATATACCGCCATGTAAGTTAGCCAGCAAAGTCGGCCTACTAATGGTCATGTGTGTGGTAGTAAGCGCTGCTGCCAAATGGCTTCCTATCTAACGTCAGTTTTGCCAATGCCCCCTCACACAGGCCCGAAAGCGGATGCATTACGTCACAATGCGCACCAGGATTTCAGACCTATTGACCTGTTCTTTGAGACCAATTGAACAGCTTTTGACAGTCCCCGCTGTGCCGTCGTGCTCGTTAATTGCTTTCCTTCTGGGCCTGAGTAAGCAGGCGTTGGCCTATCCTATCTAACGTCAGTTTTGCCAATGCCCCCTCACACAGGCCCGAAAGCGGATGCATGACGTCACAATGCGCACCAGGATTTTAGACCTATTGACCTGTACTTTTAGACCAATTGAGCAGCTTTTGACAGTTCCCACTGTGACGTCATGTACGTTAATTGCTTTCCTTTCGGGCCTGAGTAAGCAGGCGTTGGATAGGTCAACGCCTGCTTACTCAGGCCCAGAAGGAAAGCAATTAACGAGCACGACGTCATAGCGGGGACTGTCAAAAGCTGTTCAATTGGTCTCAAAGAACAGGTCAATAGGTCTAAAAACTTGGTGCGCACTCTGACGTCATGTTTCCGCTTTTGGGCCTGTGTGAGGAGGTATTGGATAGGCATCGCCACAATGTGACTTAATGGGATGGGGAGTTATTATGTAAAAGTTCCATTTATCCAAACCGAGTGAAATGCCTTGGCAAAGTCGGTGGTATTTCTAAGACCAGAGTATACTAGGTTCTGAACAGATAATATGGTATATTCGGCGGAGTTTTTATTTAAATGCAAACTAATGTTTTGCGATAAGTGGTTTAGAGAAAATATTAAATGAAGGAAGAATAATTTTTACAGAAATTTTCCTGAATCTGAAAGTAGGGAGGTAGGCCCAAATTTATTGATACCGCCACGTGAACCTTTTTTTGGCAGTAGAAATAAAGTTCCCCAATAATGTAACATGGCATAATATGTATAGTATATTATATTTCGCATGAAAATGTGTAAAACACATTCCTTGTATTCTAAAAATTCACCTTGCACTGTCCACTGTACCTTTCCACTTTTTAAAACGGGTAAGTAAAGCACATGTTCTGCACCTTCCACTGATAGCTAAGCTTTCTGAGGTGAACAAACTCCTATTTATTCACTTTGTGACGCAATAAAAATTAAACGATTTTAAGAACTGAAATAAATTTTACCTAACAAGGAGCGCTATTATGTTCTTCGTGGACCATTTGGATTTCGCTATAGAAACCGTACAAAACATCGAGTTTTTGTGGACACTACCGCAATTCTTCATATACCGCCTTATAACTTTGCGTCATGTATGTGGCAATAAGTGCTGCTGTTATATGACTTCTTACCTTACGTGGTTCAAATGCTTGTAGCCCAGTCATATTAGGTAAAAAAAGGGGTCAACCTCGGAATGAAAGATAATAAGCTGCAAATTGGTATGAACCTTTGTTTTGTCATTCTAAATGTTGTCTCAAAAGTCACAATCGTTATCGTGTTCGCGTCTCAAGATATTCAAGGTCAAAGGTCACAAAAATCGGTTTTTCGCGAATATCTGGCTTCCTATCGGTTAAATGAGATTTGCATTTATTATAAAAGTTGTAGGCTATAAAATTCCCTACAACTTTTGTTTAAACTTTTTTTTCATACGACCAACCGTTTTGAAGGTAGAGCGCGAAGAGTGCACATCGTACAGTCATATACGGCCTAATGCAAGGTCAAGCGTGAGTTATGGTTATCAGTACGTTATAAAGTCAATTATTTACTTGGAAATTATAATTATTAAACAATGCCTATTATTTATGTACTAACTATTAATTATTTATATTTAATTAAAGTAAGTAACTTGATTATTTATATATAATTATTCATATTTAACTATTTAAGTATAAAATATTATTAATTCTGGATTATATATTTTAGTTTTATTTTAAGTTAAAATGATAGTAAGAGTATATATTTTACACATATTTTTATTTATTATTAAATACGGCATAATATACATTTATCAAAATGTGAGTTCAAATATCAAAAGTATCTTTGTTGATTTTAATTGTAATGAAATTGGAAATGGAAGCTAATTATCTTCTTCTTGTTCGTCGTCTTCTTCTTCTTGTCGCTCAAAAATGTTCGATTCATTGTCATCATCCTCATTATCTGTCATGTTCATCTCCAAACCTTCCAGAATATCGGGATCATATGTATTTTCTTCATCGGGATTACTTGGATACAGTGAAGCGTTGAGGCAAGCTTGTCCGTTGCACTGGCCGCAAGCTAAAGAACATTGTAGCCCTGATTTTCTGCATCCACAGCGGGAACCACAACCATTTTTGCAATTGCAAAATATTACGTTTAGTAGTTCGGCTGGTGCTGGAGGTAATAACGTTCGTATGGGCTCCAGGATTTCATTTTCAAGCATCCAGCCCCATTCTTTAGGTTCTAAGTCCTTCCCTAACCACGTTTGAATCTGGTAGTAGACACGTTTTATGTGTTGATGAGCTGCTACACTTGTTGGTGGAAGTGTTGACAGTTGTACAGGTTTATTTTGTTTTGTAAATTTGATGAATTGCGTGTAGCGGAAATGATCAATGTTGTCCTCAGATTTTGGAGCATTATATAATGCCAACAATATGCGCACTCCATTTTCTAATAATGTTTGTTTTGGGCAGTTTTCTTGTTGAAATACTTCCACCAGTTTATCTAAATCAGGAATTTTTTCCAATGCTCTAGTAACAGTTTTTTTTCCTTTTTTAAATAGCGCAGAAGTCGTGTCACAGCCACTGAATGCGTGTAAAAATAAAATGTGCTTTTTAGTACGAGGATATTGGTCAAAACTTTTAGTAGAATATATTTGTGTTTTGACATTGCCTTTGCCAACTTTTTTCAAAAAAATTTCCTGATGATGTGACTGAGTACGTCCAATTAAAATAACGAGCAAATCGATATCTTCTCCTATGATGACAGCAGTCTTTTGATGTTCTGATAAGGCAATAGCTGTGTCAATGATGAGTTAAATATGAATAATTATATATAAATAATCAAGTTACTTACTTTAATTAAATATAAATAATTAATAGTTAGTACATAAATAATAGGCATTGTTTAATAATTATAATTTCCAAGTAAATAATTGACTTTATAACGTACTGATAACCATAACTCACGCTTGACCTTGCATTAGGCCGTATATGACTGTACGATGTGCACTCTTCGCGCTCTACCTTCAAAACGGTTGGTCGTATGAAAAAAAAGTTTAAACAAAAGTTGTAGGGAATTTTATAGCCTACAACTTTTATAATAAATGCAAATCTCATTTAACCGATAGGAAGCCAGATATTCGCGAAAAACCGATTTTTGTGACCTTTGACCTTGAATATCTTGAGACGCGAACACGATAACGATTGTGACTTTTGAGACAACATTTAGAATGACAAAACAAAGGTTCATACCAATTTGCAGCTTATTATCTTTTATTCCGAGGTGAAAGCCCTAATATGACTGGGCTATTGGAGAACTCATCTTGACTCTACTATGGGAGGATTAAGTAACGCGAATATTGCCCGGAAGAATTTTAAAAGCTACATCTCCCCTATCAATTCAATATTTGTCGATAATGCTCAACTGTTTACGCCTTCTGGAATCAACCTCATAAGCTTTATTTTTTTTTGTCTCAGCGAGCAACATTTCATCTTCGACCACGGTTAACATGTCTATTTCTCAATAAACGCTAATGGTGGGACTCTTTGTCTTGTTTGCATAATATGTAACAAAATGAGACAATTATTTTGTTTATTTGATATTCGAGGGTAATTCTGATGTGTGAGCAGACTCTGGTGATTGATGGATGTTCATCGTCCATTCAGGACTGCAGTGGTGGTCTGCTGCCTTGGCGATCGAAGATGTTAGCGCTCGCCGGAATGGGTCTTGTCTGAAGACGCTTGAATGCGCTGGCAGGCAAGAATTGCGGCGTCGTGGGTTGGGTTTTTTTCCCCAGCATAAGGGCTCACTTCAAAAAAATTTCGCATTGAGGATAAAACGTCTTGGTGGGGTGGACTAATAAAAAGCGACTAACCGAGCTTGATTAACGTGCGCGGAACGTGGGAATTCCACCGCTACCATTGATATTTACCACCCCAAAATAACAGTGGGTCACCAAGGTGGAAGCGGTGCCCACTTGCATCCCCCCATCCGGATCAAGATCAATTGACGTGGCCATATATTTTTCATTTAAATTAAAAATTCATATAAACGTAATTCGCATGAACTTTTCCCTTAAATGAAAAATAAAAATGTTTCAGATTTATGTTAAAGTGTTATACTATATGACTGAATCATATAAAACTTTACCATAAATAAGAAACCTGTGCGGAAGGTCACTCTACCCTGCAAGACCACCTGTGACAACAAAGAAAAAGGGGTGAGCTCACGCTATGCCTAGCTCATGAGTGGAGGGGCCAGCCAACGTGGCGGGTCCCATACCCGGTCACGGTTTCAGTGAAAGAAAACATCGAGTTTTTCTTCAATTTATTTATTCATATTTTCTCATGTTTGCAAGGTAGAACTTATTCTTAAGAAATTCCTATTTTTTTTTTCTTATTATACCTTTAATTCTAGAATAAAAATATGATATGTAAAATATTTGATAAATTGAACCAAGCTTCAATGATTTATACATCAATTATAATAAAACTAATTAGTGTATTATGTCAAAAATAAACCTAAAGTCAAAGTCAAAAGCACTTTATTTAATACTAATCGTTATAAATTTTAAAAGAATATAAAGCAAATTTCAAACAATAACAATAAAAAACTTAATGGCCCAAATGGCTCTCTAAATTTGTACGTGATCATTAAACACATTAAAAAAAAAAAACATTTTAGCAAATTCAAATCAATGAAGATTATTACATATTTTTACAATTCAATTGGAAAAAGGAGAAAAAACCAACCAACACTATTCTAAAATTATTTATCATCTTAACACTACAGTGAACTTTGATCCTACACCTAATGTGTTTTAACTTAATTCTAATAAATGCAATCAAAAACTTTATCTTATACTATAAAAAATCTATAACAATGTTCTTAACCTAAGCGTTAAACCTTATCTCCAACCTAATATAATAAACATAATATAAACCTAGCCTATGCCTAATTTTTAACAAAAATAAACAATAACACAATGTAGCAATAATGAGCTGTAACTCAAAAACTAAATAACGAAAAACACCAAAACTGAAAATAAACACGAATAATTTAGACATTGTCATTCAGCCACCAATACCTAGATTGCCCCGTCTCAACTCGATCAGCTTCAACGAATCTAGCAAATGAGTATCTCCATTGAAATCGTTGGTCTCCTGAACTCAAATTAGGAGGATATTTTATCTTCTTATCGGTGGCCCGTCGATACATGTGATATATGATTGGGACGCCGTCAGAATCAAAAACATGTTTAAATACACGAATGCTTCTGGAGGAATGAAGCAGTTCTTCTAGAGGAATGAAGCCAGTAGCGAGGCAAGTCGCTATATACCCGTCTGTAGGGTGGAACGGCTGTGAAATCCAAGGGTTTCCACTCACAGTCACAGATCTTGCGATATGATTCCAAAGAAGCTTCAATATGAAGATATCGACTCTCGTCACTTCAGCAGTTTGACAAATTCTTCTATTCGTTATATAATGTTTCCAATCCGTCTCAGGCTTTCTGTACAAACCAGTACATGCACGAAGACATTTCCTTTCGAAAACTCTTAATTTTTCCATAGTACTAGCGCTCTGGTTGTAACAGATCTGACATCCATATGTCAAAACTGGTCTAACCAGTGTCTTGTAACAGATAATTTTGACCTTTTGATAAATGTATCTGGAATGAAAGAGCTTTCGAAGGGCCATGACTACTTTAAGTGCCTTACTGAGCATGATTTTCACATGTTCAGTATAGTACAGATACTGATCGAAATAAACACCGAGGTATCAAACACAGGATTTATGTGGAACCCGTTCAAGACTACCCTCACCAGCCATGATTTGGAAACCTTTCCAATTACGTTTCAGGTATTGACTGACCACCTGCAGCGTTGTCCGAAACAAGATTGTTTCACACTTTTGCGCATTGATTTTCATTCACCAATTGTCAGTGTACAGCTGCACATCATTGAACATTTTTTGGAGATTTCTCTGAACTATTGTAGCTTTTCAGTCTGCCGTATAGATGATCAGATCATCAGCAAACGCTACCAATGATCGCGTTGGCGAGACGTTAAAATCAAAGCTGTTCAATAGCTTGCGAATGATGATCGAGAAGAGTAGAGGCGCAGTAACTGTTCCCTGCTGTAGACCATTCAAGACCTTGAATTTGCGCCTTGTTGTCAGATTTCCATCAGTTACAACAAACGATTTCCCGTATAACATATTGCACATCATGGCGACAAGGTGTCTGGAGAACTTGTCCTGAAGGAGTTTAAAAATTAGTCCATCTAACCACACCGTATCGAAGGCTTTCTCCATATCAATGAGACATGCTCCAACACATTGTCTATCATTTAGATTCCAACAGATGTCTGAGGTTACTTTCGTTATTGCATGTGTGGTCGAATGCCTGGCACGAAAGCCAAATGGGCAATTCGGCATCAACTCATTTTCCTCAATGTAGGCGTTTAATGCTCTGTTGAGTATCACTTCAAACACCTTGCTGATGTTAGGCAGCAAGCTGATTGGGCGATAGCTTTTGGGGCATGAAGATTCTTTTCCTTTCTTCAAGGTCGGAAATACCTTAGCCTTTTTCCACTCATTTGGGAAATATGAATTGCTCAACATGTTATTGAACAATATGCAATAATTCCGAATAGCGACCTCCGGCAAATGTCGGAGAACTACATTTGGAATACCATCAGTACCACATGATTTCTTGTTGTTTATCCTGCGAAATATGAAACACAAGTCTTCATAGCTGACAAAATAATCAGTAAGATTCAAGCTCGGTATGAGGTCAGATGTTAATGTTTCATTGAAATGAAGAATTGATTGGCCGTTCAGGCTTGATTTGAAGTCGGAAACTTTTGCTTCAACGACCTCCGAAAATATTTCGTTCCCTCTCTCAGGGTTTGGTAGATGAACCAATTCAAAATGTGTTCCAATCAGGGCAAGTTTATCCAATCCTTCACAAATAATCCTGCTTCCATTTCTATCCGGAGTCGTACTATCAATTTCGATACCAGCTCTATCGAGAAGATTTATCTCATCACTAGTGACTTCAAGATTCGATACCTTCACTCGAGAATTCTTGCGGAATATACTATTCACTTTCGCAAACACGCCGTCTGGGTCCTGTGGGCTAATGCCCCTCAATTTTTCCACCCATTGATTGCTGACCTCACTCCTGAAGTATGACCGGATTAAGTTCCGGGCATTCTTCAGGTGTAATTTCAACGAAGCCAACGAGGGATGGTTGTAATCCAAAAATCGTCGGTAAATATTGTTGACACATGTGAGAAGAAGTCTTTTCAATCTTTTCAACCTTGCGATGGTTGGTGTTTCATATCCTTCCATATTGTTTCGATGTTTAATCTTGGGAACTACGTTCTCAATCGTTTCCAACGTCAGTTTCTCTAACTTCGACAAATAGACATCTATTTCATCGTTAGTTCGATTCCTGTCATTAGAAACCATTGAGCAAGAGTTGCCACTATCAGAAGAGGGACATTGCTTCTGGTGCTTGCGATTAAACTTCTTTTGAAACTTTCCCCAGTCTGTTTTTTTGAAATTCAACCGATGATTTTCATGTTGAACTGGAATGAGGAAGAAATCATCCCTGTGATGATTGATTTCCATTACGATTGCGTTATGGTCGCAATCATAAGGAAGCACCTGCAGTTTCCGTTGAGGACTATTAAAGCTGAATTCAAGTCTTGCGTCAGCAATGCAAAGGTCCAAATATGAATTTGTCCTAGGGTATGTTGGGAACTCCGACCCATATAGATTGCACCTGTATTCGATTTGGTTCTCTGTTATCCATGATTTCAGGAACACACCTCTTGGATTATTGGTGGCGTTTAGCCATGATGTATGCTTGGCGTTCAGGTCACCAGCAAGAATATAATAGTTATGCAGCCTGTTCAATTCGAGTATTTCGAACAAGGAATTGAGCTCCTCCTTGAGCTTGAGAACAGTTCCACCAGTTGCATAGGCAGAGATAACGAAGAGGTTATCCCCACCTGGCAGTGAGATTTTGATAACGGACACTTCAAGTGATTCAAAGCTTTTGAATTCGACTTTTTCAACATTTTGGAAACGATAGGGTCTTCGAACCAATATCCCGGTGCCACCTTCCCCATCACCTGTTACCCTATCGTTTCTTACGAATGCAAAATCCTTGAATCTCATGGAGTGCCATGAACTGATGTGTGTTTTGGTGAGAAGCACGATGTCAGGCTTTTGTCTGGCAATGAATTCAAGGAGATAATCACGCCGATGTAAAGTAACAATGGAGTTGACGTTGATCGAGATGATACGAATCCTATCCGTGGGAATGTGGCTGGACGACAGGTTATTTTGAGGCTTTTGAAAGCCCTAAACGCTGAAAAACAATGTTAATTTTCGAATCTTGTTTATCGATTCGCTCCAATAAGGAATTTAATTGCTGATAAATTTTAAGAAGCAGCTCATTATTGCCACTTACATTATTTATTTTATTTACATTGTCTGCTGGTCCTCTCGCAGCAAGTGCAAATGACACCCCGGGCGTGACGAAGTTGATAGGTATCACACTGTGGTGTGCTTGACTTTGTTCCGGAGTGACTTTAACCTTTGCATCTTGATACCGGGGGCATCCTCGATATGATGCTGGATGACCAAAGGCACCGCAGTTCACACAATATAGTTTTTCTTTTGGCTCCGCCTGAGCCAATTTGCACTCGCCGGGAGCATGAATGTCTTTGCATTTAACACACCTATATTTCATGGCGCAATTGGCAGCCGAATGCCCGAATCTTTGTCACCTGTAGCACTGGTTGACCTCACTTTTCTGCAGGCGTTCCCACCTCACCACGCGGAAGCTCAAGTACCGTATTTTCTGCAGGGCACTCGAACTTCTTTTGCTGGAAATCTGGACTAAGTAGTGAGGCAAGTTTTTGCGCTCCACAATCGATCTTCTCGTTGCAAAGTTTTTAACTGAAATAAATTGTATTTCTGGTGCAACTTCTTGGAGCACCTGAAGGAGATCGACTGTGTCCTCACCACAGTCCAGACCCTTCAATAAAAAGGTTTGGTTCTTTTCGCTTTTCAGGATGTACGTGAAATGCGGAACATCTCCAGAATTTAAGGCATTTTTTGTTGCCTGGAAATCAACCAGCGACTTAGTCCTTATTGTCAATTTATCGGCATTGACTCTTTTTATCTGAAAATCTTTTAACTTATTTTCGGCTGCCAAAAGCCGAACCATATCTTTGCCCGTTTGCCCAAATACATTGATTGGTGGAACTTTTTCTTTTTTTTCATTAATCTTTACGGATGGACCAGCAGACGGACCAGCAGACAAACCTTTTGGTTTTTTCTCCCGATTTTTAATTTTAAGGTTTTCAATGAAATCATTATCTAACTTAGACGTTTTACCAGTATCCTCTTCAATGTTCATCGTTTCTTCAAGACCAGCTAGCGCTGCATAGTAATTTCTGCTGTCGTTTGCGCCTCCTGCGCTGAGGACATCCTCTTGATTAGCTTCTTCCTGTGGCTTTTTAGTTTTCTTGTCTTCAGATTTTGAGTTTGCTTGTCGGCCTTTCTTGGTTTCTTTATCTTTGTTGAACGTTAACGTTCCAACAAGTGCTTCTAACGATTTAACTCGAAGCTTGAGTTCTTCATTTTCTTTTTCGATTTTTTCAGCTTTCTCTTTTTCTTGGATCAGCTGCTCGATTTCGATAACCGATAGGATTGTCGGTTTTTCTGCTTTATTCTCGTAACTTCTTTTAAGCTTTTTTTCGCCCGTCATCATTGGCGATGGGCATGATCCTTCTGATTGATGGCTGAAGCCATTAGGCTCCTCCATCTCGTTGCTTTTGCAGCGAGACTAGAGGGAATGTTCTCAGACCGGGACTTCCCTTGAACGTATTTCCACTTTTGATATTTCTTCAGGAAATGAATTTCAGGTATTCGATAAATGCTCGAATAATTCGATGGTGATGGTTTTCCCAATAAAATCAAAATTTGCTTTTGACTGGCTCGTAAAAAAATATTGCAATTGTTTGAAACTGACTTTTGCGAAAAATTAATTCTCAAAATTGACCTTAATGGTATGCAAATTAAAATTATGTAGAGAATCTCATGAAAAAGCGAAATAATTTATCAATTAATAAAAATAGCCTCATTTGAATAGTAAGAGTTATGAAAGCATATTTCCAAGTATGCTGATGCATAAAACATTTCCATCAAATGTGAGAATCGTATTAATAAGTTGAATAAATTGTACAATAAATTATAAATATTTTATATAGTTAGTTTACGTATAGATAATATAGCTCTACCTTTTTAACTTCAAGCTTCTACATATTATATGAAATGATTACGTCGGAAGGGAAAATCATAGTTACACATACGAGTATCTCTGGTAAAAATGATCAAATGATAAATATTACTACGCCATCAGTAGTCAGCACAAATTAATGTAGACTTATAACTTTTCTAATGTTTGAAGTGGCCCGAATATACTTTTGCTGGAAACTTTCATCAAGAATTTGCCGGTTATTCGTTTCATTTAGACATTTTTAAATATTCTATATCCAGATACATGTCGTACTGAAAAATTATTATATCTTGCATGCTAATTATGACTTGGCTATTTAACTCGTTTATATTTAATCAGCGATAATCGCTGTAGTGCGACGCAACGGCAACTGCAGAAAATAGTTCGACATAGGGAAACAAGAAAACCACACACAACTCATCCTCATCCTGCACCTAACTAGGAGCGAGCGAAAGAGCACAATCGTGCGAGCTCCCTATCCACATCACATTCGCCAGCAGGAAACAGTTTACTGAACTGCATTCCGGGCACCATTCCGTCTCCCACACATCGATGCAATCAATTGAACGCCAGTACCTTATTCCGGGACACAATCTTGAGAATCAGCGAATTAAGTGAAACTGCCGCCCACGACTCCCAAGCAATTGGAATTGAGAACGGGAACAGGAATTAATATCTAGGACTCGGTTTCTTCGCTTGTAAACAACAACATTGAATCCTCCCTGTTTTTCGCTGGCTGCCACTTGAGGCGAGCGTAGACGTTGCGAAGGATTCGCATGCATTTGGGTTAGGCGACGTTGAAGGAGCAGAAAAGTGAAAGAGCTCCCGCGCTAGTGTTTTGGCAACGCATCCTTCGCTCGCGTTGCCTTGAAATTGATTTAGACAAGTGCCTGGCGGTGACCTAGTGAACAAACGCCGGAATCTACATACGAGTGTTGGGCATTACAGAGTGTAACGGTTCGATCTGAGACGAAAACTCGAAATCCTGTTGAAATCAAACCCAAGAAAAGTTGCCAAAGTTCTTATTGAATTAACGCCAAGTTTCTCCAGTTCAGCTAAAAAGAAAATTGCATTTCAGGACCATCTGCATCGTCGTCGAGCGCTCGGAGGACCATGCGGGTAAGTACCCTTTCGTTGCCTTAATTTTGCATATATATTTTTTTAAATGTTGTATTTAATTCCTTTTTTTTTTCATATATATCTTAACTTTGGCATTTAATTCTTTTTTTTCTCTTTCTCCATATATTTTTTAAATGTTGTATTTAATTCTTTTTTTCCATATATATTTTTAAATTTTGTATTTAATTCCCTTTTTTTTCATATATAGTTTAAATGTTGCAGTTAATTCTTTTTTCTATATATTTTTAAATTTTGTATTTAATTCCTTTTTTTTCATATATATTTTAAATGTTGCAGTTAATTCTTTTTTCTATATATTTTTTAATTTTGTATTTAATTCCTTTTTTTTCATATATAGTTTAAATGTTGCAGTTAATTCTTTTTTTTTCCATATATACTTTAAATTCTGTATTTAATTCTTTTTTTTCATTTATATTTTAAATTTTGCATTAAATTTTTCTTTCCTATAGATTTCACATTTTTGCCTTATGGTTTTCTTTAAATTGCTTTCTTGTCGTAATTTGGTTTCTTTTTTTTAAATTAGTATTGTTATAAGAACAAAAAAAATGAAAATAATGAATTACTAGAATCAGAAAACCATCGGTCTTTTCATTCCTGAGGAACTCTGACCGGGTATAGGACCCGGTATGGTGGCAGGCTGCCCCCTAAAAACATGAGCCAGCCGCCGGGTACTTAATTAATCCTTTTCGTTTCAGGTGACCTCGCGGGTTGAGGGGCCCAAGCAGAGTGCCTCTTTATGGCATAGCGTTATGCAATCAAATTGTATAATTCTATGGCATAAATTGGTCACCGGGGTACTCCCCTTCTGATGAGAAAGTTCATGCAATTCAAGTTGTATGAGTTTCCCACTCAGAAGAGGAATACCTGGCCACTGCAACAAAATATATATGGATTTATTCCGGTTGGGTGGGTGCGAAGAGGCTCCATCGCCACCCGGTTGCCCCTCTTTCATTTGTGGGCCATGAGCTTCGTCGGGTAATGACGAGGTTACCCCAAGTCCGCCTTTCTTCTCAGGTTCCTTTTGTTTTCATAACAAATACTATCTCCCTCGGTGTAGTTATCTACGCTTTTTGCGACTTCGGTCGCCTCGTGAGCAACATCCAATTCGTGAGTGCGAAATTTTTTTGTAGTGGGTCCTCGTGCTGGGGAAATGAACCCGCCTCACGACACCGCAATGCTAGCCTGCCAGCACATTCACGCGTCTCCAGGCGAGGGCATTCTCGGCAGATATTGTCATCTTCTTCTGCCGAGGCAGCAGAACATCGCTGCAGTCCTTTACGGACTTATTGAAACTTCTACATGCACTACAGTACCGCGTACCGCACGCGACGCGAAACCGACCTCAGCGGATTTTTTCAAACCCTACTCTCTCCCCGGCATAATTACCCTGCACTCTCACTGCCTCTGGAAAAGAAGGACCACTGGAAAGGAAAGTCTGTTGTTATTTTAGCAATTCACGTTATTCATAAAATTCCTTTAATTCATATTATTCACCACATAAAAATTGTAGTTGTAGTTTCTTTACACTTATATCGATATTCGTTAGTTTTTTTTTTAACTCTATCTTCTAGAAAATATACAACTGTTACTATTCAAACATTAGGATTTCTTGATTTTTAATGATTTTGTGCGTATGCGTGTGTGTGTATATATATTTATATGTTTGTACTAAAAAATTTTTTTATCATAATCACAATTTGTACTAAATTTCCTCTTCATAGTGTTTCTACTTAATTTTATCTTCCAATTACAAATATGCATTCAAGATCTTTCTCCCTTCTGCATGCATCTCATGTGCGTATGTTGTGTGTGTGCATATGAATATATATTTTTTCGTCATCCAAAAAAAAAATTTAATTGACACATACGAAGATAAAAATGTATTATAATTGAAACAGGTGTTTGTAAGTATGTAGGTAAGAGAATTATTCAATTAATAACATATACGCTGTTTTACTAAAAAGAGAGTGCTATGCAGTATGAGAGGGATAGATAACTTAAATAACACATTGTATAGTAAAAAAATATTACCCAACATAAGGAAAAGCGGAAATGTACAAATCAATTTATCGTATCACCTCTAGAAGAAATAATTCTAAAATATAGGCGTACATAATATATTTATATATAAATCGTTGCCAACTTTACGCCCATTTTATTTCATTTTGATCACGGTGTACGTCTTCCCGTAATTCGCCTTTTTTTTGTTTATTTTTTTCATTTAAATTTCTAAACCATGAATTATGGTGCATTGTGTATAATATAATATACGAGTATATCTATTTGTTGATTTTTTTTATTTTTTTTTAGAACTCTCAATGTGAATTTATTTCAAAACATATATGTTTTCAATTTCCCATATATATACACAAAAAGGCAAAAGGTATGGATATAAATACATTTATAGTTAAGCCAATTCTGTGGCATGAGTAGAATAAATTTGTTTTGGTTTAAAAATAACCAAAACAAAAACTAAATACCAATACGTGTTTTTCATTTCAATCAAACCGAGTGTAGTTTTAAAATATAAGAAACTAGAAATAGATAAGATATTTTAACCGTTGATCATTTTATTAATATTAATGACTAATAAATGTATATTTAAGAATATAAAGTTAAATGTTTGCAAACATTTTTTTGTTTTTTACCCACAAGATATAAGCGCAATAGCTATTGTATTTGAAAAACTTCGTATTCAATGCGATAATACAAAGAGATATACCATAAAATAATAAGACGAGTGATAGGAAATAGAGAAAAAAAAACACACTAGTCCCTAGTTATGGTCAAACTCTGCAAGATGAAAGTCATACGTCACATTTCATCTTCTACTTAGTTTTCGTGTTTTTCAAGACTAAGGTAATATGAGATAATATAATATCCAACTATGAGAAAACACAATACGAAATAGAAAGCAGATAATGCTTATCTAAACAGAAAAAAATGATCATCATCTTAAAATATGATAATTGAGTTTGTATCGAAGTCCGAATTTATCACATCATTATTTTCATTTCAAGATTTAGTAGTAAAATAATAAATCTCAATAATAATTGGATTAAAAAACTTATTTTAAATTAATTTTAAGCAAGAGAACGCTAGAAATGAACTTTTGACCGCAAGGCATTTTCTAACATTGAATAAAGTTAAAGCAAGACAGCAGTTGACCTTTAAGTTGACCTACAAGGACCCTTCGTAGGCATCGCGTATCAGATTGACAACTAAATGAACTGCTTTCCTTCACGTTAACAATGTCTCCTTTTATTACACTATTAGAAAGACAAATGCGTCTCATTTGGGTCAAAATTAATTGATGCCACTACTTTTTCTAGCGTGAATATTTCATATCCCGCCCTTCATCATCGCTTGCATCGCATGCCTTTACACTAGCTGCATCTTCTAACTGCTTCGCTGTTTGTGGTGCAGCAACAACAACACTAGCTCCTCCCACAGGAGCTGCTGCTGTGGCGCGGGTATTACTACTGTTAGCATCGGTGGTAGGGACTTTGATGGGGCCGGTCGGAAGACTCATAGATGATGAGACTGGATTTATTTCCCCAGCATGCTTATTCGCAGCTTCGTTTACACTGCCTGAGTTAGCAGGATTGGGTTTATTACTGCTGCTAGATCCAGCTTGGAAGGTACTAGTTGAAATATTACCTGTTGTAGGACTGGATCCTAGAGGCTGCCGTTCACTGGTGGCACCGATGGATTGGTCGCTTTCATAAATTTGCCGCGTTGCTGGTGCTTCGTGTAAGTGAAACCGAATGGTGGAGATCTGAGAATCTGAATCTTGGCTGTGCCGTCAGTTTTTTTATTTTAGATTCGAGCGTAGAACACGTCGTTTGGCTTAGCGATGGTTTGCTGTTGTGTCTCGTTGATGACTTTCTGTATGAATTTAATAAACTAAATCCGCTCGCGTTCCAAATAAATTATCAACTTACATAAGATATAAACAGCGTGGTTTCATTGAAACTAAGTTTGCCTTCCTTTATTTGTCAAACATCGATAGAGTCCCATTCGACGGCTGATACTGGTTGTGAGATAAAGCGTGCTGCGGTGCTGTTGATGATAAAGCATGTTTTTGCAGGGCTACCACTTCTCATAGACAGGTTTTTAATGCATTGGATTTATATCCCAATAAGAGATACGGTACAATTTACTTTTGCAATTGCCTAGTAGGTACGAAAATTTTTGTTTCCGTTATTTTATCTACTTGGAATTGCTCTACATTGATGACTGTCGAGCATGGATAGTTTCACACACTTTACTCTCTTTTGAAAATGTTTCCTGATGAAACTACTATAATTCGGGCCGAAGTGTCGTCCGGTGTCAACATTGCGCACCTTTTTGCGTTTTTAATGCGATTTTTACTCGTATAACCTTCACTACACCACAAATTGACAGCACGCAACGATCACGACACCTGACGATCGCAACATCTCGCGGCGGTCCTTCTCGACGACGCACACCCGCCATGTGGCTGTCCCTTGACTTTGACATCCCACGACAAAACTGACGTGGGATGGGAAGCCGTCACAACGAGCATGAGATGGAAAGCTACATGGCGGCAAGGTGTATTGGTAGTGGTGGCCAGCGGCACCGAATGATTCATTGCAGTACACGACGTCACAGTGGGAACTGTCAAAAACTGTTCAATTGGTCCAAAAGAACAGTACAATAGGTCTAAAATCTTGGTGCACATTGTGACGTCACGTTTCCGCTTTCTGGCCTGTGTGAGGGGTCATTGGAAGCCAGATGGCAGCAGCGCTTACTACCACACACGTGACCATTAGTAGGCCGACTTTGCTGGCTAACTTACATGGCGGTATATGAAGAATTATGGAGGTGCTAACGAAAATTCGAAGTTTTGTACGGTTTTGAGGTGGATTTCTACAGTGAAATCCTGATGGCCCGCGAAGAACACAATAGCGCTCCTATTGAAGCGAAAATTATTTCAGTTCTTATACCCGTTTAGTTTTTATCGCCTTCCAAAGTGAATTTATAGGAGTTTGCTTACATCTCAACGCTGAGCTATCAGTGGAAGGTGCAAAACGTGTGCTTCATCTGCTCGTCTTGAAAAGTTTAGGAGTACAGTGGGCTATACAAGGTGAATTTATAGCATGCTTGGAATGCGTTCCGCACGTTTTTTATTCGGAAAATAGTATATATTACGAAATATAAGCATTTGCTAATGCCGCAGTTGGGTGACAGCTACCGGAAGTTTGTCCATAGTAGGCCGACTAATACATATACAAATTGCTACCATATGGCTTCCTATATAACGTCAGTTTTGAATATGGCATAAAAATCGTTTCCTCATATTTAATATAACCGTTCATGCATTGGTCAAGACCAAAGCTTACGTAAGATAGGAAGCCATACGTAGCAATTTGCATATGATTAGTCGGCCTACTATTGGATAAGCTTCCGTGAATTGTCAGCCAACTACGTCATAAGCAAATGCTTATATCGCGTAATATATACTATTTTATTCAAAATTCACCTTTCATTGCCCACTGTACTCCTACACATTTCACGACGAACTATTGAAGCACATGTTTTGCACCTTCCACGGATAGCTGAACTTTTAGAAGTAAACAAACTCCTATTCATTCACTTTGGAAGGCGATAAAAATTAAACGGTAATAAGAACTGAAATGATTTTCACTTCACTAGGAGCGCTATTGTATTCTCCGCGGACGATCTGGATTTCACTGTAGAAATCCGTCTCAAAACCGTACAAAGCCTCGAATTATCGTTGGCGCCTCCACAATTGTTCATGTACCGCCATGTAAGGTAGCGAGCAAGGTCGTCCTTCTAGTGGTCATATGTGGGGTAGTAAGCGCTGCTGCCATCTGGCTTCCTATCTTACATCAGCTTCCGTCAGACCGAATTTTAATCCAGAACTTAGTTATTTGACTAAAGTGTCACTGTTAAATGAAAAACTAAATTGTCATTGTAATATAGTAAATATATACAGAGGTGGCCAAAAGTGATCGGACAATACAAGAAACAAGCAATAAAATACTTTTACGAGCATAAGCTTTGAAATGAAATAAAAATTTTTCCCTTATATAAAAGTCACTTGTATTCTCAATGCACAAAAAAATAAAACAGAAATAAAAAGAATTTCACAAGAAAATTAACAACTAATTCAAATTCACATTGCATCAAGTGGACAAAAGTAATCGGACGTTCAATTGTAATACTTTTCTTTCTGATGATTCCATTAGAACATAGGCTTTTAATATCTTGTTGCGTATCCTTTTTGTTTTATAACTTCTGTTAACCTATTGGGCATAGACTGTACCAACTTACGGGTAACGTCCGGAGTAATGTTGTCCCATTCTTCTAATAACACCGTCTTCAGTTGACTTTTATTAGTAATGTGATGTATTGGTAGTGGTGGCCAGCGGCACCGAATGATTCATTGCAGTACACGACGTCACAGTGGGAACTGTCAAAAACTGTTCAATTGGTCCAAAAGAACAGTACAATAGGTCTAAAATCTTGGTGCACATTGTGACGTCACGTTTCCGCTTTCTGGCCTGTGTGAGGGGTCATTGGCATATGGCCAAAACTGACGTTAGATAGGAAGCCAGATGGCAGCAGCGCTTACTACCACACACGTGACCATTAGTAGGCCGACTTTGCTGGCTAACTTACATGGCGGTATATGAAGAATTATGGAGGTGCTAACGAAAATTCGAAGTTTTGTACGGTTTTGAGGTGGATTTCTACAGTGAAATCCTGATGGCCCGCGAAGAACACAATAGCGCTCCTATTGAAGCGAAAATTATTTCAGTTCTTATACCCGTTTAGTTTTTATCGCCTTCCAAAGTGAATTTATAGGAGTTTGCTTACATCTCAACGCTGAGCTATCAGTGGAAGGTGCAAAACGTGTGCTTCATCTGCTCGTCTTGAAAAGTTTAGGAGTACAGTGGGCTATACAAGGTGAATTTATAGCATGCTTGGAATGCGTTCCGCACGTTTTTTATTCGGAAAATAGTATATATTACGAAATATAAGCATTTGCTAATGCCGCAGTTGGGTGACAGCTACCGGAAGCTTGTCCATAGTAGGCCGACTAATACATATACAAATTGCTACCATATGGCTTCCTATATAACGTCAGTTTTGAATATGGCATAAAAATCGTTTCCTCATATTTAATATAACCGTTCATGCATTGGCCAAGACCAAAGCTTACGTAAGATAGGAAGCCATACGTAGCAATTTGCATATGATTAGTCGGCCTACTATTGGATAAGCTTCCGTGAATTGTCAGCCAACTATGTCATAAGCAAATGCTTATATCGCGTAATATATACTATTTTATTCAAAATTCACCTTTCATTGCCCACTGTACTCCTACACATTTCACGACGAACTATTGAAGCACATGTTTTGCACCTTCCACGGATAGCTGAACTTTTAGAAGTAAACAAACTCATATTCATTCACTTTGGAAGGCGATAAAAATTAAACGGTAATAAGAACTGAAATGATTTTCACTTCACTAGGAGCGCTATTGTGTTCTCCGCGGACGATCTGGATTTCACTGTAGAAATCCGTCTCAAAACCGTACAAAGCCTCGAATTATCGTTGGCGCCTCCACAATTGTTCATGTACCGCCATGTAAGGTAGCGAGCAAGGTCGTCCTTCTAGTGGTCATATGTGGGGTAGTAAGCGCTGCTGCCATCTGGCTTCCTATCTTACGTCAGCTTCCGTCAGACCAAATTTTAATCCAGAACTTAGTTATTTGACTAAAGTGTCACTGTTAAATGAAAAACTAAATTGTCATTGTAATATAGTAAATATATACAGAGGTGGCCAAAAGTGATCGGACAATACAAGAAACAAGCAATAAAATACTTTTACGAGCATAAGCTTTGAAATGAAATAAAAATTTTTCCCTTATATAAAAGTCACTTGTATTCTCAATTAATTGCACAAAAAAATAAAACAGAAATAAAAAGAATTTCACAAGAAAATTAACAACTAATTCAAATTCACATTGCATCAAGTGGACAAAAGTAATCGGACGTTCAATTGTAATACTTTTCTTTCTGATGATTCCATTAGAACATAGGCTTTTAATATCTAGTTGCGTATCCTTTTTGTTTTATAACTTCTGTTAACCTATTGGGCATAGACTGTACCAACTTACGGGTAACGTCCGGAGTAATGTTGTCCCATTCTTCTAATAACACCGTCTTCAGTTGACTTTTATTAGTAATGTGATGGTTCCTTATTTTTTTATCCAGATGATCCCAAAGATGTTCGATGGGATTTAGGCCTGGGGATTGCGGTGGTGTTTTTAATTGACCAGGAGTGTTGAAAAGGAGCCACATACGAACATCATGAGCTGTATGCTTTGGGTCATTATCTTGCTGGAACAAATAATGACCATCAAGACCCAATTTTTGTGCACTTTTTTTCAAATTTTCTTTCAAAATCGACAAGTAACCTAGCTTGTCCATAGGTTCGTCAATGAAAACAAGTTCTCCTACACCGTTGGCAGCCATGCAACCTCAGACCATTACACAGCCACCTCCGTGTTTTACTGTATGTTGAATGTTTTTGGGATGAAGCTCACTATTTTGAGTTCTCCACACCAACAACCTGCCGTCGGAGTGGTAGATATTAAACTTACTCTCATCAGAGAATATTATACGAGTCCAAAAGTCGAGCGGCTTGCTTTTAAATTCTTTTGCAAAGCATAATCTTTTCTTCTTATTAACTTTGCTAATTAGTGGTTTCTTTCGAGGTACTCTCGCTTGATAACCAGCACGGCTGAGAGCTCTACGAATAGTCCGGGCACTAACATTGGTACCATTTACATCTGCTAATTGATCCCTAATACTTCTGGACATTGTAGTCGGATTCTTTTTAACAATTCTTGATTTTTCGTGCGTCTGTCTCTGTTAGTTTACATGGTCGACCACTCCTAATTTCGTTTTCCACCTGATTATTTTTTCTGAACCGTTTCACGATATCGAAAACTGTCGAACGACTTCTTCCAATTATTTTTGATATTTCAGAAAAGGATTTATTCTCTTTATACAACTTTATTATAACTATTCTTTCATGTATACAGGTTTCTTTGCGAATCTTAGCCATATTTAACTTTCTTCACTTAAAACTGACAAGTAAATGACTGATATCAGAAAAACACATATCAACATATAATTAGGGGAATTCCCTTTTAAACTCGGAAATGGAAAGAAAAGAATTGCTCCAAACTTCAATGACTAATTTCACACTTTTCAAAATGTCCGATTACTTTTGTCCACTTGATGCAATGTGAATTTGAATTAGTTGTTAAGTTTCTTGTGAAAATCTTTTTATTTCTGTTTTATTTTTTTGTGCAATCAATTGAGAATACAAGTAACTTTTATATAAGGGAAAAATTTTTATTTCATTTCAAAGCTTATGCTCGTAAAAGTATTTTATTGCTTGTTTCTTGTATTGTCCGATCACTTTTGGCCACCTCTGTATGTTATGTATGCAAAAATTTTCAATAAAGTCGAAGTCAAAAGTGATTTCTTCAATACTAATCATTCTAAATTTTAAAAGAATATAAAGCAAATTCCAAACAATAATAATACGAAAACTTAATGGCCCAAATGGTTCTCTAAATTTATACGTTATCAGTTAAATACATTTGATCAAAAAAGAAACCATAGCAAATTCAAATTAGTTAAGATTATTACATATTTTATGATTCGATAGGGAAAAGGACAAAAACCTAACCAACACTATTCCAAAATTATTTATAATTATAACCCAACAGTGAAATTTCATCCTACACATAATATGTTATAACCTAATTCTCATCAAATTCAATCAAAACCATTATCTTACACTAAAAAATGCTATCACAATATTCCTAACCTAATCGAAACATAATATAATAAACATAGCATCTACCTAATATGTCCCTAACACAAATAAACATCAACACTAAATGTAGCAATAATGAGCTGAAACTCAAAAACTAAGTAACGAAAAACACAAGAACTGAAAATAAACACGAATGATTTAGACATTGACATTCAGCCACCAATACCAAGATTGCTCCGTCTCAGCTCGACTAGCTTCAACGTATCTAGCAAATGAGTATCTCCATTGGAATTCTCAATGAAGATTATCTATCTATTGGAGTAGGCAAAGATACACGTAGATATTTTATTGAGCCTTTTTACGTACATACATTTTTAACATTATAAGAAGGTACATAGCTTGAGAACGACACTATAGCCAGAGCATATATACTAACTAGCACCTACAATCGAGGAGCTGTCAAAATGAAAAGAGAGGCAAATAAACGTGTAAAAGATGAATTAAAGTTTACCATGTGTTCACAAAATTGCAAGCAAATTCAAGTTTTTGTTTATCATACATACGCACTTTTAGTCCAATTCTCTCTACTCCATAAGTACCGTAAGAAATAAAATTTGTTCTGATTGCAGCTGCTATTTAGTAGATATAGAGCATAATCAACAATTATTACGAGTTTCGGTCGTAACCGATTCAATGTCATTGAAAAATTGAAAAAACAGTATCACACAAGTACTCAATGGCTTCAAAATTGAGCAGGCAATGTAAAACGAGAAACCCTCGAAAAAAGATCGAGTTCAATGTGCAATGTCTAGTTTGTTTCATTGGTTTGAGCCTACAGTTAGAACTGATAAAAATATTTTATGACTCATCCAAGGTGCATGACGTCATGTTTCTACTACTTGAAATTGTACTCATTTCTACGAAACGAACTCAATTGAAATCGCCCATACATTTCCCCTACACCCGATTTGGTTTGCTTTTATTTTGAATTTCCCATTTATTCGTCCAATTTGAACGGGATTTTTATTCAAGAAATGTCATGGTGACGTTTAACGCATATCTCGCTGAAAGCGCTTGATATAATTTCCCGTCTTTTCTTATTCAAAGTGAAATGTCAAAGTTGGCATAAGTGGAAAGTAGTAGACAAAAAGTTGAAGGGTGGGCAGAGCAAAGAGAAGTAGAAAATTTTCTGAGTAAGGAAATAAATATCCACCAAATCAAGTCGGTCCAGGCATCCCGAACATACGGTATCCAACCGTTCCAGCGATTTATTTGGTGATATCGAAACGGAGTTTGTGACGAAAAACCTAAGTGCGCCCGTGTCCATAAAAAAATCGAAGAAAACGAAAGAAAGCAAGTCAGAATCTTCCTCCATGGCCGATATTGGTTCGAATCGTAAAATGTGATGACTATTTCGTTAAATGATCAAGGTACGGGTGTGAAAATGTTTGTAGAATTGTGAAATTGCGAAGCGAGAAGTTGTGTTGAAGTGCTGACGAATTGATTGTGGAATTTAGTGGCGTTTTGCTTGGTGAATTGGTATTTTACTGTAGTCAATGATTGCGACAGAATGAATAGCGAACAACGAAGAAAACGACGTCGACTACGTCAACAACGAGCAGCGGCTTGAACGAGTGTGGAAATCTGCAAAACGATCGTGATAGGATAGCTAGGATTAGTAGTTAGTAGCGTCGAAAAGTGGTCTTAGCGCAACTCCAACTGCGTAGCAATCGGCAACCAAAGCAAGCGCAATCGGCGAAGGGCCAGAAAACTTTCTTTCAACAGATGTGTGTGTGACAAAGTCTGGGAAGTTGGGCGGCTTGAACGTAGGGAAAAAATGTTGTCTAGTTGGCACTTTCATTGGCGAGCCGTACAAAAGAAGCACAAAAGCAGCGCCGATGACATTTGACCAATTTGCTAAGTCACCAGACGACCACCTCGTCTCCGGCTGATCGGATCGTTGTTCGTAGCAAGTTGGCTCAGGGTGCATAACAATTTTCAGCAAATTAGCTGCCGAAGAGGTGGGGCGGGCGTGGGACGTGGACAGTTGCATCTCAGGCAAATGCATGATTGCACCCTGGAGATAGTATTCTGCAGATTAATTGCATGTTCCTGCTGCTTCAGGTCGATGTTTAGTGGTCCCACGGAATTTATCTCATTCCGGAAATGATTGCATTGCTTCCTAATTTGACTCGCCTACTTCGTTTTGTGTGACATATGGTATTTGTTGAAACTTGATATGCCTTCGGAATAGGCATCTAATTGTTGTTAAAAGTGTTTTCGGACCTTCTTTTCTATGCAAAGAGTGCTCTGAAATTAAAATTACCTGTTCAACTTTAACAGTCTGTTCTAGAGAGCGAAATGACGTTTCAGTGTCCGCTACTCAACCTAAACAGTGAAAAGTCGAGCATTTGCTACATTACTGAACAAGCAATTATCAATAGATTGATATTTGATCATTAGGATATATGAAACAGATCGCCTTATAGGCATTTCCATTGGTTTTGATGTTCAAAATCATTCAATTGAACTGAAATTTTTGTTGAATCTGAGGCTGTGTCCGAGTTGTTCAATTACATAAATAATAAGGATAATTGGCATATCCAAATCGGAAAGAAAATTTCCCATAATTGGTCAAGAACTTCCATATTCTAACTTGTACCAATGCATCTCGGCCCCCTTTGCCGCCTCCTACATTGGAACGGTGGTCATGGGGATTTAATGCTGTCATATGCCGCCGAGTGACTCACCGACCAAACGCAATTGTCAGCACGTACAGGCTCGCTACTTTGATTTGAACATTGCCCGTAAATTCACTCGAGCATATGGGCCCCGTCGGCAGTATCTCTCTTCTCAAGTTCGTCACTCTGAAACAACTTCTAAAAAAGGTTCGAGATATTGTTTCCATATTTTGTTAGCTTGCCTCAACAACATGCGTTCGTATTTGATAACAAATCTTCGCCTTGAGTGCATCACCTTAAAGGTCAAATCGTTCCGAGACCGACCGCTCTACAAACGATGCAGTTAGTACTCGTGTTTGGGATGGGATTTTGCTTTGCTTTTACTACTGTATTTATAGGCCAGTCAGCTAATTAGTGACAAATCCCAATCGAAATGAAAGAAATATGCACTTGTTCGTGCTCTCGACACACTAAGAAGTCACCAACAAACAAAAGCGCGTTTGTTAGTATAGTTCACTCGAATAGGACAAACTAATTAATCGCGGTTGGCGTTTCTTTTTCTCTACTCTGAGTTGTAAGTTCATTGTACAATAAATTTTTTATCAGTTGTAGCTTACGCTTTGAATTTGACGATAAGATCAACAGAAATCAAATTTTTGAGAGGTCAGCGTTGTCTGTCTGCACTTAGTAATAGCGAAGATTAGGAAAGTCAATAGCTAGTTTTTAATGTTAGCTGCAAGATATTGAATGTAAGAAGTTGATATGATCAGCTTTTAAATATGTAGAATTTTAATACTTCATTCGTATACATAGATAAACCATCAATACAATTTAAAATTTCGCCTTCAGCGTACACATTGTCATGCTAATTAATAAGAATCCTTACACAATTTTTTTAAATTTCATTCAGTGCGAACTAAGAGATATTTTGTAAAGGCTTTATTTCCTATAAGTTTTTGTGCTCAAAGGATTTTCATTTGTTTAATTCAGTGATGACAGTATTTTTCTTTCTTAAATCAAATGAAGTATTTATAAAATGCATTCATCTATTACATTATAATATCACAAATCCATTCGTTGAAATGACAATTCCTAGTCGATGCAGATAGTAAATTCCTCTAACAACGATGATTGCCACGAACAAGGAATGATCTTATAGCGAACCTAAACTCTTAATGAATCGAAAACGAGATTTTTCCAATATTAATTGATGTTTCACTGAGCTTTTGGTATCACATTAGCAATACTTTTCTTAGCACTTGAAAACTAAGTTTAATTTTAATGACTTACAATAATATTTATCGTTGTCTTTGAGTTCGACGAAGAATGAGAGAGCACCTTCCGAATTTAAACTAAAATGGTTTATAAATTAGAGTCTTAGTAAATTTCAGCCTTTGCAACAGAAATTATGAAGCAAAGCTACCATGGCAGAAGGATTTTAGAATTGTAATAGATCACTGTAAATTACGCATCTATCTGCATGCAATGGGGGTCATAAGCCAGGACTCATAGAAGACTGTAACGAAAAGTAGGAAAGAGGCTCACGCGTTATTTTTAATTGTCCAGTCTTTGTGCGCTAGATAAGTCCGTTGTAACCAGATGAACCTTTTAAGCTGCTTATTTGAAGTTATTGAGCGGGCGGGACTTTTCACATGGAAAGCGCTTTGGGAGAAGGAGAACATATAATAAGCCATAGTGGTACACTATTTGAGCAAACCCAAGCCGACTCCATACAGTCTTCGATTTATCGAAATTTCGGTAATATGAGTCTTATGTGGACTAAATTGTTGATTTGTAAACTTTGAATAAATTCTAACCTTATGAATGCTCTGCACTTACTGATAAAGTTGGATTTTTTCAACATATATAAATATATATGTGTTTTGAGGAGTACATCTTAGGCTTTCACCTTCGGTATTTCCCCTTATTATTTGATAGTTAAGCAAATCAGACTATATATCCTTTACGCGCTGGTCATCATCATCATCTATGGCGCAACAGCCCAAACCGGGCCTTGGCCTCCATGATTAATCTCATCCAATCATCACGGTTCCGCGACCTTGTCCGTCAGTTGTCTATTCTCAACAAGCACCTGCTGTCAGCTTCTATCGTGTCTTCGCATCGAGTCCTCAGTCTTCCAGCTGGACGTCTACCCTGTGCTCTACCCATTAATGTTCTTTTGAGTGGTCGGTTTTTTTCCATTCTTTCTACATCGCCCGCATTCTGCAATTTGCGTAACTTTACGCAAGAGGAAACAGGTGGATCGTCAAATAGTTTATATAGGGTTATCCATTTTACGCTTGGGAAAGTAAAGCTAAAGAAAACACATAAAATATTCAGATGGAAACGAAATTTTTTATTCAATATAAAGATTGAACCTAGCCATTATACGTGGAACACAAAATCATTCAAATGTCCTCTACGGGACCTCTTACAGGCCTCAATCCTTTTGAGGTGATTTCCAATGACTTTTCGGCACATTTCCGGCAATATCTCGGCCATAACTTCACGAATATTGGTTTTCAATTTCTCAAGATTTTGAGGATGTTTCGCGTAAACACGATCTTTCGCATAGCCCCATAAAAAGAAATCCAAAGGTGTTAGATCGCAGGATCTTGCGGGCCAATTGACATCACTCAATCTAAAAATTATGCGTCCTGGATATTTCTCTTGCAAAAGTGGTCGATTAGCCTGTGTTGTGTGGCTTGTGGCTCCGTCCTGTTCGAACCACATATTCTCCAGATCATAATCTTCAATTTCTCTACAAAACTAATCGGTTAACATCCTCCATAGCGGTCAGAATTGACTGTAATTTCTCTTCCTTGATCGTTTTCAAAAAAATACGGGCCAATAACACCACCGGACCAGAATGCACACCAAACGGTCACTTTTTCTGGATGCAAAGGCCTTTCTGCGGTCACCTGAGGATTTTGAGAGCCCCATATGCGGCAATTTATTTACGTAACCACTGAGCGAAAAATGAGCCTCGTCACTAAAGAAAATTTTGTTCGAAAAATCGTTATCAATGGCTTGTTGTTCAATAACCCAATTCGCATACATTCTGCGTTGTGTATGGTCTTGAGGCTTAAGTTCTTGAGTGGGTTGGATTTTGTACGGATGGAGATGCAAATCCAAATGCATAATCCGCCACAATTAGCCGTAAGACAAGCCCTAAATGTTGATTACGTCGAGGAATCGACAAATTCGGGTCTTCCTCCACACTTAGAGCAACGACAGCGATATTTTCAGCAGAATGAATGTTGCGATGATGCACAGGCCTTGCAATATCAATAACCGATCCACTCTCTTCAAGTTTTCTCACTGTGTTCGAAATTGTTTGCTGTGTAGGTCGATTATGTCGACCGTAATCGGCTCGTAAAGCCCTAAATGTTGATACAGCAGAATCACCATTTTTAAAATAAAATTTAATAATTTTAACTCGTTCTTCGACTGTTAAACGATCCATATTTCTAAATAGCAAACCTTCAACTAAAAAAAAAAACGCTTTGGATGACATTTAATTCTGACAGATGTCAAATGGCAGGGTTATACTTTCCTACCACGAAATGGATAACCCTGTACAACTCATCGTTGTAGCGAAGTTTCCACTCTGTTACTTGTTTACTTGCAGCGTCCAATCTCGCCCTTTCCGGCGCCTCTTCTATTCAGGTTGGCTCTAAGGTAGATCAAATTATCCACATGTTCAAGGTTGTAGTCGCATATGGTCAGGTTTTGTTGAACTAGAGTTTTCTTCCTCGTTTGAGTCATTAATTTAGTTTTAGCTTTATTAACTTATAGGTCAATTCGGTTAGCTTCAGATTCTAGGCTCAGAAATACTCCTTTGGCATCTAAGATTGAACGTGCCATAATATTGACGTCATCAGCATATACTACCAATTGGCAGATGTCTTCTTGATGACATGTTCCAGCGCAATATTAAAGAGCATTGGGGCAAGTCCATCTCCTTGTTTTAAGCCTGATTCTATTCTAAAGATGTCCGTTAGCTGTTTGATAGAGGCATACGCCGATCTGCCTTCATATAGGGTCATGATTTCGTTTATCTGTTGGATGTTGGTGTTAATGTCAGTCGTTTCTTTCTACAGCACATTTTTTTTAGCTTGATGTCGAAGGCTTTTATATTGTTTTTCTTTGGCCCGAGCTGGTCACTTGATGTATTCCTTGTGCGCCTGGTTTATTTTTTTGATTGCATTCTTGCATTCTTCGTTGTTACCGCCGTTCCTACTTTTCTTTGGCTGGTGCCACAAGACTTCCTTGGCTGCTAACCGGTTAGCCGGTTAGCGCACCCTCTATCCGCTACTTGAGGACGCGTCCGATGCGGGACCAAAAGCTCTACACGGATTTACGTGCTGGTGCGATGCAAATATTCTGTTGTTAAATTGAGCATATTTGTTAACTACTACTACTACTATGAATAACGTCTATCGACTTGTATGTATTGTTCATCTTTCAAAGCTGGAATGTTTGTAATTGGTTCCATCTTCGCAAAATCTTTCTGAAATATAAAAAAAACATTCCTTTTAATTTTACATTAAGTTTTATTATTTTTCGGAATCGATTTTAGAACGTAAGCATTCGGTCGCACTTAGCGACAATTTCACTTAATCTAGCCATTCTACTTACTATATGTACTAAATTGTTAGTTAAATAGTGGTATATTTCTTTAGAAAGACAGTAAAAATCCATTTATAATGTTAAACGATATTACTTAATTAAAGTCAGCTTAGGTGTTTAATTTGAAGAGCTATAATTTACAATTACTTGCATGTTTGTTCATTAATACGCCGACTTAAACCGATGCTCTTTGGCTTATTGGCTAGTGTACTAAAAACTAAACGACTCCAATGAGACTTTAAATATTTGCCTTATTCTTCCTTTTCTTATTTTTATGATATAAATTGAAATTAATCATCTTACAAAATTCTTGTGAAATTTCTTACAACAGCCCTATCTCGAACGTGAAGCTTTTTGCGAGCCGCAAAACTTCCTCAGTAACACAATGAGGCCATCTAACAGCGAGCGTGAGGAAAGGTTCTTTAAGAGGAACTCTCCCCGTGCCAAGCTACCTAAATAAAAATCTATTTATAAAAAGAGAACTTTAATGGGATAAAACATTAATTTTTCTTAACATAATTTCTTTAATAATTTTGAAAATATTGCTATACAGAATTATCAAATCAAAACAGAATTAAATATGTAATTCAAGTTCAGACCTATGAAATTTCACTTGGAAAATGAGATTTTGAAATGCGCAAAAATTAAAAAAAAACTAACTTCAAGTCCCTTATTGCTTAGTTCCAACGAATGCGAGTGAAATGTGTTTCGTTGGCGGCCAATCAGATTTCCAAACTTTCGCATGAAATCTCCGTTAGTAAATACGATAGTTTTTAGGGTTTTGTACTACTTACAAAATCCTATTAAAATTGGTTTTATCTGTCAATCCATCTGTGTACCATAGAATTTTTTTTTCCGAAACTATAGCATCAACAGACATCAAACTTGATAGATAGATCATAAGTGGTGACTCCTTAAAAGTTATGGTATCCAGAAATTTTTCAATGAATTTTAAGGGGGAAGGGGGAATTATTTGACCAATGGTAGTCGTGTGGGGAGTCAAATGAAAGGTCTTGGTGAGGGCTTTCCAAATAACATCTGGACTGTTTAACAAGCTTGATAGAGTGCAGGGAGGGGGAACTGTGCGAAAAATGTGTGTCCCTCTCTTGATTGAATACCTGTGACCCGAAAAATCTGAAAAACTCATGGAGTTAGGTCTTTATGAGTACAATAGCAACAAATATCTTAGAAGTCGACATTCAGTCCTCTGTTAACAATAGTATGATTTCTTAATTTCAGATTTTACCCAATAAAATCGTATGGGTACCCTTAAGTTCAAAGAAATTCGATATTTAAGCAGTCTTAGAGCAGATTCTTGTACTCTGTAAGTTTAAAAAAATCGAATCATATTTACGAGAGTTATAGCCTTTTGAATTTTCTCTGATTATAAGAAAACCCACGATGCTGCTATTTTATAGACTTTCCATTGAATCAGACACTGCGGATTTGATTTGATCTTCTTAAAATTTTTGGATAAGATGAATAACATAAAGATATGTGAGAATTCATGATATGAGTGATTTTTGCTTCGGCGAAACAAAATGGCCGCCGTTGAAAATGGAGCAACTATGACGTTACTCTTGAACATGTACATCTCATCTGATTTTTTGAGCTCTACATTGTTATTGACTGCGTATAGGGAATTAAGTACTAACCCTTTCAGACAGGAGCATAGTTCCTTTCCACCCGAAAAGTTTTTTTTTATTAACAATTGCTCAGTCAATAATTTGTGATCGGAGAAGACGACACTTGGCTATTGATCGCGTTCATGCAAGGGCAAGATCTCCTTCGCTCTATCCAGCAACGGTGTAAGATCTTAAGCGTTTTGGCATTTGCACGAAGTCCTTTTGCAAGATTCAGTGCAGGATCCTTTGCGAGCTCAGCTCAGCGGCCATTTATTTTCCATTGCACCGAAGATGTTGAATTCTGAACCATATCTGGCGATGTTGTGAAACAGAAGTCATCTTTCTGTGCCCAGAGAATCTTTCTGCAGTTATCGGTATTGCTACTGTTCGTACTTATTGGTCGATGTATGAATACTCGACCAAGAAGTCGGTTCGCGTATATACTTTCAACTTAGTCTGCTCAGATATACGTTAGGTACTTCATTCAAAGTTTCATGAAATCTGCGGTGTAATAAAAGGCGTTCAATCGTAGTTCAAAAATTATCCATAGCACATAAATTGAACATTTCCAGAATCACTCATTAGGATTAATATAAAAACTGAGATGAGTGTTAGTGAAGGTTAAAATTTAAAGATTAAAAAAAAAATCAACCTCGAAATGCCCTAAAAGTGTGAAAAAAATTTCATGAAGTTGGTGCGTTAATTTTGAATTCGTTACTCGTTTTCACAAATTCGAAAAATAAAAAATAAAAATATACTAACTTATAAAATGACTTCTCGCTCGTATAACTCGCAACATTGTTTTATGACTTCAATGTGTCAACAACGTGAACTTGTTATAATCTACTTTCAGAATGCCGATACAGGCGCCTCAATGGACAGAGTTTTTGTCCTGTCCAGTCTGCATAAATGAGTTTGCAGCAAAACAACGTCCGCCTATTAGTTTAGGGTGCGGACATACAATATGCCGCACATGTTTAGCAACACTCCACAATAAACAATGTCCGTTCGATCAAGTAAGTGTTGAAAAGCCAATGAATTGGAAGTGAATATTAATTTTGCTTTTATAATTATTTCAGACATCGATTACAACAGATTTAGAAAATTTACCAATCAACTATGCCCTTCTTCAGCTGGTGGGGAACAATTCACAGGTGAATGCAAGTGGTATAGGCGAATCGGAAGCTATAAATTCGCCAAGCGTTCAAAACCTTTCACCGGAAGACTTACAACATTACAAACTTGCCAACAAATGTATAGAAGAATTAGCGTTGTACTTGAAACCATTTGCAAATGGCAGTTCAGGATGTTTGCTTTCGCGACCAATGCAACGAAAGCTGGTGACGCTGGTGAATTGTCAGCTTATTGAAGATGAAGGTCGATCGAGGGCCTTACGCGCGGCACGCTCGCTGGGTGAGCGTACCGTGACGGAGTTAATATTACAACATCAAAATCCGCAACAGTTGAGCTCGAACTTATGGGCAGCGGTAAGGGCTCGAGGATGCCAATTTCTGGGTCCTGCTATGCAGGAAGAAGTACTTAAGTTAGTTCTATTGGCATTGGAAGATGGATCAGCTTTATCTAGAAAGGTGCTTGTTATGTTTGTTGTGCAAAGACTGGAACCGCATTTCTCGCAAGCTTCGAAGACTAGCATTGGCCATGTGGTACAGCTGTTGTATCGTGCTAGTTGTTTCAAGGTATCAAAGCGGGACGGTGACTCGTCGTTAATGCAGCTTAAAGAAGAATTTCGAACTTATGATGCGTTGCGAAGAGAACACGATGCTCAAATAGTGCAGATCGCGACTGAAGCTGGATTGAGAATAGCGCCAGACCAATGGTCTGCTCTGTTGTATGGCGATACAGCACATAAGTCTCACATGCAAAGTATTATTGATAAGCTGCAAACACCACAATCGTTTGCACAATCGGTACAGGAACTTGTTATTGCGTTGCAAAGGACAGGCGATCCAGCAAATCTGTCTACACTTCGTGATCCATTGAATCATTTAGCAAACATAGACCCAAGTTGGGAGCAGAATGTGCCCTGGAAAGAAGTAGCCCAGGCACTTGACGATGTAAAGCTCGTTGTGATTGGTTTAGTAGAATTTGTCCAACATCATGGAAATCGTAAGCTGCAGGAGTCAAATCAACCAAATCCGAATGCCAAGTATAAGATCAGTTATTGCCGTGATTTGGCTGTGAAAAGAATTTGTCCTCGTGGTGCTAGCTGTACATTTGCCCATTCGGAAGCTGAGTTGGAGAAGTATCGGTTAAAAAGTCGTAAAAATAGTACAAAAACGCCAATCGTCGTTAACACAAAAGAGACTGCTGTTGATTATTTGGATACACCTACACATTCACATCTGCCATCAGAAGAGACTTCACCGATGCGTTTCGCGGGGGCAGCAGGCAAAGTGGCTGTACCTCCACCACCTCCACAAAACATTATACCACCGTCTTTTATTGATATAATGCCACCAATGCATGCACCAAGTCCTATACCTTCGGGGGGGACATTAAATCCGGCAGGAATTTTGCCAAATGTAGCTCCTAGGCACCAGTACGAGAGCCTTTACAATCTTAATTATCCAGTCAGAACACCTCTCTCACATCGTTCGCCACGACCGAACTTTGCAGGGGGCCCACCGGCGCTATCACCTCAACAACCGCCGCCCCCTCCACCATCTCAACCGCCATCGAATCCAGCAATGTTCCATTCACAGATGAATCTAGCAAATTTTGCATCGTCAGACATGTATAATACGGTTAACGCTGGAGGAAACCCGGTAGTACAGCCGACAATACAACAGGCGAATAATGCACAAGGCAAAGTCGCAGGGATTTTAGCTGGAAATAACGCATTCTTCTCACAGTTAGGTAATCGTGTTAACGATTTTTCGAAGCGCGGGGATATAATACGGCAAACATTGTTGTGGGATCAACAGCTCCATCATCAACATTCTCAACAGCAACAGAACCAGCAACAAGCAATCAATATGAACTTAAACACTCCGCCCAATAATTCACCGTATATAAATTCGCCAAATAATAATAACAATAAGCCAAACACAGACTTACCGATGCGACAATTGTACGAATGTCGAAAACAGATGGAATTGAATTTACAAAATAAGAATCCAACTCTGAATGGAAATATTCATAAAAACTTCACTGGACATGCTCAGCCGACTCATCAACAGCTAGCTCTAAATAACAACCTGCCGAAGGAGGACATTTTGACAAATTGCTGGGCATTGCAAGTACCTCATATGGGTGGATCGTATGGGATTGATCCTGTTGCGGCGGTTGCATCTGCGTCAAGAGAATCTTTCGTGCGATCAGACTCAATCTTACAGGATGATGACTATATTCCTTTCGAAACGAATACGATTACGAGCAGCAAATACGGGCCAATATCTCGAATGCAAAAGAATACAGGCCCGAACTCAGGTTTAATTTCTCAATCACAGCATCAATCAAATTCCCCGTATAGTGATAATATTCGTCTATCGAATTCAGTATGGCCATATTCTTCCTCATCACCAACATCACAGATAATGGCTTACGATCCTCAAATATTTGAAACGAATACAGGAGGAACAGTTGATGATCAAACGGCAAAAATGCTAGGATCGACAGCAAATGATTTTAATATACACGGGTTGAGTGCTGGAGATGATTTCTTGTTCTCGTCTAAACCGAACGATAGTACGGGTGGAGTTATAATTGGTGGGCAAACGAAAGATTGCAGCAAATTGGATGGTGCAACATCCGGAAACTTTGATTTTACTTCGCTTAGGATTTCGGACATAGATAACAAAGATAAGGATACATCAACGCAGGTGAGTAAATTAAAAATTTAATCCGATAATCATCAAATCGATTCTGATAAGGTCTTCACAAAGATTTTATATATATAGATATATATACATATATATATATATATATATATATATATATATATATATATATATATATATATATATATATATATATACATATATATATATATATATATATATATATATATATATACACGTATATATATATATATATAATATATATAGGGTTTTCCATTAAGGACATATCAATAAATAAATAAATTTCAATAAATCGATTGTGAGGCGTACTGTGTGGGTAGTGGCACCGTCTTGTTGAAACCACACATCGTTGATGTCAAGTTCATCCAATTCTGGCCACAAATAATCTTCCACCATAACAGATAGCGCTTCCCATTGACGGTAACATGACGGTCGTTTTCATCCACGAAAAAATACGGCCTAACTACACCTCCGGCATGAAAATCGCACCAAACAGTAATTTTTTGCGGATGCAACGGTATCTCAAGAAGCACATGTGCGTTTGTTGCTGACCAATAATGCATAATTTTCCTATTAACAAAGCCATTGAGCCAGAAATGAGCTTCATCGCTGAAGATGATTTTTCGATAAAAGTAATTGATAGTAATTTTTAATAATTTCCAAACGTTGCTGGTTCGTGAACTTTACCATGATGAAAATGTTGACTTTAAGTAACGTTTTGACATTGACAGTTCATTAAAAAAGTTTAAGGGTACGTTCATATAAAGATACGAAAATGTTATGTTCCTAATGCAAAACCCTATACTTGTAGTAGAATGTTGGGTTATTAAAATCCGTAAAAGAGTGCTGGGGTGTCATGCTGCCTCAGCGAGCCAAGCATTGGTGTTCACTGGAAACGAACTGATCTAGGGACGCGTGTATGTGCTGGCAGGCTAGCGTCTCCAGTGTCATAGGCGAGGTTTTTTTCTCCTAACGTCAATGCACACTAAGAATTATTTCATATACCCAAATTAAAGGGATTTGTAAAAGCGAAGGAATGACCTAAGCAAGAACTAACGTTATCATTGTCTTTCTGCCTATTGAACTTTTTCTCCAGCCTGTAAACAGGCGGAGGAAAATTGTGACCCACGACAAGAGGTGGGGCTCCCTAGTGGGGTTGGTGCTCCCTCACATCCCTCCCAACCCGACCTAGAGTTCCGATGGCCGCGTTCGCATGCAAGGAGACTCCATCCCGGCGAGAGCCCCTACAACAAAGAAAAAATCACAGCGAAGAACCAAAAGTCGCTGCAGTGCTAAAGCAAAAAAAAAATTCCAGGATTTTTGGGACTGATAAAAATGTTTGGAACTTTTTATAAAAATACTACTTTCCCAAACGATTCGATTAGTTAGTAAGTGCGATAACATTCAAGCAGATTGAGTGGAAAAGTATGAAACTTCACGCTTCACACATAATAAGTTTTTTTTTAACATTACCATTATCAATGGCAGACATTCCTTCATTAGAGTACGAGTAATGCGAGTGTAATGCTTATAGGTATACGTTGAATACAGAAGTAAATTTCCAGTTCTGTGAGCATATGTATAGCCGCAAACTATGAGATACTTTTATTTGTTCCTAGATTGGATAAAAGGGAGTAGCATGCCACTAACTACAAAAAGTGTATAAGTCAAACATAAAAAACGTAGCGATGTTTCCTCAATATGGAGTCACTTCTGACTCGCTATAGCGGAAAATATAACGCAATGTAAGCACTGCTCAGCAATTTTTAAAACACTCGGAGGATTTATCAGAAGATTACACACTCATCTCCAATCAAAATATTCTTTGAGTTTAGGTTCGACAAAATCGTCTTTGTGAAATTCCCATAGTGGTGAAAAACATCCCTTGAAACGAAAACCCAGTTCGGTCGTGGACTTTTGTAAAATGGATACAATACGAGCGATGCTTTAGCTTGGATGATTGCTTTAGACGGTTTTCCTTTCAGCATATTTGTGACATCGAATGACTTTAATTCTATCAAAAGGGTATTCAGATTTACCAAAAGCGCTGCAACAATTGGTAATCGCGTTGTCAATTACAGCCATCAAATTAAAGCGTAAATAAAAGCTGAATTATTTGTATTGAAAAATAAAGGACAAAGATTCAGTTTAATCTTCGATAAATGGAAGTCTAACTCGAATAAAAAATGAATAAAAACATGCATTCAGATAATAAAACGTGGAATTTAGAACTTGTTCACATTGATTAATCGTTAACAGCTGAGGCATCTGTTCGAATATTAAAGGAGCGCCTTTTTGGGATCGACATTTCTCTTGATCACCCTTGAAGAATGATACCATTCTTCAAAAATATGTAGCTACAGAAAGACCATGGAAAAGAGCTTGCATTGCTGATTGACTACAAAATTAGATGAAATAGCCTCTTTACAGTACTTGAATGCTTGGTCTTTATAAAGAATAGCGTTCAAAAATCTCTTATATACCTGAATAATCCTGTATATTTCGAGGAATCAGATTTTGATCTCATAAATAACATTATCAATGTCATTATCCGTAGAAGCACTTTGTTTTTCTGAAGCAAATTTGTGCACAGATAATGCTATTTTGAAATTTCTTTTTAAGCAGTTGAGTGACAACTATTCAGTTATGGCTACTAGATTTTTTGCACGCAAAAAATGTCTGGCAGGCATCGTCTTCCTCTCCTGGGCAAAATCGATAGTCGGGGCGACCGTGACTTACCAATCTTGTGAATGAAAAAACCCATGCCCGCTCAAAAGCTGGGTCAGATAGAGGTCAGTCTTATCATGCCTTCGATTTAGCCAGCAACTGTCTCCTTCGCATTCTCGCTTCGACGCAAGTGAATAGCGCGCCGCTCTTTAGCAAGAAGGGCAACATGTATCACGACTGCAATAGCTCTCGCCGCCGAATCAGCGACTGTCGGATATGAAGATGCAATCCTCACTGCTCCTCTTCTCTGTACCTGTGCCAAGCGTTTTCGGTATACCCCCTTACTGATACCGTCGCCCCATATTTCTGCTCCGTACAGTAGCACTGGCCCTACAGCACTCATCCAGAGGCGTTTTCTTGATGGGTTGGGTCCCCCTATGTTGGCCATAATCCGATTCAGAGCCGATGTTCCTGAAGCAGCCTTCTCAGCCCTTGCCCTGATTTGCTCAGAGAAACTCATCTTCGAGTCGATCAGTAGCCCCAGATACTTCACCGCTGGCTTCGATTCGATTAGTATGCCTCCAATATGATCATCCTTACTCTAGAGATTCTCTTTTTTGTCAAAATGACAACTTCAGTTTTCTTCAGTGCTAAACTGAACCCACGAGCAGTCATCCAGTCTCTCACTCGGCGCATTAGCATATCTAGCCTAAGTTGCCATGAGGTAAAAAGTGTTTTTAAATTTTTCGTTGTACATAGTTTTTTTCCTAGTTCAATCCTTAGTCTAAGACCTTGACAATATTCATGACTGTTTCTTTTATCACTGAACTACTAAAAAAATACAATTGAACTGATTTCTTGGGGTTTCTGTTCTTTCATCCACAGCTGACTCCCATGATAACAATCTGGAAGAATAGCAATGACACAAAACCACTAAGTCCCACCGCAAGCTTTTGGAACACTTCAAAGGAAACAACACCAATCAAAAATGAAGTTCCTGAAGATCGATATGATGATCGCATAGCGAACGACATTCGCCAATTAGAACTGCGCCTCGAGTCGGAGTTAGCAGAGCATGAAGAGCTGTGGCCACCGCACTCCGAGGACGCAACAACTACTCAGCACAATTGACCAATAGACGATTCGATTGAAGTCGTAATTCGACTATTATTGAACAACGATGTATGAAATCGATATGCGAAGGCGAATATAGCAACTGAAGTATATTTAGTAATAAATAGTATGAACAAAAAACCTACGGACCAGACAACGCAGGATATGACGATATACGGCACAGCTTGCATAATATGCAAAATGAGAATGTGACGAAAGGTTTGTTGTATCTAGAGCAAAAGTGAAGTAATTCATAGCAATTGAATGCCGTCTTGTATGTACGTAGAGGAATGAATGATTAGTGTACTGAATGTGTGCGTAGACAATGATAAAGAGTCATGTGACGACTTATTGTCATTGTCGTGATTGTATGTTTGTACAGATTCTCTTAGAACAGTTTTCTATGTTTTGGCTTTAAGATTTTTGCTTAAAGTTATGAATTGTAACTCTAATTCTTGACTATCTTCTATTTTATTTTAAATCGCGTAACTTATCATTTTAACTGTAGAAGTGCGAAAGATATATTGTTATCACTGTTATTGAAAAAACTATCAAACATTTTATTTTATATATTACAATCAGGTAAAATTGTGGAAACAACTATATAAATATCTGTTTGGTGTAAGGCTTATACCATATTAGTATAAAATATATATTTTTTATTATTTTCTAATATGTATCTATGGAAATGGCTTGTGGGCCAATAAAAATTGATAATAATTAGCTAACAGATATATTATCTAACTAAATATTTAGCAAAGAACAAGCTTAAAGATGTCCTTTAGGCTCTAAAAATGCTGGCAAAACTATTAAGTGCGCACATGATTAATGATGTGTGTAACAATCTAAATACATACACAGAGCGAAGTGAATGTGCGAATTGTTATATTTTTGTGAAAATCGTTCATTATTTCTTAATTCAAAAGAAAAAAAAGCGATGACTAAATGCTGACGGAGATTTTAATAGAAGGGATCGTATTATGATACATTGATGTAGCCTTTTATAATATTTAAATAATTATGTAAAATCAAAATATGGTAAAACATGTAAACATTATTTATTTTTATTTTCTTGTTGCCTAGTATGTTGATAATATAAATCATAGACAGCAATTAAAATTTGCTTATGTTCATTTCTTGTGAATGTTCTTTCAGTAGCAATAAATTGAACATTTTGAAAGTATAATTACGTGTATGTAAATGTGCACATTGCAACACACTCATTTTTTAGTCGATTGTGATTTTTTGTAATAATTATTTTAAACGGGCGGGTTTTTATGTTGGACATCTATATCATAAAAACGATTATTGTGTAGTCTTATTTGAGACTTATTATAAATTATGAATATATTATATAAATATTTTAATTTTCTTTTTGTTAAAGAGAATTTCATTGAAATAACGATGATGAACTATGTATTTTTAGAAAATGAAACGATTTATAGGAACATCTTTTAATAGAGAAGTAAAGAAAGAAAGAAATAAAATAACAATAATGAAACAATGTTGACTGTTGTTACCAAGAATAAAAATAAATGATTTTTTAATTTGATTTAAATTGAATAATTTTTGATGAATGTTTTGCCATGTTTGTTGGTTTGTTTGATCGTTTAATTTGTGAATTGTGTATGGGGATATTACTGAATAGAGAACGGATAAATCAATACAATCTTGAACGATACGATTGTTCAAATTATGTATTATCATTCTTGTCTTATAGATCTAGCACTTTGACTTCATGTGTTTTTGGCTTACATGCAAGATATTTTTTAATACGTACAAAGAAGACGTCAGTGAAAATATTGTCTACTGCTTATTCTCAATCAATGTGAGTTACGGAAAATGAAATATCTAAGTCAAATTATTCAAAGGTACTTTTTTTGTTTCACAAAATACCCAATTATCTACTTTACTGATAACCTACTTATTCTTGTTTTGTGGGCTTTCCCAGGATATTAGCCAATAAGACAAGAATTTTATGAGACGTTTTTAGGGTTTTATTTGATCATAATACAAATCAGTATGGAGATCTGCACCTGGTAGTCTGACCCCCTAAGTTGGTCTCCTAAAAACGAGTGATTTTGAAGTTCCGGCTTATCCACATTTGTAGTCTGTGTGGAACAGTGGGTTAGGGCACACTCTGCTTGCGCAGCGGCTCCCAAGTTCAAACCTCGGTGGCGGCATCGAGCTTGAGGTTCTGATGCTGCTGTCGGACTATCAGCCCAACCAGCTGTGATGGGTACTAATTGAAAAATTAGGTAATAATCACATGGTTGAGCGTGATATTGACCATATCACCTCGAATTCCGTTACGTTTATGGAATGAGATACTCTAACAATAAATCTCAACGCCAAGGTTCGGATTTCGACTGTTGTGCGATGGATTATTATTATCATTGCTGACGCAAGACTCGAATTCAGATTTAACAATCCTCAATGGAAATTGCAGGAGATGAGTCACAAGTATTCTCAATTTTGGGTTTCGATATAGATAGGTAGATTAAGAGGCAAGCTTCTCCGAACACCTCTGGTTAAATCACATATAGGCCTCAGACGCCCATTGTGATACGACAACGAATTTATTCATGTGTTTTTTAATGAACTAAGACTTGTTTGAATGATCAACCCAAGCGGAGCAAGTGCAAGATTGGCTGATTCTAATTATTTCATGCTAGTCATTAGTTTGTTGCGCTAAGTTTCCTGCTTTTGGTTTTTCGGGATCTTCTCATACTATAGAAGATTTGGGGTCTATGGAGCAAGCCGCATCATTAATTATTCCAGGCAATAATTTAGGAATAGGACCTCACGATCTAGACTACACCAAAAGTTAATACTCCTATATGAGAACTAAAACATTCGACTATGTCTAGCAATACTCCTCTTTTGAATCATTAATTTAATAAGCTCATTTCATTGGCTTATATGTTCATTTTCAATTATATCGAATCCATTTTTCAAATATAAGTTCTCCTAAGTAGTTTGAAATAATCTCTTATAGGTTGCAAAGCAGCAAGCATTAAAATTAAAACAAAACATTTGATGTACTATCGTATATAATGCATGTATTTGCAAGTTTACATGAGTGATATCTCGTAGAATCCGTTTAAAAGGATGCTCTTCATTTATTACCATTTATTTTCACGTAACTATTATAATTATGAACTAGAAAAAGAATATATCTTTCTTAACATTAATCAATGTAGATTTGAAAGATCTACAAATAACAATTCGCACAAGGCTAGTTGCGAAGTTTCATATTGCTTTTTTCGTAGAAAAAATATAGTTCATATACATGTTGTAAATGTATAATAATAGCAACTTAAACTCCAATGTCATGTAAATGAAAATTGTAAATGTTGAAATTTATTTCTACCGAAACAAACTGTTTTAATTTCAAGATTCCTCTAGGATTACAAAATTTAAATAAAATAACCATGCAACAAATTTATAATGTTGCACTTGTCTTGGTAAAAATGCTAAATATGTTACTTACTTTTATTTGCATAAAAAACGTAACTTGTACAGTCAATCGAATTAGAGTGTTAGTTTTTCTAAATCAAACTCTTGTAAGAACAACTTAATTTAAACAGTAAAATGAATAATTCTACATAAAAACACAACTTATGCTTCATACAGAAACAAATCAATGAAATGATAAGAAAAAAATAAAAACATGATTAAATGACAAGAAAACACAACAAAATCTTTTATATAATATACAAAATGGACATACATATACATAAATATACATGAAAGTATATATTTTATGAAAAAATATAAATATTTAATGATTACAAAAAACAGAAGTATATTAAGATAAAAGTAAAGTAAATACCAATGGTGTAGATGCAATTGATAATGGGGAAATGTAGAACACAACACAGATTATAATTGATGACAAGATTTTGGGCTGTTGAATCACAATATACCCCTCATGCATTACTGTACATTACTTTCACATTCATACCAACATTTTTATGTTGCTTGTAGCGAATCAATACAATCATGTTGGAATTTTTCACTATTTTAAATGACACGAGCATAAGCAGATGGGTTTAGCTCATTGTGTGTATTATAATTTCCATACGATTCTTTTTGTTTAGATGTATCTTCAGAAACCTAAGGTTTTTAATTCAAGCAGAAAAAGCTTTTAAATAGAAATTCTCCAATTTAACATCATCCTCTGGTGAAATGTAATTTTCATCATTGTGCTATTCTAAAGTTTCTTTGTATAAGCGACAACAAAGCGGAAGCGGAGTAGTCTCTGCATAGTTTTCAAAAAGTATCCCATCCATCATTTTTACCCTTACTTTTGGTGGCATCCAAGCTTTCAACAAACTCTAGTTTTAGGGACTAGATTGTTTAGCTGTGCATAATGACATATTAGCATATAATCAAGGTTTCGGGCCCTGGCTGCCCGAAGATGTTGCCTCTAGATATTTTCGTCCATCGACTGCATCCATAGAGTCGGACAAGCGCTACTGGTTTTTTTTCATCTTTCATAGGTACTTCCACTTCGTCAATTCTTTGCATATGGTGCGTCCAATGCAGATATAATTATGTATTGTTTCATAAATGCTTCATTTTTAGAGTTTTGTAAAAAAAAATTTACAATACTCCATTAATATCGGTATGTCCCTCCGTATGACCGTCAATGCGTCACAGCAAGTTTTCTCAGGAACTAGAGACGCTACAATCATCAAATCCTGTGATCAGATTTGTAGTTTCTGGTTAATGAAAGCTTCATAGACGAAAAAAATGTCAAAGGATTTTGAGGGAGTCTCCCCATATAAGGATGTGACCCCTTGCACTGAAAATAGTCGAGTAGGGTATCATATTCGAGTAGGGTCTTGCTGAGATATTTTAATATCCGTTGTGGAAACTGCAATATCGATAACGAGGTATTCAGAGGAAGGGGAAGAGCTCGAAAAAATTGTGTTCCCCACCCTTCAAGGTTGGACACCTGCGGACCCAAAAACCTGAAAAAATAATGGAGGCAGTTCCTTCAGAGTACAACAACATAACTCAGAATTCTCTAAACTTTGTTAATAATAGTATGATTTATCAGTTTTACATCTTCTTTAATAAAATCGTGATGGTACCCTTAACCTCAGTTAAATTCGATATCCAAATGGATACTTGTAAGACATTAAATAACAAAATTTTAGGAGGATCGAATAGGATCCACCGAAGTTATGATGGTTTGAATTTTCCTGTATTACATAAACTACTACAACACATAAATATTGACTAATGTGCTCTTCTCATCGACTCAGATATTACGGGTTTGCTAGGATTTACTTTGAAGTTACAGGAAGGATATATTTCACTATATCTTTGAGAATTCTTTCGTAAAACAAAATGGCGGTCGTTTTAAATGAGAATATTGAGTAAATTTATATTAATTATCCCCAACTTCAACATTAAAAGTACAGGCAGAGCATATATACTAGTAGATATGCTCTGGTACAGGCCATTAACTCTTGATGAAAGTATGATAGATAACAAAATCATGGTAATATGTTCAACAATCAAAAATACCTTAGAAGTCGAAATTCATTCAACTTTGTTAATAATATTAAGATTTGCAAATATTACAATTTTCCCAGTAAATTCATATGGCTACCCTTATATTCATTGAAATTTCATATTTATGCAGTCCTATGAAATGTCCTTATACCTGTAAGGTTCAATAAAATCAAATCATATTTACAGAAGTTATAGCCGTTTAAATTTTTTCTGATTACAACAAAAACAATCTACGGTTTTCCTACCATTTCGGCTTTCCATCGAACCAGACACTACACTTTTGATTGAATCTTCACCGAATTTTGATATTCAATGAATGAATAACAAAACATCTTCAAGATTTCATTCATTGGTTTTTAGTAGTATTGCAACAAAATGGCCGCAGGTTAAAATGAAGTAACATGATTGTTGTTTTAAACCGAGTATGTATTTATTGTAGGTGTCGTTAAAGTTTTTCTGGAGTTTGTTGATTATTCCAACGAAAATCTTCTGACATGAGCGTAGTTCTTTCTACCCAACTGGTTCTGTATATTTCAGGGCTTCGATTGCTATAAGTTGTTATATTTCGGAATAATGGGCTCTTAACAAACGAGTATTAAACTAGATCCGGGACAAATTAGCTACAATCTACCTCAAGTGTGAGGTAAAATTCGGTTAAGTTCGAATTCAAACTTGATTAGATTTTTAGTACTACGATTAATTTTTTTGTGCAATAATTCGAATACTTTAGAAGTAGCATAGTTGAGCTTCCAGTCCGTATAGTATTTGATAGCATATTTAAGACATTTATTCAAAAAAGCTCACATCAGTTTGCTATTGCAGGCCAATCAGGCCTGTCGATGTGAATTCGATCATTAGACCAGGAGCCACGATCATTTCTTGGCAGTAATATGTTAAAAAATGAAATCTAATTTCGAAAATGTATGGTGTAGAAAATGCAAAGCAATGTGGTACTCCATTTGACTATAACTTTCGACGCATTTATAACCTGATCCTCATCACTGACGTTGTCGTTTCACTTATGATGCAATTACATCTGCAAAACGATTAAAACGTATTTTTGGCATTGATTGGAACCCATCATCACCAATTAATCTGTATAGATTTTTTTTTTTGAAATATCAAAAATTCGTCGTTGTCTTCGTCGTAGTAGTACAGATCATCGCGAGCTTTCGCTTCTCGTGTGTTGTATCGGTCCATCGACCGCGTCCTCCAGTTTATCAATCCGAAAAGTAACTGCTATTGTTGTTTATAAAGTAGGGCCAGCTTTTCCTGGGTTGTTCGAACTGGTCTTCACCCCTCAGTTTTGCCGACGAATACCTTCTTAGGTACTGAATATTATTTTGCTAGTGAAACAGCATATTCTTTCGTAGTATTTTCGCTCCTAGGAACCGATATCGACTATATTATCTTTTCGGTATCAGTTTCCATACGCCCACACCATCCAAATAATTAACTTCACCACGGACTGGGAAAAGCCAAGTTTATTTTCGAAAATAGGCACTGTTTAGTTGAGTACAAGCGATAAATGGCGAAATATAGATAAGAAATTTTTATTTCTCATGATTCGATCTAGACATTTGAAATTTTCTACCTGCCTTTTTAATGCTCTTCAAAAGCTCTATGCTAAAAAAATCCGGTTTTTATAGTACCTTGAGAATGTCCGTTTTATATAAAAAAACAAGGGCTATCGTTTCAGATGAACTGACTATCCTTTCATACGTAGTAACATCCATTACAAGATAGTGTATTATGAAAAATTATGTCTTTTCTTGAATTGGATGTCTATGAGCAAAAAAAAATCGAAAATCCCAGAGGTCTTCGTGAGTACAAGAGCATCAAATATCAAGCTAAAACTGGTTGGTTATCTTTCAAACGAATTTTTTTCATGGTCCTATGTTCCAACCCAAAGCAGAGAGGAAACTAGTTGATTTAATTGAAGCCAGTAACTTGGGTTGTGTAATAGTATGTTCGATAGATTTGAAAGAAAGGGTGAACGATTAGTTTCAGAAAACGAAACTGCGTGATGTTACAAGGTATAGTCTTTCTGCTTTCCATTGTATAGGACGGTTTTAGTTATATTATAACATCAACTACCTACATGAGATTTTCAATGTTTCAGTGCTGGATTAAATGGCAAGAATTCATATACAGGATTGCTGTTAATTATCGATCTAGGATTAATTATTTAAACGATTCATTTTTAATTTTTGTATTTATGCTTCATATGAGGGGTATAAGTGGTGCAGTTTTATTTTAAACCCAATGGGTTCATGAAACGACATTTTTAAATATTTTAAAATACATTGAAACAAAATATTTAAAAATAAATTTATTAATGAGAAAATTTCTATATAAAGAGAGATGAAACACATTAGACAACAATTCAAATTGATTGTAATTAGAAGCAAGGAAATTAATATATGAATAACATCTATATTACAGTTTACCTATTAATCGCAATAATGAAATACTTGAAGAAAAAAATATGAAAGCAAGAGCAAATTAATAACAAAATTATGAATATGCAAAACAATTGGAAAGGAATAGATATATATTTGCAAATTGATGAAACCAAATTAAGGATACAGATATGATTTATGTAAATTGCATATTCTAAAGAAGTAATATACATGATAAATAAATGAAACTCATAAATTTCAAAATTAATAAAGCAAATTGAATGTAAAAAATGCAAGAAGTTAACATATATATTATATATTGCAATTATATATAAAATTAAACGATATAACCCTGTAATATATTTATGAAAAAAATTTATATGTGAAACAAAAAATAATTATAATAAATGTTCAAAAAATTTTATTAAAATTGTGTATGGTACACCTCTTCACTGTGAACTTTTCATCCGCATACATTCGAATGTTTTTGAAAGATGTGCATCCCAATTGATTTTCTCGTAGTGAAAATTGTGTTGAAGGTTTATTGTAACAAGTTAAAACGTAGGGGAACAATCTTTGTTATGTATCAGCATGATTAATCTGCATTCATTGCTAACATTGCCAGGAAAAATGCTGGTATGGAGGTCGTCCTCTTAAATGCAATCATTATCTTAGATCAGTTTCCTTTCTCGAATTGAATTTTTAATAAGTCAAATGGCACACTTACCTTCCCAATACTATATTGATTTCATTTGATAATTTCGCTCCATCAAAGTAGAATAACAGAATATCTTTTTTTTGGAGAGAGAAAATAAATGATATCCCAATGAATCACAATTCAGCTAATGATTGCGCTTGAAGGACACGATGGAAAATATTCTCGCTTGCTTAAAGCAGTATTTTATGCTTCAAGCATATAATCCTTTTCATAACCGTATGAATAATAAAATGCTTTCAAATTCTGAAATAAAATCTCAAAAAAGCAGTTTTTTCAAAGCTCTTATTTTCTACCGCTCCCTTGGAACACAAATGAGAAATTTTGGGTTTTTTATGTGAAACTTAGTAAATAATAAACTTAAACGTATAATATAAATAGAATGATATCACCGATAATAATATTTCTCAATGATCAATTTACTCGTATAAGTAATATCCTAATATGAAATAAAAGATTAGAGAAAAACTTTCGACTTGTGATGTGCAATTTAGAGTTAACATATCTCCAGTTCAATGGGGAGATTCTATATGGACGAATAAAAATAGTGAATACTAGAAAGAAAAGTATATATTTACATTGAAGTAAAATAAATGGAGAAATGCAAAGCAGATGGGCATATTGGAAAATATGAAAGAATAAATTAATATGTCATACAATGAGCTATGTAATTGCTACTAGAATACAAGTAGTGGTGTTTTTTCTGCTGATTACATTAGCACACAATGAATGGAATTTGAAAAATTATGTGTAGTTTTAAATAAAACTATCTACGAATTCAAAGAAGAAAACCATTTAAAAATCCATTATGCATAAATTGTAAGTGGAGATCAGTTAACATTTTATGAGGTTCTCTGGCTGTTTGTATACATATATACATCCTATATTTAATTTATTAATATTGACACTAAGCTAAAATCAAACAAAATAATCAATATTTTGAAATGAATATAAAGTTGTAATAAACTTTGGATATTGGAATGCTTCTTTTTTGGCATAAACATGTAATTCAATGAATAAAGTTATATTAAAGATTATCGAACAAAATATTCCAAAATATGCAGTTATTTTCTGATTTTGCAGTTTGTATTTAATTAACTGGCCTTTGGTTCTTACATAACTCATAATTTTTGATATAAAACATGAATCACAGTCCCAATCACTGTACAGTTGATAGCAAATTCGAATATGTCCTCATAGAGGCATCTGATTTCAAGTATTAGACATAATGTAAAAAATAATCTGAATACTACCCATTTTCAAATAATCAATGCTAAAAGTAGAAATTTTAGTACTAGTACAAGAAAATAGACGTTAGTGGTATAACTGCTTCCTTATTGTCGTTGTGTGGGTACATATTGGAAAATGATATTATCTTTCTTCCCATATTTTCGAGTCATTTCAGCAAGCCCTTAACGCTAACAAAATATTTTGATCTTCAAATACATTTAAAAAAATTTCAACCCATTATTCTATCGCCACAAGATTCTAATTTTCCTTTTACATTTTTTCTGTATGAGTTTTTGCAGATTGAATACAAAAATCAAAGACAATCAAATTTTATTTGACAGATATGTAACGTAGAAACTCAAGAAGAGATTAAAATACAAATAAATGTAAATAACACTTAGCGTGAAAAGAAATTGCTATTAGCTGACGAAAAAGGGATCTGTGATTGTTATGGTTATAAGTGAAACAAACTAATTCAACATTATTATGCGTTCAGCGTTTAGGATTTTCAGCTGATTTAGCGTGTTCCAGTTATAACCCCATGGTTTGTTTTTTTATTTCTATTTGTTTCTTTTCTACACCTTTGAAATATATTGCATACAAAAATTTTTTTGAGGATATTTACAATTTTCCTATTACTTTCATTTTATATTTATGAGAATATGTTCTTCACGGGTACATCGTATGCGATAGACTTGTGGGTTCAATAAAATCCTAATAAACGATTTAGTTTCTTAAACCCTCATATACACTTATTTGCCTGCCTTAAAGTAGGTAGGTATCTATTTTGAGTGCAAACTGATACGCAGGTGTCACATGCCATCACACACGACCTATTGTGATACGTATTGTTTATCGCATAACTGTTTTTATGTAGGGATACCACTGTGAGCTTTTGGTAAATTAGGTGCATTCTTTTCACTCACGAATGCTAGACCTCTTGTCTAGCAAGCCAAGAGACTCCATTCTTATTTTAGTAAATACCTGACACTCGCATCATCATACCCATTCACATTGATTACCTACTTACCCAGAAATACCCGTTTGAAATTGTCAAAATGGACGTCCTTCTTAATTTGAGCAGTTCCCTGGTGCGACCATTGTCTAATGTTTTCCACACCTTTCATGCAGTCACGCCATCAATTGTGTACTAATTGGTGCTCCAGGGTGGAGCCAGTCACTATAATCCACAGAAAAAATCAACCTGACCTTGCGAATTCGATCGCGACCGTATTGCTGTTTATATAGTTTAATGCATATCATCCCACTCTGTTCCATGCTCACGATTTCAAACAAGTCCAAGGCCTATTTGAGACCGCTAGGTAATACTCGCAAAGGTTTTATGAGATGGTTTGTTTTCTTTTACGATAATTACTTCATCTGCTTGGAAAGTCAGCTTCCGCCGGAGATCCATTTTGGTCCTCCATCGCTTCTCGCTCATCGGGTCCATGTGTTTGTACCAAAAAAACCATCGTCTGTAGTCGATAAAATCAGGAGAAGCATCAAGGAAATGCAGTTTGCTAAATCAGCACAGCAAATATTTAAAGTTCAACTAACGTTCGGTCTATGGTAGCAAGTTGTGGCCTGCTTTCATTATGCCGCTTCCGCGAGTGTTTCTTCAATTTATTCCCAGCTTTTGTTAATTAAAATCTGATTCATGAATCGTTCTATTTAAAACATATAAAAGAATTAGAATTATTCGTTCAACTTTCTTAAAGTTCACAACCTAAATGGGCTTTTAACTTTTGTTTTACAATTAATCTCCTTTAACTTCTCCTACTCTAGTCGTGTTTAATATGAAGCTCATCATAATGACTGTCCTCCTATTTATCATTGTATAACCTTCTGCAACACAAGTGCACGCCAGAATTGCAGTCTTACGACGCAAGCCCACAGGTATGATACTACACAAATTTTGGTTAAAATTCAGAATCTAATTTCATAAGATATACCTACAACTTTGGAAAAATCATTTTTTCACGTTAAGTAAGGCGAAAAAGTAATACTCGTATATAGTAAATTTAATTTACTAGATTGGTCCGAAAAGTATCTGACCAGTGATCATAGCTCCGCTCTGGTGTTCGTTTTCATCATCGTTTCTAGATGTCGTCCAACCGGTATCCTTTAAGCGGCATTTTCAATCTTGGGAACAACCAACAGTCGACTTGGGAATTGCCAAAAGCGATCATTACCAAGCTGTCCTGGGCGATTTCGTAGCAAAGGGTTTTTGCTCTGCCGCGAGCAAAAACTACCCTGCGAATAAATACCCGCTGCTCTCGAATCAAGGCGTCCTGGGAGTTTGTGAGGGATCTAGGGAGTTTGTGAGAGATTGGCGCGGAGAAATAGAAATTTTTCGGATATACCATCTTCTTCGGATCCTTGATGAGTGCACTTCCAGTTATATTGATGATGGCGTTGAATAGCCAGAGTTGAATTAATTTTCAACTCAAAAAGGAACAAAATAATACTTTGGAAAATTATGCCTAACATCGTATTCAAATTTGAAGTATTTCTTAAAATTCATTTTCTTTGACTTTCCAAAAAAACCCGAACTGTTTCTGCTTAAAAGAACAAATGAACACAAACAAATATTTCTGGTTACTCTCACCGCCAAATGCAACTGTTGTATTTCAAACAGAAACTGTTTTCGGTTTTATGGAAAATGCAAAGAAAAATAATTTTAAAGTTACAAAGGCGCAGAAACACTGAGAAAACCAATGATGTGAATTATTTATAAAATTTTGTTGCTTAATTATTTTCCCCCATATTATTTAATAAACAGTTAATTGGTTACACCGAAAAATATCCTAATAAACACACTGTAACTTTTACCGAAAGAAGCAATTCTGTAACTTAAACTTCTAAAAATGGCAAAAAATGATAGGAGTTATATTAAAGCATAACATTATTATACCGCCCATAAATTTACATATTATTTATTTATATTAAATGTAATTAAAAATAAATGCTAAAAATTTAAATGAAAACAAATTTCAATATTATAAAATATGACAGAAATTGTAAAAGCTTTTGCTAACATGTTATTTTCCATCTTAAAAAACAACCAAAACTATATTGTTGATATGTATTCATTTTTGCTTTGAACCCTGGACGTTGAAACTTTTAAAGAAAAGTCCAATTAGAAACCAAAAAAAATATATATAGAAGCAAGTAATGACAAAACATACAAGTTTATTTCAGTTGAATAAAAAGGAAAAATCGGAAGGAGGAAACGAAAATAAAAATACGTGTACTATATATACCACAAAACTTTACTGTATAAATAGTAAAAATATTAAAAATGTGAGCAAACATAATAAAACAAGAGAAAAAAAATGGAAACATATGAAACATGTTGCACATGTAATATTACTTATATATATTCAATTAACATAATACTGATTACATTAATCACGATATATTGTATTTGGTGGAAGTATATTAATTAAATATACGTAAAAATATATAGATATTTACTGTCGTATTTTTTTGAAACGGATGAAGTATGTTTTATTTTTTTTATTTTCCATGGCATTCAAACGAACAACGCCATTGTTAGTGCTGACCTCTTCTTCACTACAGCCCCTCGCGGGCCTTCGCTTCCTGCAACAAGCGCCTTCAACTATTTTAGCGTTTCCTCGGTTTCTCCACTAGTAAATATTCCCAACGATTACCTTTTTATTCATCCGTGGATTCACATGGCCAGCCCATTGCAGCTGCTACAGTATTACAAAAGTTGAGACAAAAATTTCACGCAACTCATGGTTGTATCGAACTCGCCATTGATTCCTGTCTAGTTTCGCTCCGATTATTCACCTCAGGACCTGTCGCTCAAAGGCGTTCAGTATAATTGCGGATGCTAGGTTTAGGGTCCATGTTTCACATCCATTACATAACAAAGGTCTTATCACAGATTTGTATACTTGGAGCTTTGTTTTCCTATGTATGCAGCTGGTTTTCAAGACGTCAAAACTGAATAAAATATTTTATTTATATTCGTCTCTTTCATTACTGGTTCTCGTTATTTTGGCGCCTAAATACACAAATTCGCTCACATTTTCGATACTACATTCGCCAAGTGTGATATTTTGTATATTTGAGGTATTTTTCCTCAACTGCGTCATGAGCTTTGTTTTATTTTCATTTATTTGTGGCCCTAATAGTTTTGCTTCGCTGTCGAGTTTCGGGAATAGTTCTTTGGTGGTTGTTAATGACCGTGACAAAATGTTGATATCGTCCGCATAGACTACTACTTGACTTGTATAATAATGTACCTCGTGTATCGACAGGTAGCTTCCTTATGACATCCTCAAGAGCTAAATTGAATAGCAATGGGGTCAGTCCATCTCCCTGTTTTAGACCGATATTTGTGTCAAACGCATCGGTGAGTTGTTTATTGATGCGGACTGGGGAGTTTGTCGACGTTATTGTCATTTTGGTAAGACGGACTAATTTGGCTGGGATGCCAAAGCAAAGCATTATTTGGTATACTGTCGTATGCTTGCTTAGAGTCAACGAAAATTTATTCTACGTCTATGTTGAACTCTCAGCATTTTCCAAGTACCTGCTTGATAGTGAACAACTGGTCTATTGTCGATCTACCTGCTCTAAAACCACCTTGATACTCCCCAATAACACTGTTTGCATATGATCCAATTTTATTTTCCAAATTTTTGAAAATATTTTGTACGCCGTACAAAGTGTTGATATGCCTCTATAAATCTCGCACTGTAGCTTGTCACCTTTCTTGTGGATAGGGAATATAAATGATTGGCTCCACTCTTTTGGCATATGCTCTTCTTCCCAAATGTGCTGGATGACTTTGTGAATAGCTTTATGAACACTGCTGCCACCATATTTGATGAGCTCCACTGGAATCTCATCGATGCCCGGCGCTTTATTATTCTTTTGGGCTTTGATGATAGAACACACTTCATCCAGAGTTGGTGGGGCCAATGGAAGCTCTCCGCCAACATCTATAGGCTCCGATGTTGTGGATTTGTGCGGAGGATTAAGGAGATTCTTGAAATATGATACCTATCTTTCCTTAATCTTGTTTTCGCCAGCGATGATTTTGCCGATTTCATCACGACAGAGCATGGTTTTGGGCTGATAACCACGTTTCAGGCTTTTCACTACTTTGTATGCTTGTCTTGTGTTGTGGCTCGCTAAATTTATATCTATACTTCTCAATTGCTCGTCATAGTATTTTCTTTTCTTAATACTAATTATCTGATTCGCTACTCTTCTGATATTTTCATAGTGTTCTCTCTTCGTCCTGGTTTTCCTACCTACATATTCTTTGTACGCCTGATTCTTTTTATCTAACGCATTCTGGCACTCATCATTGAACCAATCATTCCTTTTGCGCCGGGCTTGATGTCCGATCGTCTGTTCTGCCACGGTCTTGATAGCCGCCTTCACTTCCATCCAGAGCTCGCTGCTCGCCTTTAACGATGCGTCTGATAAGATGGGAGCCAGCTGGTTGTCGAGGGTTTCCGTGAAATTTTTGGCCACAGACGCCGCTTCGAGCCTTTCGATGTAAAATTTTTGTAGCGGGCTGGTCTCCGCTGAATACGCCTTTGACATACGACATTGATAGGTTAATTTGATAAAGTAATGATCTGAGTTACAATTGGCTCCTCGGTGTTTACGGAAGTCAAGTATGCTTGAGGCCCATCGTTGTTGGATCAGAACATTGTCGATCTAGTTTTATGTGTTACCATCCGATGATACCCAGGTCATTTTATGAAGTATCGATGTGGGAAGTAAGTCGAACGTATGACTAGATTTCTGCTACATGTAAAGTCAATCAGACACTGGCCGTTGTCATTTGCTTCATCGTGGAGGTTATATCCTCCAGTCATTCCCCAATGAGAAAGCTCATTGCCAACCTTAGCGTTGAAATCACCCAGAATTCTTTTTGTGTCATTTGTAGGCAATGAGTCAACTAGTCTTTCCAGGTGATTATAGAACGTTTTCGTCTTTTCTTCGGTCAGAGCGTCAACATTAATCAGCCAGATTTTGAAGAATTTTGCTTTTATACGAATCGCACACAAATGTTCATTGACTGCCTTAAAATCAGTAACGTGTGATTTGAGCTCCCTATCCACAATGAAGGCCACTCCGAATTCTCGTTTTCCAGTAGGCTTCCCACTTTTAAATATTGTGTGCCATCTCATGTCTTGAATGTCGTTTCTTGGGTTGCCAGTATTTTTAATTGATATTGACTGGCCTGTTGTAAAATTTCCTTAACAGCGCCAGGGTAGTTGATTGGTCTGACATTACAGGATCCAATGCCGTAGTCCTTTTTTTCGTTTGCGAGGTCGAAGCCGTGAGTCCAATCCATTCCGAGGCCCATCTGCGGGTTTCGAAACATTTTAAGGTTTTCCAGGGACGGGGAGTTAGCCCGTCACCCAACCTCCATTTCGGCGGCATGGTTATTACTTTGATTTCGTTATCAGGCGCGGAAGATTCGCCTTCACTCTCTTACGTCCCCACAAAGGAGATGTATGTAGGATTCAGTAGCAGAGCTGTAGATATATTTACAGTTATTAATATTTCTCGGCACTTAATGTCCAGTAAACCCAATGTGCGACGCCGAGAGCATTTGCGATGTGGAATCATGGAAGCTGTGGGTTTTGGAAAAAAGGGCGTTTCCTCTTCCTTTCTCAAATGGGCTTTGGACCGTCTTCTTTTACCTGTGAATAGCTTCCAGCTACCACCATATTTGATGAGCTCCACTGGAATCTCATCGATACCTGGCGCGTTACTATTCTTTTGGGCAGAGTAGGTGCAGCCAATTGAAGCTCTCCGTGAATGTCTATAAGCTCCATTGTTCTGAAGCTGTGCGGAGGATCAAGGAGGTTCTTGAAATATGATGCCCATCTTACCTTAATCCTATTTTCATCAGCGATATTGCCGATGTCATCACCGCGGAGCGTGGTCATGGGCTGATAACCACTTTGCAGGCTTTTCTCTACTTTTTATACTTGTCTTGTGTTTTTGATCTCAACTGGTCGTCATAGAATTTTCTTTTCTTAATGCTAATTATCTTATTTGCTACTCTTCACAGATTTTCATAACGTTCTCCCTTCATCCTGGTTTTCCTACGTCAATATTGTTTTTACGCATTCTGGCATTCATCATCGAACCTATCATTTCTTTTGCGCCGGATTTGATGTGCGATCGTCTCTTCTGCCACGGTCTTAATTGTCGTTATTACTTCTACCCATAGCTTGTTACTTGTTTTCAGCGATGTATCTCCGTGAAATTTTTGGCCACAGGCGCTGTTTGGAGCCTTTCGATGTCGAATTTTTCTAGCGGGCTGGTCTTCACAGAATACGCCTTTGACATCGATAAGTTTGTTTGATCAAGTAATGATCCAAGTTACAATTGGCTCCTCGGTATGTACGGACGTCAAGTATACTCGAGGCCCAAAGCGTTGTTGGATCAGAATATAGTCGATTTGATTTTGTGTGTTGCCATCTGGTGATACCCAGGTCATTTTATGAAGTATCGATGTGGGAAGTAAGTCGAACGTATGACTAAACTTCTGCCACATGCAAAGTCAATCACACGCTAGCTGCTGTCATTTGTTTCGTCGTTGAGGCTATATCCTCCAGTCGTTCTCTGATGAGATGGCTCATTGCCAACCTTAGCATAGATATCACCCAAAATTATTTTTGTGTCGTTTGTAGGCAATGAGTCGACTAGTCTTTCCAGGTGATTGTAGAATGTTTCCTTCGTTTCTTCGTCCTTTACTTCGGTCGGGGCGTGTACGTTTGTCAGCCAGAGTTTGAAGAATTTCGCTTTTATACGGATTGCACAAATGCGTTCGTTGACTGCGTTAAAATCAATAGCATGTGATTTGAACTCCCTATCCACAATAAATGCTACTCCGAATTCTTGCTTTCCAACAGGCTTCCCACTTTTGAACATTGTACTCGATGTTTAATTTATATTGGCTGACCTGTTGTAAAAGGTCCTTAACAGCGCCAGGGTTGTTTAGTGATCTAACATAGTAGAATTCAATGCCATAGCCCTTTTTTCAGTAGCGAGGTCATTGCCGTAGGTCCAATCCATTCCAAGGCTTTGTTGTAAGTTTCGAAACAATGTATGGTTTTCCAGGAACAGTGAGCTAACCCGTTACCGAACCTCTAATCCGGTCGCATGGTTATAACTTTCGATTCCGATATCAGGCGCGGAATACTCGCCTACACTCTCTTACGTCCCCACAAAGGATTTAGCAGCCAAGCTGTAGGTGTATTTACAGGAACCAGTAAGCCTAATGTGCGGCCCCGAGACCATTTGCTACCATTTAGTTGTGGGATTTAGGATGAGTAATCATGGAAGCTAGGGGTGTGTGAAACAAGGGATCCCTCCTCCTTTCTTAAACGGGCTTGGAACGGCCTACGGTGGAGTTATATCATTGTTTTACACTTAGCAAATAAAGAAAACAATAATAAAATTTATTCATTACGCGATACAACTTCTGCGGAATATAAATCCTCCCTGTAAAAAGTCTTCGTACGATTGCACCTTCACGAAAGTGTGCGGAAGAAGTCTCGTCATTTTTTCAACATTTGTCAAGGGAACAATAACTAGACAGCCGGTTGAAAAATTCGACCTAATTTTGTTAATTTGAGTCCAGATGTTTCGTCGTTTATGTGAGTACTTAAGCTCGCTGTTGTCATTCAAAAAATGATATGCTCTAATAGAACTCAATGCTGAAGCTCAGTCCGAAACATAGGCTGTCCAATTATTTTAATAATTTATTATCACGTTCGGCAATCTTCCATTAAAATGTTTGAATTATTTGTCTGAATTTCTATAGTAAGAAACGGTTAATAAAGCACACTCGTAAATTGTTGTTTTTGTGGTTTCCGATTCCGAGAAATACGAGTACTTCCACACTTTACTAACTGATTGTAGTCTTATTATTTAGCAAGTAAAGAACTTGTAATTTTACAGTGCGTATATTTGGTCGACTATGAGTTTCGAGCGTCGTGATGACTGTATCCATTTCTGGTGGCATGGTTAAAAGAAGATGGCAAACAATATCAGTTCTCTCCAACGTCGGTCCGTTTTCTTAAATCCTCGAATTCTGTCATCAAATATCAAAAAATGATTTACATGAGTTTTATTTTCCGATCATACTTCATTGTTAAATTTTTTTTCTGATGAAAATTTGACTCGCTAAACCTTTCCTTTCAAAAGTTACTTCGAGAAAATTCCAAAGTCCGTACGTCGTCACTTTGTTCTTTGCTATTTGAGATGACTGTCTGCAATTCGCTGTATGTTTTCGAATCTGCATCTTCTTCTTTCTTTCTTCCTCGGCTTCTCTTGATCGTCCGCGGAGATTTCTTGTGTGAAAAGTGAGTTTACGAATGCGAGTAAATCCAATTCCTGTAAAAGAGGTTCAATTCTGAATTTCCGGTTTGATCAGCTCCTCCCATCAAAGTTCACATTGTGGTACTATTCTTCATCAGCCATTTTTAAGATTTTGCAGGTAAACACAGAACTTTATCGAAGTACGTCGTTCTACCAAATGGGCGTATTCCGACTGATAATTCTTTCTAATGTACATATCGTATTTCGTTTTCCGTACTTAGAATTCCCTATATTACGTTCTGGGCCCATAACCTGCTGTTTTTGTGTCTTTGAGTTCTGAGAAATACTTCCATATATTACTAATTGATTGGAGTCTTATTATTTAGCAATTTAGAAATAAATTCTTAGTGCGGATATTTTGTTTTTTTTTCCTTCTACCTAACCTTCGTTAGGCGTGTATTGGCTATGGCTTAAGAGCACAAGCCACTGATGTATCGATTAATGTCCTCTAGGGACTTATGGTAGTATAGTGCTTTTTCCTAGTTTTTCTTTATTGGCTTTGTGATTTTACTGTGTTAGTGTGTTAGTATCCGTTTGGAATGGTTAATAGATTATTGGATTGAGTGTTTTTCTTGGAAGGTTAAAAGTTAGTTTTTGGGATTTGAGAGGACTATTCGCGTGAAGTTAAAGTTCTAAGTTTGCTTCTTCAAGAAAGTCGATTAATTGAGTTAGTGCTTTCTCGTTGTTTTTATTAAAAAATTTTGCTATTGGATAGTTATTTTGAAAGATTTCATACTTGTTCCTTAGAGTTTCAAAGTGTTCACAGTTTAGAATTCTATGTTAAGATCGTCTGATATGTCGCACCATTTACAACCTTGGGATGGAACTATTTTTGCTTTTTTTAATCTTTTGTGATTGTAGGCTCGGTTGAGTAGAATTCTGTTTATCTGTTTTTGCGTGTTGCTGCTTGGTGTGAAATCATGGAACCATGGTTTGGTTCTGTAAATAAGGTCCGTTTGTAGCCAAGGGCTGTACGCCAGGTTTTTGATGTTTTTTCGGTAGTATTCATGCCATTCTATGTTAATGGAGTCGTTAATCTTTTTGATAGAGTCGTCCCATTCCAGAAATGAGTCGACCTCTTCGCCTTCTATTGTGGCCAGTTTAGCTGCTTTGTCAACCAATTTGAAGCTGTGGAATTTTTCCACTTTCGGTATCCAGTATAATAATAGTAGTGCGTTGGGTCTATTGTTGATTGTTTTTCTGATTTTTTCTGTAGTGAGTTTATGGTTTGTGTTGTTTATGATCTCGTTTATTGTATTTTTGGAGTCGGTGAAAATGGCTATGGTGTTGGTGGGTTCAACATCCGCATTGTTTATAGCTTCCTGGATTGCTTTTAGTTCTGCATTTGCTGCTGTAGAGTCTGTGTTCAGGCAGTATTTAAGTGTGTTTTTGGAGTTATAGCAGTGTATGGCAAAACCAGTGCCTAGTTTGTTTTTTGCCGCATCCGTGAAATAGATCTTGGCTTGGTTACCCATGAGATTTTCTAGTACTGCTTCAATTGACTTGTTGACGTTTTCGTAGTTTATTTTCTTGAAGTTGTTGGGGATGTTGTGCATAAAACTATTGGTTTGAAATTTTATGTTGTGTGGTTTTGGTAGTGCAGAGCCCACACAGGTGTTGTTGTAGATGTCGACATGTTTTTTGTAAACTGTGGCATAGTTCGAGTTTTTTTCGTTTTCCGATATAATTTCTTTGAAATGTTGGCGGAATAGGTTTTTTCCTATTTCTTTAGCGAGGAGTTGCTCAGCTCTTAGTCTAGCTGGTAATTCTTTAGCTAGAGCAAGCGCTAGTATATTTGGAGCTGTTGCGGGTACCCCGAGACATCGTTTTATGGCTTTGGCTTTCAGGCTGTCTATTTTGTTTAGAAAATAGTTTGGCGCATGAACAATGTTTGTTAGATTGCTTTCCATTACTGGTCTTATTAGCGACTTAAAGGTGTTTAAAGCCTTTTTGGGAGTAAGGCCATGTTTGGGGGAGCTGATTTTGAACGCTATGTTAATTGTTTTGTTTGCTTTACTTAGGGACTTGTTATAAAATTCATTGAAGTGATTCTGGTTGTTAAAGTTTCTGCCTAGGAAAGTGAAATTTTTTACCCAATCTAGTTGTTTGTTTCCATATTTTATTTTGTTGGGGTGGTTTTTGTTTGTATAGAATTCTATGGCTTGCGATTTTTCCAAGTTCAATGGGAGGTTTAGCCTGTTGCATAGTTCTGTGAACTTGTTGAATTTTGTTTGTAGATTATTAAGATTGTTGGGTCTGTTTTTTCCTTTGCTTATGATTAGAAAGTCATCAGCAAATTGAATGAGTGTAGTTTGACTGTCAGTGATTTTGTGGAGGCTAGTTGTGTAGAGATTAAAGAGGAGCGGGCTTAGTACGTCCCCTTGCGGAAGCCCATTGTTAATTTCGGTAGAATCCTTGCCTAAATGTAATTTACGAGATATAATCATTCTTGATGTTGAAGTTGGACATGATTTTGAAGAGTTCCGGAATATTTACTCTCTCATACGCACTAGAAATATCATATATATTTTGTCAACCGTTTTTCTACTGAAAATTGTGACAGCCGAGATATTTAGGTTGGCTATCGTGAGAAGTTTGGTAGGGCTTGAACTATACAAAGAATGTCATTAGGATACCACCTCACATATTGGAACATAAATGAACATTTAAATTAGCGAAGAAATCTTGAATTTAAAATCTGCTATGCAGACAATTTTTCTAGTATGTTCTAGCATTGGATGCAGGTAAGTTAAATTAGCTTTTTATCTTTTAAAACTATTTTCTTATGGGATATCGTCATATCAATCATGTTAACTAAACGGCACTTGCTGAGTACATTTTATTCATAGTAGATGCTTTGTAATCTTACACTCAATACAGAAACAAGGATTTCAACAAAACTTTTCATTCATAACTAATCAAACAAAATTGTTCATGCATACTTAATCGAGCTAAATATTTTCATCCGTTCGGCTGAAAAATTGCTTATTGCTTTTTAGGCCTCTTTGATTCCGGTTCATAGTCGTCAGACGCATATTTGGTTGTAAAGCTCATAGCATTTTCATTAAATTTCTCGCGATCATGTTTATACACATCTGCTATACTACTTTGTAAAGGGTCGTCTGGATTAGGAGTTCCCAGCAACATTTGAATCGATAGCAGTATGGATTCTAATGTTAAAGCTGGGTTGTATGATCCATTCGGTGGCATTCGTAGAACATCCAGGCAGATTTTGCCAACTGCGATAATATGTTTAGAATAAATTGATACATTTGTTTGGAAGTTTTAATTCAACACGCAATGCAATAGAAGAAGAAATACTATATACCATTGTCAATATTTGGGTGATAGACTGGCGTTAAGAATTTCACGACAGGAGGCTGAAAGGGGTATTGTGATGTGAATTCAATAGATACTTTGAATTTTCCATGTTCAAAAGGTGAATCTTTTGGTCCTGGGATTACAGCCTGGAGTTTAGTAAAATCATTGTCGCTCACCGGATCACACTCAATGCCTGAAGAAGAAGCAATTCGATAAGATCATAATTATATTCAAGTGATTAGTGAAAGGTAATACCGTGACTGTTATAAGATGTCTTGATCCTGGTCAATTCTAAAGGCACTCGCTTTGTTCGGATGTCCACCTTGCTCATTTCTTATTCTAATGTATTTTGCTTGGAGATTTATTTGAAAATACCACCGCACCGCCCGCATTCAAAATCGTCCACAATTATAGGCTTTTTCAGCGGTGACTTTGACATTAGAAATGACATTTTCGGCGTTTTATTTCCAAGTGTTCGCTGAAGCGAACATTGATAATCAAGAGGCAGGTAATTTTCAATGTGCGTTGCATTTTGACAAGTGATTGGTGTAAACACCACGTGTGGTACGAGAAAAATAGTTGCCATTCATAGTTTTTAAAACTTTCTAGACTGAAGAGACATTAAAATCGGTAAGAATTAGTTGTTCTAAGTTGCAGTGGCAATACATGTATGCTATAATTTCCATCATGTGCTGGTAGCGTTAGTTGGGAGTGTCCTTACTTTGATTGGAAAAATATTCAATCGGTTGGTGGTCGAAATTTTGTAGCGCATATTTGAAAAATTCCAACACACTATTATGATGATATTAAGTCAATTCAATTCATGCAACATAGTTTTAGCAACGACGAACGTCTCTAAGAATATTGTGACATGGACTCGTGAAGAGGTTTACCGGCATGCACTGCGCAGTCGATATCTAAAAGTAGAATGTTGGTTATGTAGAATTTCTGTGATGCTAGGTACGGACCAAATAAGTAATTTTGAAAGCAGTATTGCAAATATTGTAAACTTATCTTAAACACCTCTAGCGAAATTCCTGAAACGAAATTTTTCACATCTGCAAGTTTTTACAGCAGCTCTGTAGGTACTCCGTTGATCTTGTTTTGAATAGTTGATTCCCTGATACCATCGCGCTATGATACCATGTTTGCATTCATCTCTGCTTGATGCACATGAGTCCTTTGGTACACAGATACAGAGTGCTATGATGCATGACCGCAGAAGTCCGCACTTGATACTAGGTCCCAATCTTAACTTGCATATTTCAATTCCTCGTCCGTTTTCATCATATAAACTCGTATCTCATTAGCACACATTGGCGCCCAACCGCAACGTCAAGCGCTGACGCCATCAGGCATCAAATCTTATTTCTATAGATTATAGAACTTGACTAAAGTGCGCTCCTGCCCTTTTGATACCGATGGCTAGTAACAACGCATTGGTACCATATCTAATTCCGTCGTCGATTCGAAGACTCTGGTTTTCCGTGAGGTCGTGTTGGGCTGCCTGTGTCTGGGTATTGGTGGTGGGACTAATTGTAAAATCTTGTTAAGCATGCTTATGATTGAACAGTTGTGAGTGTCGGACGAAGTTTTAGGAAATATCGCATTGAGCTATTTTTACATTCCGATTAGGCCGCCTCATATTAAATCTTGATCGTCTCTACACAGGGTCGTGCGTGATTTATGCTTTTTGAGTTGTTTAGTTGATACACTGTTCCGTCTTCGCATAGCGTCAATTCGTCCATTTCTCCGTCGGCATAATTTTTGGCTTATCGTCAGAGGCCGATTTATTGCTCCTTTTTGCCCGAATCGATAGTTGTGTGCTTTATTTCTCCATGTTCGCGTGTAGGATTTTCAGATATTTTGTTGTTGGTTTCGCTTGGGATACTTGCCTGAGTTCTGTTCCATTTTTGTGTGCGATTCATATCAGCTACTCACGAGTGAAAGAGCGACGTCCGACCACTGAAAACTATTAGTATTTTCATTGTTCTCGAGGACTAAATATGGGTGCCGCGAAATCATTCTTCCAAAAGCGCTCATCGTATAGCTTCAGTTTTCACCACTGGCATTATCCGTTGCCCAGGGTCCAATTCGAAGATATCGAATATGTTCGCAAAGAATGATAAAATTCAGCATTTGTCCATTGAAATTGGCTACTGCTAATTGTTGATATCAGATCATACGCCAACAGTATTACTGGGGAGTATCAAGGTGGCTTTACAGAAACGCTGGGAGTTCAACATACACGTACACCAAATTTTCGTTGACTTTAAGCAAGCATACGACAGTATTGGTCGTAATGTACTGTACCAAATAATGCTTTGGTATCCCAGCCAAATTAGTCCGTCTAACTAAAATGACAATGACGTCGACAACCTCCTAAGTACGCATCAGTAACCAAATTACCGACGCCTTTGACATATATATCGGACTAAAGCAGGGAGATGGGCTGGCCCCATTGCTATTCAGTTTGGGTCTGAAATATGTCATCAAAAAAATACCTGTGGATACAAGAGGTACGTAATATACAAGTCAAGTCAAGTGGTAGCCTATACAGACGACATCAATATTTTGTCACGGTTGTTAACAACCGCCAAATAACTTTTTCTGAAACTCGACAGCGAAGCAAAACTAGAATAAAGCAAAGCTCCTGACACAGTTGAGGAAAAATAAGTCAAATGCCCAAAATATCAGACTTGGCGAATACAATATCGAAAATGTGGGCGAATTTGTATATTTAGGCGTCAAAATAACGAGAACCGCCAATGAACGAGACGTAATACGCCGAAGAATACTGCTCACAAATAAAATATTTTATTCAGTTTTGACGGTCTTGAAGGCCAGCTGCATACATAGGAAATTAAAGCTCCAAGTATACAAATCTGTGATAAGACCTATGCTATGCTATGGGTCTGAAACATGGGCCCTAACCTAAGCATCCGAAACATATTGAACGCATTCGAAAACGGGTCTTGGGGCGGATAATCGGAGCGAAACTAGATTGGGACCAATGGCGAGTGCGGTACGATCATGAGACCATGTAAGACTGCGGAAGCTGCAAGGGACTGGCCACATTAATCGTATGGATGAAGAACGGATACCTTAACAGGTATTCGTTGGAAGAACTGAAGGGCGGAGACCAGTGGGGAAACCGAGGAAACGCTGGTCTGATTCGGTTTATCGCTGCTTGGATTTGGGAATTGAAGGACTCGGTCAATAGACCAAGATAGTTGGAGGCGCTTGTTTTTCAGCATGTAAAGGCCTGAGAGGAACTGTAGACTTACGAAGAAGAAGAATTGCTGATATCTGACGGTGATTTGGAGAACTACACAGTAAATGTCAATTTGTATGAAAAAATCGCTGTTTTTATCTGTCATTTACTCCAAAACTATGGATATTTCGCACAAACGCCCAGAACAAATTCAGTTTTTTACATCAACCTCGATTGAATGCGGCATCAAAATCTCTCGAAACCAGGGAAGTTAAATTGGCTCAACATTGCATAAATGCAATAATTTAATAACATCCTCCCAACTCCCTGATAGTAGCTCTAACGGACGTGCCCATGAGCTGATGACTGATGAGAATAGGGACGCGCGTTGAAAGCACCATCTCCCCATGAAAACTCAGTAAGTTGAAATTAGTAAGAAAATTATAAGCTTTTCAAGTTTTAAAATTTGTTTTAGGGTTTTTTGATGTTTGGAAACCAAACCGCGTTTCTGCGCTGAAAAGCAAATGATTCTTAAAAAAATATATTATTTTAAATACCTCCATTCCCGACCAATATCGGAATACGACGCAGTAAAAAAAAACTCTTGAGCTTATCAAAAATGATGCTTATACTAAGCAAATCCAATTTATTGATAAAATCGTAATTGTATCTTATAATCATTATCATTAATCAATTGGAAGAATATTTTAACAATCTACAGCCAGACGCTACATAATCCACTAATCTTACCCAATTTCGTCTCATTGCAGTATGCCATTAAACCATGCCAGCCCGTCCTAAAAACGATTCAGATGTCAGCGAAGATGAATCAGAAAATGAACTGATGCAGAGTGCATCAGATGATGAGGAATCTGACGAGGAAGAATCAGACGATGATGAAGAATCTGACGATGAAGAATCTGATGATGACAATGAGGATTTAACGTTACGTTGGAAAGGAGAAGCAGGCGATTCAAATGAAAACGATTCGGATGACAGTGGTGAAGAGGAAGATGATGACGAAGAAGATGATGAGTCCGATGACGAAGACGAATCAGATGAAAACGAAGGCAAAAATAGAGCTGCATATAAAAGAGTAGGTATGCAGGGGAACGATTCAGACGATGAAAGTGGTGATGAATCCGATGATGAAGACGGCGAAGAATCTGACGATGAAGAAGAAAGTGATGAGGATTCAGATGATTCAGATGAAATTGCAGCTGGAAAGTTATTAAAGAACAACAAAAACCAACTGGCAAACGTAAAAGAGCAAAAACAAAATGCAAAGAAGGGAGCAAACTTAGTAAATGAAAAAGTGATTAACTCGAAAGTTGAGAAAAAACCCACTCCTAAATTAGAAAAAACACCTGCCGCTAAGGTCGAAAAAAATGAAAAAACTAAAAAAGGTAAACCGGAACTTGAAAAAAAGGAGACCAAGAAAAAGGTTCCTTTCGAACAGACTACAGAAGATTTGAAAGAGAAATATGCAAAAAAACGTGGAAAATCGTTATACATTCGCTTCCCTAAAAGGCTGCCTACTGATCAAGCTGAGCTCGAGAAATATATTAAAGGTATTTGCAATCGTGTCATCACGGTACGAAGGCCAAGGCAGCCAAGCGCTCGTTTTTGCTTAGTGGATTTTGATAATGTAGAAGATTGTAAGAAAGCATACAAGGAAATTCGACAAATTGATGTAGATGGCAAAAGGTTGCATGTCCAAGTTCCAAGAACAGATTCCGAAGACTTTATTGAGGAGTTGATGGATCGACGCAGAAAGAAGCTGAAAGAGTTACGTGCTAAGAAAAAATTGAGGAAGTCTTTAGGTCCAAAGGAAACGGAGAAAAAAGAGAAAGTGTTCACGTCAGCAATAACTGTCCGTAATATTCCAATTAATGCAAGCGTTGAAGAAGTGAAAAATCACTTCCCCAATGCGGTTGAATTTAAATTGTTCTATGCAAAGAAACCCCAAGAAACGAATTGGGCTGTTGTGACCTTGCCAACGACCCAAGATGCAACGAAAGCAAGACGTCAAAATATTGTGATTGGTGACAATAAACTTAGCCTTTCATTTGTTGGTCAACAAAAAAATAAAAAGAAGAACAAGAAACAAAAACCCAAATCCTCGAATGACACAAATAAGGAAGAAGAAAAGAAGGAGGTTCCTACATCAAGCGAGAAGAATGAGAAGAAAAAAGAAAAACGAAAATCAGATGGTGCTGACGATAAGCAAGATCAATCGAAGAAGGTAAAACGAGACAGTGAAGACTCCCCTGTTAAACAAGATTTCAGTCAAAAAACTAAAAAGCTTAAATTCGGGAAACCGTTCAAAAAAGAACATAAAATTCAAAACGAACAGCAAGAAGATAAACAGAAAAACAAAGAAGCTAAAAATATAAATAATGGAAATGCTAAACCGTTTGTGAAGAATGATAATTCTTTTGAAAAGAAAAATAAGAATAACTCCTTTGAAAAGCAAAATAAACAACAAAAATTGCACAGTGGCGGTCCAGAAATAAAAAACAATGAGCAAAAACATATAAAATTCGGGAAAAAATTTGGCAATAAAGATAAAGGATTCCAAAATCAGCATAAAAAGAAGAATTTTAAAGGGGATTTTCCTAAAGGTAGGAACGAGTCGAGAAAAGGAAATTTTCACATGAAGGCAATGCGGTCTTAGTGTGAAATATTTAAATCTACTTTTTATTAAAGTAAATGTGAAAGTTTGATCGTTTATTTTTAAATTTAGAATATATACTTTAAAATTAGAAAGGTGTTTACTTTGAAATAATTAAACTGAAGCTAGGTTTTTTGTTGGATTAATGGAAAAATTTAGCTGATATCTCCTGGTTAGACGTGATAGTTATCAGATTAAAATCGAATATACTATCCCTATTACCAAGTGAATTGAATTGATAGTTGAAAGTTGAATAGTTAATCGATATGCGGATAAAACTGAATGAGTATCATACCTTGGCGGATTCTCAACTGGTTCGGAAACATCTTATAGTCTGTAGTTTAGAAACTTAAATGTGTCTTGAAACGTTTTTTATTCGATTCTACGTCTAGCACTCGTTGCGTGTAGACGTGTTTTCGCTTCAGTCAAGAATTTTTATAAATTAAAATAATTTTTAAAAACATCAATTAGAAAGTAAATATAGAAAAAAATTTATTACATCGTCGAACTATTCGAACAATTTACCGCGTATCTGGATTTTGCCTGCAAGAAAGTTTCAAAAAAGAAGGAAAGTTTTTTTCACCGGGGGGATGGAGGAGCCCGACGGCTTCCCACCGCTGGGGGAACCAGAGCCAGGCATTTCTAAAATGACAAATGATAAAATCATAAAGTGGAAAAACGAACAAGACAGCTGCGAGCATGGCAAGCGTATTACGCTTTCAAGTAAAGAGTACGAAAAAGTAACCAGGGAAAACGCAAAGGTTAAAAAACAAAACGATGAGTTGAAACTCCGCGTACAAAGTTTGGAGGATATGGTCCGGACATTATCAACAACAACAAAACAAAAGAGATGAAGCCACAGAATACGTCCGGCAAAGAAGAACCGATAACAACTAAGAAAAATGAGAAAAAGGAAACAACAACAAGCAAGACCAACGAAAAAACTGTACAAACGCAGAAGACTCAAATATATAAAGCAAAATTGCAAGATACGAGCAAGACATCAATCCATGATGCTGAAAATATCCTAAGCGCCGGAGGAGCGAAGGACAGCGCCATAGCGGTGCTGTCTGCGATGAATGACGAAATGGACATCGAGATGGAGTGCAACGATAGCATAGGTAATATTGATAGTAGTAATAATTTCGTTGAATATTTAAAATCAAAAATAAGGGGAAGAAGCCAACCGGTGTGTCTGCTGGTTCTCCTTTTAAAAACAATAAGGTAAATGTGAAAGTTCCTCCAATTAACGTTTTTGGGCAGCGTGGAGGAGAAATGGTTCGGTTATTGGCAGCCGAACATAAAATCGATAACTTTGAAGTTAAGAGAGTGACCGCTGATAAACTCACAATCAAGACAAAGACACTGGCTGACTCCAAACTGGTGAAAGATGCTCTTAATAGTGTCAAAGCTCCCCACTTCACATACACGCCAAAGGCGAAAAAAAATCAGACCTTCCTGTTGAAGGGCTTGGACTGTGTGGTGAATACAGTTAGTGTTGCAGGAGGCAGCATCAGCTGTTAAGTTCATCAGTGTGAAAATTTTTGCTACAAGGAGATCAACTGTTGAAGGTAAAATATTACCATTTTATTTGGTCCAAATTTCTAACGATAGCAGACCGAGTGCCCTCGAACAGGTAAGGTACTTAAACTTTAGAGTTGTGAGGTGGGAACGCCTCCAAAAAACTGAGGTCAACCAGTGTTACAGGTGCCAAAGATTCGGTCATTCGGCTGCCAATTGTGCCATGCACTATCGCTGTGTTAAGCGCAAAGATATTCACGCCCCCGGTGAATGCAAATTGGCTCCGATGGAGCCAAAAGAAAAATTATACTGTGTTAATTGCGGTATATTTGGTCATCCAGCATCATATCGAGGATGCCCTCGGTATCAAGATGCAAGAGCTAAATTTTCCCCAAAACAAACCAAAGTAAATCACAATTTGTTACCTCCCAACTTCGTCAAACCCGGGTTATCATTTGCACTTGCTGCTAGAGGACCAGCAGACAACAACGTAAATAAAATAAATAATGTAAGTGGCAATAATGAGCTGCTTCTCAAAATCTACCAACAGCTTGAATCTCTTTCAGATAGAATTAATAAACAAGACCAGAAAACCAATTTCGTTTTTCAACGTTTAGGCCACCATGCTTCAAAATAGTTTGTCATCCAGTCACATTCCCATGGATAGGATTCGTCTCATCTCGATCAACGGTAACTCCATTTTTACTATACATCGGCGTGATTATCTCCTTGAATTCATTGTTAAGCAAAAGCCTGACATCATGCTTCTCACTGAAACCCACATTCAAGGATTTTGAATTCATAAGAAACGATAGGGTAATAGGTGATGGGGGAGGTGGCACCGGGATATTGGTTCGAAGACCCTTTTGTTTCCGAAATATTGAAAAAGTCGAGTTCAAAAGCTTTGAATCTCTTGAAGTATCTGTTATCAAAATCTCACTGCCAGGTGGGGATAACCTCTTCGTTATCTCTGCCTATGCAACTGGTGGAACTATTCTCAAGCTCAAGGAGGAGCTCAATTCCTTGTTTGAAATACTCGAATTGAACAGACTGCATAATTATTATATTCTTGTTGGTGACCTGAACGCCAAGCATACATCAATCCAAGAGGTGTATTCCTGAAATCGTAGATACCAGAGAAACAAATTGAATACGGGTGCAATCTATATGGGTCGGAGTTCCCAACATACCTTAGGACAAATTCATATTTGGACCTCTGCATTGCTGACGCAAGACTTGAATTCAGCTTTAATAGTCGTCAACCGTAACTGCAGGGGATTCCTTATGATAGCGACCATAACGCATTCGTAATGGAAATCAATCATCACAGGGATGATGTCTTCCTCATTCCAGTTCAACATAAAAATCATCGGTTGAATTAAAAAAAACGGTTTGGGGAAAGTTTCAAAAGAAGACTAATCGGAGTTACCAGAAGCAGTGTCCCCCTTCTGATGGTGGCAACTCTTGCTCAATGGTTCCTTATGACAGGAATCTAACTAACGATGAAATAGATCTCTATTTGTCGAAGTTAGAGAAACTGACGCTGGAAACGAATGAGAAAGTAGTTCCTAAGATTAAACATCGAAACAGTATGGAAGGGTATGAAACAGTAACCATCGCAAGGTTGAAAAGATTGAAAAGACTTCTTCTCACATGCGTCAACAATATTTATCGACGATTTTTGGACTACAACCATCCCTCGTTGTCTTTGTTGAAATTACATCCGAAGAATGTCCGGAACTCAATCCGGTCATACGTCAGGAGTGAGGTCAGCAATCAATGGGCGGAAAAATTGAGGGGTATTAGCCCACAGGGCCCAGACGGCGTGTTTGAGAAAGTGAATAGCATATTCCGTAAGAAGTCGCGAGTGAAGGTATCGAATCTTGAAGTCACTAGTGATGAGATAAATCTTCTCGATAGGGCTGGTATAGAAATTGATAGTACGACTCCGGATAGAAATGGAAACAGGATTATATGTGATGGATTGGATAAACTTGCCCTGATTGGAACACATTTTGAACTGGTTCATCTACCAAACCCTGAGAGAGGGAATGAAATATTTTCAGAGGTAGTTGAAGCAAAAGTTTCTGACTTCAAATCAAGCCTGAATGGCCAATCAATTCTTCATTTCAATGAAATATTAACATCTGACCTCATACCGAGCATGAATCTTATTGACTATTTTGTCAGCTATGAAGACTTGTGCTTCATATTTCGCGAGATTATCAACAAGAAATCATGTGGTACTGATGGTATTCCAAATGTAGTTCTCCGACATTTGCCGGAGGTTGCTATTAGGAATTATTGCATATTGTTCAACAATATGTTGAGCAATTCATATTTTCCAAATGAGTGGAACAAGGCTAAGGTATTTCCGATCTTGAAGAAAGGAAAAGAATCTTCATGCCCTAAAAGCTTTCGCCCAATCAGCTTGCTGCCGAACAATGGTCTACAGCAGGAAACAGTTGCTGCGCCTCTGCTCTTCTCGATCTTCATTCGCAAGCTATTCAATGGCTTTGATTTTAACGTCTCTCCAACGCAATCATTGGTAGCGTTTGCTGATGATCTGATCATCTATACGGCAGACCGAAAAGCTACAATAGTTCAGAGAAATCTTCAAAAAATGTTCAATGATGTACAGCTGTACACTGACAAATGGCGAATGAAAATCAATGCGTAGAAGTGTGAAACAATCTTGTTTCGGACAACGTTGCAGGGGGTCAGTCAAGACCTGAATCGTAATTGGAAAGATTTCCACATCATGGCTGACGAGAGTAGTTTAGAACGATTCCACATAAATCCTGTGTTCGATACCTCGGTGTTTATCTCGATCAGTATCTGTACTATACTGAACATGTGAAAATCATGCTCAGTAAGGCACAAAAAGTAGTCATGGCCCTACGAAGACTCTTTCATTCCAAATACATTGATCAAAAGGTCAAAATTATCTGTTACAAGACACTGGTTAGACCAGTTTTGACATATGGATGTCAGATCTGGTACAACCAGAGTGCTAGTACTATGGAAAAATTATGAATTTTCGAAAGGAAATGTCTTCGTGCATGTATTGGTTTGTACAGAAAGTCTGAGACGGATTGGAAACATCATATATCGAATAGAAGAATTTATCAAACTGCTGAAGTGACAAGAGTCGATATCTTCATATTGAAACTTCTTCGGAATCATATCGCAAGATCTGTAACTGTGAGTGAAAACCCTTGGATTTCACAGCCGTTCCACCCTACAGACGGGTATATAGCGACTTGCCTCGCTACTGGCTTCATTCCTCCAGAAGCATTCGTGTATTTGGACATAAATCGATATGTTTTTGATTCTGACGGCGTCCCAGTCATATATCACATATATCTACGGGCCACCGATAAGAAGATAAAATATCGTCCGAATTTGAGTTCACGGGACCAACAATTTCAATGGACATACTCATTTGCTGGATTCGTTGAAGCTGATCGAGTTGAGACGGGGCAATCTAGGTATTGGTGGCTGAATGACAATGTCTAAATTATTCGTGTTTATTTTCAATTTTGGTGTTTTTCGTTATTTAGTTTTTGAGGTTCAGCTCATTATTGCTACATTTAGTATTGTTGTTTATTTTGTGTTAAAAATTAGGGATCTGTTGAGTATCACTTCAAACACCTTGCTGATGTTAGGTAGCAAGCTGATTGGGCGATAGCTTTTAGGGCATGAAGATTCTTTTCCTTTCTTCAAGATCGGAAATACCTTAGCCCTTTTCCACTCATTTGGGAAATATGAATTGCTCAACATGTTATTGAACAATATGCAATAATTCCGAATAGCGACCTCCGGCAAATGTCGGAGAACTACATTTGGAATACCATCAGTAGGACATGATTTCTTGTTGTTTATCCTGCGAAATATGAAACACAAGTCTTCATAGCTGACAAAATAATCAATAAGATTCAAGCTCGGTATGAGGTCAGATGTTAATGTTTCATTGAAATGAAGAATTGATTGGCCGTTCAGGCTTGATTTGAAGTCGGAAACTTTTGCTTCAACGACCTGTGAAAGTATTTCATTCCCTCTCTCAGGGTTTGGTAGATGAACCAATTCAAAATGTGTTCCAATCAGGGCAAGTTTATCCAATCCTTCACAAATAATCCTGTTTCCATTTCTATCCGGAGTCGTACTATCAATTTCGATACCAGCCCTATCGAGAAGATTTATCTCATCACTAGTGACTTCAAGATTCGATACCTTCACTCGCGACTTCTTGCGGAATATGCTATTCACTTTCTCAAACACGCCGTCTGGGTCCTGTGGGCTAATACCCCTCAATTTTTCCGCCCATTGATTGCTGACCTCACTCCTGAAGTATGACCGGATTGAGTTCCGGACATTCTTCGGATGTAATTTCAACAAAGACAACGAGGGATGGTTGTAGTCCAAAAATCGTCGATAAATATTGTGGACGCGTGTGAGAAGAAGTCTTTTCAATCTTTTCAACCTTGGTGTTTCCTATCTTTCCATATTGTTTCGATGTTTAATCTTAGGAACTACTTTCTCAATCGTTTCCAACGTCAGCTTCTCCAACTTCGACAAAGAGACATCTATTTCATCGTTAGTTAGATTCCTGTCATAAGGAACCGTTGAGCAAGAGTTGCCACCATCAGAAGGGGGACATTGCTTCTGGTAACTCCGATTAGTCTTCTTTTGAAACTTTCCCCAAACCGTTTTTTTTAATTCAACCGATGATTTTTATGTTGAACTGGAATGAGGAAGACATCATACCTGTGATGATTGATTTCCATTACGATTGCGTTATGGTCGCTATCATAAGGAAGCACCTGCAGTTGCGGTTGAGGACTATTAAAGCTGAATTCAAGTCTTGCGTGAGCAATACAGAGGTCCAAATATGAATTTGTCCTAGGGTATGTTGGGGACTCCGACCTATATAGATTGCACCTGTATTCAATTTGGTTCTCTGTTATCCATGATTTCAGAAAAACACCTCTTGGATTATTGGTGGCGTTCAGCCATGATGTATGTTTGGCGTTCAGGTCACCAGCAAGAATATAATAGTTATGCAGCCTGTTCAATTCGAGTATTTCAAACAAGGAATTGAGCTCCTCCTTGAGCTTGAGAACAGTTCCACCAGTTGCATAGGCAGAGATAACGAAGAGGTTATCCCCACCTGGCAGTGAGATTTTGATAACGGATACTTCAAGAGATTCAAAGCTTTTGAATTCGACTTTTTCAATATTTTGGAAACGATAGGGTCTTCGAACCAATATCCCGGTGCCACCTCCCCCATCACCTGTTACCCTATCGTTTCTTACGAACTCAAAATCCTTGAATCTCATGGAGTGCCATGAACTGAGGTGGGTTTCGGAGAGAAGCACGATGTCAGGCTTTTGTCTGGCAATGAATTCAAGGAGATAATCACGCCGATGTAAAGTAACAATGGAGTTGACGTTAATCGAGATGATACGAATCCTATCCGTGGGAATGTGGCTGGATGACAGGTTATTTTGAGGCTTTTGAAAGCCCTAAACGCTGAAAAACAATGTTAATTTTCGAATCTTGTTTATCGATTCGCTCCGATCAGGAATTTAATTGCTGATAAATTTTAAGAAGCAGCTCATTATTGCCACTTCCATTCTTTGTTTTATTTACATTGTCTGCTGGTCCTCTCACAGCAAGTGTAAATGACACCCCGGGCGTGACGAAGTTGATAGGTATCACACTGCGGTGTGCTTGACTTTGTTCCGGAGTGACTTTAACCTTTGCATCTTGATACCGGGGGCATCCTCGATATGATGCTGGATGACCAAAGGCACCGCAGTTCACACAATATAGTTTTTCTTTTGGCTCCGCCTGAGCCAATTTGCACTCGCCGGGAGCATGAATGTCTTTGCATTTAACACACCTATATTTCATGGCGCAATTGGCAGCCGAATGCCCGAATCTTTGTCACCTGTAGCACTGGTTGACCTCACTTTTCTGCAGGCGTTCCCACCTCACCACGTGGAAGTTCAAGTACCGTATTTTCTGCAGGGCACTCAAACTTCTTTTGCTGGAAATCTGGACTAAGTAGTGAGGCAAGTTTTTGCGCTCCACAATCGATCTTCTCGTTGCAAAGTTTTTAACTGAAATAAATTGTATTTCTGGTGCAACTTCTTGGAGCACCTGAAGGAGATCGACTGTGTCCTCACCACAGTCCAAACCCTTCAATAAAAAGGTTTGGATCTTTTCGCTTTTCGGAGTGTACGTGAAATGCGGAACATCTCCAGAACTTAAGGAACTTTTTGTTGCCTGGAAATCAACCAACAACTTAGTCCTTATTGTCAATTTATCGGCATTGACTCTTTTAATCTCAAAATCTTTTAACTTATTTTCGGCTGCCAAAAGCCGAACCATATCTTTGCCCGTTTGCCCAAATACATTGATTGGTGGGACTTTTTCTTTTTTTCATTAATCTTGACGGACGGACCAGCAAACAAACCTTTTGGTTTTTTCTTCTGATTTTTAATTTTAAGGTATTCAATGAACTCATTATCTAACTTAGACGTTTTACCTGAATCCTCTTCAATGTTCATCGTTTCTTCAAGACTAGCTTGGCAATCTAAAAGTAAGTTTAAAGGAATATTGAAGTTCTCTCTATCAATCATGCCATGTGACTTCGCATTTTCATGAAATTTATAACATTTTTCATTACGATTCAAATATTCTCTCTCTTTCGCAATAATCCATTGATTTAATTTCCTCAGTGGTTATGTTGTTGCCAAATTTCATTGCAACGCAAAAGAAAATTATCCTGATAATACATACCTTACGCAGGGAAAATTGTTTTCATGAGAAAGGACAACAGCAACGTCTCGAAGATAGAACTCCAAACTCAATGACTGGGGAATGCATACGCTGCATTCAACACCACCAGATTTTGACAATCGCCTTTCCACTTACCAAAGTTCCCTCTGGATTTTTTGCTTGGAACACTATATTTTAAATAATTTTGATTGTCAAAGTCAAAGTCAAAAGCGCTTTATTTAATACTAATCATTATAAATTTTAAAAGAATATAAAGCAAATTCCAAACAATAACAATTAAAAACTTAATGGCCCAAATGGCTCTCTAAATTTATACGTTATCATTAACTCATTTCATCAAAAAAAAACTATAGCAAATTCAATTAAATACGATTATTACATATTTTTAAAATTTAATTGGAAAAAGGAGAAAAAATCAACCAACACTATCCTAATAATTTTGATTGTCAGTTGGTGTAAATCGTAAACATTAATTGTACTTTTTTAGAAAAATAAAAAGAAGTACAAATGACACCAAGGTGGACTGAGAAATAGTTAACAATAAAAATCACGTTTTAACTAGATTTAATAAATAGAATAATTTAAGCTAAACACTTGAAATTAATTAGAATATTAAAATCAATTATTTACTTTGTATGCAGGGAAAAAAAAATAATAGGCTGTCATTATGGACTGCCACCAAAAGGGAAAATGCAAAATAGGAAATAACTGCTTTGTCAAGGGCCAGCTATCAACCGTTAGCCAACAATCTCTCCACTATCTGCCACCAGCTATCATTCGCCATTATCAGCCATCTACCGCCATTACGGAGTACACCCGCTCTTAGCGGCAATCATCCAGCATCATACGGCATAATGCGCCCTCACTCCCAATTATGGGCCATCAAGAGTTATCTTCAGCCATCACACGCTATCTTGAGCCATCATCCACATCACTGTTTGCTTCATAAACGGTAGCGTATTTCCGTTATGTGATAAATTCGTAAAAAATTTTAACCATCCAGAAATTTTAGATAGGGCGAACGTGCCTATAGAAGTTTTTACATAAAAAAAGTATCCAAGCAAAAAGTAATAAATTAAATATGCTACTAAAATGAGTAATTATTTTGTAATTATTTTGAAATGTGGGAGAAGCAATCGTCAATCGTGAACAGACTTTTGCAATGAAACAGCAACAAATCTTCTCAGATGAACTGAAGACTTTTTTGCAGTGACTAATTTTTCTTGAAATACTCTCAGTGCCTTTTATATAAAACTTAATAGGTACTTATGAAAATTCTTTGTGTGTAGCTACATAATTGAGTTGCATTAGTAATTTCTCTGAAATATTAGAGAAGAAAAATGTTAGAAGAAGGTGGTTTCGACGTGTGCACTAATTCTCATCATTCACCCACGTGTATCTAATAAGAGTAATGTTATTAGATACACGTGGGTGATGGCGACCGCCATGTTGAGAGGTGAGAGAATTATTTTTTATTTAATTTTTTCAACAACGCACTATGCTCAGGTTAATTTTCTCCTATAAGTACTTGTCTTTGCTAAACTTTTTTTTATTGATCATTCAACCCTTTTTACATCAATTTAAATGTAATATACATTTATACGATAATTTGCTCTACACTGAGCTTTATTGCATCGTGTGGGTATCTATATTGATGCTATCCGAAAATTGAAGACGTGTGCAGCGGAATTAACAGAGGCACGTCGAGTCCCGGTGCGACAGAAAGATAGAAGTGGACGATTGACAACTAAAGGGGAGTCTTTTATTGATCGTCACTGCGAACAGTGCCAGCAGCAGTAGGAGCAACCAGAACAGCTGCAGTAACGACCGTGGCGGCAGTTTCTTCCTGCTCGTACTCGTATGTAAGTTTCAAGGTGTAACTGAAATATTTCAGTGCTGGTGGCAAGCTCTTAGCAGATCTCGGATCGCGTACGCCCAGGTAGTATCCGACTTTCCTACTACTTTTCGAAACCACTATCGGGATCGAGGTGTTCTGTTTTATTGGTTTTGTCGTGTACCTTGCATAGTCAGCGATCGCACATTCCACTTAAAGGTGGCGGTAGTGCATCAGAAGTGGTGATGTGCCGTAAAAATAACAGAAAATTAAACTTCTTTCAAGAGGTAATATCCTTTGTCACGAATCGTCAATACGCAGCCCAACCGATCATAACGGTTTGAGAATGCCCAGAATGTTAATTAGTGATAACAACGGGACCAATTTGAATGATGCAGAGAATTCCTGTCAGTGATCCTCGGCCCAGTGAGTACTCGTAATGAGGCAAAAATACCAATCCATTGTGATATGAAAATGTACTCTAGTGACTTACTTTTGCGCGAATATACTTATTACAAACAAAACATTTTCATAGAACTGCAAATGAATTCAAAATCTTCCCTAATTATTATAAACCAATTGCTGTGTTTTGTAGATGATTGAATCATAATCTATGATTCACTTCAACTATTTGAACAATCCAGGAGTAAATGCATTTATTCAGCATTTAATTTTCTTGAAAGCTCTGCGATTGGTAGATATTAAACGCGAATATAGGCAATCAGTTTTGTGATTCTTATCGTAACTGAAATTGGAACCGTATCAAAATCGAAAGCGAATTTGCATCGAAACGATAGAAACTAAACGGAGTGTACTTGTATGGTGGTAAAGTACGAAATTTCGATCATACTTATTTTGTTTGAGACTCGTTACATGAAGCTTTGCATGAATGGACGAATGCGCGAACCAACCACCAGCAATCGAGGCCGTTGCAGAAATATGTTGATGTTGGAATTTTTCAGACATTTTTTCTTTACAAAACTCTTCATGGTACTTTAGTATTTTGCATTCAATTCAATTTCCTTGCATTGAATTTGTGGAATTGATGCAAGCAACTCTGCTTGAACATTAATTTACTTTCTCTCGGCGAAGTAGATACAAATCAAAGATAAACTAGTTGTTTCTTCAAACTGTTTTAAGATTTTGCAAACTTTTGGTAGTATAGAAACTAGTGACAGTAACTGGTGGTTTTCGGTGCTAATCACATGATATACAATAATTTTCGGAATAGAGGATTAATGGGGCCAGATTCCTGACTGTCGAGTAATATTTATTGAAAATTTTGAATTCTAGTTGATATGAGTTGTATTCTAATAGTATTTATTACGGAATTCGAGGTTTCAGCAATATTGCATCACCCACATTCATCACCGGATGTAGGGTGAGTACCCGTTTGTTTTTTACTTATATATATTCGTATTTATTTATATACATTGGTTTTACATCAAAAATAAAAATGAAGGTGCTTTATCCCAGAGGATATGCAAAATAAAATTTGATAAATTGCGAATGTGAACTAAAAATAAAACTAAACCGTGACATAATTTTTTTCAATGTAATTTCCTTGAACGAAGAGTATGCGAAAAAGTAAAACATTTATTTTATATAAGATGTGTACTGTTGGAATCAATAATTACTCGTAGATTGAAGACGAAGTGATCTAATGCCTGATTGAGAATCCTTTCGAAGAAAAATATATTTATTGTCGAGTTATGCTTATAAAATTTTTGCTTATATAATAATCAGATTGGAAATTATATGTTTTTTTCAGTAGTGAAAGATGGAAATGATAATGTTGGTTTAATAATTTAAAAATCGGTCTTTCCTTTTGCTGGGAACCTGACCGGGTAGGGGACCCGCCACGTTGGCTGGCCCCTCCACTATAATGAGCTAGCTATCGGGTGAGCTCACCTCTTTTTATGCATTTAAGGTGCTCTTGCCCGGATAAGGTGGCCTTCCGCTCGCGTGCCTATTTATGGCAGAGTATTATGTGATTCCCTCACATAATCCTATGACATAAATTTGCCGCGTTTATATTTTTCATTTAAGGGAAAAATTCATTCAAATTATGTTTGTATGAGTTATGCATAAATGGAAAATATGGCCACGCTTACATTTGGATCTTGATCTGGTTAGGAGGGTGCGAGGGGGCACCGCTTCCACTTGGATGTCCCACTCTTATTTGGGGGCCATAAGTACCGTCGGTAACGACGAAGTCCTCTTAATTCCGTCTGTTTTCTCCAGGTCTGGTTTGTCCTTTGTGTCAGCAATTTATGACCCTTAGTAGGTTATCTCATTCTTGACCTCGGTCGATATTTGTTTGTACCCCGAAATTCGTGGATGCGAAATTTTTTTGTAGTGGGTCCATTTACTGGGGAAAAGAACCCGCCCCATGACACTGCAATGCAAGCCTTCCAGGGCACTCACGCGTCCTCAGACAAAGCCAACCTCGGCGAATACCAAAGTCAATCTCGGCGAATACCACCACCACAGTCCTTTACGGACATTTTTATCTACCCATTTCACTACACACAGTTGGAATGATGCTTTGATTTGCCAAAGACGTTAAATGCTACCTCCGCATTCTGTTCGGTCCATAATGATGGGTAAAAGTGTATAGGTGTATATCAGTAAAACATAGGATAATCTATAATATAATCAGTCGAGGCGAAAACGAGTATAGATTGGAGCCAAAGCGTGGAGTTGGCCCCAAATCAAAGATAAACGAACGTGTAAACTGCCTTATAATAAGGAAAATTGATCGAAACCCTCAAATTTCATTAAGAACAATTGCAATGGAGCTCAAGCAAGATTGTGGCATTCTTGTTTTGCATGAAACAGTTCAGCAGGTTATATTTGCGAACAAATACTCATCAAGAGCTGCTCGGAAAAAAAACACTGCTTTCTTCACAAAAGTGGAGAAGCGTTTTTCCTTCGCAACGAAATACATTTCTTAACCGGCCGACGAATATTGGGATGACGTCATATTCTGTGACGAAATAATGATGATACAGCATGATTTTTATTTCGTCACAGAATATGACGTCATCCCAATATTCGTCGGCCGGTTGAGAAATTGTAATGTGACGCCTACGCCCGGGAATCGAAGTGATTCCGATCCCGAACCTTTGCACTCGGCCAGATGGGTATGACCTCGAAATGCAAGCAGACTTCATCTTTCGTGCCGATATCATTGCGCCGAAAATATTTTTCTTCAAATATTTATATTTGTGGAGAAATATTTTCGGTAGTAAAATACTGATACATTTCGAAGCATATCTATCTGGCAATGCCTCCCACAGTTGTCATCCAACTGTCAACGAGGCAGAAGGTTCGCGGTTAACTGTCGGGCGAGTGAATACATAAGCATCACTTGTATACCAGATCGTCGCCGAAAGAAAAAGCGGTATTTCGGGAATTGACAACGATAATTTCAAGCAACAAAATTTCGACTAAAGGTCAGAATTTAGGCTAGTTGCAAAACGGTAGTACATACCACCTAGTGGTTGGCTAATTTTATTTGGTAGCAAACTGGTGATTCCTTGTGCATAAAGCGCGCGGTGCTTCGCGTTAAGTGAAAAGTTTCGCGAGGATTAGCGGTAAGTCAGAAGAAAAATTAGCGTGGCGGGAATAGATAACAAATATGAATTTATCAACAGGAGGAAAAGCCCCACGTAAACAATTGACAACAAAAGCAGCGCGCAAAAGTGCGCCATTGACAGGAGGTGTAAAGAAACCACATCGTTATCGTCCCGGTACGGTTGCTCTTCGAGAACTTCGTCGTTACCAGGAGTCCACAGAATTGTTGATCCGTAAATTACCGTTACACGTTTGGTTCGTGAAATTGCTCGAGATTTCAAAACAGATCTTCGTTTCCAATCAGCTGTTTGGCGGGGATCCATCGGCAAACAATTTGTATCATTTGGATCATCACGCAACTCCACATCAACATAATAGACCTGGCATTGCGGTCTATGTTTTAGGATTTGGACAAAAAGGAGGGAAGGTAAAGCGATCTCGAGGTATGTAGGTTTTGTTGTTCTGGGATATAAAAACAAAGAACGAGGGAATCAGGATCAGAGCGAGGCCGGCTCCTAGATTTGTGTGGGATAGTGTACCTGGGAGTTGAAATGGTTTGGGGGCAGTAATAAAAGTTTGATTCGTCCGTTTAATTCTTCCTCCCGTGAACCAAATGCACATTGCTTTGAAATATTTCACCTAGTTTTTTGGAATTTTACTTTCGGCCATTGAACAACAACTACACGAATATTCTGACATCGGGTTCCTAGAAATTGGAAGTGAATGCATGGTGCGGATGAAATTGACCCTCGAAAATAGGTTACCAGCAAAAAAAAAATCTTCACCTTAAAGGAGTGAATTGAAGTGATCGCATAGTTTGAAATGTGTTTAAATTAAGTTTTCAAAGCATTAACAAATTACATAATAAAAATTCCTACGAAATGGAACGAGAAGTGCTTTTTCAGCAGTTCTTAGAATACGGCTTCTACATGCAATTCATAAGCATTTGCTTTTAACTTAATAAAGCCACCAGAGGACATATCGCTAATAATACATTGCTGTTAACAGTGATTTTTCACCTTGAAACGTTATCCTCTATAACTGGGCGTTTTCCACGCACCCAAGTGCGTCGGAATCACATTTTGTTAGTTATCCTGTGGTGTAATATAAATGAGCTTGCAAAAAGGAAACCAATTCATTGGAATATCCCAACTTGACCTCTGCAAAAAGACTGTACACAAGTGTATGGTTTAGTGGATTTGATAAACCTTCAGGATATCCTGAAAATATGGAGTTAATCGTCAGCTGATGTTGATGAACTTTGCATAAATTATCTGATGGAATGACATGCGAAAATCCATAGAGGAGTTCGATTATGTGATTTGAGTGTTGCTGTTCAACCAATAAAAGGACACACGCATGCCAAGCAAAACGTCGTTTGTCGGATATTAAGTGAATGTAAACGAGTTTTCGATAAGCTGAGTTCACAATCCTATCGCCTTCCTATGCTCGACGGTGAAGTTATAAGGCGAGATAGTAAGTCAGAATAGTAACGCAAAACATACGTTGTGTTGGCGTATACGGTGTGTGTATCCAAGCGATCCTTATTTGAACAAAAATCGCGTAACGGCTCCTTCAATTAATTTTGGGAAGGTATCGAAATGTAATTTTAAGAAGTCAGCTTACTGCTCCAGAATTTATGTGATTTACCTAACGACATACAATCCGAATTTCAATTGTAATACGTACGTTTGGGCATTTAAAAAAAAGATATATTTCTTATATCCAATGAATCGTCAAATGGATATTTTTGTACCTCTAGAATTTAATAAAAGCTAGCGTTCATAAAATTTGTAATGTGATACTTGAAGTTATGGACTTAATTGTGCACTTTCCATTCATGTATTAGTCCGATGGGCTAAATTTTGAATTTTCCACATTTAAAGTTAAACATGGATGATAATTGAACCTAATAAAATTTCTGTAATATTAAACCATTTAACGAAAACTCGTATCTGTCACAGTAGCTTCGAAATGAAAATTGGATAATGTACCTACTAGATAGTAATTTGTTTTGCATAAAAAAGTAAGATTTTTCTTCTTATGGACGAAGTTGCGGTCAAAAATAAATAACACACAAATACGAATGTAATCAGAATTTATTATTAATGTGTAGCTTTAACATCAAAATTTAGTGGTTTTTTTTACTTTAAATGCTATTTTTTTTGCATATTGCGCTATTATGCCTACAGAGATAATACACAACACTTTTTATAGAGCAGTAACAAAATATTTCCGATCTTAATTGAGATTCGTAAATCTTTCTTTCGTAGTTAATCCGATTTCCCGTCTACTCCCTAAAATTACAAGTATTCCTGCCCTCGCTCCCGTTTTTACTGGATAATTAGCAAAGGATTAGACCTTTATTAATCATTTTAGTATATATATGGTATCTCGGTTTAATATTGTGTTATTTATTAATTAAATTTAAACAAATCATAAATAATTATTAAAAACAAAATTAAAACCCATCACGTCTCATCAAATTTCTAGAGATGTCAAGCAAATTATGAGATGATTATTTTGTAAAGTGTAATTGCAAAATGAATGTTTAAGATTAAGTTCAAAAAGTGAAGAGAAGAAATTTAATGTAAATTTAAAATGAAACCAAGTTATGGTAGGAATAAAATGAATTACTAAAGAAGCCCTAAGCCTTTCCGTTCCGCATGCTCTTTCTTTTGCAGCGGAAGTGATGACCGAGGGTAAGTATGTCTTGAAGAGGGTTAGGTTTTCATAATCTGCGGATGATTGATTTCTAGTCGGTTACGGTCCGCGGTACCCTTGTTTGCGCTCGTTTTTTTCTTAGAGTAGATTATTTTGGACTTGAGGTAGTTTAGCTTATTTTCTGGTACCGCGTCGGTGATTCGGTAACGCGCCTATGGTGATTTTGTAGTGTTTTGATTTGAGATCTGTGGATAGATCACATCCAGAACTAACGTAACGTAGGTTTCCTGTTCTGGATGAGTAGTTGTTGACGCGTTTATAAATCGGGCATGTGAATCGGTGGCTGAGTTACGTAACTCGGACTTAGTCTGCTCGCGTAAGACCCGCAACTGAAACTCCTCTCCGAACTAGCTAGCCTACAAGCAGCCACCACGGAGTAGACTAAGTGTGACCGGACTTGTTGACCTGAAGGGTACAGTCCGTTGTCATTTCCAAGACTGCACGTCTCGAACCGATGAGAGGTCGGTTCTGATTGCGATCGAACGAGACGAAGTTAGGAAACCGTTACAAAATGTATTTCGTTGCGAAGGAAAAACGCTTCTCCACATTTTGTGAAGAAAGCAGTGTTTTTTTCCGAGCAGCTCTTGATGAGTATTTGTTCGCAAATATAACCTGCTGAACCGTTTCGTACAAAACAAGAATGCCACAATCTTGCTTGAGCTCCATTGCAATTGTTCTTAATGAAATTTGAGGGTTTCGATCAATTTTCCTTATTATAAGGCAGTTTACACGTTCGTTTATCTTTGATTTGGGGCCAACTCCACGCTTTGGCTCCAATCTATACTCGTTTTTGCCTCGACTGATTATATTATAGATTATCCTATGTGTTACTGATACACACCTATACACTTTTACCCAACTGATAATTTTAGGACACTAGCTGAACAACGTCAAAAGATAGCCTTTTGTCGGGCATTTTTAAAATAAACTATTATGTCTACAAAACTAATTAGTCACTAACCAATACCATGTAATACACAGCTTCTACACTAGCTAACAAATTGGGAAGATACAAAAATGAACATATGGAGCGAAAGTAACTATAAGCTTATCGTTCAGTTTTTCCCATATGTGAAGAGTTACTTGACTTAGAAAATAGGTTGGTATTGGATTGTGTTTCTCGTTTGTCAGAAGATGAAAATACACTTTTTTCCAAGGAAATATTCCTTAGAACTGTATATACGAGCAAGCTGAATTAAAGAAAATAGCTATCGTACAGAAATGAAAATGATTTATTCTTGATTCGTTTTATATCCATCAAAACGCTATTTGTTTTTCTTTTCGACATATATATATATATATATATATATATATATATATATATATATATATATATATATATATATTGGGAGTGGCTCCCTTCTTCAGTGTCAGTTATTTTCATAAAATAACTGACACTGAAGAAGGTAGCATCTTACTCCCGAAATATGTACATATATATATAAATATATATATATATATATATATATATATATATATATATATATATATATATATATATTTAACTCATTTGAACATATATATATATATATATATATATATATATATATATATATATATATATATATATATATATATATATATATATATATATATATATATATATATATATATATACATATATATATATATATATATATATATATATATATATATATATATATATATATATATATATATATATATATTTAACTCATTTGAACATATATATATATATATATGTATATATATATAAACAAAGCTGGGATAATAATGCAAAAAATCATTTCCTATCGTATTTTTATTTACAAATTGAATAGTTCACTTAACGTTTGTTATTATCTGTGAATTAATGCCTGAAACATACAGCGGTAAGCCCACCCCCTTGTAAGTGACGTTGGCAACATGTGCTTGTTTAGTTTCAGCCGTTTCTATGGAATGGAATGGACCGAACGAAGATCAAAATCAAAACGTGTGGTTTTTGACGTTCTTGACAATCGTTTAGCGTGCAACACGTGCAGTCTGAGAAACTATATATTTATTGTGTTTTCATCGAAGATTCATAAATAAATTTTGGTAAATAGATAATTAATTTAAGCTTTCTACCAAAGTACAATCTTACAAATGATTGATATTCGAAGTTACTTGCTCGATAGACTTGTAGTTACCGATTTCTGCTAGATGAACTTTACAAGCTTGTATTTAACATTTAATTTTACATTGTTCAATTATTAAGTGGTATTCAAATCGACAAGTTTCAGTGTAATGAAATTTAGTGGGAGGTATGGTGGCTTAAGGTACTTTTTGATTCTGAGAGTGCCATCGACCGGCTTGAATGGCGCAGTCTTCTAATTGTAGGGGAGTGTTGCCTGTTTGGGTAAACATCTTATTTTTCGAGGATGAAAGTGTACTGAAAGGATAGTGTCAATTTATTGCCATATTATATCCAATATCCACACTCAACCTAGGCTCCGGAAATGAACCGAATAGTGTTAACCTCTGGCTAAACAGCAGGTAACAACTATTTTCTACACAATTGGCCCTGGCGAGCGCGAAGACAGTGACTTGACATTAGTGCGACAAACGATTAACATCGCTAAATGCGAGGGTTGAGCTGCTGTCTGGACAAAGCCTAATGCAAACAATATATCCGAACATGTCCGACCCCGGCGAAGCTATCAATCCCTGAGAAAATTCAGAGAATGTGTAAGACAGGGTGAATGGAAGCTATGGATACTATGTGAATGGACTATGTTCATTACTGCTTTCCTTGTAAAAAAAAATTGATAATCGATTTTTAAAGCTAGCACATCTACAGCAGGATCTTAAAGACGAAGTCAGAACGAATCGAAATTCATACAATTTGAGAATTTTTCTTGTTTAAAGGAGGAATACTTTCGATTTTTAGTTTATTCAAAAGATCTTTAATTTTTAATTAAAATAAAATCACAATAGAATACGAACTTTTTATTACTTTTAACCAGCGATAGCTGTTTCGGTACGTCGTACCTTTTTCAAGTGGGATAATAAATTCCTTTTAATAAAATAAACAAATTATGTTAAACAAACTAGTTACGTGAAACAAACTGAACAATGAAATTAAATTGTAGTGCAACATACATATCGTGTAAACTGTAAAAGTGATGGCCATCTATGAAAATGCATATTATTATATTATATACCGTTAATTAAAACAAATTCAAAAGTGGAGAACTACCTCAATCCAATTGGTCGTTCAACCACATGTGACTAGATTTCCATCTATTAATCTCCAAGGATTCAAGTGAATTCAGTCTTAACCCTTTGACCTCTGAAATGTAAAATATTAAACTCATGGTTTAAATGCTTCCCATATCTCGATTTGGCATCCTTATTGCTAAAACTATAATAATCTTCACATAGACGTTCCCGGAACGACCTTCCCGTTTGGCCTATTAATGTCCACAAGGCCAGACTTCAATTCATAAACACCTGACATGTTTAATTTAGACGTTTTGTCTTTATTATTTTTAATATATTTGCCTAAAGAATTGTTCGTTTTAAAAGCTATTTTTATGTCTTTCCTTCTAAAATCTTCGAATTTTTTCCGATATTCCACCAACATAGAAGAAACTAAAAGTTTCCTAATTTATCATTTATGTTTATGCAAAAAAAGCGATTCAAAGCTTGTTTGAGTAGTTTTTTCTTGAATAAATCGTCAATTTATGGGCTATCTGTTTAATTAAATTTAACTCCAATTGGTAATTGAGAGGGAATAGTAATTAATCTATGAATATAACTTTGGAAAGCAGCTAATTTGTGAGTATACGGATGACTTGAAGAATTATGGATGACCATGCCAGTTTGCGTCTGTCTGTTTATGATAAATACTAAATGAAAATTTGTCATTAAGTTTGGTAATAGTTAGATCCAAGAAATTAATTGTATTATTCGCTTCTATTTCTATTGTAAATTTTATGTTGTTGTGTAACGTATTGATAAAATTAAAAAACGATTGTAATTGCCTTCGAGTGCCATAATCCATAATTCTTCATCATCCGAATATCGGTGTAGCTTTTTCTAAATCAGATAATTTTATATCATTCATGGAAGTAGAGTCCAATGTTACCTAGCTTTCGATTTGTTAAAAGGGATAATGGCTAGACCTTTGACCATGCTCTCCTTGACGTGAATTCTTTATCAGCTATGATCATAATCCTTTTATTTCAACAGTGACTCCCAAAAAGATCCGCACAAGTAAGGAATGTTTCTTCTTTCTCATTTTATAAGTATATAAAAAACCGGAAAAAATGAAAAAAAAAAAATGTTATAAGCAGAACATAATAGCCTTACATATCACATAAATACAAACATTTTTCACTTGATAGACACCAAAAAATAGTAACTTTCGTAAAACAAACAAAAAATCGGGCCTCTCAAACAGATCCGCACATAGGCTAAATTGTAAAAATATACAAAAATTTTATAAAAATATTTTGTTGTTCGATAACACATTTTAAACGATTAGCCATATTGGAGATGATTTTTCGCAAGTATTCTACATAAATTTTCACCCATTCTTCACGAAGCCTTAGAAGAAATAGGCGTGCTATCAATTCTACGGTAAAATTCATCCCAGAGGTTCTCAATAGGATCACAATCCGGTGACTGGGGAGAAGGATAAACCAATTTTGGGCAATTATACAGTTGCTATTCTTGAACAATGCAAGCCTTTTGTTTGAGGTCATTGTCTTCGTAATATTTAAAAGTATTTAAAATGCCCATTTGGGCGGCACTTTTTTGCAGATGGTCTTTCAAGAGGTCTAAGTATCTACGGGAATCCATGCTACCATCAATAAATACTAATTCCCCAACATCGCGACTAGATATGCCGCACCCATCCTTCACTGTAAGTCTGAGGTTCTTCGGACACGATTCGTCATTGGGCTTGCGCTACACCATAACACGTCCATCCGCGCCAAAGATATTAAATTTGCATTCATCGGCAAAAATTACGTCATCCCAATAATCAAAATACATTCCTTAGCGAAATTGAAACGTTTTTTTGAAGTGAAACTTCTAATGCGACCTCCAATAAGGTTGCGTTAAACGTGTAACGCTACCATGGAGGGGGTATGAAAGGAATGTTGCGTTAAACGTTCAACGCTCCTGGGGAGGGGGAATAGAAAGAGACAGAGCGAGAGTGAATGTGTGACACTCGAACGCATGCGGGTGGTATACCTGTTACAGGCCAGTGCGAGCGTTAACAACGAGTAGCGTCCAATATTCCAACGCAAAACGGAGAGCGAAAGAAAGATACACAAAGGTAGAAAGTAGGAGAGAGAAAGAGAGTGAGCCGGTATCTCAGCACATGCGTGTGGTATTCTTGCTATGCAGCGAAGTAAACAGTGTGAGCGTCGTGAAATTATATGAAATACGTACTTGTTTATTTTAATTTATAATATTCATTATTTCATTTATTTGTTTTTTTAGTTTGACTAGATACACATATAATTTAATAGGTCAGAAAAATAGATACCATATTGTTACTCCACATTTAGATGTAAAAGCTCCTTACTCAGGTAATCCTTATGTGACAATTTCAACGTCAAAAAGACAATTTCAACGTCAAAAGAATAAACATATGTGCTGTAGAGTGCATAGTTAACCACAGCGAAAATAATCCGAAGAAATTGATTCTAATTGCCATTTATATTTCACCAAATGCAGCCATGAGGGATATTAAATTATTTATTGCAAAATCTTTATTGCCACTATCCACTGCAGGTTCACAAGCTCTGGCAGACGTTACTGGTGTAGAAATTGATTATTATGAGCGGCCTCTGATCCTTGCAGGAGATTTTAATGTGAATTTCTCGCTACCTGAAGCTGAAACATTAACCTTCCTTAAAGACAAATTTTGATTGGAAATGATAAATGGTAGGAATGATCCAACAACCAAAGGTGGAACTGCCATTGATGCAGTTTTTGCAAGAAATATTGAAAAAATAGAACTCAAACATTTCGTATCCTACTTTAGTTATCATAATCCCATTGTAAATGTTATAGATTTGGATATTACTCCACTCGAAAATGATAATTAAAAGATGCGATCAATTGTGAATTGTAAGCAATACAAATCAATTTCCAACCCTTCCTATTTTCATTTCCACATTACGAAATTTCATTTCTTCCGCGCGTAGGGACTCAACCCACAATTTTTTTATTCACTACGCATATAAATGGCTTTTTGCGTGCAACACGGCCATTATATGGAGCATTTCTCAAAGCTCGGTGCACTGTTTCACATCCCACTTTATTTAAAAGTCTGCGAAAACTTCACTTCGAATTTTTGGAGCGCTCAATTTCGGGTTTTTCTTTATTTTCCGGACGATAGCGCGTTTTTCAAGCGTCGTTAGAACCTTTGAACGGCCAGGACTATGCTTCAAGTTTATTCTGCCTTCCTTTTTATACCTCCGGAGAATATCGTAAACAGTTCTATGTTTCATGTTGAGGATCAAACATATTTTTGCCACAATTTTACCTTCCTCATGATTAAAAACGACCAACTCGATCATCTCTGGGGACGTGTATTTGCCCATTTTGCATTAACCCAAGCACAAAGGCTTTCGAAGCTACCAAAAACGGTTTCATGAAAATATTAGATATGATGCGCCCGGATTTATTGCGACTTTTTCACTGAAGCCAAACAAACAAGATAAACAAGTCCCTCACATGCGTTTATATTGCATAAAAATGCACGTGTTTGCCCAAGTTTCATCGTTGTGTGGATCTTTTTGGGGCGTCTGTTTTGTCAGTTTTTTTTTGTTTTATCCTTCATATTCCTTCCCATTTTGCGATACATTTTCTATTTTTTTGTGTTAAATGATCGCGTAGATGTCTTGTACAATAAATAATTTTCAGTTTTCTTTTCGTATCATTGATGAAAGCATAATTTGAGAAAGATGGGAAATTTCAAGCTCGTGTGGATCTTTTTGGGAGTCACTGTATACAAAATATTTTGATAGAAATGTAAAAGGCAGCACTTAAGCCTTGGTTTTTAGAAACGTAGAACTGGTCCAACTCATTTATAACAACCTGATCGGAATTGAACGTTTTACCATTCAAATGGTCTTGAAGGGAGCCAATTAAATGTTAGTCTGATGGTGCTAAGCCAGTGCTATAGGGTGGATGTGGCATCGGTACCCAATTAAGCTCCATTAATTTTTGACGGGTTATCAAAGAGATGTGGGGTTTAGCGTTATCATGATGGAACATCACACCTTTGCGATAGGCCAGTTTAGGGCGTTTTTTCATGATTGCTTCCTTCAATTTCGATAGTTGACGACAGTAAATATTCGAATCAATAGTTTGGTTTCTTGGAAGCAGCCGTTGTAATCCCACCACACAGAACGCATAATCTTCTTTTGGTGAATATTGGCTTTGGATGTCGATTGTTGGGGTGATCTTGCGGTCCATGACTACGGACTGCGTTATCGTAAACAATCCATTTTTCATCACCCTGTATTTAGAAATGGGTCGTTTTGGTTACGATCATAGATATAGAGAGTACTGGCTCCGCAACCGGTCGCGAGAGCCGAAGCAATTTGCAACCTTCGCTAAAGTTGTGTGAAGTTGAGGTTTGAAGTGATGTTTTTTTGCGTTTAACTTCACTATGAAACACGTTCACGTTCATAAAGTTTTTGGTTGTGTTCAAAATCGGCACTTTGTTCTCTTTTTTTTATTAAGAACACGAATTTTCCATCAGCTTTGACACATGAGTTTTCTAGCCTCTACGAATTTTCATCAGCTTTGATGTACGAGTTTTCTGTGAGAGAACGTTTGTTGTGTTGTACTCAAACTGTTCAAGAATGATAACGAAGGCGCGATCGTGTGCACGTGAAACGAAATTTTGTTGGTGTGCGCGGGTGTCAGTGAGGGAAGTGAAGAGAGGAAAGAAAAAGCTCTCGTGAAACAATGCGGAAGGAGAAGCAGAGTGAATCATATAGATTCGAGAGCGTAAGATATTTATGTGTAAAACTTGCTTCCCACATGGACGATACACAGATTCTCGTTGCTCGTCCATTTATTTATGTCTTTGGTTACGATGCAGCAAAGAGACGCATGTATTAATGCGTTTGGTGAGGTGGATTTCCTTTAATTCGTAAGGAACCCAAACACTCAGTTTGTTTGCGTAACCAAGTTGTTGTAAGTACAAGTAAACGGTTGAATTTATATGTTGAGCTTCTCTGCTGGCTCTCCGGTTTTCATACGCCCGTTGGTTTCGATAACCCTCTTTATTTTGTCGCCATCAACCACTACGACGACCAGTATGTGGTGCATCTTGCACATTAAAATTTCCAGAACGAAAGCGAGCAAACCAACGCTGACACTGGCGTTCAGTAAAGCAGTCCTCACAATCAACTTCACACAATTTCTTTCGAGCTTACACCGCATTTTTTCCCTTTCGGATGTAAAACAATAAAATATGCCGATAATTTTTTTTTGCTCTAGCACTACAGCCCCTTTCTGGCATTCGCTTATACATAGTTAGAGTATCTCATTATCTTGATCGAATATATCGGCACTCCACAAGGTGATATGATCAGTGTCACGCTTTAGCGTGTGTTCGTGCACCCAGTTACGAAACTTTCTGATTTTAGTATCATAATTAAACGGGCTTATAGTTCATCCGAAGAATCACTCGAACTGAATCTCGTCGCCAATGAGACTCGAACCAGGGACCTTCAACTTACGGGGTGAGTGCTCTAACCGTTCTACCACGCGGACTACCTATAAGTCGAAAATGCTCTCTTAGATTGTCCATTTTCAAGTTTATTTTTAACCAACTCGTTGCTTACTAATGACGCTCAGTTTTTGACTGAAGATAGTTGCAAGCATAATCTTTAAAATAGTATATAATAATATAACTTACGCAATCACTACTACATGAAATATGCAGTTCACATCATTTATGAGAAGAAAAAAAAACGAAATGAATTACCGAACAACCCAACAGTTACGGTGTTGACTGTAGGCTACAAGATAGGCTTACCTTGGTCATTAGGTCGTGATTTTTACCCAATATCGATCAACGGAAACTAAAGAAAGCCCCTGATGCCGTGGTGGCCATGTACCCTAACTCTATTTTGTGATTTCAACCCAGCAATTAGAGGTATTTGTGTGTATGTGCCGAAAAATTTAGTGGAATATGTTCGAAACTAAGTACTTACACACCTATTCGGTAGGCGTGCTGACTCAAGGGTTGTGGTTTGAAATAGTGGCAACAGCGCTGTTACACTGTTATTGCGTATCTCAAAGTGTTGTTTAGTTCTCGTTTTTTTAGGATGAGCTTCAAGGGCTCGGCTTAAGCAGTCATTGTTTTCACCCCGCTTCTAGTAGCACTTTCATAATGTGGACTCTTGTTGCACTTACCGTCTGATCTAGCTCTTGCCAGCTCATCTACTTGTAACTTTCGAGTTCTGTGTCCAGGGGCCCATGTCAGTTTGATTTTTTTTGGATTAGCTGGAGCGGAGGGCCCGTGTACAATCCTGCGCGATCTGTGAAGTTACAACTTAATGGCTCCAAGGGCACACTTATATGTTGGATAAGTATTAAATTTTACATGATCGTTTTTCAACATAAAATGTTTATTTACACGTATATTGAAAAAATGTTGGAAAAAATGGAAAAAAATCTAACCAACCATATTGAAAAAAACATATACAATGAGATTTTATTTTTACTTTAAGTTAATTGTTTAAGTGATTTCTCTTTTAATGAAAAAGTGTCAATTCTCTAAGCTAATATAAATTTACAGCAATAATAAAATTTTTTTAAAATGTTATCACAATATACTAGTTCTATATAGTATTGTCTTATAATCTAATTTATTGTACTTGAAACTAAAACTTTAAGCAAGCATACGACAGTATTGATCATAACGTACTGTAACAAATAATGCTTTACTTTGGTATCCCAACCAAATTAGTCCGTCTTACCAAAATGGCAATGACGTCGACAAACTTCCCAGTCCGCATCAATAACAAACTCATCGACGCCTTTGACACAAATATCGTACTAAAACAAAGAGATGGGCTGACCCCAGTGCTATTCAATTTGGCTCTGGAACATGCTATAAGAAAGCTACCTGTCGATACAAAAGATACGTTATTATACAAGTCAAGCCAAGTGGTAGCCTATGTGGATGACATCAACATTTTGTCACGGTCGTTAACAACTGCCAAATAACTTTTCCTAAAACTTAACAGCGAAGCAAAACTAGTAGGGCTACAAATCATTAAAAATAAAACAAAGCTCATGACACAGTTGAGGAAAATATCTCAAATGCCCAAAATATCATACTTGGGAAATACAATATCGAAAACGTGGGTGAAGTTATATATTTAGGCGCTAAAATAACGAGAACCGTTAATGAAAGGGACGAAATACGCCGAAGAATACAACTCGCAAATAAAATATTTTATTCAGTTTTGACGATCTTGAAGACCAGCTGCATACACAGAAAAACAGCTCGCAAATTAAATGTTTTATTCAGTTTTGACGATCTTGTGAACTAGCTGCATACACAGGAACAAAAAGCTCCAAGTATACAAATCTGCGATGGGACCTGTGTTATGCTATCGGTGTGAAACATGAGCCCTAACCCAAGCATCCGCAAATATATTGAACACCTTCGAAATACGGGTACTGAGGCGAATAACCAGAGCGAAGGTAAACGGGGCCCAATGGTGAATTCGATACAACCATGAGCTGTATAAAATTTTTGACGAGCCGGAGGTCTCAAACTGCCGAAGCTGCAATAGGCTGGCCACATGAATCGTATGGGCGAGCAATGGATGTCCAAAAAGGTATTCGTTGGGAAAACTGAAGGGCGGAGACCAGTGGGGAAACAGAGGAAACGCTGGTCTGACTCGGTCGCCGAAGACAGTGCATCGCTGGTCGGATTTCGAAATTGGAGGACGTGGTCAATGGATCGAGACAGTAGGAGGCGCTTGTTGCAGGAAGCGAAGGTCCGAGAGGGGCTGTAGCGCTACGACGACGAGGCAGAATTGTGCTAATGTGTAAATTCCGAGGATGAAAAACATTTAATGTTCTCTTAATTGTACTGTATAAATATTGTCACTTGGTTTCCAAGTCAGCCTGTGATCGTCTTCTCTATTCAAGATCGCCAAAAAACAATTTACTTTAACTAAATCAACTAAATATTGTAAACAAGGCAGGAAGTAGGGTAGGGAGACTTAGGGAATCCACGAATACCTCTCGGTTAAACGAATGGAACTCGAACTTATTTAGTACAAATCTTGTACAAGTCGGTTCGGATGGTGAATCCCCATGTGGAATAAAGGTGATATAGTGTTCAGAAGAGTGAATCAGCTACATAAGGTGATTAATAGTGAGTGCAGGTCGTGCTTAGGGGTAGAACTGAGGAAAAGTAAGAAAAGAAGAAGAAACGGTGTTCGCAGGAATAGCTTCCTTCTAAAATTGTACCGGCAAGTCGAGTTCTCGCTTGGCGACTTATCGGGGCTAACTGGGCAAGCGAGTGGCGCTCCCACGCCCGTCTCCGGACCAGCTTACCCGGGTCCGCAAAGCCCGCCGGAGCACCCAGCCTTTATGTGGTGTAACAGTACTATGTACTTATTTAAAGAATTACATAGTCTGCTTAGAAAAAATGGATTGCTAAAAAAAACATCAGAATCGGTCTTCTATAGTATGTGACCTGCGTCGATGGCGGGCTTCTATGCTTTTGAGCCAGCCACCACTACCAGCAGGAGCCCCGCCCTTGTTGTGCGCCGTAAATATGCTCATCAAGGACGAGATCGTTCTTCCTGTCGTGCACGTGTTAGAGGGAAAAGTAGGTGGGTTTCCTTACGGAATGTCGCGGTACCTTCGGTCGCTTCCTCGGGCCCTGACCCTGTTGATCAGTTTGGATCTTAAGACCCTCCAATATGTATGCGTGAAAATGATTTTGTAGTGTAGTCCTTTCGCTTGCAGAAAACGCGCTCCACGACACCGCCGAAGGTAGTTGCCTGCACGCGTATGCGTCGCAAGGCAAGGCCGATCCAGCTGAGCTCGCTGAGACAGCAGACCATAGTTAAATGTCCTTTACGGCTTAAAACACCTTTAGACACTACGCAAGTTATGTCATCCGCAAAAAGTATAATTTAGCAGTTAGAAATTTAGTTATGGTAGAATTAAATTTGATTTAAAAAAATCGACTTTAGCACGCCGTTTTAGTTTTAGCCAAGTAAATGGGAAACATGTAGTCCGCGTGGTTTAGTGGTTAGAGCGCTCACCTCGTAAAGGTCCCTGGTTCGAATTCCGTTGGTAACGACGAGATTTGTTTCGGGTGATTCTTCGGACGGATCGCAGCTGGGTAGACGGACACACGGCCAAAGTGTGAAACTGACCATATCAGCTTGTGTAGTGCCTATACATTTGACCAATATAATGAGGTACTCTAACTATCTCTAAGCGAAGTCCCGAAGAGGGCTGTAGTGCTAAAGCAAAAAAAAAAAATGGTAACCGTCCGAGTTAAATGTTTGTATACAACGATTGTTTACTGAAAGGCAGTGAGACGAAAATTTGAAAAGAAGGCGACTAAATAAATGAGCTCCATTGTCTCCTGCTAACATCTGTTGATAATAAACCGATCAATAATGCTAAACCTCGAATATTTTCGTATATAGAAAGATAATCAGATGGTTGTATAATTTTTTTCCATTTACTGGATATGTCGTGATCGCTACATAGATTTCTTTTTTTACAGCTAACGACATGTACCTTGCGAGGAAGAATGATTCAGATGTTAGCCAGGATGAAGAGGAGTTGGCTCAGAATTCATCGGCGGAAAGTGATGCAGAAGAGTCTGATTCCGATGAAGCCCAAGTAGACGAAGACGGATCGGATGATAGCGACGATGATGACTTTGAATTAGGTGGACAACATGATGGCGAAGAAGATGACGACGATGATGATGATGATGATGATGATGATGATGATGATGATGATGATGATGATGATGGTGACGATGATGATGATGCTGACGATGATGATAATGGTGATGTGGAATCAGATGATGAAACGAACAAAAGATCAAAAAATCAATCGAAGACCGATAAACAAAATATTCAAGCCAAGAAATTGAAAGGGAAAGAATTATCCACTCAGCTTAAAACAGATAAATCAAAAAAACCAGAATTCCGAAAAGATTCATCCTCTTTCGACTGTAAAACCGCTTATGTTACTTTTCCAACGATGCTAAAAATTGACTTCGAAGCTTTTATTAGAAGCTTATGTACAGATGTAGTTAAAGTACGTCTTTCTACTTCACCAATTGTTAGATTTTGTTTGGTTGATTTCAAAAATCCAAAAGATTGTTCGGATGGCATTCACGCTTTGCGTCAGATCAAACTGTGTGATAAAAGATTGTTTGTTGTTCCAGCAAAGGATAGCTCAGATGAATTTATCGTAAGAAAGACAGAAGAGATAATTCGTTTCAAAGAACAACAGGGTACCGGAGATAAGCATCTTTCATGTGTGATCAAAGTGATGAATATTCCAGAAAATATAGAATCAATCGAAATCATCAAACATTTTCCTAAAGCTGTAGGGCTTCAGCTAATGAAATCTATTGATAGGTATAAAAGATATGCTTTGGTAACATTCCCCAATCCCTTTCTTGCGAAGGAAGCGCAATCGAAAATCATATCAATCAATGGGCGCAAATTATTTATACGTTTTTATCGTGTGTATGGTGAATCGAAAGGAAATGAGACACAACCCGAAAATACGGATGAACAGCAGAAAGTAAAGCGCAATGCAAATTCTGATAAGAATAATTCTCCCTCTTTTAAAAAATTTAAGCACGAAAATAAAAATCGATTTGGACAAAAGGATAAGGCAAAGAAACGTCTTTCGGATGAAAGAAACGATCGGCCATCAAAGAAGCAACAAAAAGTCAACGATGCTGAAGATTCATTCAACAAAAAAACAACTGTAAATATTAAAAAAGATACTTATAAAATGATTGAAGTGAAAAATAATAAAAATCAAGTCGTCCAACCCAAAGGCCACAAATCGGAGAACGGAAATCATACAAATGAAAATACATTCGAGAAGAAGAAGAAAAATAAAATAAATATGAGTAATGAAAATCGGGAGGCAAGTCCTCAGAAACAAGGGAAAAATAGCAAAACTCCACTTAAAATGAATAAAAGTAGAAAGTTATCAGTGAGTCTGATTAGCAACTAAGGAAATAAAGAAAATATCATTATTATGATGTATAGCTAAAAACTAGCTATCGTGAATAATTTTAATTCAAGCAAATCTACTTGTATAACTTTATGCTTAAATTTTACATTATAATTATTAAAGTTGCTCAAATTGTTCTTATTTTAGAAGAAATAGTTTCCGTTGTGTGTAGTGAGACAAATGGATACTTCAAGGGATCAAGGATTTTAGGAAAACTGAAAAGATGATTAGCGTGCAATGTTATCTAGCGCTGTATTGCTCTGTCTTTAAAGATAAAATACGGGTTGGATGTGTTCATAATCCGGCCAGAGGTAATTGTTAACCAAGAGCTATCGCAATTCGGAACACAGTGCATCAGCGATGCTCGTGATCGCGGGTGTGAAATCTATTATCATCTTTAAATCTTTTTCGTTTCCCAAAAGCACAATATCATTGGAATCGGGAACGAATTCACCTCCTCCCTAGTCAAGGGATATCTTTTGGCAAAATTCCGACGGTACGCCATCTTCAGTGAGAAGACTTTGAAGACGGCGTACCGTTAAAACGCGTCTGTAAAAAGACATTAACCGACAAAGACGACTGAGATTCTTCCCGATTCCAATGAAATCTATTGTCAATTACTTGTGAGGAGAGGCGATGAACTCTTAGTGAGTGGCTCAACGGAATTTATGGTGACACTTCACCCCTAACTGTTACAGCGGGCATGGCCGTTTTCAGTATTTGGAGTTATATGGTCCCCAGACTGTATTTTCTTCGCATATGCAACGGACGATTCCTGTCCTTTTTATAGAAAATGAAATGGGCAGCATCTAGCGTTGTTTGAGATTAAAAGAGAGGTCCCTTCAGATAATGTAGTCGGAATTATGCTGTAATCAACAACTAACAAACGAAACCTCGTGATAGATTAGGTTCGGTCTGTTCTTCAAACAGTGAAAACGAATAAACGCATTATGGGTAGCTTTAACGCGCAAATGGCAGGGGTGCTGGTTCCTATCCGTTCTGTTGTTCGACAGTTTTTTCATATGTAGTGGATTCTACGGCTAGCATTGTTGGCGTTCAGCCGTGAATTGAAAGTTTATTGTTTAAGTCGTAATCGATTTATTTAGAAGTTTCGAGGATCCAATCAATTCTACGTCTAGAATTCATAGCGAAACGAATTTCTGGATACGATATTTACGACGTATGTTATTGTAAACGCATCAGGGGATTAGCGGTTGGTAGGCGCCCAATAGTTTACCATCGTTCGGGGACTGAGATCTGCAACAATTCGAACGTTAACAATTGTAACATTGGAAATAGTGATAAATTTTTTGAATTTTTAAAGAAAAGCTGAGTAAGCAGGAGAGTGCTCTTACCAGAAGGTCTTTGTAACCATCCTAGAGCTCGAAACAAGTTTTCTAACAACGTGAATCGATAACTTGAAGTATTCATCCAATACATCCAATAAGAAATCGTGCAAATTTATGCAAAAGATGCAGAGTTTCTTTTATAAGCACATTGCAGTCGCCATTTTGATGGGGCTTTTTTTCTGAATGCTCAGCCGATTGAACATATTTAAACTAGACACTATTCCTTTAATTTTCATGAAAATTGGAAAAAAATAAAAGTGCCTAGGTCAATTTGAAATATGTATCAACTATCAACACGTGTTATTGTTGTTGTAATTCCATACAATTGAAATTGCTATAACTTGATTATGATTCGATTTCCATGAAATTCTGTTAGCACAAAGATCTTATTTAATCGATATAATTTCAAGCAGTTTAACAGTACTGTTTTGATTTTGTGGGCGAAAATTTAAAATCTACAAGTCAAACTATTATTAACAACGTTGAGAGAATTTAAATTTTTGAGGTATTTGTTGCCCTTATACTCATAAAGACCCATCTCCGCGATTGTTTTCGAAGGTGTCCAATCGCGAAGGGGGGACACAAAATTGTGTTACATTTTTCCTCCCCTGGACCCCCTGATGTATAAAATGACTTTTTTCTCTCAGATTTTAAATGTTATAACTAAGACCTTTCATTTGATACCTCACTCGACTAGCTTTAATTAAAAAAATGTTTAGGCTTATTTCGTTATTAGAGGAAACCCCCATTAAAAATTTTTATTAAGGCCTAAACTTTTGAGAGACCATCACTTCTGATCTTTTCACAAAGTTTGAGCATTCTAGCTTCTATAGTTTCTGAGCATACTTGCTGTTACGCACGGACAGCCGGATGGACAGACAGACAGGTCGCGAAACTAGTAGGTCTTCGTAAACATTTTATTTCAAAGACCTAAAAATAAGGGGAAACCATCCAGGGTGATTCTCCGGTTTAAACTAAAAAGTCCCGCCAATTAACGCTTTCCCGTAGCGCGGAAGTGACATAGTTCAGCTCTTGACTGCCGAACATAAAATAAATAATTTTGAGATTAAGAGAGTGATCTCTAACAAAATAACCATCAAAACGAGATCACTTGTTGACTTTAAGTTAAGAAGAGATTCCACACTTCACATAACAAAAAAAAAAAAAAAACAAAATCAGAAGATTCTGTTGATGGGTCTGAATTGCAGGGAGAATACGGTTGATTTCCTTGGAATGCTTGAATATGTCCCATCAGCAGTTGAATTTATTTCCGTGGAGAGTTTCACCACAAGATGAACGGTTGAAAATGAAAGTTTATCGCTCTACATAGTGCAACTATCAGGCAAAACAGTCCAAGTGCTCCGTAAAAGATAAGCTACTTGAACTATAAAGTGGTAAAGTAGGAACGTCTCCAGAAGAAAAGTCAACCGATGCTACCTGTGTCAAAGATTTGGCCATTCGGCTACCAACTGTGAGATGCACTACCGATGTGCTAAATGCAACAAATTCTACGCCCTCTTTTGGGTGCAAATTGGCTAAGACGGAGTCAAAAGAAAAATTATACTGTGTCACTGCAGTGTTTTTGGTCACTCCACAGCATATTAATGATGTCCCCGATATCAGCATGCAAAAATTAAAATTATGCTAAGACAAACCAGAGTGCACCGCAGTATTATACTGCACTTTCTAGCTCTGTCAAGCCCAGGGTATCAATTGCATTCGTGACTAGAGAGTGGCAATAATGTAAGTTGCAATAATAAGTTCCTTATCTAAATATTCTGACAACTTGAATCTTTATAGGAAAAGATGAAGCAGCAAGATGCAAAAATAAATAAATAAATGTTTCAAAATAATTTGCTGTTCAGTCACATTCCCATGGATGGACTTCGTCTCATCTCGATCAACTTCAACTTCGTTGTTGCGCTACCTAGACGTAACTATCTCCTGTAATTCATTGTCAAGCAAAAGCCTGACATCATGTTTCTCCCTGAAACTCACAATTCATGGCACTCAGTTCAAGGATTTTGAATTCATACGAAACCATAGAATAAACTGTAATGGGGGAGGTAGCACCGGGATATTGGTTAGAAGACCCTATTGTTTCCAAAATATTGATGTCCAATTGAAAAATTTGAATTTATCGGAAGTGTCCGTTAACTTCCACTGCAACAGGTCGAAACGTTCTCAAGTTCAAGGAAAAACTCAATTCCTTATTTGAAATACTCGAATTGAACAGGCTGCATAATTATTATATTCTTGCCGATGTCCTGAATGCTCAGCATTCATCATGGCTGAATGCTAAAAATAATTTCAGAGGTATATTCCTGAAATTGTGGATAACGCAGCACCAAATTGAATACACGTGCAATCTATATGGGTCGGAGTTCCCAACATACCCTAGGACAAATTCATATTTGGAGCTCTGCATTGTTTACTCAAGACGAATTCAGTTTTAATAGTTCTCAACGGAAACTGCAGGTGCTTCCTAACGATAGCAACCATAACGAAATCGTAATGGAAATCAATCATCCAAGGGATGATGTCTTCCTCATTCCAGTTCAACATAAAAATCATCGGTTGAACGGATTGGGGAAAGTTTCAAAAGAAGTTTAATCGGAGTTACCAAAAGCAATGTCCTTCTTCTGGTGGTGGCAACGTTTGCTCAATGGTTCCTAATAACAGGAATTTAAGTAATGGCGAAATATATCTGTATTTGTCGCAGTTAGAGAAGCTGACGTTGGAAATGATTGATAAAGTAGTTCCCAAGATTAAATATCGAAACAATATGGAAGGATATTATATGAAACACCAACCATCGTAAGGTTTCAAAGTTTGAAAAGCCCTCTTCTCACGCGCGGCAACAATATTTATTGGCGATTTTTGGACTACAACCATCCCTCGCTGGCTATGTTGAAATTACACCTGAAGTCAGCAATCAATGGGCGGAAAAACTGAGGGGTGTTAGCCAACAGGACCCAGATGGCGTTTTCACGGAAGGGAATTGCTTATTCCGTAAGAAGTCTCGCGTGAAGTTATCGAATCTTGGAGTCGCTAGCGATAAGATAAATCTTCTCGATATGCTCGTATCGAAATTGATAGTCCGACTCCGGATTGATATGGAAACAGAATTATATGTGATGGTTTGCAGAAACTTGCCCTGATTGGAAATCATTTTGAATAGGTCCATCTACCAAACCCTGAGAGAGGGAAGTAAATACTTTCAGAGGTCGTTGAAGCAAAAGTTTCCGACTTCAAATCAAGCCTGAGCGGCGAATCAATTCTTCATTTCAATGAAACATTGACATCTGACTCATACCGAGTCTGAATCTTGAAGACTTTTGTTTCATATTTAGCAGGATAAACAAGAAATCATTTGGTGTTGACGGTATTCCCAATATAGTTCTCCGACATTAGCCTGAGGTGGCTATTAGGAACTATTGCATATAGTTCAACAAAATGTTGAGCAATTCATATTTCCCAAATGAGTGGAAAAAGGCTAAGGTATCTCCGATCTTGAAGAAAGGAAAAGAATCTTCGTGCCCTAAAAGCTATCGCCCAATCAGCTTGCGAGCCAGGTGTTTGAAGTGATACTAAACAAAGCTTTAAACGACCACATTGAGAAATATGAGTTGATGCCGAGTCACCAATTTGATTTTCGTGCCAGGCATTCGACGATGACGATAGAAGCGATAACGTAAGTAACATCAGACATCTGTTGGAAACTAAATGATAGAGAATGTGTTGGAGCGTGTCTCATCGATATGGAGAAAGCTTTCGATACGGTGTGATTAGATGGACTAATTTTTAAACTCCTTCAGAACAGATTCCCCAGAGACCTTGTCGCCATGATGTGCAATATATTAAACAGGAAAACATTTGTTGTAACTCATGGAAATCTGACGACAATGCGCGACTTCAAGGTCTTGAATGGTCTACAGGAGGGAACAGTTACTGCGCCTCTGCTTTTCTCCATATTCATTCGCAAGCTATTGAACGACTTTGATTTTAACGTCTTGCCAATGCGATCATTGGTAGTGTTTTCTGATGTCTGATCATCTATACGGCAGACCGAAAAGCTACAATAGTTCAGAGCAATCTTCAAAAAATTAATGATGTGCAGCTCTACACCGACTATTGGTGAATGAAAACTAATGCGAAGAAGTGCTAAACAATTTTGTTTCGGACAACGCTGCAGGGGTTCAGTCACGACCTGAAACGTAATTGGAAGGTGCTCCACATAAATCCTGTGCGCAATACCTCGATGTTCATCTCGATCAGTATCTGTACTATACTGAACATGTCAAAATCACGCTCAGTAAAGCACAAGTCATGGCCTTTCGACGACTCTTTCATTCCAGATACATTGACCAAAAGGTCAAAGTTAACTGTTGCAAGACCCTGGTTAGACCAGTTTTGACATATGGATGTCAGAGCCAAAGTGTTAGTACAATGGAAAGATTAAAAGTTTTCGAAAGGAAAAAGTTCGTGCATGTACTGGTTTATACAGAAAGCCTGACGAATTGGAAACAATATACTTGTACTCGTATATCGAATAGAAAAATTTATCAAACTACCAAAGTGATGAGAGTCGATATATTCATATTGAAACCTCTTCGGAATCATATCGCAAGATCTGTGACTGTGAGTGAAAACCCCTGAATTTCACAGCCGTTCCACCCTACAGACGGGTATATTGCGACTTGTCTCACTACTGGCTTTGTTCCTCCAGAAGCCTTCAAGGATTTGGACATGAATCGATATTTGTTTGATTCTGACGGTGTCCCAATCATATATCACATATACAGACGGGCCACCGAGAAGAAGATAATATATCCTCTGAATTTGCGTTCACGAGACCGACAATTCCAATGGAGATACTCATTGGCTAGATTCGTTGAAGCTGGTCGAGCTGGGACGGAGCAATCTAGGTATTAATGGTTGAATGACAATGTCTAAATTATTCGTGTTTATTTTTTTGTTTTGTGCTTTTCGTTACTTAGTTTTGAGTTTCAGCTCATTATTGCTACGTTTAGTGTTGTTGTTTGTTTGTGTTAAAAATTGGGGATAGGTTTCAATATTTAGGATAGGTATATGTTGTTTTTATTATATTAGGCTTAGAGGTAAGGTTTAACGTTTAGGTTAGGAACATTTAGAGCATTAAATATAAAAATTTATTTGATAAAAATAATATTCTACTTTCTATAATCAAAATTTAATATTTCATATATATATAGATAATATATATAAAAATAAGTATATTAAATTAATTTTAAATATAAAAATATAATTTTATTAAATTTTTCTTTATAATTATAAATGTTGAGACATAAAGTGTACTTACCCACCCCGACGAGTGCTCTTTGTTGGGGCGGGGTAAGGGGCCTGCGAGTTAAAAAATTTTTCTTTGAGGCATTAAAACTGTCGATTTAAGTTTTACTTAATATTTAACATATGTGTCGATTTTGTTCGTAAGCCGTGAGTTTTTTCTCCATGTTTGTATTTGCTACTATTTTTGGTGGCTATTGTAATGTGAATGGCTACTGGAAGCTTGTTAACCTGGTGCCGCGATCGTGTTGCTATGATACCCCTCCGTCATTGCAGGGAGCAATTGATTGTTAACGGGCTCGGCCATAGATGACACTTAACCGTACAATCTATGTCACTAATCATGCCCCCTGTCGTTTTCCTATTTACGCCGTATATGTTTTACTGTGTACTTCTCATGAAACATGAAAATATGAATTTTTCAATTCTAATGTTGAGGAAACGCGCACGGTCATTAGTTTCTCCAAATTGTCCTCAATACGCGGCATCGGAAATCTGTCTTTAATGACTTTTTTATTAACTTCACGAAAGTCTATGCAGACTCGATGGGTTCCGTCTTTCTTCGGCACTAGCACGACTTGACTCGCAAAATCACTACTCGAATGTCTAATTATTCCTTCGTTCAACTACTGTTTTACGTGTTCACGCCCTATTTTTCTTTCGAAAGGAGATAATCGCCGTGGTCTCTTATAGACGGGAAGTTCATCTGCTAGTTTAACGACTGCCTGAATTTCTACATTTTCCACTTTCTTTGGCACCTAATTTTTATAAGATTTTGAACCTCAACTTTATATTTGTTTGCAAGACAATCTAAACCATAATTACTGTCCTCTTGATCCTCACAATTTATGTTCATCATAGCAGCGATTTCATCATACGTCACTTCTGGTTCATTAAGTAGTGTAAATTTTTTCACATTATTTTGGTGCAAATCACTTGGTTTACGGGTCATTGGGAAGAACGTTACGTTGGAAGGGGTTATTACATAGTCAACTGTGCAAAGAAAACGTTTCCCAATAATGTAGATTATGTCAATTGCCTTTTCCGGCACAACACAACATTTTATTTTAATAACCCACTTCATTTATTATCACTGGAATCATTGCTTGAGTTGTAGAAAACCCCGACACCAATCCTTCACCATAACCTCGTATTTTCAGGTCAGAATATTTTATACTCTCGGCACAAGTATCTTTAATGGTATTCCAAAAGTCAGTACGAATAAAGCATAAGTCGCTGTAAGTATCGACTACCGCCGAAAACGTTTGTTTGTTGCTCAATGTCACTTGGACCGTATTCTCATTCCACTTCAAATGCTGGATATAATTCACGCGCGCGATATTCATGTTTTTCTAAATTGTCCGACAGTTCTTCACCACATGATCAAAATTGCCGCATTTAAAACATGTAGGTCCCTTTAGTTTTTCTGCACAAGATTTCGATTGATGCCCTATTTCGCCACAATTGATGCAACGCTCTTTGTATCTAGTCTGCTGTTCTGTCGCTGGTATCTTTTACATCCTCTTCTGTTACGACCGAATCTTTTCATACATTTCCAATTGTCGCTTTAGCTCTGCTATCGTCTCAGCTCTATAAAGAAATGCTTTGTTCATGGCATCATCGGGAATTCCATCGCACACATATTCGTAAATTGTCGCTTCGTCAAGATTCGTCTTTTTTGCTATTCGCTGCATCTCATACACGTATTCCAAGTATCCCCCGTCGGTTCTCTTTCTTCGTGTTGAGAGATAGAGCTACTCTTCTTTCCGAATACGGATAAGAGTGCGGTTTTTTGCTGACGCCAAATTGCAATTCCGGTTTGTGCAATTACAAACTTTCGTGCCGTTCCTCGGACGATTTTCTTGCACATTATAAACTTACGTTGATCATCCCACTGAACGGAGTCGCAAATGTCTTCGAACTCTCGAATCTAGAGTTACACGTCTTGCCCCTCCATATCTCAGAATGGATATTCGCTTCGCTCTTCTCTCTTCATGTCGTGTTTTTTGCGTACTGGACTTGTTGTTCGAACCGGTTCTTTGTCGATGTTCGTCTCGTCTTCTTCTTTTTCGGCGTTGAACTCCACGATTCGCTTGAACAACTCTTCCTTTGTGCCGCTCGTGTTGAGCTGTCGTTTTTCGCACTCGTCCACTAGACCAGGTTTTGTGAACTTTTTCACCAATTCATCACATGCCACCGTCGTCCTCATACTGAAGATCACGTCTTTTTTCACCAAATCGTCTCGACACTGTACTTTTCGTATAACAGGATGTGCGATATAGCTCGAATAACTTATTCCGTTCACATTTGCCAGCATCCCACTTCTGACGCCATGTAGGATAGAATGAATTTTGATACAAATGTAACAAATTAAGAATTCAAGCATAAATACATAACAAAGAAAACACGTCCTCTTCGGGTAACCGCTTACGATAGACTAACTGCGAATTGGTCGCCGGCTCTATTCGAAGAATCTTCCGTATCATTCCCACATATCTATATATATATATATATATATATATATATATATATATATATATATATATATATATATATGTATATATATATATATATATATATATATATATATATATATATATATATATATATATATATATATTGGTGGTCTGCGTGGTCTACTGGTTAGAGCATGAACGCATAAGCCGTAGGTCCCAGGTTCAAATCTCGTTGGGAGAAACGTGATTTAGTTCAGGGGATTTTTCGGACAGACTACGAGTGTTCACTCAGTGGTGATATGTACTGATTTAATCAGATCATATCATAGCTGAGCAGGCACACGGAAGCATTGTACTGACCAAACCAACTTCCGGAAAAATCAATACGGTCATGAAAATGAGATACTCTAACTATCTCTAAGCGAAGGCCCGAGAGGGGCCGTAGTGCTACAAAGGAGAAGAAGAAGAAGAGATATATATATATATATATATATATATATATATATATATATATATATATATATAAAATTAAATATATATATATATATATATATATATATATATATATATATTATATATATATATATATATATATATATATATATATATAAAATTAAATATATATATATATATATATATATATATATATATTATATATATATATATATACATATATATATATATATATATATATATATATATACATATATATATATATATATATATATATATATATATATATATATATATATATATATATATATATATATAATATATATATATATATATATATATATATCATCATCATTGTCAGCTTATCAACCATGTATACGGATCATGGTGTAGCCTCCCCTACGTATTGGCTTCTCATTTCCCTCCACTTTTGTCTGTTTTTAGCTATACGTGTCCAGGTAATGCCAGCTAGCTTTCTTATGTCATGGTCCCACCTAAGTTTCGGGCGCCGTCTTGGTCTTTTGACTCCCCTTGGGTACCAATTCATAACTTTTGTGGTCCATCTATTGTCTGATATTCTTGCCAAATGTCCAGCCCATCGCCATTTGAGACTTCTGATTCTATTGATCACATCCGTTACCTGTGTTTTTGCTCTTATCCAGGTTATTCTTTTTCTGTCTCTTCTTGTGATACCCAACATGTATCTTTCCATTGCCCTTTGGGCAACCTGAAGTTTTCTTATGGTGTCTGTGGTCAGAGTCCATGTTTCACAACCATAGGTCATGACTGGCAGAATGCATTCATCAAAGGCTTTCTTTTTCAGGTGGATTTTCATTTTTGACTTGAAGATTATGGAGTTTTTTCCAAACGCACTCCACGCTAGTTTAATTCGTCTGTTTATTTCGGGTAGTAGCGATCCTGAGTTGCTTATTGCTTGGCCTAGATACACATATTCGTCTACCACTTCTAAATCAGTGTTATTAATTGATATTTTATCCTGGCCTCTCGTTATGAATTCATTGTACATAACCTTTGTTTTATTGAGGTTCATTCTCAGTCCTGCTGTCTCACTAGCTGCACTTAAGTCTTTGAGTAGCGTTTGTAGTTCATCCTGGGTTTGGGCGATGAGGACTATTTCATCAGCAAATCGTAGGTTATTTAGCCGTTCTCCATCTATGATTAAGCCTTTATTATCCCATTCTAGGCCTCGAAAGATTTCCTCCAGGGTGGCGTTGAAGAGTCTTGGTGATATAGTATCCCCCTGTCTAACACCTCTTTGTGTGGGAAACTCTGGTGTATCCTCGAACACTTTGACCTTCGCTTTGGCGTTCTTGTAGATGTTGGCTAGTGTTTCTACATATGGTTTCTCAATACCTTGGCTTATAAGCGCTCTTATTATGGCGTCGGGATATATTGAGTCGAAGGCTTTCTCGAAGTCAATGTATGCCAGGGCGAGAGGGAGTTCATACTCTTTCGCTTTGCTCATGATCTCTCTTAGTGTATGGATATGGTCTATAGTGCTGAAGCCACTCCTGAAGCCAGCCTGTTCTCGTGGCTGTTCTGCATCTAGGGCTGACTGTATTCTGTTATTGATGATTTTGGTGAATACTTTATAGAACACAGGGAGAAGACTTATCGGTCTATAGTTTCTAATGTCTTCTCTACTGCCCTTCTTGTGGATCAGAATTATGTTGGCGCTGTTCCACTGGTAAGGAATTTGTCTGGTTCTGATGCACTTTGTGAATACGTTGGCCAGAATATTCCATGTTTTTCTGCCCGCATATTTCAGTAATTCCACTGTGATGCCGTCATTGCCGGCTGCTTTACCATTTTTCATTTGTTTCAGCGCCAGTTCCACTTCATCAATGAGAACTTCTGGTACCTCTTCCTCAAGTGCTGCTGGTGTAGTTGCTGCTCTCTGGCTTGCTTCGGGGGCTTTATAGAGATCTTGATAGAAGCTGGTGATAATCTCTAATATTCTTTTCCTGTCGGCTATTCTTTCGTTTTCGTGTTGCATAGCAATCACCTGTTTTCTACCAATCAGTAATGCTCGTTTTGCCTTCTTGAGGCTTTTGTTACTCTCGATGGCACTCTCTACTAGTTTCTCGTTATAGTTCCTCACATCTTCTGTTATTTTCTTTCTAATTGTTTTGCAGGTTTCAGTGTACTCAATCCTTTGGATGTTCGAGGATAGCTTCATTTCCCTGCGTTTTCTAAGTAGAGCCTTTGTTTCATTTGAGAGCTTGTGGTGTTTGTTATCAACGCTTGGTCCACCTACTTCTTTGGCGCATTTCAGGATTGCGTCTGCGAGAAACATTGCGTCCTTACTGCGCATTTCGGAGTCTAGCATTTCTTGGTAGAGATCGGCGTTGTCCCTGATGTTGTCTATGTTAATACCTGATTTTGCTGGTTTTCTAACTAATCTAAGCCTTTCAGTTTTTAGGTCTAGGGTAATCTTTGCTCTAGTCAGACGATGATCGCTTCCTGTCCTGAAGTTATTTATTATTGAAACATCCTTAACTGTTCTTATTTTGTCGGTTAAGATCAGGTCAATTTCATTCTTTGTGGTTGCGTTTGGGGCTTGCCAAGTCCATTTTCTATTTCGGCCTTTCTTGAAGAACGAGTTTGCTATATAGAGGCTATGTTGGTGGGCGAATTGGACCAGTCTTTCTCCTCTGTCGTTCCTTGTGCCCAAACCGAATTTTCCTACCAGGATTTCGTCGTCTTTCTTTCCCCCTATAATAGCATTGAAGTCGCCTATTAGATATTTGAAGTGGCTGCTGTTGTTGTCCCAAGCCTGATTTATTTCATTATAGAACTCTTCAATTTCTTCGTAAGTGTGGCTGGTTGTTGGTGCATAGACTTGTATGATTTGCGCTGCGTATCTCTGAGAGAGCTTGAGTGTTAGGCTGGCTACTCGATCTGAGATACCTGTGACGTTAACTATCCTATCTGCCCATTTCTTGTTGATTAGGAACCCTACTCCGCTGGTTCTACCTAGTTGGGTCCCATGGTGATATAGGATGTTGCCCGATTCTAGTACAATCATGTTTTCTTCTTTACGTCTGGTTTCGCTCAGACCAATGATGTCCCATTTAATTTTAGTTGTTTCCTCTTCTAGTTCAATTAGCCTTGCCTGGCTTGATAGTGATCGGCAATTGTATGTCGCTATGTGTAGCGTTGTCAGGTGTGGTTGGTAGGGGTTTAACCTCCGCGGATTCTTAACACCCTCTGCCTTCGTGGATTGTCCCTGGGAGCTACCTATCCTAGGTCCACTCCGGCCTACGGAGAATGAGGGCTGGTGCTTATTCTGTCTATTCATGAAATATATATATATATATATATATATATATATATATATATATATATATATATATATAATATATATATATATATATATATATATATGTATATATATATATATATATATATATATATATATAAATATATATATATATATATATATATATATATATATATATATATATATATATATATATATATATATATATATATATATATATATATATACGCTATCAATCTATGAATAAAGAATTGATTCTTTTACAAAGCGCAGAATTTTTACTTGTATATAGTAGTTCTGTGCGTAAAACTTGGTGTCCCTTAAGTGATAGTCATTACGTATAAGAATTTATTATATTTCTAAACCAACTTTAAATGATAGAAGTGGTTGAGTTAAATAAATTTGAGCTCGCTGATGACACTAAAATTCTGTTGAGGATCCCCAAGATGCTTATATTCAAGGACACGCGGTTGCCACAATCACTCGTTATTTTCTGCTGTTAGTTGCTCAAGTTTTTTACAGTTATTACATGTAATCTTGCCATTATCCTGCTGCTGTCTCGTCACACTTATTCTAATTGGTTTTGTATACCAGTAATATATTCCAGCGTTATTCCGAATTAACTACCTAATCTTCTATGAAGATTTAATTTTGTTCTGTTTTCTAATATTTCATTTAAATTTAAAAGTAAAATTTACTCATTATCATAAATTTCTTTTCAATTTTAATTTCATACTTTAGCATATTTAGCTAATTATGGTAACTTTTCCAGATAAAATATGCCTGTAATGTCAGAAACTGATTCTGAAATGAGTCAAGACCGATATGAAAATGAATCTGATGATTCCGACGCAAGTGAGCAAGATGAAAATGAGAGTGAAGAAGAAGAAGACAGTGATGAAGAAGAAGATGATAGCGATGAAGAGGAAGCCTCTGACGATATGGATGAGAGTTCTTTTTTAGATCGCGAAGCTGAAGAGGCTTATTCTGACGAGGATGGAGATGAGGACGAGGAAGAAGATGAAAGCGATAGTAATGATGATGATGCGGAAGATGACGATAATGAAGATGATGACAATGCCGATGACAGTGACGCAGAGGAGTCAAAAAATTCAATTTTGAAGCTAAAAAATGGAAAACTTGGGCGTAACAAGCTAGTTCAAGAAAAACTATTAAAATCAAAAGAACGAGCAAATGTCAAAAAAGATGTTTTAAAGCCGGAATCGAAAGATCTTTCCCAAAAACCACCGAAAGTTCCAAAATCAAACGTTAGTGATGTATCTTCGAAAACAGCCGATAAAAAGGTTAAACATGAGAAACAACCTAAAGGCAAATATATTCTTGTACGCTTTTTGAAGGCACCTGCTGAGGATGCAGAGTCTATGTTAAAAAGTAAGTGCGATGGAATTGTGAATGTACGTATAACGACTTTAAAGGCTCGTCTATATTGTCTGCTTCAATTTGAAACTTCTGACGCCTGTAATAGTTCCTTCAAAAAATTACGAAAAATCAAAGTTCGGGGGAAATCCTTACGTGTGTCATATGTTAAAACGAATCCTGACAAACTCATATCCGATTTGCAAGAAAAAAATAAAAAGAAATTGAAAGAAGCAAATTTTTCAAGAAAGCAAAAGAAAAAACTTGAAAAAGGCATAAAACAATATGCGACTGCAGTGTCTGTAGAAAATATTCCAAACACTACACAAGAAGAAGAATTAAAACAAATTTTCCCATCAGCAGAAAAAGTTGAGTTGTCTACAAAAAAAGGCCGAGAGACTAAATCAGCGCTAGTATTCTTCCCGTCGAAAAATGTTACAAAAAAAGCTCGAAAACAGAATATAGTTATTGGCGGAAACAAATTATCCATAAGGTTTTATTTGGATAAAAAGGCAAAGCCTGACGGTACTGCAAAGAAAAGCGCTTCTGAATGTAAAGAGGAAAAAATTCAAATAACTGGAGTTACTGGAAAGAATGCAATCAAAAAATTGAAAAGAAAACTAAATAATAAAGACAAGGCTCCACCTGCCAAGAAAGGAAAAGTCAATGCTGATGCAACCAATCAACCAAATCAAAAGAAAACTCAGCCCAAACTACAAAAAAATCGAGAATTTAAGGAAGAGCATAAGTTTAATGTCCCGAAGAAAAATAAGCATCCGGCAAACGAGGAAAATGTAAAACAAAAACCTGCGAATGAAATGAAAAAATTCAAAGGCACGGCAAGTTTAGAAGTTAAAGATTCGAAAATGTCTGAGCCAAAAGCAAAACCGGGCTCATTTGAGAAGAAAAGCAAGCCAATAAAACTTGAACCTCTTGTAAAGAAGAATAAAAATAAATCAGTCAAAAACAATTCGAAAAAAAATGTGGAAGAATTAAAGCCGAACAGCTTGGACGTTTCTTTAAACCAGATAAAGTCGAATTCAAAAAATGCGAAAAAAACTTCGCAAATTAATAAGGAAAAAAGTGATACAAAACTTAAATCACGACTGGAGAAAAGCATCCCGAAAATGTTCCAGAAGGATAATTCCCAAGAGAAACAACAGAATAGCAATGTTAAGAACAATAAAATCAAACGAAAAAATTCAAAGCAAGGCAACTTGCAAATGAAAATTAAATAAGCATAACTTTATAAGGAAATATTTTCTGTAGATTTTAAATAAAAACTTTTAAATCATTTCATTTTTTATTCGAATGAACTAAATTAACCCGCGAAAGGCGTGCTGTGAAAATTTAGCTCAAGCTAAAGTCAGCCGAAAGTAACAGTAAGCTTAGATACTTTTTCCTTCATGTAGAAAGCTGCGTTTTGTGTTATTAATTTTTGATAAAATACTTTTAAAACTTAATTAAAGTCAAAGTCAAAGTTAAAAGCGCTTTATTTAATACTAATCGTTATAAATTTTAAAAGAATATAAAGCAAATTCCAAACAATAACAATCAAAAAACTTAATGGCCCAAATGGCTCTCTAAATTTGTACGTTATCTTTAACTCATATCATCAAAAAAAAAACTATAGCAAATTCAATTAATTACGATTATTACATATTTTTAAAATTTAATTGGAAAAAGGAGAAAAAACCAACCAACACTATCCTAAAATTATTTATAATCAAAACACAACTGTGAAACTTTGATCCTACACCTAATATGTTGTAACTTATTTCTAATAAAATACAATCAAAAACTTTAACTTATACTAAAAAAATCAATAACAATGTTCCTAACCTAAGTGTTTAATCTTATCTCTAACGGAATATAGTAAACATTACATATACCTAACCTATACCTAATTTTTAACAAAAATAAACAACAACACTAAATGTAGCAATAATGAGCTGAAACTCAAAAACTAAATAACGAAGAACACCAAAACTGAAAATAAACACGAATAATTTAGACATTGTCATTCAGCCACCAATACCTAGATTGCCCCGTCTCAACTCGATCAGCTTCAACGAATCTAGCAAATGAGTATCTCCATTGAAATCGTTGGTCTCGTGAACTCAAATTAGGAGGATATTTTATCTTCTTATCGGTGGCCCGTCGATATATGTGATATATGACTGGGACGCCGTCAGAATCAAAAACATATCGATTCATGTCCAAATACACGAATGCTTCTGGAGGAATGAAGCCAGTAGCGAGGCAAGTCGCAATATACCCGTCTGTAGGGTGGAACGGCTGTGAAATCCAAGGGTTTTCACTCACAGGCACAGATCTTGCGATATGATTCCGAAGAAGTTTCAATATGAAGATATCGACCCTCGTCACTTCAGCAGTTTGATAAATTCTTCTATTCGATATATAATGTTTCCAATCCGTCTCAGGCTTTCTGTACAAACCAGTACATGCACGAAGACATTTCCTTTCGAAAACTCTTAATTTTTCCATAGTACTAGCGCTCTGGTTGTACCAGATCTGACATCCATATGTCAAAACTGGTCTAACCAGTGTCTTGTAACAGATAATTTTGACCTTTTGATCAATGTATCTGGAATGAAAGAGTTTTGGAAGGGCCATGACTACTTTAAGTGCCTTACTGAGCATGATTTTCACATGTTCAGTATAGTACAGATACTGATCGAGATAAACACCGAGGTATCGAACACAGGATTTATGTGGAACCCGTTCTAGACTACTCTCACCAGCCATGATGTGGAAATCTTTCCAATTACGTTTCAGGTCTTGACTGACCCCCTGCAGCGTTGTCCGAAACAAGATTGTTTCACACTTCTGCGCATTGATGTTCATTCGCCAATTGTCAGTGTACAGCTGTACATCATTGAACATTTTTTGGAGATTGCTCTGAACTATTGTAGCTTTTCGGTCTGCCGTATAGTGATCAGATCATCAGCAAACGCTACCAATGATCGCTTTGGCGAGACGTTAAAATCAAAGCCGTTCAATAGCTTGCGAATGAAGATTGAAAAGAGCAGAGGCGCAGTAACTGTTCCCTGCTGTAGACCATTCAAGACCTTGAACTCGCGCATTGTTGTCAGATTTCCATCAGTTACAACAAACGATTTCCCGTATAACATATTACACATCATGGCGACAAGGTGTCTGGGGAACTTGTCCTGAAGGAGTTTAAAAACTAGTCCATCTAACCATACCGTATCAAAGGCTTTCTCCATATCAATGAGACATGCTCCAACACATTGTCTATCATTTAGTTTCCAACAGATGTCTGAGGTTACTTTCGTTATTGCATGTGTGGTCGAATGCCTGGCACGAAAACCAAATTGGCAATTCGGCATCAACTCATTTTCCTCAATGTGGGCGTTTAATGCTCTGTTGAGTATCACTTCAAACACCTTGCTGATGTTAGGCAGCAAGCTGATTGGGCGATAGCTTTTGGGGCATGAAGATTCTTTTCCTTTCTTCAAGATCGGAAATACCTTAGCTTTTTTCCACTCATTTGGGAAATATGAATTGCTCAACATGTTGTTGAACAATATGCAATAGTTCCTAATAGCAACCTCAGGCAAATGTCGGAGAACTACATTTGGAATACCATCAGTACCACATGATTTCTTGTTGTTTATCTTGCGAAATATGAAACATAAGTCTTCATAGCTGACAAAATAATCAATAAGATTCAAGCTCGGTATGAGGTCAGATGTTAATGTTTCATTGAAATGAAGAATTGATTGGCCGTTCAGGCTTGATTTGAAGTCGGAAACTTTTGCTTCAACGACCTCTGAAAAAATTTCGTTCCCTCTCTCAGCGTTTGGTAGATGAACCAATTCAAAATGTGTTCCAATCAGGGCAAGTTTATCCAATCCTTCACAAATAATCCTGTTTCCATTTCTATCCGGAGTCGTACTATCAATTTCGATACCAGCCCTATCGAGAAGATTTATCTCATCACTAGTGACTTCAAGATTCGATACCTTCACTCGAGACTTCTTGCGGAATATGCTATTCACTTTCGCGAACACGCCGTCTGGGTCCTGTGGGCTAATACCCCTCAATTTTTCCGCCCATTGATTGCTGACCTCACTCCTGAAGTATGACCGGATTAAGTTCCGGGCATTCTTCAGATGTAATTTCAACAAAGCCAACGAGGGATGGTTGTAGTCCAAAAATCGTCGATAAATATTGTTGACGCGTGTGAGAAGGAGGCTTTTCAATCTTTTCAACCTTGCGATGGTTGGTGTTTCATATCCTTCCATATTGTTTCGATGTTTAATCTTTGGAACTACTTTCTCAATCGTTTCCAACGTTAGCTTCTCTAACTTCGACAAATAGACATCTATTTCATCGTTAGTTAGATTCCTATCATTAGGAACCATTGAACAAGAGTTGCCACCATCAGAAGGGGGACATTGCTTCTGGTACTCCCGATTAAACTTCTTTTGAAACTTTCCCGTCTGTTTTTTTGAAATTCAACCGATGATTTTCATGTTGAACTGGAATGAGGAAGAAATCATCCCTGTGATGATTGATTTCCATTACGATTGCGTTATGGTCGCTATCATAAGGAAGCACCTGCAGTTTCCGTTGAGGACTATTAAAGCTGAATTCAAGTCTTGCGTCAGCAATGCAAAGGTCCAAATATGAATTTGTCTTATGGTATGTTGGGAACTCCGACCCATATAGATTGCACCTGTATTCAATTTGGTTCTCTGTTATCCACGATTTCAGGAATACACCTCTTGGATTATTGGTGGCGTTCAGCCATGATGTATGCTTGGCGTTCAGGTCACCAGCAAGAATATAATAGTTATGCAGCCTGTTCAATTCGAGTATTTCGAACAAGGAATTGAGTTCCTCCTTGAGCTTGAGAACAGTTCCACCAGTTGCATAGGCAGAGATAACGAAGAGGTTATCCCCACCTGGCAGTGAGATTTTGATAACGGACACTTCAAGAGATTCAAAGCTTTTGAATTCGACTTTTTCAATATTTTGGAAACGATAGGGTCTTCGAACCAATATCCCGGTGCCACCTCCCCCATCACCTATTACCCTATCGTTTCTTACGAATTCGAAATCCTTGAATGTCATGAAGTGCCATGAATTGAGGTTGGTTTCGGTTAGAAGCAGGATGTCAGGCTTTTGTCTGGCAATGAATTCAAGGAGATAATCACGCCGATGTATAGTAACAATGGAATTGACGTTGATCGAGATGAGACGAATCCTATCCATGGGAATGTGGCTGGATGACAAATTATTTTGAGGCATTTGAAACCCCTAGACGATGAAAAACAAGATTAATTTTTGTATCTTGCTTATCGATTCTTTCCGATAGCGAATTAAGTTGCTGTAAAATTTTGAGAAGCAGCTCATTATTGCCACTTACATTATTTAAACTATTTTCCGCATTTTCTGTTGGTCCTCTAGCGGCTTGTGCAAATGATACTCCGGGGTTGACGAAGTTCGGAGCTAAGACACTGCGGTGTATTTGTGTTTGCTTCGGGGCAGATTTCAATCTTGCATCCTGATATCGGGAGCATCCTCGATATGATGCCGGGTGACCAAAAACACCGCAGTTCACACAATATAATTTCTCTTTTGGCTCCGTCTGAGCCAATTTGCACTCACCGGGAGCATGCACGTCTTTGCATTTAACGCATCGGTAATGCATGGCGCAGTTGGCAGCCGAATGCCCAAATCGTTGGCAGCGATAGCACTGGTTGATTTCTCGTTTCTGGAGGCGTTCCCACCTCACCACTCGAAAATTTAAATACCTGATTTGCTGAAGAGCGCTTGGACTGCTCTTATTTGTTATTTGTACCAAATAAAGTGGTAAATTTTTTTTTCTACCGTCGACCTTCTTGTCGCGAATGTTTTCACTGAGATAAACTCGATTTGTGGTGCTGTTTCCTTGAGAACCTGAAGAAGATCGACGGTATCTTCTCCGCAGTCCAAGCCCTTCAGCAAGAACGTCTGGTTCTTCTCGCTTTTGGGGGTATAAGTGAAGTGCGGAACCTCCCCAGAATTCAAAGCATCTTTCGCTGATTTGAAATCAACCAGTGATTTCGTTCTAATTGACAGCTTCTCAGAATTTATTCGTTTGATTTCGAAATTTGTCAATTTGTTTTCGGCTGCCAACAGCCGAACCATGTCTTTTCCGCTTTGACCGAAGACATTAATTGGCGGGACTTTCTCGGTATTCTTGGCTACTTTTTGAGGAGGACCAGCAGAACTACGGGCTGGTTTCTTCTCCCTATTTCTACTTTCATTATTTTAATTTTTTAAATATAAGATAAAATTATCGTCTTTATTACCTTCGTCTACCTCCATGTCCTGCTGGAGTCCATCCAGCGCCGCAAAGTAGTTCTGGCTTTCGTTGGTGCCACCAGCACTTAATACCTCTTCAGTTATTATTGGAGTTGCAGCTTTCTTCTGTTTTTCGATTTTTCGTATCGGACCACTCTCTTGAACTTTTTTTGCCGTCTTGAACATTTCTTCGTACGTTTGAATTCTTGCCTTTAGCTCTTCGATTTCACTTCGAAGGCGACACACTTCCTGTCTATCTTCGAGCACTTGTGTTTTGCGACCGGCATCTGCGGTATCCTGGGTGCTCGTGTGTCTCCGCTTGTTGACACTTGCCAATTTCACACCGTCACTCTCCCCGGGGCCCCCCAACGGAGGGAAGCCGTCGGGCTCCTCCATACAGCAGTCCCGAGTTGTCTTTGGTTTGTTGCTTTTCTTGATTTATTGGTATGGTTGGTCGATGCCTTCGACGATTGACTCTTCCCCAATAAAATCAAAACTTGCTTTTGACTGACTCGTACAAAATTAATTCAATTATTTGAAACTGACTTTTGTGAAAAATTAATTAATTTTTAAAATTAATGACAGGAGCGATTAAAAACACGTCTACACGCAACGAGTGCTAGACGTAGAATTTTAAAACTTAATTTATACTGGCGATCTGTACCTGGTATAGATTCATTTTATACAAATGTTGAAAAACGTAAGAACTAATTTTTAATTAATCTACACAATTTATTTTTATTGGTCGTAACGGGTTTCAATACACGGTATCTTCATCAGACGACTAAATATAACAATACACATTACGTATTTATAAAAAATCATCGTCACAAAAGCTCGTCAAAAGGTACGGTATCTAAATAATTATTACATATATTAAGTAACGGTGAATTATTTAAATCGATTTGGATTTTTGGTAAATGTCCCGTATAACATAAATTATTAATTTCCATTGATTCTAATGACTTCAGCTATCTATCCTTAGAAATGTAATGCAGAATTTTAAAGTCGTCGTTAAATAGATGATTATATTCAATTAAATGGGAAGCATAATTCGATCTATTATTTTTAACATTGAATGTTTTTTTTTATATTCCGTTAAACGTTTATCGAAAGATCTGGCTGTTTGTCCTTTATACATTTTATTACATAAACCACAAATTAAACTGTATACACCCGATATTTGATTTTTGGCGACATTACTTTTGTTATTTTTAATTGGTATTTGGAAATTATTGTTCGTCTTAAAGGCTACATTAACACCATATGATTTCATTGTTTTTGCAATAACTTCCGAGGTTTAGCCAAAATAGGTACATATATGATAATGTCTAAATTTCTCATCATTCGCCTGTTTAGGAAAAACATCTATGGCTATTTTCAATTTAAATTTTTTTACGATAGAATCGATCATATGGGACTCAGCCATTATTCTTGGCTATTTGTTTAATGATATTTAATTATTTATTATAATAATCTATTAACCTAACTGTTAAATGCTTCAATTTCAAAAGAATTAGGATGAAGAATGTAGGTCTCTTCATCCATATTCTTATAAAATTGCAGCATGGAACAGTTACGTGAAAAGATTATTAAAAGTTAAAATTTCTCATACAAATTGTAATAAAGAATTAAATATCATTAAACAATTAGCCAAGAATAATGGCTATGATTCCTATTTGATCGATCCTATCGTAAAAAAATTTAAATTCAAAATAGCCATAGAAAATGATAAGCCGTCGGGCCATTATAGCGCATATTGTTCCATAGCCATAGCTGTGATACAGGAAAATTCAAACCACTTTAATCCTTTTTTCTTCTGAAATTTTCAGGACAGATCCTTAGCCATCGGTACATATAATTTTATTGAATGTAAGGGTACCAATATAATGTTGTTATTGTACTCCTAAAGGCCTACTCCCACGATTTTTTCGAGATTTTCCGGATCAAAGGTGTCCAACGCGAGGGCTGTTGGCGAAAATTTTATGCATTTCCCTTCTCCTGTCCTCGATACAGATTATGTAGTTCCTAGATCTGTTTTGAAAAGATCTCATTGAGACCTTACAAATGACACCCCACTTGAATAACTTTGATAAAAAACTGTTTAGAATCACCCCCCTATATGGGGTTCAAGAGGTCATAACATTTGACCTTTTCACAAAGTTTCATGACTGCAGCATCTATAGTTTCGAAGAAAATGCTCTGACATACAGACGAACTGATGGGCGGAGAGCCGGGCACAGGTGGTTGTTTTGTATTCCAGTACAAAGCCCTAAAATTACCTTTTCACTTACACCTACATACCTGTTTATATTTAGATACACAAACCCAGATAACTTTATTAATCTCAAACTGTTATGATATACAATAATATGCCCAATCTATAGTGTGAACCTTACGAGTATAACCAATCATTAATAATAAACTAACCAGAAAAATTTCAACTCAAAAATGATTAGCGTAACCAAATAAAAAGAAAATCAAAAGAACCACAAGATATTTTTATTTTCCATATAGCTGTCTCAGCTCTATTAACTTCAAAAAACCTTGCAACCGTATCTCCACTGCAAATGTTAAACCATCACCCTGAAATTTGGAGGATATTCTGTCTTCTTGCTATTTGCATAATAGACAATCGGAATACCGTCCATATAAAAGAAAATAACGATACTTATCTAAATACATAATCGCTTTAGGAAGAATGAAGTTAGTTGTGAGGCATGTCTCAATGTACCCGTTTCCGCACACAGTTACAGAATTAGCAATGTGTTTTTGAATAAGCTTCAATATGAATGTATCAATTCTTGATACCTTGGCGGCTTGATAAACTCTTTTATTCGGTATATAGTGTTTTCAATCTGTTTCAGGCTTTCCAGTACAAGCGTGAAGGAATTTCTTTTCGGAAACCCTTAGCATTTCCATCATACTTGCACTTAAACAAGTCAATCCTTGATCATTTCTTCCAAAAAAACCCCATAATTTATATTTTTTCCAACACATATATATATATATATATATATATATATATATATATATATATATATATAAATATATATACTGTCGCGTGTTTTGGTTCGCGGCCAATAATTTTAATGTTCCGGGAAAGTGAAAAAGCAATGTCTTTTAAATTAAATTAAAAGAGTTTATTTAATTAAATTTTAAATGCACAATCACTTATTTTACTATTTCACAATTTTAACTAGAATCTAACTTTCACTTGTCCATAAATTTCTATCGCAATTGTCTTCCAAAATTACTACACAATCACGAAAATCACTTTTCTATTACTTGAACAATATCGCTTCCCACACACTATCGCAGTTCTAATCGCGGTCGAATGAATGATCCCCCCATTCATTCAGCTCGCCTTTATATAGGGTCTGTAGTCATTCAACCCAGTTCTCGTACATTGGCCAATTAGCGGGAACTTTCGAGCAGCGTGAATGAATGGAGCAGTGACTCACTTTCAGATGTTGATGCTTGGTGGGTTCTCGTGGTTTCGAGTAAATTCATTTTGTTGATGTTCTTAATGGTTGTGAAAACAATTGCGACAGTAGCTCGCAGAATTATTTGTACATGTAACACTGTCCCCACCTCAGTTCTTTTCGCCCCGAAAAGATGTGTCGCCAGTTGTAGTCAATTCTCCCTGGGTGTAATATGGGGCAAGACGGTCCAGATGCACGATTTTCATTTTGGCTCTCGGTTTACGGTGTTCCTGTATGCGATATACGACGTCGTTGATTCGCTTTGTAACTCGGTATGGTCCCTCCCAATTATGTTGCCACTTTGGAGACCTACCCTTCCGTTGCTTTGGGTTATATAGCCAGACCAAGTCATCTTGCTGGAAGCCAGTAGAATTTGCCTTTAGATCATACCTGCTCTTCATGCGGTCAGTAGCCGATTCGAGGTGTTTTCGCACTGTCCGATGTATCCGGTTCAACTGTTGTCTTAGCTCACTTGCGTACTCCGAGATCGTTTGGGGTTTCTCAGGGGGTGTCCCGAACTTTATATCAGCTGGCAGACGAATAGTCTTTCCAAAAATGACTTTGGCTGAGGCTTGGCCCGTCGATGCATGATCGGCAGCTCTGTACGCCATCAAAAATAGTGGGATATGTCGGTCGCAGTCCCTTTGGTTCTCGTCAACCACCTTGGCAAGGTGTTTATTGAGTGTGCCGTTGAAACGTTCGACCATTCCATCGGATCGGGGATGCAGCAGTGTCGTCCTCGTTTTCCGTATTCCCAGCAGCTTGCACATTTTGCCAAAAACCAGTGACTCAACGTTTCGGCCTTGATCCGAATGTAGTTCGCAAGGTACGCCATACCTACTGACCCAATTTAACACTAGCTGTTCAGCTACAGTAGTTGCTTCCTGGTTGGGAACGGGGTAGACCTCGGGCCACTTGCTGAAATAATCGGCTACAACCAGCGATTATCGGTCTCCCCATTCAGATTCAGGAAAAAGTCCTGCGATGTCAACAGCAATCCTTTCAAACGGTACACCCACGTTGTAGGTTTGCATTTGTCCTTTCAGGCGTCGCTTTGGACCTTTGACGGAAGCGCAAATTGTGCATCTGCGACACCAGTCCTCGACGTCTTCTCGAGCGTGGAGCCAGTAAAACCTTCCCCGCACTTTCGCTAAGGTCTTGTTAACGCCAAGGTGGCCTCCCGAGGATTCTTCGTGCATCTCCTTAACCACGTCGTGGATTCAGCTTTTGGGAAGTAAAGTTGCATCCTATAGGAGCTGCCATCCGCCGTTTCCCATTTCCGCTTCAGTATGCCACCCATGCGCCATGCATTGAAACGTCCTTCCACTCCGGTCGCCCAGTTTTCTCCTTCCATACGAGCAATGGTCCGATGTCTCACATCGGCTAACTGAGCATTTCGAATCTCCTCCGCTGACCAATCTTCATCGAATTCGGCCGTTATCACTCGCAGATCAACGGTCGGCTCCTTTTCCTCAATCCGCCGGCAATGCTTGCAGTTAGCTGGACATGGATGACGAGATAGGGCGTCAGCATTTCCATGAACTCTGCCCTTGTGAAGTAGTTGGGGCCTCACTAGGTCTGGCCGGATTGTCGATCGGGTTGCACCAGTGTCGTTTGTTATGGTGCAATGTTCTTCATCAACTTGACCAGGAAGGCATCTGTCTGCTTCTTCACGATGTTGCCTTGGCACGGTGATGGGGGTGCTGGGGATGTCGATCCTCCTAGCTAACGTTTGCCCCACGAAGTTGGCCCTTACAGTTTGATGGGCTTCCATTCTAGGCTCCTGACACGGTCTGGATCTCCACCATCCTGGACAATAGCTCCGTTTTCTTCGCTTCTTGCAGTCTCCTTGCAGGTGCCCCTTCTCACCGCAATCCCAGCATAGGTGCTCCATTTGCCTGCGGCTCTCGCTCATTTTCCACGCGCTCACACCTGCACTCGTCTGCCACTACCTCACGGACCCGGACAGTGGTACGAGTCACATTTTGTGTTGCCTCGAAGTTAAGACTATAAATCAATGCGTCCTTAACTGTTTGCTTTTGAGCAATGTCTTGTGCTAGCTGCTGTAAGGTTTCGCCAGACTTCTGCATCCGATGCCGTAGCTGTGCCCGGTAAATCTGCTTCAGATGATCGTCTCCATAACGCATGTCCAGCGCATTCATTATAGCAGCCGGGTTTGAATGCAGCTCAACGAGGATCGTCTGCAAAAGCTCGGCAGCTGGGCCTCTTAGAGCAAGAATTAATGCAGTTGCTCGGTCCTGCTCATTCCAGAGATTTAGCCTAGCGGCGGCTTCAAACTGGATTTTGTAAATACTCCAGACCGTTTGCCCATCGAATATTGGTGTATGCACATTTCTGGATGTGCTTTGCGCTGCGGTTATAAGCGGGGCTGGTGAGGTGGTTACTACTGCCTTCGCTACTTCCAAGTCCTTTTTCACTTTTTCCATCTCATGTTTGATTCTCTCCTCGACCTGGCTTATCTCAAGGTTGATTCTCTCCTCGACCTGGCATACCTTTTCCTTGACGCATTTAATTTGGCTGTTGAGACTACTGAGCTGTGTTTTTATTTCGGTTGACTGTTTTTCTAGCTTCTGTGTGATGTCTGCCTTGATTTCGAACGCTTGTTGGTCTAGCTTCGCTGATTGTTCATTTAGCTTCACAGCTAAACTGGATGTCTGTTCATTTAGCTTCGCAGTTAAATTGGATGACTGTTGTCGCTGCTCTTGCTGCATCAGCATCAACATTTGCATCAGCGCATTTTCTGGTTCCTTTGGTTTTGGTGTTTCGGCTTCACCACCTTCTGCGCCTTTTTCTGCATCTGAGAGCTCACCCGAATCCAGATTCCCGCCTTCCGACTCGATCGCGTCATGCAAGCGTGCAATCAGTATGGCCTTTGTACCTTGCGTGGCCAGATTTCGCTGTTCCAACTCCTCTTTGAGCTCCGATATGCTCAATTAGTTAATGTTTAGATGTAGGTTTCCTGGCATTTTTATTGTTTCGGCTATTTTTCCACCAGTTTCCACGTTAAATTTCACCATTGTGCATTTTTCTTTTTTTTTTTATGTTTAAACGTTTTCACTTCCAAAATTTTCTTTCTCACTTCTCGACACCAATGTCGCGTGTTTTGGTTCGCGGCCAATAATTTTAATGTTTCAGGAAAGTGAAAAAGCAATGTCTTTTAAATTGAATTAAAAGAGTTTATTTAATTAAATTACAAATGCACAATCACTTATTTTACTATTTCACAATTTTAACTAGAATCTAACTTTCACTTGTCCATAAATTTCTATCGCAAATGTCTTCCAAAATTACTGCACAATCACGAAAATCACTTTTCTATTACTCGAACAATATCGCTTCCCACACACTATCGCAGTTCTTATCGCGGTCGAATGAATTATCCCCCCATTGATTCAGCTCGCCTTTATATAGGGTCTGTAGTCATTCAACCCAGTCCTCGTACATTGGCGAATAAGCGGGAACTTTCGAGCAGCGTGAATGAATGGAGCAGTGATTCACTTTCAGATGTTGATGCTTGGTGGGTTCTCGTGGCTTCGAGTAAATTCATTTTGTTGATGTTCTTAATGGTTGTGAAAACAATTGCGACAGTAGCTCGCAGAATTATTGGTACATGAAACAATATATATATATACATATATATATATATATATATATATATATATATATATATATATATATATATATATATATATATATATATATATATATATATATATATATATATATATATATATCTCAAATAAAAGGCATAAAGTTGAATTCTATAGTAAAAAATTTATTTTGCGTCGAAAGGATTTTTAAAGATTATCTTGTTTAAATTTTGACCGCGACTACGCCGTAAATGGTCCATTCTGAGGGTCCAACTTTGGAAGACACGTTCGATTCGTCACGGTCTTAGCCACACTCTCACAGCCTGGATGTGCCGGATGTGGTCTAATCGGTCGAGTATAATCCAGTCATGTTTGCTGGGTTTCAAATTTGCGGATGGTATTGGCTATAGTAGTTCGGTAGGTCGATGATGCACACTATAAGTTGCTCTCAGACCACGAATTCCTCATAGAACGCTGATTATCGCTATACAGCAGAGCAATCTGGATACGTGGTTGCGGTGTAAGTCTTTCCATGATGATTTGTCAAACAATACTGAATAAAAATTACATTACAGTTTGATAGGAGTCATGCCTGATCTGTCAAAAAAGCCTGTTGAAAATCAAACCTCATAAGCCTATTGAAAATCAAAACTCATAACTTCGGGAGTAGGTTGCTCCCTTCTTCAGTGTCGAATGTTTTTAACAACAACAGCAACATCCTATACTGAAGAAGTTGAAACAATAATCAGCATAAGTGGTAGTGTGGGTCTGGATCCTGACGGAGTCCCAAATTTTTTTATTAGTGGTCTCTTCAAAGTTATCCGCTCCATTGGCCATTGTATTTAATGTCAGCCTTAGTAGTGGTATCTTCCCTGAATCATGGAAAGCGAGGTTAATTACGCCCTAATTTAAGTTTGGTGGTCCTTCTGACGCAAGTTACTATCTTCCGATATCAATCCACTCAGCATTCGCTAAAATACTTAAGTGAATTGTACACTCTAGGGTACTTCCTTTCTTCTTTTTTGTAGCACTACAGCCCCTCTCGAGCCGTCGCTTCCTGAAACAAGCGCTTCCAAATGTCTCGGTCTATTGAACGCGTCCTCCAATTTTGGAATCCGAGCAGCGATGAGGTGTCTACGTTGACCGAGTCAGATCAAAGTTTCTTCAGTTTCCCCAAGGGTCTCTGCCTTTAAGTTCTCCCAACAAATACCTTTTTGGGTATCCTTTGTTCGTCCATACGATTTATGTGGCTAGCCCATTGCAGCTTCCACAGTCTTACGCCCTCCCTCCGGTTCGTCAAAAATTTCATACATCGAATTCTTTATTGATCCCCGTCTAGTTTTGCTCCGATTATTCGCCTCAGGGCCCGTCTTTCGAAGGCACTCAGTATGTTGAATTCTGTAGAGCAGCGTAGTTTCATGCCACAAAGGTCAACCACCATCAATTTACTTGAATTTACTTATCTCACTTCCTGTTCATGTTTTGTGCGTCTAAATAATTAAATTCTCTTGTGTTTTGTCCTAGTTCTGGAGTGCATTCTTTTTATTAATTATATTCCTCGTGTACCCTTAATTTATATTGATGATCTTAAAATCTACTGAAAAATTTATCAGCACTCTGATTGTATTTTGTTGCAAGATGATTTGTCCAATTTAAGCCAATGGAATTTTTTGCATTTATACATATATTCCCAAATGTCGAATTACTTCTTTTACATTGAAGTGTGGCCCTATTTTATATCACTACCTTATAAATGATATCCCTTTTACACGTACTTTTCTCGCAAAAGATATCATTTTTAATTCCAAGCTGAAATGTGATAGTCAAATTTCTTAGATCTCGAGTAAGATTTCAGAAATGTCAGGGTTTATTCTGCGTCATGCTCATATACATATGTATTTATTGACATTCTTTGTGTGTAGTAAACGCTACCGCTTTTGGCTTCTATTTCAGTAGGACGCGTGTAAACAGAGCGCGTGACGGTTGGTCGTCACTTTTTTTCGGTATGTCACGAAAAGGTCTGTCCTCGTTATTCCATCGTCAACGAGTAAAATAGGCAATTTTATACGGAATCTCTGAGCTTCTTATTGAACACGATTTGCTAACACCAGACTCATGCTTTTATCACTTGACGATAAGAATTTGAGCTTCAAAATTGCCCCCTAAAGTGCCAAGTTTTCATTTGAATCGAGAAAGTGCCCAGGCATAACTGTAATATAATAGATAAATTTTCAGTTTAATAAATTTTTTTCAGACACCGAAGATGACTCAAAGGAGTCGAAAGGTGTCTGCTCACAACAAAAAGCAAGGCCAGACGGCACTAAAAAAAATGTATTTATTCATAATTCTTTTTAACTTTGTGGAAGGACCCTTTGAATTCCCACATAATTTATAGTGAAGAAAATATTGAATTGTATCATTTAAAACACTATGTGCATGATGGTCATGGCATTCACAATTCTATTGACTATTTACGTTATACTTATTTTCCAAGGAGGAGATATCCTGAACAAAAAAAAACAAACGTATAGTATAAGGAACTAAGCGCATATTATTATTTACGTTGCTTCCTATCTAATTTAGTATTAAAAAAATTCTGTCAATATTAAAACAATAAATCAAGTTAATTGGAAAAGTGTCTACACTTAATGTGGCTGAGTGTCTTTACTTATTTCAGACAAACTCGCTTCTCTGCAGAAAATTACACTTTGGCTATCTGTGGTAGTAGCTGTCATTTGCCACGGTAGGAAAGTCTGGATTTCACTGTTACGATTTTAGCGTAGTAATTAGTTAAATTTACGATTAAAGTCATGCTAATTTCGCGCACGCTATGCCTTACTGGCAACATAGTCAAAAATCATATTAGTTTTGCTAAATTTAATCCCAAATTGCTATTGAGGAAAGGTTATGTTGGCGGCTATGGTGGAATTACTTGCAGGACTCTCGCTACACAGTCAAACAATTCTCCAGATAGTTCAGAAATTATTTATCGCGGTTATCTGTCAAGCCGGATGAAGGCAGTTAAAGTGTTTTCGCTTACGACAAGTTTAACTGGAATTGCGGCGCAACCAATCATCTATGAGCAGGCATCAAAATTCGGTGGCGCCCCTGTGATGGTTTTGATGTGCGGGTTTGTTGGCTTCTTCACATTCGTCACACCTATTTTGTTGCATTTTATAACGAGGAACTATGTTACGGAAATTACATATAATCGGAATGCTAGAGAATATACCGCGACAACGATTTCATTGTTTTTAATGAAGAAAGAGGTAGCTGGCATTTCTGTAACGAAAATATAGTGTCCTGAAATATGTTCCTTTCTTTCAGACGAAGTTCAAGGCATCAGATGTACATGTTCCAGATGTTCCGGGAATGTTCACATCATTTCTCGTCGGCAAGTTCCCACTGTTTGTGGAGCCAACGGCATTCACGGACTCAGATCACTACGTGAAAATGATGGGATATGACAAACCAATTGATTTCCGATTAGACAGTCAGAAAGGCCTTCCAGGAAGCCTAGGAAAGAAGTCGAACGATAAGACGCGGTAGCTTAAGTTTTATAGTAGTACAATAAAGGATGTTAAAAATTATTTTTCGAGTTATTATTTAGAAATGTTTCGCGCCCTGTTGAACTACGCATAGTTGAAACTGTGGCTAACTTCGTTGTATTTTGATTCATGGCATGTTTTCAGTGCTCTATGGTCCAAAGCTACTAAGGTTAAGAAGTTAACATGAGTCTTCAGCATTTGAATATAATACTAGAATTTGGGTGAGTTTAAAATTACAGTATAAACATTACCAAGATTCGCATTCCACTGTATTCCTTCAGGGGCGGGGCAGAGCTCCTATTCGATAAAATTAAGAAGCGGGAGGTGCAGCTGGATGGAAGCAGGAAATGTAAAATAATTTTAAAGAATTCGAATATCAATTAATTAAATCAATTCTATTAAGGGAAAATCAAGGATCTTCTCGACTGGATTCGTGATAATCTTCTCAAAGAGCGGCCAGAACTTTTTCTACAGAATGGAACAGTGTAAGATTTGCCTTGGTCCGATGAAACGATGGAACTAATAAAATTCTTTTCTTTTAGGAGGCCCGGCATTTTAGTTTTGGTAAATGATGCAGACTGGGAACTAATGGTAAATTTTATTTTTTTACTAAGGCTCCTCTAAACCGTCAGTTCACTTTTCAGGGCGAATTGGAATATGAAATTCAACAGAACGATAATATACTTTTCATATCAACACTGCATGGTGGCTGAGAATTTGCTATCAAGTCTTCAATAAATTTCAACTAATTTAAGTTACATTAAAGGATCAATACATAAGTTGTTTTAATTTCTAGCTTCATATACATATACATATTGGTGTGAATGCTCAGTGTTTGAAAGCAAAAGTCTTAATTAAATTATTTGTACTTGAACATTAATTTTTTTTTTTCCTAATTTTCTTTGGTAAATTACTTGATGCGCATTGCTCACCAAGTGTATCTATCGTGAGATTTAAGTAAACTGATCAGGAGGAAAGCTAGTTCCCTTCAGTTTGTAGTTGGTGTAATCCAATCTAGCATTATTGTACAAATATGATTGTCATTGTCGAGTCTTGAACCCAGGAGCTACTGCGTAAGAAATGAATAATTTGAGTGTTTTGCTACAATGAACGAAAGAATAAACTATTTCTGGTACAATTGTACTGACAACTTTTCTGTTAATATAACTTGCATTTGTAAAAACAAAAACTAAATAGTATAAATACTAAAAAATTCGACTCGTCTGGCGAAGACCGCTTATGATGAGTAATTTTTCCTGATTTACACTGAGGGCCTTGCCATTGCAAGGGACGTAATTCTGATGCGGATGAATTGTTTTTCCTTCGATTATAAGCTAATTGGGCCAGGCTAGATGTAGTCCAAAACAGGATTGCGGCCTATTTCAGGTTAGGGCGACACACTGTCTGAGGTCTACATGGTTCATTATTGCGGCCATTCTTTGTATACGATACACATTTTTTCAATGTATAGTTATATTTATGCACCGTGATTGTGCATAAATGTACTTCTTTTTTTCTATAAATGAAAGTAAAGAAGATTTTATGTTTGTTAATATATATATATTTCTTTAAATGGATCAAGCGTCTGCTTCGACGGAGTAATACTTACTAACTAGTTACATGAAATCCTAAACTATTTATACTTAAAGTAGGTTACAATCTTTTATTTGGGTTTTTTCAAAACAAAACATTTCTCACTTATCCTAGAAATTTACTTATCCTAGAAATTTCCAAATTCGTAAATGTTAACCTCTATAAAAGTTTATTGCCATTTTCCAATACATTACATGGTTAGTCTGGCCCTTAATCTATGTGTGCTGTTTGAGACGCCGACGACCTCATAAAGTAATAAAGATAGAAAAGGGATAATTGTGTGATGGTCGGCAGATGTGGTACAGGATGTATGTAACTGTATTTGCATCGCTAACTCCATTTCGTTGTCACCCGTCGACAAGTGAACATAACTAACGTGTGTACATATGAGATCTTTCTATTTGAGCTATCGATAGATTTATGATTGCCTAGAAACTTGGAAATATTTTGAAGCGCCTCAGATAGGTACGTATTGGTTCAGTGCGTGCGACCAGGTCGCTAGAAAATGTTTAGGACTCATACGTTTTGTTTTCTTCCTCACGACTTCACGTCCTTATCGTCTAAGAAAACTGGATTTACCTGTTTGAGGGCGGCAGCAAGCTGAAGCGTATGACTTCGCCCATTGATCGTTTTGCATACGGCAATTCAGAATACCAAAACGATAACGCAGAATAAAAGCTAAAGGCTCCCACAGACTGTGAGACTTCGTCCATGACCAAGTACCAGACACGAAACCCACAGTTGTTGAAACATTTTTGTACCCAGGTGACCATCATTTCATGGCATGTCGATCTCGAGATAAATGCATCCCAGTGTGATATTTTCTGTCCGTCGTTAAGTCGAAAATGAGTGAGGAGTTAGCGCTAGTTTTACTCGTTGTGAACGAATGCCTTGAAGATGACATTCAAGTGAACAAGAAGAAGAGACTATTGTGCTAAAATTGGTATAGGAAACGGCAAACATTCTCGCACGTAAATTTAATGAATGAACTAATCGTAAGTGCGCCCGCGGATTTAAAAAAACTTTTGCGAATGGACCACAACAAGTACGGAAGTTTGTTAAGTGCAGTGAGACCCCTGATAGAGAAAAAGGATACTTTTATGCGAGACGCGATTTCTGCGAATGAAAGATTGTCAGCGAACCTGCGGTTCCTTGCCTGCGGGCAAAGTTTTGAGGATTTGAAATTCCTCACAGCAATCTCTCCTCAAAGCCTTGGGGTTTTTGTCATGGAAACATGCTCTGCTCTCATTAAGGCTTTGAAAGGATATATAGAGGTAATTTAAAAATTCAAAAGTTTTTAGTTAGGAAATCGTAATTTTATTTTTCCAGATACCGAAAACTGAAGAAAAGTGGATGAATATAGCCGATAGTTTTTCAAAAAGGTGGAATTTCCTGAACTGTATCGGTGCGATAGACGAAAAGCATGTGGAAATCCGGAAGTCCTATAACACGGGTTCGTATTACCTCAACTACAAGAAGACATTCAGTATTGTTTTGCATGCGGTGATTTATGCAGAGTACGAGTTTATTATGGTGGAAGTTGGTGCGAATGGACGGGTGTCTGATGGAGGAGTATTCTCGAACATCAAATTTAATGGAAAATTATCAGAGAATACGCTGGCAGTTCCAGACATGTGTGTACTTCCGAATACTCCTACGAAAGTTCCTTTTGTGTTTGTTGGTGATGATGCATTTTCTCTCGAGACTAATATAATGAAACCATGTGGAGGCGACAATATCGGGAAGGAAGAGCAAATATCCAATTGTAGGCTGTCTCGTGCAACAAGGATAGTAGAAAATGCTCTTGGGATTTTGTCATCACGGTTTAGAATTCTTTTGAATAAAATAAATTTGAGTCCTAAAAAGGCAGCTATTGTAACCTTAGCATCCTGCTACCTACATAATTATTTAAAGTAGACAAATTCTGCATTATACCTACGCGACAGTGTCGATGTTAAAAATATCTTTGCTGGAAGTATAACTGATGGAGCATCGCGAGCTGAACAACGTTCAATGATTCCTTTACAACCAACAAGAGCACGTAATACTAAAGAAGTTGCGAAGGAATTCAGGAACCAACTTAAAAATTCGGAATTGGCAATCTTCAAATTTGAAATAAAAGTTATTAAGTTTTAAGAAGAAAAAATTTATTGAAATGAATAAAATATATTATATCCAAAAATAATGTTTTTAAATATTATTGATACTCTGTATCTTTAAACAATTCTTCAAAGCTGTTGTAATTTTGCGGAGTATTGTTCGATGCAACTACATTTTCCACAGGTATTTCCACAATTGGTGTCACCACTATTGATGACTTCCTTCTATGCATATCGGATGGAAGGAAAAAGTTGCTTTCGCCTGGTGACGATGAATGCGAATATAAAAATAATTGTAAAATTTCCAACTGGCAATCATTTTGCTTTTATTGCACGTTTGCTTTAAAAATTGCAGAGTACATAAGTATAATTATAAGCCATCTAAATATAATTTTTTTTATTTTAATGGCCCCGTTTTGATTTTATTGGCGAAATTGTAAAACTCACAAATCATGATGTTTCTATCAAAATTAACCGAACTTTGATTTCTGAGGTATTTTTTGCCCATGGTCGCATTAAGGTCTACTTCTATGATTTTTTTCAGCTCAAAGATGTCCAATCGCTACTAGGACACATTTTCCCCCCTATTTTGACCTCCCCTGCACTCCTCTAGTAATTTAGAAAGTCCTCATCAATATCTTTCATTTGATATATGTCGTTCGAAAAAGCTCATGGTAAAAAAGGTGAATTATCACAAACGACTTCAAAGCCAGGATTGACACCAAATAAGGTTATGCTGTGTGTATGGTGGGATTGGAAGGGAATTGTTTATCTTGAGGTGCTAGAACCTGGCCAAATACTCAATGTGGTTCTGTTCTGTCAGCAATTAACCAGATTGCAACAAGCAATTAAAAAAATAATCCAGAATTGATCAATAAAAAGGGTGTTGTCTTCCATCATGACAATGCCAGATCACACACATCTTTGATGACCTACCAAAAATTGATAGAGCTTGGCTGGGTAGTTTTGATGCATCCACTGTATAGTCCAGACTCTGCACCATCAGACTACCATTTGTTTCGGTCTCTACAAAACTTCCTTAATGAAAAGAAATTCATTCAAAAAGGGACTGTGAAAATCACTTGGCCAAGTTTTTCGCCGATAAACCACAGAAGTTCTACACAGATGGAATAATGGCTCTACCCAAAAATGACTAAAGGTCATAGATAATAATGGACAATATGTACTTAAATAAAATTCATTTTAAATAAAAGAAATATTCAATAGAAAAATGACAAAAAAGGTTCAATACTTTTTAGAATATCCAATATTATTTCCAAAACATTATCATCAAATACTGCCAGTAGCAGTGTGTACCAATTTGTCACACATCTAGCCTACATACACCACACCTAGCATACATATATTGTAGCGCTATGCACAAAAATCAAAAGATTTTGATTTCACTGCGACTAACTGACGAAATTATTTGCAGACCAACTGGCAAACCAAACATCGCTACAGGCAGTGAAAATTCATCATCAACACATCATGTTTGAGATCTTGTAATGGACCAGGCAATGCGACCAGCGGAAGGACCTAATCGCGGACCAACTTTCTGACCAAACATCGCTACACACAGTTGAATTTAACACCAAATACCCAAACTGCAACCTTGTCATAGACGAGGTTTCAAATCTGTAGTGCCCTTAAGAGATGCGATTGAGATTCAAGGTGTGACAATTAAGTGATGAGACTGATTTTATTGCCGCCTTTGTGGTAAGCTTGCGACCTTGAAATTCCCTTTTCCTTCCCCGGCTTGTTTAGTTCGCCTGCTGTGTCGTGTTGAGTAGACGTGTGTTGGTGGTGCTCGTCATGAAATGGAGAAACGAAATCAAGAGCAATGTGTAGCGATAAAATTTTGCGCCAGATTGGGCGAAACAGCTTCAGAAACGTACGCTAATATTGTAAAAGTGCGTGGTTATAGTGCTCTTAGTCGTGCCCAGGTGTTTCGATGGCATAAAGAGTTTAAGGAGGGGCATGAAAGCGTGGAAGACGAGGCGCGGAGCGGGAGACCAGTCGAGGTGCAGACTGACGCGAGCCTCTAAAGAGATCGCCGTTTTGCAACAGTCACCTTATTCGCCCGATATGTCACCCTGTGACTTTTTTTTGTTCTGAAGCTTGAATGAAATATATAAAGGGTTTTCCAATAAGAGTTATTATTTTGAATAGCCCACCATTTCGGTAGATGTCACTTTTGAAGCTGTCATTTTTCGATATTTGACAACTAAAAACTACGCCATTAATAAAACTGGAACGATACATGCTTCAATAATGCATAGAAATTATTAAAATTCACTATAAAAATGGTGAAAATATGGCAGAGACGGTTCGTAAAACTCGAACATTTTTGGGTAGTCGTGAAGCACCTTGTTGGACCACAATATAGGAATTGGTGGAAAAATTCGAGCTGTTGGGACAACTTAGTGATGTGAAGAATAAAACCCGTCCACGTCACTCAAGAACAGCTGAGAATATTGCTGGTGTAGCCGAAAGTGTTCAAGAAAACCCAGGTTTGTTCATTCCTCGTCGTTCTTTGGAATTAGGCATTCCACAAACGTCATTACACCATATTTTGCATAAAGATTTGGGTCTTAAGGCTTATAAAGTTGAGTTAACACAAGAACTCAAGCCGGTCGATCATCAACAACGTCGTGTTTTTGCTGATTGGGTCCTTGAAATGCATGGAAATGATCCGGAATTCCATCGAAAAATCATCTTGAGTGATGAGGCCCGTTTCCACCTCGGTGACTTCATCGACAAGCAACATTTTTGCATCTGGAGCTCGAAAAACCCAAGGATTATAGTTGAAAAGCCACTCTATCATCAACGTGTGACTGTTTGGTGCGGTTTATGGTCCGGCGAAGTCATTGGACCTTACTTTTTCGAAAATGAGGCTGGAGCAACAGTTACGGTGTATGAATTGCGCTATCGAGAGATGATTAATGATTTTTTATGGCCGGAATTGGATGGTATTGATCTGGACAACGTTTACTTTCAACAAGACGGCGCTACGTACCACACAAGCAACGAAACCATTGATCTTTTACGAGAAAAGCTTGCGGACCGTGTTATCTCTCGAAGTGGTGATCACAATTGGCCACCGAGATCTTGTGATTTAACACCTTGCGACTTCTTCCTTTTGGGCCACGTGAAAGAGAAGGTCTATGCCAACAGCCCAGCGTCGGTTTAAGACCTCAAAGATGGAACTCGTGAGGCTACCGAGAATATAGGGCAGTCACTTTGCGATTTGGTTATGGAAAATTTCATGAAAAGGATATGGTGCTGTAAACGTGGTCGCAGTAGTCATTTGCCTGATGTTATTTCACACTATTAATAACATACCTTCTTCTTTATAATGAAATAAACATTTGATCATTTGTATTAAAAAATGGCATCTTTTTTTTAATATCAAAATAACACCTCTTCTTGGAAAACCCTGTATTACTTTCATATTATTGTGGCGCTTTGTAATAATCCTTCGAACGTACAGACAGGCAGCGCAGAATACTGCCAGGCTTAGCACAAATAAATAATAGCATGAAGTGACCCTCAAGAAAATAGTCGAGCCGCACTGAGATGATTGGCAGTGGTAGCTCTTGACAAAGAGAGGTGGCTGTCTCGCCAAAACTGCTTATGTTTCCTTTGCAATGCAACGAGCTTACAATGAATAGTGGTTTTAGAATGAAAACCCCCGCAATTTTTACAAAAATTAATAATAAGTGTCGTGTTATTTATTTTATGTAAAAATTAATATGTGGTGTTCCATATGGTCCACAAAATCAATGCTCTTCTATTATAGATTAGAGTTAAAAAGGACAAATTATAAAAAGATAATCAAGAACTTAATTTCGGATTTTACCCGTCCACACCCGGCTGGACTGAAAAGTTTTCCGTCCTAATTAATTTCCACGAATTCGCTAGAAACCTGCTTGAAATCAACTCATCTATTTGTTTATACTAGTTTCATAGTGAGATTGGATTTTCCAACCAGAGGATGGCAGAGTGAGAAAGGAAGATGTGGAGCACACGATGCAAACGAAAAATAGCAATATTGCATCATTTGTGTTTCCACTTTTGGTGTTCGCGGTATTTAATCAACGATTCTAGGGTTAAAATCAAAGACATATAAACAAATGGACGAGCAACGAGAATCTGTGTACTCGTCCATGTGAGAAGCAAATTTGCCACATAAATAAGTTATAAATAACTTACGCTCTCAAAACTATATGATTCCCTCTGCTTCTCCTTCCCCCTTTTTTCCAGCCAGGTTTTTCTTTTCTCTCTTCAGAAGAATCGCTTCCCCACTGACACCCGCGCACACCAACGAAATTTCATTTCACGTGCACACGATCGCGCCTTCGTTATCATTCGGAAAACAGTTTGAGTACAAACAACAAACGACTCTCACGGAAAACTCGAACGTCAAAGCAAAAGAAAATCGAAAAGAGCGCGAAACACGCAGGAAAACTCATGTGTCAAAGCGGATAGAAATTTCGAAAATTTTTAATTAAAACAGTGAATTAAAGTTCCGATTACGTACGCGCGATCTTTAAAATTAAAAACTTTTTAAATGTGAACGTGGTTCGCCGTGAATAGAGTGCTAAATTAAAAGCATATCACCTCAAACCTCAACTTCACACAACTTTAGCGAAGGTTGCCAATTGTTTCGGCTCTCACGACCGGTTGCGGATCCAGTACTCTCTATATCTATGGTTAAAATACTATAAAATTCTGTTTGTGAAGACGTGTAAAGCTTTTAATAATATAGTGTAAGCCGCTTATAGTGGAATTCTGTAGATTATGTTTTGTTTAATTTAGCCGAGAGCTCGTACTACTACTAATAATAAGTAGAATAAGTTGGGTAGACAGAACTACGCTCATGTCAGAAGGGTTTTGTACTTAACCTACGATATGCAGACATATAGAATGGTTCAATTCAAGAAAAACTTTAATGACATGCACAAAAAATATATTTTTGCTTTAAAAGAAAAACCAGTTCACTCCATTTCAACTGGCCAAAATTTTGTTACAATATATCCCCAAATCATTGACTAAACCAAATCTTAAATGTCTTTTTGTTAGATTATTTATTTGGAGAAAATACAATCAAAAGTATAGTGTCTGGTTCGCTGGAACGGCCATGAAGTAGGAAAACTATTTATGATTATTGTAGTCAAAGGAAATGCAAACGGCAATAACTTCTGTATATTCTATTAAAACTTATGGAATAGAAGAACCTTTTAAAGGATTACTTAAATATCTACTTTCATCCAATTTAATCATACTAATACAGTTATACTGGCGATTATTAGCAAAATTCAATGAATTTAAACCTTTAAGTTATTTTTTATTGAATCTACCTCCATGATTTTTTCACCTAATATTTTTCGCTGCTCATCTTCAACTATTCATTAATAAATTCAATCAAGTGTTAATAGCATGCACCATAAATGATGGTTCGGGAAAAAAACATAATTTTATGTAATACTCTCATTTAAAACGGCCCCATTCTGTTTTACGATTACGGATGTCACTCGTTTAATAAATTCTCAAAGAGATTCGTTATATATATGATTCCTGAAACTTTCATGCAAATCCTAGCAAACCCGTTGTTGCTGAGTCGATTAAAATTGTACATTTTCCCAAAGCCATATTTATTTGCTGTTGGAATACAGGAAAATTGAAACCCTCATCATTTTGTTACATAAATACTATTCGACCTTTCTAATATTTTCAGTAACGATTTAACTTATAAATTGACATTTATATATTGAGTTTCGTTGAATTTGAGAATGCCCCTACGATTTTAAGAAAGTTTAAAATTAATAAATCATACTATTACTAACAAAGTTGAGTGAATTTTGATTTATGACGTATTTTTTGTTGTTGTGATTATAAAGGTATACACTCATGAATTTTTTCAGATCTTTTGGATGAAAGATGTCCAATCGCGAGGGGTCTATGCCTAAATTTCGTTCATTTCCCCTTCTGTCTTTCTCGATATTGCATTTTAAGACCTGCTTTGAAAAGATATCAATGAGACCTTTCATATGACATTCCACTTGCTCATCTTTGATGAAAAATTTTTTTAAGGGCTATTCCTCCATATGTGGGAATCCCCGTAAACTCTTTAAAACTTTTTTTCACCCCAAAACTTTCTAGAAGTCATAACTTTCATGGCTGTAGCTTCTATAGTTTCGGAGAAAACTGCTGTGACATAAAGATGGACGGACGGGTGGACAGACGGACACAGGTAACGTTTTTAAAAGATTTTTGTATTTTAGTGCAAAACCCTTAAAATCAAACCACGTTTAGTTAGTGTGGTTATAACTATCATTCAAATCAATGTTTAAACTCTTACACTTACATATTTCCAATCCAAGATTTAATTGGCTGGGAAAAATTGTAATATATTTTTTAAACAGGTTACTTTTTGAACACAATTGCCTTAAGATAGAACTCAAGTTTGAAAATATTTTCTCGCATTTGCTTTAGATGGATCGATAGATCACCGAATATCTTTTAAATTCCTTGGCTATCGATTGCAATCTGGAATGTTTGCTGTGGAGTTATTGAAATGTAATAGAAGTCGTTGCTTTTTGGTACTTGGATTTGAAGCAAGTTTTGTTTTGATTTTCTCATGATGTTTCCACTAATTGGAAATAGTAGATTTAGACGTCATAACGTCAGGCTCCTGTGTGTAGTTTTGCAGGTGTATCGCATATTTGGAGTATGTTTTGTTCTGTAAAAAAGATTGCAAGTGCTCTTTGTATCTTGTCGTAAGTTTCCATGTTGGCCTTCCTATGTATACTACGAGGATAGTCCCAAAAGTACCCGACCTGAATTATGAATGTTGGGTAGCTGAGTTTAAGCAAGGTCGTATGAGCTGCCAAGATGAACACCGCAGTCGTCGACCAAGTGAGGTCACTACGTCAAAAAATGTGAAGAAAATCCACAAAATGGTATTGGATGATCGTCGACTAAAAGTGTGCGAGATAGAAGACACGGCAGGCATTTCAAAAAGTGCTGTGCATCGCATTTTAACCGAAACTTTGGATATGAGAAAGCTGTGCGGAAGATGGGTGCCGCATTTGCTCACAATGGAGCACAAACAGCAACGTAAGGATGTTTCCATCGAGTGTTTGACAATGTTTTGCAGCAATAATGCCGAGTTTTTCAGTCGATTCATAACCATGGATGAAACTTAGGTCCATTCTTTTATACCTGAGACCAAGGAGCAATCAAAACAGTGGACTGAAAAGGGAGAACCGGCTCCAAAAAAAGCAAAGACAGTTCAGTCAGCTGGCAAGGTCATGGCGTCCGTTTTCTGGGGTTGCGCGTGGAATAATATTTATTGATAATCTCGAAAAAGGAAAAACAATCAACGGCGCATATTATGCAGCCTTATTGCAGCATTTGATTGATTGAATCAAGAAAAAACGGCCCCATCTGGCGAAAAAGAAAGTGTTGTTTCATCACGACAACGCACCAGTCCACACATGCGTCATTGCGATGGCCAAAATCAATGAATTGAAGTTCGAATTGCTTCCCCACGCACCCTATTTGCCAGATCTGGCTCCATCGGATTATTTTCTTTTTCCGAATTCGAAAAAATGACCCGGCGGCAAAAGATTTGCCAACAATGAAGAGGTAGCATCTGCAATTAATAGCTATTATGAGGAGCTTGACGGTTCCTACTATAAAGCGGATATCGAACCTATTGAACATCGTTGGGAAAAGTGTATCGGGCTGAAAGGAGATATGTTGAAAAATAAATGCATTTTCGCAATTTTTTTTACTGTTTTCTTTGTCGGGTCGGGTATGTCGCAGTCCTTGTATGTCAGTTTGTATATGCCGCTGTTCTCGTATAGTAATGTGTCATTCAGTTTTGGCTTCTGTTTGTTTCCAATGTTATTGTTAGTTTTGAAGGCAGTTTGTAGTTTGTATTTCATCAGGCAGTTTGATAGTTTGTATGTCTCTTTGCCCATACCCCTTTATGTTAACGAAATCTACTGTTGGTCGTTCTTATGCGTTTAAGTCAGTTGGCATTCCTGTTTTTGTTTGCACTGTGTAAAAAGTTTTTCAATGTCACGTTGTTTGTATCTATTGTTACTTGCTATTTTGTAAATGTTGTTTACTTCGTTGCGGTAGTTAGTAGGGGTCATGGGTATGATGTAAAGTCTCTGCATCATTGATCTCTACACTACTTTTTTCTATTGTGCATGTGTGTGTGATTTATTTCCAACATACAATCCGTTTTACCTCTTCATATCATTTTTAACAAATCGGTATCAAGTGGCGTGTTCCCAACGTACTGGAAATCTTCCCACTGAACTTCCATCCACAAAAACAAAACTGAAAGGGATGTTGGAAATTATACGAGTAGAGTGTAGATATACTATCCACTGCCCCAAAATTATTTGAAAAAATTGTCTGTTCCAAAATATCTCCCATCATAGAACAACTTCTCAATGACCAACAGAAGTATCTAAATTTTGAAAAAGGTCATGTAATAAGTTTTTCCCGGGGAAGTACTATTTTATTGGGTGATTATGACCTCAATGATGCAAAGCTTTCAAGGGTGGAAAGTGTAGTAGATCTTTGAGTCCACTTGGATAAGAAACTGCGCTTTAATTTGCATAACGGTGAGGTTCTCTACAAAGCCTTCTAGGTTTCATCAAATGATGGACAAAAGAATTTAAAAACTTGTGGGTAGCGAAAACGCTATACACATGATTAGTGCGCCCAATTCTCGAATACGCTTGTATCGTTTGGAATCCAGTCTTTGACGTTCACTCAGAAAGGTTCGAGTGAGTTCAGAAACAATTTTTACTGTTTGCTTTGAGATTGCTCTATGATCCAAAAAATTTTCATAATTTGCCATCATATGATAATCGGCTGTCTTTACTTAATATGACATCACTTGCCTCCCGTAGGACCATATTGTGCTCTTGGTTTGCATTTGATGTCCTTAGAGGAACCGTTCAAGTTTAATATTTACACGACAAAATAATATTGAATGGGCCCATAAGATTTACGAGACATTCACGTTTTCTTGTAGAAAGTAATCATCTTACTGTCTGTGGTGATAATAAGCTAGTAAATAGGTGTGTCAAAATTCTTAACAGTCTGAGTCATCTCTACTCCCCAACTATCTCTAGGTCCCAATTTAAATCCAATTTATCCAAGTCCCTCGGTCCTTAATCCTAGTATTGTAGTAATGACTAAATATCTGCCTTACCAAATATGTGTGAAAAATGTGCTATATATAGGTATGTATGTAGATTGTAAAATTAATTGTAAATAAATTGTAGGCCTTGTTTGGTAAATAAATAAATAAATAAATAAATAAATAAAACGTTAATTTAATTTTCGAAAAATATTGGCAGGAGCGATTTTAAAACACGTTTGTACGCAGCGAATTCTAGACCTAGGAATGAGAGTCCCTGCGTAGTATTGCAAAACGATTTTGTTATGCACAACGCTGTGGTTGGCGAGTTCAGACCTGAAACCTAAAGAATAGGGAGAGTATTTCAGAATAGATTTCATATAAATTCTATATTTGTTATTTCTCAATCAGTATCTGTACTATCATGAACATGTTAAACTCATGTTCAGTAACGCACAAAAAGTAGTCATGTGCCATCGACGAATCTTTCATTCCAGATACATTGATCAAAAGCTCAAAGTTATCTGTTACGAGAGTCTGGTTGGAACAGCCTTGACATATGGATGTCAAATCTGGTACAATCAGAATGCTAATACAAAGTAAAGATTAAGACTTTTCATAAGGAAAAATCTGCGTGCATGCACTGGTCTGTACAGGAAGCCTTATACCGAGACACTAATATTGAAAAAAATAATTTGTCAAACTTCTAACGTGATGAGAGTCAATATCTTCATATTGATACTGCTTTGAAGTCATATTGCAAAGCCTGCAACTGTGAGTGAAAACCCCGGATTTTGCAGCCGTTCCACTCTACAGATGGCTACATTGAGAATTGTCTCACCAGTGGCTTGATTCCTCCAAAAACATTCGTGTATTTGGACATGAATCGATATATTCTTGATTCTGACGGTGTTCCGGTTATATATTACATAGCATATATAGACGCTGCAGAGATCAACTATTCCAATGGGGATACTTACTTGCCAGGTCCGTTGAGGCTGTTCAAGGTGAGATGGGACAATCGAAGACTTGGCGGCTGAATGACAATGGCTAAATTATTCGAGGTTATCTATGAGTTGTGTTTTTTCGTTTCTCTATTTTAATTTTCAGCTCATTGTTGCTATATTTAGGGTAATTGTTGTTTATTTGTGTGTTGTTTTTCAACAATTAGAGGTAAGTTTTAACATTTAGGTTAGGTATACTATGATGTTATTACAGGGTTATCCATTTCGTGCTAGGAAAGTATAACCCTGCCATTTGACATCTGTCAGAATTAAATGTCATCCAAAGCGTGTTTTTTTAGTTGAAGGTTTGCCATTTAGAAATATGGATCGTTTAACAGTCGAAAAACGCGTTAAAATTATTAAATTTTACTATAAAAATGGTGATTCTGCTGTATCAACATTTAGGGCTTTACGAGCCGATTACGGTCGACATAATCGACCTACACAGCAAACAATTTTGAACACAGTGAGAAAATTTGAGGAGACTGGATCGGTTTTTGATATTGCAAGCCCTGTGCACTCGTTCTACTGAAAATATCGCTGTCGTTGCTCAAAGTGTGGAGGCAGACCCGAATTTGTCGATTCCTCGACGTGCTCAACATTTGGGCTTGTCTTACGGCTCATTGTGGCGGATTTTGCATTTGGATTTGCATCTCCATACATACAAAATCTAACTCACTCAAGAACTTAAGCCTCAAGACCATACACAACGCAGAATGTATGCAAATTGGGTGATTGAACAACAAGCCATTGATAACGATTTTTCGAAAAAAATTTTCTTTAGTGATAAGGCTCGTTTTTCGCTTAGTGGTTACGTAAATAAACCAATTCTGCATATGGGGCTCTCAAAATCCTCAGGTGATCGCAGAAAGGCCTTTGCATCCAGAAAAAGTGACCATTTGGTGTGCATTATGGTCTGGTGGTGTTATTGGCCCGTCTTTTTTTGAAAACGATCAAGGAAAAGCCATTACAGTCAATTCTGACTGCTATGGGCGATTATTTTTGGAGAGAAATTGAAGATTATGATCTGGAGAACATGTGGTTCCAACAGGACGGAGCCACAAGCCACACAACACAGGCTAATCGAGCACTTTTGCCAGAGAAATTTCCAGGACGCGTAATTTCGAGATTGAGTGATGTCAATTGGCCCGCAAGATCCTGCGACCTAACACCTTTGGATTTCTTTTTATAGGGCTATGCGAAAGATCGTGTTTACGCGAACAATCTTCAAAATCTTGGGCAATTAAAAACCAATATTCGTGAAGTTATGGCCGAGATATTGCCGGAAATGTGCGGAAAAGTCATTGAAAATTAGCTTATAAGGATTGAGGCGTGTAAGAGGTCCTGTGGAGGACATTTGAATGATTTTGTATTTCACGTATAATGGTAAGGTTTAATCGTTATATTGAATAAAAATTTTTGTTTCCGTCTGAATATTTTATACGTTTTCTTTAGCTTTACTTTCGCAAGCGTAAAATGGATAACCCTACACATTCGGGTAGGATAACGTTAGAAACAAGATATAACACATTAGATATAAGCAAAAATTCAACTATTTCGTTGTGTTCTTTGCATGATATTTGATTTTTGATAGATTTGGCTAGTTTTTTCTCCTTTTTTTCCAATTAATTGATAATATGTAATAATTTTAATTTGCTGGAGGCATGATATTATTTTTTTGACAATTTTTTTTGTTTGACAAAATGTTTGGATTTAGATTGCCACGTAGACTATCTAGTTTTAGATTATTTTAATATTTAGAAATTTACTTTATGCTTTTATAAATTTTATGATTGATGAAATAAGGGGCATTTTATTTTGACTTTGATTATGTTCTTTCTCGTATAGAGCTTTATCATGTATCAATCATAATGTGTGCCTTTAAATGTATGATAATCTTCTCCCAATTTAAAACTATTCATGACGACATACTCGTATAGCAGATACTATCAAATAATTTCGATAAAAATACATATGCAATTTTGCTCCACTACCTACCAACTAATAGTTCGTAAAAATTATATGCAGACAGGCACTATAAACCTCCTGAACATCGAAATTTTGTCTAACTTTCCCAAATATAAAACAAACAAAAGGAATTTTTATCACACAGACCCCTCCCAACACAATATTCAAAACAGTATTGAACCTTCAACCCAAAATGCATCTCTATCTGCTCTATTTATTGACTTAAATCTGCACTGCTTGCTGCTGTTGGTCTTGTTTCGGTAGCTGCATTCGCTGTTCCCTCGTCTATTGTACAATAAATACACATATAAAATTCTGATTCCTTTTTTCCTTCATCTTCCAGTTCCTGTCGTTTTCACTGTCGTCTATCGTTTGTATAGCGTTCACCGTAGACGTTAAGCTAATTTATTCCTTGACAAATCCGATCACATCATCAATGCCAGACACGTAGGAAAATCGAATACTGTCTTTTTACATAGATATAAGCTCGGGAACTTCTAGCTCTGAAACAAGTCACTCACTAGATGCTGCTAATGCTGCGAGGGACCATTATCTTGGGCCCCAAATGCAGATACCCGTAAAAGAAACGACAGTTTAGGAACAATGAACACAATAAGGGTAGGGAAGAATAGGTTAAGTTGTACTGCTGAGTAAGAGGATATAGAAACAGGATGTTCATATCCTTAAGGTGCAATAGAGTTCATGCAGCAATTGAGGATATAACAGGAAGATAATTTTTTAAAATAGATGCGTTTAGTTCATTTCGAACGGTTTCACATAGTAAACACGTATAAATTTAACTTATAGCATATTTAATTTTTTCAATTCAATTTAGAGGTGGGACATTTAGTCGTACTGTAAGTTATGAGAAAGTATTTACGGTTCAAAAATGGAGCTAATCTTTGCACTAGGTAGAATTTAAATTAAGACTAGTAAAATCATCCGTCAGTACTATAAATTACGGGCTAGGAACAATATTTAGGATTATGGCTATCGGTATTCTTCTTTAAACTTTTATGTATAGGTTGTATACAAATAAATTAATGAATCAATTAAATGTTCATAATGAACCTTATTTGTGATCATTTGCCAAAGAAGCTTTGCCCAGCTTTCACCAGATCACTTCGATCTTTGCTTCTTTTACTTTAGCACTACAGCCCCTTTCGGGCCTACGTTTAGAGACAGTTAGAGCATCTTATTATCCTGATGGAATGTTGCGGCCCTGCGGAGGCTGACGTGGTCAGTACCACGCTTTGCCCGTGTGTAATGATTTTAAACATTTTACGTCCGAACGCGGAACCGACCTCTCATCGGTTCTAGACGTTAAGTCTGAGTAGTGCCAACGGATGGTACCAACCGGTCAACCAATCCGTGCACCGTAACCCATTCACGCGGTGGCTGCTTGTCGGCCAGCTAGATCGGAGAGGATTTCGGTCGCGGGTCTCCGAATGGGTTACGCTCATTTACATAATTCAGCCACCTATACACGCCCGTTTTCAAACGCGTTACAAACAAAACCATACGGAGAGGAAACCTATTCTACGTTACTCCGTATTTCTTCTCATAACCAGTCAAAAAGAACAAAATCTAATTTTTATTTCGCGTTCCCGAATTCCCGATGCGGTACCGAAAAGTATACTACGTTAACTCAACCCGACGAAAACTATGTTAAAGAAAACTCAAAGTCAACTAAGGTACCGCGTACCGCGCACGACGCGAAACCGACCTCAGCGGATTTTTCTAAAACCTACCCTCGTGACGGCATACCTACCCTGCACTTCCTTTCCCGCTGAAAAAGAAGAACCACTGAAAAGGAAAGTCGTTAATTAGCTAGCAATTCATGATTTTATTAATATAAAAACAGCGAAGGCGAACTCTATCTGCTATCGTTCCAAATCAAATTCAAAAAATATTTACTACAAAAAAATGTTATGTTTAAATTACTGTACTATGAAAGCTATTAATCATTGTAGTATCCCTACCCTTACTCGGCTTGCCGTTCTACTTTCCCTTAAATCTGCTTTTGTCATCTTCGATATTTTAACTTTCAATATTTTAATTGACTAAAATTAGGCTTTCGATTACAATTATTTAGCTTAGTTTGTAAATACGTCGTTTTTCTAGTTATAATTTCTGACATTCAAACCTCATGTTTACAGATTTCATTTAAATAATGCAACCTTGTTATTTCCTTTGCTATTAGTTGATAACGTGGCAGTGTACTCAAGAAAATATCTTTGGTTCAAATTCATTAATTGCCTTTACAATGTAACATTTTCTTTTATAGTTTTTAACAATTAAATTTTCTTGACATTGTATAAGTTTGATCTTTTTTAAAATATTATCTATATTTGCTAATTGATTCAATAATAAATAAAAGATGCAAATTCTTTTAGAACTATCATGAAATTCAACTTGGAATATTTATACCGAACTAATTGAATATTTTCTACTAATCACTCATACTTTGGCCACTATGTTTAGCTAGAATACCATTTACTAATAAATTTGTGATTTTATTGAGTTTTTTTATATAAACATTATTTACATAGATATGTCCCCATTTTCGAACCTTTCTTTTTTTTTAGAGTAATATTATTAAACAGTGGAATAGTAAGTGCAAATTTGAAATACACGTTAGAATACCTTGTATAATTTGGCTATTTGCTTGGTTAATGGTCATCTAAATGCCGCTTTAAAAGTGATGGAATAATGACAAATTTAAGAAAAAAATGGTCCTTACACGTTTTTTCTATTGCTTGCTATATGAATCTCAGAAAAATAGAAAATTTGTGATAAACTTTCTAAGTTTGTCAGTAAAAATTGGGCGAAAACTACATATTTTCACATTGATCCACAACTTTTTGTGTTACCTTTTTGGGTTTCTCGAAGGGTCTTAGACTTATCCCGTCCTTGACGAACGTTTTCACGATGAATCTTATCGTTTGCGGTTTCCTTGGTTAATGATTCCAATCCATACAAGAAAATCATCATTAAAAATGTATTTTCCTGATTCTCCATACAAGTACGTTCATAGCGTCTGACAAATTCAAAAGAATCTTCAACTTGATGCTCGAAAGTGGGCAATACAATAGCTATACGGGTGCTCTCAGTGACATACGGAGACGGAACTATTTCTACCCTGCCTAATGGTTTGACAACTTCAAAGGCGTGAAAAATGCGCATGTAGAATGTAAAAGTCTTCCATACTAGTAACCGGATACACCATAACAGCTTCACGAAAATTCAATTTTTTTTTGTTAATCCATTCAGATCTTTAAACAACTTAATATTTTCTAGCTTGTAAGATGGAATGCCGATACCCCACTTCTCCACCGGCGAGCGTTCGTTGATAGGGTAGGTAAGGCCTTCAGTTCTTGCTATGGGTCACTAGGCGTATATTAACACTGCGATTCAAAGAATACTTATCAGTTCTCAAAACTTCCAACGCAAAAGGCTTTTAATATCAGCACGTACATAAGATTAGATTGCATTTTAAGGGCGGTAGCGATTTAGATACTATTTAACACCAATAAGCTCCGTTGCATCGCCTTGACCGCGTCGTTCTTACGAGTAATCGATTTATATATCCCCAGCGACTTGAGGGTGCAAATGTTTTATTTTTCCACGAAAAAGTTTCACACTATTGCACGAAAATCCCACTTCCACGTTGGCATTTATATGGCGAATTTGTTTAGCACTAAAACTGTCTTGGGTTTAGTACGATTAAAAAGTGTAATATTGTAAAATTGGTAAGAACAGCATTCATTATCTAAACTTTAGAGCAATTGTTTGGTTTCTAGTCTTGGGCTGTAAAAATGTATATAGTACCGATGCTTGTATTATGATGGAAACAACTAAAAATAAGATTAACGATGATCGTATGCAAAAGCTGTGACATCGCCCTAGTATGGAGCAATGGAAGGGGTATTCGATGCCCTCTCATTGTATACACAAACAGAGCAGGAGAGCCGTAATATCATGTTCTAACTTATTTTTGTGGATCATTTTATGTTTCTTCGTTTAAATTTCAATGTTTACCTATTCACGAGCCTTGGTCACTTTCTATTTTATCCGACGTGGCGAAATCAAAGGAACACCTGTTTTTTTGTTTCCATAATTAGCTTTTCGCTGCTCTGCTTTCAGCTTTATTCTCCGTATCATTCACAAATACTCCATGGGCCCATTGGCCATTTTCCACGGCCACACCACTCGCGAACAAACTGCAAGGTCTAATCACCCGGGGAACAAGCACCTGATTGATATTTTCTCAATTTCCTTCTTTGCGGAAACCCCTTAAACAGAAATATCGATTCATAATTTATTTTCTGTGTGGCATCATTGCACCTACCTTCCGAACCGGAGAAGCAACCAGCCCTCCATTAGCTGCAGCACCGCTAACACGCACGAAAAGCCCTCAAAAGGACATCAGACAGACACTCAAATGATATCTGAGGTTATCTTTCCCACGTTTTTCTTCCACCTGTTGCGTCGGACTGTCACTTTGACAACCCCTGACAAAACAGATGTGGACTGGGAGTCGTCGCAACTGACGCGGAATGGAACGCCACATGGCGGCAATGTGCATTTTTATTGGTCGCCAGTGGCATAGTGTTTTGATGGCAACTGTGGGAGGCATTGCCAGATAGATATGCTTCGAAATGTATCGGTGTTTAATTAATATTATTTTTCAAATATTTATATCCACAGATATAAATATTTGAAAAAAAATATTTTCTGCGCAACGATATCCGCACGAAAGATGAAGTCTGCTTGCACTTCGAAGTCATACATATCTGGCCGGTTGCCAGGGTTCGGGATCGGAATCACTTCGATTCCCGGGCGTAGGCGTCACATTACACGTGTGTATGTCCATCCAGCAGCGATATGTTCTGATTTTAAACCAGTACGTATCATTATATTGCATCCCAAGAATCACTTGATACAAATGTTGTCGTCACCATCGGGGCTCGAACCAGGGATTTCTCCACCATCCGCCGAATCACCTTGATTTACCAAGTTGAAAATATCTTTGTTTAAGTTTTGAAGACTTCGCTAATCATCCACCCTATCTTTTTTTGTGGTTGGGAGCTGAATGTCATTCACGCACAGAGTGTGGGACTCCCATGCTCGCAAGTGACTGGACTACCCACTAAACACCTCCCCTGGCAACCCGAGAACCCAGCCTGGAACCGTTTGACACATTGCTTCTGGCCAGGTCTCGTTTTGTTACGGCATGAGGTGCCTTCAAGCTGGGTGATCCCTCTTCTAGCGGGAGGGGAGAGGGGAAGAGGAATTGCCAGACAAGCGATTCTCCAGCCCCAACGCCCTCGGCTGCTGTGAGTCCCACTTATCTTTTAGGACTACCCGAACATAATCTGCCACCTGGTTACATTTGTGAACCGATTCGAGCATCACCGCGACTATATTATCCAGGGGCAGCCCAGCCGTTGCCTTGATTGGGTCAGAGAAACTTATTACCAAGTCGATCAGTAGCCTCAGGTATTTCACCGCTGGCTTCAATTCAAGTGTATGTCTACAATATTGATCATCCTTACTGGGGGGACAACCACTCCGGTTTTCTACAGTGCTAAATTGAGCTCGCGAGCAGTCATCCAGTCTCTCACTCGATGCATTAGCCTACGTAGCCTAAGCTGCGCTTGTTCAGCAGTGCGTTCGGTGACCAGAGCTGCAACATAGTCCATATAGCCGATCAAGCACGACTCACCTGGCATCTTCAGTCTCAGTAGCCAATCTTAAGATACGTTCCATAGGGGGTGAACCAAGGATAGATGCCTAGGCAACATCCGATGTAACTTCCATCCGTTGGCCCTGTATCGTGTCGTAAAGCAGGCTTCGGTTCTTCATGTAGTCCCTCAAAAGCATCATTAGATATTCTGGAACTTGAAAAGGGTTTTCCAGCGTATTCAGAATATCCACCCATCTAGCGGAGTTGAAGGCGTTCTCTTGCTTGATGCAGCTATATATGTCTACCTTTTGGACCACGCTCACCACATTTGCAATCGCATCAATGGTGGAGTGTTCTGCCCTAAAGCCGTACTGCTGAGGAGATAGGTCCCCATCAGCACAAATCGCATCAGTGAGTCTTCCCTTGATGAGTTTCCCTAGCACTTTCCCAGCGATATCTAGCATGCGTAGCGGGCGATATGCAGATGGCGATCCGAAATTCCCCTACGCCTTGCTGATCACCACGAGCCTTGCCACCTTTCATCGTACCGGAAAAACCCTGTCCTGTAGGCAAACGTTGGATGTGCTGAGCAGCAACTCAGGATAATGGTAATAGACAAGTTGCAACACCTCAGCTGGAACTCCAGCTAGGCCTGGTGGCTTCCTTGTTTTCAGTGAAAGGGTTCCGGCTGGGTGAAGAGTTGACAATCGATTGCTGTTTCACCATGGACAGCGTCAACACGGATAGGATGGGCGGGGAAGACTGCCCACACTACCTTAGCCATCGTTTCCGCATCATGTATGCAAGGCGCCCGTAGGGCACCAAACTTCCGCATAACTAGCTTGCAGCCAAGGCTCCCCAGATCCTTGTTCACTTTGTCCACTAGATCTTGCCAGCAGCGAGCCTGTTGTTAGTCAATTTGTGAAGGCATTTCCTGGCAAAATTATATGCTGCTACCCGGTTGCATGCCTCGTCACGGTTCCGTGCCCATTGAACCTCACGCCAAAGCTTGTGACACCCTCTTTGCTTTTCAGCGATTTCAGTCGATCACCAGTGCACTAGGAGCTTGCCGTGCCGGGGTTTTCAACGGGACATAGAAGCGTTGCGCCATGTGTTGAGCTGCCAGTTTTTCCATCCCCTGTGAATCTCCCTGCAGTGGAGCATCTACTGTGGGCACCTCGACAAACCCCTCCAAGTCCATCCTTCCGATTTTTCACCCAATTGTAGAAAGTCGAGAGCACCAACGCCGGGAGACAACATCACTGATCTCAAGCTGAGTAGTCCTCTAATACTCTCCAACTGTGTCTCGTCCATACAAAGGACTCTGGGGTGAATGTCACGTCCAGTACGGTTTCCTTCACAGCCAATGAAGTGGCAAGTTGGCGTATTTCCGGTGTTTAGTACAACGAGCACCGTCCTGGTCGCCATTTCTTGGACTCGTTTTCCCCATGGGTCTGTTTGCGGAGTGCCCCATTCGATTGCTTTAGCGTTGAAGTCTTCCCCCAACGAGCACGTTGCAGGCTGCGTTCGAGACAGCACCCTCCAAAGCATTAAGCTTGGCTTGGAAGGATGTTATCGATTTGTTCGGCGTTAGGTACACACTGAAGAAGGTGGTTCCTGAGCACCGAACCCACACAAAACCGTCCACAGCCCTCCCGCTGGAAATCACCGTTCCGAACCCAGATAGCGGCAGTTTCATCAGGATACCATGATGCAGAACTTTTATCATGGTGTTACTCACTCAGCAGTATAAAGTCGGTTTTTATGTCCCTCGTGAACTGCTCAAGCAGATTTTGGGCCGTTGAACTGCAGTGTACGTTTAGCTGCAGAATACGGGTCATTGTAGTTCTGATTTTGCCTTGACATTGCTCTGATCCCAAGACCTGCCCAAGATCCGGTCTTCGATCAGCATCCTTGCAAAGAATACAGTGCGCCTCTTTTGTATACTCTTTTCTTTTATGTCCCTTTCTCATCGCATTTTTAACATAGGGAACTCCTATCGGGTCCTTTGCATACTTGGGTGGTGTGACAATAGCCAAGGCATTTGAAACATGGAAGTAGCGCTGCGCTGCGCCGTATCCTCAAGAGAACCCACCCTATTGTTACATTGCCCTTATTCAGAAATTGTTCAGCATCCTTCTCGGTCAAGCCAATGATGACCATGCGTTGTTCCCTATGGTTTTCTGGTGTCAGTCTCACTTTGATCTTGCCCACGCTAAGGAACTCCTTTTTGATGGCCTCTTCCATCTCGAGCAGGTCCATGACGCAGTCAATGCCTCTTATTTCAATCATTGGCATCAGCTCAAGTGAGGGTATGGTGGCACTTTTGCCGAGAACTTTCTTTCCTGAGTCGAAAAATGCTTCTTTATTGTCGGCCTCTGCTCCAAATTCGACCACTGTGTGGCCCGGCCGTGTTGGTTGTACTGCTTTAATGGCAGTGTTGGCACCTTTGACATCACCGCAGATGTAGCAACCTGCGCTGATTAGCGCGTGTCGCTATGATGAATTCAAGCCCTAATTCAAAGCATTAGAGGTGGAATTCAAACAAAAGCAGCGCCATAAGCGATCAATTTAGAGGAGCAATTTACAGATATTCAATGTGGTAATTTGGATTCGCGTATGCACTAAAATTATACAAGTGGATATATTGGTGCTACGTCTAACAAAACTCGCCCCAGACCATTAGGCGTGTCAGAAAAGCTTAACAAAGGGTTCAATATATTGCCACAGAAAACAAAAACAGCTTGTCTTCGAAATGACAGTGTCTGAAGAAAAAAAAGTTAAAAATAAACACCGTTTTTAAAAAAGAAATTTTCATCTTGTTTTTAACTTTCGTATCTGAATAAAATATTTTATTTGCGAGATTTATTTTTTGGCGTATTTCATCTCTTTGCCGTTACCTGTTCTATTCCCATATTTTTTTCCAAGATATCAGTGAGTTAATGTAGACTTGGGAGGTTGCTGACATCGTTGTCATGTTGGTAAGACGTACTAATTTGGCTGAGATACCAAAGCAAAGCATTACGATCAATACTGTTAAATATTTGTTTAAAGTCTGTGTTGAACTCCAAGTATTTCTCAAGTAACTGCTTGACTGTAAACAATTGGTATATCGTCGATCTACTTACTCTGAAACCACCCTGAAACTAATATAATAATAATGTCAGCACATGATCTGATTTTATTGTTTTATGGTTTTTGCAAATATTGGTAGTGATATGTGTCCCTAATTTTTGCACTTTAGCTTGTCACTTTTTTGTGGATAGGGAATACCATTGATTGGCTCCATTCGCTTGGTATTTGTTCTTGTTCCCAAATGTGTTGGATGACATTATCGATGGTTTTTTGAACACCACCGCCACCATATTTAATGAGCTCCACTGGGATCTCATCGATAACCGGAGCTTTATTATTCTTTTGGGGCTTGATGGTTGAACAAGCTTCGTCCAGAGTTCATGGGGCCTGTGGAAGCTTTCCGTGAATATCTACAGGCTTCGATACTCTGGAGCTATGATGAAGATTTAGGAGCTTCTCCATATTCAATCACCCAATTTAAGAGGCAACCTCTAATTTATTATGAAGGCATCCTGCGAATTTAATACTCATCCTTTCCCTCTTTTCTCATCGCACATTTATTGCAATAATTCTATTTATCATTTATTTCTCTGTTAAATAAATTCTCATTTATATTGATTCGAATTTATTTTTTTGCGTTAACGCTACAGCCCTTTTCGGGCCTTTACTTAGAGAATAGTTAGAATATCTCATTATCTTGATCATTTGCATCGGCACTTGGGAAGGTGATATGGTCAATACCATGCTTCGGCCGTGTGTCCGTCCACTTAGCTGCGATACGTTCTGGTTTTAAACTAGTACGCATCATAGCTGAACGGGCTTATGGTCTGGCAGAAGAATCACTCGAAATAAATCTCGTTGTCGCCAATGGGACTCGAACCAGGCATCGTCGATTTACGCTGCGAATGCTCTAACCACTACACCATCTGGATTACGAATTTTCATTCAAATTAATACTACGTAAAAAACTGGGATGCAATCAAATCGATATTTCACTGACCGCAAGGCAGAAGTGCATCCATTGCATCATGATACTACTCAGATGACCCTAAACTAAACCATCCCCATTAGGTACATTCAAATGTATGATTGCCGTTGCGGCAATTACGTGAAGAGCTGATTGATTTACTTCTTGAGTTTAATGGACTAGATTAATTTTGTATAATTTGTCTAAAGCAATGTCTAATTTGACATAAATCAACCCCAAATCAACTTCGATAGCTTTGCTAAATTTGTTTTTCGGTACAAACACAAAGCCCTAAAAAAGTAGCAGATATATTCGAAAAAATAAGCTTATTAATATCCGGGTCCCTCGAATTGGCAAAAATGACACGTGGACTAGAATTATGAGGTTTCTGATTTGCTTTCTTGCAATATTTCCTAATAAGCACTTGCAAACCAAATCATATATTTCACTTTAAAATAATAGAAAATCATATAAAAATTTTAGCTTCAGTCATTAAACAATTTAAAGCACATTTCATTCTCGCAAAATGTTTTCCACACTGAAATGTAATCATTCCCAAGTTTTATCGTCACATCCTCAAGGCATTACAATTTTCGCAGCATTGCCGTTGCCAGAATCGAGCAGGTTCTCTTCTATGCATCCAAGTTAAATTGCCCGACAATCTTTTTATCCATTCATCAATTTTTTTGTAATTACCAATAATTTTTAAGGTCCATCGCGATAGCGCCTATAATCATGAAAATGGAGTATGGAAGGCCATTGGATCTGAGTTAGCTACAGAAAGAGCAATCTAATAACGTGTCGTTCCTCCTCCCTCATCCATTGACCATTTGCTCCCTAAACGGTGGCTTCCAAGGGCTCGTTGCTGGGCCGAAGTTCAATTTATTCCACTCGCAAGGATTATGAAATATTGTTTTAGAGATTGTAAAATTTCTTTTTATTGCGGTAGGGATATTGATCCGGGGAACGGCAAGGCAAGCGGTTGTTCCCCCTTTTCAAAGATTATAAGTATTTTGCTATGTAATGCTGTCTCGAGCATAGTCAGGACTCAAGCCATGGAAGCAATTAATCAGAATTTTGTCATGATATGCCACAAAAGCTCATAGAAAGAAGACGAATGCAAATTTTCCTTGAGAATGTCGCTGATGGTTGGCATTGTATTGAATAGTGAATGCGAGCTCCACCAATCAATTAGGTTTCCTCTTGACGCTATTCTTTCCATTCTACTCAATAAATATGTTAGTCATTGTCACCTTACCTGTTCCCAGGACGATATATGTCCTGTGGGCTTCGGTGAAAAAAATTACTCTCAAACACACATGCACACGTATTGAGCGGCAGGGATATGTAGTGTCGATATTGAAAGGTAGGTTGTAGGTTTAACATGATAGATCGCTTTGACTACCGCTTTTTTAATTGAATCATCCATGCAAAGTCAACTGAAAGGGTTTTATTGAATTTCATGAGGCATGCTGTTGACACTCTTGCCTCTCTTTCAATTTTTATAGAAACCTCCAAGAATTAAATCAATGGAGCATTTAAATTTACAATATGACATAGATTCAATAGAGAAAACTGGATATGGGTGAAAACAATTTTAATATCTTCTATGAAGAGTTCATTAATTTATGACGTGCAAATATTCTTCAAATAATTGCATTATTTATTTAAATTGAATATTTTTTGGATGATCGGGGCGGGGGCTGTAATCAGAGGGATATTCGATATATGCTAATGGGGGAAAAAATGTTACACATTATTTCATTATATTTTGAAGAAACTATTAGAATATGTGCATACACATCAAAAAGCCATCAATGAATTTATTGTCAGGAAAACTGCGGTATCTTCTTGAATCGTTACAACTACAGGAGCAGTTCTTTTTTGTTATCAGGTGTCCAATTGTTACTAAGCTTTGAGGATGTATAAAAATGAATTTAATTGGGATCAAAAGTGAGGTAAGGCACACCGAAAGGGGAAACCGATTTTGGGCGCCATGTTACTAAAACGAATAAGGATGGGTATATATAGAAAATCCTGTGAATATAAGACTATGGACTGTGTGACTGATGGGTCACCCTTGACGCAAAAAATAGGGATCAATAGAAGTCGATTGAAATCCTCAAGAGAATAGCAAAAGGTTGCATGATGACAACCGAAAAGTTGTGTTATTTGACCCGAACCGGTAGCTCGCCTGGTATGGCGTGGGGGTACAATTAGAAGGCCTGAAGTCAGAAAGAAAAGAAAAGTTTACTAAGGGAACATATGTCAACTCCAGTCCCCTCCTGGACATCAATGCCTACACACTAAGCTCAAGAAATTTTCTTCAATACATTATTGTTTTTTTTTTCTAAATTTTCAATAAAAGAATTAATTTTAAGGAAATTGTTCATATTCTTTATTAATCCATAGCCTTGACTCTATTCAGTTTTTTCTTCTTATTTTTGTCTTTCTACTTGTTGTCGCACGATGTTTTATTTATGTTCCTAATTAACATTTTCTCTTATGACCGTTTCCGATCACTTACTTATAGTTTTCTTTACTATACATTTTTTTCAATTATTACTATTATTAAAAACTCCGATCAATATTTAAGACATTTTAAAGTTCGGTTGATAAATAAAAGTTAATATATATCACTGACATTGTTTTTGTCTAATCTATATTTAAATTTATAGATTGCACCGTTTTATTTATTTACTTTTTTGCAATCAAATTATTCATTCATCTTATTTGCATTTTTCATAAAACCAAAACAAAAAAACTTACGCTGGGGGTGCCTTTTTTTGAATGTCTTCTTTATAATTCACTAATCATAAATTTTCTTCAAGTGCTCCTCTCGATTTTTCGAATAATAAACGGTAAGCCGATGAATTACAATCTTCTTTTTTCTTAAACATAATGCGACTAGAATTATTTTTGGAAAATTACCTATTATTGCAGAAGAGTGGTCTTTCTAATACAAGAGCATAAAAAGTGTAATGTCCAGCAACTGTAGCCTTGTGCTTGTCAAAACTGGCTTTAATAATTCTTCAATAAACTCGTATGGGTTATCCAATCAATATACATAACACATCGTTCAATAAGTCCCGAGACTAACCCAGAGATGGTGCTAGTAGTATCAAACTGGCCACGTTTCCATAGAGTGCAAACGTTTACATGAAACGAGTAAAAATTTCACGTCGATCGGATCACAGACAGCGGAGTTATTGAGGTTAGAGTAAAGTCACATGTAGTGAAAAAGGTAAATTTCAAAAGTCCGTGAAGGACTGCAGCGATGGTCTGCTGCCTCGGCGGAAGAAGGTGTCAGTATCTGCCGAGAATGCCCTTGTCTGGGGACGCGTGAATGCGCTGGCAGGCTAGCATTGCGGTGTCGTGGGGCGGGTTCAGTCCCCCAGCACAAGGACCCACTACAAAGAATTTCGCACTCACGAATTCCTGGGGTCGAACAAAAGCAAGGCGACCGAAGTCGCAAAAATTGTAGGCAACTACAACAAGGGGAAATGACTTGTTCATGGAACAAGAGAAACAAGAAAAAAGAAGCGGAAGCAGGGTAACTTCGTCCTTACCCGGAGAGGCTCATGGCCCACAAATGAGAGAGGGGCAACCGGGTGGTGATGCAGCCCGCGCGCACCCACCCAACGGGATCAAAATCCATAATTTTTGTAGTGGCCAGGTATTCCTCTTCTGAGTGGAAAACTCATACAACTTAACTTGCATGAGCCTTCCCATCAGAGGAGAAGTACCCCGGTGACCAATTTATGCCATAGAATTATGCAATTCGATTACATAACCTTATGTCATAAAGAGGTACCTGCTCGGGCCACTCAACCCGCGCCGTCCCTGAAACAAAGAAGTTAATATGTACCCGGCGGCTGGCTCATGTTTGATGGTGTGAGCCTGCCACCGTACCGGGTCCTATACCCGGTCAAAAGAGCAGAAATGAAAAGACCGAAGTTGTATGTTTAATGCAACATTGTTTTTTTTCTCTATCATTGAAACTAATATTGAAGTAACAAAAAACGTACAATTTTTTCGGTATTCGACCCGACCTGATCTGACATTATATTATGTGAAATATAATGTAACCGCTACTATAAACGATTAGAAAAACGTTTTTCTTACTTAATCGAATTTGTCAATACTCAACAACAACGTAAAAAAAAAATTTGCATTAATTTTTATTCTTCTATACTTCTTAACGTCATAAAATTTATTAAATAATCCTTCGCTAAACTCTGCACCTGATATTTAGTTTAAATTTGGTTTACTCATACTAGGAACGTTATGCTCTCATATTAGAGAAATTTTATCCACTTTCCTGGCATTTTGATGTTTTCAACTTGAAAATGAATCAAATGTGTCTCAACCTTGTGTGAAATTTCTTAAAAACCAGTTACAGTACCTAATAACTGCCGTAGATTGACTTTTGAACTTTTCTAATGTTCGCAATAAATTAATTTGTACCTTTTCAACCTTGGATATTGATTTCAGCATCGCGTCAATAGATGATCTTTCGACAACTTGCAAACATGCCTAAGTTCATTTTCACTAGCACTTCTAGCGATTCGCGTAAATAGTTCCAATAATGTTGTTAATGTCTCCTTAACGATTTCGTTCCACGAATCTTCTTCACTCCATTTGTCTACCAAATTCTGATCAACACCGAGTTGACTAGTTTCAATTACATTCTACACATCAATCACTCGTTTCAAGCATTCACCATTGAATGGATACGCCAAAAGTTATTTCTCGACTTCATGATGCGATGCAAAAAAATAATGTTGAGGGATCACGAGAGGGTACTAGAATTGGAGCAATTTTTTTGGAGGAATTCATCAATAACATTCTGATAAGTATCTCGGGATCTTTGTTCATACTGCAACAGCATACCGTTAATATTCAAAAATATTCGAGTCCTATTTCTTGATTTTATTTGTCAACGTTGACGTATCTTCTTGCGTAGTATCGTGGGCTGGGGAAAGTGTCTGAAACGCGTCTATTAACCCTCTCACTAAACAAACATGCGTGAATAAGTCGCTAAAATAACACTAGAATCGCGTTCACCTTCGAGAAGGGAATATTTTACACGAAATGCACTCATTGTATCAATAGCATCTGATAATTCTTTGTTCATTGAATTAGCTAACAGGAACGAAAAATGATCACTACCATCGAAATCCGAAACGAGAACTGCGTTTAGTCATCACATAAGTTGAACTCTTAGGCTTTTGAGCGCGGAGAATATTACAAGCGATTGATGCTCCAATAACAACTTGACAACATAATGTTCAATAGTCATGTCCCGTAGAGTCCATAAATCTTGTTTAGAAATGTTGATGCTCCGATAAATTTTTCTTGCAGTTGAGAAGAAAGCGCTCGCTGTACATCATCAATCGCATCGCGAATAAAATGAACACGACCGCCGCCGTTCCCGCTGTCTTAGCTTTTGGAGCGCCGCCACGACGCGGCTCTGTTGTCATTCGGCGCACCGCGTACAATTCCAGTCAGAGCGTCTAAACAGTTATTTTCATCGTGTTGGGATTTCTTGTTTCACTTCTCGACGATTTCTCCGTTTTACTTTTTATGTTGGCGCTATTCCTTATCTCACACCCTACATGCTACAAGACACGGTGCATAATTTCCACGTCCTTGCGCTCGCTCGTAGATAAATCACTTTTCTAACAGTATTCTGGCTACAAAAGCACTCCGCGACGGCAAGAGTGCGTTCTTCCAAATATTCCACTTTTTCGGACAGCGCGATACAAGAAAAGTGCGTGCGGTTCACACGAGATATTCGCGAGGAACACGCACGATGGCGAGTCCTGCGCTAGCGCTACTCCACAAGACAAGCCCAACTCCTCTGGCCGCACTCAAACTCAAAGCACTATTCCGCTAGCTGATTGTCCGCGGAAAATCCTTTGAAGTTGTTTGTTTTCGCGGGAAAAGATGTGACGACGGTGATAAACAGCTATAAATATTAGATTGAAACGCGGCAGCGGCGTTTTGTTTTCAGGAGTGCAAGATAACACGGCAGAACCGGTAAAGTGCGATGGGAAGCGGAACAGACGCTTCCGAATTCAAAGAGGGATTCACGACGGGCAACACCGGAGACAGATAAATCGCGCAAATTTGGATTGTAAATAGCACTTTCTTCGCGTAATGGCTCACACGTAAAAATTTAAAGCTTATTTTCGTTGCGCCGAGTACATTCGGTTCGATTGAAGTTCAATGCCTCTTCCACTGTCCGACACTCACAAATTTGTGCAGTTCAAGCTTCTAGCATCGCGACGGACTCTCTTCTTCCAAAACTTCCTCACACGATCACGCTCCACCACTGACTATCATCCCGATGAGCGGAATCGAGAATCTGTAATTTCCATACTATCAAGCCATAGTAGGATTTCCTATATGGAAATGGTTTGTTGGTTGTGTAGTGATTTAATAGGTTTGGCCTATACTATGCAGGAATTTCCTTTACCCCTTTGCCTGCGCCGAATTCAGATTGAGCAGTTTTAGTTATAATGAATATATAAAATATAAAATCTATAAATTGACATAAAAAAATAAAATTTAAATTTTACATGAGATTATCAAATAATTTAAATTAATAATAAAAAAAATAATAAATTCAACAACCTGCTCGATTACTAAACACATTTTAATTTTTTTGGAAAATGGAAAAAAGCGAGTTTCGCGTGTTGATAAAGCATTGTTTTTTAATGGGTAAAAACACCGTAGAAGCCCAGCAATGGCTTGAAAAACATTACCCGGACTCCTCTCCATTGAAACCAACGATTTGTCGTTGGTATGCTGAGTTTAAACGTGATCGTACGGACCATTACCATTACCATTACTCAGGCCCAAAAACAGAAACACCGCGTCACGTCGTGAACTAAACTCTTCAAGTAGCCTCATCAGCGTCATCTAGTGCTGTTTACATCAAACAAATTTTTCAAAGATTTTTGACAGTACATATGACTGTAGTTTGAAATTTTATCAGTACTATGTCAACGATTTATTTTAAATATGAGACGTCGAAGACATTAGCGCGCAAACATATGTATTTCGTTCCCGTTTGTCTCATTTCGGCTAAATTTCATCTGAAAAATGTCATATTTGACAATCTCAAAAACCAACTGAGATGCTGCTTTCAAGTTTTCTGGACAGCTGTTTGTCGAAATTTAGAGCTACTGACAGCTGTTTCTGGTACGGGAAGTTACGTCAGGTACGTTAGTTGATTTCCTTATGGGCCTGAGTAAGATGGCAACGTACGGACACAAACGATGCGGAACGTTCGGGTAGGCCATTGGAAGCCGTTATACAGGAAAATGTGAGTGGAGTGTTAAAAATTGTAATGAAAAATCGCAAAGTGAAGGTCCGTGAGATTGCAGAAATCACACAGATATCATCTGGAAGCGTATTTACAATCCTTCATGAAAAATTTAGCATGAAAAAGGTTTTTTCCAAGTGGGTGCCACGATTGCACCATGCACCATGCCACAAGTTCATGAAAACAATGGCAAAATTGAACAAATCGAGTTTCAATTTGCTTCCCCACCCCCTATACTCGCCAGATTTAGCCCCCAGCAACTACTGGCTCTTTGCTGATCTCAAAAAAATGCTCCAGTGAAAAAAATTTGGCTCGAATGAGGAGTTCATTGCCGAAACTGAAGCCTATTTTGAAGCAAAGGATAAATCCTTCTATAAACATGGTATAGAAATGTTGTAAAGGCGCCGGAGGAATTGTATCACCCTAAAAGGAGATTATATTGATGAATAAAAATGATTTGAAAAAAATGTTGTTTTAGTTGTTAGTCTCGGGACTTATTGAACGATGTGTTATCTTTAAATACTGCTAACTTGTGACAATTCAAGTCAAACTATCTCCCCTACGTTTGATATCTTAACACAGTGATTTTTCTGTTTCAATTTAATATGTTCGTAGAAATTGTACTGTAAATTGTTCTAAGTTGAAAATCTCTCACTAGTATTGAAGGGCTTGTTGATAATTGACACACACAAAAGTTCAAATCTCCATAGAACAATTATCAAGAATTTAATTTCACTCTGACCCAAGGAAATTCACAATGCACAAGAATATTTATGTTTATCTGAACCACTCATAAACAGTTGATTCGCACCAGCACGTCATTAATCAAATTTTGTGATTCTCATCATTATTTTACTTAAAATCAACTGCACCCCACTTATGTACGTTTTCAATATGCTTTGTTTTTCTTTCATCTGCGATTGTATATGCTTTAGTTTCCTCTTCACGCAATTATAACATCTAAATATACATTTTAATTTGCGGCTGACCTTTGAACTATGGTCGGCACACATCACGGATGCTTGGGCGTTGAGCGGCCAATAATGATGAAATTGACAGCAAGATCATCCGCACATCATACAGGATGTAGCATTTATCCTTGGAAATGTCCAAATATATCGACGCATTCGGATCTATATTCGGACAAAAGCACGGAGTGAGGAATTTCATTAGAAGCGCGGAGTAAGGGTACGAGTTGGGGGACTTGAGCACATAATTATCCTTAATGCTCACAGATTCTTCACTCTGTTTTATTAGGTTCAATAATTGAGGATGCTCGAGATTGATATTTTCGGCCACTTTGATTTAAAAAAGGAATGAAACGATAACACTTAGCCACCAGAATAAAAAATGGGCATTGACAAAACTAGGATCGAAATAAACTTTTTGCTAGATACGAGTGCAATCCTCGAAGCCTCTATCAAACTTTTTTCTCGAGCACTTTCGACCCGCATTGGTCTTTGTTCAATCATGAACTGCCCTTACGTCATCTGCGAAGCTTCACTAACCTACAGGGGTGCATCGCCGGCATGGTGTGGGGCCCGTATAAGAGAGGTGTTCTTTATTTTGAATGTAGGCGGGAACGCTAATTGAAACTATCAATTATAAGCTAAAGATAAGATATACTATGATGTCAAAGAAATAATCATTTATTAAAGCCAACGATATGATAATGTGATGATTAATTAGAAACTTGAGATAAGATAAATGTAATGAAATAAGGGGAATTAGTAGAGAAATGTTAAAGGTAAGTATTAGTGTAATGTGATACGCGAATTATACAAATAATATACGATAATGATATGGTAATGCAATACAATAAATGTATATGATAATGCAATACGATAATTATATACGATAATGATACGATAGTGCGATACTTTAAGACGGTAAGACCGTTATGGATTAAGCGAAAAGGGTAATAAAACGCGATAAGACAAAACAAAAGATATTCATTAAAAAAATATATGATCATTAATCCTAGACTTAGTAGTCTGTGTGGTCTAGTGGTTAGAGTATGAGACGTATAAGCCGAAGGTCCCAAGTTCAAATCTCGTTGGTGAAGAACATGATTTAGTTGAGGCGACTTTTCGGACAGAATACGAGTGTCACTCAGTGGTGATATGTACTGATTTAATTAGATCATATCATAGCTGAGCAGACACACCGGAGCATGGTATTGACCAAACCAATTTCCGCAAAATTCAATACGGTTATGAAAATGAGATACTCTAACTAGCTCTAAGCGAAGGCCCGAGAGGGGCTGTAGTGCTAAAAATAAGAAGAAGAATCCTAGACTTAATAATAGTTAATTGATCAATACATCTAATATTACTAAATACATAAAAACCGAACTATAGGGTTTAATAACGTGACACAATATAAAATTGATTCACTAAATAGCAAAGCTTAAAGCAAAAATCTTGAAAATACCGTTTTCCAAGCCAGCTATCTAAAAGGACTTTATTCGAATTACATATCCATACATTATTCTATCTTGTGATCAATAATCTATTGTGAAAAAATAAGTAGCTGTTCCACTATTTATGTTTTATATCACTTTCTTTTAAAGAAGACGAACTCGTTTCTATGACTGTTCCATACCATTTATTACCAAAAACTGACTGACATTTCATGTATTCCTATGCACTAGCTATAATACAACATTTTAGCTTAACCTTTAAATATCATATTTTTATGTGCTAATTATAATATAATTCATTTCAATATGTATCATCTCCCCTTGTTATTTTATTATTTTTTTTCATTTTATTATATAACATCTCCCCTTTTCATTTTATTATTTTTGTTTTCTTTACAGTTTTTAAAATTCAACAATTACAATGATCCATCATATTAGAAACAGAATGCTATTTGCGTGCCTTACAAATTCTTCATCATTGTAAACTTGAAAGCATTACCTTATTTTACATTGTAATTAATTTTTAATTTATAATTTAAACTATTAAATAAACCATGTTTTAATTCAATTTGCACTTTAGTATCTTTTTATGGGTTTAACTAACCTGCCTGATCGTGTATTTTCTTCACTTATATTAGAATTGTTTTCTTTATGTTCATTCATTATTGGTTTACTTTGCCCTGTTTCATTTCTTATACGTGGAATGCAAGAATCCGAATTATTAAACATTGACTCATTAATGTCCAACAATTGTGAGCCTGTCATTTTAAAACTGGGAGTGTACTTTGATTTTCTTAAGTTTATGCTATTTCGTCTCAATAATTGATTATTTTTATTCTGAATAATAAATGGTCTTGGCGTTGAATGTGACTCTATAATCGTAGCTGGTTCCCAAATTCCTTGTCTTTGGTAGACGACATTATCTTTCATTTGAAATCCCTCCGTTCTCATTTTCTTTACAGTCCTATCGTAGAACGTTTAATATCCGTCTTGATTTACCCTCAAGTTTTCATAAGTTTCTTCAATAACTTTTGGTTTCAATAATTCCTTTCCAACATAATACTCGGCTCATTAATAGTTGCGCTGGTGATGCCAATAAACTTGAAATTGGAGCATTTCTATATGCCAGCAATCCACTCTCTAAATCTTTTCCTTCTTCCCCACATTTTCGAAATAAGCTTTTCGCTATCCCTACACCTTTTTCCGCTAAACCATCACTACGAGGGTAGTTTAGACTAGAGGTTATTAAGCCAATATTCCACTCTTGTGCAAATTGTTTAAATTGATATGAACTGAATGGCATATTATCCGATACAATAATCTGAGGGATTCAGAGTTGAGCAAATATTTCCTTAAGTTTTCTCGAAATTTCCTCATATGTCTTATTTCTTAACAATTTCACTTTGAACCACTTCGAGAAGTAGTCGATCAAAACTAAAAACGACTTTCCTCGGAAGTCAAGTATAGCCACAAGCCACTTTACTAAATGGCAGATTTGGAATTTTATGTGGCATCAATGGAGACCTACAATTTGATTTTTGATATTTCTCATATGTCCGATAGCTACATATAAAGTCTTCTATTTGCCTATTTATACCTGGCAAATACACAGTTAATTTTGCTAGTTCCTTTGTTATAGTTATCCTAAGATGCCCTTTGTGCAGACTATTCAATATCTGCGCTTGAAGACCAATTGGAATAATGAGTCTATCTTCATAAAATAGAAGACCATTTTCACTGTAAATGTTATTTTTAACTTGCCAGTACTTTTCAATAATATCTTTAACTTTAGTTTCATTTTTGGGCCAACCTTTTTGTACTAACTCTATTAATTCTTTCAGCTCATCATCATTAAGAATGGCTTTACGGATTTCCTCCGTTCTTCTATCGCTAACATTGACGGTATGAGCTAGAGTATTTAATGCCGAGTCAATAGCAGCCGAATTTTCCTCCTTAATACTTTTAGGCAGTGTATCCGGTATGTGCATCTCTTTTCCCGGACGGTACCTGACTTCAATATCATATTTCAATAATTTTAGTTTTATCCTCTGTAACCTGTTGGAGTGAACCTGAGACATTAATTTTTTAAAAACTGCCACTAAAGGTTTGTGATCTGATAAAAAGACGACTTTCCGCTCATAAATATAATCGTGAAACTTCTCACATGCGAAGAGGATGGCCAACACCTCTTTTTAAATTTGCGCATATTGTTGTTCCGTATTTGTCAAACATTTTGACGCAAAACAAACCGGTCTGCTGTGTTGCATAAGACATCTTCCAACTCCAAATTGAAAAGCGTCAGTTTGGATATATATATGGGAATGTTCTCATTGAAATTTTGCAACACTGAAGATTTTTAAACAATTAATTTCAGATTTTCAAATACTTTGGAGTGTGCTTCTAGCCATGTATATGAACAATTCTTTTTCAATAGCTCTCTTAAAGGCGCTGTTATCTATGACATATTTGGAATGAAATTTCTCACAAAATTGACTAATCCTTAGAATCTTAGCAATTCTGTGATGTGTAGTGAATTTAGGAAATATATGCGGACGGACAAAACAGACGTGACTAATTATCAATCGGCGCAGGTCTTTCGCGTGGTATATCCCCACTTCTTTTCCCGATGGGTCCGTTATCAGGTAACGGTTAGGTCCCATTACCTTCTTTATGCGGCTTTTCAAGAATGGCCTGTCCAGCTTGGCGTCGTAATGCCCCGCGGTGTCGCTTTGGCGGAAATTGCGCCGGAAAACTTCATCTCCTTCTTTGAAATTAGCAGATCGTGACCTGAGATTGTACTGCGCCTCATTTGCACTTCCTGCGGCCTTAATCTTCCGTCCGATTTGTTGGCGGAGGTCTTCTAGACGTTTGTGGGGCTCCAGCGCAACGACGGGGTCTCCCAAACACTTTTATTGCCGTAACAGCCGGTATGATTTACCGTGGCAAATCATGTGCTGTCCAAAGGCGGCAAAGTAAGGGGCGACACCGGCGACGGAATGATACGAGGATCGCAGGGCGCATGTGATGGCAGACAATCGCCGATCCCAATCTTTTTGAGATGGGCGGACGTAGGGACGGATCGCGGCCAATAGGGTGCGGTTCAACCGTTTGGAGGCGTTAGACTGAGGAGAGTATATGGGCATCACAGTTGGTGTTCAACGCCATACTGCTCGAGTAGGCCCTTAAACTGCCGAGACCGGAACTGTACTCCGTTGTCCGAGTACACACTCTCTGGAACCCCGAACACATGGAATACCCGGTTCTCAAGGAATTTCACGATAGATGGAGTTGTGAATTTACGGATAGGTTCCACCAGTGGGAATTTTGAGAGCTGGTCTAGAACGACTATAGCTCCGATGTGTCCCATAGATGACCGAGGATATGGACCGAGTAGATCGATGTATAGACGTTGAAATACGCGTTCTGGAACGTTGAGTTGACCCATAGGAGGTCGAAGAGGCTGGTTGGGCGCTTTGGTGCCTTTACAGGTCTCACAGGCGCTCACGTAGTCTTTGACCTGGGATGCTATTTTAGGCCAAAAGAAGTATTTCTTGAGTCGCCGTAACGTCCGACCGTTACCTCCGTGAGCACTTAAAGGATGGTCATGCGCGCAGGATCAGATGTTGTGTCATTTCCTCCGGTACCCAGAGTTTCCAGGACTCTTCTTCCTGCCATGGATCACTAGTGGCGTATTCATTTCGTCTATACACGTAGCCGTCTATTACCTTCAAATCAGGCAGCTGCGATTGTTGGGTCGCGATTAAAGAAGGTAATGGGACCTAACCGTTACCTGATAACGGACCCATCGGGAAAATAAGTGGGGATATACCACGCGAAAGACCTGCGCCGATAGATAATTAGTCACGTCTGTTTTGTCCGTCCGCATATATTTCCTAAATTCACTACAAATGGCGCCCAACGTGGGGCCCCGAAATGCCCGGCTGTATCATCAGTCGTGAGCACGAGACAGTCCATCGTCTCTAGGTGTCCCCACAAGGTGTTAATATTATTGGCGGGTAGGTAACTCCCGAGGGTTTTCGCACTAATCGTGCCCCAGCAACCAATAACTTCCGGACGTGTGTTGTCTTTGGATATCAATATCGTTTGGTCCTGCTTTTGATTTATACTTTGGTGGTTTACCACCATTGTATAACTAGTAAGCCCAAATGATATTGGAGTCCCTATTTGTGTTCGGAAGTTATTATTTCAACATGCATTTTGATGAGGATTCTGATCCGCTCCCCGAACCAGCGGTGCCTGGATGTCTTAAATTACATGGATTTTGATTTCATTGATTGGCTGATTAGCTAATCCATGACTATCCATGACAAGACACGCGCTGCTTGTGGATCAGAATTCAACCCTGGGCTGACAAGTTGTAACTTGAAAAAACCTGCGGATGAGGGAGCACTTCTGAACCCTGATTCTCATGGTGCCGCAAGAGAGTTGTCCCTGAACACTACAGAAGGAATGTGCCATTGGTGTCCATACTTGGAAAGATGAACGGAATGGAAAGACCGATTATTTTTTTTTTTATATTTCGATCACCAACTAAACTTTTTTCATACACTTTGTTTTTTTTTGAGGTACTTGTATAGTTCGCCACTGACGGCCACTTGATAGGCATATATTTTACATTACTTTTTCACATTTATTCTCTTATTTTTATAATTATTCATTTAGGCATTTATTTAGAAAAAAAAAATTGGTTTAGCATGCCCACCAACAGAACTCCAGAGAGGAGGAAGTTGAGGTCAGATGCTGGACCAGCGCTCTTGTGCTCCATATGTCATGAGGACATGGATGAACTCACCAGTCAGCGTTTGCAGTGTGGACACAGGCTACACCAGCTGTGTTTGGTCCAACTGCGGCAAACCTCATCCACGTGCCCGCTCTGTCGTCAGCCTCTAGAAACCACCCAGCCAGCAACAGAACGACCTCAGTCCTCCAGCGCAAGTGGAGCAGTGCCCAAAAGCGGACCCCTTCCATCCACGACAATGGGTGCACGAGAGGAAGACTACCGAGCCGAAGCAGTGCCACCTGCGGAAGGGCCGAGACCCACCGTGGCTGTGAAGGCGACAGTCCTACAGGATTTAATGGCGCTCATGCAGGACCTGACCACCTGGGTAGCCTCGCTGGAAAGCCAGAAGGAGAATCCAGTACCACCTCGGCCAAGAACGCCTCCGATGTGGGATTTGGACCCAAATCCATGGGATTTTCCGGTAGACTCGCGGCGCGATCACGAACGAATCCGGCCCGGTGCGGCAATGAATCCGTTGGCTCCAGTGTACCGGCCTCGACTGAGCCAAGCACCGCCACCAACTCAGGCTCCAGTGATTCCGCCGGAACAACGCATCCATCCCCACGCCACGTATCGGCTGAAGTCGACGCAGATCCCCAGCATCATTCAGGGCTGGAATCTGCATTTCAGCGGGGAACCCAACACCATAACTGTGGAAGTTTTCATTGGTCGGGTGGAGTCGCTGATTGAGCAAATGCTAGCAGGAGACCACACGGCGCTGGCAGGATATTTTCCAATGCTGCTTAGGGAAGCAGCACTTGAGTCATATTGGCGAATACATTCGGCCCCACCATGAATACGCTGGTCACGGTTGAAGGAGGTACTCCGCATGGAGTACCCTACGGTAGACATGGACGAATTAGTACTGGACAAGATTCATGCTAGATGGCAGCGACCGGACGAGTCTTTCCATCAATATCGAGCAGATATTCTTCGGCTGAATGACCAGTTGTCAGAGCCGATGTCATCTACCCAACTGCTGCGGTTGCTAAAGCGCAATCTAAGGCTGGAGCTCCGTCGCCATATCGTGAACTCCGATCCACAGAGTATGGAGGCACTGCTGAGAACTGTGCGTCGCCTAGAAGGGTTTGAGGAAGACCTCCGGGACCGGCCCTACTTACTAGCTAGGACGGGTCCTCGGCGAGGAATCGCGAAATTGGCCCCAGATTATACCACCATGGATCTGGAGGAAGATATGGACCAGGACCAGCTTGCTGTAGCAGCCGTGGGAAGCTTTCCGACCCGCTGGAATTGCAATCAAACCGGACACCGGTTCATTTCATGCCGAGCAGAGCGTAAGGTTTTCTGCTACGGTTGCGGCAAGCCGGACACTTACTTCCCTGATTGCCCTGAATGTGCCGCGCAAAAAAACGGCCGAAGAGTACCCGACCACCTCAGTGGTACTCGAAGCCCCCGCAGTAGCTCCTCAGCCAGCTGCTCACCCCAACAAACCTGACGTTAACACACCAGCCATGACCCCTATGACTGCGGATGTACACTCTCTTCCGGAGACCTCGCCAACGACAATATTAAAGCGACCACTGCAGTCACTGCCAGAAGAACCCCGGCAGCCTCAAATACGCACTCTAAAACCTTATCATGTTCGACTGCAGGAGTATCGGGTGGCTCGAGAGCGAATATTTGCTTCCGAAGAAGTCACTTCCCGCCCGCGCAAGACAAAATGGTCAACCCGTCGTTGGCGGAATTTCCGCAAGAGAGTGCGCACCTGCCGTCAAACCCTAAACTCTTGTAACATCTCGGAAGTTGCTGAGAATGAGATCAGACCTTATCATCCAATTAAAGCGTTGGGCGAAACAGTGTTTGCATTGATCGACACGGGTGCCAGTATCAGTTATCTTGCCTCAAGCTTTGGCTCGAAGGTGCTCCAAGAATATCCTACCTTGATTAAACCCTGGCGCACCGAAATCAGTACAGCTAATGGCACCAAACACCCTATACGAGGTAAACTAACCACATCCGTGACGTTCAGGGGTCAGACGAAGGATATTACTTTCTACATTATCACGCCTTTGACTCAGAATGTGTACCTTGGTGTCGATTTTGTCCTTCGTTTCGGACTGGCCTCCGATTTATTCACAGATTTGTCTTTAAATACCAGATATGTCAACGAACTCACTTCTGTTCCCGATAGGCATGAACTGACGCCTTACCAACGGCAACGCCTGGAAGTATCCATCGCTGCTTTTCCATCTTAAGCTACCCAAGGCCTTGGCCGCACCACCCTAGTCTCACACGCCATCGACGTTGGGGATAGTAAACCGATTAAGCAGAGACACTATGCCATCTCACCGGCCATGGAGAAATTGGTGTATGCGGAGCTGGATAGGATGCTCGAGTTGGGGGTCATAGAGGAGTCCCAAAGTGCTTGGTCATCACCGGTAACCTTGGTGGTGAAGCCAGGTAAAGTCCGCCTCTGTCTAGATGCCCATAAGGTAAACGCGGTTACCATCAAGGACGCGTACCCTCTTCCACTCATCGATGGAATACTAGGGAGACTGCCGAAAGCCAATTATGTCACCAGTCTCGACCTAAAAGACGCCTTCTGGCAAATTCCACTCGATGAGGGGTCGAGGGATAAGACCGCCTCCACAGTGCCTGGACGACCATTATATCAGTTCGTCACAATGCCCTTTGGCCTGTGTAACGCGCCGCAAATGATGACTCGGCTGATGGACAAGGTCATCCCACCTCACCTGAAACACCAAGTGTTCGTGTACCTTGATGATCTGTTACTCATCACGGAAACGTTCGATCAACACCTCCTACTGCTACAAGAAGTAGTCCTGCACATCAGTAAGGCGGGACTCACCATCAACGTACAGAAAAGTAAGTTTGTCATGAAAGAAGTCTGATACCTAGGACATGTCATAGGACATGGCACTATCAAAACGGATCCAGACAATACTCGTGCGATTGATGAGCTGCCCTTACCAAAAACAGTTAAGCAGCTACGACGTTTCCTTGGTGTGTGCGGTTGGTACCGAAGGTTTGTTCGGAATTACGCAACAGTTTTAGCGCCCCTGTCAGGCATGCTGCGGAAAGGGAAGTTTATTTGGACCGAACTCAGCCGAAAGGCATTTGAAGAGCTAAAACAAGCCCTCACATCAGCCCCGGTCTTGCACAGCCCCGACTTCACGAAGCCCTTCTCCATTCATTGTGACGCAAGTCAACATGGAGTTGGAGCCGTGCTGGTGCAATTGACCAATGAGGGAGAGGAAGCTCCCATCGCCTTCATGTCCAATAAGCTGAATTCGGCCCAAAGAAACTATACTGTGTCCAAGCAGGAATGTTTGGCAGCGGTAATGGCTGTGAAGAAATTCCGAGCTTATATCGAGGGCCACCAATTCGAGATCATCACGGACCACGCTTCTCTACAATGGTTGATGAACCAGGCAGATTTACATGGACGCCTAGCAAGATGGGCTCTTAAACTGCAAGGGTTCAAGTTTTCCATCAAACATCGGAAAGGGACCCAGAACATCGTACCCGACACTCTCTCACGAATGTTTTCCCCAGAGGGAGCCGAATTGACAATAAATGACGAGGACCCCATCGAAATAGATTTGGACAGCCCACATTTCGAATCGACAGCTACAAAGAATTGAGGCAAACAATCGCGGGTTGAGTGGCCCAAGCAGAGTGCCTCTTTATGGCATAGCGTTATGCAATCAAATTGTATAATTCTATGGCATAAATTGGTCACCGGGGTACTCCCCTTCTGATGGGAAAGTTCATACAAGTCAAGTTGTATGAGTTTTCCACTCAGAAGAGGAATACCTGGCCACTGCAACAAAATATGGATTTATTCCGGTTGGGTGGGTGCAAAGAGGCCCCATCACCACCCGGTTGCCCTTCTTTCATTTGTGGGCCATAAGCTTCGTTGGGTAATGACGAGGTTACCCCAAGTCCGCCTTTTTTTTCTGGTTCCACTTGTTCTCGGAACAAGTACTTTCTCCCTCGGTGTAGTTATCTACACTTTTTGCGACTTCGGTCGCTTCCTGATTAATTGACCACCAAATTCGTGAGTGCGAAATTTTTTTGTAGTGGGTCCTCGTGCTGGGGAAATGAACCCGCCCCACGACACCGCAATGCTAGCCTGCCAGCGCATTCACGCGTCTCCAGACGAGGGCGTTCTCGGCAGATACCTACATCTTCTTCTGCCGAGGCAGCAGAACATCGCTGCAGTCTTTCACGGACTTTTGAAATATTTAAATTCACTACAGTTGTCTTTAGGGTTTTCAATATTTTCAATGGCTTTAATCCGAGATTCATCGATTCTAGCACTCTCTTTTGAAAATACTAAGCCTAAGTAATTTACAGCCTTTTGACAGTATTGTAAATTGTAAATTTAGTATTTAATTCACTTGTTATTTTAAGAACATTAGCCAGACAGCCATCGTGTTCCACTTTACTTTACGCATATACCCGGTAGGTGACTAAAATATTTAGTATTTAGTTTTTGAAATATCTCGTGAGTGAAATTGAGCCCAAATGGCAAACCTTAAAAATTTATAGCTTACAAATGGTGTGCTGAATACACACAAGTCACTACCTTCTTCCTCCAGTGGAACTTGCCAAAATCCATCTTTGAGTTCTTACACCATGAAATACTCCATATTTTCGAGTTGTGACGATAAATCTGATAATCGTCGTATTTGAAAAGGCTCTCTTATAACGTTTCTATTCAAATCCCTGGGAACTAAACATAATCTAATAGTTTTACCGGGTTTTTCAACCACAACTAGATTGTGGACCCATTCGGTGGGACGATGAGCTCTTTTGATGGTTCCTGCCTTTTCCGTGTCATCTAATTTGGTCTTCACTTTATTTTTAAGACTGCTCGCTATGCGGCGAGGTACATGGATGACTGGAACCGCATCTTTCTTTAAATAAATCTTACACTTATCTGGAAAAGTAACCAATCCCTGGAATAATGAACTTTTTTTGCGAATAAATTCCTCTTTTGAATTAGAGTTCCAGTTAAGATTATCTATGCGCTTGATTGATTTAAGCTTAGCACACGTTTTTCATCCTAAAATTGGAGACGAGTCCACATTAGCAATAAAAAATTGTTCTACATTCGCCACTGACTTATGTTTTATCTCAAGTTTTACTGAGGCTAAAACGTTTAAATTGAATCCACCACATGCCTTCAACTTTAACAAAACAGGCTCAACAATAGTTTCTCATTTTCTATCATTTTAAATACGGAATAAGGAATAATATTTACAAATCTATTTTAAATTATATTTCTTTCCCATTTATCTTTATGTTAGTATACCATTAGCCCCCTTTCTCTATTCCTTTCACTTTTACCATGTCAATAACTAAAGCGTTAAGATCAATGTCATCATGTCCATCTATCGCGTTAATTTGCTTCGCCCTGCACCTTTTTGCAAAATGATTCAGTTTCTTGCATATCACACAAAGTTTTCCATAAGCTGGATACTTATTAATAGGATGGCTAAATGAATATGTTTTACAATTAGTGATATTGTTATCAGGTATTTTATTATTATGTGATTTATTTTTTTTCAAGTTCGGATTCTTGTTCGAAAAATTAGCCTTATTGCTTTTTGAAGTATTTTTATTAAACTTTACCTGATTTATCTTTGTAGATTCTCCCTGGTAACTTCCGCCACTCGACACAGCTAGACTACTTTTTTCAGCGATAAATTTTCCGTTATCAGCAGCTTCTCCTGTAAGTCAGTATTATTTATCCCAAGTACAATACGATCTCTCACCATTTGATCAACTATGTTTTCCGTCACCGTCAAAGTTACATTTTTGAACTTGCTTCGTAACGTCGGTAAAAAAATTATCGAATGGTTCACCCGATTACTGCTGCCTGGTATAAAATTTGAAACATTCGTATATGATATACATCTTCGGATCGCAATAGCTGTCAAATGTCACATTTTGAAATACTTTCTTTTCATTATCACTCAGCTTAAATGTTTCAAAAATTTCGGTGCCTTTTTCGCCCATTAAATTTAAAAGCATGGCGATCTTAACCTCATCGTCTGGCTGTTGTGCTCTGGATGCGAGTACGAAAATTTTAAATGATCTCTTGAAGTTACGCCACTCTCTGCTTAGATTTCCTTCGAAATTCAATGGTCTGGGAGCCCTAAACGATGAATCCATTTTAGCTTTTAATTTCTACCTTTGGTTTTCACTTTTCATCTTTATTTTTTTTATACCGGCCGCGCTATGTTTTATATTACTTTCTTTTGAAGAAGACGGACTCTTTTCTATGACTGTTCCTTACCATTTATCACCAAAAACTGACTGAAATTTCATACATTCATATGTATTAACTATAATATAACATTTCAGCTCAACCTCTAAATATCATATTCTTAAGTGCTAACTATAATATAATTCATTTCAATATGGAAAAATTTATTTTAAAAAAGTACCGAAATTGGGTGTTCATAGTTATTTGAACAAAGATAATTTTCTTATCTAAAAAAAAGGCTTAGTTTTAAATATTTTTCTTATACATATCGATACATTTTTTGTATCGAAGAAGGCAATCCAATGTATCTAAATGTTCTCGAAGTATCAGAAAGCTTGTATGGAGCGAGCCTACTCTTGCTTATAATTATACTTATGCTCTGGATAAAGCAAAAAATACTTATTTGCTCGTCGTTCAGGAAAAATTTATCAAAAATTTGCTTTATGAGTTTGCCCAACTTTTTTCTACGCATGGATGTAATGTATGAGCTTCATGGCTTTCCAGGAAAAGCGAAAATTATATTCTTCCCCAAACGTGGGCACCTGGAAAACTGTCTCCCCGCTTTCTAGATCGAACTCCATTTTTAAGGTAATTGTCAGAAATTTTGTATAAAGAAGTATTAGTTTCGCGACCTGTCTGTCCGTCCGTTTGTCCGTGCGTAACAGCAAGTTTACTCGGAAACTAGGAAAGGTTAGAAATGATGGTCTCTCAAAAGTTTAGGTCTTACCAAAAATTTAAAAATGTCGCCCCTATTAACGAAGTAGCCCCTACAAATTTTTTTCAATCAGAGGTAGTCGAATTGGAAAATGAAAGGTCTTGATTAGAACTATAAGAATCTACAAGAAAAAGCTTATTTTATGCATTAGGAAGTCCAGGGGGTGGTAAAATGTACCAAAATTTAATGGACCCCCTCCCGCCCTTCGCCATTGGACACATTTGAGTCGAAAAATTTGAAAATTATCAAAGAAGTGGCTCGTAATAAGTACAAGGGCAACAAACTCCTCAGAAATCAAAATTCGCTCAACTTTGTTAATAATAGTACGATTTGTAGATTTTACATTTTTGCCCATAAAATCAAAATGGTACTCTTAAGCTTCTTGCGATTTTCTAATTATATAGATTGGTATAAGATCTTACTACTCACGAAATTGCATGAAAATCAAATCATAATTGAGTGAGTTATAACCATTTCAACTGAATGGAATTACAGTAACAATACCACGTGTTTATGGTTGATACATATTTCAATTTGACCTACGCACTTTTATTTTCTTCCAATTTTCATGAAAATTTAAGGAATAGTTTCTAATTTAAATATGTACAATCAGCTGAGCATTCCGAAAAACTATTTAAGCTCCATCAAAATGACGGCTGCAATGTGCTTATGAAAGAAACTCTGCATCTTTTCCATAAATTAAAACGATTTCTTATCCAAGTTTTGGATGAATAATTCATATTATCGATTCACACTACTAGGACTTTGGTTTCGAGCCCTAGGATGATTACAAAGACCTTCTGGTAGGAGCACCCTACTGCTTACTCAACTTGTTTCTATTGTGTTTGTTTCCACCGTGACACAAGCATCAGATCTATAGGAATGTATTATCATAAAATCGAATCATATTCACGGAAGTTATAGCCATTTGAAGTTTCTCTAATTACAACAAAAATAACACATACAATTTTGGTACTTCATCGACTCTCCATCGAATCAGACATTGCAGTTTTAATTTGATCTCCTTAACATTTTCAGATAAAAAAAATGTTAGTTTGCAACAAAATGGTGACTGTTAAAAATGGAGAAACAATCGATTTTCTTTTAAAAGTGCACATCTCTTTGACGTATGTATTACTTGACTTAATTTGTTGTTGGTGACTGCATATTTGAGTACAAAACCCTTCTGACAGGAGCGTAGGTCTGTCTATCCAACTTGTTCATTTCTCGAATGAGCTCCTTCCTGTTCCTCCCTTCTTCTTCGTGATAACTTTATGTGTTTAAGGTGGCACAGCACGAGCAGATGGTGTCCCGGATGACCCGCGACAAAACTGAGCGCTAGCCGGCCTTAGTATGCCATCTTAAAAACTAGTATCTGCAACTGCGGTGACTTCTGTGGTTGCAACCATATGGCTCATGAAATTCTTCATATAAGTGTTTTCTTGTTTAGTTCCCATTGTACGACTTAGTACCCCGCTTTCAAATACGTTCAATATATTTGAGGCAGCTTGAGTAGGGGTCCATACCTTACAAACATAGAATAACACAGATTGGATCACAAATTTGTATATTTAGCGTTTTGTTTTCTTGTTTATGCACTAGCTTTCAGGCTTACCAGTACTGAGTAAAATGACACATGGTCTGAAACAACTATGAGTTTTCCTGGACCGAGGTCTAGTCCATCAACTAACCTCCGTTATGGTAGGCTAGGTTATTACAATAGTACATTCATATAGTATCCATATTTTCCATTTAACCTATTCTACCAATATATAAAATTTTTCAATAGGTTTGGTATGTTCAGCGGGGTCTCGAATATTCTTTACATAAATAAAGCGCGATGAAGATTGCCAATGCATCGATGGTCTCACCCGTCTTACATACCTACCTGCTGTTGACCACATAATATACACCGTTTGGTTTTTGTTTGGAGCTTGGATCGATTTGGGATACTATACTGTCAGGTTCAACAGATAAAACATCTGATAAGATCAGGTTTTTGGAGTAGATGGTCTTATGTTATGCAATACTTTATTTTAACCTAGTTGAAATCAGAATTAATCCAATTGAGTTTTTTGATAGAGCAGGGCCCTCCACTGTCTAGTTCCATTTGCAGGGCTTAATCGTTAACATTTAAAGAAAGTGTACTGCCAAAATTTAATCAGAATTTATATTGTCGCGTGTTATGGTTCGCGGCCAATAATTTTAATGTTCCGGGAAAGTGAAAACGCAATGTCTTTTAAATTAAATGAGTTTATTTATTTACTAAAAATTCACAATCACTCATTTAACTATTTCACAATTTTAATTTTCACTTTGTCTATAAATTTCTCTAACAACTGTCTTCACTTAACAATTAACGAAAATCACTTTACTATTAGTCGATCGCTTTTCAATTCGCACCCCACACACTATCGCAGTTTTTACTATGGTGGTTGAATGAATCCCCCCGTTAATTCAGCTCGCCTGTATATAGGGTCTCTAGTCATTCAATCCTTTTCTCATACATTGCCGAACTATGTAGAATATTCGAGCAGCTTCATGAATGGGCGGTGACTCACTTTCAGATGTTGATCATGCTTGGTGGGTTTTCGAGTACATTTGCTTGTTGATCATTATGTTCGTAATGGTTGTGAAAACAATTGCAACAGTAGCTCGCAAAATTATTCGTGCATGTAACACTGCCCCCACCTCAGTTCTTTTCGCCCCGAAAAGATGTGTCGCCAGTTGTAGTCGATTCTCCCTGGATGTAATATGGGGCAAAACGGTCCAGGTGCACGATTTTCATTTTGTCTCTTGGCTTACAGCGTTCCTGTATGCGGTATACGACGTCATTGATTTGCTTTGTAACTCGGTATGGTCCCTCCCAATTATGTTGCAACCTTGGAGACCTACCCTGTCGCCGTTGTGAGTTATATAGCCACACCAAGTCATCTTGCTGGAAACCAGTAGAATTTGCCTTTAGATCATACCTGGTCTTCATGCGGTCAGTAGCCGATTCGAGGTGTTTTCGCACTGTCCGATGTATCTGGTTCAAACGTTGCCTTAGCTCACTTGCGTACTCCGAGTTCGTTTGAGCTTTCTCAGGGGGTGCTCCAAACTTTATATCAGCCGGCAGATGAATGGTCTTTGCAAAAATGACTTTGGCTGGGGCTTGACCCGACGATGCATGTTCGGCAGCTCTGTTCGCCATCAAAAATAGTAGGATATGTCGGTCGAACGGTCTTTGGTTCTCGTCATCCATCTTGGCCAGATGTTTATTGAGCGTGCCGTTGAAACGTTCGACCATTCCATCGGGTTGGGGATGCAGCGGTGTTGTCCTGGTTTTCCGTTTTCCCAGCAGCTTGCTCGTGTCACCAAAAACTAGTGACTCAAAGTTTCGGCCTTGATCCGAATGTAGTTCGCAAGGTACGCCATACCTACTGACCCAATTTAATACTAGCTGTTCGGCTACAGTAGTTGCTTCCTGGTTGGGAATGGGGTAGACCTCTGGCCACTTGCTGAAATAATCGGCCACAACCAGCGTGTATCGATTTCCCCACTCGGATTCAGGAAAGGGTCCTATAATGTCAACAGCAATCCTTCCAAACGGACCCCCCACGTTATAAGTTTGCATTTGTCCTCTCAGTCGTCGCTTTGGACCTTTGACGGAAGCGCAAATCGTGCATCTACGGTACCAGTCCTCTGCGTCTTCTCGAACGTGGAGCCAGTAAAACCTTTCCCGCAATTTCGCTAAGGTCTTGTTAACACCATGGTGGCCTCCCGAGGATCCTTCGTGCATTTCCTAAATCACATCGTGGATTCGGCTTTTGGGAAGTATAGTTTGCATCCTATAGGAGCTGCCATCCACCGTTTCCCATTTCCACTTGAGTACGCCACCTTCCACCTGAAGGGAGTTCCATTGTGCCCAATAGCTTTTCAGGGTTGCGCCATGCATTGAAACGTCTTTCCATTCAGGTCGCCCAGTTGCCTCCTTCCTTACGAGCAATGATCCGATGTCTTCATCGGCTAACTGGGCATTTCGAATCTCCTCCGATGATCAACCTTCATCGAATTCGGCCGTTATCAATCGCAGATCACCGGTCGGCAATGCTTGCAGTTAGCTAGATATGGACGACGAGATAGGGCGTCAGCATTTCCATGAACTCCGCCCTTCCGATGAACAATTTCGTAGTCGTATGGCTGCAATCTTTCGATCCATCTCGCAACTTGTCCCTCGGGGTTTTCGAAGTTGAGCAGCCATCTCAGCGATGCATGGTCCATTCGAAGAACAAATTTCTGGCCATATAGGTACTTGTGAAACTGCTTGGTGGCCTCTATTATAGCCAATAGCTCCTTCCTGGTCACGCAGTAGTTCCTCTCACTTTTTGAGAGAACTCGACTGTAATACGAGAGGACTCTTTCTTCGCCATCGATCTGCTGGGAGAGTACAGCTCCAATACCGCCATCGCTCGCATCGGTGTCACCCAAAAACATTTTTCCGGGTTTCGGATATGCCAGCACGGGTGATTCACACAGCTTCTCCTTCAAGGTCTCAAAGGCTACCTGGCATTGTTCATTCCAGACATACGGACGATTTTTTTCAGTTAGCTGATGGAGACACTTAGCTATTTTGGCAAAGTCTTTGACGAATCTTCGATAGTAGGTTGCCAGACCCAGAAAACTTCGTAGTTGGCGCTTGTTGTTTGGTGTTGGCCAGCTTTTCACGGCTTCAATTTTCTCAGGGTCTGTTTTGACTCCTTCTGCTGATACTACATGTCCCAGGTATTTTACTTCAGCTGCGAAAAGGGTACACTTGTCGGGACTAAGTTTCAAATTTGCCAGTCGCAATCGGGAGAAAACCTCTTCTAAGTTCCGCACATGCTCTTCGAACGTTCTCCCGATAACAATGATGTCATCTAGGTACACCAAGCAGGTTTTCCAGGTTAGACCACGTAGCACGTATTCCATCAAGCGTTCGAAAGTGGCTGGAGCGTTGCAAAGCCCAAATGGCATCACCACAAACTGCCACAATCCAGTCCCAACTGAAAATGCGGTCTTCTCTCGGTCCTTCTTGTCGATTTCTACCTGCTAGTAGCCACTCTTGAGATCGAGTGTAGAAAAACATTTTGGGTCGGCTAAAGTGTCTATGATGTCATCGATGCGTGGAAGCGGGTAACTATCTTTCTTAGTGACGTCGTTAAGCTGCCTATAGTCGACACAAAAACGAGTGCGACCGTCCTTTTTCTTTACTAGAAGTACTGGCATAGCCCATGGACTGACAGAAGGTTCAATAACGCCTTGTTTTTCCATCTCCAAGATCAGTGCGCTCACTTCTCCTTGTTTGGCTATAGGAAGACGTCTCGGTGCTTGTCGAATTGGCTTGGCTCCCTGTGTATCTATGACGTGAGCTACCATACTCGTTCGGCCTTGGTCATCCGGGCTTGTTGAGAAGATGTCACTGTACTTGGTGACCAGATCATATGCTCGCTTGAATAGCTGCAATGGCAATTTGACCTGCTTCAATATTCCAGATGTGGATTCCCGGGTTTCGTTTGCGTCTTGCTTCCTTTTCCCATGGTGGCCGTGAGTGGCTTCCAAAGAGGTGATGGTGGAAACAAGCTGGCAGCTGCCGATGACTTCTCCCACTTTGATGCTCGTGGTTGAGTCTGCGGTGTTAAGGACTTCTAACCGGCACGTATTTGTTCCTTACAGATCTTACAAGGCTTCGTCCTACAATCAAACTGCGCAATGCGGACGTCTTCGTTGGCTCTATCAGATAAGATCGGTTGTCTCCAGAATCACCATCAAGCTTGGCCCATACAATGCTCTCGGAAGATTTTGGTACATCAGTGTCGGTGCATACTACTACATTCATCCTGGGAATTCTGCCATTTCAATATCTGTTTGCTCAAATGCAACGTGATTCCATGTGGTCGCAGAAAATCTATTCCGAGAATGCAGTCATCCATAATGTTCGCGACCGGAAAATTATGTCGGAACGCAAGGTCTCCCAACTGTATCTGGAGGTTGACCTCTCCATGGACAGATGCAGTTTCTCCCGTAGCTGTCCGTAGTGAGAAAATCCTGCCCTTTTGAAGTAGTTGTTGCCTCACATGGTCTGGTCGGATAATCGATCGGGTTGCGCCAGTGTCGATTGTTATGGTGCAATGTTCTGCGTCAACTTGACCTGGAAGGCATAAGCCCGCTTCTCCACGATGTAGTCTTGATACAGTGATGGTGGTGCTGGGCACGTCGATCCTCCTAGTCAACCTCTGCCCCACGAAGTTGGCTCTTACATGTTTCCCGACCCCTCAGTTTGAAGGGCTTCCATTCTGGGCTCCTGATTCGGTCTAGATCTTCTCCTAGCTGCACACCCTGGACAATAGCTCGGTTTTCTTCGTTTCTTGCAGTCTCTTTGCTGGTGCCTCTTCTCTCCGCAATTCCAGCATCTAGGCACACCATTTACATGCGGGTCTCGCTCAATTTCCACGCGCGCACACCTGCACTCGTCTGCCACTACCTCGCGAACCTGGGCAGTGGTACGAGTCACATTTTTCGCTGCCTCGAAGTTCAGACTATAAGCCAATGCGTCCTTAACCGTTTGCTTTTGAACTAAACGCACGGCTTGTTGCAATTCCTGGTCCTTAAGTGCGCTGATGAATGCTTCTGCTGCTGCGTCAACTCGATGTTCTGGGTCGTAGGCTGGGTAAGCCAAAAGTTGCAGTCGCGCAATGTCTTGGGCTAGATGCTGTAGGGTTTAACCATACTTCTGCATCCGATGCCTCAGCTGTGACCGATAAATCTGCTTCAGATGATCGTCTCCATAACGTATGTCGAGCGCATTCATTATAGCACCCGAGTTCGAGTGCAACTCAACGGGGATAGTCTGTAAAAGCTCGGCAGCTGGGCCTCTTAGAGCAAGAATTAATGCAGTTGCTTGTTCCTGCTCATTCCAGTGATTTTTCCTAGCGGCGGCTTCAAACTGGGTTTTGTAAATACTCCAGACCGTTTGACCGTCGAATATTGGTGCTTTCACATTTCTTTTTTTCTCACTTCTTGACACCACTGTCGAGTGTTATGGTTCGCGGCCAATAATTTTAATGTTCCGCGAAAGTGAAAACGCAATGTCTTTTAAATTAAATTAAAGAGTTTATTTGTTTACTAAAAATGCACAATTATTCATTTAACTATTTCACAATTTTAATTTTCACTTTGTCTATAAATTTCTCTAACTACTGTCTTCACTTAACAATCAACGAAAATCACTTTACTATTACTCGATCGCTTTTCAATTCGCACTCCACACACTATCGCAGTTTTTACTATCGCGGTTGAATGAATCCCCCCATTCATTCAGCTCGCCTGTATATAGGGAACTATGTGGAATATTCGAGCAGCTTAATGAATGGGCGGTGTCTCACTTTCAGATGTTGATCATGCTTGGTGGGTTTTCGAGTACATTCGCTTGTTGATCATTATGTTCGTAATGGTTGTGAAAACAATTGCGACAGTAACTCGCAAAACTATTCGTGCATGTAATAATATATTCATAAATTCAATGGCACCGTAACCGTCACACTTTCGGTTGGTATTGTTAACTCTAAGTTTTCTTAGAAGCATACGGATATGGCAAATATTCAAAGAACAATCAATCAATAATCTGAACTTCTTGGAGGGGTTAACAAGACTTTATATAGTATAAAAAATTCGTTGGACAAGCAGGGTGAGAACCTTTATGATAGTATAAAACGTTTCTTAAAGCTTTTTAAAGAATACATTGAATAAACTTCGATAACTTTAAACCAATTCAACTAAGTTTAAGGATTATGGTATATTCCTGTAACGACTATGCATAAAAATTTAGTGCGTAGAAGTATTACATAGTTGAATATTATAACATTCGTCTCGGAAATCCTTAAATTATTTATGTAATTTTACCTTGAAGCATTCTTCGAAATTTATTCGGCATTACTTCACACACGAGATCTTCACAGAAAATTCTCTTTTGGATATACCATTTCTTTTCCATAGTTTTGTCAGCCAATTTCTCTGATATCCAACGGTTTACGCATATCAAATTCCTTGAAGTTTTTTCTTCCGCTCCTTATTGCTCCTCTTCAGAACCCACTTTTCCACTTAACGTTGCCAGTGTGATGTAATTATTATTATGAAAGTTTTGTTCTTACTCACTTCCATTTGTTTATTCATTTATTCACATTTTCAAATATCAGGGAAAACTTTGCCTTAGCTAGTTCGTTAAGAATTGAATGCTATGGTTCGTTGTGTCCTGGTCCTGTATTATATAATTTGTAACCTCGGTCTCCGTTTCCTCAATTCTCGGGAATACAGGCAGTAGTGTTGAAAACGTGACAACGATGGTGATGAATACGTAGCGGATATGCATGATAAAAAGGACAACAGTAAAAAGGACAATGAAGAAAATGATGACGAGAATTCTTCATTTGACTGTTTGGGTCGGTAATGGAAATGAATGGAAAATATATATTTGATGCGAATTTCATTTCAAGTGGAGATTGCATATCGATTTCCGTTTCTACGAATCTCAACAATAAATATTGTTGATTTGTAGCACATTTTGTGTTGTTTGTTGCTGTTCTAAATTATATCATTGGTTTCATGTTTTAGTGTTAGTATCATGTGTGGAAATATTTTATGTAGGTGGGGGAAACAATGAAGGAATACATGAAACAATTGTCGAATGTAGTGCAGTTTTTATCGTAGTAGATGAGCTTCCTATTAATATGACCATAACAAGGAAGCAGATTGCTCAATATTCGAGTACGTCAGAGCTGATTATTTAATGAAAAAAAAAAACAAAATTATGATAGGAAGTATTCTTATGGATAATAGTCGATGTTCCATTATGGTACTCTTATCTCTACGTTGCGTCGGTTGCAATTTTTTATGGGAAGAATATACAAGACCCGCAATAAGTCAATTTGATATGTATAACTCCTATATAATCGGCCACTGACTTTCTGTATTGGGAAAGGATCTTAGTGATATGCCAGATTCTATTTTTAAGATGATTTGGATCAACTGAACATATCAAATTTGAAAAGCGTGCGTTAAACAGATCATAGGAGTGTCATCCTAAGCAGAAGAAGATTATAAAGGGTTTTCCAATAAGAGGTGTTATTTTGAATAGCCCGCTTTTTCGGTAGATGTCACTTTTGAAGCTGTTATTTTTTGACATTTGACAAGTAAAAACTACGCCATTGATAAAAATGGAACAATGCACGCTTTAACAATGCATTGGAATTATTAAAATTCACTATAAAAATGGTGAAAATTTGGCAGAGACGGTTCGTAAAACTCGAACATTTTTGGGTCGTCGTGAAGCACCTTGTCGGACCGCAATACAGAAATTGGTGGAAAAATTCGAGCTGTTGGGACAACTTAGTGATATGAAGGATAAAACCTGTGCACGTCACTCAAGAACAGCCGAGAATATTGCTGCTGTAGCCGAAAACGTTGAAGAAAACCCAGGTTTGTCCATTCCTCGTCGTTTTTTGGAATTGGGCATTCCACAAACGTCATTACACTGTATTTTGCATACAAATTTGGGTCTTAAGGCTTATAAAGTTCAGTTAACACAAGAACTCAAGCCAGTCGATCATCAACAACGTCGTATCTTTGCTGATTGGGTCCCTGAAATGCATGAAAATGATGCGGAATTCCATCGGAAAATCATCTTGAGTGATGAGGCCTATTTCCACCTTGGTGTCTTGCCACATCTGGGGCTCGTAAAACCCAAGGGTTATTGTTGAAAAGCCTCTCTATCCTCAACGTGTGACTGTTTGGTGCGGTTTATGGTCCGGCGAAGTCAATGCACCTTAGTTTTTCGAAAATGAGGCTGGAGCAACAGTTACGACGAATGGATTGCGCTATCGAGAGATGATTAATGATTTTTTATGGCCGAAATTTGATGGTATTGATGTGGAAAACGTTTACTTTCAACAAGACGGTGCTATGTGCCACACAAGCAACGAAACTATTGATCTTTCACGAGAAAAGTTTCCGGACCGTGTTATCTCTCGAAGAGGTGATCACGGCCAACGAGATCTTGTGATTTAACACCTTGCGACTTCTTCCTTTGGGGGCCACGTGAAAGAGAAGTTCTACGCGAGCAGCCCATTGTCGATTCAAGACCTCAAAGATGGAATTCGTGAGGCTATCGAGGACATAGGGTAGCCACTTCGCGATTTGGTTATGGAAAATTTCATGAAAAGGATATGGTCCTGTAAGCGTGGTCGTGGAGGTCATTTGCCAGATATTATTTTCCACTATTAACAACATACCTTCTTCTTGATAATGAAATCAACATCCGATCATTTATATTAAAAAATGGCATTTTTCTTTTAATATCAAAATAACACCTCTTATTGGAAAACCATGTACTTTTGACATAGATTTTATTGTTTGTGAATATGTAAAGCGTGGTTTCGACTGGTATTTACAGTTTTTCTCAGTATACTGAATTTTGGAAAGTTTTATATGATGATTTCGCAGCGTTATGCTTTGGCTTGATGTGGCGTTATGCTTCTTGATGTCGTTTGGAACTGTGGATCTTGTGATTGCTGTACGCTTCTGATTTTCATTTAGCGGATTGAATGTTGTTAATTTTACTTGTTCTAATTTCACCGTTTTCTCTCTAATTATTCTATTGATCCCTTCCATTGCATGTATGTTAATTTTCTCTGTTTGCATAATAAAGTTTTTCCGCTTGTCGAATTTTTCCCTGCTAAACGGTGTCGTCAAGGGTCGATGTATCATCCAATGATATACTGCCAGTTTTTGTCCAAAGCTATGATATGAGTCACTCGTAATCATCCGCTGAGTGCTCGTTGGTTTCCTGGAAATATCAAATTCAATTTTACCCGTTTTTACTTTAGTACTACAGCGCCTTTCGCGCCTTCGCTTAGAAATAGTTAGAGTATCTCATTATCTTGATAGAGTGTACTCGTATTGGCACTCGAGAAGGTGGTATGGTTAGTACCATGCTTTGGCTGTTGATCCATCTAATCAGGTGTGATGCGTTCTGATTTTAAACCAGTGCATATCATAACTGAACAAGATTACGAGTATAGTCCATCGGACGAATCATTTGAAATAAATATCGTTACCACCAACGGGGTTTGAACCAGGAACCCTCGGATTACGGAGTAAATGTCCTAACTACTATACTATGCAGATGAGAATTTTACCATTATTACGAATAACTATTAATCTAGGATTAGGATTTGCTTATTTTCCACTATTTCCATCAATAATTTTATTTTTAGTTGGATTTCGTTTATTCGTTGAAAAGTATTCTCTAGTTCAACATTTCGGATGGTTACTGATATATCGTTGACAGAACATAGCCAAAGTTTAAGCATCAAGGCATACTTTTTGATTATATTTTCGATATTTGCTATAAAGACCTTGCTAATCAATAGGGATAGTGGCTTCTCCATTGCAGTGCCTGATTTTGTTCTATAAATTTTTCACCGGAACATAATATTGTTTTCGTTCATATATATAGCGGCAAGTTGTATGTAGCATTTGATTATTTTCCTTCCGTTCCTTTGGTTTCATCGATCTTTATCATCTATTCTTGGAGCAGGTGTAGAAGTGACTTGACGTCGAATGACACCAAGATGGCATCTTGATGGTTCTAGTTGATCCTGCGTGGTAATGATAAAAGCTTGTTAATTATTGTGATACAACAATGATTTATTTTTCACCTTCAGTTTTAATTTATAGATACATATTGCTTACATATTAGATTTTGCAAAGCGCGTGCACTACCTGGATATTGCAACATGGACTATTTTGTCAAGCGCGTGCATCTTTTGAATTAAGCTCAATATTCTTCAATTGAACTTTAAATTGATTTGCTTGCGAAGATTGATTGAACTCGAACAATTATTTGACTGTAAGCAATTTTACAATTCAATGAAAATGCACAAAGTACAATTAATTCAAATGAACTTTTAATTGCTTACAGAATGGAATTAATGTATGAGAAACAAAATAGCTTATGATAATTTACTTGAATGTTGGACTTAGAATTTTTCATTGAACGTATGTTATTCTTAATAGTACATTGAACTTAGCATTATTATGTTATTTTTAATGATACTTAGGATATTCCTTGACATTTAGAATTTTTCTTAATATTTAGAATTTTCCTTAACATTCCGCCCACCAAGATCGACAAGGTCTTATAAACGGTGCTCGCCATACCAGGTGGCAAATAAAGAAGGTTGTGATGTGACACTGATATTGGTGGTGTTGCTTCGCATGTATCGGCAGATAAAGGCGATAGTAAGTGAGGCAAGGATCAGCCCCAAAAGAGTTATGGAAAACGTTGATAATGTTTTATGATGCTTGACAACTTGCAAATCGACATTTTGAATTTCTGTTGTTAGCTCTTCCTGCTCCGTTATAAGCGCTGTGAAGGATTCCTCTGGCCTGATAACGGTTGATACGTTAAGCTGCTTGATGTCAGTATGATGTAGTGAGGTATTGAATTCCGATATTGTTGGTGAGTTGTATATAGGAAAGGAGCCTCCCACTTGGCTCTGGTCCGCTACGAGGATGAATTCTTGAGCTTGCAGCTGGCAATCCTGGGTAAGCTTTATAATTCCTGTCCCGTTCATAAGAATATCTTTTCGAATTCCCTGACAAACTGTTTGTGCATGGACTAGTTGTGGCGTAAAGAATAGCCATGCGTTGATTGACATCATTTGCTGAATGCTGTAAATAGTGTAGAGTTCAGGTGAAAGGGGATTGCTGTTGGCTTAATGAGGTTGAACTTGCGATTGTCAATGATCGGTAAATAACCATGAGTTTTGATGCTATTTTCGGTTGAGTCAGTTACGAGTTTCGATATTGCGGAATATAAAATTTCAAGGTGAGCTGGCAAAAGAGATTGCGTATTTTGAATTGTTGCTTGAAGGTCTGCGAGTTTAATGCAGTCTAGTATTCCTTCTTTATTGTTGATTGCTGCCAAAATGTTGTTATATTTGACAGAAATTTCTTTAATGAAATTAATAGCAAGTTGATATGTTGCTAAAAATTGGATAGTCAATTGATTTGCATCTACCCTAGAGAACCATGTTCTTGATTCGTTGATCTGTTCAAGGCCTTTGTTCAGTTGGTCGGAGAATCGTCTAAGTTGCTGGTTGATTCTGCTGGATATTGTGTTAAACTTCTTTGTTGCTTTGAGTATAATTTTCCCTTGATGGTTGATAAGGTTCTTGAGAGCTACCTGATTTGTGAACAAGTTCCGAACGTCTGTGATTATTTCGTCGTTGACCCCAAATACTGCCGTGAGCATTTGGCCAAAGGCTTCACGTTTCCTCCGGTGGTGCATAAAATGCAACAGATTGATTTTATGTTGATTGTAGTCGATCATCTCCGATATATGGTGGACTACTGCCAACAGTGTACCTTTTCAGTTGTTTGCTTGCCCAAGGAGCACATAGAATGTAAGTTTGAATTTGTACTTTGCATATTTTTTTCATCAGTCGCCAGATCGGATAATGGAATTTCAATGTTAATTTGTAAAGCTCCTCGGTTGATGTATCCTTTCCCAACTTCTTCTATGTAAAGACCGCCATTTAAATCCGTTATACTAGCTTCCGATACAGTAGGAGATGGGAATACTCCTGGTCGTTTCATATGAGGGTGTTTGGTATTGAACGCAAAAGGTTGACATAATGCGACGATTCTGTTGGGTTTGTATAAAGATGAAAACCTTGTTAGGATTGCTGGTTCTGCTTTCAGGGTGCTTATTAAGGATGTTATCCTTTCTTCTTGTCCATGATGTTTGTCTGTATTACTGCCGGTATTCGGATGGTGCGAGCGCTGAGCGATATTGGTCCTGTCCACCATAGCTTGCAGTTAACTAGCTCCTTTGGAAACATTCCCCTGACGCTATGTCAGCTGGGTTGTCTTGCGTACTAACGTGATTCCAGCGTTCAATGGAACTATGCTCTTGTATTATGCTGACACGATTAGTGACGTAAGCCTTCCATTTGATAGCAGGGCTTTGGAGCCATGACAGCACAACTGTTGAGCTGGAGCTACCTTCGATTTGGCTGTGAGCAATGTGACCTTTGTTGCTGAAGGCATAATTACTCGGATATATATAGCAGCTGCATAGGCAGTTGATGACGCGTCACAGAATCCGTGCAATTCAAATTTATGTGCTGGACTCAACTCTATTCATCGTTTTATCCTTAATGTTTCGAGGGCAGGGAGTTGTTGTCTCATTTTTGTCCATTCCTTTATTGTCGTTGCATCTAATGGATCATCCCACCCTTTGCTTTCTAGCCACAGTTTTTGAATGATAGTTTTGCTGATGATGTATCATGGCTGTAACCAACCGATTGGGTCGAATAATCAGACAACTTCTCTTAAAATCGTTCTTTTGGTGAATATTTGAATTTCTCTTTGTTTTGATGTAGAAAAGGAAAATTCATCCATTGCTGTATGCCATAATACCCAATGTTTTAATATTCTCCGTAGCTGCTTTGTTCAGAGAAAGCTTTGTTTCCCTTTCTGCTATTGGTATCCGTTCCTGCAAGTTCGGATGATTTGAAGACCATTTACTTAAGTGAAATCCTCCTTTCTTCAGAAGACTCCGAAGGTCTGCTTGCAATCGCAATAAATCTTCAACTTTGTCTGAACCCGTCAGCGCGTCGTCAACGTAAAAATCTCTTACCGAAATTTGTGCTGCTTCTGGATATGAATTTATCTCGTCCGCTGCTAGCTGATGTAGCGTCCGTCTTGCAAGGTACGGTACACATGCTGTTCCATACGTAACTGTGTTTAATTGGAGATGTTGAACAGGATCAGTTTCGTTCAAACGCCACAGAATCCTTTGAAAATGTTGATCTCTGTCGTGAACTGAGATCTGTCGATACATCTTTTCGATGTCGGCTGTGATGACATATTTATGTTGCCTCCACCGCATTAAAAGATGTAACAGAGTTCCTTGAATAGTATGTCCGGTGTGAAGCATGTCATTTAGAGACTTTCCCTTGGAGCTCTTTTGTGACGCGTTAGATCCCACTTGTAGTTTAGCCTTCGTACTACCTTCTTCTACCACGGCATGATGTGGGAGAAAGTAGGCCGTTGTCATCTTCATTCGGTCTGCTGGTACCTTCAACATGTGACCTAAGTCAATGTTTTCCCTCATAAAGATTCGATACTGTTCGTAGAGCTCAGGGTTTCGTAATAGTCGATGCTCTAATTGTCGTATTTGTGCAATCTTTTGCGTCTCACTGATATCTGCTAACGGATCCGTTTCACTTTTAAATGGCAAACTGACAGAGTATCTACCAGTTGGGTGACGACATACGGTTTGTAAATAATGAGTTTCATTCTCCGTTTCTTCCTTGGTTAAGCGCTTTGCTGTAGAAAGTTCTACAGTCTCCCAAAAGTGTCGTAGTGTTTCCTCTAAGCCTAGGTATGAGACAAACGCGCATAATGATGCTGATGTTTTACATGGAACGGATCCAAAGATCACCCATCCAAGCTTTGTATTCTGACCAGGCAGAAGCCCTGGTAACAGTAACCGATCGTAGAGGTCAGCTCCGATCAGAATGTCAATAGTTGATGATTCGTTAAACCTTGGATTGGCTAAATCACTTATCGACAAACCTTGCGGAATAACCAATGGAATTTGAGTGCATGGCAAGGGTGCGGCGATTGCACTGAGAATCAACGGAGTGAAGACCAGCTCTTCTTGTTGGCCGTTTGCGGATTGAACAATAGCGCGCAGCTTCGTTTCTCCTCTGGAGGTGACATTTTCCACGACTCCTATGCCACTGATTCTGAACTTGGAGCTGTTTTGCCTTACTTGTAATAGATTGACTGCCGACTCACTAATAAAGGAACGCTGTGTTCCGGAATCCAACAAGGCTCGGAACGTCAAGTATTCACCATCTGGGCGACCAACCTTTATCCGCGCTGTGGCCAGTAATATGTAATTCTGCTTAGTATATGCTCCATGTCCTTGTATAGTCATCGATGCAGGGCTCTTGGTTGACTGTGGAGGCTCTGCGGTTGATAGATGCAGCAATGTGTTATGCTTCTTTCCACAGAGTTTGCATCCATGCGTCGACGAGCACTTCTTAACTTGTGTTGTCCAAAGCAGTTGAAACATAATTTTGATTTTTTGATGACATCTCGACGAATTTGAACGTTAGCTTGTTTGAATGCATTGCATTCAAAAGGCTTATGTGCTGCCTTGCACATTGGACAAACGAACTTTAAATCCACTTGAATTGTGTTCACTTTAACCGCCTTTGGTTTTGGTTTCCCAGGAGACAAAGCTTCTAGCATTGAGAATCTTTGTTTTATAAAATCCAAAAACTGCTTAAAAGACGGGATTTAATTTGCATCCGAAATTTGCCACTGCCATTCTCTTCTTGATTCCTCGTCAAGTTTTTGATTAAGCATGTATACTCCTGAGATATTGTAGTTTTTGCACCTTATATAATTGTACATTCTTGTGCACCAGACTTTCAAAGATGTCTCGGAAAGCGAACCAGTCTGCATAACTGCCACTAAAAGATGGAATCCGGACTTGTTCTAGTTTAATCGAGTCTAGCTTGATGGCTTTATTGGCATCAGGTGGCGCTGAAACAGTACCTTCAGCGGAATATTCATTAATTTTGGATTGAAACAGAGTGAGATAGTCCAAAACTAAGTACTCTAAACTCTCAAACTCTGAGTTGTATTTTTCCAGCTTATCCCTTAACCTATTACATGCTTCTTCATGTTGATCTTCACATTTAGTCCACATAGTTTGCAATTTTTCCATTCTTGTTTGGAAATATGCGTGATTATAACGGGACTCACTGTTCTTCTTAAAATTTGTGATAAGTCGTTGAATGACTTTAAAGGCTGTCTCCTGGCCACTCATGCTGGCTGCAAGTTTATTCAATTTTTGACTGCTGCAAGCAATTAGCACCTTCTCGTGATCATCCAAGATTTTTGCTACTTCTTGTAGATCCGAATGTGTTTATGCTGATACTCGTAGCTCGTCCAAGATGTTTGCTACTTGTTGCTATTCTGAATGTGTTTCTTGCAGCCCAAATGTTATGCTGAGACTCGTCGCTCGTCCAAAATGTTTGATACTTGTTGTTATCTGAATGTGCTTCTTGCAGCCCAAATGTTATGCTGATACTCGTAGCTCGTCTAAGATGTTTGCTACTTGTTGCTGTCTAAATGTGTTCTTGCAGCCCAAATGTTATGCTGATACTCGTAGCTCGTCCAAAATGTTTGCTACTTCTTACAGTCCAAATGATATGCTGATAGTATCCGAATTTGCTGCTGATATACAGTGTCAGAATAATAAGTAACCGGACTGACCTCAGGAAACTTTTTATTGGCAAAATATGTACAATTTTTCTTTAGAAATCTTCAATGTAGTCCCTATTGGAGTCGATAACACGCTGATACCGGATTTTTCAATCCCTGAACGCTCCCTGGAAGTCGGCAACCTCGATGCTGTCTAGAATCCTCGTCGTGGCACGTTGAACGTTTTCCAGAGTCCCGTTAACTTCTTCTGATGCCAAATGCTGGTAGCTGGAAGTCTCAATCGTTCCTATGATTGCCTGATTATCCACTTTCAAGTGGATCCGGCTCGACGGACCAAATGATCCTGCGTGAAAATGATAAAAGCCTGTTAATGATTGTGATGCAACAATGATTTATTTTCTACCTTCAATTTTAATTTATAGATACATATTGCTTACATGTTATATTTTGCAAAGCGCGTGCACTACGTGGATATTGCAACATGGAATATTTTGTCAAGCGCGTGCATCTTAGCTTAGCTCAATATTCTTCAATTGAAGTTTAAATTGATTTGCTTGCGAAGATTGATTGAACTCGTACAATTATTTGACTGTAAGCAATTTTACAATTTAATGAAAATGCACAAAGTACAATTAATTCAAATGAACTTTTAATTGCTTACAGAATTGAATTAATGTATGAGAAACAAAATAGCTTATGATAATTTACTTGAACTTATGTTATTCTTAATAGTACATTGAACATAGAATTATTATGTTATTCTTAATGATAGTTAGAACTTACCTTGACATTTAGAATTTTTCTTAAAATATAGAATTTTCCTTAACACTAGTCCCTTGGAGTTTTTTAAAAACAATAAAATCTAATGTCCAATGGATATTACAACTGTTCTTTTAGTTAAGAAAACTGCCATGCATGTGTAACTTTGGCTTTTCTCATAAATTATCTTCCTTAATCCTTTGCTTCCCACATAATGAGCATGTAAATGGAAGGTGGCCCAGTATGAGTGGAGTGTCCTCTTACAGGAACTCAGCCATGATTGAGCGCTAGCCAACTGAAAAATACCATCCGAGATCTCAGGAATTGATGACGGATACGGTGAATATTGTGGCGTGAAGGGAGATTGTTTGACTGAATTATTTTTCAGTTCTCAAATTCACAATCTGTTCAGAATGAAAGACATTGAGCTGTGTTGCCCATCAGATATGACTCACACTGGAGGAAAAGTTTTAGTAGAATATAGGGGAATAACTACGGGATCCGCGCTATCGTTGCAGCTAAATTAGAGTAGGAGATAAGGATTTACCTTATATGTTATCAAATTCTTACCAAATACAACGAATATCTTTCAAACAACTTTGTAATTTAGTGAAATCTTGATAAAACGTAAAATTTCGTTTCTAAGCTAATCTTGACAGCAAAAATCTACTCGTTATGAAACCTGGACAGAAAAGTTTCTAGCCAATGTGAGCTAGTTGCTAGCTAGTACCCGAATATAAGTAGACGACAATGATGGTTTAGAAGGTGATTTGGTTATTGTTACACTTTATCGTTCAGTTAGTACTCGATCTTTTAATTAGAATCCAACACAATAGGATAGGTTTATAGTCTGAGGACTACTAGAACAAAATCAATCCTATCAACGAGTTTTGAATCTAGGAACCTACTGCATAAGCGGTGAGCACTCTAACCACCACACATTGCGAATTTTTAAAAGGTGAGCTTAAGCCATTAAGATTGTTGATGTGGAACGTTTCTAACATTCCAAAAGATTTTCAAGTAGATTTAGGATGAAATTTAGTAGGAATATTATGATAACTTAAATAATATCAGCATAAAATTAAATTAAAAAAACTTTAAATGCTCAACCAATAGATGTGGTATACAGATAATTCTCCTATTATCCTCGTTGAAAAAAAATTGCACAACAGGCAGCTAAAGCATTGGATAAATTCAATAAAAAATATTCTGCGGGTACAAAAAAATTGAAATGATATTTCCATTCGTTCGAAAAGATGAAAATTGCTGAGATGAACTAATTCGAAATAGTCATGTACGGTAAATATCGAAAATAGCAAAAACAAACGAAAATAGCACGAATTTGTTTGTTCGATTCCTGTCCATTTGAACATAACAGCTAGTCGCAATGTTCAGGACTCGTCCACCACTCGTTCCCAATAATATCAATCCAACCAGCAGACAGGCGGCAGGCAAGCAGCTAAAGCTACACTTTATTCCACAACTCTTCCACTCTCAATCGCTTGGCCATTATTCCTGTTCTAGCAAGGATACTAGACAGGATTTTCCAGGCCGGACTTTAATTCTTACGCCACGAACAATAAACGTCCACCACAACAGGCTTTCGATGGCCACCGTAATGACGTCAGTTAAGCGTCAAATGTTTTTGTGTTCACTCGTGTCGTACCTACACACATTGCAATGCATCGCATTGCACTAGTATTGCAGAGTGCAAGGAAGAAATAAGGATATTGCAGGACGAATGAGTAAATTGTTTGGAAAAACTTGGGGAAAAAGTAAAATCAAATTTAATCCCGGCAACACAATAATCTCTGGGTTTGTTAAACAATAGTAAATACGATGAGTGGGACAGTGCAGTGATATTTGAAAATCCTTTCAACGGTGATGATGTTGTCGAGGACAATGCAAACCGATAATTCTAAGGATTGAGTTGCAAGAGAGAGAGAGAGATAAGGATTCCTTGACAATTGAGCGGAAGTATTTGGCGACATTGTTCTGTAGTGAATAAAATGTTATGCTGTGAAGACCAGCTTCATGTTCAATCGTTGTATTATCGACCAATATGTTTGTTATTTCGTCGATTTAATAAATGCGCAACTGTTGGTATGAATGGCCGCAAGCATCCTTACACTTGACTATAAAATTTTGCTAAGAACAGTGAAGAACGTAATACTCTCAAAATAATTTTTGACCATTGGCGTTCAGTCTTCCTCAACGACTTTTTTACTTTATCTAGAAACTGTGCTTGTATACTAAAGCCTTAATGACATTGAAGGATATCAGAGCGAATCGATAAACAAGATTCGAAAATTAACATTGTTTTTCAGCGTTTAGGACTTTCAAATGGCTCAAAATAAGTTGTCATCCAGCCACATTCCCACGGATAGGATTCGTCTCATCTCGATCAACGTCAACTCCATTGTTACTTTACATCGGCGTGATTATCTCCTTGAATTCATTGCCAGACAAAAGCCTGACATCCTGCTTCTAACCGAAACCCACCTCAATTCATGGCACTTCATGACATTCAAGGATTTTGAATTCGTAAGAAACGATAGGGTAATAGGTGATGGGGGAGGTGGCACCGGGATATTGGTACGAAGACCCTATTGTTTCCAAAATATTGAAAAAGTCGAATTCAAAAGCTTTGAATCTCTTGAAGTGTCCGTTATCAAAATCTCACTGCCAGGTGGGGATAACCTCTTCGTTATCTCTGCCTATGCAACTGGTGGAACTGTTCTCAAGCTCAAGGAGGAACTCAATTCCTTGTTCGAAATACTTGAATTGAACAGGCTGCATAACTATTATATTCTTGCTGGTGACCTGAACGCCAAGCATACATCATGGCTGAACGCCACCAATAATCCAAGAGGTGTATTCCTGAAATCGTGGATAACAGAGAACCAAATTGAATACAGGTGCAATCTATATGGGTCGGAGTTCCCAACATACCCTAGGACAAATTCATATTTGGACCTTTGCATTGCTGACGCAAGACTCGAATTCAACTTTAATAGTCCTCAACGGAAACTGCAGGTGCTTCCTTATGATAGCGACCATAACGCAATCGTAATGGAAATCAATCATCACAGGGATGATTTCTTCCTCATTCCAGTTCAACATGAAAATCATCGGTTGAATTTCAAAAAAACAGACTGGGGAAAGTTTCAAAAGAAGTTTAATCGGGAGTACCAGAAGCAATGTCCCCCTTCTGATGGCGGCAACTCTTGCTCAATGGTTCCTAATGACAGAAATCTAACTAACGATGAAATAGATGTCTATTTGTCGAAGTTAGAGAAGCTGACGTTGGAAACGATTGAGAAAGTAGTTCCCAAGAGAAAACATCGAAACAATATGGAAGGATATGAAACACCAACCATCGCAAGGTTGAAAAGATTGAAAAGCCTCCTTCTCACACGCGTCAACAATATTTATCGACGATTTTTGGACTACAACCATCCCTCGTTGTCTTTGTTGAAATTACATCTGAAGAATGTCCGGAACTTAATCCGGTCATACTTCAGGAGTGAGGTCAGCAATCAATGGGCGGAAAAATTGAGGGGTATTAGCCCACAGGACCCAGACGGCGTGTTCGCGAAAGTGAATAGCATATTCCGCAAGAAGTCTCGAGTGAAGGTATCGAATCTTGAAGTCACTAGTGATGAGATAAATCTTCTCAATAGAGCTGGTATCGAAATTGATAGTACGACTCCGGATAGAAATGGAAACAGGATTATTTGTGAAGGATTGGATAAACTTGCCCTGATTGGAACACATTTTGAATTGGTTCATCTACCAAACCCTGAGAGAGGGAACGAAATTTTTTCAGAGGTCGTTGAAGCAAAAGTTTCCGACTTCAAATCAAGCCTGAATGGCCAATCAATTCTTCATTTCAATGAAACATTAACATCTGACCTCATACCGAGCTTGAATCTAATTGATTATTTTGTCAGCTATGAAGACTTGTGTTTCATATTTCGCAAGATAAACAACAAGAAATCATGTGGTAATGATGGTATTCCAAATGTAGTTCTCCGACATTTGCCTGAGGCTGCTATTAGGAACTATTGCATATTGTTCAACAACATGTTGAGCAATTCATATTTCCCAAATGAGTGGAAAAAGGCTAAGGTATTTCCGATCTTGAAGAAAGGAAAAGAATCTTCATGCCCGAAAAGCTATCGCCCAATCAGCTTGCTGCCTAACATCAGCAAGGTGTTTGAAGTGATACTCAACAGAGCATTAAACGCCCACATTGAGGAAAATGAGTTGATGCCGAATTGCCAATTTGGTTTTCGTGCCCGGCATTCGACCACACATGCAATAACGAAAGTAACCTCAGACATCTGTTGGAAACTAAATGATAGACAATGTGTTGGAGCATGTCTCATTGATATGGAGAAAGCCTTTGATACGGTATGGTTAGATGGACTTATTTTTAAACTTCTTCAGGACAAGTTCCCCAGACACCTTGTCGCCATGATGTGTAATATGTTATACGGGAAATCGTTTGTTGTAACCGATGGAAATCTGACAACAATGCGCGAGTTCAAGGTCTTGAATGGTCTACAGCAGGGAACAGTTACTGCGCCTCTGCTCTTCTCAATCTTTATTCGCAAGCTATTGAACGGCTTTGATTTTAACGTCTCGCCAAAGCGATCATTGGTAGCGTTTGCTGATGATCTGATCATCTACACGGCTGACCGAAAAGCTACAATAGTTCAGAGCAATCTCCAAAAAATGTTCAATGATGTACAGCTGTACACTGACAATTGGCGAATGAAAATCAATGCGCAGAAGTGTGAAACAATCTTGTTTCGGACAACGCTGCAGGGGGTCAGTCAAGACCTGAAACGTAATTGGAAGGATTTCCACATCATGGCTGGTGAGAGTAGTCTAGAACGAGTTCCACATAAATCCTGTGTTCGATACCTCGGTGTTTATCTCGATCAGTATCTGTACTATACTGAACATGTGAAAATCATGCTCAGTAAAGCACTTAAAATAGTCATGGCCCTTCGAAAGCTCTTTCATTCCAGATACATTGATCGAAAGGTCAAAATGATCTGTTACAAGACACTGGTTAGACCAGTTTTGACCTATGGATGTCAGATCTGGTACAACCAGAGTGCTAGTACTATGGAAAAATTAAGAGTTTTCGAAAGGAAATGTCTTCGTGCATGTACTGGTTTGTACAGAAAGCCTGAGACGGATTGGAAACATTATATATCGAATAGAAGAATTTATCAAACTGCTGAAGTGACTAGGGTCGATATCTTCAGATTGAAGCTTCTTCGGAATCATATCGCAAGATCTGTGACTGTGAGTGAAAACCCTTGGATTTCACAGCCGTTCCACCCTACAGACGGGTATATTGCGACTTGCCTCGCTACTGGCTTCATCCCTCCAGAAGCATTCGTGTATTTGGACATGAATCGATATGTTTTTGATTCTGACGGCGTCCCAGTCATATATCACATATATCGACGGGCCACCGATTAGAAGATAAAATATCCTCCTAATTTGAGTTCACGAGACCAACGATTTCAATGGAGATACTCATTTGCTAGATTCGTTGAAGCTGATCGAGTTGAGACGGCGCAATCCAGGTATTGGTGGCTGAATGACAATGTCTAAATTATTCGTGTGTATTTTCAGTTTTGGTGTTTTTCGTTATTTAGTTTTTGAGTTTCAGCTCATTATTGCTACATTTAGTGTTGTTATATATTTTTGTTAAAAATTAGGTATAGGTTAGGTATATGTAATGTTTACTATATTCCGTTAGAGATAAGATTAAACACTTAGGTTAGGAACATTGTTATTGATTTTTTTAGTATAAGATAAAGTTTTTGATTGTATTTTATTAGAAATAAGTTACAACATATTAGGTGTAGGATCAAAGTTTCACTGTTGTGTTTTGATTATAAATAATTTTAGGATAGTGTTGGTTGGTTTTTTCTCCTTTTTCCAATTGAATTTTTGAAAATATGTAATAATCGTAATTAATTGCATTTGCTATAGTTTTTTTTTTTTTTATGGAATGAGTTATGATAACGTACAAATTTAGAGAGCCATTTGGGCCATTAAGTTTTTTGATTGTTATTGTTTGGAATTTGCTTTATATTCTTTTAAAATTTATAACGATGAGTATTAAATAAAGCGCTTTTGACTTGACTTGACTTGACATGACATTGAAGGATATTTCCTGAAGGGAGTAAATAGTCGTTATTTATTTCACGCCTTTTTCTCTGAAGTGGCGAGACTTTCCATTGCATCCAACTCATATTTCTTGTTTCTTGTATTTGCGTAATGTCTTCCATTGTGATTTCGTGTCCTTTGGTCATAATGTGTCCCGCTACTGCTAACCTGAAGCTATTCTTTTTCCCTTTCTCATTCGCTGCACTTGCTTGACTTAAACGTACTCGTACTCTGGTATTCATTATTACATATAATTAATGTGAACTTTGTTACAATCAGGGCATTCGATCCTGGTGTTGCTTAATTTTTCCTGTGGTTGCCATTTGTCCTTAGCTGATTTGACGATATTTTTCAGCTGTTTTTGCTACTAGATTTGATTGTTTATATCATATTGTTTTAGCCCCCCTTTCAATTGATCGGTGACACCTTAGTGGTAGGTAATTGTTACATTACGTCTTTTCAGAATCTGGATTGAGTCATGTTGAGTGTTCTTTCCTTTGCCGAGTTCTTCTGATTTTATTCATAATTCTCTTGATCATTAAGGACTTAAATCCTTTCAACTTTGTTGTGTCAAGAATGTACAGCCTTTCTTTCTCCCTGGCTGTCATATTTAATAGTAGATCGTATATAGAGCTCGTTAACTTAAAACTTTCACATGTTGCGTGTAGATCGATGTATTTGGAACCGTCTGTTGCATGTGTGTTGCTTTCCTGTAGATTTCAAAACTGGTTCCGCTGCTCATTTTTGATACCAACGTATCCAGGAATGCCAATTTTCCTTCCTTTTCTTCCTTCACCGTGAAATTGATAGTTCTGTGCGCATTGTTCAGTCCCACAAGAATTTGCTGCATTGCTTCTTTCTTGACGTAAGCGAAAACATCATCCACATGCCTAATCTAATATCTCAGTAATTGGTCGTTTGCTTTAAGTCCACCCTCCAGACGCATCATAAACATTTCACTAAAAAATAGCGATATTGGATTTCCCATAGCTGCTCGTCCTTTAGTTTTATAATACGTGAAGGTGAAATAGTTTTCTTTCATACATAGCTTCAATAACTGGAGATATTTTTATTTGAGTAACCACTCTTCGATGTACATAAGTGGTTCCATCACTGGTAAACTTGGAAAGAGAGCTTTCACATCTAACGAAACCATCACTTCGCCTACTGGCGTTACGGTCGATAACATCTCTTCCGTGAATTCCTTGGTGTTCTTGCTGGAGTTGCTTTCTACCGGTTGCATCTGTTTGAATTCATCTACCAGCAATCTTACGAGTTTCTGTGTTGAAGCGTTCACAGCAGATATGATTTCTCGTATTTCGTTTCTCTCCTCATGAATCTTTGGTAGGTAGTGTCGAGTTCATTACTCTCACTTTCGTCAGTTCACGGATAAACGGCTCACAGCTTTTGATTGTCTTTTCAAATTATTTGATCGGATTTCCTAGAGCGTTTCGACGAACTTCGAAAAAGGTTCCATCGTTGGATTTTTTGATGGCCACTTCCTCCTATTTTTCTTTGTACATAATGACAACTATATTTTCTTTCTCCGCTTTGATGAAAGATACCAGTTTTTTCTTCAATTCAAAGGCTATGGCTGCCTCAATGTTGATTTGTGGACTCCTCCAGGAATCTCTTGTTCTTCGAATACTTTAGAGAGCGTTGGAGAAGCTCCTTCTAATTTTCTCAATTTTCGCAGATGCGTTGATCTTTTCTTCCGCTTCTCGCATTAGTACGCTCTATCAGCCTTTTGTAATAAATCGTCCATGTGACCTTTGTCGCTATGCTCTGATTGTCTCATTAACTCCACGTGACTTCATAAGCTCTAAACGTAACATCATTCAACTTGCTATACCGTTGCTTGATAGTCATTTCGATCAAATTCCTTCCCGTAATTTCGCTTGACCCACCTCATGTTTACGGCCGGAATGCAATTTGACAATTGTAGTGCAAAAGTTTTGAAACTTTTAAAAATAATCAAAAAATTGATGGTCAACTTGGCACTCTGAATTCAAATAATATAGTTAAAAAGTTATTCAAAAAACAATATCGTGTTTGGATGAAATGAAAGTTATTATTCAACTAACCTTATTGCAGATGATGTTGCGGCTCTGGTCACTGGACGCTCCGTTGAACAAGCGTAGCTTAAGCTAGGTATGATAATACGCCGAGTGAGATACAGGATGACTGCTCACGGGTTCAGATTAGCACTGGAGAAAACTGAAGGGGTCATCTTGACAAAAAAGAGAGTCCCTAGAACAAGAATAATCAGTATTGGAGACAAACTAATCGAATCGAAGCCAGCTGTGAAGTACTTGGGGATAGTGATAGACTCGAAGATGAGTTTCTCTGAGCAAATCAAAGCAACGGCTGAGAAGGCTGCTTTGGGAGTATCGGCTCTCAGTCGGCTTATGGCGAACGTAGGGGGACCCAGCCCATTAAGAAGATGAGCGCTGCGGAGTCAGTGCTACTTAACGGAGCCGAAATATGGGGGGGACGCTCTCAGTATGGTGGTGTACCGAAAACGTTTGGCACAGGTACAGGGAAGAGAAGCATTGAGGATTGCATCTTGATTCCCAAGTGTCTCTGATTCAGCGGTGAGAGTTATTGCAGGCATGATACCTGTCGGCCTCCTATTACTCTCCACGCTGGAGCTCACCGCGCTACTTACCTGCGTCGAAACAAGGACGCGAAAGAGATGGTTGTCTGCGAGGAGAGACAGCTTTCACTCGGTGATTGGCAGCAGTCTTGGGTGAGTCGCACGAAGGGAAGGTGGATTGTGCTCCTCATCCCGGATGTGAGACCGTGGCAAAGACAAAAGTATAGTAAGACTGACTTCTATCTGACCCAGCTTTTGAGCGGGCATGGGTGATTTCAGTCTTGCCTGCACAAGATTGGTAAGTAACGGTTCCTCGATTGTCGTTTTTGAGAGTAACAAAATGCCTACCACAAGTTTTTTGCGTGCATAAAATGGCACAGGCTGTGACAAAAGCCCTTCAGGGAGACGGGAGAGCTCACCCTGGATAATATTGTAGCCGCGGTGATGCTTGAATCGGTTGACAAATGGAACCAGGTCGCACATTATGTTCGGGTAGTCCTAAAAGATAAAAGGGACTCTCAGCAGCGGGGGCTGGGGGATCGCTTGTCTGGCAATTCCTCTCCTCCTATCCCCTCCTGCTATAAAAGCATTTGCCCAGCTTGAAGGAGTCACGGCGTAACAAAATGTGACTTGGCCTGAAGTAATGTGTCAAACGGTTCCAGGCTTAGTTCTCACGTTGACTGGGGAGGTGTTTAGTGGGCAGTCCAGTCGCTTGCGAGCATGAAAGTCCCACACTCAATGCGCAAATGGAATTCCCTACCAACCACAGGAAAACAAAAAAAAAAATCTATTGAAATATTGCATGTATTAAAAAATCTTTTAGATAAAAAAGAAAACCGACTTCAAAATGTGCTAAAAAGGATGAAATAAATTTGATGGAAGCGGTTTTGTTCGGACCCATTTTTTTAGTCCACGACTCCATCCACATCTATCCTGATGTTAGGTTTCATGAAAATCCATTATAAATTGTAGCTTGAAGAAGCTTTCGAAATTCGAACTTTGCCTAGTTACCACTTTGATATCAAGTTTTTTTATTGTTCACTAGACGTTTACGGTCTCCACCACATTGCCCAGTTTCATCAACATTGGCTGAAAAGTTTGTTTAAAACTACAGTAACAACATTTTGCACGTCATTTTGATTCAGATGGTTCGACTTTATATTTTTTATTGCTAGCCCTATCACACACTTGAGTGAACCTTTGTACCAATTTTCATGCAAATCAGAGCTATACTTTGGTCAGAACAGAAATAACAAATTTTCATCTAAAACAGCTACCATTTTGTTTTCGCTTAGCCAATTTGAATGATTAACAAAACAGGCGAAAATATTTATGCAACACATCAGCTCTGCAAATTTGGCGAAAATCGAAGCGAAACTGCGACTCCCAGGCACAAGTAACGTTATATTCTATATATATATATATATATATATATATATATATATATATATATATATATATATATATATATATATATATATATATATATATATATATATGTATATATATATATATATATATATATATATATATATATATATATGTACATATATATATATATATATATATATATATATATATATATATATATATATATATATATATATATATATATATATATATATAAATATATATACAGTTTTCTATTTCGTCGCTCGTGTCAAAAGTAGCATGCATTTAAAAATGAGTGAAATTTCTGGAAAAATTCGTTATATTTTACAATATTACTACGATCATGTTGAGAATGCATCGCAGGCTCGTGAAATGGTTCGCTCGCTTTCGTTCTGAAAATTTTGATGCTAAAGATCTACCTTACTCAGGTCGACCAATCATTGAAGAAGACCGACACATAAGCCACCATGACAATGCCAAGGAGCTAAATATCCATCGCCACACAGTTTTGAACCGTTTGCGTAAGGCTGTATACACAAAGAAGCTCGACGTTTGGCTGCTGCATGAATTTCCATTGCGAAATGCTAATAAAACGCAACGAAACTGAGGCATTTTTGAAGCAAATCATTACGGGCGATGAAAAATGGGTAAGATACGAGCATGTCGTTCGAAAAAGATCATGGTCAAAAAAATGTGAATCATTACAAACGACTTCGAAGCCAGGATTGACATCAAATGTGTATGGTGGGATTGGAAGTGAATTGTTTATTATGAGGTGCTAGAACCTGGCCAAACACTCAATTAAGCTCTGAACTGTCAGCAATTAACCAGATTGCAAAAAGTACTTCAATAATATCGGCCAGAATTGATCAATAGAACGGGCTTGTCTTCCATCATGACATAGCCAGACCACACACATCTTTGATGACCCGGCAAAAATTGACAAAGCTTGGCTGAGCAGTTTTGATGCATCCACCGTATATTCCAGACCTTGCAGTATCAGAGTACCATTTGTTTCGGTCTCTGCAAAACTTCCTCGGTGAAAAGAAATTCACTTCAAAAGGGGACTGTGAAAATCACTTGGCCAAGATTTTCGCCAATAAACCACAGAAGATCTGCACAGATGGAATAATGGCTCTACCGAAAAAATGGCAAAACGTCGTAGATAAGAATGGACAATATGTACTTAAATAGAATCCATTTTAAATAAAAGAAATATTCAATCGAAAAATTATAATTTACAGTCATTCGATCCTTAATATTTCTTGGGGGATTCGGCAAATCCTAGGTAAAACATCTCCATCTAAGGATGTGAGAGGGATCTTTTGATAAGTTCACCAGTAAGCAAAGGACGAATGTGGAAGGAAAAAGCAATTACGAAATTTAATCCAATGATATTGCTCTGAACTATTTTGCATTATAGCATTTATGCTGCATTTAAAATTAATTTATTGGTTATTTCCAGTAGAAATAATTGACTGAAATGTTACGTTTGCGGAAAAAATTAATGGCACTGATCATTTTTATCATCCATGACCAAAAGATTCGATATCTCCATTGAATCTCTGAAGGGTCGCATATTAATTGGCATACTTTGTAAGAAAGATCATTTAACGCCAATTTCTCGATATCAATGTACTATATTGAATTATTAATATCTACAGAGTCCTTGAAAATATTACAATTTTGTGTGGTGACACATTTGTCAGGGGGGGCCAATCGCGATAGCGGATCAGATATAAATAATACACGGGCGTTTGATTTTACACTTTATTGGGGAAGAACCGTACTCCTTCACGTCTACACACCGACTCCCTCGGTCAGTCCTCTTCGGGTCTCGACTCAACACCAGTTGGTGACACATTTTAGTCTAATATGTTGTCCTTCATTTGACATCCCTATAATCAAAATCCTTATATGCGTCGATTATTTAAGTTGAAAGTCAGAAATGCACCCAGAAATTTTTTAGTTTTAACGGTAAAAGTCATTTACCGTTATTTCATTTTCTTATCCTTAAAACAGAATCTAACAGAAGTTAAGACGTATCATTTTCCGAAAACAGGATTTTCTATCCAGTCCTGTTTGCTTAGAATCTTCATTCAATCGATTTAAGAATTCAATTCAATTTTATTCTTAATTTTCATTCAATCGATTTTAGAACTTTGATTCAATTCAATTAAAATTATTAGTTTTGTTCTAAATTGTAAACATTCATTGTCATTTAATTGCTTATCTCAAACACATTTAGGGTTAATTACCGCTGGGAAGATTGATTCATGTAAATCTGTGCCAATGCTCAACACGGTGATTGATTCCTACGTGTAAGTGATCCTGGTATTTGAGACATAATTGAAGAAAATGTAAGGTACCAGAATCGCATTATTTTCTTTCTGACATAACTAAAAGCTTAGTTCAATTACCGCGCGGAGCATTGGCTCACGTGAGGTAATCTGAGTCAATTGTCAACGCGGTAGCAATGTTATGCATGTAAGCAATTCTAGCATGTTTGAAATAATCAAAGAAACACCAAAATCGCAATATTGCTATTTTCGTATGTAAATAATTTTTAGTAATTAAGAACTGTTTGTAAGAAACAATTATCATTACGATATAACTTTTTTTTTGTGGTAGGGAGTCGAATGCCATTTATGTACAGAGTGTGGGACTCCCATGCTCGCAAGAAGGCGACTGGACTACCCACTAAACACCTCCTCTGTCAACCTGAGGACCCAGCCTGGAACCGTTTGACACATTACTTCGGGCCAGGTCTCATTTTGTTACGCCTTGAGGCGCCTTGAAGCTGGGGGATCCCTTTCCAAGTGGGAGGGGAAAGGGGAAGAGGAAGTGTCAGAAAAGCAACCTCCCATCCCCAACGCCCCCGGCTGCTGTGAGTCCCTTTTATATTTTAGGACTGCCCGAAAATAATGTGAAACCTGGTTCCATTTGTCAACCGACTCGAGCATCACCGCGACTATATTATCCGGGGTGAGCTCTACCGCCTCCCTGCAGAGTTCTCTTCGCAGCCTGTCCCATTTCGTACACACAAAAAATGTGTGGCAAGCATTGTCTTCTTCTCTACGGCAAAACCAACAATCATTATAACTTTAAAACCAAATCAGTTTGTTTTGATTGTCTGCAATTTATTGGTCCAATACTTAAGTAATATTTATCTGAGGCACATTGCGAGTATTTGTAAGTATTTGATAACCTACCTTACTCAGGTTACCTGCGTAGCAGTTGTAAATTACACGATATTAGAGAACCCTAATATCGGTAATATAAGAAAGTGAGCTTTGATTAGAGGTACCTAGCCATAGTTCTAGCCCTGCGTGCTAAGTTCCGAACAGAAAAATTATCTGATATCAGAGAAAATTGATATCAGAGCAATATACAAGGTGCTGTTACGAGCGAACAAATACACAATCGTGTGAAGTGCATTGCAGGTTAATCTTTTTTATTTACTTTTCCGCTCTTTAGACAACATGCTGCGATAGCAACGGGCGTATGTGTTTGCTGGACTAATTTCATTGGTGAAGCGCGAGTACAAAGGTAGTGTTTGTTCGCTCGCAATTACTGATGAAGCGTTAGTATACACGAGTTTGTTGCATTTGTTTGATCGCAACAGGGCGCTCTAGAATAAACGAGACAGCTAAAATAGCAACGGCAGGAGCTTTGTTCTGATAAATTTGAGTTTATTTATTCAAAATAGTCTCCTTCGACCTCGAAACACTGTTTTGCGCTATCCGAATGCTTTTCGCGAGAGTTTTTCAGGTCATTGACCGGAATGTCCTTCAAGATGTCGGTACAAGCCTTTTGGATATCCTCTGCGGAAGCAAAGCGTTTTCCTTCATGTCCAGATGCAATTTCCCAAATAGGTAGAAGTCACAGGGAGCCATATCAGGCGAATGCGGTGAGTAACTGATGGTTAAAATTCGATTTCAGTCAAAAAATCAGTTACAAGAGTGGATTTTAATTACAAAATGTCGTTCGAAAAAGATCTCGTTTATTTTGGAATAAAATGTACACAGACCTTTTGTTAGCCCAAATGATCGGTTAAAATGCGATAAATCGATGTTTTGGAGATATTCAACTCCAATTTCATGGATTTCAACGATGATTTCGGCTCATTTTTGATAAATTCACACACAATGTCGATGGAGTTTTCAGTGCTCACTGATTTTGGGTGGCCGTATGTTCATCGTCATTTATGTCCTCACGAGCATCTCTGAAACGAGGAAACTACTCATGAACTCTGGCACGAGATAGACAATCATCACCATCAACTTTTTTCATCAATTCAAATGCTTCGGTAAATTTTTTACCGGTTTTAAAACAAAATTTGATGTTAGCTCTTTGTTCGAAACTCACTTTTGTACCGATGACACAAACATACTATCACTTTAGACGCAATAACTTCGCTTCCACTGAACCGAATGTCACCATGCTTTCACTGGGAGTCAGAGAGGGATGTATCTTTCCAACACACTATATCGTTCACAGATGGCGCCACCAAAAGATTTTTAGGACGATAGTCTCGTTTATTTTGGAACACACCTTGTATGATAGATGTACGAATGGATAGTGGTCCATCTACGGTAAAAATTCACCATTTTTTGTGACTCCGATATGATTTTTGATGACCCCAAATGAAGGAGGATATTTACGTTAGGTTGCGAGGATAATTTGTTCAAAAGGAGATTCACAGAGTTGTCCAGGAAATTTTGAATGGAAGCAGATTTGTCGATAGAGTGTTGCTAATTGTTGAAAATTATTCAGTGAAAGGCTTATTCAGTACGATATAGTTGAACATGTTGAAAAGCTGATTACCTCACAAAGTGCTATTGCCAAGGATATAGAAAAGTGGATAGCCCTATATAAAGAAGAGTAACCAAAGAAACGCACTGTTCAAAATTTAAAGGCCAGCCTCGAGAGTTTGAAGGATTAGGTTTTTGATTTCAATGGTGACAGGCCATGCATATTTTATGCATAATTATTATCAAAAAATGAAACAGGGTTATGAAAAGATCACGAAGGAGATCCAAGAGCTTATCACGTACGTAAACGTCGATGGTGGTGAGGGGTCATCCACTATGGAAAGCCCAACAAAAAAGCATGAGATGGTTGGCGATGACGAGCGATTTGTAGTGAAAAGATATTTCAAATGCCCGCGAAGGACTGCAGCGATGGTCTGCTGCCTCGGCAGAGGAAGATGTAAGTATCCGCCGAGAATGCCCTTGTCTGGGGACGCGTGAATGCGCTGGCAGGCTAGCATTGCGGTGTCGTGGGGCGGGCTCATTCCCCCTAGCATAAGGACCCACTACAAAAGAATTTCGCATTCACGAATTTCTGGGGTCGAAAAAAAAGCAAGGCAACCGAAGTCGCAAAAATTGTAGGCAACTACAACAGGGGTGAATGTCTTGTTCAGAGAACAAGTGAAACAAGTAAAAAGGGCGGAATTAGGGTAACTTCGTCTTTACCCGAAGAGGCTCATGGCCCACAAATGAGAGAGGGGCAACCGGGTGGTGATGGAGCCCCCGCGCACCCACCCAACCGGATCAAAGTCCATTAATGTTGCAGTGGCCAGGTATTTCCCTTCTGAGTGGAAAACTCATACAACTTAACTTGCATGAGCCTTCCCATCAGAGGAGAAGTACCCCGGAGACCACTTTATGCCATAGAATTATGTAATTCGATTACATAACCCTATGCCATAAAGAGGCACCTTGCTCGGGTCACTCAACCCGCGAAATCACCTGTTTGGTGATGAGAGCCTGCCACCGTACCGGGTCCTATACCCAGTCAAAGGAGCAAAAATGGAAAGACAGACGTTGTATGTTTAATGCAACATTCCTTTAATAGATATCCAAAGTGCACAACATAGAAATTAAACTCAATTTACAATTCAAATCCATAAATTTCCCACTCAAATTTTATAAATTTAATCATACAAATGTGTCTCCTGAATCTCGGTATAACTGTGCTATATTGCACTTCCAAACCTTATGTAAATTTGTTTTCTGACTTGTGTTTACATGCAAATACTCGTACATAGTATTTTGTACTTGTAATAAAAACATACCAAAAGGGTACTTACCCACATGGTCCGTCGACCGCTCGATGACGATGCAGGTATCCTCTAAAACTTTCAATGAATAAATTAAAAAAAAAAATTCATAAATTGATATCTAGAGCGAGAGTTTCTTCACGATCACTTGAAGATTTAAATAAAATTGAGATAGTTCACTTTGGAGAATTTTCAGCAAATCACACTGGTCAAAAAAAAAATGTTTATTCCAATTAACATTCTACTATTATGTATAAGACCTCCTGAAAATTGTGCGCTACTACGTATTGCAGTTAGAAGTTAACTCAAAAATAATTGTATTAAATTCCGAGCTTATCAACACAACCCGAATCAACCGCTTTTATTTTATTGCCATTGAAGATGCAACACACATTCATATATCCGCCAGTATAATAGTCTAAGCCACGAACAAGACTTGAATCAAATACCACTTTCTTTTCCGCGCCAAAAGCTTTGCAGTAATTCAAAAGGAGTTTCATTTCATCTAAGCCTTTCACTGCAGCCTTCACGGCTTTCAAACGTTCATCTTCTAATAGTTTTTCTACTAGATCAGCACCCTCACTCAGCTGGACATAGGTTCCTATTAAATCTGCAGCACTTTCATTGAGTCCTTTCTCCTCAATCATTTCCTTTCGCACTTCCGCCCATGGAGACTTATCCGATTTATCAACTGCTGAGCAAATTGATCGAAATTTGTCATTTGGAACACCACAAGCTTCAAATATTCCGTCAAGCAATAGACGATGGTTCAATTTCACAACAAAGTCTCCAACATCGAGGGTATTTAGAATTTCTACAACAATTTTTAACACATTCTGCATCGGGTAACATTGGATCATATGTGCCTGTTATGTCGAAGTCGCATTGATAAAACTCTCGGTAACGACCTCTTGTCATTGCAGGATTATCTCTTCAGTAAACTTCTACTATATGGTACCTCTTAATACTTGATATCTTACTCATGGTTAAATATCGTGCCAACGGCACAGTAAGATCATAACGCCAGCATAAAATTTCACCACCTTGGTCTTTGAGATCATAAATTAGTTTTGAATCTTGACCATATTTCCCCGTCAGTACATCCTTCAATTCAAACACTGGTGCATCTATCGATTCGGCTTCATGTTTCTTAAACACTGCTACGATCTTATCCGAAACACCTTGACGCATTTGTTGCGGATTATAATCACGTGTGTCCTTGGGCGTTTTGTAACGGTTTCCTACCTCCGTCTCGTTCGATCGCAATTAGAACCGACCTCTCATCGGTTCGAGACGTGCAGTCTTGGAAGTGACAACGGACTGTACCCTTCAGGTCAACAAGTCCGGTCACACTTAGTCTACTCCGTGGTGGCTGCTTGTAGGCTAGCTAGTCCGGAGAGGAGTTTCGGTCGCGGGTCTTACGCGAGCAGACTAAGTCCGAGTTACTTAACTCAGCCACCGATTCACATGCCCGATTTACAAACGCGTCATCCAAAACAGGAAACCTACGTTACGTTAGTTCTGGATGTGATCTCTCCACAGATCTCAATTCAAAATACTACAAAATCTAAAACCATAGGCGCGTTACCGAATCACCGACGCGGTACCAGAAAACAAACTAAACTACCTCAAGTCCAAAATAACCTACTCTAATAAAAAAAGACGAGCGCAAACAAGGGTACCGCGGACCGTAACCGACTCGAAATCAATCATCAGCAGAATATATTGTGGAAGTTTCTTTGTTGTCCACATCATTACTCACTACGAATTTTATGAAAGAAAGCGCAAATACCGCTCAAAACATTGTCATTGCATTTTCCTTCTAAAATTTATCCCTTGTTGTACATTATTTATTTACAACACTGGAGTTATCTAGTGTTAGTTGTTAGGTGAGAATTTTTTAGCTTTGGCGTATATTAAACGGGAATCCCGGTTCGATCTTTAATTTTGCCGAGTACAATAACATGCACCTTGCTGTAGCCAGGTTTTTTTTTTTTTTTATCCTCAGTAGGCTCTAAATATAAATATATATATATCGTGAAAATCGTATATTGTACATATATTAACAAAGTTTTTCTTGCTTCAAGCCAGATTTTTGTTTCTCCTTCTGGATGTTTGCATGGATTCGGTTGCAAATGAGCTGTATCAACGGCCTTTGGTATCACTGAAACTTGATTGTTCAGAACGAGGGCATGCAGAACTGTATTTTCTTTTCCTATATGTGATACTTAGATACAAAATCCAACTAGAAGGTGATCGGTGAAAACGGTCTATAATCCGAATTTCCATGAACGATTTGGATCTCCTCCCACAGCAATATATACAGAAAAGAATGAATTTCTCGCAATCAGTGTGGGCAGGACACATTCACTGTAGAACACTTTAATTGACGTTGATACCGTTTATCATGTAGTGTGCATCACGCCGATCACCATACACATGTGTTGTAACAATTACCTGATGACCGCGTATTAATAGGCATTGCGGTAGATTGGAAATGTGTTTCTCCAAGCCGCTCGCTATGCTTTTTCCTGTCCAGTGCAGCTTGACTCCCAAAACAAGGTTCATATGCTCGCCAAGTCACCCATTTGCTACCTCCTCCTGTGGATAAATTTAGATTGCGTTATATGCACGCCACGCTAATTTTTTTTCGGACTTACCACAAATCCGCTAACCCTCGCGAGAATTTTAATTCGACGGACAGCTAATCGGCGAACACATTCTGCCTGTTTGACCTTTGGATGGCAACTCGTGGGAGGCATTGCCAGATAGATATGCTTCGAAATGTATCAGAGTTTTACTTCAGCGGCTCACATGGACAAAAAATATTTTTCCACAAATATAAATATTTGACGAAAAATATTTTCGGCGCAATGATGGCTGCATGGAAGATAAAGTCTGCTTGCATTTCGAAGTCATACATATCTCGCCGGGTGCCAGGGTTCGGGATCGGAATCACTCCGATTCCCGGGCGTAGGCATCAAATTACAGTTTTAAGTGTAAATTTTTGTGGAGTAGCATTCTCTTCACCACTGAGTTTTGCTTTAAAGGCTAGGAGTTTCGCCACCTCTTCATCGATCTATAATATTTGAGCTTGCACAGCCCGACACACGAATAACACAAACAGCCCTTAATGAAAATTCACTATTGCCTTCACACAACAATCACTCTCGATGTTGCAGATCAATTCCAATAATTTTTCGTAACATTTTCACGCCATCACGAGTTGAAAACTTGCGAACATCCCCCATAAAAGAGCTTATTATGATCCAAGATACACGCGGTCAACATGGACGTTTTTGTACTAAAATACAAAACCCTATTGCAATCATGACCTGTGTCCGTCTGTCCGCCCGTCCGTCCATCCGTTCGTCCGTCCGTCCGTCTGTATGTCACAGCACTTTTTCTCCGAAACTATAAGGGCTACAGCCATGAAACTTTGTAGAAAGGGCAGAAGTGGTGACCTCTTGAAAGTTCAAGGGTGGAAAATTTTTTCAAAGGTGTTTAAGGGGGGTCTCCCCATATAAGGGGGTGACCCCTCAAAAAAAAATTTCACCATTGGTAGTCGAGTAGGGTGTCATTGGAAAGTTCTCAATGAGATCTTTTCAAAAAATTGTCTTATAAGTACCGAGGGGGGCAGGGGAAGGGGAAATGTACGAACTTGTCGCGTACCCCCCCCTCGCGATTGGACATCTTCCATCCGAAAAATCTGAAAAAAATCATGAATGTAGGCCTTAATGAGTACAACAACAACAAATACATGAGAAGTCGAAATTCACTCAACTTTGTTAGTAATAGTATGATTTATCGATTTTTTGTTTTCTCGAATAAAATCTAAACGGTACCCTTAAACTCAATAAAATTTAGCAAACAGATGACTATTTATAAGATTAATCTTTTCGGAAAGTTTCATAAAGATCGAATAGTATTTACCGAGGTTATAGCGATTTGAATTTTCGTGAATTACTATGGAGCAATATGCCCTGTATTACTATGGAAACATATTGCTATGGAGCCATATGCTCTTTTTACCGACTTAGACACTACAGCTTTGCTAGAATTTGCATGAAAATTTCAGAAGTGATAGGTATCATGAAGATGAGTACATACAATTGAAACAAGTCGAAGAGGCAGGAGAGAGCTCCTAGCAAAAGGGCTTTGTAACCATTCTAGGATTCGAAAAAAATAGGCCATGAATCGATGATTACAGTACAGAGGAGTGGCCCCTGAAAAAAATTTCACGAAAGGTAGCCGGTATGGGTATCAACTGAAAGTTCTCTATGAGAGCTTTTCAAAACAGTTCTTAAACTGACAGTTTTTGCTTCAGTGGGGGTACGGGGGGGTTGGGAAATACATGAAAAATGTGTTTTCTCCCTCGCGAATGGACACCAGTGATCTGAAAAATCTGAAAAAAATATCAAAGGAGATATTTATGGGTATAACTATAACAAATGCCTCAGAAGTCAAAATTCGTTCAACTTTGTTAATAATAGTATGATCCTCGAATTTCACATTTTCTCCAATTAAATCGTCTTTGACATGTTTCTTGATTTTATTCGTTGCTGGTTACTGCATTTTGTAAGTTGAGTACAAAACCCTTCTGACATGAGCATAGGTCTGTCTACCCAACTTGTTTTTCCTTCAATCCCCCGCGTTATTTCTTCCACCAACTATCTCGCGCGGAAATCTATTGCCCGAAGCTTAACATTTCATTCCCCTTCAATCTCATCGCATTTGGACCAAAACGGTGGAGCGATACGGAGACCATTCACCCATCTTCTTTCTCTACCTCGTAGCACGCTGCGAGCTCGACCAACCGTCGAGTTTTTCCCCGCGCACCGCACACCACCCTTCAAATGTCCAGATGCTCGCATTGCGAGAGACTCCCTGTCTATGTGTGCATCCGCTCATGGGATGCATGGAATAGCAAGTGGCGTTAAGTCGATTGTTCACTCATAAGAATTGTTACTAACAGTTCTATGAGTGTAAATGTATTTTTTCCGTTTTTTTGTATGTCTAGACTTCCGATGAGCTGCGTGAGAGAATGTGTGTTTTACATACTTTCTAGTCATAACAGGATTTTCTAGATGGAAATGATTTGCTGGTTGTGTAGTGAATTCGTAGATCTGGGCTATATTATGCATGGATTTTCTTTAACCCTTTGCCTTCACCGAATTCGAGTCGAGCATTTTTATTTATTTTTAATATATAAAATATAAAAATATATAAATTTGACATAAAATTTAAATTTTATATCAGATTATTACATAATTTAAATATAAAATAATAAATTTAACAAACTGCTCTATTACTACAGATTGAAGCGATCAATAAGGAAGAACAACAATGGCGGCATTGGATAGCATAATTAATGGTATTGGCACAAGCCCAAAACTATTACAGTATTATGATTTGAAACTTAAATGCATCGAGCAATATTGAGCTGCCTCACGAAAATCAAGCGCGGAGATTATAAAGGCGGTCGATGATCCTGAACGTTTTGGTTTTGACAACTTTTGACAGCGTTAAGGGGGGTAAAATACGTGGTAGGGGTTGCTGGGGTGGTTTTCCGGAGAAGGGGTGAAGCAATTACATTTTTTGATGCCTAATAAATTGGCAATAACATGTGCACCTATAATGAACGCTCCCTAATAAATTGGATTATAAAGCTTCATATAGAGTAGGGATAAAATACACTATAGGGGTTGTAGGGGAGTTTTTGGAAATTTGTTTGTTGCTTATGTAACCAATAATAATAAACAATAAAATATTCCACCTCAAAATGCCTCTATCTGCATTGGTCCTTGAGGGACGGTGGTGGCTGATGTAGTTTTTGTCTTAAGCCACACACTTTTCCGGGGAAATGCCGGAGCAATAAAATTTTTTGTCGCGTAATAAATTAGCAATGAAATATGGAGCTATAGAGGATGCTCCCTGATAAAGTGGATGATGTTGCTTGGTAGGCATTAATATGAATTGACTACGTAGAGTTTCCAAATAAGGTTTTTGTTTATATGATTTTGTTTGTTGAAACGTATGCGGTACAAAGGTCTTATAACATTCTAGGTGTTCTAACATAGTCATTTCCCCATCATTTGAACTTGACTTAAAATTTCGTGTACTAACGTATTTTCAATGTGAATATTTTAATTAGCTGGAGGGAAATTTCGGCAAAAACCTCTAATTTCAAATAAGGTGATTGAGCTAATTATTTTTTTTGAGCACCATAGCTCTAATTGGGGCATCGTTTAGAGATAATTAGAGTATCTCTTTATCTTGATTGTATGTACCGGAACTCAAGAAGGTGATATGGTCAGTACCACGCTTTGGCTGTGTTTTCGTCCACCCAGCAGTGATATGTTCTGACACATTACGTATCATTACTGAACGGGCTTATAGTCTGTCTGAAGAATTACTGGAAACAAATCGTGTTATCACCAACTGGATTCCAACCAGGGAACTTCGCCTTACGTTGTGAGCACTCTTACTACTACACTAAAGCGAGCTACTGGTGGAGTTAATGCATTATATTTTTGTCTCCTTCAAACATAGGGAAAAATTGGGAGCCAATTACAAGCGTATTTCTACATTATTAGTTACTCTCTTGACCTTCGCTCCCTGCAAGTAGCGCCTCCAACAGTCTCAGTCCATTGGCCGCGTCCTACGATTTCGAACTGCATTAAGGATTATATTTTTGTCTTCTTCAAACATGGGGAAAAATTGGGAGCCAATTACAAGCGTATTTCTAAATTATTAGTTATTCTCTTGACCTTCGCTCCCTGCAAGTAGCGCCTCCAACAGTCTCAGTCCATTGGCCGCGTCCTCCAATTTCGAAATCCGAGCAGCGATAAACGCCTTTCCCCGGTTTCCCCACTGGTCTTCGGCCTTCAGTTCTCCCAACGAATACCTTTTTAGGTATTCGGTGCTCGTCCATACGATTCATGTGTCCAGTCCATTGCAGCTTTCACAATCGGACAATCGTTGAGACCTCCAGCTCGTCAAAAATTTCATACAGCTTATGTTTACATCGAATTTGTCAAAGATCCCCATCTAGCTTCGCTCCAATTATTCGCCTTAGGACCCGTCGCTCCAAGGCATTCAATATATTTGCAGATGCTTGGGAAAGGGTTCATGTTTCATACCTATAGCATAACACAGGACTTATCACAGATTTGTATACTTGGAAATTTGTTTTCCTGTGTACGCAGCTGGTTTCCAAGATCGTCGAAACTGAATAAAATATTTTATTTGCGAGCTGCTATCTTCGGCGTAGAATACTTCAGAAATGACGAAACCCTTAATCAATTTTTGCTATTCCATTGCTGCCTTCATAAAAATATTAAATAGTATTTTATTATTATACAGATATGTGTAATAACCGAGGAGCTATGGCTCTAAAAGCCAGCGCTGCCACAGGCACACAGCAACGGATCCAGACAAAACTCGTGCGATTGATGAGTTCCCCTTACCAAAAACTGTGAAGCAGCTACGACGCTTCCTTGGTGTTTGCGGTTGGTACCGAAGGTTTGTTCGGAATTATGCAACAGTTTCAGCGCCCCTGTCAGACATGTTGCAGAAGGGGAAGTTCGTTTGGACCGAACTCAGCCGAAAGGCATTTGAAGAGCTTAAACAAGCCCTCACATCAGCTCCTGTCTTGCACAGCCCCTCTTTCATTTGTGGGCCATGAACTTCGTCGGGTAAAGACGAGGTTACCCCAAGTTTGCCTTTCTTCTCAGGTTTCACTTGTTCTAGTAACAAGTACGTCTCCTTCGGTGAGGTTATCTACAACTTTGCGACTTTGGTCGCTTTTTTTTTTGACCTGAAAGCAATTCGTGAATGCGAAATGTTTTGTAGTGGGTCCTCGTGCCGGGGAAACGAACCCGCCCCACGACACCGCAATGCTAGCCTGCCAGCGCATTCACGCATCTCCGGACGAGGGCATTCTCGGCAGAAACCGACACCTTCTTCTGCCGGGGCAGCAGACCATCGCTGCAGTCCTTCACGGACGTATTGAAACTCCTTTAATCACTACATATGTAGAGTTCTAATCATAATCGTCCAAACTGTTTGCTGCTGTGTTAAGTCGAGATCCATTTAAATCTGCTTAAAGTGGATGCAGTATATTCTTTTTATAGTTTTCGAATCTTTAAGCAATGTAAAAAAATCCCCAAAAACTCTTCTATACAATTGCACATGTTAATTTGGCACGTCTTCGAATATCCAAATGTGAACAAATAATCCACAGTGCTTATCTTTTCACATTCTCCAAGAACATCATTGCATCCCCAAGCCAAAAGGCTTGTAACGAACTTCATTTGAGCCAAATTCTGTTTAATCCTTTGTCTCACAATCAGAGATGACGGTATTTAAATAAGCAAATGCGATTATAACCATCCGACACTTTTTCCTATTCACACAAAACAATGCTCTTTGGTTTGCCGATAAAGAGTCAACCGTATCCATTTAATCGTGCATTTGTCTCCTTCCCATGTCTTGTCCTTAGCCAAAAAGGTTACAGCACTGTTAAGGATAATTGCTAGAAGGTTTGGTTATTTGGCTCGCTAAGCTAATCAAGTTCTGTGGCAATTGTTGCGATATGTTCATTCGATACCATCTACTCTAAGACCCAATGGTGGATTTGTGAATAATTCCTTATACTTTTGGCTGTAATGCCAAGAGTAACTAATTAAACCCTACAATAATCTGCAAGTGTTTTAGAATAAATGGCGAAATAGGATCTAAAAGAGGAGTGTGAGAATGAAAAAGGGTTGAAAGTGTTAGGGAGCACTTTTTGCATATTGTTGAGTTTATTTGCCAAATTAAAGATACATTGGATGATTAATTTTATTGCTTGTGTATTTGGAGGTATCAAATGATTTATTCATGATTAGCTCGATTTAAATACTCGTAAATATTTCGGGATACTGCACTGCTAGAGTAGAAGTTAGAAATAATTTTTACTGTTTATATTTGTTGAAGAATTCAATGATGATAGGATGCTTTTTTAGACTTGATGTTTCATTTTCCTATAAATGAATTTGATATATAAACATCTTTAGAATTTGGTAAAATACTTTGCGCGCAAGTTATGATGAGCCACTAATTGTCAATGTGGCAAATTCAGATTTCAATTTTGCTACATGTGCAAAAGAAAGAACGACGTCTGAATGTACTAGAAAATATGGAAATATACAAACAAAAAAATATTTGATGGATGAATGATAAAAAAAACAAGGGAAACCCATTCGGATGTAGTATTTGAGCCCTTAAAATTACTGTGCAAAAAACAAGAAGTAAACAACACAATAATGAGGATGGTACACTGTCAAGACCGCCAAAGCTGCCAATCCTCAAAAGCGTTCCGAAATCCATCAAATCAATTCAAAATATAAAGGTTTATGTAGTAATCGAGCAGTCACCTAAGCCAACTGCCCATAAACCGCATAACAATGTTCCGAGATTTCAATTGCAGCTTTGAAAAATTTAGTTACTCAAATTTAAATTTTTTAAATTTTAAAATTTAGAAAGAAAAAAAAATTTTTTTTAAGTTTTTCATTGTAAATATTAATTTACATTATTTTTTTTATATATTAAACGTAAATGTTTTCTTTGCATTGATATTCTTTATAATATTTGTCTTTTATTATGATTTAAAGTTTCAATATATTATTATTTTTTTTCTTAACTTTATTACGCAAATCTGTAAATTGAAATTTCTGTCATAAGAGCATTGACTTAGTGTATCCCATCCAAGTATTACGTTGCTGAATGCTATCTAACTCGGCTGAGCTAGCAGCTCATTTCAATTTACCGGTGTGACATAGAAATTATACGGGGATTTTGACGGATCGGGAAGTCTGGTACGAACCGTCACCGCGAACACGTCGTAGCTGTCTGGCTCAAATTCGCGACATTTTTCTTTATGTCTTTTTTAAGACAACTTTATCAGTTGTACTGTGAGTTCGCACCGTGAAAACACAAGCGACGTGTTACTAAGAACTTTACATTGCGTCTAATAATTTGTGATTCAACGTCCGGAGACTTGATAAAAGATGTACGAGGATAAAATATTTTACTGAATACCATCGGGAACTCTCGAGTGATGAGTAAGTGTGTGCATGAGGGTTGCTATCGTTCATAGTAGGTTGAATGACAGAAAGACCGTAAAGGTGTTTGGAATAGAAAATTTATTTGAACGGAAAGAACTTAGTGGCATTGAATTTGACGAAAGTAACAAGATTGTGATATATTATGGAAAATAGTTGAAAGTGGAGTTCTTACGCGTATTAAACTAAAATGCCCCCAGCTGTTTTAATTGTAGTGCCAGCTAGTATTTTCTGAGATCTCATTGCAACAGTTATTATGGTGTCATTTGATTAAATAAATTGAATGATCAAAGGAATGTTTAGCTGAAAGTGCACCGTTCACTTTCCGACGAGAGAAGCGCCGATAAATGTATGTTGCATCTTGAATGGCAACAAATTAAAAGTGGTTGATTCGTGCTATTTGCTGAACATTCTTTAGAAGGGTCACTTGAATATTTAAATAAATTGGAGATAGTTCCCCAATTTATTTAAATATTCAAGTAATCGTGGAGAATCTCTTGCTCTGATAAACTTATATAGTAAAACGGGTTGCCTTGAATTTTTTGTGGTAGCGCTGAGACTGCATAGCAGAAAACTGGGCTGAACTACCACCGAGATACTTAGCTGTAAAAATTCGATCAAAAACCGTTGGTCCTCATATCGCCTTACATCTAGTCATGTGCACATTACCAAGCCATATAAAGTAAATTGCTGTCCCGGGATAATTTTTTGTTGCAAGTGAGTACAACATCCATTTCACTGTGCCGATTTGTATAATCTATCGGAATTAAAACATCGTATCTCTGAGAACGGCCTGACGTGAATTTCAATACGTTCTGCTTCCTTGTATATAACATAATAGAAATTTAAATTTAATAAAGTTTGACGGATTCTAGGCACACTATACTATACATCATCCACATTATCAGCACGCGCCTGGCGAGGATGAGTACCCTTTTAGTTTCCCTTTTTTATTAAATATTTATATATTTACATGCTATCTACACAGTTTTGTTTTATAAATTCTATAGTGTTATTTTTTTTTTCTTAAAAGAAAGTTTTATAGTGAATGGTGTAGGTATCAATGTCCGTAAAGGACTGCAGCGATTGTCTGCTGCCTCGGCGGAGGAAGATGTTGATATCCGCCGAGAATGCCCTTGTCTGGGGACGCGTCAATGCGCTGGCAGGCTAGCATTGCGGTGTCGTAGGGTGGGTTCATTCCCCTAGCACAAGGACCCACTACAAAAGAATTTTGCATTCACGAATTCTTGGATCTCAAAGGAAAGGCGACTGAAGTCGAAAAATTGTAGGTAACTACAAAAAGGTGAAATGACTTGTTCAGAGAACAAGTTGAACAAGTGAAAACGGACGGACTTAGGGTAACCTCGTCATTACCTGACGATGCTCATGACCCACAAATAAGAGTGTGACAACCAGGTTGTGATGGTGCCCCCTCGCACCCGCCCAACCGAATCAAGATCCGTATACGTTGCAGTGGCCAAGTATTTCCCTTCTGAGTGGAGAACTCATACAACCTAAACTGTATGAGCCTTCCCATCAGAGAAGAAATACACCGGTGACCAATTTATGTCATAGAGTAATGCAATCGGATCACATATCCCTATGCCATAAAAAGGCGCCTTGCTCGAGGCCACTCAACCCGCGAGAGTTCTTGAAACAAAAGGAGGCGAGAAGAGGTTAGAAATTTTTTGTGGGGAAAGCCCTCCACCGTACCGGGTCCTATACCCGGTCAGATCTGATGGAATGAAAAAACCGGTTTTACCAATTATTGATTAATTTTTTTTTATTTGGATTCAAAAACAAAAAACGTTGACAACTACGATTAAGCGGTTCATGAATGTAGAATTGATTTTCTTTGTATTCAGGATAATTTTACACAATCGAAATATGTATAAGTTTTTTGATTGAACACAATTTATTGCCCTCATTTATATAGTTTATGAGAATGATCGTAGAAATGAGCTTAGTCGACCGTTATAATCAGTTGCGTTTTTAAATTCCAAGAATTTCAATAAGGACGTATCGTTTCATAAACGCATGATTTATATGTACTCGTACACTATTTGAAATACAATTTTTTTGATGGGTTCGAAGCAGCGCAGATGATTATACAACATCGATTATGCTAACTTCTAGTTAATGTGTAAGAACGGCATCATTGCATCAGTTTCTATTAATTTTCTTTCTAAACAGTCATTCTATATCAATCACTTGTTAGTATGCCAATTATAATAATTAAATGTAACAATTTATTAATGCCAATATAATAAGGACATAAAAAGGGTACTTACATAACTTTGTCCGACGACGAGCGCTCATTGAGGAAGCGGGGTGTGTAAGTCCTGGAAATGTTTTGTTTTTCTTTTTAGGGTTTTGTTAAATAATTTTACAAAACCCTACAAGTTTCACGACCAGTCTGTCCGTCTGTCCGTCCGTCCGTTCGTCCGTCCGTGTGTCACAGCAGTTTTTCTCGGAAACTACTTAAGCTAGAAACATCAAATTTTGTGTGTAGGTGTAAAGTGGTGATCTCTTTAAATTCCAACTACAAAAAAAAATTATACGGTATTTAAGGGGGGTCTCCCCATGTAGGGGAGTGACCCCCCCAAAAAAAATTTCATTGAAGGTAGCCGATATGGGTATCAAATGAAAGGTCTTAATGAGAACAGGTCTTAGTTTGGCAAAGTTTGCTTCGAGGGGCGCACAGGGAGGGGAAATACACGAAAAATTTGTGTCCCCCCCTCGCGATTGGACACCTGTGATCCGAAAAATCTGAAAAAATCAGGAATGTAGGTCTTGGTAAGTACAACAACAACAAATACGTTAGAAGTTGCAATTCACTCATCCTTGTTAGTAATATATAATAGTAATAGTCATTTTTGGAAAGACTATTCGTTTGCCAGCCGATATAAAGTTCGGAACACCCACTGAGAAACCCCAAACGGTCTCGGAGTACGCAAGTGATCTAAGGCAACGGTTGAACCAGATACATCGGACAGTGCGAAAACACCTCGAATCGGCTACTGACCGCATGAGGACCAGGTATGATCTAAGGGCTAATTCTACTGGCTTCCAGCAAGATGACTTGGTGTGGCTTTATAACCCGCAACGTCGAAAGGGTAGGTCTCCAAAGTTGCAACATAATTGGGAGGGACCATACCGAGTTACAAAGCGAATCAATGACGTCGTATACCGAATACAGGAACATCGTAAGCCGAGAGCTAAAATGAAAATCGTGCATCTGGACCGTCTCGCCCCATATTACACCCAGGAAGAATTGACTACAAATAGCGACACATCTTTTCGGGGCGAAAAGAACTGAGGTGGGGGCAGTGTTACATGTACAAATAATTACATGTACAAATAATTCTGCGAGCTGCTGTCGCAATTGTTTTCATAATCAACGTCAACAAATGAATTTACTCGAACCCACGAGAACCCAACAAGCATGATCAACATCAATGGAGTGACGTCACTCCATTCATTAATTTGCTCGAATTTACCAGGTACCTGAATAGGTAGAGACCCTATATAAAGGCGAGCTGAATGAATGGGGGGATTCATTAATTACAACCGCGATAGAAAACTGCGACATAGTGGAACGCGAAGTAAAGACGATTGATTGTTTGAGTGCGAAGTGATTTAGAAGACAATTGCGATAAGAAATTTATGGACAAGTGTTAGATTTTTTTCATAGTGAAAATTAAAATTAGTGAAAGTGTTAAATTGTTAAATTGTTTATTGTGCATTTTTGTAATTAAATAAATTCTTTTAACTTAAATTAAAAGACATTGCGTTTTCACTTTCCCGGAACATTAAAATTATTGGCCGCGAACCGAAAACACGCGACAGTATGATTTATCGATTTTATGTTTTCTTGAATAAAATCTTAACGGTACCCTTAAATTCAATTAAAATTCAGTACGTAGATATCTATTTAAAAGATTGATCTATCCTGAAAGTTTCATAAAGATTGAATCATATTTAGTGAAGTTATAGCGGTTTGAATTTTCCTGTATTACTATGGAACAATATGCGCTGCATTTATTACTATGCCAACATATGGCTATGGAACATCATGCGCTTTTTACCGACTCAGACACTACAGTTTTGCTAGGATTTGCATGAAAATTTTAGGAATGATAGGTGTCATGAATGTCTTTGAGAATCGGTTCGCTAGTGGTATCAGTAATCGTAAAACAAAATAGTGGCTGTTTTAAATGCGAAGATTGAATAATTTTGAGTTATTTTTCCCCCAACGTCAACGTTTAAGGTGCATGCTTTGAGCACTTGATTCAATTTAATGACTGACTGGAGATGAGTACCTACAATTAATACCCATAAGTGAAACAAGTCAAGGAGGCGGGAGAGACCTCCTAGCAAAAGGGCTTTGTAACCATTCTAGGATTCGAAAAAATTGGCCATTAATCGATGATAACAGTACAGGAGAGTGGCCACTGAAAAACAGATTTCATTAAACGTAGCCGATATGAGTATGAAATAAAAGTTTTCATGGGAGCTTTTCAAAACAGTTGTTAAACAGTCAGTTTTTGCTTCAGTGGGCGCACAGGGGGGAAATACATGAAAAATGTGTTTCCTCCGTCGCGGATGGACATCAGAAATAATTATCAAGGGAGATATTTATGAGTATAACAATACCAACGACCTCAGAAATCGAAATTCGTTCAACTTTGTTAATAATAGTATGATCTTCGTATTTCATATTTTCTCCAACAAAATCGTCTTTGACATGTTTCTTTATTTGATTCGATCTGGTGACTGCATTTTGTAAATTGAATACAAAACCCTTCTGACATGAGCGTGGGTCTGTTTGCCCAACTTGTTTCCTGATCAAAATCGATTTCGAAATTATTGTTAAGCTAATTTAAATCAGAATCGCCGGACATAGTCACTATTTTGTAGTCTTTGAATTAGAAAAGTTTTTCAGTGTGTGTTGAATATGAATGAAAAGGAATCAGCATTTACAATCCTCCTCGAGATTATTCAATTTAGTTGATGTTTTTGCGATTTCAAGCTTCAATTCTTCAATCTGTTTTCGAAGTTGGCTCGCCTTGCCGCGAGATACTTGCAATTCCCGCTTCAGATGAGCAACCGTGTCATTTTCTAACACCGCATCGCCGAAATTGTTGCGAATAAAATCAACAGCATTTTCAGGTTTAGAATCTGGTTGCATGAAAAGTTCCACTATTGCCTTGTTTCCATTTCCATTACATGCGTACGTTCCAAATATTTTCCATATCCATCTCGTCCCGTCTGCAAGCAAATTCCTACCGCACGTAGGCGTCTAGCTTTTGATGTGATCTAGCGTGATCTGTTTTCATTGCCATCCCCGCTTCGGTCTTCGTGCTAATACTCATACACCCGGTACGCATTCACTGACTTAAATGCAACTCGTTTAGCGAGAAACTCGGCAACAGCGTTTGACTGCCGTTAATCGATTTTATAACCGCAGCACGAATCGAAAACCACTGCTGTTCCGTCTCGCTCCTATAAGCTCGTCATGGACGTCTTCAGACCGTCTTGTAATCTCCACTTTTCACGTCTTTCAGGGAACGTTAAATCCTGACTGACTCCCAATTTCGATATCTGATCAAACTTGCAAATTACTCTATCCCGTTGATAACTGGTAAGAGCGGTTCCACAAATTCCGTAATGAAAAGATGCGAAAAATGTGTACATGCATGCACTCGCGACACTCTAAAGTAAGATCTCATGCGCACGCAAATTGACTCAAGTTGCACGACGAAAACAAAATGACGATCGCGCTGTTGCGGCGACAGCTTCACTCACCTTCGGTGGTGGATAGCTGACATGGAGGGCAAGGTATGCGTACGAGTCGGGGCGCGGTGATGAATGTCAATTGCAGCTTGTGAACTCTGTCAACGGTATTCGGAGGCAAATAGACAGTCAGACGCGTGCAATTAGATGGGAATTGGGCGCGATGAATTAAGTGCTTCGCAATGGGACCTAAACTCCAACTCAGCTGGCTAAGATACTCCGCGACTCCTCTTCTCCCCACGGAGGTTTCTTTTCAACTCCTTTAAATGTTTTATTAGAATCTCCACAGTGGTTGATGTGAATGTGTTTTTGAGAGCTAATTTTTGGGCGATGATAATTTTCACCCTCATCATAATGCTTTAAGCTCTTATCTGCATTTCGACCACCTGAAGGGAGGTGTGCGTTTCGTACTATTGAAGTACGCATTTGCATGTAACTATTAACGAGAGGACTCGGTTGTCGGTGAATCGTATCTTGAAACAGATGGGATGTTGGAGCTGGGACATTTGATTGTTGTAGAGTGGGTCGACGTATTTGGTATGATTGCATTTGGGGTTGCTGCTCATTTCGCTGTTGGATATTTATCTGATGGTAATCCATACCTGAAGAACTCTATTTCAGTGTTTGTGTCGAGCAAAGAGACATTTGTTTTTGTCATGAGATTATTTTTCATTTTCAATAGCATTGAATGCAATTAACCTTTTGGTCTCATCTTCGACGACGACTTGCTCGCACACTACTACTGATGTATATATATTTTGATTTGAATCATCGATGCTTTTCCGAGGGACCGAAAAATGTTTATGACTAGAATTTGTAGGAGAATCTTTTTCCTCGGCGATACGTGGCAGAAGCTTTCCAGGTGGTTGAAATGCAATTGAAAGCGCACCCAGTTATTGCGAAGAATTTGATTATTGGATTTGGTGGTCGGGTTGATCCGATATCTTTTGGTCCCTTTCATGAATGGCAACTGGCTTAAAATTATCCACCTCAAAACTATTTGTAATCGGCTGCAAAGCATATTTCTGTTCTAGTGTACACAAGCTTATAAAGGTTGACTTTGTGGCGAAGCGGAAGATGGGAAGGTTGTCGAGCAGTGTGCTAGTGTGACTGCTCGATTACTACAGTTTGCTATTATTATCTGATTAAAAATTTTTCAATAATATTATCAAATTCGTATTTGTTTAATTTCAATTTAATTAACAGTGGCGATCTCTATGCAGGCGAATACCCATTGGTTAAATGTCTGAATTGATATAGTCGTGAAGTATTAGTTAATAATGAAATACGCGCAAATGTAATAGAATTGTTGCAAAACAGATGCTAGCGACGTATGATTTAGTGCAATGAATTAATACAACACAAATAAAACATTAAATTATTTGAAGAAAGAGGAAAAAATAAAAATGTTTTCTAATTGAAATTTACCCTCGGTCTTTCTTTTCGTAACACCTGACCTGACTGTGATTCCATCGCATAATATTATAACATAAATTGGCCCCGCATATGTTTCTCATTCAAGGGGCAAATTCATACAAATTATGCTTGTATGAGTTTTTCACTTAAATGAGAAATATATGGCCACGTCTACATTTGGATTTTTATCCGGTTGGGAGGGTGCGATGGGCACCGCTTCCACCTGGATGCTCCACTCTTATTTGTGGGACATAAGTATCGTCAGGAACGACGAAGTGCCTTTAAGTCCGTCCGTTTTCTCCAGCCCCGGTTTGTCCTCTGTGTCAGCAATTTAAAAGCCCGTAGTAGGTTACTTCCTTCTCGACTCCGGTTGGTATTTATTGAATCCTCTTTTGAAATTCGTGGATGCGAAAAATAGTTTTTTGTAGTAAGTCTTGTGCTGGGGAAAAGAACCCGCCCAAAAACACCGCAATGCTAGCCTGCCAGCGCATTCACGCGCCCTTTGACAAGGCCAACCTCGGCGGATCTTACCATCCTCTTTCGCCGAGGCAGCAGACTATCGCTGCAGTCTTTGACGGACATTTGTATGTATCCATTTTACTGCATTTAGAACAAAGCTATGTATAGGGTGGGCCAAATACAAATTATTAATGCAATAAAATGAAGAAAAATCAAAATTTTTTTTTATATTTTGGCTTGATTTGCAAGAACAAACCCTAACTTTAGTTGTGAAATTCAATTTCATTCATATGGCTGCCACAGCTGGCGTGACAGTAGGTCATCCTTTTGGCCCAATTTTTCAAGACATTTTTGATGGTTTTGGACCCTATCTGAGCCATGGTTTAATGAATATTCAATTTCAGTGCATGAATTGTTTCTGGATTTTCCACATAACATCGATCTTTCACAGCACCCATAAAAAGAAGCCCAGCGGTGTCAAATTTCAGCTTTGAGTCGGCCAATTGACATCGCCAAGGCAGCTGATAACACAATTTCCGAATTTCGTGCACAAAAGATCGATCGTTTGATGAGCTGTATGGCATCCTGTTGAAACCGAAGGTCAATCAAGTCTAATTCCTCAATCCCGGCCACAAAGCGCCGGTTATCATGCCTCTGTAGCGCTCCCTGATGACCGAAACATCATTTCCAGCCTCATTTTCAAAGAAAAATGGTCCAATGATGCCACTACTCCAGAATATACACCACACTTTCACTTGCTGAGGATGCATTGACTTCTTGGTTTTGTTTATTCACATAGCCGTGGAGATGAAAATGTGCCACATCAGATGATTTTTTTTGTGAAAAATCGGCATCTAGTTCGATTCCAATATTTCCCAACGTTGTTCAAGCGTAAATCGACTCATTTCATTCCGCCGAAGGTTAATACTGACTCACTAACATAATTTTGAGCGGGAAACAGCTGTCAGTGTTAAAATAACATGTGATTCAAAAAGAAACATCTATATTGCTCACCCGGTATAAAAGTCTATTATTTTTTGACTGATGATGACACAAAGGAGTCAAAAAACTTCTACTCACATAAACAAGTAGAATTAACAGACCGACGCTCATGTCAGAAGGGTTTTGTACAAAACTTCTCCGAAAAGCAGCCACTAACAACGAATAAAGTCATGGAACATGTTAAAGAGATGTGCACGTTTAAAAGCAAGTCCACTGTTTCTCTATATTCAACGGTCACCATTTTGTTGCAAACTAACAAAAATCACTCAAATAATGAATTCCCGAAAGTATTTATATAAATGATTTATTTGAACATTTTAAGAAGATCAAATCAAGACTGCAGTGTCTGATTCGATGGAAAGTCCATAAAATACCAAAATCGTGTGTTATTGTTGTTGTAATTGGAGAAATTTCAAGTAACTATAACTTTCGCGTTTACACAGCCCCTTACGGGCATTCGCTTTCTGCAAACAGCGCCTCCAACTGTCTCGGTCCATTGACCGCATCCTCCTATTTCGAAATTCGATCAGCGATGAACTGTCTTCATCGACCGAGTCAGACCAGCGTTTTCTCGGTTTCGCCAACGGTCTATAGCCTTCAGTTCTCCCAACGAATACCATTTTGGGTATCCGTTGTTCACCCATATGATTCATGTGGCCAGGCCATTGCAGCTTCTGCAGTCTTACTATCGTTGAGACCTCTAGTTCGTCAAAAATTTGATACAGCTAATGGTTGTGTTGTGAGCGAACACATACAATATACTCGTGCACACTTACGCTTCATCACTGAAGTAGTTGTGAGCGGGCAAATACTACCTATGTACTCGCACTTCGCCAATGAAATTAGTCAAAGAAGCACATACGCCCATTGCCATTGAAGCATGTCGTCCAATGTGTAAGCGTAACAGTAAATAAGCGAGCGGAAAAGTAAACATAAAGATTAACCCGTAATGCGCTTCACGTGATCATTACATCGTAAACGATAAGCTTTGGGTGTGCTTCGAAGAGAGTTAAGCGGGAAGGAAAACCTAAAGTTCCGGCGTAAACACTCTCTTGCTCAATGTCCCCAGTTTCGCTAATTCACCTCAAAAGATCGTGGGGAAGTCAAAAGCTTAAGCAAAAAGCACTTTTTAGCTCAATTTCCCCAGTTTCGCCTATTCATCATCCGAGCAAGTGAGACGGAGCGGGGAGGAAAAGCTTTCGTGGAACGAGAGCGCATATGTTCGGCTACTCAGCAGCTTCAAAGAGAATTTAGGCTGAAAGCTCACGAAAGAACAGTATTTAAAGTTCTTTGGCAAAGCATGCCAGGCAGTCTTGCTCGAATCCAAAGGGGAGCGTGCTGCTACTCATTAGTTTAACCGTACGTTTAATAACTAGATTCAAGTTTGAGTTGGAAGTGCTGTCTAGTTTTTGAAGAAATGGTGAGGGATGAAGCGTTGGCTTGTGCCGCGGTCCTCAATTGGCCTGTTGGCGTTTCACGCCGTGTGGCCAACCCAATCCATTAGCTCGTCCAGTTGTTCCCCTCTTCAGGCTGGCTGGTAGTTAGATAAATTCAGTTGTAATCTAAATTATAATAAATTCAGTCGTAATCTAAATTATAAAAAAATTCAGTTGTATACTAAATGTTTGAAAAAATGAAAAGTGTAGTAAAATTATTTCTCTAAAATTAACTCTCATCTTTTGTTGATATAATTTAGATGGATAGAGTAGCAAATAAGTGGCGTACAGGGAAATCTCTCCCCGGGGCCTTGATGATGTATATAGGATACACATCAAATCGAGCTCCGAGTTCATGCCAGTATACATAGGGTACACTGTTTATGCAATAAAAATGGTGCAGCTGGTAACCAATTTTGTTACATAACCAGTATACCCTATGTATACTGGTATGAGCAGGGAGCTCATTTTATGTGTATCCTATATACATCATCAAGACTCCCGGGGAGAGATTTCCCTGTACGCCACTTATCTTATCGCTGTACGACACTTACCTGCTACTCTATCCATCTGAACCAAATCAGCAAAGGCAAACGTTTATTTTGTTAATTGTTTTTATTTTATTGTTGATTTTTATTAAATATTTAAATTACAACTGAATTTATTAATTACATTTACACTTATTTAATTATTTAAAACTTTAACTATCAGTGTTGGGTGGAGTGCTTTTTACTTCCACCTTAACTTATCGCGCTTCATAGCCTGTAGAGGGAACTAAGAACACGGGGTTGTGGATCGGGGCAGCCACAAGGCCAAAAGGCCGATGGAGGATCGCGGCTCAAGCCAACACCTCACCCCTTACCACTTACTTACCACTTAGTCGTACACTGAACAGCACTTCCAACTACTGGAACGTTGTTAATAATAAATAGGTGGCAGCACGCTCCGGACTGGTTTCCATCAAGACGCGAAAGAACTTTAAATACTGTTCTTTCGTGAGCTTTCAGCCTAAAATCTCTTTAAAGCTGCTGAGTAGCCGAACACGTGCGCTTTCGTTTCACGAAAGCTTTCTTCCCCGCTCCGTCTCGCTTGCTCGGATGGTGAATATGCGAAACTGGGGAAATTGAGTAAAAGAGTGATTTTCGCTTAAGTTTTTGGTTTTCCCATGATCTTTCGGTTTTTTTCCGCTAAACTCTCTTCGAAGCACACCCAAAGCTTATCGTTTACGATGTAATGATCACGTGAAGCGCATTGCGGGTTAATCTTTTTGTTTACTTTTCCGCTCGCTTATTTACTGTTACGCTTACACATTGGACGACATGCTTCAATGGCAATGGGCGTATGTGCTTGTTTGACTAATTACATTGGCGAAGTGCGAGTACATAGGTAGTATTTGCTCGCTCGCAACTACTTCAGTGATAAAGCGTAAGTATGCGCGAGTATGTTGCATGCGTTCGCTCGCATCATCATTAAGATCGTCAAAACTAAATAAAATATTTTATTTGCAAGCTGTTTTCTTCATCATATTTCTTCTCTTTCTTTACGGGCTTTTGTTATAAGTATACAAATTTGCTCACATTTTCGATATTGTATTCACAAAGTGTGATATTTTTGGTATTTGAGATATTTTCATGAGCTATCATGAGCTATTTTTATTCTCATTAATTTGTAGCCCTACTAGTTTTGCTTCACTGTTGAGTTTCAGGAAGAGTTCTTTGGCAGTTGTTAACGACCGTGACAAAATATTGATGTGGCCTCCATAGGCTACTACTTGGTTTGACTTGTATAGTAACTTACCTTTTTTATCGACAGTGAACTTTCTGATGACATATCCCAGAGCCAAGTTGAATAGCAATGGGTCCAGCCCATCTCCCTGCTTTAGTCTGATGTCCGATATTTTGGATACATAGAGTTTTCCATTTGCTCTTATAGCTTAAGACTTGAACAGTTTGACAAATAAATACGTTGAAACTCAAAGTAAATCTAGTCCTCATATAAATTAAATCTATTTCTACACCTAACCTTAAACTATAAGCTGTTTAGTATACCACTCTATCTTATACTTATATTTATTCTTGAGTACACTTTTGTTTTGACACTTATGAACTGACCATATTTACATGTTTTGTTTAACCCCGGTATGTGATTGGTTCGCATGAGACGTAAAACGACGGTTTATTGGTAGTTACGGAATTAAGGGGATCGTGGTGGTGCGTTAGCTTTATTCAGGGGTTTCCTGGTGTTTCTATTCGCCTTAAGTCATTGTTAAAATGGACTCCAAGGCATTTGATATTTTCCTTAAGAGGAATGATTTCACCGGCAATCTGTGCTTGCGAATTCCTACTTTGAGACACAGCAAGGCAGTATTCTCTCACGCTGGCAATTCTAAAGCAGATCAGCCACGATATGCTGGTATTTATTTTGAACCCCCAGTCTTGTAGATATTGAGCGATGTTGTGGACAGAGCGCTGAAGCTTTATATGGGCCATCACTGGAAGGCTATGGGTGACAGTGAGGGGGATATAGTCAGCATACATTATTATACGATGGTCGAGCAGTTTGGGTGTGAGATAATGTGAAGGAAAAAGTTGAACAGGATGGGATCGAGGATTGAGCTTTGTGGGACTCTTGAGTTGATAGGGATAGGATTTGAAGTGAGATTCCTCAGTTTAATTTTAGATACTCTTTCCGAAAGGAAGCCATATAAAATTCTGAGAATTGCAACCGGACAGGATGACATTTTCAATCTGTGCTTAAGATCGTCGGTCCAACCTGAATCGAACGCTTTTTTCAGTTCTAGAATAAAGGCCACTGTGCACTCTTTCTGCTAAAAATTGCGGGTGTGCAATAACATTACTGCTTGCTCCGTAGATCGTTCGCGGTCAAATCCAAACTGAAATTTGGGGATCAGGAGATTAATAAAAGGGGTTTACCCATGTTAAGCAAAAGGGAAATTGGCCTCAAATTATTGATTCTGCCTTCGCAGCCTAGTTTTGGCAGCCATTATTAATACAATTATTGTATTATATCATCAAGAAGGAGGAGATGGTCTACCTGTACTTCTTGAGTATTCTGTCTGGGATGCCGTCAAGGCCGTGAGATACCTTGCTATTCAAGGCATTTAGAAGATCTTTGACTTCCGTTTTCGAGGTGGAAAATCCGGCGAAGACTGGATGTTGTGGAGAGGATGCTCTATTATATCTGGAGAATACAATTAAATAAGATCACTCGTATCCTTCCGTCGTTACGAGAACCTCTGCTTTAGCGTTGTGGTTTAAAGCTGTGTTGGACGACTCACAGTGAAGATATAACTGTTTGAAGTATACCTCATATGCAGCGATCTGGCCAGATTGTGCAGTGAACACTTCATTCCCTTGTTTTATGTCATAGGGTCTTTCTCAATATTGAATTTGAAACTCTTACGGCCTGTGAGTTGATCTTTAGTTTTAAATACATCTGAAATTGGTCGCAGTGATCTCACTCTGCTTTTATAGAAGTTGTTGACTTCGAATTCGACGCGTTTTTGGATTTCACGGAAAATGCTTGTTATTTGCGTTTTAAGTTCCAAACACTCCTCATTCAATCGGTTAAAGCTTCAATGACAAATACGCTTAAGACGTTGGAGCATATGCTTCCAAGTTTTGACTAATTGAAGAGTCTCCTGAGCTAGACTTCGAGAAGCGGGCTGCGTGGTTTTTGGAAGAAGGCATGCTGGTCTAGACACTCTATAATAGCAAATGTTAGTGCTAACATATAAAAATCTATTTCTGCGTTCGAGAGAATGATATTTCCCGGTGGGAGATTCGGAAGGAGGTCTTTTCTGAAGTTTGGCCAGTCTATGGAATTAAACGGTCTGTAGCGAGGTGGGCGAGTAGGAAGTGGTACATGTTATCTAATGGTTATGGTGAGATGGTGGTTATGGTGGTCTAGTATTGAGCTAAATGTGGAGCAATTAAAAGGAATTGTAGGATCGCTGAGGTCAGATGATATTATGAAATTATCTAAAAATGAATCCCCTCTGGGAAATGTTGACACCCCAGTATTTGCTATGGATGATAAGAGGAGGGCATCTGCATGGGGCCATAATTTTATGTTTGCCTTCTTAGGATCAATGCTCCTCCCATCATATATAATTTCAGATAGTACTATAAAGTATCTCCTTAAATTCCACAAGCTTCAAAAAATCTCATGTTATCCATTCATTTGCAAATTTCCTTACCACACTCGAGAAAAAATGATCATGAATAAATCATAAATATTTTAAAGCCATGCCATAACAACAAAATCTTATGCTTAATCTCATTTCACGTTTTTTCTCCTGAATTGAAAATCAATACCGCAATGGATGAAGCAATATATCTCCTTTGCCTTCGCCTCAAATCCTTTTTGTAAACTTCATGAACGAAAATCTGCATAGACAAATTCATAGCAAGTTGTTCGTGGTTTGCCACCGTTCATCCACCACGGATATACATGACTTCATGCTTAGCAAGCATACACCTGCCCTGGCAACTGGATTATATAACCGCCGTGGAAAGTAATGCTTGAAGACAGTCGAAAAGAAATGTTGAAAAGTTGTCAAGCATTGGAAAGGCAACGACACTTTGCTTCACGTACTATGACACACCCGTCTCCGTCAATTGAGCCACATATCTCGTCAAAATCGTCTTTGCAATATACAAAGATTGACTGGTATATAAAAATGAAATTCGGCTTTTGCAAAAGGACGATTTCGACTGAATACTGCGAAAAAGTCAACGTGGGAAACCTTAAGTAATTTCCTGCATAGAAGACAAACTTTTCCTTTCCAGCTCTGGGTCAGACATAGCTTAGCGAAAGAGTGAACAACTTTTCCAGGAGCTTTTCAAGCATTTTAGCTCAGTTGATGGCTGGGATTGAATTGAATGGAAAAGTCTTCAAATGCCGGTTGTTAAAATCTCAGTCCTAAGTTTCCACGTAGTTCCTACAATATGTGTTTGCTGATCGAAGTTTGTGTCAGAGAAATATATTTTTGAATATATCATTTGCAATCCAACGGAGAAATTTCATATCTGTGAGAAAACTCCAAAAATTCTCATTAATTCTCTTCCCACGTAAAATTAAAGAAAACGAAGGAGCAAAAAATTTATCCACTTGCTTCCAACCATGAAACCCAAACAGAACATTTAATTAGCAGTAACCTTCCTACTTAATAACTATATCACGCGGAGTTATGTAATTAACAGTATCCACAAGCGCTTAGTAGCTTTGTAGCTCCGAATAAAAATAAGTATTGCAGTGGAGTATGCAATCGAAGGACGCACGTGGCACAAGCTCAATTTCGTTCTGTTCTGAATTAATCCAAATGATGACAATGGTCAAATTGCATTTGTCCTGCATAACTGACAAACAGCAACAACAGCATCCTGTGAAAACTATTCTCGGCTGAAATCTGAGCTCCTCCTGTAATTAGTAGAACGTTCCACTGAGCGGGTAGGATCGAATCCTGCTTGTTATGCATCAACATTGAGCTCAATATCATCATCTCGATTTCGCTTTTGCTTGGGCATCTTCCTTCTGATATCATACTCGTATGAAATGGAATGAAATTAAAACGATTGAGAGCGAGAGCAGGAGCAGGAGCTGCAAAACCGAAACAATTTAATTGAAGTGAAGGAAAAATTTTATTCAAATGACTCGTGTGCGATATCACGTGATAGCGAGCAATATCACGTGGCAAGGAAGCCATCAACCTGCTGCTCCATTTCGTTTAGTCCAGGCAACCAGCACTGATTGTGAGTATTACTCTGGAGCCCAGTTACCATTTACTTGTTTCGATTGTCCCTTGTGCAATATTCTTGCTTTCCCACTCCCAGTCACTCATTTAACATTGCATGTGTTCAGTTTCTTCTAAAAACTAGTAAAGAGAACTGACAACGATGCACTGATGTATCTGTAGATTATGATGGAAATGTGGATTGACTTTCATTGATTCCTTTGTGGTCAGAATTTAAATTGGTATTTACTTTAATGAGTTGCTTTCTAAAAAGAATCGATAGGTCATACTGAATTTTCTTTGGCTTGTCGATATAACAATTTGGGTAGGCAGAGGAGCGCCCCTGTCAGAAGAATTTTGTACGCAACTTCTGATGTGTAGGCACCAATAATGAATAGACTTGAAAAATGGTTCAATAATATGCACATCAAATATTTGGATTAATAGAAAAACCATCCATATTAAGCGGCCGCCATTTTGTTGCAGTATTTATTAGTAACATTGACTGAATCGATTTTAAAGAAATTTTTGTTATTCACCTTATTCCAATCCAATCAAAACCGAATGCTGTTGTAATCGTGAGAAATTTAAACGAATATTCTATAGAACTGCTCAAATACTGAATTTCATTGAACTTATGTGAATATATTTAAATTTTTATTGGTGAAAATACCTTTCAGATCATAGGTGTCTAATTGCGATGGGGAAACATATTTTTCATACATTTCCCCTCCGATGGCGCTCTTCGATGACAACAGTGCAAAGTTAAGATCTGTTTTGAAAAGTTCTGATAAAGATATTTTCTTAGGGATCCCACATGACTACTGTTAAGACTCCTGCAATCAGCAATTCGTCGTTGCATTCATTCGCAACAACAGAAGTCGCAAGCTCCAGCTCCACAACAACAATTGTTACAATATCCATAAAGTATATTGAAATTCAAATCGCAATCATACCAACCGAAATTTTGCTGACTCTTCAATCAACGCAACAACATGTGTTTCTCATGGTGTGTCGCACTATCGACATTGCAATGTTAACATAATGCGCGCATTGTATTAGTCGGTGGAAGGTTGCATTGCGTGTGTGTGGGACTGCACGAAAGATGATGATGATGTGCGTACAATTGCAGGCATGCATGGTGCTGTTGTTACGTTTGGTGTACGTTTGGCGACGCTGGGAACGCATCATGTTCCCATGATGCAACGTTGGCACATTTGGAAGATGAAGACTCCACGCGAGTAACATATATTACAGCCCAGTTACCTCATAGTAATATTGCAAAGCCTGGTATTGTGAAAGAAATATTTGCAAAGAATGAAAGTAGAACAGAAGTCATCAGCCAATTGCGATATTGCAACAGACGTAATTGTTGATGAATCAAATGTTAACTTTTGTACATTAAGTAAGTGTAATAAGCCAGTTGTTGGCTTACATTGATTAAGTTAAGACGTTGAAAAATAAAGAATGTGGTTTACGGTGGAAAATTGTCTTTTTTTTAACATGGCTCGAATCAAATTATATTAGTAGCGTGTGTGGAGTGATAAGTAGGAGTAGTAGCAGTATGATTGCGCACCATGGTCCCAGTTTGTAAATTGTAATTCAAAATAAATTTAAACTTAAGATAGTGCTTTCGATTAGAGAAATTTTTGGTACATTTTGCCTTCCCCTGGACCCCCTAATTCATAAAATAATTTTTTTATTTCTGATTCTAAAAGTTCTAATCAAGACCTTTCATTTGATATCTCTTTCGACTACCTTTGGTTAGAAAATTTTTTTAAGGGTTCATTCGTTATTACAATTTTTAAAATTTTTATTAAAACCTTAACTTTTAAGAGACCATCACTTCTGACCTTTTCACAAAGTTTGAGCATTCTAGCTCCTATAGTTTCTGAGGAAACGGACGGGTGGACAGACGGACGGACAGGCAGGTTGCGAAACTAGTAGGTCCTTGTAAAAAAATCTTTACAAAGACCTAAAAAAAGGAATTTTGATTGAAAGTACTGAACAAATGAGTTTGGCCAGAACATTACTCGGAGAGACTACAGAATGAAATTCGCGAACAAAAGAGTTCAGCCGCGAAATTGGAGGCCCCGGTGGGATATTGTGTGGATATTGTTTTTACGGGTGGCGGTGTGAAGTGAGTGATGTTGTGAAGCTAATGGTGTGATCTGTGCCCAGCCGTATCAGGTGCCGGTGGTTGTTGAGTGGAATTGTTGGTGATTGTGCCTCATGCTGGTCTGGCAAATTATCGCCCATAACTCTCATATTAGCCGCCTGGCCAACGCCTAAAGCGGTTGTCCCGAGAGGTGGAGAGTGTCATCATCAATTATAGGGTTTTCCAATAAGAGGTGTTATTTTGATATTAAAAGAAAAATGCCTTTTTTTAATATAAATAATTAAATGTTTATTTCATTATAAAGAAGAAGATATACCGTTAATAGTAAAAAATAACATCAGGCAAATGACCCCCATGGCACGCTTACAGGACCATATCATTTTCATGAAATTTTCCATAACCAAATCGCAAAGTGGCTGCCCTATGTCCTCGATAGCCTCACGAATCTTGAATCGACGCTGGGCTGTTGGCGTAGACCTTCTCTTTCACGTGGGCCCAAAGGAAGAAGTCGTAAGGCGTTAAATCACAAGATCTATTCAAAATAGCATCTTATTTGAAAACCCTTTATAAGAAGGACTCGACGACATAAAAGCTGGAGGCTAGATACTATGCGAAGATACTCTGATGATTTCAGGCTGCATGGAAGGCATTGGAAAGGGAGAATACAAAGATCCGAGCTCTGCCAGATGTTCCATTGTCTCATGGGTATTTCACAAGCAAATTTTTTGCTTAGTTGTTCTTCAACCTCTGTTGGTACTAAAGCATTATAAAGAGGATATCCATTTTTTACGCTGCACCATTTTCTGGCTTAGTGAACAAATAAATACAAAATGGGAAAATTATTGTTTTCTAAATTTTCGTGAGCTGTATGACATTTTTGACGAGTCGGAGTTCTCAACGATTGTAAGACTGCGGAAGCTGCAATGGCCTGACCATATGAATCGTATGAATGAACAACAGGTTTTTGTTGGGAAAACTCAAGGGCGGAAACAGTGGGGAAACCAAAGAAATGCTGTGACGGTTCATCGCTGCTCGGATTTCGAAATTAGAAGATGCGGGCAATGGTCGGAAACAGTTGGAGGCACTATTTGCAGGAAGCAAAGGCCCGAGAGGGGCTGTAGTGCTACGAAGAAGAAATTTTCATTCACACATAGACACCCTTTCTTCATGATTGCTGCCATTTATTGGAAAAGTGCTTTCCAGAGTTGAAGAATATGAGAACACTGTTTTTTGACAGCACACATAATATTTTTTTATGAAATTCCTTAATTTAAAATTTATATTTTAATTTTAGTATCCTTCTTGAATTCCTAAATATTTGTTTGATTCCTTGTACCTTCATGAGATTTTTAATCAATTTTCTAAATCTTTGCAGTTTTCCTTAATTTTGAACATCAATTCAATTAAATTCTAGAATTTTTTTTCATAACCATATTGAAAAGGCCATAAGTGTCTGCAGGTTAAGCGAATAATTTCCCAGAGCCAGAAGAACTAAACTAAATGTAATAGATCCCCTTAATTATCTGACATTAACTTCTTAATACACTTCATCTTCATTTCAACACATTCACCAGGATCATCGTAACATTTACTTATATATTAAACTGGTAGCGCAGTGCAACCATTATCGCGACTAGCCTTTAGGCTGAGATAAAACCTCAAGTTTTATTCACATTGTCTTCCCGCCAAAATAAACGAAAATATCGTTAACTACTCCTGCCCATTGTCCTCTATGGTCCAAATTGCTTTGCTCCCATTAACATTGTCAACCAAGCTCTCTACCAGGGTATTCAGAAAAGGCTCATAAATTACTTCCTCCCTGCGCCAGCCAATATACTCTGTTCATTCGACCTGGGTCATAAGCTCATCGCCATCTTTAGTGCTGGCGAGTGGAGGATGAACGTGTATTAGCGCCAAACCCGAAAAGGATTCTAAATTAATACGCGAATCAGAATATAGCCGCTGCAGCCAAATAGCAGGCTCTTCGTGTAGGGATGATAGCGGCGATGTAATCTAATGGATGCCAACATTTTCCACAGATAATTTATTAATTAATTAATAATTAATAAACGGAAATAAACCGAATTATTCGTGTTCATTACGAGATCATAATAAACATCTGAGGGTGTGGACATGGTCATTAAATCTCCTGGGAAAAGGACTTTTAATGCGATACAACAACAATTAAGCATCTGCTTGGGCTATTAGTCTTGTTTGCTTGGCATCAGTACAGAGCATGCTATAGGTATCAAAAATCGTATGCAGAATAATTGGCTATTGTGAGGGAGAAATTAAGGTGTGAAATTTGTTCAAAATTTGATATGAAATGAAAAGATTCTAGATATTTTAGACGGTAGCATCAGGGCCGGATTCATGGCGGGGGAAGCATTTGAGCCCCACATTAGGCCTACACAAATCTTGAATTCAAAAATGTTATGGTCGTCAAATTCTCCATATCTACGAAATTAATGAGCAATTAAGTATATATCCAAACAAGGCATATTCTCATCTTATATAAATTTTACATTCATTAATAGAATCTAAAATCTATATTCATCACTTCATACGTTTGTCTTATCGACTGGAACAAGTTATCAACAACAAATCGGTGCAAAGAGGCATATACAATGACTCCATTTGAATAAAGTAATAAAATAAAACAGAGCAAATAGCTTAGAATTTGAAGTTTTAACTTTTAATATTTGTGATCAGCATTAGTACTCCGAAGAAATCGAGTGAACACTTAGCCCTCGTACGGTTGTATGAAAGCCAAAAATAAGAATTTAATACACTGCACTCACATTTACTTGTATACTTCTTTTTTTGAGGTTTATCTTATTTACGTAAACGCAACCGCAGTCAGATCTCTTCGTCTACCATAGACTCAAGTGATAAGTCCGATGTAAACGAATAATAAGCAAAGGCCGTGGTGCGTGATTGTCAATTGTTTTTGGTAGTTGCAAAAGTATTGCATCTTATTGTATTGTAGTTGCTCTTGCATGGTGCTATACCTGATTATGTGTGTTAATATACTATTGGCAGAACATATTGTAGTAAACGTCTAGGTAAACTACTCAAAAGACTTTTGCGGAGAAAACAACATTTCCCGCACTAGACCCCACCATTACCATCGCTACCATTGCCAGACAAAATTTTCCCAAAGAAATATTTGAAAAATTAAATAAAAACTATAAAGAAAAATTGATGGCGGCAACCCCTTTTGCGACGCAATTTAGCAAAGCAATTGCAGTTTATCTCGATGAGAAAAACCTCCGTTACCGCCATTAAGAGGCTCGTCGAGATAACCGGGAGGATTGTCAAGCGGCACACGCATTTGGGAGACGAGCGGGATAGCCGTCGCGTGAAGTAGTGGAGTTCGAATCGTCGCAAAGAGGAGTCGTTTTTCGTCTTCGCTGATGATCAGATGAGCTGGTGACAACTGCAGAATTTAAAACCTGAAAATAAATCGATAAAACAAGATCGTGATGTGCGAAGAATGCTTGAACGTTCCCTATTCTAAAGCTTTCATTTGCCATTTTTCAGTTTTGTGTGTCGTCAAAAAGTAATTTGCATCCCTATTTCGGACTTTTATTTCCCTGTATTCGATCGAAAACGAGTTTTCCAATGAATGCGTTATGAGTGAAAATAGTGGATAGAGAAAATTCAATAAAATAATTGGTATACGATTTAAACCATTTTCAAAGAATTGTACAATTGTACTCAGATGAATTTTTGAAATCATCGACAGTATATAATTCAAAGCGTTGGGTAATTCTGCATGAGTTAGCCACACAGAACTTCAAGACTTCCCCCGAATTTCGAATTGCCGGCAACTATGATGCATACCACTACCGAGACAACTATACAAGGCAAGCAGCGGACGGCAAAACATAAGGATCTTTGACTGCCTCAGATCCAAGCGTTCAAACTTAACGGTATGCCTACCCGCACGTCCATAGAAGACAAGATCAAATGTTTACAAGTGAAATCGATAACCTTCTCTCCCTTGGAAGATGGTTAAAAGATACTGATTTCAATTAAGAATTAAAATTTAATTCTTTAAATAAATTGATGTGAACTATGGCGCGGATCACTTGAGTCTTGAGTTGTGCACTCCGTAACATTAATACTTGTTGTTTAACAGTTATGTGTGCAGTTCGTAAGATGCATTTTGGATTGTGGCTGGAACATACTCGTATATCGGTGGTGTGCGGATAAGTGAATGAGTTTTCCATTGATAAGCGAATAAATTTTATATACAAGCAACAATCTTTGAGCTTATACATCGAGTCCTTTACAACTACAAAAAAAGATAACATGGATAAAGTTATCAAATACTGTGGACCATGACGTGCATTCGCTAAGGATTCAATTCGTCTAATTAAGCGTTGCACAAAATCCGATCGTAGAGAATTTCAGGAAATTGCTATTGCTACCGCCATTGGATGTTGTATAATGGGATTTATTGGTTTCTTCGTAAAACTAATTTTCATCACAATCTATAATATCATTATTGGATCACAAATTACAGTTAAAACAAAAAGCAGAAAAATTTTAGCCTTTACAGGCCTTACCCGTCCCATCAACGAGCGCTCGTCGGAGGAGGACTGGCTAAGTATCCTTTTGTTTATTAAATAAATGGCTTTATTTTATAACACATGCATATACATCTATATTGCGAACTGAACTCTCAGAGAGTGACTCACATACGGAGTGTTAAAGTTCCAGAAAAGAAAATAAAATATCCCAGAGGAATGCAAAATAAGATGTGATAATTTGCAAATGTGAACTTAAAGAAAATTTAACCGTAATACGTTTTTTTTTATAATATAATGTTCTTGAACGACGAGTGTGCAAACAAGTAAAACGTTCGTTGTATATAGGATGAGCACTGTTAGAACTGATAATTACTCGTAGATTGAAGACGAAATGGGTTAGTGCCTGATTGAGTTTTTGGGTTTTTGCTTGTATAAAATGATAATAAAGAATCGCGGGGACCTCATATACGTTTCGAAGTCTGTTGAACCTTTGAAGGCTATTAGAAAGTGAAGAAGAAGATAAGAAGGAAATGATTAGATTGTTTTCTACGTCGCAGATTGTATGAAAAAAATAAATTATTTATATGTATATTGCATAAAAAAAATGAATAGATAATCAAATTTACATTTTCGGTCTTTTCATTTATATGAAACCATGACCAGGTATGGGATCCGCCACGTTGGATGGCCCTTCCACTCATGAGCTAGCCATCGGATGAGCTCACCCCTTCTCTTTGCGTTGTAGGTGCTCTCGCAGGGTAGAGTGGCCTTCCGCTTGAATTTCCTATTTATGCTAAACGGTTATATGATTTTATCATATAAGACTTTAACATGAATTTGAAACGTTCATATTTTTCATTTAAAGGAAAAATTCATGCGATTCATCTTTGTATGAGTTTTTCATTTAAATGGAAAATTTACGGCCGCGTCTACCATGGATCCCGTTCCACCTGGATGCTCCACTCTTATTTGGGGGTTGTAAGTATAGATGGTAAAGACGAGATCCTCTCAAGTCTTTGCCGCGTTCGTCAGGCCCAGTCCGTCGTTTTACTTTGGCAATCCATCCCTTCAGTAGGTTACCTCGGTGTCAACACCGTCGAGGCGTGTCTTACGACCACTTAATTCGTGAATGCGGAATTTTTTTGTAGTGAGTCCTTGTGCTGGAGAAAAGAACCCGCCTTACGACACCGCAATATTAGCCTGCCAGCAAATTCACTCGTCCTCAGACAAGGCCAATTCTGGCGAGCACCAACATCTTCGCTTGCTGAGGCAGCAGACCATCGCTGCAGTCCTTAACGGACATTGACATCCATCCATAATTCACTACAAAGTGTTTGATTTTGAGACTTTAAAAACATTTCTTCTTATTCAATCTTCATCTTTAATTTTTTCATCTGAAAACGTCTCGAAAGTGTTGCTGTTTATGTATTTTTAATCGTGATAATATAATTTTGCAGCTAAAGAAGATCAATCATTACCGTTAAATTTGCGATATGAACCGCGATAAATACTCTATTGAAATTTCTAATCAAATTGATTACTTCTCATAGAATGTGTGGTTTGAGACAAAATATACGATATCTGCATATTTCTTTTACTTTTTCAAAGTGCTCACATGGGCGGTGGGTAACTCAAGCAATCGGCACAAAACTTTTTGGGTTTACACAAGCGGTGCACAAAAGAGAAAGAACGGGGAAAAAGAAGAGGAAATACTCGCTGAAACCCAAAGGGGAAAAGAAAAGAAAATTGGGCTACGGATATCAAATGAATAAAATAATTGATCATTTATTAATTACTTAAATTTGTAGCACCTTGTGGCCATTACGTTTTTTGGTTATTTTGATGTTTTGAAATTTGCCTTATGCTTTTATAAATTTACAATCTTTTATGAAATCAAGGACATTTGACTTAGTTAGAGGAAATTTAGCTGAAGAATATGCAACAATGGATAAATCCCATCGAAATATTCGATTGTCGTTCATGTGGAGTAGTGGGTTAGGACAAGCTCCGCTTGCGCAGCAACTCCCAAGTTCAAACCTGGGTGGCGGCATCGATTTTGAGCTTCTGATGCTGCTGTCGGACTATCAGCTCACCCAGGTGAAATGGGTATTAATTGAAAAATTAGCTAATAATTTCATGGTTGAGCATGATATTGACCATACTACCTCGAATCTCGTTACGGCAATTGAATGACATACCCAAACACTAAATCTAAGCCCCAAGTTTCGGATTTGGACTGATGTGCGATGGATTATTATTTTTTTTTATCGAATTGCTTATATTTGAGACAATCAACAATGAAGCTACTGCACCATAACTTGATTCTATTTGTATTTAGAACCGTTTACTTTCCAAGACTAGTTAGTATCACCATGTTTGTTCCATTTCATAGATTTAGAGGCAATCCGTCAGCATATTTAGTTAGCCACGAAAATTATATGCTTGATCAACAATGCTAAATATCTTTTATTTTTTTTTTTTGCTTAAATGTTGAGAGCTTACGATTCTTGAGTTCAATCCCTGTGAAATATGTAGCAAATACATATATCAGTATCTTCAATAAATATTCCAATGTTTTAATTGAATATGACTAGAAGACTTTAAACATATGCACATAAAGTACAACATTTATCGACGGTGCCAGGTTTAACTTCTGTTCAATTTAGTATAAATTATGCAAACTAGTATTAAAAAAAATTGGAAGGGTGACCATACCGACACCATATCAACTGTATCTGTTGTAAAGAATGACAAATCGACATCCTCCCACTCGTTCTTTTTTTGGGGTCGGGAGCTGAATGATATTTATGCACTGAGTAAAGAGCTCCCATACTCATGAGTGACTGGACTGTCCTGTAAACCTGAGAATCTAGCCTGCAGCAGTTTGACGTACCACTTTGAGTCGGGTCTCGATTTGTTACCCCGTGGGCACCTTCAAGCGGGAGAGGAGGGCAGAAGGGAAATTGCTAGAAAAGACATTCCCTAGCGCTGGAAGTCGCTTTCATCTTTTAAGACTGGCCACACATAATGTGTTACATGATTCCATTTGTCAACCCATCCAAGCAACACCGCAACTACAATATCCAGGGTGAGTGCTCGTATTACCTTGTGGAGGTTCCGTCGGAGGCTATCTCATTTTTTGCTAGCAAATAACGTGTGATAGATATCGTCTTCCTCTCCTGGGTATATGCATACATACAGTCAGAGGACCATTACTTACAAACCTTGTGCAGATCAGGCTGAAAACATTAATGTCTGCACCAAAGCTGGATTAGATAGAAGTCAGTCCCGCCATGCTTTCAATTGAGCCACTGCCTCGGGCAGTGCTCTTTCCTTTTTTGCGGTTAAACCAAGACTGCTGCCAATCGTTGATCGACCACTGCCTCTCCTTAGGAGCAACCATGTCCTCCACGTCCTCGCTTCGATGCAAGTAAATACCATGGCGTTCTCTAGCAAGCAAAATGACAGGTAATATGTCTGCAATAACTCTCGCCACAAAATTAGAGACTGTCGGATATGAAGATGCAATCCTCAGTGCTTTTTTTCTCTGCACCTGTGCCAAGCGTTTGCAGTAGACTTTTTTACTGAGATCATCACCCCATATTTCTGCGTCGTACAGTAGCACTGACCCTACGGCGCTCATCAAAAGGCATTCTCTTGATGGGTTGGGTTCCCCTACGCTGGCCATAAGTCGACTCAGAGCCGATGTTCCTGAAGGAGCCCTTGCACTAATTTACTCAGAGAAACTCAACTTCGAGTCGATCAATAGCCCCAGGTACTTCACTGCTGGCTTTGATTCAATTAGTATGTCTCCAATACTGATCATCCTTAATCTACGGATTCTCTTTTTGTCAAAATGACCCCTTTCGTTTTTTCCAGTGAGCCGATACTCACGAAGCAGCCTTCTCAGCTATCGCCCTGGTTTGCTCAGAGAAACTCATCCTTGAGTCGATCAGTAGCCAAAGGTTCTTCATCGCTGGCTTTGCTTCGATAAGAATGTCTCCAATACTGATCACTCTTACTCTAGGGGTCTATTTTTTATCCAAATGATCTATTTTGCTTTCTTCAGTGTTAAACTGAATCCGCAAGCAGCCATCTCAGTAGGCTAATTAGCATACCTAATCTAAGTTGCATTTGTTTGGCGGTGCGTCCAGTGACTAGAGCCGTAAAATCATCCGCATAGCCGACTAAGTTCAACTCATCTGTCATCTTCAGTTTCAAAAGCCTATTGGAAGATATGTTCCACAAATCTGAATCAAGGATGGATACCTAGGAAGCACTCAGTGTAACTTCCATCCTTTGTTGGCTCTATGTCATGTAATAAAGCAGGCTTCTGTCTTTCAGGTAGTCCCTCAGAAGTTGCATAAGGTATTCTCGAACTTGAAAAGGGCTTTTCAACGTATCCAGAATATCCAGCTATCTAGCGGAGTTGAACGCGTTCCCAACGTTGAGTGTCACCAGCATAACGACCCATCGCTTGGCACAGGTATTTGCCTCTGCCTTTTAGATCGTGCTTCTCCCCTCTAGAATCACATCAATGGTGGAGCAACCTGTTTTAAAGCCATGCTGTTGAAAAATAGGTTATGCGCAGCACAAATCGCGTCAGTGATTCTTCTCTTGATGAATTTCTTTAGTACTTTCCCAGCCATGCTTAACCTGTATAACGGGCGGTATGCAGATGGTGATCCAAGATTTACTTTCCCCTTATTAACCAGTACGCACCTCACCATCTTCGATTGTACCGGAAAAAACCTGTCCTGTAGGTAAGCGTTGGGATCCTGTCCTATAGGTAAATGCTGAAACACCATCTGGGCCTGAAGCCTTCTTCGGTTTCAATGTAAGGACAGCTTCTTCCAGTTTCGGCTCTGTAAAGAGTGGGCACTCGATTGTTGTCTCACCATGCGCAGTATCAATATGGACGGGATGGGCGGGGAAGAGTACCCACACTAGCTCGTTCATCTTTTCCGCTTCATGCAAGCAAGGCGTCCGCAGAGCATCAAGATTCCCCATAACTAGCTTGTAGTGAAGGCCCCACAAATCCGCAATGTCAACTAAATCTTGCCAGCAGCGAGCCTTGCTGTTGTTAATCAGTTTGCAAAGGTATTTTCTGGCCAAAATATATGCTGCTACTTTTTTACATGCCCATTGAGCCTCACGCGAAATATTATGAGGCTCCCTTTGCTTTTCGACGATTTCAGTCGATCACCAGTACACTGGGGCTTGCCGTGCCGAGGCAGTGACGGGGTATAGAAGAACTGAAAGGGGGCATGATGATGCTCATAGTTCAGTTCACCATGCCTTGAGCTGCCAGTTTTTCTGTCCCCGGTGAATCGCCCTGCAGCAAAGCACCTGCCATGAGCACCACGATGAACTTCTTGACGTTCACCCTTTCAAAACTCCACCCAATTGTAAAAGGTTGAGGGCATGGATGTGAGCAGGCAACATCATGGATCTCAAGTGGAATGCACTGATGATCAAATTGTGTATCCTTTGCCCTATGGACTCCGATGCAAATCTCACGTCCGCTATGGTTCCTTCGCAGTCAATATGATAGAAAGTAGGCGTACTTTTGGTGTGCCATCCTAGTCGCTATTTCTAGGATTTCTTTTCCTCACGGATTTGTAAAAGGGATGCCCCATTCAATTGGTTTGGGATTGAAGCCCCCCCAATGAACACGTTGCCATCTGTATTCGAGACACTGCCCTTTGAAGCATTAGGTTTGGCTTGGACTAGTCCCCGGCTTGGCCCCCACTAGTCCCCGGCTTTCAGTTCTCCCAACGAATACCTTTTTGGGTATCTGTTGTTCGTCCATACGATTCACGTGGCCAGACCATTGCAGTTTCAAAAGTCTTACAACCGTTGAGACCTCAGGCTCGTCAAAAATTTCATACAGCTCAAGGTTGTATTCAATTATTCGCCTCATGATCCGTTGCTCAAAGGCGTTCAATTTATTTGGGGATGCTTGAGTCAGGGCCCATGTTTCACACCCATAGCATAACACAGGTCATATCACAGATTTGTATACTTGTTTTCCTGTGTATGCAGTTGGTCTTCATGATTGTCAAAACTGAATAAAATAAATTAAATAAAAATAATTTTTTCCTTTTAACATTGGATATTTATTTTGTGTAAAACGCGTTTTCGACTACTATTTGTAGTCTTCTTCAGTACTGAAGACTACAAATAGTAGTCGAAAATGCGTTTTACACAAAATAAATATCCAATGTTAAAAGGAAAAAATTATTTTTATTTAATTTAATTAAAATGCATTGGAAAAAGTGACTATTATTTAATTGATTGAATAAAATATTTTATTCGCAAGCTGTGTTCTTCGGCATATTTCATCTCTTTCATAACCAGTATTTTGGCACCTAAATCCACAAATTCATTCACATTTGCGATATTGTATTCGGCAAGTGTGATATTTTGTGTACTTGACGTATTTTCCCTCGACTGCGTCATGAGATTTGTTGTATTCTCATTGATTTGTAGCCCTACTAGTTTTGCCTCACTGTCGAGTTTCAGGAAGATTTCTTTGACAGTTGTTAATGACCGTGACAAAACGTTGATGTCATCCGCATAGGGTACTACTTGGCTCGACTTGTTTAATAATGTATATCGCGTATCCCTGTGACGTACTCCAGAGCCAAATTGAATAGCAATGGGGCCAGCTCATCTCCCTGCTTTAGTCCAATATTTGTGTCAAAGCCATCGTTGAATTTGCTGTTGATGTGGACTAGGGAGGTCACCGACGCCATTGTCATTTTCGTAAGAGGGACTTATTTGGCTGGGATGCGAAAGCAAAGCATTATTTGGTACATTACGTTACGATCAATCCTGTTATATGATTGGTTAATGTTAACGAATATTTGGTATACGGCTTTGTTGAACTCCCAACAGTTTTCAAGTATCTGCTTAACTGCAAACAATTGGTCTATTGTCGATCTACCAGCTCTAAAAGCATCTTGATACTCCCCAATAATACTGTTGGCGTATGATCTGATTTTATTTTCAAAGATCTTTGAAAATATTTTGTACGCCGTACAAAGCAGTGATATGTCTCTACAATTTTTGCACTACAATTTGTCACCTTTTTTGGCATATGTTCTTGTTGCCAAATGTGCTGGATGACTTTGTGAATAGCTTTATGAACACTGCTGCCACCGTATTTGATGAGCTCCACCGGAATCTCATTGATGTCCGGTGCTTTATCATTCTTTTGGGTTTTAATGGTGGCACAAACATCATTCACAGTTGGTGGAGCCAATGGAAGCTCTCCAGAAAAATCTATAGGCTACAATTTCCTAGAGCTGTGCGGAGGAAGACGATGTCCATCTTTCCTTAATCTTGGTATCATCGGTGATGGTATTGCCGATGTCATCACAACAAAGCGTGGTTTTGGGCTGATAACCACGTTTCAGGCCTTCACTACTTTATATGCTAGTCTTGTATTGTTGCTCGCTAGACTTACATCTATATTCTCATTGGTCATCATAGTATTTTCTTTTTCAATTCTAATTGTTTTATTCGCTACTCTTCTGAGATTATCATAGTATTCTCTCTTCTTTCTGATTTTCCTATTCTGTGTACGCCTGATTTTTTTTTTGTCAAACGCATTCTGGAATTCATCATCGGACCAATCATTTCTCTTGGACCGGGCTTGATGTCCGATCATCTGTTTTGCCACGGTCTTAATAGCCGCTTTCAGTTCCATCCGGACCACGTTGCTTGTCTTTAGCGATGCATCTGATATGATGGGAGCCAGCTAGTTATCGAGGATCATCGCGAAATTTTTGCCACAGACGCCGTTTGGAGCCTTTTGATATCAGATTTTTGTAGCGAACTGGTCTTTGCCGAAGATGCCTTTAACAGACGACTTCGATAGGTTAATTTGATCAAGTAATGATCTGAGTTACATCTGGCTCCTCGGTGTGTACGGACGTCAAGTATGCTCGAGGTTCAACGTTATTGAATCAGAACATGGTCGATCTGGTTTTGTGTGTTGTCATCTGGGAGTACCCAGGTCATTGTATGAGTGTGTCGATATGGGAAGCAAGCCAAACATATAACTAGATTTCCGCTACATGCAAGGTCAGACGCTGGCCATTGTCATTTGTTTCATCATGGAGACTATATCGTTCAGTCGTTCCTCGATGAGATAGCACGTTGTCAACCCAGGCGTTGAAATCACCCAGAATTATTTTTATGTTGTTTGTGGCAAATGAGTCGATAAGTCTTCCCAGGTGATTATACAACTTTTCCTTCGTTTCTTCGTCCTTTTTTTCGGCCGGGGCGTGAACATTTACCAGCCAGATTTTGAAGAATTTCGCCTTTCCACGGATCACACACAACCATTCATTGACTGCCTTAAAATCAACAACGTGCAATTTGAACTCCTTATCCACAACAAAGGCCACTCTAAGTTCTCGTTTTCCAGTAGGCTTGCCACTTTTGAATATTGTGTGCGATCTTATGTTTTGAATATCGTTTCCAGTCCAGCTCGTTTCCTAGATTGCCAGTATTTTTGATGTATATTGACTGGCCTGTTGTAACAACGGCAGAGTAATTAAGTGATCTCACATTCCAGGATCCAATGCCATAGTCCTTCATCCATTTCTGAGGTAGTTACCGTGAGTCCAATCCATTCCGAGTCCCTTCTGCAGCTTTTTAAACATTGTAGGGTTTTCCAGGGACGTCGAGTTAGCCCATCGGCCAACCTTCATTCCGGCGGCATGGCTATTACTTCGATTCCGTTATCAGGCATGGAAGACTCACCTTCACCTTCTTTCGTCTCCTCAAAAGAGGTGTAAGCAAGGCATACCAGGAGAGCTGTAGATGTATTTGTAGTTATTAGCATTTCTCGGTATTTAATATCCCATTATTGGGAGTTGGGGAAACAAGGGGTTCCTCCTCCATTCACAAACGGGCTTGAGATCCTCTATGGCGGAGTTTCCTCCTCATACCATGATGCAGAATTTTCATCGTGGTGTCGCTCACTCAGCAGCAAAAAGTCGGAATTCATGTCCCTCGCAACTGTTCAAGCAGGTTTTGACGGTTGAACTTGGGTGCAGGCTTAGCTGTAGGATACGGGCCATCGAAGCTCTAATTCTCCTTGGTTAGGGCTTCCTAGAAAGTTCAACATTTGCCTGATCCCGGCCATGGATCAGCATCACATCATTTCGTTAAACATATACTGTTCAATAATTTCCTCAACTCGCGAACCCGTTATTGTTACTTTTTTTGTTTTGTGTGGAATTCATACGTACAGGGATTTTCTAACTCTCGAAGAATGACCATAGAACATAGATATTTTACCAAATACTTATGAATTACACTAATTTTGAGACTGGATGATTCAAATTTTTTTTATATAGATATCAATTCACTATTTCTAACAATCCCTGATCATTTCCCAAATTAATAGACTGGGAATATTTTTCATGACATTTTTCCAACTAATTCTACATCAGATTTGATTTTGATTCGAAAAGAATATTTCAAATTATGAAATTTGAAAATTAATAAGACAAAGCCCCTCGTCAAAAAAACAACGTGTTTTCCTCATTGAATTAATTTTTGACTTTCATGTCATCTTGCAAAAATTAAATATTAAAACAAAAAGAAATATATGAAAAGGTTACCAAGAATTTCATTTCTCTGGTTTCACAAGATTTTGATGCCATTAAATCGAAAAGCCTTTATTTTGCAAGACATAAACGATAAAGATCAGCATTTTCTCACAAATTATCTGCAGCAACATTCCGGCATCTGGTGGTTATTTAGGGACCCACACTTTAAACGTCAGTTTGTATGAGGAAATGGGTCCTATCATTATCTCAATTATAAACTATCCACAAACGTAGCAAAAACGATAAATAATTATTTAGGGCCGTACTCGGGGAGTTATTTCCGAAAGTCGACTCAAGGCTGGTTCTGCTCTGATTTACGACATGCGATTTAGTATAGAAATGAATAGTAGGTACTTCTCTTAACGTCCGCCTGTATCCTTACTCGTGCAAATTCTTCTCTCCTTGAGAACGATTTTGCTGTCGTTTTCATTTCATTGAGTCTTCGTTAGGAAATCTATTGTACAGCAGCAAGATGGCGATGGACAATACGGACCCGCACTCGCAAATACCCTGTCTGAGGGGGGGGGGGGGGGGTTCTCGCTCCCCAGTCCACCTGTTTTTCCACGTACGCAAAGCTGGCGTAGTGCTTCTCCAGGTGGCCATTTCCCCCTCTAAAGCCTTTATCCCTTTTTCTAATACAGGCTAGAAAGTCACTTTTCAAAACAAACTATATCTGACAAAAAGCGTTGCAAGATCGAACTCGAAAACAGTTTATTTTAATGATTTAGTTTATACACTTTTCACTCAGCGTTTTGTATTGTTTTGCAGAGCAATGATACAATAATAGCTCCACTTGAAATTCACACATTGATGCCCACATCGAGAATCTTCACAGTATGGCGCGTCCCTCTTGCTTTACCACAAGTGTTTCCCGACAAACGTAAAGTCGCGGTTCTGTGGCAGCAATTCAAGTTTTAAAGTCACTCATCACTTGTTGACGTCAATGACGTAGGGTATATGGATCGATTGGTCGGCATCAGGGGCGTGGGGTGCAGGGATCTGCAGGTCGCGTAGTGGCGTACGACGCCAAGAGCGAGGTTATCACAAATGGCCATGTGTTGTCTCCTATGGTATGCTAGTGCTAGCCTCACTTTGATCCTGCTCACCTTAGGCACCTCTCTTCTGGTGGCTTCTAGGTCTGAGATGCAGTCAGTGCCTCTTATTTTGGTTGCTACCGCCAGCGCGAGCGAGACTACAGTTGCTCTTTTGCTGAAGACCTTCTCTATTGTCAACCTCTGCTCCGAGTCCAACCAGCATGCTGCCCGACCGGGATGGCCGTGCCATTTTGAAAGTAGTGTTAGAATCTTTGGATCTTACATTTTCCCTGATATCCCATAACACATCAGCATAGGATCAACCAACTTAGAGTTTTATTTTACTTCATCGTTGCTTTTTTCTCTCCTGGTCCCTCCACGTCTTTCTTCTTGCTGGGCGTCCGTAAGAACTTGATTTTCTGCCACGTTTTGGAGGAGTTTCTTTGCGGTTTTCTTCCTTTATTTTTTCAGCACTATCTAGAACCCCTGTTCCAGCATTTGACACCCATTAATTGCCTCCACCATGTTCCTTATATCTAGATGGGCTAGATGTTATTATTTTATTGATGTTTATTGGTAGAGATATCTGCTCCTGCCATTCAGGCTTAGCCGTCAGCATTTCTTTAGCCTTCTGCACTCCTTCAGCCTTCTGGTCCTCTTTGGTAATGCCCTATGTGGTCTAGCAGCTCCTTTAGTTCAAGGGACCCATTCTTTACACGCACTATATTTTGTTCAGTGCATGCTGATTTTTGTTTTTTTCACCGGAGCGCTACCGTGAAAAGCAACTAGGTTTAAACCATCATGTCTGGCAGCCCAATGCATCAACTGCAGTTCATTCATGGTTGTTATCTTTCGTCCCAGGAAGAATCTCATGGTGACTCCATATGTTCGGGTCCGTGGGGCGGCACTTCCCAAAGAATGCTAGTCTTCGGGTGTATGCCTGCCGACCGGTATTGCCCTTGCTTTCATTATATTGGAATGACATCAAATCGCATTCCATGCTGTTTCTTTTGAAAAACTACAAGGTGTGTTCCAAAATAAACGACATTGAGCTAAAATAGAAACGACAGGAGCTTTGTCCTGATAATACGAGTTTATTTATTCATAATAGTCTACTCCGATCTCGATACACTGTTTTGCGCGATCCAAAAGCTTTTCGAAAGAGTGTTTCAGGTCATTGGCCGGAATGTCCTTCAGGGTGTTGGTATAAGCCTTTTGGATGCCCTCTATGGAGGCAAAACGTTTTCCTTGCATTGCTAAATGCTATTTCCGAATAGGTAGAAGTGATTGATGCTTAAAATGCGATTTGTAATCAAAAACTCAGTCACAAGAGTGAATTGATGAGATGGTGCACTAACATGCAATAAGCGCCAGCTTCCGCCTTTGCAAATGCTTCAGAACACCTAGATAGAAAATCGCATTGACGGTTTGGCCCGGTTGTAGTGAAATATGGTATAAGAATGTCCGTACAGGACTGCAGCGATGGTCTGCTGCCTCGGTGAAAGAGGATGGTAAGATCCGCCAAGATTGGCTTTGTCTGGGGACCCGTGAATGCGCTGGCTGGCTAGCGTCGCGGTGTCGTGGGGTGGGTTCTTTCCCCAAAAAGGATAAACTGGACCTGGGGAAGAGAGACGGACTTAAGAGGACTTCGTCGTTACCCGACGATTCTTATGGTCCACAAATAAGAGGGGCATCCAGATGGAGGTGGCACCCCCTCGCACCCTTCCAACCGGATCAAGATCCAAACGTAGACGTGGCCATATATTTCACTTTTGAGTGGAAAACTCATACAAACATAATTTGCATGAGCTTTCCCATCAAAAGAGAAATAAAGACGTGACCGATTTATGTTATAGAATTATATGATCGAATCACATAACCCTATACCATAAAACGCCACGCGAGCGGAAGGCCACTCTACCCGGCAAGAACACCTGTTAAACGACAAAAGATGATGGAGCGCACCCGATGGCTATCCCATAAGAACGAAAGAGCCTGCCATCGATGCGGGACCTATACCCGGTCTGATTGCCCGAAATGGAAAGACCGACGGCTTACGTTTAACAATCCATTTTATTTATATTATTTTTCAAAATAATATTTTTTTTCTTTTAACAGCTGCTTGTTCTTTGTGTAATCTAAATGCAATGGAAGTTGATATTTGAAATAAAAAGAAAGCACTTTTGTGATGAACACACTAGTCTTTTATTTAATTCACTGATACAACGTGTTGATTTTTAGAAGAGTAGAACGGAAGTGATACAAAGAAAATCTTATACCAACATAGACGTTTGAACAACATATAATATTTGTATTGTTGCAAACTTAAACGTTTTCAAATAAACAGTGCCATGTTAACAACACCCCTTCTCAATGTTTATGCATTTTAAACAAATTAATCTAAATTAACATCAACATATGACTGGAAACATTTATAATTCTCTACTTACTTTCTATTTGACATTGCATTTTGACAGAAACTTAATTAATAACTCCTCACTTAATGACTTTGCTTGCATGTCTGCCAATTGTTTGCATGTATTCCTAAAAATTCTGAAATTCGCCCTAAGTCTTTCATTTTGAACTTTTTGTTTAACATTGTTTTAAGGCTAGTGACCTCACTTTTATTATTTTCAAAGACTAGCAAGTCATCTACATATATTAATACAAATGCTTTATCTTTACCACTATACTTTTTATACAAACATGGATCACATTTAGACTTTATAAAGCCTTCCCTAGTTAATACAGAATTAACTTTAATATTCCAGGCTTTAGGTGAACTTTTCAAGCCGTACAATGACTTGTTTAACTTTACAATATTATTTTTTCCTTTGTAGGCCCCTTCTGGTAAACTTACATATACATTTTCTTTCATATCACCATATAGAAAAGCCCCAGTGACATCCATCTAGTATATAGGTAAATTATATTTTGTTGCAATTATTACAAACAACCTAAAAGTTGCTAGCTTAGAAGCTGGGGCATAAATGTCACTTAAGTTGATTATATCATGTTGTTCAAACCCCCTACCAACTAGCCTAGCCTTGTACTCCTTGACATTATTTATGTTTTGTATTTTAAAAACCCGTTTGCTGCTTATGGGCTTTGCACTTACAGGTAATTTACAAAATTCCCACGTATTATTGTCACTCAGAGTCTTAAGTTCCCTGGCAAAAGCTGCACTCCACTTACCCGCATCACTTCGGCTCATGGCACTTTGGTCCGACTGCACATTGTTACACTTGTAGAAATCAGTTTGTTTACGCTCACGCTTACACCTTTCTCTTTCTATGGGTGAATCAATTCCGTGTTTTTCTTCGCTGCATGGCAGGTAGTCACTGTCATCTTCCGAGTTATCTCCTAAGATATTACTTATGTGGGTTGTCTCTATCTCATTGTGGTTAAGGGTCGTTATTTCATCAATATCTGTCTCGGGACTATTCTCTTGCACTGTCTCCTTTTCAAGATTTAAGGACACAACAGTTTGCTCTTCACCTTTCTTCACTTGATGTTTTTCCTTCCTTTCTTGCTGTAAGAATACAATGTCTCTTTTTGATTCCACCACATTCTTTTCAGGACAGTAAATACGATAACCTTTCACATCTTCCTCATATCCGACCATCAATCCCTTCTCTCCTATTTTTGGATCCCAGTTCAGTCTCTTCTCTTTTGGAATGTGTACATATACTTCTGTACCAAAGGCTCTTACTCATAGATATTATATGTTTTCCCAGTCCATCCCTCAAATGGAGATCGCCCATCCTCATGGCTCTTCCCAGTCCTGTTCAACACGAACACTGCAGTATTTTTGGCTTCAGCCCATTATTTCTTTGGTAAATTTCTTTCATGTATCATTGTCCTGGCCGCTTCCAGCAATATCCTGTTTTCTCTCTCAGCCTTGCCATTCTGTTCTGGGGTGCATAGGACTGTGGTTTGGTGTGTTATTCCACGCCTTGTAAACATTTCCTTCACATTCCTGTTCACAAACTCCAGTCCATTATCACTTCTGAATGTCTTCACCTTGTTTCCAGTACTATGCTCAGCCTTATTTATAAATTCCTCAATTATATACTTGATCTTATCTTTTGTCTTTACAAAAAACACTTCTGAAATTCGAATAATCATCTTTCAGCACAACGAAGTATCTTGACCCACCAACTGACGATTCTTCCATGGGACTGCATGTATCAGCATGAATTAATTCACATATTCTGGTACTCTTGTATTCGCTTCTATTGAATGGCAATCTGTGTATTTTCCTAATCAAGCAACTCTTACACACCGAGTTGGATGTTTGTTTAACCTCAATAATGTTTTTCCGCAAAGTATCTTTGACATAGGTGAAGTTTTGGTGCGCCAATCTTCTGTGTCACTCATTTAATTCGTTCGACGCTAGTTCTGCAGTACTCGCAATTTCACAATTATCACTCGTATTATAGCGTAAATCCAAAAAAAAAAAAATGAATTTCCAATTCTTTCCGCGATCGCGCAAATTTTATTTGCCTTGAAGAATTTGCATGAGATGTCATCTGTCACTATGACATAACCTTTATCTGTGGCGCGATTGACCGAAAATAGATTCGTTTTTAACTCAGGAACATACAACACTCTGTCTATAACTGTGTCAATCACTCCTTTCCGTTCGATACTTGCACTGCCATCCGTCCATAACCAATCGCATTTATCACTGCTCCATTACCGATGATTACAGGGTTTGGCGAAGTATTTGGGAATGATGTAAACAATGCACGGTCTCGACACATATGTTCAGTAGCACCAGAATCGACTAGCCACTTAGATTTTTGCAGTTGATGCGACTGATAAGATACCACGAATGCGTTACTATTCGTTTTATCCTCACTTCTTAAAATTTTTTGTTTTCGAAAACGACACTGAGCTTTAAAATGTCCGAACTTGCCACAATAGAAGCAGTTATTATTATTACTTACGTTCCCTTCACTGTTAGTTTTATTGTTACTTTTACCCTCGGTTTGATACTGTCCACTTTTACCACATTTGAAAACTTTTGATGGTCGTTTATTTTTCACAAAGAATGGAGAAGGTGTTGCTTGCTGTGCTTCTTCGTTCTTCTCTTTTACTCGCTCTTCTCCAATCAGTAGTCTTGCCATTAGATTATCAAACATTTGTTTGTCATCAGGCGCCGACTCTCAACCCGAAATAAAATGTTTATTATCGTCTGGTAAGGACATTAGCACTTTTGTGGCTTTGTAGTTCTTACATCTTAGATAAGAAAACAGACATGTCGATACCTGTTATGAACTTGTATCGGAAAAATTTCTGTTGTATAATGTGCACACTGGTCTCAGTTTTCTGTTCATATACACTGTGGAGTTTTCGCCGATTCTCGGCAGAACTCGTTCATGTAATAATATGTAACATTGCCTCTTCTGACATTCGTGTTACGAATAGCGTCTGCGCTTTGGCATCTTTAGATTCCCATGCAGATATTTCACTCGCCACTTCGGGCTTCACTTGTTTTCCCTCCACAATGTTTAACCATCCATGGGCCCTCAACTGTACTGTTGTTTGGAATTTCCTTATATTCCAATTTCTGGCCCCTTCTAACTTGATCACATTGACGTTATTGTTGTTTCCCTCCATCATCGACGATGTTACACAGTGCCCGAGCCTGATCACGATGCCGCAAACTGTAGTGAATTAACCTCACTTTTTCCTTCTCACCGATTTTGATGCCGCCGTAAATAACATCAATCTACATCAAGCTGCTATATGTGCCTAGGCCCACAACCTAATGTTTGAAATAAAGAGAAAGCACTTTTGTGATGAACACACTAGTCTTTTATTTAATTCACTCATACAACGTGTTGATTTTTAGAAGAGTAGAACGGAAGTGATACAAAGCAAATCTTATACCAACATAGCCATTTGAACAACATATAATATTTGTATTGTTGCCAACTGAAACATTTTCAAATAAACATTGCCATATTAATAACAGAAGTCTATTAAATGATTAAAGTTTTACAATAGTTTGCGCTCTTATCAATAAATTCCTCCACTTAACAGAGATTCAAATAATAATGAATTATTTAAAACTTTATTCGAATGAAAAATTTCGCATTTCTTTGTATTGCGTACTCGTTTCGTTTTTAGTTAAATACAAGATGGCGTATAATATGAATAGCTTCAGATTTAAATACATACAATACAAAGGAAGTATTACATTGAGATACAATTGCGGCAGGAGATTGACGTTCCGTCGTATGGTACTTGTTTTACAATTTCTTTTGAAATTTCTTAAAGCTCGAAATATTTCGGGAGAGAAAATCATTGAAGTATGGAATATCACTAGTCAATAGAATGGAATTAACTAAGAAGTAAGTCGTAAAGAGAATAAACATAAATTTAATATGAAATGATTACTAACTATGACCCTATTATATTATTTTTTTCTACATTAATTTACAAGCTTAGGGTGGATTCGTTCAAAATATTGTACAAATTTACAAGGTGATGTAGCAACCACGGAAGCCACCGCAGTTGCAGACATTAAGTAATTAGCAGAGAGGTGTGTAGCCCGGGGTGGCATACTGAGGCCGGCTAGCGCTCAGTCGTGTCGTGAGTCTTCCGAGACACCCTCTGCTCGTGCTGGGCCACCTTATATAAAAACTAGCACAAAGGGAAAAGGATGGGAAAGGGGGAGGTCATTTTGAGAAATGAAAATAAGGTTTTTTAATATGACATGGCCGTTTATTTAATTCAAACAAAAACAAAAGAAAAAAAAATTCTAAAAGTGAAATTTACAAATTCTAACTCCCCGTTTTAAAATTTATGCAAGCATAATACAATTTATATACAATTTATTAACAAGAAAAAAAAAAGAAAATTATTAATTTGAGACAAAAACTAACAGTATATTTCTACAAAAAAAAATTCAAATAGTTATTTACACTTTCCTTGTTGAACTCCGAGCGCTCGGCGAAGAACAAAAGAAAGAAATTCGGGGCACCTGAAACTCAAACTTCAATTTACGAATTAATGTGAACAAAGTCCAGAAATTAAAGCACTGAACGGCCACTTTTCGCAAGACGCTGATTCCACTTTCTTCACCAATTCACTACCCTTCATCCAATAGGATACTTTTGAATCCAACAAATTGTATGTTTTTTTACAAAGTGCTTCACGGAAACTTTACTCTTTGTTTTTTTTTCGTTTTTCTTCTCGTTTTTTCATTAAATCAAATTAGGACACTTTTATACTTTACTTTTAAATGTCCAAACACTCTATTATTTTTTTTTTCTTTGATATTATTTTCCACAGAATTCCGGATTTGAGTCGTTTTGGACCATTTTATTCCCGATTCACTCCACAACTTAAGTTATTATTTCCTCTGAAATTCACACTTAGCTCCACTCGCATACGCCACAAGCACAATTTATTAATTTTTATCTTGAATTTCTAACGTTTATAATTGAATTCAAATTCAAAATCACACGTCGCCAAACACAAATCCTTTTATCTACTAGTCAGAGACTAACTCCTTTTTTCCACACTTCTAACACCTCCAAAAATCAACTTCACCGCGCACCGGAAACACCTTTCCTTCTCCAAATCAAAAATCTGACTCCTTTTCGCGAATTAATTATTCCGCCCCGCCAAACACAATTCTTTTTTCACTTCCAGTCAAATATCCACTGCCCCAATCCTAACCACTTCATTTCACTTTCCACCTTTTATTCCATCCGATCCCGCAATCCAAATTCTTCTCCAATTACCGCTGTCGCATCTGGGTAACGTAATCGAAGTTCATTACACTTCGATTCCGCTACCCACACATCTTTTGGTCCATATCGACAAACTCAATAGTATCCATTGTTTTACATATGGCAATTTGAACACTCCAAGAAGCGCTTGGTTGAATTCAAAGTGTCATATATACACATTTCGAAAGCTATTGGTTTTGCCGATACCCCAAAAAGAGTGCTTCCGTGCGCCCGAGGGAACTTGAACTCAGGTTTCCAGCAGTCCCACGGTCAATAACTCGCGACGTAACCAATGGAGCTATGCCTTATCGATCTCCCATTCATCAGATTAGCAACTTCAACGATGTATCTGGGCATGAGATTGAATTTTGGTTAGTAGGGAAACGTGAATTAATTTTAGTTAGTAAGAAAAATAAAATTTGTTAATGGGAACTAGTGAATAGAATTTGTTAGTATGAAGGAAGGAATTAGGTTTTGTTAGGAAGAATGAATAGAATGAAATTTTGTTAGTGGGAATTAATGTAGGGAGTGTTGTTAGTGGGAAGATTAAACTTCTTATTTTATTACTAGGGTGTTCTAATTGGAAATCAGGGAAAGGAAAGGATTGTGATGATGTGGACATAAAAATTAAAGGGAAATAGGAAAAATGTTAATAAAAATAAATACATACACCGAGGAAAAGCTGGGAGTGCCCAAAGGAAAAGGACAATGTTACGGCGGCAATTTGAAGTTGCGGATGGGAGGAAGTTTGTACGCCGGAATTGGCAACAGTGATTTTTCCTCTTTTTTCTTACTTTTCATATTGGAAGTTCTGTTTTATCGCTTATTTAATCTCGCTCCATACCTCATAGGATTAATTCTTGTAAATTTACTTGAATATCATTATAGTATTTAATAATTTATTATTATATTATATTTTATATTTTTTGGTTTGATACGTAAATTCAATTTAATGTAACTTTCAATTTATACTTTTTTTTCCTTTTTATCTCATCAATAGCTATTAAATTAAAATAATGCCTCTACATTGTAAGATCATTTTGTTTTTGGTTTTAGATTCTCCCTATTCCTTTTTTTTTCTTCTGTATTTTCCAGTACCACTATTTTACTAAGTGAATTGTTACGGCAAAGAACGAACATGGAAGGGCAATGGAAAAGGTAGAAAAGTGATGGCGTACTGAGACAATAAGAAGGAAAGATGGAAGTGACATCAGAGTCGTGAATTTGTGCCGATTTATCAAATATGAGATAACATCTTCTCACTTAAAATATAACAATTACTTGTATTCTTTTCTTCGATTTGTGAGGTACAATTTATACTTCTATTCTTTTCTTCGATTTGTTAGGTACAATTTATGAAATTTATTTAATTTTTGTGAATCTTTGTTTTATTGTATTTTTCATATTTACTCATAGTTAAGAGATTGCGCGGATGATCCGTATGTTAAATTTTAGGCTAGCATTTTGCACCCTTAGGAGCCGATTACTCATTTTTAGGGTTTTGTACTAAAATACAAAACCCTATTGCAATCACGACCTGTGTCCGTCTGTCCGTCCGTCCGTCCGTCCGTCCGTCCGTCCGTCCGTCCGTCCGTCTGTATGTCACAGCACTTTTTCTCCGAAACTATAGAGGCTACAGCCATGAAACTTTGTGAAGAGGTCAGAAGTGGTGACCTCTTGAAAGTTCAAGGGTGGAAAAATTTTTCAAGGGGGTTTAAGGGGGGTCTCCCCGTATAGGGAGGTGACCCCTCAAAAAAAATTTTTCACCATTGGTAGTCGAGTGGGGTGTCATTAGAAAGGTCTCAATGAGATCTTTTTAAAACAAGTCTTAAAATTGCCTTATCGGTACCGAGGGTGGCAGGGGAAGGGGAAATGTACGAACTTTTCGCGTACCCCCCCCTCGCGATTGGAAACCTTCCATCCGAAAAATCTGAAAAAAATCATGAATGTAGGCCTTTATGAGTACAACAACAACAAATACATGAGAAGTCGAAATTCACTCAACTTTGTTAGTAATAGTATGATTTATCGATTTTATGTTTTCTTGAATAAAATCTAGACGGTACCCTTAAATTCAATAAAATTTAGCAAACAGATGACTTTTTATAAGATTGATTTTTTCTGAAAGTTTCATAAAGATCGAATAGTATTTAACGAAGTTATAGCGGTTTGAATTTTCCCGTATTACTATGGAACAATATCCCCTGTATTACTATGGAAACATATGGCTATGGAGCCATATGCGCTTTTTATCGATTTAGACACTACAGCTTTGCTAGGATTTGCATGAACATTTCAGGAATGATAGGTATCATGAAGATGAGTACATACAATTGAAACAAGTCGAAGAGGCAGGAGAGAGCTCCTAGCAAAAGGGCTTTGTAACCATTCTAGGATTCGAAAAAATAGGCCATGAATCGATGATTACAGTACAGAGGAGTGGGCCCTGAAAAAAATTTCATGAAAGGTAGCCGATATGAATATCAACTGAATGTTCTCTATGAGAGCTTTTCAAAACAGTTCTTAAACTGAAAGTTTTTGCTTCAGTGGGGGCACAGGGGGGGAAATACATGAAAAATGTGTTTCCAAAAAACCTGGAAAAATTATCAAGGGAGATATCTATGGGTATAACTAAAACAAATACCTCAGAATTCATAATTCTTTCAACTTTGTTAATAATAGTATGATCCTCGAATTTCACATTTTCTCCAATAAAATCGTCTTTGACATGTTTCTTGATTTTATTCGCTGCTGGTTACTGCATTTTGTAAGTTGAGTACAAAACCCTTCTGACATGAGCATAGGTCTATCTACCCAACTTGTTTTAGTTCTCGTCGTTGTCGCCGCCGTCGGTTTATCGTCTCTTACACCTAGCTACGCTTTGTAATTCGGACAAGTGTTATGTACATCCATGCGTTCGTTACTTCACAAGGGCTCAAACAGCAACCCAGCCAGCATCCTAGCAAAGATATACAAATCCTGACATATATGCGGCAAGTCCTTGCCCCGTGGGATCAGGAGTGGCTGCTCCTGAAGAGATAAGGTGGTCACCCCGTCGAAACTACTTAGTTTGTTGTTTTACTAGTTTAAAGCAAACTACATCCGTCAAGTTTCCATCCTTTTGGCAGAGATGAGTGGTTCACTTCAGCCAGTTTAACATCTTTAAGTTTGCAACGATATTCTTCGGAAAAAGTAACGGTTGCTTTTTGGTAAAATGTTTGCGTTTGTCTCAAGCCTCCGTGTCCGCTAACTTTAACGAGGCAAAAAAATGTTGAAGTACTGTAGAGTAGCTTAATTGACACATAATACAACATTTCTAAAGATAATAAAAATTGATCGGCACGTCTCGTAGAGTAGAGTACGCGTGATAAGTATTTTGTAGTGTAGCTTCGTGCCTCGACAAGAACCCGGCTCATATGATCCCGCAAATGCTAGTCGTCAAGCACGCGCACGCGGTCGTTAAGCGAAGTTAGTTAGCTGAGCTCGATGACACTTGTGCCAGACCATCGGCACCCGTGTCCTACATGGATTTTTGAAAAAAAGAAATTCATTACATCCTGGTTCTGCACGTGTGGATGTTCCAATTTCTGCGTTGCAACATCTAGAAAGCGGAGCGCAACAGGAGGGCCATCGTATGACAGAACCGTCCCATAGCTTCTGACAAAGCGAAACCCAAGATTGCGTATGACAAGAACAGTCGCTTGAGGGATGGATTCCTTGCTTAGCTGATGATCAGGGAACCGAATACACTTCCGATGCCAGCACCAGAACCAGCGACTCCTACTGTGGCGGCACTAGCACCGATGGGTTGGAAATAAATTGGCATACAATGCCCCAAAATATTCGAATATGGTACCTACCACAATACATAAATTAACGATTATTATTTATTTGAAATTATCTTTTGAAAGTAGAAAGTCTACAGCTACAATTAAACATGTTTTTTAAATTTACAGCAATGGAGAACTTTGGTGATGGAATTTAAGAATCAAATTGTTTGTGTTTAATTACTTTCGAGTATTTTACAAACGCGCCCGAAAATTATGTAACCCACTAAAGCTACCCACCAACCCCAAATATAATATCTACACATATGACATGAATTTATAGCTTCGTAAGCGAAAACAATTAATGTGCCAAAGTGAACACAGCTCCTCCTAACTACTATTTAAGATTATGTGTCGGCATTGTGCCGCTTGTGATTTCAAATTAACCCGTGCCTGTTGATAACGTAAGAGCCTCAATACACACATGCTCGAAGGGACTCTATTGCATTGCTTTCACATGCAATCTGCAACATTGCTTTCACATGCAATTTGCAACATCTACAAGAACGTGATATGTCACTGCTTCGATATTGAGTCCTTGCTATCATCCCAATCCTATTTTCTTGTTGGCAGTACGAACATTCATCACATTGCAATCAATCTGAGATATGGCATCACAAATCCCCTCTTCCTAGAAACGTGGCTCTGCCAGATGATGTGCTCCTTACATACCTGCTAATGTCTTTGAATCTACCATGCATATCTAATGCCACCTTGGACTATCTGATGATCGAGCTAAATAGTTGTTGTGTTCAAACCATACAATTAGTGACCGGTAGGAGGCCATAAGCTGAATGGTATTTAGGACATTGTTAAGGGTTGATAGCTAGTTTGGGCTTAATCAAAATGAGGACAGAGTACAAATTAAAATTATAACTTGTTCATTTGTAATTCTCTCTTCCTTTGCATAAATATTTCGGCAATCTTTCCATCCTATTCCATAAGTAGGCGTGAACTACAACCCTCACTTCAATTGGTAATATGGTAAACAACATACTCGGAGAAAAAGGGAACACTGAATACCAGAGGAGAACTAGAGATAGATGAAACCTGACTTTCTCTAGAAGTGAGCGAAGCGAAGACATTCGATTAATTACGCCGACTTAATTGAAATTTGTCCATTTGGACCGGAGAAAATAGCAAAATACGATACCCTTAATGGAGTTTTCCTTTCGTTCCATTGAAGCTTGCCTTCTGCACAAATCAGAACCGACTAGCGAGCGCATAGTGATTCGCTACCACCTCGAATTCGGTCCTCACTCCCCCTCGCTCCCGCTCAAAGTGATACAAAGTGCTGCATTGTCCAACATCTTAGTAATGTGTAATACGAAGCTTTTATCACAACAACGACGTGATGATGGAACCTGTTACCATCAATTCCTTTTAATTTTGTTTTTAGGGTTTTTATGAATCGATTCCTTGTCATCGATAGCATCCATTTGATTTGCTCTGGTAGTTTCGCTCTTCTCCGCGTACATCCTGACAGCGATACACAGAAAAGTGCGAGATGGGTTGTTTTGGTGTTGGTTTATTGTATTTTTGCTCATTATCTAGAGTTGCTTTTAAGGTTGGCTTTTTTTGTTACACTAGTCGTATAACGCCCCGAGAAATCGCAATTGGAATATGAGATTTTTCCTGTTACTTAGCAATATGAAAGTAATATGGCGCTGATGAGAAAATATTTGGGAGAAGTTTTCAAGTATCTTCATTAGAATTTATTATGTCATTTTTGGGAAAAGTTTTTGTTTTGATCCTATTTTCCACGTCATTATCGCTTCTAATGGTCAATCCACATAGTCAGCAACGCGCTTGCATGCGACTGGCCAAAGAATGGTAAAACGTGCGTTCTAGAAATTTATAATCAACCGATAATTATGGCTCCTTACCGGGCCATAAAGATATAACATTTTTAAAATCTTAGAATTGAATTACTGTAATATATCGGAGGGGATGAGAAGACGTCTTTACTCCTTGGTGGTCGCAAGCGGAAGAGGCCGAGCACACGTTTATTACAATGGACATTACAAATGTCATTATGTCAAATATTATAGATAATTCACAATAGTAATACATGTTACAATAATATCCAATATTATAGTACAATAAAATAATATAATAATATCCAACAACCTCTTCCATAAATTGTTTACATCAATCCATACACTATTTTCAGAGTGATGAGGAAATATACAAAGTTTACAAAATAAATTTCAAAGTGTAAATTAATCTCCATACATACATTTTACGATAATTACTTTAACTGATTTCAATTTTAATTACATATTTCATTTCAATAATAAAAGTTTAGATCTATTTCGTTTATTCAAAAATCATAACTAGTTTTTTTATTTTTGACCTTTCATTTTCTCTATGGCTTCTAATAATGCTACTCTACGGGCTCTATCATCTCCCTCTCTTACGTATATTTTGGCATCTGCAGTTGCCGTCGAGTGATCCACCTGCTGTTCTTCGCCATCGTAGGAAATCTCGCAAATGTTGGGTGAATTTGAAGGATTATTTGAAGAATCATTGGATTCCTCGATCGGCACATCGTTTTCATTGGCTGGTCGAATTTGATTTATATGTCTTTTTATAGGACGATTATTATGATTACTAATCAGTAGACAAGTGTAATTTCGCGGGCCAATTTTATTTTTGACAACAGCAGACGACCAACTCGGTTTATTGAGGTTGCTATAATTTCGAATATGGACTTTTACCAACTGAAAATTGTACATTTTGATTGCCTCGAAAATTTTTAATTGCAACATGTTGAGCTTCTTGAATGTTTTGCTTTAATAGTGGTGGTTTTAGCAAACTAAACCGAGACCTGAGTTCTCTATTAAAAAGTAGTTTTGCAGGAGACTCCCCTGTTGTACAGTGCTTCATGATGCGATCGTCAAATGAAAATCGGTTTAAAGTCACTTGAAAATCGGGTTGATCATGTTGGAGTGCTGCATATAAAGATTTCTTCAAAGTTTTAACAAAGTTTTCAGCCTGACCATTCGTTGTAGGATGACCAGGAGCTGTGAAAACATGCCTTATCCAGTTCATATCAACAAAATTTTTGAAGTCTTGTGATGTAAATTGTCTACCGTTATCGGTTACCAAGGATTCCACTAAGCCAAATCGACAAAAAACTTCCCTAAGCTTATCTATAGTGAATGAAGACGTAATGTCTTTGGTTTTGAATGCTTCTGTCCATTTCGAAAAAGAGTCCACTATTAATAAAATATAATAACCTTTGATTGGACCGGCAAAGTCAACATGAATTCTTTGCCATGGAGAGAATGTTGGCGCCCACGGAATTAACGTTGCCTTTTCTGGGCTAGCCTGATATTTTCGACATGGACTACAATTTCTTACCAAATTTTCAATTTCGTGATCCATTTTTGGCCACCAAATGTATGAGCGCGCCAAAGATTTACTTTTACTATACCGAAGTGTGACTGGTGTAGTAAATCTAAGACGCCACTCCTGAATTTAGTAGGAATCACTGTGCGATATCCCCACAAAATGCAATCTCTCTCTACTGTTAGCTCTGAATGCCTGGTTCTAAATGGCTCCAAATCTTTGTCGTCCAATTTTTCCAAAGTTCCATCTTGAATACAACTTAATACCTTTGACATAATTCTATCCCTTTTTGTTTCAGTTCCTATGGTTTTATAATTTAAATTTAACGGATTAATAAACCCTACTGTAATGTGACGCCTACGCCCGGCAATCGAAGTGATTCCGATCCCGAACCCTTGCAACCGGCCAGATGGGTATGTCCTCGAAGTGCCAGCGGACTTCATCTGTCGTGCGGATATCGTTGCGCAGAAAATATTTCTTTTCTTTCCAAATATTTAGATCTGTGGATATAAATATTCGAAATATAAAATTAATCCAAACCCCGACACCTTTCGAGACATATCCATCTGGAAATGCCCCTCCACCGTGGTCATCGAAAAACTATGCCACTGGCGATAAATGGAGAGGCACATTGCCGCCATGTGGCGCGCCATTCCACACACATCTGTTTTGTCGTTGGTTGTCGGATTGACAGTCCGGCGCCACGAGGAAAAGGTACAGAAGGTGCGCGGTTGACTTCCGATGAGTGAGCGTGAAGATTGTTCGAGACCAAAGTGTTTCACTTGGTTAAATCTTCACTATACACAGAAAAGTGCGGTGACTTTCGACAGTTCGGTGGTAGAAAACAAAATTGCGAGTGAACGTTGTCCAAAATTATTGTTTCATGGATGGTTTTGCACAAATAGCCTTCTGTATGGAAACAACGGTTATTCGTCACAGTTGGACGCATCTTCCGCTAGAATCTAGTAAGGGTAAAATCGGTGTGTTGTCGCATCTGCAAAGCGAGTGGTAATTTTCTATTCATTTTCAGAAAAAGGAAACGAAGATGCTCTTCGCATGCTTCAGTCGATTGCATCATCATCGATCACCTTGACTGACCGCCTTCCACATCATATCTGTCTACAATGCAACAATGAGTTACATGTGGCATACAACTTTAATTTGTGCTATGCAACTGACATCACGAAGAATTTTACCAAGATCAAAAGCAATACAAACACTGAAGGCGGAGAAAGTGTGGCTTATGGGAAGGCTCATGGAGCGGAGGATGACCCAGGGGACCAAGGAAAATCACTGTCGAGCTCGTTAATCGAATTCGGATATTACTAGACTTATATTGCTGTCTGTGGTTGCATTGAATTTAGATTTCAATTGATATATATCGGAATAAGATACATTTTTAAAATAAAGTTAGATTGAATATTATTTGAATCTTATGTTGAATATATATTAAATATTTAAAAGAATAGTATCAACAAAACTTTATATGTGGTGTTATTATTTCTTACGCTTACATTATTTGCCACTAAATTCATCTTGAATAATCCCCAAAAATAATCAAAATAAACAACAAAGCAATATAAATCAATATAAAAATTTTACTGCTAGGTTATAATATAATTATTTTAAATGATTAATGTAATTTAGATTACTATTTAAATCGTGCCAATAAGGATTTAATTTAAATCCCTGACCAGTAACATTGATTGATATTTGATGACAACTAGGAAAGAAAGTATATTAGTTATATATTGTACAATATAATGGAATCTTATTATACATTACCTTGAAGTATTTTCATACAAGTATCTTAAGAAGGACCGTATAATATTTTGTAAGACGGTGGTTTCTTCAAAAAAAAAAAAAAACAAAGAAACTCTGAATTGCCGTAATTCATTGGTCCAAATGCTGGTCAAAAGCTGGCGAAATCTTCTTGATACGGCTATAAATATAACTTAATTAAGCAAATAAATTAATATAATTTGGTTGTGCAGAGAATATTATACAAAAACAGTGTAATTAGCATTCAAGTCACTCATTGATACAATTTATAAGGTTTATACGAGCTTAAGCTCTAAATATAATTTTAGCAACATTGATCAGTTCGATTAGTTTAAAACGATATGAATGTTTTCAGTTTCATTGCAGTTAGCAAATAGAATTTAAGGACAAATATGTACATTATTTAAAAACAAAACGAAAGGTATTTGTCTAACCAAATAATATTGAATGGCCATAACACTTGAATTTTAATCGCCGTATATCTCATTAACTTTTCAAATTACCGAAAAATATTCGAATTCGAAATAAATTGTATGACTTTCTTAAGTCTATAAACTTTATTAATCCTTGATCACTAAAATTATTAACCTCTGATAATACCTACGGATAGATCTTTTATATGTAATGTATTGGGCGATATAGTATACTCTTGAATTTAAATATTGTTCTATAATTAGCTTAAGTAAAAGACATTAGTTATTGTTTGAATGAAAATCTCTGAAAAAAGTAAACATGAAGTATTAACGAAACCATAAGCCTTTCCGTTCCGCATGCTCTTTCTTTTGCAGCGGAAGTGATGACCGAGGGTAAGTATGTCCTGAAGAGGGTTAGGTTTTAATAATCTGCGGATGATTGATTTCTAGTCGGTTACGGTCCGCGGTACCCTTGTTTGCGCTCGTTTTTTTCTTAGAGTAGGTTATTTTGGACTTGAGGTAGTTTAGATTATTTTCTGGTACCGCGTCGGTGATTCGGTAACGCGCCTATGGGATTTTGCAGCGTTTTTGATTTGAGATCTGTGGAGAGATTACATCCAGAATTAACGTAACGTAGGTTTCCCGTTCTGGATGAGTAGTTGTTGACGCGTTTGGAAATCGGGCATGTGAACCGGTGGCTGAGTTAAGTAACTCGGACTTAGTCTGCTCGCGTAAGACCCGCGACCGAAACTCCTCTCCGAACTAGCTAGCCCACAAGCAGCCACCACGGAGTAGACTAAGTGTGACCGGACTTGTTGACCTGAAGGGTACAGTCCGTTGTCATTTCCAAGACTGCACGTCTCGAACCGATGAGAGGTCGGTTCTGCTTGCGATCGAACGAGACGAAGTAGGAAATCATTACACTACATAATCTATGTAATTTGGTTCTGGTTTTTCTTCAGTAATTTATGATTGAGGCATCCTAGACAAACTGTCCGCCTTATTTGAGGAGCCCTTTACATATTTGATATTGTAATCGAATCCCGAAAGTGTAAAGGCCCATCGTTGCATTCGTGATGCAGCCATTACGAGAATGCCCTTATGTTGACCGAAAATAGCCAAAAGTGGCCTGTGATCGGTTTTTAATACGAAATGCATGCCCAATAAATATTGTTTCAACTTCGCTACGCTAAATATTATTGCGAGTGCTTCTTTTTCAATTGTACTGTATCTTTTTTCAGCGCTGCTTAACGCTCTTGATACAAAGGCAACGGGCTTTTCACTTCCGTCATCAAACACATGCAATAAAACTCCAGCGATCGCTAAATCAGATGCGTCAGTCGACAAAACTGTCGGTAGTTTAGGAGCAAAGTGAACAAGCGTTTTACTCGAACATATTTCCATCTTCATTTGTTCAAAAGCTTTCTGAGGCTGTTTTGCCCAGTTAAGCTCAACACCCTTTTTTAATAAGTCGTACAAAGGAGTCATTTCATCAGCAAAATTCTGAATAAAATTGGAATGCTGGTTAACCAGACCAATAAAAGCTCTCAATTCGGAAACGTTGGATGGTTTGGGTGCATTCAAAACAACTTTAATGCGTTCCTTATTATTGGAAAGACCTGTTGCGTCAATGTCAAAACCTAAGTACGAAATTTTCTTTTTGAAAAATTCGCACTTATCAGAATTTAACCTCAATCCAGCTTCTCTGAGACGTTGCAGTACATCTCTTAATGTTTTGAGATGGACTGACAAGTTTGGTCCAGTAATGACAATATCATCCTGGTAGTAAAATACGTTTTCAAATTGTGATAAAAGGCCTTCAATCGTCTTTTGAAATATTGCAGCCGCTGTTTTGACTCCAAAAGGTAACCTGGTCATTGAAAAAAATCCTTTGTGAGTGCTCCAGGTACAAATTTTCTGAGATTGTTTGTTCAAAACAAGCTGATTATAAGCGTTGGACATATCGAGCTTTGTAAAGAGCTTGCCTCCTTGCATTGAAGTAAATATTTGTTCAATACGTGGCAGAGGATATTTAAAGTCCTGAAGAAATTTATATTTGGTTGTCTTATAGTCACCACAAATTTGAAGCTTGCCGTTTGGCTTCAAGATTGGAACAAGAGGTGTGCCCCATTCAGAATCATTAGTTGGAACAAGTATCCCGGAACTCACTAACTGGTCCAATTGGTTTTCAATTTCCTCTTTCCACGCAAAAGGAATAGGGCACGGCTTACAAAATATAAGTTGGCAATCAGGCATGATTGCTAAATTGATTTCGGCTAATTTGTATTTACATAAGCCACCCTTAAAAACATCCGAAAATCCACTTTGAAGCGACTCACTAATTTCACTATAATCATCCGAGATTTGAGAAGTTTCGTTAATAACCAAGTTAACTGTGGATTTTTGGACTAACTCAAAATTAAATCCGCGCAAAAAATCCCGACCCAATAATGTTGGTCTGTTTGTGTCAGTTACGATTATGTTACCTCTTATTTTCTGGCCGTTGAAGCTTACAGTTGCCTCGAATTGTCCATACAATTTCATAGTCTCGCCTCCATAGCCGGTGAATGATGATGTGCATGATCGAAGAATCCGTCTGTCGTAATTGTGATCAAATACATTGATATACATCAGCGAACATGGCGCTCCTGTATCACACATTGCCAACATTGATTGGCCTTCAATTTCCACCGATAGCTCGTAACAATTCGATGCACTACTTCGACCGTCGATGGCAAAAACCGAGAAGTCCGAACTAACATCTTCAATTACACTGTAAATGGAAAAATTATTATTAGCACCATCATCATTCTGAATGTATTTAACCTCATTATCTTCTCTACGACTTCCCTTGTTTCGGCATATGCTCGCTAAATGCCCCTGCTTTCCGCATGAAAGACACTTCGCTGTGCGGAGCTTGCATTTATCTGACAAGTGGTTCTTCCAACCACAATGTCGACACACCTTGTTAGGTTGAGAATTGTTCGTTGAACTATTGTTTCCCTCGTTGTTCGTCTTTTTCAGCTTATTTCTGAACTTTTGAACAAAATTCACTTGTCGACACTTTTCGGCATATTTCATCTCGTATATTAACGCTTTCTTTAGCGCACTGCTGAGGGACAGAGTTTCATCTTCCTAGCATAATTTCTCAAAAATTTTCATTGGTAGTTCTGTGATGAACTTATCTAGAACTTTTTGCTCCATTCCGCTTCCGAATTTGCAGTTCATAGACAGTTTCTTAACCCGAGCAAACCACGCGGCCACCGTTTCACTGTCCAACTTTTTTGCAGAATAAAAATTCTTTCGTTCCCGAAATACGATTACTGGTGGCATAAAATGCCTTTTTAATATGTCCACCAGTTCCTTATACGTTTTCGCGCTTGGTAAAGTTGGGCTGCATATACAATGTATAATGCTGTACGCTTCCGATCCAATCATTTTCAACAATGTTGAAACTTTCCCCTCTGATGTGATGCAGCCGACTTCGATGAAGTGCATCTTGAGTCGTTCGTTCCACAATTGAAAATTTTCATGAACGGGAAATTCCGGCATATTCGATTCCCTGACCACTGGGCTAATTACCTGGCTAATATTTAAATCGTCGTTCGGCATTTTTAAATGTTATAATATAACACAACCCGTTAACCTTGAGATAATTCGCCAATTTGTAATATATCGGAGGGGATGAAAAGACGTCTTTACTCCTTGGTGGTCGCAAGCGGAAGAAGCCGAGCACACGTTTATTACAATTGACATTACAAATGTCATTATATCAAATATTATAGATAATTCACAATAGTAATACATGTTACAATAATATCCAATATTACAGTACAATAAAATAATATAATAATATACAACAATTACGAACCATACTTGAACAAACAAAAACCTTCAAGAATTTCATTCTCCATATTTTCCTTTTGTAGGATTTTGTACTTAAATAAAAAAAACCCTATTGAAATCACGATCTGTGTCCGTCTGTCCGTCCGTCTGTATGTCACAGCAGTTTTTCTCCGAAACTATAGCAATGTAACTTTGTGGAAAGGTCAGAAGTGGTGACTTCTTGAAAGTTCAAGGGTGAAAACATTTTCCCAAAGGGTTTTAAGGGGATCTTCCTCTATAGGGAAGTGACCGTTCAAAAATATTTTTTTATCATTGTTAGTCAATTGGTTCTGTTACGGGAGCCGCAGTCCAAATATTACTCGGTCCATGTTCCGTCGTTCCTCTCTGTGTCCTGTGAATGACAACATACATACACGAAAAGCTGCGAATCGTAATCAAAGCATCTGTGGGCGCAGCGTCGTATCATCATTGTGTTTATATACATAGTGGTGTCACGGTGCACGCCAATTGGCAGGATAGATGGCGCTAAGATGTCGATTTTGAGATTTCAATCGAAGGTTTTTCTAAGCCAATGTGTCTCGGATGAATGCACGTCGCTGAGGCGTGCTTCGATACATTGTTGGCTATTAGACTATGATTTCGCTTGATAGAGATGCATTTTATCTTTGCTTATTGCAACGTTGGAAATGAAAAGCGAAAAGTGAGATGGTTAGGATATTGTGATTTTATTCAAAGGGTAATATGTTAACATGAATGAATGTTGATCACTGTGTATCTATGCACAGTGATGTTATATATTGCTTCTACTAAACGTATGTGAAGAAAATATGTTTTTTATGAAATTTGATGTACAGATTAGCCGTTAGTAGTTACTAATTTTTTTAAAGAAAGCTCTTATATATCTTGTTTAAAGATGCAACTGATTTTTGGACTCTTGTAATAGTTTACGATTGTTGCTTTATTTATGTACCTTCTATAAAATTTCAACCATAACTTATAAGCGATTATATCTCAAATGGGTTGCAAGCATTGGATACTTAGTCAATTCTGAAAAACAAGCGCATAATTATTGAAGTATATTTCACTTTGCATTAGTTTTTTATATCCGAGTAATGGTGTTATGAGAAATTGTTCTTGTAATATCAATGACTGAAATGTAATATCAATGACTGAACGTTTTGTAAACTTCATATGAATTAGTGAGAAAATTTTAATTTACATTGCTTAAGAGAAGGAAGTCCTGCCTCGAGATGGTTAGTGAATTTATCTTAATTGTATTTTTGTAGAATTTTTGGAGGAAAGGTACGGTAATTCCTAAAGGTGAATTATTTATAAGATCAAGATCCAATTGAAGTAAAATTGGTAACATTTTTTATTGCTTTATGTCGTGAAATTAACAACAAGAAGAAAAGAATTGCGAGATTGAGTCAAGCATGGTTTTAAACATAGCTTGGTGTCTATCGGTTGTTTACAATTGAAGCAAATGACGAATGAATGCTTTATTTACCACATATCTAGATTCTTGAGCAACTTCTGGAATTCAAAGCATTCGGTAATAAGTCGATGAGTCTTTGTGCGCATAATAACGAAGCATACGAAAAATCAAATTTATTTCAAATTATGCTTAAGAGCGAAATAATAAGTGAGAGCATTGGTATGAAAGGAGATAGTCAGAGTAACAAAATAATGTTAACGGTTTGAATGCAAATTGATTTGGCCACATCCCGTTAAACTTTTGAAGGGTTTTCTTATTGTTTAAAATTCTTTTCAAACTTTATTCACATTTGTACAATGATATGATGCGTTTTAGCAATTGGTGTCGATGAACAATGGTCAGTATTTAACGAAATTTTCGCAAAGGCAAGAACGCATAAATATGTCTGTAGTAAGTAATGCAATCTAATTCTAAATTCTAATTAAGACTTTAATTCTTCACTTTCACGCAATAGAATGCAAAATGATTTTTAACAAAAGCTACTTTATGCAATTATCAAACTCTAATAAATGGTTAGTAAATTGACGCTTCCAAAAAATGTTTACCCTTATCAGGTATTTTTATACATTTGATTGCATTAATTGTTTATTACATTTTATTATTTTGATGACCTTCGATTATGTTAATTACAAAAACATAAAAATGTAGGGTGAATAGATACAAAATCAATAAGTAACACGAAAAAAAAGAAAAAAAATGCTTGTCAAGATCAGGGACCGAACTCAATCCTGCGCTTGTGAAGACTATGTACTCCCACGAAGCCACACGTTGTACGGAAATTCCAGAAATTTAAACAGATTTATCGTTTCTAAACATCTTCCATAATAATTACCATGAATATTTATTTATAGAAAATTTTAAACAACCCAAAATCAAAAAATTCTAGCGCCTGAACATTTTTCGCAAGCTTTTCGAAATCGTCAGCTAAATGAAAAGCATCGAGATTGAGGAAACTCATGGGGTTCAAGGTTTCACAGGTTCCGCCGTTAGAAACTTGCTAACGAAGGCGATATATTGCAATGGGCCATTAGTTCCTTGAATTTAGTGTGAAAGTATTGTGCAGTGAAAAGAAATTTCCGGGATCTAATTTGTTGGAAGAAATTAAGTATCTTTATTTTTTAATAATATTTTTATATTTATATGTACAATCATATTTCGAGTATGAACTGCTCGTATAAAAACTGCCTTCACGGCTATACATATGGTTCTTCCTTGAGTTATTTTCGAGTACCTCAGGACTATAGAACTAACGTCTGGTTGAAACATGCAGGCATTTCACGTCCAAACGTTCTGAAATTTCAATTCTTTTGTGAGGACCATTTTTACAGCTCCAGTTTAAGAGAGTATGGCCATAGAAAGACCTTGAAGCAATACTCGTTGCCAAAGCCTGCCATTAGTAGGCAAGGGGCGAGTCAACAAAGTAGCATCAAGCTCTCTGCTTCTGATGTTGCGTGGCTTAAATAAAAACTGGAAGCAAGGGATTGGGTACATTGTAGGCTCCCCCGATGGTGATTTGCTGGTTTCCATAATAAAAACAGCCATAAATAAGGTTCTTAGTGTTGGCTCTGAGGTTTCAGGAACAGTTTGCGATCAGAGCGCAACAAATCGACGTTGCTTGAATTTACTTGGGGCCTCCACTAAAAATCCTTACTTTGAGGTAGAAGGTAAACGGATATACACGTTTTTTGACACGCCTCATCTTTTCAAAAGTTTAAGAAATATCCTATTGAAAAATGATATCCGTTACGATAATAACATTGTGACATGGAGAGTTATAAAAAAAGTGCGCGAATTTGATAATAATGTTATCACCACGCTTCATAAACTCACGGACGTGCATATACACCCAAGTAGCTTTGACAAAATGTCAGTAAAACTTGCAACGGAAGTTCTCAGCAATTCCGTATCTGCAGCAATTTCAGCTGCCGTCGAATTAGGATGTTTTAAAGCTGATAAGGAAGAAGAGAAATCTGCATCCAGCACTGCCGAATTTTTATTGAGGGTAAATAAGCTTTTTGATAATTTAAACAGCGTGTCAAAATTTTCAAAAAATCCTAATAGATGTTCCATTTCTAAAGCGGCTCCACATGTGCTAGACAATTTGAAAGAAAGCAAGCATTGAATATCACAGTGGACTTCTTTG